>CM062823.1:17432005-18928029 GCA_031772345.1 Himalopsyche anomala
TCTTGCTTTATTTAGTGCAAATGATTCTTTTGAGCTATTTTCATTTATTATGAATTATAATTATTGTTTCAATACAGGTATGTACATATTTAATAGTATATACCTACCAACCTACTTCTCTGCGTTTTTTCCTATTAAATGTATTTGTTTGACTGATGATCTAGTGTCTATTTTCTTGGCAAGAAATTATATTCCAGCAAGATACAACCTTTTTTTTTTTTTAAAGTTACTCTGCTGTCTGTTCGTTAGGCAATTATTTATTTGAAGGAACAGTACGGTTTTTCAATTTTTATTTTTATTTATAAAAGTATAATTTTGTATTCATTAAATTACTACGTTACTGAAAGTGTTACCATAGCTGTAAACTGAAATGATCAAAAATCGTCTTACATAATATGGTGCTAAATTTAAGAATCATCAACATCATTTATTTATGTATTTCATTGTGCTACATGCTCGCATATTCATTATTTTATATTAGTCCATTAGAAATAGTAAAGTTTCAATTATTCATTTGTAAAAGTAATTCCCTAAGCGAAATAAAAAAAAATTAGCTTTGACCTAAATCATTATTAATTTATTCATAGTCTTACTCTTATACAATATAACTTAATACACATTAACCCTCCAGAGACGAGAGCTTTTTTTCGATAAACAACATACATATTTGTTAAGACATATTGAAGTCACGGATAACTTTTATTCTTAACAAAAATTAAAAAAAAAAAACGCCAAGTCGTTGTATAGAAACCCCGCATGACTATATGGTCAAAAAATTGCATGTGCTTTTGGTGGCCGTTTCTGTCCCCGCGGCTGATGATTAACTGAAGTCTGTACGAAGGGTACAGACCAAATATGAGTAAAAGCAACGATATTCAGGTAGAAAAGAGATGAATAGTGGAATCAATAGACAACGGTGTTTACTGTTACCATATAGTCACGCTCGTCCTTGGAGGGTTAAGATGTGAAGAAGATGTATGAATTTCGTTTTGTCACTTATAATAATAAGTACTATCAATCCTAGTTTTATATTGTATGTACGTACTATGTATGTATGTTGGTTCACATTTTATACCACGCCCATTTATATATATTTGAGTAGCTTGGAATCAAATTCGCCTGAATCAAAATTTTAATGTCGCTAAAAAATTCGTAGTTTCCATGCAATTGCACCCTATAATCAAAATTGCTCAAGTTTTTTTTAAAGATAAGTGCGTTCATAAATAACTGGATCTGATCATTTTTTATTCCAAGCTCCTCATTTCTACGTGTTACTATAAATAAATATATTGTACGTAAAAGTAATTGTTAAACACTTCACAAGCCATTAGTGGTTTAAGAACCATTTTAAATTATATAAAAAATGATGTGACTTTATGTAAAATTATGAAAAAATGTGTGAAATTTGTTGTCTCGACAAATAATAAAACATTTTTTTAGACAATATTATGTACACCGAATGAGAACTTTTCATTACTATCGCGTATGGGTGTTCGAGTCGATGTCGTATGGAGTCAGTAAACGTTTGACGCACTGGCGATTCGTTGGCGTGCGAGTGGTTAAGCAGAGTGAAACTCTGTATACTAGAATTGAGGGAGCACTCATTTTTTCAACATTGACGACTGTATTCACAACATATTTTCACACAGTATTTTTGGAAAATAAAAATATTTTGAAAATAAAAACCAGTATTAAATAAGTTATCTAATTGAAACGATATTTTATAAATTTATATAGTTGGCAAACCAATATTCAAATAGTCGAATAATTAGCTAAAAGATTTTTTCCGTTAATTTTTTTCTAGAGTCATGCATATAATTTAACAAGTAGAGTTAATTTATTATAACTTTAAGTAAATGTACATAATATAACAACAAACCAATGTAAAAAAAACTTGAAACGAGTGTTCACCATCTGAATTTCCTTGGCAAATAAATGTCTCTATTTTCTTGATAATTTTATAAACGATTCAAAATTTTCAATTGTGAAGTATGTATACATTATATTATGTTATGATTTTTTACAAACATAAACTAGGACACGTTCTTAAACAAAATAAAAATATACCGTAATAAAAATAAATATTAAACATTATCGATCCGTGCTTCGTAGTGGAGTACTAAGATAGCCAATGTTTTTCAATAAATAAAACCGGGGGTATTAAAAAGTCGTTCAATATAATACGTAATACATGCATGTGGTTATCCATAAATACATGCATAAATAATTCCAATGTTTGCAGTTTATATGATAATGATAACATTTAATACCTGGATACGGGATTCTGCTGTATTTAATAGTAATTATAGTGATAGCATCTTCATTTAGTACGTCACTGCTTTTATCGGACGGAACTCGTACATAACACAAATTTTATTGTTTCAATCTGATTTTGTTCAGCCTCGCAGTGAAAGTCTGATTTGAGAGTTTTTGGTGTCAGCATCATGACCGCGGTAGAGTAAGTAAAATAGAGTACAACGTAATATCGGTCAAGTGAGGTGTTTATTCATAATATTAACCGCCTACATACTTACCTGTATTGTAAATTATTGCAAACAAAACCCTCATCTCATCAGCCTCGTATTCGTTGGCAACCTTCACTGCTTGCATTGGTAAATATTTGATTTATTCTGAACCGTACCTATATTAACGAATCTTCTAACAATCCATCACTCAGCAATGACTACGTCTACATTTTTAAAACAATGGCACCGCTGACGGATTTCAATATTATTTGTGAAAAAAGTGCGGCTGCTGAATCAGATAGAAATATTTCTTTACCGATTTCATAAGTTTCTTCGGTAGTAATTTTATTTCCAAATCGACGAAGCAGAGTGCTTTAAAATAAATGACCTGTTTTTCGATTTGTGTAAATTTATGATTTAGAATGTTTACTGAAATATTTTCATCGTATTCAAGTTGCCCTGAGTCTTATCCGATACCGTAGCGGAGTGGTATCTTAAAGGGTTTTTTTCCTATTCAGAAAGTTTAATGACACTTTTATACATTTGTACATACAGGTAGATTTATGTATATAATATATATAAGATTACACCCAGCAAGGGGTGAAAATTTAACTACCAATTCTCACAGAACTCCATCATTATATAATTACACTTACTGAACACTGTATAATCTATGAGCTGAAGTAGAGCGGTCATGGCTTGTAAAAACCAGTGAATACTTGTTTGTGGTTTTCATTTTCTATTTCAATTTCTTATCGAAATAATTCATATAACGTTTCAATTTATTAAATGAGGACACAATATCATGTCTTGTTTCATTTTACTGAAATTTTACCAAAGTTTTTAACGAATTAAGTCAATTGACATATATGAATATACCCACCCACCGTACATGTTGTACATACTTCGGTTTCAAAATCATGTTGGGTGTTGTCAGAATTGTTGTATAAGAGGAATTTGCTAGTAGCGTTCACATACATAGGTAAGACTTGTTTTCGTTCTACCTCTGCAATATGAAACTGGATACGTAGTTCATTCAAAAAACTTCTGAGCAAGTCGGTCGAGGTAAGCGAGACTTTTATTTATCCTTTCCTCACAAATTACTCAAATCTTCATGTTAATTCTTTTGAAAAAGATCTTGGCCCGCAAAGTGTATGCGTAGTGGTATGGACCAATTGAATGACAATACTTATATAACACGAAGAAAGTCCTATTTGATTTTGTAGTGATTTAAAAGCTATGCATAATAATAAAAAATGACAATTTATATATGATAATTATTATGTCAATATTTCTTTAAAAAAATAACTGTCGGTAAGAATATGAAAAGATGTCTCGATCGTAAATGATAATTTTCACTTATGTAATTCACCTACCTTGAGCCAAATGGACTTTATTACGGAGGTTATCGTACGGCCACTTCTGTCAAGTGGTGTTTGGCATTATTAGCATCCAACCGACCGAAGAATCATAAAGTGTGACGGCCTTCTGGAAATAATTCTCCCACATTAAAAAGACGATCATCCTGAAGAGGCGATCGGTCTAACACCGCAAACCGCATTCGTTTTGCAGTTATAACAAACTTTTATGATCTATAAACTATATTTTCTTCACCTATTCTAACAAAAAGGATTTTTTGATGAATACATGTGAGCCAATATTTGGCGAAAAATGAAAGTTAACTGGCTGTGACTGAACATATATCACACAGTAAATTGAATCAAGATTGAGGATGAAGTAAAAATGAATAATTCATTGGTCGAGGAAGCATTATTGTTTTCTTAGGAACGGAAAACATAATGGAATCAAATACCGACAACTAACACAGCAAAGATTTTAAACACAACTTGCATTGGCTTTATGATATGGATGGTGGTCGGCATTCGGCGTAGTAGTTAATTTTCAGAAATATGAAGACTGAACGCACTGGCGGATCCAGAATATATGCCAGGGGATGGTCATTTAATTTTTAAATATATATCCTACTCCTGCATAATAAAATGAGAATTTTTAAAAGGAATAAATAATTTATAATATGCATACATATCTATTTTATTTGAGCGTTAAGCGTATAGTTTTTGTTACTACAACAAAGCACTCGTGAAAAATTTAGAATAAAAAAATATCTTAGTCAAGAGTGCGGGCGTCGCCTCTCAATTCTTCTCGAAGGTGGCCATGGCCACCCCTCTGAATCCGTTAATGTCTAAACCAAAACGAAGCGAAGCCCTATCTTGATATTCTTTTAAGCCGTCTAATCTGATACAATTATTTTCTATAAATCATTGATAACAAATCGAAACATGTATAGATGAGCAGTAATATTATGGAATAAAAGTGTTTCCACATTTAGCGATGGTATGAATGACGTTTAAAATTTTTGGATGTAAATAAAATAAAAATGAATAAACCTAACCCTATGAAGTTGATAATCTTTTAATATGCAAGTAAAACAGGCATTTGAACCACTGTCAACAACAGAAATTGGCATTTTATGTAAAAAGGAAAACAAAAACATTGCACGCGATCTGTCAGTCAAAGCTAAACAATGGCTTGAATAATATGAAATCATTTTTCAACTTTTAATGAGAGCATTATCTTCTTGTTTTGTGTACATGAATAGTTTTTGCCAATTATGAAAGTGATAGATATCGCTATACTTATTCAGTACTGGATGTAGACACAATTTCAACGGTACAAAGTATTTCCCCACGGTACGTGGAATGGCTAGTTTTGATTTTCTTTTTGTGACATCTGATCTATAATTGGACAATGTATAATGTCCTCTAGGAAATATCTCAATGTTGGCTATTGAAAAGAGACCTTCAGTCAATTTTGATAAATTGTATATTTTCAAGAAGATGTCTTGGAATATCTTGATCCGTCGCGCACTTGGAGGAAAAATGTTTTAGATTGACATAAACCATCCGATTAATATTTTTTATTCAGTTTTAGATTACACATGCTGAAAAGAGGAAAATTGGAATTTTTAAATTAATTAAACGTTACACAATAAAGAAGAGCGGTCATCTTTTTTTTTTATAAAGTTATATCGTTTCGTTGTATGTACGAATCAAAGCTAAGAAGACATTTCAAAAATAAATATGACGTTTGTTGCAAAAACCAAATTTTGTTATCCGAGGTAAACAGCACATCTAACCAACTAAAGGTGATACATTGTTTAAATTTGAAGTAAATTTATGTTTTAACAATTCAAGTATGTACATGCATAACGGAGTACTCGTGTGAGCCTTGTCAAATTTGGTAAATAAATCATTTTCGTTTGACAATAGGTGTGTTGAGAAAATCTATCACATCTCACAGTAACTTTCTTGATCACGATTCCTGGACATAAAATCTTTTATGTTCGACCCGTGAATGAAATTATTGGTAACGGTCCCAAAAGACCAACCTTTCTACGTTTGACGAATTGATTAACAAGATCAATTCATAGACCTTATGGAGTTGGCCGGTTTTTTTTATACGGCAATGAATCTGAATTCGTGCAAACAAGTACCTTTCCGAATAATTTTTGTATGAGTGTTTATGAGCACATTTAACATCGATTGTAGTAATCTTAGTCGATTACCGAATATTCTTAGAAATGCCTGTGTTACAATATAGTGGTTAAGATAATTAGCAACCATAAAAACAGTATTTATTCCATTGTCATATTTTGCCCATTTCGTTATGTTTCCTTAAATTAATAGGCGATTATAAATGTTTTAAATGGTTGCAAAGTTTTTAGTATAATATTTGAATGCATAAACTTAAATTCGTATCTGAGAAAAAATATTAAAAATGAATTTCTTATTATTTTGTCTCAATTCATTGAATGTGTGGATAATGCAAATTATGAAAATCGATCCGATCAGGACCATTCGTGTAATGGCTGTAATGTGTGTAACAGAGGGTTGCGATTGTTACGAAGCTCTGTATAATTAAGTGGGACTGGAAGATATTCCAAGCAATATACCGTAATATTAAGTTTCTAATTTTTGATACAGCAATACAATTAAATGCCTTTTAGATAAACACTGGCGCAGTGCCTTTATTAGTGATTATAAAAGATGGATTATTTTTCAATAATAAATTCATTTTTGAGGCCTCCGAGATTAATTACAAACTTGGTCAACGTTTTCAGGACAAGGCAAGATTTATTGTCGATTTTAATTATTCTTAAATCTCTAATCCAAATATCGTTGTTTGTACATAACAAGGACAAATGAAATGTTCATTGGATGTTTATGCGAACACGTATAGCCAAAATATTTTATGATGTAATAAATTATGTTTGATTTCCCATCAAGTAAATTCGGCTACATGAAATACAGTCTAATAATCAACAGACGTCAGACATTGAGTGTAATAAAGCGATTGTAATAGTAGTTGAGTGACATGCAATATGTAAACGAATTTCACCACAAATAATTTCCATCTGTTTTTCATTAAATCCATAATATACCTGAAATCTTTTTTCAACTTTTCTCAAGAAGGTGACTGACATTGTTGCTTCTTTTCTTATGTTGCTACATTACGGTAGACATATTGTGTAGGAATCAGTGATGTAATTAAAATTTACTAGCTACTGGACAAAACAATGGTGCTTACATTTTTTTTGTGAAAACGTAAAAAATGGCTCCCATCCGGTGGCTTTGCCCCCTAATGTTACAAACATGTCAGTGGTAGTGCTGAGGTTATATAATGATTTTTTATAAATAATTATTTGATAAGTGTACTTTATGTATACATTTACTAAATAATGGATAAGTACTAGAGATGAGTCTGCAAAAACAACAAAAACGTGCGTGAAAGATACACTCTTCATACAAAAGTAAAAATAAGTGCGAGTACTAACATAAAATTTAAATAATAAATTAAATATAACATATTAAATAAATTACATGGTTTTTGATTTCAATTATAGTCGTCGGTTATACTTTCAGGATGAATTAAGTCAAAAAACCTTATTTTGAGATAATTGATTTTTTCGAATATCATGAAGCAAACTGAAATGTAGCGTGGCTGTTGAGTGTAGACAATAGAACAAATGGATAAACAACAATTAACCAAAATGTTAACAGCTAAAAAACGTTTATCCGTCTTATCGTCTTAGTAATTAAATATATAAGTAAATAATTGTAATATGAATGAGCTTGTTCTCTTAGACGATAGAGCGTGCTTAAATATTTCGATCTACACATGATTCGTAATAACCATTATTTGTCTTAACATTTTCTGGCAGTACATATACTGAAGAATTTTGTAAAAAATCATCATTGCAAAAACTAACTGTCGTTTCCTCAGATCCAAATGAAGTGTTCTGTTTATTTACTAACTCTACAATACTTCATAACTAGCAAGTTTTCATCGTATGCAAATTAAAATCTTTATATAAATAAATAATTCACTCATTAATTCTTATACATGAAAGAAAACTAATAATTTTATTATCTTTCTGTCTATGTTTTTCTCTTTCCACGAAACGAGAATTTTCTCGTGATTGTCTCGTGAAAAACTAATTTTATTTTTGCACCTTATATTTTGGGATGGGAAAACTTTCACCATTTTCTTAAGTTTTAATTTATTTTACCAAACTACAAAACAAAAACATCTACGCCATTGTAAACAGTCCACACAAAAATAGCAAATTTACCAGTATTACCACGTTGAGTTCAGTCAAGCAAGACACCCCCGTAATTTCAAGGTAGGATACTATTTTAAGTACCTACTAGTCTTTTATGGTGGTTATTACGTCACTATAGGAAGAGAGCTTCGCTAACGTCCATGCCATGGTTATATAATATAATTATTCTTCACATTTTCTTGATATTGGAAGTTTTTTTCGTTTACAAACTGTTACTTGAAATGATTAAAATAGTAAACGTCTCGTTTCCATCATAATGTAAATACAGACAACGACAAAAGAAATACTTTGATTGAATAAGCGTTTTATTCATGAATCTTTATTGTAATAGGGTTAAATATATAAAAGTATGTTCTGAGCATTGAAACATTAATTGTTTTAAACCTTGTTTACGATGTTTTCATGATCATACAACATGAAAGTCGACATTAAAAAACGTGAAAAATGTAGTTATATTAAAATTAAAGTAACATAGCTCAGAGTAAGTTATCTTTCGACAGCTGTCGTTTATTACACAAATTAAATGCATTCAAGATACGTATATTTTAGATAAATTCGGCTGTTACTTTATGGGAATTTGCAGAAAAAATAATTCATTTACATTTTAATATTATCTAACACATATGACATAAAATATCGATGTTTGAAGCTTTATCCTAAATGTTGAAATTTTTCATTTGCTGTTTGCTTACTAAGAATTATATCAATCTGTTACGTACCAACTTCTGCCGGAACAGTAACAAAAATCCATGTAGGTATTCTAAGTCCTGAAATAAGCCATATTATTTATTATGATACGTATTGAAGTAAGTAATCAAACTTGACGTATAATATATATGCGAGCATGTAACCGTAGGATCGTAACGGAAAACTAGCCTAATTTTTTCACATTTTAATAAAGAATTTAAACATCGTTGTACATTTTGTGTAATTATCCCAAATAGGCAATGAACTAAATATTTGTTTTTTTTTTGCATTTGCACGCATTTTTAAATTGATAGCTTTGAAAAAACTTGAATGCCAAGGTGATACTAAGTTATTTATATAAACCATTGACGCCTTTCTTGCTAATTAAGTAAGTGCGCTTCCTAGTATGTCGATTGTACTTGTACACTTAAAAGTATACGTTTAAAAGTATATTTCAAAATTCCTAAAGATATTTTTATTGAAATCAACAAAATATTTTTGATCCTGTCTGTATAAGTAATATTACCTGTATTTTTGTTGATGGAGCCCATTAGAAAATATGTTTATTTTTTATTTTAATTAAACTAAGATGTAAGCATAAGATGAATAAGCTTAGGATAAATGACTTTAATTAATCTGTATTAAGCCAACTTCCAAAGAGTGGCAATAGAGACAAAAAAATGATATGTTGTAATCATCCATATATTTATTAATCAATCTAGATCAATGGTTCCCAAACTTATTTCCCCCGTGGACCCCTAAGCCCAGTATTTTATCCTTCGTGGACCCCCTCCCCCAGGATGCATAATAGTGAAGTTTTCTATTTTTTTAAAATACAAATATGAGTACACTGTGATAGGGTTTTTTGTATAGTTGACAATTGTAAAAAAAAATATGTTAATTTTTTGTTCTATCATTAGTGATTTTTTAAAATGAAAATGAACAAATCAAAACACAATCAAATTCTTACATAAAATAATAAAATCTGTTAATGAGAGGGATGAACCTGATGCTCCGATATCAATTGGTCAATATTTGGGTTCAAATTCGTACGGTACAGTCGTAAATCTCCACGTTCAGTGATTTGCAACCGATTTCTTTTTTTCGTAAGAAAATTAGTAACTGCACTAAAATCTCTCTCCACGAGGTACGAAGAAGAAAATGCTATCAAAAACTTTCTTGCGATAGCCCACAATACAGGATAAGCAACAGGGATATCTTTCTGCAGCCAGAAGTGCTCATTCATTGAATCATCGCTGGTATGAAACTAGTAAAAACTTGCGCATGAACGTGAAGGATGGTAGGGAATTAATAGTGGATGTGAAACGTAAAATTTGTCAAATATATTTTGTTTAATAAATTTAAGAGATAGTTTACTTTGACCTATTTAAACCCGCATTATTTTGATTAAATTTGATTCCATTGATTCCGGTCCGTGGACCCCCATTTACATCTCGTGGACCCCCATTTTTTTTATTCCTGTCAGGGACCCCCTGGCAGTCCTCACGGACCCCCGGGGGTCCGTACGGACCACTTTGGGAACCTATGATCTAGATGTATATATCAGTTAAAACGTTTTCCTATTGTTCTTTCTAAAAAACTTACTTGTGCCAATTTTTAAATTATTTCGTTTTCTTTCAACGGTGGTTTTCTTTATCCTGTTCTATCTTACCCACTTATTAAAAAGTCAGTGATTAGATATCTTATCCTTGCTTATTCATAAATTCTCTCTCTGAAAAAGTAGCATGAATGTCTGACTTTCTCTAACAATAGCTGTTGAAGTTCTCCATTGGGAGACCCATATCTTCAAGAGGAGGAGCGGAAATAATCAGACATTGAAACATATATTTTTATAATATATCAACAACAGAAATACAACGCCATAAAAAACACGGGATTTTTTCTCTTATTGCCTTGAATGGGCTTATAAAATGTTCCGCTTTGTTGTGGATTCTTCGAACTAATGTATATAATTTTCACAACAGGCTTACCTGTTCCGTGCTTACCGGTCACACAACTTTGGACCGGAAAAAATATAATTACCAAGTCGATCCAGTATGTTTTTCTTGGCCATTTCTATAACTATTCGAATTGACTTGATACTACACACACCAGTGACGTATTGGTGACAGAAAGCGAGTCGAACAAGTTAAAAAAAGGACAATTAAATATATACGTATATTATTTTTTTACAAATTTGCACATAATACTATAATATGATAGCTTTATGTTTTTTTTGTAACATAATAGCACTAGAATCTGAATTAGTATTTGAATTGAAAAAATATTCTTGACTAGGGTTTCCCAACCCGCGGTACGCGGATGATGATTGGTAGTATGCGGGCATGCAGGAATGAATGATTTACAAATATAAAAACATGGTGATTTGATATTTTTATATGGTGGTTAAATTTGTCGTAATGTACTATCAAGTGGTACGCGAGTCAAAAAAGGCTGGGAAATCCTGTTCTAGACTATATTGCGTTTGTAAGTTTAACGCTGTTTTATCTTTGCCGATTCGGTTGCTGTCACTGGCTGAAATCACAGAATGGAATCATTCTTCAGTAGATTTTTAAATCGATATTTAATGTTTATATATTTTCTCAACGGCGTCCTATTCCATCCTGAAAACGGAGCGTTGTCATAGTAACTTCTAGTACTTTTCTAACTACAATATATTATTTTAATTCTTTCTCTGGAGCAGACATGCTTCACGTGGAAATAGTGTATAGGTTATCCAATCCCGGGATACTGTCTAATTCTGTGATCGCGAAATCGCGGAATTGAGAAAATGAAACACGGAAGAGCTAAAAAAAGGTGCTGCACTATTTTTTTTATATTCAGAATAAGCGCCATCGCGCTCCTCAGCACTTTTAATAAAAAAAAACAAACTGATTTAAAAGAGATGGCATGGAAAGAGACTTTGTCTTGGACATCTGCAAAAAACCTGTGAAGGTTTCCAGGAAATTCTTAGGATTGTGAAACGAAACAATTTGCTTCATAAGGAGCTCATAAATTTTGAGAAAATCTAACATTAGCTTTTGCGAGCCTACACAGATCCACTCTAACTTCAAAATAATGGGCAATCGGGTATAGATTATTGACAATTATAGAAACCAAACAGTTTTTATTGCAAGAACGTAATTTTCAATAAATTCTATTTTAAATTATTTGTCTGGAATTAAATGTCTACATATTCCTATTTATGTCGCAATTTACGATATTTCGCCTCTGCTCTAATATAAATTCTCTAACCGGAAGGGAAACATTCTCGATACATCCGTTCCAACAGGTTCCTCCGTCATACATGGTTATTAAAAGATTGAGTGAGCTTTTATTATGTTTCTATTTAAATGATTCGAGATAAAATATTATATATACATATCGACCGTGGAAAGGAAAAAGGACGTGTAATCTACACATAACAAATTTTACAGGAGACAACGTTTTTTTTGTGATTTTTGGCTAACGTCAAATTATGAAACATACACAACCTTGAAGTGTTACGGAGACTGATAAACTGGTTTTTAATTGACTTTATCTAATATGAATTGATTTTTTTTCTGTCTAAAGTCTTTTTTCCTGATAAAAAATTCAAGGAACCTTCTTTTTTGTAATCTTACGACCTAAATTTAGATACTAATTCGACATTTGCAGCTTACACCCTTTTGTTAGAACGTGTATCAAGATTCAAGATGGATACACTGTGATTATCGAAAAAAAGTCGCTTTAAAAAAAACTGTTGGTTACGTTATTTTTCCTTTCCACAGTCGATATAATAAGTTTATGTTCATTATAATAATAAGATAGATATAAAATTAGTAAAAAACCAATCACGAAATAAAACACTCTAAAGATTATCATTAGACTCGCCAAATAAATGAGCAGTTCTTATAATACAATTTAATTTATATTAAACTAACTTTCAAAGAGTGGCAATTTTATGGAATAAACAGGGCTGGTCTAGCTGAGCGAGTAATTTACAGAAAATATAGTTATTGAAGTAGCGTATGGATTGTATAACATCACCATCATAAAAAAATGTCGATTAGAAAAATTGATTTAGGGTATTATTTATAAAATTTATGTAGATTTCAAATTATACAAAGGGTCTTGTTTACATAACTCATTTGAATTTTTAGCATTTAGATTTATTCGACTGCGACGCACATTTTTTAAACACAGTTCAGTTTTCTTAGATTTGTTTACCAGCCTACATGGGGATAATCGTCACTATTACATTGCATTTCAACGACAATTAAGACGGATTTTTACCAATTCATTGATAAATGTAAAATGATATTCATTTACGGTAAGTTAATTACCAAATACGGACTCACATGTGAGCTACGGAGTGTAAGAAATATAAATTTGTTTTAAATTACCCCATTAAACTCTGTATGTATTTGGTATCTGACATTTTTAGTAAAATAATATCTTCTGCAGCTCATAATATTGAAGACTTATTTATCAGTTTAAACTTGAGTACGTTCTCAGAGTTAATATTTGTATATTATAATATGTAAATATAATAAAAATAGTATAGAATCACAGATTTGTTCTGTATTAAGTAGGAGAGTAATTGTACTTTATTATAAATGACAATACTTTATCGTAATGAGCGATCTTCTTCAGCCTTTTCTTAGTTATACGATATCATTAGAAAAACAGTTCCATTTCTAAGTATAAAGCAACGCTTTTCATATAATATGGCAGTATACAACAATAAAATCATACATGGGTACTTTTAACAATGAGTTTCTCCCCATTTTCCCCTGATAATGACGAAGACTTTCGGATCTAGTTGAAAAGAATCTCACGTTAATTAACCGTGAATGTCGAGTTTGTAAGAGACTTAAAAATTTTCATTTGTGCTCACTCTCGCAACAACAATGGCCGATTAAATAATTCGGCGATTACCTGTGCAAGCTCTGTAATAAAAGGAATCACTTTCGCTCTAAGTACAAGCCAACGTGGAAGTTTTTTTTCTTATGGAAGGGCTGGGCTTCTGGGTGATTGATTACTTTAATTTGGATGTTTTTATCAGGGCTGCGTCAATAAATAAGACGACTCCGACATTATCTTAAAACAAGACTTAAATTATTTTTTTAGTCTTAGTAGCACCCATTTTTTCACACTCATCTTTCGATTCGAAGCAGTTACGGATTGAGCACATGAGAGGCCCTATGTGCAATAAAAATTGGATGCCCTGTTTTACGGATAACATAAAAATGTCAGAAAATTCTAATAATCTGAACAAAGAGTATATGGGTTATATTATATAAGCTATCTTTGAGGCCTCTAGTGTGCTTCATTTGCTTATAGGGAATGCCATTTCTTACACTTAGTTATACTCCCAGTCTTAGTAAAGGTTGTATATATATACAGGGTTCACTTTTAAGGTGTTCACTGTCAATACTTGGTGGAATGGCATTATAATAAAAATAATAAAAGATTTTTAGTACTTTTTCCACTTAATTTTTTATTTGATCAGGACCGGTTTCGCTCCTCACGAGCATTATCAACTGATAAGGAAAATAAATTAAACAGTGCTATTTATACAAGTTGAATTGAAATAAAAGGTGTAAGCAATTACTAACAATTTTTTTTTAATTTTTTTTTATATACAGGGTTATTCAGTGAACTGTCATTCGATCTTATCTGTTTGTATTGAAAGTTTGCATATGCAGAGTTATAGCTCTATCTGTATATGTTATATTCACATTCAATGTGAAAAATGACTATGATAAAATAATTGTTTTATAACATACACTTTGTATAAATAATGAAGAACAATTAATCATACGCCTTTGTTAAAATATTGTGTATTCATTATTATGGCGATGAAACCTGAATAAGTATATCAATTATTATATTTTTAACTTGACTGAAAAGAGTCATATTATGAATTTATGTAGCATACACTATGAAAGAATAATATAATATCTACATGTAGAATATTAAAATTCATTGAGAATATTTGTTTACCCGCATATGATTTCATTTTTATTTCTATGACCAAATTTCTCCAAAAGCGTGGCAAAAGTGGCAGTGGAAACCTCAAAGATAACGAAATGTAATGACATTACATACATACTGATGATATATGTCACACATAAATTAAGCCGGGTAGTTAACTGAAACAAAACAAGTAAGATTAAATCTGATAAACGAGGCATTAACGATACAAACTAAATGCCTCATATTCTTATGCCTAATGTTAACTTTTTTTATTTTAATTTCGTTACAGATGGAGATTCATGATGGGAAATGTCAAAAAGCGTGAGAGACTGCATGGAAAAATGATCATTAGAAAGTATATACAAGTCTTTCATACGATGATACTTCACAAGCGAAAATAATAATCAAATCGATTCAAGTGTAATTTTTATGCAATAATCATATTATTATTAATACATGTAATTTCTCAGTAGTCATACTAGGTATGACACTTGTTTTTTAAGTCATCGCTTTTCTAATACAATATTTACATAAACACGACAAGTTTCTTTAAACTCGTTCATTGATGTTTAATGCGAAGTTAGAAAGTGATTATTTATTGAAATAACAGTAAATGTGTGAATCTGGAAAGTGCGTTATTTGTAAAGAAAAAACTTCTTTAGATGTGAAAACTTCTGGTGTTAATTGGAGTTTGTGAAGTGAAGAGGGGCCCTAAGGAAAAGGATTAAGTATTTTTTTCAATCGTAAGTGTTGTACATAATATATATCATTTGTTATTAAAAAAAAAACAACCGTCACATTAAATGACAAGAATAAACATTTAAATTTATTTGTAAACAAATTTAAATGTGATTTAACCGAGTAACTCATGTCGAGTAAATATTTTGAACTCATCTTTACTGGAGAGACCGTGATCGTAAAATTAGTGTAGGTATGTACGTATATTATTTAAATATACATTAGAGTTACGGCACCGGTTTTTTCGTTTACTTCGTTCCGTGTCAAAAAAAGTCTTGCTCGTCTTTGGGAAAAATCTCACAACTATGTATTCTGTTTTGTAATCTAATTCCAGTCTTCGCTTCAAAATTACAATACAATAATTTCGATATTTTAACCGAGAATTAACATTAATTTTGCATGCAATTTCTGCTGTAATGAAGATGAAATTTTCAAACTTGAAAACTTTATGTATCGTGGAAGTTATAATGTAGAAAAAACATCATAAATAACGTGGATTTAATTCGTATAATGCCAGAATATTAATAATACACCGGGATTGAAATCCTTTTTTCATTCAAATCAAGTTTTGTGATTATTACAAAGTAATTATATTTAATAGGGAAAATAATCTTTGTATTTATTTATTATATTCTTATATCAATATGTATTGCATTTCTTTATTTTCAGATGAAGCTACGCGTATTTAGACGATGTCTTATTTTCGCGACATTTTTCGGGTGTTGTGCGTGTTGCGCCCTGTTAGCTGGCGCGCTCGGCACACCACGATGGGTCGTCGCTAGAGCCACGCGCGCCGGCACTGCAAAAGATAATAGCAGGGGCCGAATAAACTTTGGCCTTTTTCAAGGACGCAGGGAACTGAACTTCGCATACGGATGGAGAACATTTGATTTTAGTGGTAAGCGAATGTTAATATTTTTTTGCGCCCTGTGGACTTAAACACCTGCGAGCACCCTCGGTTCTCATGGTCATTTTGTGATACCACTTTTTTGACATACAATTCAAAATAAATAATCATATAAAAAATCAAGAAAATTAAATGGTATTGGTACTTTAATTACCTGACCTAAATTCAACAGAGTGCATCTTCAATATTTTATGCGTTTCAAGATACCAGATAGTTTATATTTAATATTTTCTAAACATCGGTTTGATGTTACATACTTCTCACGAAATGTGGTACTGTCAACTGTCAACAAAGTACTGAAAATAGTCCGTGCTGTATTCATTGCATGTACATTTTTTGAATAAAAAAGAACCTGCTGGCAATAACAACTATTGTTTACATATAAATAGTAAATGTAGGAACATAATGATAGTATCTATATTCACTATCAAATTTCCAATTAGTTTGCGATACATACACCGATTGCGTGCTAGAAGTAGAAGAAAAATTTCAGGCAGTTATTTGATATTGTTAGCAATTATTCATTTGTCGTATTGAATGGCCTATTGTTATCCCATATCTTCTCTCGCTTTCTTATTTTGCGCGTGCTTCTACATTTATGTACACCACTATAATGTTATTGTATTTATTATTAAGTAGGCACATTCATTACGTAATAATAGCGTACCAACGTAATTTATGATAATCATTTACATGTAACAGTAACAACTTAATAGCCTTAGTATTCATTCCAACGAAAATAATAATAAAATGATTTTATGGATAGTTTGCACTCTAAACTTTTTTATTTCTGTAAATTTTACAGAAACAAAAAAAAATATTTAAATTCTATTGACGGACGCTTCATATTTTTTTAATATCTATAATTAGAACATACTAAGCAAACCATAGTAGCATTTCCGATGGATAGAAGTTCGTTATTAATATAAAACTGAACTTATTAAACAATATATATATATTTTTTTTAAATAAGACAGGTGGCTTCCCATTTTTGAATTTATTTCTATTGGGATTACCCGTACTAAATATATAGATAATTTGTAATTAGTACTTTTAATGTTTGTATCTTCTTACCCCCTCCCTGCGTCCAGTAAAAAAGGAAAAATACCCGACATTTATTTTGTAATTTTATTTGGCATTTACTGCAATGATATTTAAAACAATGCGATATGCAGTGATATGCGTCCACTGTAAGCGAAACATTCAGTGAATATTCTTTATTGATGCATTTTGTTATCTGCCACAAAATACCACCTAAGATATTCTCGCATGTGAAACTCTGAGGAGAAACGCAATTTCATAATAGTGAAAAGAAAATGATGTTTAATTTAAAGCAATGGTGTCTAAACTTTTCAGAAACGGGCCGTATTTTGGGCACTATTTATCATCCGGGCCACACAAGATTAAAAAATCAATTTAAGATAATTGATAATATTTTGAATTTGTTTATTTATGGCTCATACGGAACTATTTTTTTTCATTAACCAATTCGATAATATTTGGATCGTGCTTGGATGTGGCCAAACGTAAGATCGCGCCTAGGTTTTCGTCTATTAATCGGTTGCGTTGCTTTGACTTATTCAAATTCATAATTGAGAAAGTTTGCTCGCAGATGTAAGTCGATCCGAATAAGGAAGAAAAAGTGCAGCGTAATCACAGATGTTTAGATAGCTGTGTTTGGGAATTTACTTATAAAATTTTGTAGTCTTGTGCACGACTATAAATACATGCAATTCTGGCTGGAACGTCATAGTGATAAAGAAGATTTTGTTACTGAGATATTAAAATTAGTTATTTTGTAGTTTTTTCATCATATCATTTTAATAATGTAGAATTTTGATTTATGTTTTTAAAACCGTTTGCCGGGCCACAATTTAAAGCTTACTAGCACTTTAGGCACCCCTGATTAAAAGATATCATATTTATTATAAAGAATTTCACAAAAGAGTAGCTAAAAATCTGTCATAATAATGAGAAAAATGGGTTTGTGTCGATTTTTTAAGGAAAGCGAAACAGCATTGTATGTATGTATTAACTTTTACACCTAGTATTTGAAAAATATTATGCAAGTTAAATCTAAGAAAATTTTGATAAAAATTAATTTGAATGCAGTTATATAAAAACAATTCATGTTTTATTTACTGTTTAAATAAAAATATTTAATTAAGGTATGTCAAATGATATTATTTCCCTCAACAAAGAATATTTTTTTGTTATGGATATATTTTACAGACAAATTATTCCTGTCTATATATTTTCATTTCAAATTCTACCTACATTTGATCTGCATCTAATTATATACAAAACAATAATCGAAGTTATAAATAATTCTAGTATAACGCTGCTAATTGAAAAATGTAATACCTCATTGAATTAAGATTATCATGGAGTAATTGATTATTTGAACTGAAAACTAATTTGGCATAACAAATCAATTAAATGGCATGGCCATCAATCACCTCACCAAAAAAATAAATTATATTTAAAACTACATTTTTAAATCCTAAGACTAATTTGTTATATTCCACTTCTGAAGAGGTCATATATTTAGAAATTTTAGATTTATTTTTGTTTAGTTCTAGTGTATTGTACTAAAGATTTGTATCTAATGTATAAAACAATATTATAATTCTCTATGATAAAATATCTTTTATATGTACTTATATATATTTTTACAGTATATATTCAATTTGACTAATGTTTTTTTAACCATGCTCGAAAATGTAGCATATGAATTCTATATAATCCAATATCTTAACAAAAATGATAAACAAGATATAGTTGCACAGTGCTTTTTTTTTTTTTTTTTTTAAAAGGTGTCGGAACTCACTTTTTTTCTAATCCATGTCCGTTTCCAGTGTGGAGCATATGAGCTTTCTAATGGATTTACCTCAACCGCGACACATGGGAAAAAAGCCCTGGGTATACATACAGTCGAACTTGATTATTACAATCACTGACATAGCGAGATCTCGGATGTAATAAGGAAACATTCGTTGACATTTAAGTTTATGGTTTCTCCATTTATTCACTTTTATAATGAGCTACTTCTCGGGCAAACCGGGCAAAAATATCTTCAAAAATTTTCATGATCTCCAGAGCTCATGCTATATTGGACAAGCTCGTTGATTTTTTTGCACAGAGCACTGAGACCACCCAAGAGTTTTAATGGGGTTGAGTGCTTTAAGGGGAAATTTAAGAACAATGAAACTAGCATCGATTTAAAATTTTATAAAAAAAGTGGATTGACAGAAAAATGTAATATGTGTCTAACGGGTGTGTAAATAAATTCTAATTGTATATTTTTGTTTGCATTGCGACTTTTTGTGTTATGTGACTGCTTCAGATACTTCATGTCTTCTTCGTGTGATAGGTATATTTGAAAGCATTTAAAAATACCTATTATCTGATATAACGAGTAATGCTTCAAATTCAGTCGGTCCCATCTTCCTCGTAATAACCAAGATCGGCTGTATACTTATCTTTATTATAGGTTATGTCGTACTTGATGCACACAATGTTTAGTTATAGATAGACGATAAATATGCATTTCATCTAGGAGATTATTTTATTTGTTAGATTCAGGCTTTCAAAACGAAATCTGAACTGTCTCTAGTTTGTGGAATTTGTGTGTTTGAGTTTTCAGTTTCTTTTAAAGCTACATCAACTAAAAAGTGCAGCCCACAATAGAAGGATTAATTATAAGGTTTATTCAATCCAGTTTTTTGGTTTTTAATAAAGAAATAAAATAATAGTTTCTCATTCATTACATTCTTGGCAATAAAAAAGACACATGTTTTTTTGTACTAATATACATTAAATCTTAAATAATCCAACTTATGAATGTTTCAGTGCCTTCCTTGGTGAGATCTGAGGCAGAACTATTACACCCTGCGGCTTGGGCAGGTACAGTGGCGTGCGTTTCAGTGGGACTAGTCTTGGCAGCACTCGGTGCCTTATTTGCTGCAGTCAACACTGCTACGTCTAGACTTGTGCCGGGTCTTTACTTATTAAACTCATTAGCAGGTAAATAAAACTTGTTATCACATAACATAGTTTCAAGGAATATAATTAATCAAGAGATTCATGATGTTAAGTGTAATTTTTTTCTGCTTTTCAGTGATAGCTGATCTTGGCGCAGTTGTATTATGGGTTGTAGAATATTATACCAAAATTCAATTCAATGTTCTTACAAAGGAAGATCAAGCTAATAAATGGTCTTCTGAGGGTATGGCGGAATTCGGAAGTTCATTTTGGTGAGTATTTAATAAATTATTACTCTTTCAAATTTTAGTTAGACATTTGTTTTCAACTTTTTACAAATATATGTATATGTATTATTCTTCTTATATTTTTAATATTGTCTGTCAATAAATTGGCAAGTTTTATAGCTCTTTTTAAAACTATGGGAGCTACACACACGTTATACTTGATGGAAATAAAAGGAAGAAGATTGAACAATAATGTTATGATTTTTTAAATGAAATTAAATTATTCATTTTACCATATGTTGTGTGTATTCAAATAGATTTGTTCACTTGTATTTTGTTTGATGATCACTTTTTTATTAGTTTTAAAACCTGTTAATGATCTTCTGAAAATCGTTTTATAACTGTGCATTTGAATTTATGATAAAATTATGTATTGTATGTCCTATTACTTTTACTATTATTTATTTTAATGTTCCCATGAGCTTTCGGTAGCTTATGAGCAATGGACAGTGCCGGCACGAAGTTATTTGGCGCCCTAGGCAACGGTTATTGGTGCGCCCCCTTTTTAGCAAATTGTCCATTATTCATGAGATATATATATATATTTGTTTTATATATACATGTCCGCTCCCAATTTCTAACCGGCCATAGTAAGTTCAATGCTAAACTATTCGCGATGGGCAAGTTGGTCTGTTTTTAAGGCCGGACTGCTCTTGTGGGTATGTCGAGCAGGACGTTAATCACGTTCTGTGGGACTGCCCTGAGATGGAGTCCGAACGAGCAGAATTGTTTGCTGCGGTTCGTCCTCACACGGGCCCAATAAACCACGCTGACTTGATTGCAACCAAAGCTAACTTCACGGCATTTGAAAAGTTTGCTAATTCATATGGGGATCGTCACAACCTTGATTCCTCTCTAGATTCATTAAACTCGTCTACATCAACGAGCTCTCAGTATACGGACTATACACAAGATACTATAATATCTACTTGATTTAAGTGGCTGAGCTAGTCACATTTTTATTATTATTATTATTATTTTAAGCACATTAGTGCATGGTTCAAAATCAATCCCGTGCAGTTCTGCTCGGGCCATGAATGTGAGGGGTAGACTCCTTTTTTTCTGTCGATAGCGTTGTGGAAGGCGGCCATTAAACGTTGGCTGCATATACACAACGGGTGGTGGTGGGAATCCAACTTGTTCGCTCCCAATGTGGAGCATATAGCATCCTAATGGAGGTACCTTAACAGAAGGTTTTCTACGTGAACTGTTTTTTATTCAGTCGCTCAACCTCTCTTTTTAGAATCATATAGAATATGATACATAATTACAACGAACAATTACAAACATCACAATAAAATAGGATGTACTATTATTTATTATTCATATTTGAGTAAATGTATTTTTTTAATACTCCATTTATGCGCCCCCTAATGGTTTGCGCCCTAGGCGGTTTTCTATTTTGCCTGATTGGTGGCGTCGTCCCTGGCAATGGAAGATTCAAATTTTCTATTAATGTGCATTCTGCATATGACTTTCAATTACTATCATCATGTTTGTTATTATAATATTTGTGTTTCAGGTTTGTTGTTGGGGCTGCAATTATTTCAGCTCTAAATATTGTCAGCATCATGATTGCAATGGCTGACGATAGAGATAAAGATCCAGTAACGCCGATGATTGAAGAAAAAACTAATGGAGCTATTATGCTTTATTAGGCTGGCTAAGAAAAGAAACTGTAAAAATATATTTTAGGATTTCATTGATAAAAACAATAATGACATGTTTATATATTGCACATTTACATAATAAATAAAATGTGGGTAACATTATTTGAGATATTAACAATAATTTATATGATTATTCAAAAGACTGACATTTAAACTGTCCATCGACTATTCCACTGTGGTTATTTTAAATCCCATGAAATACTCACTAAGATTTTTCATTATTGATTATATAATAGCTTTTCTAAAAAAAAATTGTAAAAGATCTTTTTAGTTTTACAAATTTATAATTTTCTACGACATCCATTATCACTAAAAAGATAAATGAATGTTTAAAATTCAATATTACAAAGTTCTCATCCTTCAACTTAAAACCCATGTTGAATAAATAAATAAATATTTTATTAGTTGTTTTTAATTGTATTAGTTGATTTTATATGCTATTTAAAACCAAATGCAAATTTTCAATTATGTAGTTTAATTTATTTTTCCTAAATACAGTATTTTATCTTATTTGTAACATATATAATTATTCAAACCTAAGCAAAAAAGGGAATGATCATCATTTGTTTTATACATCAAAAGAGACAAGTGATTCTTTTCGTTAAAACTACATATGGTGCGCAAGGCATCAATTATTTTTGAGAATTTTGTTTCAAATTTTATAATATTATTGAACGATGTAAAGACATCTTGTGCCATTTGACATTAACTAACAAAACGATAAAGATAAACAATCGAATTTTTGGTAGCTGTTAGTATTTATAAAATAAGGAACTGTGTCACAAAAGAATTCTTTATTTATTCATGTCACAAACCTCTATAAATTCCTTGGAAGGCGGAAAAACATGGAATATTTTAAAATAACCTAAATATAAAGGTACGATGATGTATCCAATTATATGATTGAATTGAATCACAAGCAATTCTATGATTTATAGTTAAAAATTTCAAAACATCTAGTAAATAGAATATTTGCAAAAATAACTGAATTTATCTCAGATTCAAGCCTTTCCAATTTATGACCGATAAATTTTCAAATAATTTCAAAACTTTGACAATTTTTCTTGCCTCTGTGTATGTTGTGTATGCTATGTTATAAATTTTAAAAGTGTTTACTATTGTGTTTACACTATTAAACGTCAATGAAAAACATTTACAACGTTGCCGAACATACAGTAGCAGATGTTTTTAATCTATTTTTACTGTCATAAGTTTTATATTATTATTCCCTCTTAATTATTATGAAACTGAGAATATGTATTTACGATATTTATACAATATTTGATAGTTTATAATATTGACATCAATATTAATTGATGGAATGAGTTTGATTTATAAATGTATATTAAATTAAAACCAAGTATATTTCAGAAAATTAATATTGATATATGTTGATGGAATTTGAATCCAGGAATAAAATATAAGAGATTTTATAATGATCAAGTATACATTCATTTGAAATAAGCATTCCATGTTGTACAAAGGAAGAAATGTATTTTTAATTAATTACTATTTATATCAATTGAATACTGAAAGTTTTATAATAATTTGAATATTATATTAAATATGTCAATAATTTAAAAAAATGACAATAAATCCATAAAACTATCATTGTTTTTTTACATAGCGCCCTCCAAAGTCAAATTTTTATAAAGATTTATTTTTATTGTATATCCTTAGTGATTTGGCTGCTCCACCCATTGATAAGTATATTTTACCAAAACCATCATTCTATTTACAGTGTAGGTATGCTACGTCAGATCACCATAAAACTCCAACCCGTGTAAATCGAAATAAAACATAAAACGGTTTTATTTTGTAATTGTTTACTTAAGATTATTTTTTTAACAATGATTATTTATAATATCGAGAAACGCAACTGAAAATTCATAATTTTTATAGGAGAGAGCATTTTTTTAAAATTAGTCTACAAATTCGAAAATCAAGGAATTTGCCCAAATAACCAGCGTGGGGCCTTTTTTTTCAATTTTAAAATCCTGTAAATTTTTGGATTTTGGAAAATTTGCCCGTGGCCTCCCTTAACTGTGCTGTGGCTCCCCAAATAAAAAAACTTTGTGGACCTCTTGGAACACGCTCTCGCCCCCTGGGGGCCACAGGGCTCCCGGTTGAGTTACCCTGTTCTAGGTAGTGGCGGTAACGCTGTTTTGCATGTGACGCTGACAATTGTTTATCTTCAGAAATATCGCTTATAGTATTCGGTGTAGTTGTTTTTTTCGGGGCTGTGGAGTCATCTAAAAAAAGACGACTCTGATTCCGAAGAAATTGTTCAACAATTTCACTTTATCTTATATATATGTATTCCATAAGATCATATTTAGTCAGCCAAGCATGCAATGTCACCACTATGAACTATTGGGGTTTGAGTAAAAATATATATTTTTTAAATGTTTCGAGCTGCTTGTTTTTCACGACTCCGACTCCACAGCCCTAGTTTTTCTTAAAAATAATTTTGATGTTAATTATCATGACATGGTATTAATAATCAAGTATTCAAATAAATAACATAAGAACTCATATATATTTTACGAAACAAAGCATTGTTAAAAACAATAAAAAAAAAAGTAGTTTGTGTGGCAATCAATGTATTATCCTCATTCACTTATTCCTAATCGGTTTCAGGTAAAGTATCATCCACTGAGAATCCATGTGGTAGGTTCATAAACTTATTCTTCATTCACTGAGGAATAATATATCTAACACAGAGACTTTGAAGATCGTTATATTTGATCTACGATATTGGTAATTTAGTACTATACAGCGTAGATAGCCTGCACTTGAAGCATCATGGCACTTGATCGTGATCTGATGACATTGTCGCAATCAAACAGTTCAATCCTACTGTCACCAGAGAAACTGTAATTAATTACAATATTTTGTTAGTTTTTTTCAATGATGCTTTTCGTAATTCACCAATATTACTTACTGACACAGATTTGGTTTGACGCTTTTGTGCTATCCAGTACATTTTTCTTTTCGTTTTTGGAATCTCTTCAGGACTAATTTAGGTTATCTTAATTACTGGCAGATCAATGAGGATCACTTATTTCGTATAAATGTCGGCTTTCATTGTTCATTTTTCAATTTGATGTTGAATCTGGCTGTGCCATGAATTTCCATATGGTTCAAAATTAAAACATGATTCTCTATAGAAGTCTTTATCAATTTGACTTGAAGATGCAACTAAAAGAATATTCTCAATATGAAGTTCAGAGGTTTCTAGAATGTCACCTTCACTAACATTGTAATCTTTTAGACCAGTAAACTGGGGTCCGCGGAGCGGATTTGGTGGGACTGCGAAAATTATCGCATATTTTTACTATTTGTATTACAATTTTATAGTTATAGCATGTAACATTTCTTGGAATATAGTATTGTATTATCGATAAATATACATATTAACCGATGTTTTTTTATGTTTTGACTCGATCTTCTCATTTATTTTTAACAAAACGTATTTCGACCAGCCATTATTCCAATTTTAAAGAACAAAAAAGGTAGGCCCGTATCTATGGAGATATGAATGGAGAAAGATATAGTCCCCTAAAGCAGTGTTTCTCAACCTTTTCGGGAGCGTGGCCCTTTTTGAGTGTCTTTTATTTTTCTGTGGCCCCCATACCATTGTTTTGTCTTCCCATGAAAATTATAATTTCAAAAACCCACCTTTTTTATAGCTCTTCCGAGATTTTCGACTCTAGAATGCCAGTAATTTATTTTATTTACGGATTTACAAAAAATAGCTGCGCGACGTCCGCCATTATGCTCTTCCCTGTATCGTTTTATCAATACTCGTGGCCCCCCTAAGCTGTATTGTGGCTCCCCAAAAAAAAAAAATCTGTGGCCCCCTTAGGGACCCCTGGGGACCACATGGCACATCGTTGAGAAACCCTGCCCTAAAGCATGTGTTTCACACATTAATAAGCGCTAATTAATATTAAATTTTTAAAGGGACCACCAGGCAAGAAATTCTAAAAAGTTTGCGCACTGCTGTTTTAGACTGACAATAGTTACAGGATTACACCTTGTATGTAACTTTTCTGAAGCAGTTTCTATCTTCGGTGGAATAATTAGCGAATTCAGAGAGGTACTGGCTATCGAATTTTATTTTATTTAGCGCTTAAATGTTTAATTAAAATCGATACATGATAAAAAATGTTTTCTATTATTTTTTTATTATTTTTTTATGTAGGATCTACATATATACATGTAACTCTACAGTAACTCATATGGTACACACTTGTATCTGGTAACTCTAAAAATAATCGGAGAGTTATTTGAGCAATAGCATGTTAGAAACAAAATAATTAGTCAGTGAGTTACATTTACATACATACTGTTTTTCTTAATTTAGTAGGGCTGTGGAGTTGTGGAAAAAAGCCACGATTTCAGCATATAAAAAAGGTTCGATTCTGATGCCGATCCTTTTGTAATTTAATTTAATTTTAGATTATATAATAATATTTAAAATATTAATATTTCTTTTGCTGACATCTATTGTTCAAACTTAATCTTACAGATTTTTATTAAAAGCTACATGATGAATATAACAGATGGCATTAATGTATCAAAAAAGTATGTATTTTTATATAGGACTAGTGTAATTTATTGTCGGTATGCAGCCATTTCGAAGGCCTTAACTCATATTCCAGAAAAATAAATAGTTTATGCTTTATTTAACCTAAGACAAAAACATTGGGAAAAAAATAAATTAGCAAAGAATATGGTGATGAGCTATGTTTAGCATGAATGAGAGGATGGCATGAATGAAAACGCCTTTGTTTCCTTCATTATTAAATTCCTCAAAGATATTGAGGACAAAACCATTCCAGTGGTATTTTATAGCGATAGAAAGCGATAGCAATCGCATTAGATTGAAGTACATTTATGTGTCTCCTGAATATCAGTGACATAAACAATATCAGGCGCAATTAGTTGTATTATTAAAATTATGCTGCAAAGATTTGAGAAATATACACAACAATATATCAAATCTCGAACTATTTTTTATTATTATTCACCGACCTAAAATTATTGGTTTTAATTGAAAAATAGTGGATGATATTGCGTGACACCTGCTACATCAATTTGTTTAATTAAAACTCTGATAATTACATTTCTTTCAGAACAACTGAAGACTTCTTAACAACATAGTTTCTGTAAATATGGACCGAGAAAATTGTTAGTTAATACAGTGTGCTTAATGAGGTGGTATTGTTAATATTATCTAAGATTTATTTTGATAAAATAGTTTGTAGTAAAATTTCAATCAATTTTTATTACAATACTACTTCCAAATAAAGAATTTAAATTTATTTTTTGTCTAATTTAAAAAAATATTTTTTTTTTAAATTCCACCTGCACGCTTAATAACAAACATATGAACTTCATTGTAAAATAAGAGAGCAGAGTAAGAATTATTATCATTTTATTCAAAATCGTTATTTTTTGCAATTGATATTTCCACAAACTATTTCTATGTTTTATTTTCACTGACTAAATTGTTGTTTAAGCTTATTTATTTATCATTAATTGTTCTATCCCGTCTTCAAATTAATGAGTTTTTGTAATCTTTGAAAAACATAAAAAGTAACAATCAGTTCTAGAAGAATAACTTCTGGTGACATAAGCTCTGTTAGGAGTCCATATGCTTCATATTGGGAGCAGAATTCTACATTAAATTCGTAATTATTCGCATCAGATAATTACGGTTTCAACATATTAAATTAAAATGCTTCAATATTAAAGTTGCAAATAAATGTAATGTAATATTTGTGAACTATTTTTGCAGCTTTTTATTATTAATATTTAGAATTAACAGTAGACTGTCCAGTTTTTTTAAATTTAAATAAAATTTGGGAATATAAGAAGACAGGTTTATAATCGAAGTTTGAAGTTTTAAATACACGAAGTGTCGTCACACGCAATGACAGCTTGAAGGTTATTCAAGTATATTAAGTCTATGGGTTATTCAGTATTGAGAGAAAAAAATATATATTTTAAATGAAAATATGATGCGATGTGATGCGTTCCAAAATGTACATCTATGGTTGATCACTTAATTTTCAGGTAATATATTAATTTGTTTCCGGCGTCTTTTTGATAACGACTATAAAATTCACATATACTTCTTTGGACAACTAGACTCGTTTAGTATGTGTCACTGAAAATTATCAGAACATCGATGATTAAATTCATTTAAACCCTTTAAAAATATTATATAAGCCCCTTGGGTAACGAACAAATACTGAATGGTTGATTTAGTATTTAAGATTGTGTTTAATTTTAAGATATGGGTTCAAGAATAAACGATTCAGAATAGAAATCGAATAAAGTAGCTTCTACGTTGGTGGTAGCTCAACAAGTGGTAGATAAATATGCACCATGTCCGCTCTCACTGTGGAACATACATAGTTTCATAACGAGGACTGGATGTAAGTCAGTAACTCAGTATGTCTCTTCATATGAGGACAGGAGTAAATTTTAACATAAGAAAACCACTGATAGTATTGGACAAAGCATGCGTAAGGAAGATTGATATATCAAAAACATTCATCCCTATGAATACAAATATGTACATAAATCGATTGAAAAATATTTTTAATAGTGTGTTTAAACTAAAGAATTCAAACCATTGACCGCGGATTCGATTTGCGCTTAATCTCATAAGCATTGAACATTAGGTGTACTTCGAAATGTTTTACGTAAAGTATAGTTTAAAAAGCTTGAATAGAAATATTTCTTACTCAAAATCTATGGTATGTAGTTGTATTACCAATATTATCATAAACTAACATTAAAAATGCATATCTCTTTGGTTATATTCTTTGTCAGCATTTCCGCATAAGTGATATACATAAGGCAGGTCAAGAGATACATTCATTCACCACAGGAGCTTGCAGTCTGAAGTGGACAGCAGCGGAGTGTAGTGCAACTCCTTCACTTTTGCTTCTCGCCTCTCCAACTTTGCAAAAACAATGCAATATAATGCGCTAGCCCAATAGGTATTTTTCAATTTCAAATCGCTAAATGGAAATAGCGAACTTTTCAAAATATTTTATAAATTACCAGGCAAATTTCACTCGGTAGGCATTTTTTTTGTTTTTTTTTTGTTGATGACTTCCAAATCGAATAATAATAATAAAAACATGGATCAAAAATATATAAAATTAACCAGTAAATATATTAAATTCGAATCGTTCAAATTATGTACATTCACACAGATTTTGTCACTAACGACCCGGGTTTCGCCTTTCGGCATCTTCAGGCGTTCAAGTGCACGGATGAACTTGAACTGACTCAGTTAAAGTTCATCCGTGCACTTGAACGCTTGAAGATGCCGAAAGGCGAAACCCGGGTCGTTAGTGACAAAATCTGTGTTGTACATAATTTGAACGATTCAAATTTAATATTGAAATTCCACCAAGCACCTTCTGTCGAAATCTTAAATTACAGTAAATATATTTTTAATTTAAAAATACCTAATTTCGTAATTTCAAGTAGAATTAAAAGGTAATACCCATGCTTGAGGGTGAGTATAGTGGTCTACAGCGACACCTAAAATTAAGCTTAATTATTAAATGGTTTATTAACAAACACACATATAATTGATAAAATCTAGCTTAATAGGGCTTAAAATATCTCAGTTCATTATTATTCTATTCCAATAGCGTTCATCTTTAAATAAAGAACAAGGAACCAGTGGCATCCTTAAGCAGTGACCTCATATTTATTTTCAATAAATATCTCATGTCAACTAAAATACATTCTTTTTGAAAGTTGTATTAAACGTTAATAAAATTAAATACTTTAATATTAACCTGTTATTTCGGACGAATAAGTGATAACTGAGAATCACATTGTGTACTTCACTCGTTTTTGTGAATTTTGTTACTTACCAAATACCAACTTCTGCCAGTACGGTATGATATGTTTAAACCATTTTACTTAAAATGTAGCTACTGATCGTATATAAAAATGTTAAATTTGAATATCTCATGCCATTACAATTACACTATATCTCGATACTCCCCAAACTTTATATAATAGGTCGCCCTGGTGGTTTTTAGCAAACTAATATGTAAAGATAATCACAAACATTACCATGCTTTGTATCTTTCGAGACTATTTATAATTTAAAATATTTACCACATTTTTAATTCTGTAGAATCACACATCTCACGTAATACATGATCTTATTAAAATAAAACACAATCAATTTAGTACATAAGATTGTGAAATTAGTTTAAAAACTGTAATAGGGTAAAAACATCAAGGTATTTCAGTTCTACAATTATTTATATGTTATATGTTGATAGCTATTTCGGCTTTCGCCATCGTCAGAACTATCTAGTTCTGACGATGGCGAAACCCGAAATAGCTATCAACATATAACATATAAATAATTGTAGAACTGAAATACCTTGATATTTTTACCCTATTAAAATGGAGTTCTACCAAGTAAATGCCAAATCAATAAATAAAAACTGTAATCTATTTTTCACTTCTAAATAACATATGTATTGTAAATAAAAAAGCTTTCATCCTAATTCCAAATTATTTATTTAAATAGCATCATCAACTAATTTGTCAACCAGAAATTGACTGCGAACAGCTAATTAGTGATATCGTAATTAACTATTTATTTAGAAAGCAACGATGAATAAAGCATTATTATGTTGAATTTATTGTTTTAATGAAATTAAATTTTTGTTACATAGTTAATTAACACGAGTATTTTAAGTTAACAAACTGTATTATTTAATTTGGTGTGAAAAAATAGCGTTTAAACAATTTAAATGAAACAAATAGTGTTTTCTACGTTTTTTTGAAAATAAAACTCTTATAAATGGCAACAATTTCAATAAACGTTATCTTTCTGTCATTTTTATTTCAATGTTTCATATTTCTAAAAGGAATAAGTTTTGACAGTTTCTTCTTTGAGTATGTCTCATTTGTCAGAGAATTTTCTTGAAACCTAGATAGGGAAATATTAAGACATTTCTTGTAAATTTTTCTAGTGATATGAAACGTTTGCATGCCCCTGAAGGGAGTGAAAGATAAATTCGAGGCTCCTTCCCAGCCAAGAAAAGTGGTGTACCTATACCATAGATAATTCTTTAGTTAACGAGACCGAAGGGTTGTTGAAATTAAAGTTTAAAATGTATTCGACCAATTACGGTAATAGCGTGTGCTCTATTTTGTAACAATGTCTGCTCCCAATGTGGAGCATAAAGACTTTTAATAGAGCTTAACTCGACAGAAATTGTTTCTTCAAGAAGTTCAAGTTACTTAGTCAGTCATAATTAAACGAAAGGGCTATGGCAAGACCAGTTGGATAGCTGATTCCTATCGCTACAATTCGTTTTTGAGATCGGGTAGGTTGGGTGGAACCTAAAGATTACGAAAATCCATACTGCACAAATCCAAAAATCGATTTAAAACTCATTTTAAGCCAGGCCTTGTGGTCAGCCGAGTGCTAAAAGTCGTTGGCTTCGGTTTTAGTGTTCACGTGTCTGAATTTCAATATTAAAATATTATTACAAATTTATGTATCTTTAAATCCTTATGAAATATGTCCAATAAACTAATAATATTTTTATTCAATACACTGCCACAGATGTTATACAAATTATTTAACGCTGTAGGCGCCACTATCCGCGCATAGTTTATGAACGTAAAACACTTTATACAACAGACTACAATATTCATTATAATATATCGATATAAAAAACCAACCATGTTGAATTCAAATTTGGACTAATTGATCATTTAAAAAAAAATGTATAAGTAATAAATCTAAATATGAGAATCTGGAATTCGAGCTCCTGGCATTAGAACCCAGTGTAATCAAAGCTCTAAAGTGTAACCACTTGCCAACGGCACTGCACATAATGCTTATAAAAAAAATATTTTCATATCATCAAAAAAGATTTAGTTATGTTATGGCTTATCTGAATTATTATCTGCGCCACTCCCTTTGCGATTCACTGATATATTGTCTGGAGGATTGAGTATCGTGGAATCGTAGAGGTATTTCTACGGCGTAGATACTCCGAATGCCGATTGGGATTGGAAGTAACTCACCCATGAAATTGAGAGAGATGCGAGAAATGAAGGTGATTGGCAAGGTGGAATAAAGTTGTTTGATATCAAAAAATGTTTCTACTCGCCTAAATCTTTCTAAAACTATTTCAAACAAATTACGTCCAATTTTCTTTGCAGCTATTGCAGAGTATTTTATTCGAAAGTGACGACATGTATTTATTGAATCTATATTTCACTTGATGGGAATTTTTAGTTTATTTAACCGACCATTTAGACAAAATCAATTTAATAAGAACTGGTACCAAGGCCGTTGCTTTTTTTATAAAGAGTTAGTTGTCCTAAGCATAATGACCAAATAAAGAGTTAGTAGAAAATAATGAAAATATCAAACGTTCATGTATTTATACTTAACTCTTTAACTCATCGTAATAAATTGTAAATTCTATGATTCCACCTTTTTAGAACAATAAAGTCAGTGACGTAAGACCAATAACGTTAAACACGCCGTTCAAAGGCAGAACAGAATTTATGTATCTCACAATTATTGTGAAAATGAATAGTTTTACTGAGGTCAAATGAAATTAATTTTTCTATAAGTTGGATTTCACGTCATGCAAAAAAATAAAAAAACCAAACAATTGAGTACCTACCAAGATGACACGTTACTCTTCAATTCAACCATTTAATCGACTAGAGATCACCGTCAATAGATTTTTTCCAACTTGAAACTTATTGGCATGAAGATGCCAGCGACTCTGTCAAAGTATCAGGTCAGTCAGCCGAGTTATCAACAGTTTTAAAAACTTTACTATCCGACGACAATAGCTTCTTGGATTGGCTTTAACTTAAGTTCTTTTTGGCGCATGGGAATCGTGGCATATGACTAAGGCAAAACGGACTTAGCTGGAAAATTTATAAATTAAGTATTTTGATTTTATTTTTACTCGAGTTCTGTAAAAATATATGTCTATAAATGTATGCAGTTGATTATTTTCTTCTGAGAAAAATCCATTCATACTATTTAAAATATTCAACGATCGGAAGAGATATTTTCAGCTCAAAAGATTGTCATTGATTGCTCGACCATTTACATTGTTATTTAATTAACCCTTCTGTGACGCCTGAAAAATCCACGAGCTCTCAGAATTCTCTAAAAGCTTTAAATGTAAATTTATGTAAAAAAATCCATTTACTTTCAATGAAATGCAAAAAAATCACCCCTTTAGACCTGATATTTTTGTATGAAAAATGAACGTCTAGAAAAAACAGGCAAATCATAGATTTTTTATAACTACGTTGTTAGTATTAATTTTAACACTCTCAGGTACTTACATAATTTTTGTAAATGTTTTTTTTTACAAATTGACGAAAAATATTTTTTATTAAATATCTTCATTCTTTTCCCAGTGAAGATACGTATGCATATATATATATAAAGTATATATAATTTACTTACAGTTTTTTTGGTATAATACATATCTAGATTGCTTAAAGATTCTATAATAAATATAAAAATAAACAAAAGTTTTTTAATAAAAAAAACTATAAAAATACATACCACGTTACTGAAACCGGTTCCGCGATTTATAAATGAAAAGTTTTTCACTGAAAGTATTTATGGCTGGAAAATACTTGAAGGAGTTTTCAAGAATACAAAAAGTAATCTCAAACTATAATTTTATCAAGCTTGTCAAGGTAAGAAGGCTTTTGATTATATTAAAAGACTTTTCAATAAGTTTTAACAAGGAAATCAATCAGTATAATGTGGAGCTATAGTAGGGTTTCTATAATGAAAATATGTAACCTATAATTAGGTAATTTATTGTTATGCTATTTATTATTAATAAAAGATTAAACATTTTTTAACGAACTTTAAAATATACTTCATATATATATATATATACATAGATTTAAAAAATCTAAATATTCGTTTTAAAAATTATTCCTCCAACTCGCCGAATTTTGTTAGTGTAAACAAGAACGAATCACTTGAGTGAGTTATTAAATTATTCGTCTATCGATGCAGATTTGGCCTTGTTAAATCATGAATACATACATACATACCTCACCTACACTTGATCAACAGTATTGGTGAAAAAAAAAGGTTTTTACATAAAATCAAATCAATCTAATCTATTCATGGGAGTTGGGAACTTAACGAATTTAATGTTAATGAACATTTTAGTTTTAAAAATACAAAAAAATCATCTGAAGAGATTGACACCTTGTTAAAAGAAAGAATTTTTATGTTTGTTTGTTTTATTTTTATTTTGATTCGATAACAAATAATTATTTTCAATATATTATATTATTTTCTGTTACATTAAACTTTACACACACACAATAAAATATGTTTACATTATACAGTAGAATATGACACTAAGAGTTTTGATATTCTATTGTTTTATAATATATATAATATAAATACATACATCAACTAAACATCTTATTACGTATATAAGTATTTCTAATTTGACATTGATTGTTCGTACATTGTGAAAACTAGAGTATTTAAGATTGTGATATATTTGACACTTAACGATTTGTCTTTCAATTAATCCGTCTATCATAAACTAACTACCTTAAACACAACATCATCATATCAGACTTAGTACCAATACAACCAATACATAGATAGTACAACTGGTAAGACGCGTAAAACCTATGGTTGTAATTAGGGCATCCAATCTCGGACCATTTCGGGATTCACAATTTTTCCAATCTCGAACATTCAACATAACATCGTGTATAAATTCGAAATTAAGATTTTTTTTCTCGGAGATTTTTCAAAAAAAAAATTGTCGATTTCAAAAACCTAGGAGTTTGCGAAGTTCTCAAAATTTAAAGACGCGAGATCTTTTCTTTCTTTCCGAGATTAGTGGTATCACAATCCTGGGATTTCTGGATCACAAAATTAGACGGGATCTGGAATTGAAGGCCCTAATTGTAATTATAATAAATTTAAACTTATAAAACAACTAATTTAAGATTTTGATAAAATATAAATAAAGAGTATTTATAGTCATATGACCTTAAAATAATCACATATTTTTACTGTGTATTCATATAATATACAAGTGATACACATACCGAAAAAAATCCGGTATTGCTATAAATTAAGCATTGCTTAAAAAAAATCTTATATATCACAATGCTTTTGATTAATAAATACATATATGTCTATGTATGGTTTTAACAATATTATATCTATAATACCACATTGAGCGTGCTTTTAGTATTGGCGATAATAAAATATAAGATGATATAATATTTTATGTTCTGAGATAGATAGAAACAAACATTTCGGAAACATTTCTATGTAGACTTTCAACTTCAAAAGTAAATAAGTAATTTTTCAGATAAAGAAATCAATGTTATTTCAATTTGCTTTTATATCAATTTATACACATTGCTTAAATTAAATTCAAAATATTTGTGCGAGAAACAGAAGAGCCATTGCAACATTAGTGAAAAACTCACAATAATACCCGATTTCACCCGAAAAAAAAATGTTTGTATCTTCCTTAACTCAACTTGTGGAGCAAAGGACGTAGTAAACTGAAAACATTTACATTCATCTGGATAAGCTGAAGCTTATTTCGTAAGTTCAGAATGTCTCACTAGAAAGTTTATAGGCAAAAGACCTACACACATAGATGCTTTATAATTTAATATAACGATTATTTATATTGATCAATACTTTTAAATTTTATATTCATATTTAAAAATTTAAGCGTAAGTGCCCATTTAATAATCATTAGAAAAAAATCTAAAATATAGCTAAATGCTGACAATTATTACTGATTTAATTACAAATAATGAATGTTACAGGTATATTATATTTTAAAATAATAATAAATAAAAGCAAAAACAATATGAATAAATAAATTAAGTGCTCGAAAAATATATTTAGTATTATTATTATTTTGACATTTTAAAAATATTCTATATTCCTATAATTAATGTAGGTACAATTTTAACGACTTCATTAATTTGATTGATAACATTGACATTCTAAATAGCCAGTGTTGAATTTTTAAATTATTCACCTTGATTGTGTGACAATATTGATTATAAATTTACACATTACTAGAGGATATGATTGTTAGAAGTTTAATTAATTTCATATTAAATTATGTGATATATTTTTATTGTATTTTCATTGGTCCTTTTTAAACTCAATTTGTAGGATAGTGTTTTTTTATCATGCATACGTGCAATACGATTATATATTTATATTTTTAATACTGATATTTTATAAGCTCTGAAACTTTAACCATATTTAAAACATATTATATTTTAACATTGTTTTAAAATTTATTTTCTTTTTGAAACTTATTTGTAGAAAAGTAATTTGTGAGTGAAATCTCATTTAAAATAAATAGTGCAAATGCATTAAACAATTATTTAATACTTATTCTACAATTTCATAATGATCAATTTTCTTCTGCCGCTGGTGGAACCCATTCTTGATCGCTTTATTAAATTGTCTTATAAATACTATTCATTGTGTTTAATTATTATAACCTTAGATGTTCTTTCACAAATAAGTGACAGTTCAAGCAACAATAGATTTCATTTTCGTATCAAGGTTCTAGTTATATCTCACACAATACCTATCGTACTTAAAAAATACCGTATGATAATACATTATTAAAATAGTGAAATTAAAATAAAATATTCACTAAAATAGAGCAAGTCTTGAGCTATAATTTAATTTAGTACAATACAATAAAACGTTTCGTTTTATCCTAAAATAATTTTATGAGTTGTGATATTTTTAAACACACGCCATCTTGTTAGCTGCTTGTTTTTCCCATGTATTATATACATATTTGAGAATGTTTTATAATATTATCGCGAGGTGTTTCTTACCCTTCTCACTTGGCAGTTTGATATTCACAGTACACATTTTCCGTTGTTTCGCGTGCGATGGTTTATAATTTCATTAATACAACAATTTCCCAAGTGTCGTTTATCATGTATACTTTAACTATAAAGTCATTTAAAATTTTGGCGGGAAAATATAAAATGTCCAACGAAAGTATTCATGGGGCCAAAATAAAGCTACATAAATTTCATAAAATATTTTTGAGTTTATCCACAAATACGTGGAATAATATGCCGAGCTAATATTTTACGTATCCTCGCTGCTTAAATGATAATAATATTGACTAAAAATATTATAAAAAACTTGTCATACCAAAATTTTGTCAAATATGAACGTATAGCAGCATTTGAGTATTTATTTATTAAATAATGTCCATTAAAATTCAAATAATGTGATTTTAAAACACTCAACTTAAGGTTTTTTTCTCGAGTATTTTAAGGTGTTTTTTTTAAGCAAAAAAAACTAAAGCGAAAATTTAAGCATCAGAAATAAAGACAAAAAACTAAAACCATAAGACAGACGATAGACAGAAAAGAAAACAAATCTATATTATTTTTAAACGAAGTGTTTTCAATATACTCGCAACATCTCTTGAAATAGTTATTTATTGTGCACAGTGAACAGGGTTTTAGTTCTTTCAATGTAATGTGTGTTTTAAAACTTATGTTAAGTTGTGGAAAAATACAATAAATTGAAATATCCTTCCATTGAAGGTATTGATAAATGTAATCATAGTTTTTTTTTTGTATCAGAACCAAATGCTACTAAATCAATTCATACATTTTGAAGTTGCTGACTGTTATACGATTGTAAGTCATGGAATTCGATGGTATTCGGAGCGTTGGAAACAGATGCTTATGGTGGATAAAAGGTATATTGAATTGGTTTTGAATCAAAGGTAAGCCTCATATAATGTCTTATATTAAAAATCGGTTGACCTTAATTGGGAACGTGGATCTAATGGATCATACATTAAATCATCCAACCAAATGGATTCCGTCGACATGGAAGGCCACTTGTGACCATTCAGAGATTTACTTGGTGGAGGCTATGCAACGTATAGCAGTAGGCACTACTTCAGAGAAAGTAAATGTGTTTTCAAAGAACGAATCTTAAGCACCACGTGAAGGTATATTCTGAAAAGTAAGTAGCCATGAGTAATGTATGCATGCTAGTTTTATATTATAAATTTAAGCAATTAATATCGCTGAAAAATAATTACTCTTTTACATACATACAGTGAATTTATGGAATAACTAATGTAGAGCTCAAACCCAACCATATATTTTTTAGAAATTAATTATTGACTTTTCAAAAACATAAAATTTTAAACAAATAATTTCTAAAAAAACTTGGCTTTGGTATAACAGTCAAATTTTACACTACGACAAATCGATATTTCAAAATTATTGAGTTTTTCAAAGATTCTCTAGAGAAATATTGTGTTAACCCTTATTGTATATAAGCAAGTAATATGTCTATAACTCACTTGAAAATAGAACCTAAACTTTACTTAGATGTAGCAATATAACAAAAATTGTATTCCATTGGTTCACAAACCGTGGACTAAGCGGAGAATACCCTCGAATACATATTTTATAAAGAGTGAATAAATAATTTAATTGTTTAGACCATAATTATCTGTAATATATAAAGGAGAAAACAATTGAATATCATATTGAATGCTCATTGCTTATTATCAATGAAACGGTACAATTGTTTTATTACTTGAAAACATTAAATTTTTAAAACTTGTAGCCAGAAATAAAATTTAAAAATAAATGAGTTTCTTTGATGGTAGGTCGACATATGTATGTATACTAAAAAGGATTCTAGGAAAAATAATCGACTTAAAATAAGAATTTACTGTACTGTATATTATTTTTGAGATGAAATACTAAAACGCAATTCCTAATTGAACTGTACGCCTACAACATTTGAAAATCTGGCATAAAAAATATTGGAGAATTTATAAATAGACATGCTTTTAAGTTAAATATATTATTGAATAAAATAAAAAGAAGCTTTGTTTTAGGGCCCACACGCAAAATAAAACGTGCACTCATTTTAAAAGCTGATGTTGGTTTAAATATAGCAAAATAGTATGGGATAACAAAATATATAATATATATTTTTTTGTATTTATTAACTGACACCAGAATCTTGAAAGTTGTTGACTTTATAAATATATAATAAGACTTTTGTTAAATATTCTGGATTGTAGAAATATATTTGCATACGAAAATTCAGTACTTCAATAAATTTCAGACACAAAGGAACAATTTATATTCAATTTAAATTTAATCTATTTCACGAGAGATTATTTAACTGGTAGATAATATATCTGATTAAAAAAATATTATTACCAAATACTATTATTAAAAAAATGTGATTATTTAAAATTGCTCAATTAAATAAATATTACTGAAAAGTATTTATTTAATAAAAAAAGTAAGAATTGACAGTTTTTGCTAAGTATATTTCAACGAATTTTTAATGAAATAATCATAGATTACGACAAAAATAATTTTTGAACATTAGGTATGATTGCAAAAACGTAATTGTTGTAAATCCGTTAGAGAAAAAAACTTTGATTTTAATAATTTGACTTAACAGGTAAAGTAAGCAACAGATGCAAATGATGATGGAAACATCTGTTGCTACACGAATGCGTTGTAACAGGCATTATTTTGGATGCTTTTATGCCTAAGTAAAAATTGAAGCCTTAATTTTTTCGTCGAAAATGTGAGCTCATTATATTTCAGGTATTTATAAACTTAAATGAAACATCAAAGCGTCATAAGAAAATTATTCAATTAAAATCCTTAAATGTTGTCTTTGAGCCGTTTACTGATGAAATTTTCAGAAAAATACATGAAGAAGTACAAATTGTAAACCCTTCCTAGTTCTAAGGGTATTTTTCCAAATAAACGTTTTATACTCAACCCGCATTTACTTAAATTTTGGATGTACAACGTTATTACCTTTTTACATTATATTGCAAATCAATAACATAATATATAATATAATAATTAAATGATATTTTTTAAAAATCAGTATTTAAATTTATCAAAAACAATCACAATAAATAACTTTAAATTAAATATATTTTTTAAGGTAATTACAAAATGATAGAAACACTTGTAATGCCATTCAAAACACATTTAATTAAATAAATGTTTTATTATTAACACAGATTTAACAACATTTAGGTACTAGCATATTATTAGGAAGTTACAATTAATATAAAAATGAAATACATTTTAATTTATTCGTGGGGATTTGAATTGGATAAACAATTTGCTAATTGTGTATTTTTTTTAGATTACTCTCTATTAAAAGTTTAAATTATTATCTAAATATAATACAATTTTGTTTTTTTTTTCCTTCAAAACTATCATTAAAAATGAAAAATACTTTATATTTTAATACACTGTCTACCATTTTAAACATTTAATATTGGCAACGTTATTTAAAGTTTTAGTTTCTTACATATAATAAATTTTCTATACTCATATAATAAATGATATATTATATATAATATGATACAATTTTACATTTCTTTTTTGGTTAAACGACGCCAAGCGAGGTGCTTACTAATCATAATATTATTGTTATCAATTATGATAATAGATTGTGTGAAATAAATTGACTTAATTTTGAAACATTTATGATATATGTAAAATTAATTTTGATAAATCAATACTCTAAAAAACATTCTACTGCGTGCTACCTATATTTAAAACACAAAAGAGAGACACAATATTTTATATACATTTTTTTTGATATGAGATCTGATTATTTATAATATTATTTTATATAAAAAAATTAAAAATAGGCAGGTATGAAAAAATAATTAAAAGATCCCTTTATATTTTGTAGTAACACTATTAGTTAAAGATCTATGATAGTAGCATTTATTTTTTACGTGTATTTTCATATGTTAATTGAAAATTAGGTTATGTTAGTAATAATAGCTTAAAAAAGTATGTCTTGATAAAATATTATAAATTAAATTGAAGAATAATTATAAAATTAATTGACTAGAGATAGGTTTTGGTCGATCAATCTTAGAAAGATAAAGTTACATATTTTTTTAATGTGATTTATGAATAGTGGTAAATATCGCTTGTATAAACCGCACAAAAGAAAAAATTTACAATTTGCTTTTGGTTATATCCATAATTTATATTACAATATATACATATATATTTTTTTCAATTATAAGTAATATACTTGTTAAAATTTAAGGAAAGCTCTTTTCTTATTTCAGTTCAAACCATGTGAAATAGATATTATATGAAAATAAAAATTATGGCCATTATGAAATCTAGTATGAAATTAAATTTTAAATTAAAATGAAGAAGATCAATCATAGACATGTGTGAATCAAAAAGTAAAAAAAAAACATTGAAAAAGTTTAAAAGAGGTTAAGCTATTTTCTCTGTTCCAAAAAAACATATACCGACACTTTACTTTTCTACAGAAGATTATTTACTTTATTATTATGGTATATATTCAATGATAAGTAAACTTTACAGTGAATAACTCAACTGCCGTTTAGTGATATCGTTCTTTCAGTTAACAATTTTGAATTGTTAATAATTTGAATAAAAGTTAATGTTTGTATTATTAAGAACTTCAGTGAGCAAACTAACAACAAACACTTCAATAGGATGATACTTGTTGCTAAAGATTAATTTAATTAAAATAAACCGTTTGTTGTATTTATTTTTTCAATAGATATTATTTAAAATTCTGAAATTACCATATACAAGTAAAACAGTTTTTATTTTTGAGTTCAAGCTCACTCTCAACATCACTTAACCAGAAGAACTAGCTGTAGAAATAATGATGCAAAGATGGAGTTACAAATCAGCCAGCAGTTAGCTAGCCGCTCTATATCTCGTTTTCAGAATATGATTAGAAAAGCGGAAGGAATAAAATAGCACAGAGATGCATGCATCTAAATACAAATACATAAATTGATCGAAAAATTAATGCATCTATGTGTTAATTTGTACTATTTGTACAACATCTTAGAGTATTGCCAGTCGGCCACGGTAAGCAGCACTATTAGATTAAAACAATTAGACTAGTGATATAGTTTTTAAATTAAGTAATCTATAAATGATGATACTAAAATGAGTACATTTTTCCTAATTGCATCTTATTATATACATTAATATATTTTTTTTTAGAAATAGTTTGATACAAGTCACGTTCTACTTAATATTTTACGTCACACTTTCCCCTAGAGTTAAATGTTCCCTGATAACGCATGGGGGTTGATCAACGGTGGTAGCAACTTTTAAACAATTGTTCATATGAATCTCTGAACTGGCATTTGAATGAATATGAAGTTCTCTTCTTCCGAAACTTCTCCCGGTGAAAATATGATTCCCCGGGTCACTCCTTATAATTGCCCTGCAACAAGATTCTAATGTCTTCTTGAAAGCTACCCTGAACTCTCTGTTGAAGTAGGCATAAATCAGAGGATTCAACGCCGAGTTGAAGTATCCTACCCAAAAAACAGCTGTCACCACCACAGGAGGGCAGTAGCAGAGTTCGCCACAAAGTGTCGTGATCAGATACCTGTAAACAATAAAAGAATTAAACTTTTATTTTTTGTATAATATACATTGTTTTAATGAAATAACTCTTTAACAGTTGACAAAAAATAACCTCTTTAATATTATTTGCATATTTATATACCTACGATCACTATATTTTAATATTCTCAAAAAAAATGTTTTATACAGTTTATATTCAATCTTCTTCAATAGGCACATACAATGGGTATGGTCAGCTTTAAATAAAAAAATAAGTACACCAAATAGAATTAAATTCTTGGAATATAATTAGTGCTACTGAACAGATAATGCATTAAATAGGACGTGTGGCTTCCTAACTGTCCAAACTGAGTGTTGATTTTTATTATTTTAATCAATACAAGAAACAATTTAATTCAATTATTGTGATACATATTGTATTTCTTACAATTTCAACAAGTGCAAAGATGCTCCTCAAAGACACGAAACGTGTGACTTGCGTAGTGCCGCCAGTAAATTTATAATCGTACTGCTATACATATTATAAGTTGTGCCATATATTTAGAGGGTAATTGTTTGAATGTTCTCATACTAACCTCACAGTATGTAGCGAAAACTTATCTACCCGTTTCATGGTGAAAGGTTTCGTTGGTAAAGCGCAAAAGTTAAAACAAATAGAACAAACCCAAATCTTAACAACAAAAGTTGTTTGGACCGAACTTGTTGCGTTGTTTTGCGAGTTTGTTGTTTACATTTAATCGTTTTCCAAGAATAAACATTACTTCAAGAAAGTAGCATATATATTACAAATATCATAAAATATCCAGTCGATACAAATGTTAATCCACATTTTGTTAACGCTAATTTGACTTTATATCATACAAATCGTGGGATAGAGTCAAATCAAATTTGAATTCCTTAATCATTTATATAATAACTTAATGTCCGTCGGAAACTATCCATAGGATGTACTCGGCGGAACTGAGGGATGCCGGCATGTCATAGGAGAAAGCAAAGCAATTGCCAGGAGACAGGGAAACATGGAGGTGCCGCGTGGCGGCCATATGCTCCACATAGGAAGCAAACATGGCCAAAGAAGAAGAAGAAAAATAATAACTTATTTGTTTCTATGAAAACTTCAAACTTTATCGTTAATATGTTTGAATATGAATTACCAATACATAAATAATCAAATATTATTAAATGTAATATCGTTATAGTAATATTTATTTTGAAGTTACATACGTAACAAAAAGAATTAAAGTTATGAATATTGTGTATTATTTTCAGCTAAATTAAATTTTGATTGATTTTTTGAGTTTTAACAAATTATTTACTTAATGACAGCAATATTTAGATTTAATTAAAAATAAATTGTGGTCGGACTTATTGGGATAGAAAAATATAGTTTATTCTAATATTTACTTACCCAAAGCTTTGTGGGCACAAAGTTTGATTGAAAACAACGGCCTTAAAAAATAAGGAAAAGTAGTTTTTATTTATTTTGAATCAAAAAGGTCGCCGAACAAGTGATTTTCAACCTTCTTAAGATCTGTTAAGTAAGTCCTAAGCCCTATGTCAATCTTGCTCTAAGCGACGAGCCATTCGCAATTTATTCTTAATCTTTAGCGATCACTTAAGTACACGTACTTCATGTTTCTTACCAAAACTAAAGAAGATGGAAAAAATATAAGAGTTTCTTGTACAGCGAAAAATATTTTTTTAACTACTTCACATTTTTGCAGGTTTTAGTTTCAATTTTAATTATTAGGTTATGGGAAGTATTCAAAAATATAATTTTACAATTTTGGTCATTAGAAAACAGGACGTATTCTATTTAAAATATGCGTTGTTATAAAATATAACATTTTACTAAAACTATTAATTAAATAGGAGGTAACCATACCACAAAAAGAAAGGTAGCCAACATGCTAAAAATGCAGTCATGATAATTCCCAAAGTCCTGGCTGCTTTTCTCTCCCTTTTCATGCGATTACTGGCAGCTGGTGCTGGTGCAAGACTTCCTCTGCCATGCCCCACACCGATCCCGTTAATTTGAAGATGCTTGTCCAAAAGAAGCGCTGCAACTTTGCTCCTACAGAGAAAAATCACCAATCATTAGTTTTTTTTTATGAAAGTTGTTATCTATTTTTTTGTTTGTGTATCAACTTTTATCAAGTTATAATAGATATAATTCGTTCAGAAAAATAGCTGAGATCTGAAATTTTGACAGCTTAAAAAGCTTATCGGGATAAACACAGAACATGGAGATAAGAAAACACTACATAATACTAACGTCTGATTAAGTATGATAAAAAAAACGCGTTGATACAGCCAAAATAATATCGTCAACATCCAACACTGAGTCTTCCACTTAAATATCAATTGTCATAATGTACATTTTTATTTCATTTGTATCAACATAACACTGCGAACTTTTAAGATGATAATACCAAGGGAAGTTGAAGGAACAACCGCAACATTAGTTAATAAATTTATAATAATATTGTTAATAACAGTTAAGGTGTTAACTGTAAATTGTAAGTTGATAGAATGGCATGAATGAATCGAATAAATTTAATGTATTATTAAAAAAATACTGAAATACGAAAGTTATAAGTGTTCTAGATGTTTTGCCAACAGTTATATTGTACACAAACATGAAGATGTGCTGTACAATAACAAGTATAAACTTTCTAACGAGCTGTGCCAATGCACTTTTAACTTCAACTCAACCGATTATGCTCTGTTATAGAGTTGCTTCATTTCAGTAAAATATAATTAAAATTAAGAAAAATCTGGACTAAAAAAACATAATTAAAAAGGATAGATTTATTTCAAAATAGAGAAGCGCATACCAATACATTTCTTTGAGTAGTATATAAAACAACTACAACTTTTTTTTGACTTGGTGATAATTTATTCTAATTAAATACAAACAAGATGAATCCACTTTGTATTTTTCAGGGAAACTATTCGTGCACTTACTTTACTTTTGAACAAAAGCTTTAAGATACATATGAACAAATAATCTTTGATCGATTTTAAAAGATACAGTGAAACTATAATTTGTCCTTTTTAGTGGCTTCTCAAAAAAACGATGAATGCTAGAAAGATTGGTCAGGGCTCCACTTTATACCGTTTTGCGTTCAATTAGTTGTTTATTTTTTTATTAAAAGTATTATAAAACTCGCAAAAAATCACGTTAAAAATTCCTTGCAAATAAATGATGAATTGAAATACTAGATAAAGTATTTATTTTTTATAATAATTGAGAAAAGTGATTTAATAATCCCACACACTAAAGATTTGTTAGGGAGTTTTATAATCTGCAGCCCCATTTTAAAGTCCTTAGCTGACACAAGCATTAGTATTCAGGTAGTACTTTAATAACATACACGTTGAATGAGGATATAAAGACTGTAATCACCTTAGAAATAAGTCCCCATAAAACTGTGAGCCCGCTTCGCAGACTCAACATAGTTTCAAGTAGAGAAACTTTTAGTCCCGTAACTATTGCAATACTTATACGAAATATGCATACATATAAATTGTATTAAAGTTTGTTTTTCTTATTTAAATAAAAAATAATGATAAGATGCGCTTTTTATCCTACCTGTACATCGTATATGAAAAGATAATCCAGTAAAAATAAACTGTTTTCCAACACTGCTTAGTGAGAACAGAGTTATGAAACATTTCACAAACTAAGTATATCTGCAGCAGTGCACTTTGAGACCAAGTTGGTGAAATGCTGAATTTGTATGCACGGATACTTTGCATAGTACGCGAGTTCATATGCACTACAGTTATGTCTCACTCTTTGTGCCTTAGGGATGACATACAAAATTACATTCGATGAAATGGCATCTGATAAATTATATGAATATTTATGCAAAGAATTTTAATTTCAAATAACTATTGTATATCAAAAGAGCTTTGTGTGGCATAAGCGTCATAACAGCGAGAAATAAGGAATTATATTTGTGTTTTTTATTTAGTCAAGAGGGTTGTTTGATTAAATTGATAAAAGTTTTCTTAGTTGTATGAGAAAAATATTTTGCCTTCTACTCTTTTTTTGTATTGCAATGAATTATTTTGTTTTTCTCAGAGTTTTTCTAACATATCAGTTTTTATTTAATTTTATTTGAGTGTACAGTAAAATGGCAATATAAAGGACCTCACTACAACGGCAGCGGACTAACTTCCAGTCAAATTTGAAATTGTTAAATCGTTCGGTCATGAGTATTCGTATAGCTTTTTAACAGTAGTCTGCTTCTGTAATGATTACCACATGATCTCACAGCAACGCAGTTTTGACCTATGCTAGCTGGTTATTCGAAGTGCACCAATCCATTAAATCATTTATCTCGAGAAATATAAAAGCAATTATAAGGTGAACACTGTCAATTATTAAACATATACTTAAAAAATAAGACACTCATTTATACAAGCTCCACTTTTATTTTATATGCTCAAAGAATTTTTTTCCAACGTTCGCTCTTTCTTATTTCAATTTCTCGGAATCAGATAGAGGATCGTCAACAATAAAGATATACATGCCCTTACTAATGAAAAAAATACATCGATTGCGAAATCAATGGATAAAAAATCACATTCCATCCCTTTACCACGTAAACGGGTAGAACAAAAGTCAAATGGCATCGACCATTCAGCTAACGAGTTCAACAACATTTATTGGTTTTAGTGTTCAATCTTATCTCAACTTTGTCCCGGAGAAATCGCGCACATAACGGAAAATGAGATATTTTCATTGGCAATTTAACGTAATGATTCAATGAAGAAAATAATTGAGATACCTTGTAGAAACGAAAGAACTAAAAAATTCAAAAGCGAAAAAGCACCTTATATTAGCGCAAATCTCTTTTTAATGGCACCTATTAAAAGTTTCTTACCCAATCAATAAAATAAGGTAATATAGATTTTTAATAATATTCTTACTCTTAATAACGAACCTTCGTAAAAAATCACTTAGAACGATCTCAGTACTCAGGTTTACGTCTTTTTTTATAACACCGTGATGCTTTTCCGTTAAAATTTTCAAGAGACAGTAAAAGCACTCTAAAAGTTCAAATAAAAAATAAAAATATCTCATCACTTAAAACTTTATTGTGAATTACCCACCGAATACTTGTGTACAACCAGTGGTATCTCATTTAATTGTATTGTTGTTTTAAACCATATATTATTATGCTACGATATTCGACTCTTCATAAATCCAGTGCACATAGACGACAAAAATTAACGAAACGTATGGCTCTGAGATGCTTGAATAAAATTTATGTATATTTTATTATAAAATGATACATGATGTTGAAGTTAAAAATATTTTCTTTTCAGTATACGATGTATATAAATTATGGTTATATATTTTATAAAAAAAGGTAAAACCATAAACAATTATTAGATGCGTAATAGTTTTATTGAGCATTTTAAATTAACATGATACAGTGCATCAGCTTCAAAACATAATATTATATACATACATATGAAATATTTTTCATAGTAAAGTGATAAATATCTTACATATTTATGCGTTCGAATAAATATAAAATTTGTTTATTTTAATCAATATGAAAGTACCCTATAAAAAAACTTGATACGCCACTTCGTACAATTCGGGCTATAAGCAATTTTGTGTTTTTAATAAGGGCTTAGGATAGCGTTCTGGTATACGTTAGGTCAAAAGACAAGGATACTTATTGATGTCAACCGCAAGGGTCACGTTAACATAATATCCTTCTAAAAATAAAAATCATTTTATATTAAGACATTAAGAATGGGTTTATTTTAGTGTGCAATACTGCAATATATTTTATTTCAATACATAATATTGATATATTTGTCAGGTTGGTGCCATTAAAACATTATGCAAGTAATAATTATTCATTTATAACTATTATTGAATATTTTTTATTGATGTAACTCTCTACTTCGTTCTATTAAAGTTGTAGAATCGTTGTAAAATTAAACTTTCCAAATTTTAATATTATAAAGCTTTAGGAAAGTATTTATAAAAAAATATGTTTATTATTTTTAACTGCTTTAATTCGCCTCAAAATTTCATAAATTCATGGCATTGATTCCATCATATATCGCAATGGTTACTGATAAGGATTCCAAAAGTTCGCTTAATAAATTATTCGACTAACGAATATTAAAATATTCGAACAATTTTTTAATTTGTTTAATTTAATTTAATTTTGATATTAATGTAAAATTTTGAAAAAAACAATCATCCAACAAAAAAATGAATAAAATATTCAGTCAACACACGAATAACATATATTCATGTTATTCACGACAAGATATAGAATGTGGAAAGGAAAAAGGACGTAACCCACACATCTAAACTTCTAAACTGGCGTAAAGTTGACATGATCTAATATTAACGAAAGAAATTATCTAGGAAAAATCTTTTTTTCAGTCTTTTTTCTTGGTTTTAATTTTCACTATCCCACCTTTTTTCAATCTTAAAAGCTAAATTTGGATACTAATTCAGCATTTGCAGCTTACGTCCTTTTGATAGAACATGTATCATGTTGGATACATTGTGATTATCGAAAAAAAACTGTGGGTTACCTCCTTTTTCATTTCCACAGTCGATATACATTGTAAACATCGACACGATTGATTTATCTGTTTCAAGTAATCAAAATATATTGCAACGCCGAATTACAGTGAAGGATGAAAAAATTCAAGTTTGAATTAATTTCTGTCTAGAAATATTAACGAATAACATTAAAATAATTATACAAATATTCGAATATCTGAATATCAACAAAGAGTCTATTTGAATATTTGGTTAGGTCAGAATCCCTAGCCACAATGCAAACTCGAACATTCTATTTTTGTAACATTGATAAATTGATTATTCAATAACAAAACTGTGTTTTAAATAAAGAAAAAATATAATATAATGACATATACTAGTCAAGACGTCTGCTATTTTCATAGTTATTTAATTAATTACTCGAGATTATCTCGAGAAGAAAAGACGTGTTCAAGATCTCAAATCTTAATTTTAAAAAACCTCGACTTAATATTAAACTTTCCTAAGCTAAATTACAAATACTGATTTATGTTAACATGACATTTATCCAGTTTAATATATAGTAAGGGTTATTAATGTAAACACTTATAAATGATTGCCCCTCAGCGAAGTGTGTTTTGGACCCTAGAGTAAAATCCTGTAGAATTTATTCGCCAATTTACGGTTAATCAAACACAGAATGTTGTTTGTGATCCCACTAGTGTAGTTTTATTTTTAATTAGTTCGGCTGGCATGAGTTCTAAAATAGTTTAACCCCCAAAATGTAACATTTGTGAAAATACTTATTTATAGCTAAGCCGAAATACCAGCAAATATTTCCATTATCATTATTTCAACTATTATTTGTAGCTGTAATAGTAGCAGTTATAAGCGATAGGTTTCTGTGGTCACAAATCGATACACCCAACGAACGAAGCAGTAGCTAATTTTTGTTAATTTTGTAAGAGAACGAAGTAAAAGTTTGAAAAGTTATTGATTTAAAATAAACAGACTGAAAATGAATAACTCAGAATAAATAGAAATTTATAACAGCATTAGCAAAAATATTATTGTTATTACTTTTATCGAAATGACTAAAATATAATTAGTGAATTTTTTGTTGGGGGTATCAAAATGATTTTATAAACATACATGAATATATATTCTGTAGAATGACTTTTTCGTTTTATTTGGAATCAAGTCTCGCTAAGTCTATATTAAATGTAGGTTATTGCAAATATTACAATACAATATTTGAAATCTTGAATGTTTTTGATTTATTTGTTCCCAAGGTTGATCTCAAGTAGGGATTCTGTGTCAAGACGTCCCGGGACTTGGATTTTTTTTCTTTCCCGGGACTTAATCCCGGGACTTTTTTGGAAAATATCCCGGGAATTGTGACTGTGATTTTTAATGTGCTAATAAAATCTACATTTTAATTTTGAAAAAAACAATTCTTTTGGTTAAAAACCCTCAATGTTTAGGATTTATAATTTCGTAGAAGTTTCAAATAACATGTGTTTATATATTGTTATATAACTATAGAAAAAACAAATTAAAAAATATTAAAATTAAATATTCACACTTGATCTTTTCACTATTTCACAAAGGTACCAACGTCTTAATAGGACAAAAAAGGTCTAAAATCTGTATTGGGAAGTTACGGTCATAAATTTACTCCTGGCGGCGGCTTCATTGATATTTTTTCAGTACATGTACCGTTATCATACCTTCTTGGTAAAAATGAACCTTGAGCACTGGAAACATCCATTACATAAGAAACATTGTATTAAAAAAACGCGATTTTTACTAGTGCATACTTTCAAAAGGCGCCGAGTGTATGTATATTTAATTTTAATAAAATTATAATTTTATTGAAGGGGAAATAAAACTCTTGAGTCCCGGGATGTCCCGGGACTTTCAAAACTCCGAGACTTCAGAATCCCTAATCTCAAGTGTGTTTCAAATTTTTTATTGATATTGCCACAATCTCGCACATTTCTATTATTCTATTGAAAAATAAAATATCCGATTTTGTAAATTAATGAGATCGTTTTAAATACAAAAAGGCTACTGAAAGAAATGAATTACTAATTACACTTTCACTTTTAAATACAACATTAATAGTTGTAATTTATTTTCTAATTAACTTTCTTCAACAAATCTTAAGTTAAATTTGAATCGTTCAAATTATGTACACTCCCAAAGATAAAGACTAACGAACCGGGTTTCGCCTTTCGGCATCTTCAGGCGTTCAAGCGCACGGATGAACTTGAACTGACTGTACTCTGAACTGAACTGAAATCTGTGGGAGTGTACATAATTTGAACGATTCAAATTTAATATTGAAATTCCACCAAGCACCTACAGTCGAAATCTTAAATTAAATCTTAAGTTGATTGATAAAAAAATAATAAGATTGTGATGCATGTATTTAGTTTGAACCCAATTTTGAGTTTACTTTAAAAACTCTAGAATTCTTTCTATTTTCCTATAAATATATTTGTTATGGAATACTAAGTTAGTTTTGTTTTGATTTTAAATTTATTTAATTTAATTACGACTTTCAGAAATAAGTGATTGTTAATTTGAAAATGGCCGACAAATATTTTAATAGCTGCTATAATTGAAATATGCCAATGCCAATTTATTAAATCAGCAATCGACGAAGTTTCACGAGAAAAACCTTCTATTTTGAATCCTATTATCTCCGTTCAAAACGAAACAACAATACTCTCGAGTAAAATGAAATCGATCCATTGACCTATTTTGTAAAAAACATTTCGATAAATAATTTACGGTAACATTTACAGCAAAAGAATTATTAATCAGATAAGTAGTATGTTAAATCAAATTGTTGCCAGTCTTTAAGACTGTAACAAAAAATACAAGGAACGTAAAGATTACGAAAAGAAAATAATTAAATACCTATCGAAGTATGAGGAAATTTCAGTTATAAAAAAAGTTGTGGAATTATCGAAGCGTAACCTGTAGAAAAGGTCAAATGTTTATTTAATCTCAAGAGATAATCAAGTAACAAATCTATTTTTTTCATTTCTAATCCGCGTACTTATTTAATACCAGCTACGAGTATCTACATATCCCAGAAGACGGTAGTACAAAAAAGAAGTTCGCCATTCGTTTAGGAATGGCTGGAGCCACATTCAACTCAATGCGGACTGTCTGGGACACACAGCTGTACTCGATTAAAACCAAATGCCACTTATTTAACGCTTGCATTCTGCCGGTACTGCTTTACGGTTGCGAATCATGGCACGATGATGCTTGACAGATGCTTGCGTCGGATAATGGGGGTGATGTGGTTTGATTTTGTGAGGAATTCAGAGATAAGGGAGTGTATAAGACAGCACCCCGTCACGTCAGTGTTTATGGAGAGACGTTGGAACTGGCTGGGTCACGTACTGCGGATGCCTCCGGAAAGCCTCAATCCTGGCTGCCTGTGGGCCGGTAGGATTCCGGCGCTATCCATTGGATGTACTCGGCGGAACTGAAGGATGCTGGCATGTCATGGGAGAAGCAAAGCAATTGGCGGGAGACAGGGAAACATGGAGGTGCCGCGTGGTGGCCATATGCTCCACATAGGAAGCGAACATGGCCAAAGAGAAGAAGAAGACGAAATTTTAAGAATTTTTAAAACTTTTTTTAGCGTCGGACATTTTTATATAAATAAAAACACATGAGTTATTATTTTACGATACCTGGAAGCAAATACAAAGTACGTCTGCAAATAGTATATTATACTTATGGTGTTTTAAATTATTTTTTCATTTCTATAGATGAATCGGTGGAAATGAAATGTTAATTAAATACAGTTTAATTATATAGTTACAATCACTGCGAATAACATGTACCAGTGAGTATACGTTTACGGTCATCTGCTATAGAAACAATATAGTTTTTGAACAAAGTGATATTACTATAAAATTTAATTTGATAATTTCGTTATTCCACTGAATGTGACACGTATTTCGTCTATTTGAGAATACAGGTAACAGTCATACATCAGTGGAATAAGAATAATTTAAGATTTCGACTGAAGGTGCTTAGTGAAATTTTATTATTAAATTTGAATCGTTCAAATTATGTACATTCACACAGATTTTGTCACTAATTAATAAAGATTTTGTCAACATGGGCTAATCTTTTTCGCCAGCAATGGCTTTAAACTCAATGATACATTTATTTATTATATAAACAAGAAACATTCATTTACTAAGCGTCAGTTCAAGTTAATCCGTGCACTTGAACGCCTGAAGATGCTGAAAGGCAAAATTCTGGTCGTTAGTGACAAAATCTGTGTGAATGTAAATAATTTGAAAGATTCAAAAGGAATAAGAATAATATTAATTTAAATTTTACTTACAAAATGAATTGTTACAGTAGAATTCATCGAAAATATTAAAGTGATATCAATATGCATACTGCTCTTATCGAATTGGACAACTAATTTTTTTACAGTAAGATTCAATGATCAGTTTTAGGGTGTTCACTATCAATACTTCGTGGAAAGGAATTATATTAAAAAAATAAAATACGAATTGTACTCGTTTCTACTATACTTTTATTTAATACCACGACTAGTTGCGCCCATGATGAGCATTATCAACTGATAATAATAATAATAATAACAACTGATAATACAATGTTACAGTGTTATTTATACAAAACCAAATAAAAATAAGAGGATGTAACAAACAATTGATATTGAAATGCAGTAGAGTTTTTGAAGGAATCAAAGAACTTACTATTTTTTTTAATCGTTTTATTTGTAAAAAAAAGCGACGCAAATATTATACGTTGCACTTTTTCAGTTGTGCATATTTGATCCACTCTAGCTTAAATATCGCTCTCTTTCGTGATTTCATTTTATGGTAAGATGCCAAGTCTACATGAGTCTAATAAGGAAAATAGTAACCGAAGCTATAAACTATCTTTTGACAACTTGAGCTTTGTAGAGGCAGTTTCTAGTAGCTTTCAACGGTCTATTGTTAAAGAACTAGTCAGGGAGGTCAGTAAATATCTTCTCTACTAGCCTTGTGTAAATTAGACAAAAAGCATATTTGACTGGGTGCCTGTAATGCACAAATATAAGAGATATCTGTCATCACAGTAAATTTAATATATTATATTACTCATCTACCATAAACATATTTTATAGTGTAACTGGAAAGTTTTACATTAATTTCTTTTTATATTCAACTTGTTATAATTAATTATTATTGTATCAAAAGTACTACACTCTTTTGTATGAATTACAAATTTATTTTATATGATCAGGACCAGTTTCGCTCATAAGAAGCATTTTCAACTAATCATCTGTTAAAAATTCTCGTTCAACGGTTGACACCATCAGTTGAACACTTAAACAGTGATTTATTATATTGATAAGATTTTATAATTTTAATAACTGAGCGTAGCTAGAGAGATATGTTAACCACTAGTCCTGTCCTAGCCTTATCTTTCTATCCCTACTACTTCTCTTTGAAAAAAGAAAAGTTGGGCGACTATGTAACAAAAAAGTTCTCGTAGAAAAATTTCTGTTGAGATACCTCTATTAGGAGGCCATATGCTCCACATTGGGCGTGGACATGGATAAAACAATAATTATAAAGCCTTTTATGATGTGTTTACTATCTCTTTTTTCTAGGAAGGCCCAAAAACTGTAGATGTACCGATTTTTTTAAAATTTATATACAATAAAGCTTGATAACGTGTTTAAAATACCATAAAAATTCTTCGAAAGAAACGATAAGTGACAAAAATAATGTAATAAGAAGTTTATATGTATTTTTGATATCGTTTATCTACATCCAATACGATACCTTTTTTGCGAAACCTCTTTTTTCGGATAATCCACTAAGCTTATAAGTTTTGCAACGTCTGAGAATGTTCTGCGACATTAAATATCTAATATCTTCTTATTTTCCGATATATATATACTCTTCTAAATCTTTTTATACCCTTAAATGTCACAAAATATTCAGATGCTTCAAAACCGTGTACACAAATTTCCTGTGTACAAATACAACGGTGATGTATATACAATATTAATAAAATAAATTGTCCCATTTTCCAATATAAATATTGTTATTTATTTAATAAGCTGAATGTAAATAGTAATTTATGTATTCATAATGAATATCAAAGTGTTATATTTTTTAATTCCATTTCATTATTACATTAAAACAATGCATTAATTTTTCACTTTCAAAGCTCAACCACTATAAAAGTTGATTAAATCTTTATTATTACGTAAAATATTTATTTTTTAATTAAATACACAAAGGTTACCACTTTGTCTGAACCTTTAGATTATTTACCTTTTTACATTAAAAAAACATACTATGAGAAATGAAAATATTTTTTGTTGGCTTGCAAAGATTCTGTCACAATAAATTGTTTGTATGTATTTATAAGTGTCTGATTTAAATAGCTTTATCATTGATAAAAACCCAGAAAAAAATGTGTAGTAAATATATATTCAATGTTTCAATAATCACACAAATGATTTCTCTAATTGATATTATAATATAGAACAAGCAAAGATATTCCCAACATAAATTAAATTCATATATTAATTAATGTGAACACTTTCGTTTGATTTTTATTTACTCTTGGGTCAACATAGTTGAAAAAGCACAGATAGAAATGGAGGCAACGCACCATTTCATTCTTCAATCACGAGTCTTTGATGTCGTGTCTAAGAGAATGGCGCAAAGAGGTAGCTGGTTACGGACGTTACGATGGTAGACTGATCTCCTCAACATATAAACGGATATATTATTAGACAATGCTGGAAAGATGAGAGATACAAGTTTTATTAAATAAAGATATATACTTATGAAATTATTGATATCCAACTCAGAAGAAATGTGGTTACCGAAATGATAAAAATTATCGTTCTGAATTATTTTGATGTGATTACTGCCCCCAAGGCTACTACTGCCAAACAATACATAAGTACCATAAACATCCACACCAATAGTATTTGTTTTTGAAAACATTGAATAATGTCTTCATTTTTCAGATAACAGTCCAATAAAAAATAGGGCACAGTTTGCCAATTTTAAATGAAAAAGATTAATCTGAAAAGTTCCCCACTTATGTATCCTATATATAAGTAAATATAATTAAATTTCATAAAATAATTTAACAAAATTCAGTGATCAAAATAAATATAATTCTTGAAATTACCCACTATTTAAAATTATAGACATTCCCATGTTATAAAACATTTTAACGATAATCGCATTTAATTTCAAAAACCTACAAAGACTATTTGCAAGTAAATATTTTCCCAGCTAATTGAACGTCATTGAAATCAAATCATTAGTAAAGTTAATTCATGTCGCCATCAAAAGCTTTTAAATTAGAAATACATTTATTTCTTATAAACACGATACATTTATTTACTAAATATCAGTTCAAGTCCATCCGTACACTTGAACGCCTGAAGATGCCGGAAGGCGAAACCCGGGTCGTTAGTGTCAAAAATTGTGTGAATTTACATAATTTTGATGATTCAAATGTATCATTATACTAACCTGAGCACAGGTCATTGTATGACAATTTGCATTACCTCTGAAAAAACAAATGCCCTAATGTTGTATTTGAGCATCTTTCTTTAACGTTTTATTTTATTTTAGTATGACAAACATCGATATAACAAATCCGCGCAAAAGTATAATTGTGAATTGAGGTATTTTTAGTTTCAAAAAGTATGGAATATTGAATTTGAATTAGCAATCGACAAAATTGTTTTATATTATCGTAGATATTGTTACCGCTCACTTTTTGTTGTTTAGTTTTTATTTACTGCCTCTTCGTTATGTTACGTCTTGTGAAAATCACATATTCTGAAAGTTAGTAAATTTACACGCAAGAAAATCTCGTGAATATGTGTAACGGTATTAACATTTTTCGTTTTGCGATATTACTCTTCAAGCATTTTTTTTATAATAAATAATCGAAAAATGTTTCAAATTATGTGTTAACTTTTAACGTAATTTAAAGAATAATACTGGTTGATATTAATATTTGTCAAGGTTTCGAAATGTGACAGTATCAGTGTACAATGTTAAAATGATGTAATTTTGGAGTCGAACCGATAAACCAAGATAATATAATAAAAACCGTGACACGAAGAAAACCTACACAACTTGGTCACATGTTTAGTAATGAGAAATAAAAATTACTAATCATGCAATGAAACGTACGAATTAGAAGCGTTAGCAGGACGAAACTCTTTTGGCTACGCAATCTTCGGAATTGCCATACTTTCCATGCCGATGGTGAAATATAATATAATATAATTCAATGATATTATATGATAAATACATGCTGAAAATTTGTGGCGATTTTTCAATATAAAACGGTCCAAGCGACGAAGGAAAGTAGCTACAATGATTGATGATGAAGGTTATATTGCTTAGCTATTTTTAATTTCTTATACACACTACATACAATGTACACTTTTTATTTTCAAGTAAGCCGTATTATAACAAGATACAGTGAAAAAAATGTATTCAAAAGAGCACACAAATAAAATATGCACATTTTTTTAATGTATTCAATGCTTTTTTAATTAGTGTGCAGTTGCGCTCGATGGTCGGGATTTTTTAGGCATCAATACAATCCGTACATACAGGTTCTAAATATAATATATCCCCGGGTAGCGTTTTAGGGGTGGCTCGAGGGGTATCGTTAGGTAGGCTTCCGCTTCGACTGATCGCAAAGGGGACGTATTACGGATGCAATCGGTCGCTCGGAGATACTCGTATGACGCCACTGCATTTATTCTATTTTTATTTTCTGTGGAACCATATATATACTTGACTTCGGGATTGCTATATAAAATATAAATGACTGCATAGCATAAGAGGTGAAACTCGTGTACTCTTTCTGTCAATGGTTTTATATCAAATTGCTATTCTCCTTCTAGAATACAAAAAAGTTTTTTTTAAATTTTATTTATAAAGCAATCACTACTATTGAATAATAATTAAATTAATACTGATTAAATGTTTGTGTACTTATTTGTAATCATTGTGATTCTTTCGCCAATTTTGGGTAAGATTACTAATGTAATTTACTAATTAATTATAGCCCAAGTAAAATAAGCATTACTTATTATAGCCCAACTTAAAGATTTCTTGCTCCCTCAAGTCTCTCATTAAAAAATGATAGACCGTCTCAAAATATGAGATTTTAAAATTGGTGCTTGACCCAAACAAAACCATTTCTTCTGGATTGTGTATATATATCAACTCCATTTAAAATTAATTTTATTCAATTAAAACGAGCAGTGTCATATGTAGCGATCTCATTCAATATATTTATTTACAAATATCGATTAAATTGTCTCGTATGGTTGAGTATTGTGTTGCTTAAGTAGGTATTGGGTACTTGTACGCGTTTCCAATATCTAGGATGAATATAAAGGAAGCCAAACCGTTTCCCCAGTCAAAGCCTTAGGAGTCCGTCCGTATAAAGCTCATTCTATAGTGTATGCTATATATTGCATCTTTAACACGCCTGAATTTTGATGGTATCTCAAAAATGTCAACTGAAAATTATTCCTGATAAAAAACTAAATAAACGTCAAATAAAAATTCTTTATTAGATTCACCGAAAGTATTAAGCCAAACAGTTACTCAAAATTATATTTGAAATATTAATTCTAATGCAAAGATATATCGTGTTTCTTTCTAATATTGAATTTCAACACATCAAATAACTATTGTTTATTGAAATTTTAATGCAAGAAAAGAATCACAGTAGAGGTACAATTTATTATAATCCATTTTAAACGGATATTGGAAATATTATTCTTGCCACGAAATTTATCAAGCCGCTATACAACAACTCCGTACACAGTTATTATTATTATATCTTGAATAGTATCATTAAAATGTCTATCCTATTGACAGAATAAAAAATAAAAATTGTGCTTTCTCGTAACTTGAAGTTTGAAAAAGATGCTTGCATACATAAATATTAAACTATTGATCTATTTTGTTTCCTCTGTATGTTAAGCTGAAGTTCAATACAAAACTTTTGCCCGGAGAATAGCTACGGCTTGTTTCATAAATAATAAGCGACTTGAGAAGCTTATCAAACTATTAACGGTATAATTTAAGAATATTATACCGATTCTTTGTTTTAACATGTTTGTCTACTTTTCATTTTTTTCCAAAGACTACTTATAAAAGTTTGCTAAACTACAGTAATGTGGTAATACAATTATTCATAAAGTCTCATTAAACAAAAAATGAGATCCATTGTTTTAGATTTTATTTTGTTTATTCTGAGACTGTAGGTAGTTCAAATGAACGGTTATACAATATAATATACGAATAAACTGACTTCATTGATAGATAAGTATAAAAGTCGTCAAAACGATCGAATAAGCTTGTAGTGCGCCAACTAAGTGATGTTGCTTAGTCGCATGATAAGACAAAATCCTTTCATTTTGAGAAGCCCAAAGAACTATAATAATTGAATATTTACATCACATTCATCAAAAAACAGAATGTTTTAAATAAAAGTTGAAAAATTCTCACCCGTTTGAATAAATGCGTCTCACAAAACAAACAATACACAAGTTGAGTTTTGAATTGGCTTCTTTGAGATTTCAAATGTAACGTGTTAAAAGAAAATATCCAGAAATAAAATTTAAGAAATAATGACATACAATTGCATTTTACTTGATTTTATTGGAAATCCAGTATATTTCTCTACATTAACTGATGGAACACATAAAATAAAATCTCAAATATGATTAGCTTTATCAATCAAATATATTAAAGAATAAAATCTATTGAATAGATCGATACTCTAAATAGCTTCTACCTGAAAATTGCAGCGTAACTTTACCGAAATATTGTTTTTTAATGTCGCCACCAAATTGATTATTTTACTAAATGTTGCAATATCGTAAATATATTTTATTTTTGAGCATAAACTTAGATAAATAATAAAATAAAAATAAAAACAGCCTCATTAGAAGAAATTCATTTTTTTGTTAAAAAAATATAGTAAGTTAATTTATGATTTTTATTAATCTTGGATGACAACGCGTTATGGCGATATTATTTTCTCATCGTTTGATAAACAACTAGGTAGTTAGAAAGAAACTTCTAACAGTTTTGAAACGTCTGGCGATAACTAACAACTAACACATTGATTTTCCAAAACAATAATCTTATAAAAATATTTTAAAAATGTAACGGTGAATGATTAAGAAATAAAGCATCAAATGCTTTATATTTTAAACGTTATTTCTCTAATATGAACTCATTGCTTCACACATATTCACAAAACAATAATTAGTTCGGGCAAAAGAGTTAATGGTAAATTGTTCAAATCGAGCCGGTAATGACAATTATACATTTGCTTAATGATGGAATAGATACACTATTAAAAAACAAGCTACTATTTCTTGTGTTTCCTGTCTTTATGCTGCAATAGCGGCCGTTAAACACAAAGCCTGTTCTACAATATGAATCGCGAATCTGGGCACAGCGGCCAACAAAGGAAAAGCCTGTCTCCGTGAAACCCTTGTTTCTACCACAGCTCACCAGTGGTAAACAACCAACGGTACAGGCGTTTAAGCTATTCACTGTAATTCAAATAACACTTAAACACGACACACATGTAAATAATTGTAAAAATGTGCAGTTTGATGGAGCACGTTCATCAATTTAAATACAATACGTTTCTACTTTTTGCAAATCTTATCATACTTAAGGTATTTTTGCGTGCTAGTTATTTACTTCTATAGACACATAATTGAAAATCTTCGTACAGAAATTTGAATTTACCGATTTTCCCAAATTCCCGGCGCGTAAGCTTTTTTTTTGCTCTTCCAAAAAATTTCGGATCCAAAAACAAAGGAATTTACGGATATACTAATAACCGTGACGAGTTTTATTCGTCTATCATCTGCTGTCATCGACTTCTGAGACATGATTTAATGAATGGTAAATTATGTTAGTATTTTAGGAACCGGCTCGGCAGAGCCTGTGTGAACCCATAGCAGCAGACTACTGGTTATATGTATAAAAAAGATTACTTTATTCAAAACTAGCACAATGCAATCTGATCGTATTGTACGTTAAGTGAAGCAAACATAAACAATATTGTCTATAATTAAAAACTTCTCTAGAATGATTTTTTTGTTCTCGAGATCAGAATAATCGAAACATAACCACTGTATTTATTTCAGCGCACAAATCTTGAAACTCTCGACGATAATTTTAAGCGCTTTACTCTGTTGTGTGTATAACAAAATACGCCCAGTAATGAGTGTGAGTCTGCAGTATTTACCTACATTGAGTATTCCAGGAAGAACGAAATTCGGTACGTTATAAATGTGATTTCTCAGCCTAATTTACACCAGAATACCAGAATATTAAGGAAATCCTTGCATTTGAATTTATGTTATTTCATAAAATGCTTATATTATATGAATTATTCCTTGTATAGAAATTACTATTCGTTAGATCTTGGTACACTTGTAATCTAACTAATCTTATTATTATAAACTTTTTGAACAGGAGTAAGCTTCCGTTCAAAAATAAATCGTCATTTCTACTGCAGGTGAAAATGAAAAGTTTTATCTTAAATTAATCGCATACATACACAATGATGTCCGACAGTGTATGTTGAATTATTAATAGAGATTGTGTTATTTAATTATTGTGTTGCTGTAAAATAACTCTCATTAAAAAAACAGTAATCTTCCGAGTTAAATTAACCGTTTGCATACAACACTTATTCTTTGACAGGAGTGCAATCCATTACAAATACCGTCTTTATTTAGAAAATCGATTAAAAAAATTGTAATACTTGTTAGATGGATCAATGATGACTTTGGTTGTAAAATGACAGATTATTTCAAGATATTGATCGCACTCTAGATTCTCTAAAGTCTAAAGATAGAGAATAAATGGGAATAGATGTTCAAGTCGGTCACGTCGTTTTAATTGCATTAAGGGGAAAGTTATTTTATATTTATGATGTTTACGACGTCATATGCAGAACAAGTATATTTTACAAGCTTTTTAATTATAAAATATCACTTCTTCAGGAAATTTTAATGTATAAAAGCAAAGTATTTAGTAACTGCTTTTAAAATATTCCTGTCAATCGTTTGAGATCGTTTAATTCTGGCATGATAAGGAAATCGTACTGCAAAGACTGAACATTCGTAACGTTTAATAAATTAAGTACCGAAAGAAGAGAGTTTCAGTAGTTGAATCAATCTAATCGATACTGCCGATAAAGACCTTACAATATGATCTTTAATCCAATGAAATCTGGTTAAGAAGCGTAAAGTTATTATTTGTTGCTTATAATTATGACTTCTAATGTGGTGTGTGGTCAATTTTCATAAAAAGCTATATCTATGATATCGTGCATGTGAATTATGGGTATTTCACGATCATAATATGTAAATGAAATAAAAACACAACAAATAACTATATTGTGCTATATCGTAAATAAATTGTATAGGTCATGTAGATATTTTCACTTATACAATTTTATTTTATTGTGAAAATGTGTTTTTAAAATTGAAAAAAAAACAACGAAAGTGATTATACTTTTTACAATGTAAGAAACTATGTAGGTTTTGATATCAAGGATATAATACATCATGAGATGCCAGTTACTGAGTCATATAAACGGCAGGAGGAACGATGAAGATTGATTGAATTGTGTTGTGCTAAATATTATACAAGATTTTGTTGTCTAACATTTCTTATCGTTTTTCTTGCTTCATACTTAGGTATACTGTATGTTTAACACGATGTCGTTAAATATAATGATATTTTCTAACTTGCTTTGTCTCTATAAACTCAAGGTAAAATATTTATTCTTTGTTAATGTTATTCGGCTTACAAATATGAATATCCTGCTTACAAAAAATATAATATCTATATTTTTCGTCTTTGAGGATGCCACGATATTCTTACCACACTTTGGTAGCAATCTCAAAACTACCATCTGCACTATGGTGCATAATATATTATACGTATCTCTAGTGAATGCGCGATTGCTCGAGATAAATGAAACAGCATTCTGTAGAGACATTTTTAAACAAAAACATTTACATAAAAAAAAAAATAGGTTTCTTTAATCTGTCATCCTTTATGATCATTAGCGAGAATAGTACATGTATGTATAATATATGCTTTCGTTTATATAATTATATGATTAAACATTCATCATTATGATATTTACACTTAACACTAATAAAATTTCAATCCACTTTGTATTTATACAAAATGAAATGTGGTTATTACAAATCTTCTTCAGAAACTGACACTAAAAAGTTTAATTATATGTAAATATTATTTGGTTTAATTTTTTATTTTTTTACAGTTAAGAGAGCGAAACTATTAACGAAAATCTTAATCCAAATGTTTATAGAAACAACCTGCTGCTGGAGTTGAAGAATTGCATGTTAGTTTTATTTCACAGTGAAGAATTTGAATGTATATAAAACTAAAAACAATTGTAATATTATATTTTCTATTGAAGCGGTGATATATTATTTAAATTGCATTTCGATTTTAATTAAAACAAAATTCACATAAAAAAGGTTTAAAATATTTTAATTCAGTAATAAATGTTGTTTCCAATGTTTTTAAAAATATCATTGTCGACTTCCATTTATTGATAAAATACACTTTGAATTTTATATTTTGATTGGATTCTTGCTGTTATATTTACAAAAAATATCAAACATATATTATATAATCAATGTTTAATACAGATGAAAATCTAAAAAAGTGAAGATACATATATTAAAGCAATATTCATACACGGTAATAAAATTATCACATTACTTAAAAAACTATTCTTCCCAACTGCTCCGAATTTTGATTTTTACTTTGAAATATATTGCCTGAATGTCTATAACCTTTAAGTAATAAAAGTCTCTTGTATAACCGATTTATTTTACATTACTCTCTCAGCTGCAGTACTATTTGGGTCACATTGACTTCCCTGGAGAGACTGTGAATAGTGATGGTTGACCTACTGCAAAATGAAACAATTTTATCGAACGATTTCCTATACCGTATTGAACGGCATACGCTAATAAGTAGCGTATATTATATAACCGGCATACTTCCATAATATTGTCCCAGTCAACATGCCAATGATGTAATTAACTTATCAGTTAAAGTTAGTGTGTAGAATTCTTGAAATTTTACTGCTTCTATTATATTTAATAACTTTTACAGTACGTTTGGGTTGCTCATAGCAAGAGACCTATTTTCAGCAGATTAAAAATGATAATAATTAATTTTTAACAAATTATTTTTATATTTTTTTATCCAATTGATTGTTGAATCGTGTTATTATTCTTATATAATTGTATATAAATAATTCAGTATACATTTATATTGTCGCGACAAGCGAAACTGGTTCTGATCTTAATTAATAATGTAGAATAAGTACACAATGTGAAAGTTTATTTAAAGTTTTAATACTTGTTTAAAGTTTCAAACATTAACTAAGTATATTTAAACCATGCCCGCTTACAATGTCGAGCATCTTCTAATAGGGTTTATCTCAACATATTTTTTTACAACGATAACTGCTTGTTACTCCGACTAAGACAAATAAAGTGGTAAGCTAATCGTTCTCTCTTTGCTTCGTTTTAAGGATTGGATTGAGAGGAGAGGGGGATTTCAGATATCCATGCCTTCAACAGAAATTCATAAACCGATTTAAAAACCATATTATGAAACCGTCCGTACTAGAATTCGAATCCGTGAGTATTGCAATCAAAGTCAACGACGTTGTTTATTAAACCACGGACCTATCTACTAAATGTCTGTAATATGTAGCTGTTAACAACGGTTACTAAATTTTAGACTATTTAATGGTATTGCCAACATTTATTTGCATAACCCAGTAAGAATACATAGTTGCTCCAGGTGTCAAAAATAAAAGACTGTAATAGAAAATGAAAAAAAAAACTGTAGAATATTTGCGAGGAAGAAAAAATATTTCAGTCGAAAATTCAATGTAAGAGCTTATAAATACTTTAATAAGCTTAAAAGGTTCACGAAAATATTTCTTACCAAGGAGATGAAAACAAAATGATGGTTGATTATATATTTATATGACCAAGTTTCAAAAATGGGATCAATCACTCCATGCTTGAAGACAGCTTCATACGGAAGGTAATGAAAACGAAATCAATTATGTTATTTTTAATTTGACAAATCACTGTAAAGTCAGTAAGCTATCAAATTCTTTGATCTTTTTTTGTGACCAGTAGATGTTTTATTTTTATAGTATTAGTAGATCAGATTGATTTCAAATACCAGCGATATATAATCAACCAATTTAGTGAATTATTTTTAATATTATTCGATAAAAGATAGTGATCAAATTATTTATAGATAATCATTATTTAATTAAAAATAAATATACTGAATTACCAAATATTTAATTTTCTAGGTACCTTAAAATTATACCCGCCTACATCTTATTAAAATGACGTAATAAATCTATAGTAAGCGCATTAACATAATTTTACAACTCATGCATTACAATTTTTGATCCTTATGATCAAAGTTGACACTAAAAAAATATTTTCTAGAATTTGGTTGATTTTAGGATTATTTGCTTAAATATTGTTGTAATCATAGCATTTGTAAGAACATATTATTCCTTTTGATTATTGGAAGCATTCTTGCTCTAAAAGTTAGTTTAAAATATTTAAACATGTATTTTTTTTTAAAATTTAAAAAATACTTTTTCAAATGCTATTATGCAACTGTGCTATTCTTGGTGAAAATTCAATATACGATATATAAATTTTATTTGTGTATTAATCTCGACAAGTGTATACTAATATTATCTGAGCCAGATTCACCCAGCGATATTTCATGATAAAATGAATTGCCATTATTATGATTAAAAATTATTAATATGGTTTGACATAATAGGTTTGTTCTGTTCTGACGGTTTGCAAACCGTCAGAAGTACGCAGAAGAACAGAGCTATTGCCTCTTGTAAGTCTTTTAAGTTTTCAGTCTTTATCGTCCTTTTCAGTACATTTATAAGCGTAGATTTTAAATACACCTTTTGATTTTATACATAAAAAGGATGTCAACATCAAAATTATTTTTTTTAATTTTCTCATAGTATCTTTTTTCAATTTGGATGAGAGCTGAGGTAAATAAAATTACACCAGTATTTGTAGTGTGAGATTTACTTTATTTGTAAGGTAAGATTTTTGACAATGTAGTCTCTTCATCTATTTAAGGCAACTTAAAATATGCTATCTTTGCAAAACTACATATGAACTCAAAGGGAGTAGGTATTGAAATAAAGTAAGAAAGTTCTCATCAAAGGGCAGGGCAGACCTTTTTCGCTATCATCTAACTGGTTACGGTACCTTAAAACCTTCTTTTTGATCTTCGTCGTAATATTTCACAAATCATACCCTTATTTAATGAAATATAAAATCAAGTCGCTTGATTAATCAGGAAAATTTATACGAATATTCAAACTTGCTGAATATATTTGTGAAGGATCAACTCGTGACTTGCTTCCTTCAGCTATTTGATATTAATCCATTAAGGATCTACTTAATAGGAATATCCATCAATATGAATAACAACCTTTATAATAAAGAAGTCAAGGATACTATTTATTTATTTTAGAGTAATTATTTACTTGTGCGCAAAACGAATGTATAATTCTTTGTTACATATTGTTTTGTTTAATGTTTAAATAAGCATTAGTTTACTGTAATATTTTTTTTGAATAGTTTTGTTTGCCGTTTTTTTATTCAGTATCCTTTTAAAGAATACAGAATTGCTTTTACACATACCACTATTCATGTAAGCCAAATATAATTTAAATTAAAACAATTTCTTATACACAAAAAGACAAAGTAAAACTTAAAAAAATACAAAAGCGCCAATCCCAGATTTTAAATAATCCCACAAGAAGACGTATACGTTTCCGCTAAAAACACTGAGCCTCTGAATTATCAATGACTGTTAACAATTCGTAAATTAAACATATATTATAATTTTATAAGAATATTTATAGAAAAAAATATGTATAATACATTTATTACAGGCTTATAATTATTTCCCCTATAGCATTTGTAATACAACATTATTAATTTAAAAAAGTAAAGAAACTTTTGGCTATGTAAAAAACAAAGGTTATGTTTCCTTTGAGCCGATAAAAACTTTTTCAAATCAATTACTTCACTTGTTAATCTCACGATATCTAACTATCAACTTTATTTGTTTACTGATTTGAAAAAAATATCAAATTCTGATTAGTTGTAATATTTTGTTACCTTGCAAGCTTCTCATTACGTACTGAAATAAATGTACTATTTGCTGTTTTTACAACTAGTCCTGTAGCAGTATTAAATGTTCTTGGACTTTTACCTTACTTGGTTTTGGCAATTCGGGATTAAATCCTGGAATAAAAGCAATATTTTCATCTAATATAATTTTAGAATTTTAATTTAGATTTTTTAAAACTATTCTGTCACTTGTTATCCGGTCCCAAAAATAGCGTATAGAAAGACTTTGAAAACAGATCACTAACAACCAGTTATGTTGAAGCGCTCATGTGAGAATTCGTAAGCTCAAAGCCAAAAATGAAAGTTCGAAATACTCATTATAAAAGTATTTTGATTTTTTTATAGTTTGAATATAGTTTATAAAAGTAGTAGTTTTATAAAATAATCTCGTTCCTAGTTTCAGAATGTTAGAGTTCATTTGGGTTCAGAAAATAATTAAATTTGATCTTGGAAATTACACATACTTTTCCGGCCGTGTTTGAACACGATTAAACGTAAGACCGTGTGTATTCAACGAATAGTTTGAGTTTTATTTGAACGTTAATCCAGAACTAAGCATGAAATATACGATTTATTAAACAAACAATCGATAAGTACCAGACTTGAGATAACGTTCCAAGATTTGGTATTCGCCAAATAAACCTAAAGCCGTGTTTTATTCTGTTAAGTGTTGTAATAAAATAAATTTACGAATGGTTTGTTGTATTTGAACCATTTGGTCAAATTGTTTTTACATATACACTGGAGCCTCTTTTTACACGTTGGATACGTTCCTCAAAATACCGTATAAAAAAACCGGGTACATAAATTATAATAAAAAATAATGGTGGATAGGTTTCATTGTATTAAAATCAATTAAGGATTTCGAAAAATATAATTCATTATTGTTTATTGTATCTTTTTTTGAATATTAAAAAACTATATGCAAATAAACCGTTTGAAAAAAAGAGTCCAGTGTATGTGTATTACATGTGTGTGTATTTTTAAGACTGGCCTACAAAGGTCAAATCTACTTTTTGACAATATTATTTTTAATTAATTATTATGAAGAACTAATACAAGAAAATTACAAGAATAAGTTTTACATATATTTGGATCTCTAAGACATGTGTCATCCTAGAAAATGAAACAATGCTATTTTTAAATAATTATTATCATTTATTTCATTCAAATTTCGGAAGCTTAGGCTTCCGGATATTAAATTTATTCATGTTAATTGGTCACATGTTTGATTGTAACAAACAGTAAGTAGTTCGTCTTGACAAATATAAAGATTTCAGTGAGGTGTTATTAATAGCTTATTTGTAATTACGCGGTCATATAGTCTCATTCTGTGATATTTATCATTTATAAGCCTAAAATATGTTCTTAAACTACAAATAAATAATTGCAAAATCTGTTATTCTTTGTGCAAAAATTTCTGTTATTATGCAGTATAATGAGTCCAAAATTATTCTCAAGCTGAAATATTGTTTGCTCTCTGACAACATTTACACATTTCTGAGCGATGTATTTTTCCTTTTGTCAGAAAACCGTTTTTCTCTTCAGATATTTTACCTGGATAAATAATTCAAGCACCGTGTAATGCGAATCAGCCCCTAATCGTAGCAATGACAAAATTCACTCTGCGTGTAGGGTTGAAATTACCACCCCTCATCTGCTGCGATACCTGTGTTGTTTTTTTGATAAGGATTATTTTGATCATCGGTAATGGAAAGACCTGTTAGGAAGCAAACCGACTTAATTTTAGGGTGAAAAAAAAAATCATATTTGTACATCGATAATGCGTAATTCACAAAAGAATCTATGCATATAGTTGAGGAACTAACTTATTTTTATTTAATACAATGTCTAAATAAAAAATTCTTTGGTGTCATCTTTATAACAATGTAATTGTAAATGAGTAGAATGCATTTTAATTTGGTTAGGTTAATGGTTATGTCAATAAAATCATTAATATTATTATATTGATCAACAGTTAATACACATATAAAACAAAAAAAATATATGAAATATAACTTTTGAACAGTATGCTAAGAAATACGATTAAAATACTAAATTATTTTGTTAATGATATACGATTTGAGTGAAATGTGTTTTTTAAATTAAATAAAGATATTTTTGTCATTTAATTGGTATGCATTGTTCTACAAAATCTTTCAAAGAAATAAGAGGTGCAGTTTATGTAGTTTATAATTATGTGTTTGCTTTATTTTAGAAATAATAAAAGTAAGATAATACATATAGCTGGAATGGTACCAACTATATATAATCTTAGCCAATGTTTTTATGTTTAGTCAGTATCACGCGATATTATATAATATTTTTGGAACAACGAAAATTTTCGTTCCTTATTTTGTTTACTGAAATTAAAAGAAAATCTATTTTTAACAATACAAACAAAATAGTAGGCAAGTAAACATTCTTATTGGTCGTGATAAAATAGCCTCTCGATTGATATGAATACTGGGGTATTTACTACCTGGGAGAAACGATTACTTAGGAGTAGTGTTTTTTTTTACCTTCCCCAAACTCGGGTATTATGAATAACTTATATTGTTATCTTAATACTTAAAAGTTCGACGAATCAGCTCGGACTCGAGGCAAAAAAAAAACCTTTAATGGCGAAATTTCATTCATTGAAGAAATGCCGTTAGTGTAATCTAATGCAGCTGCAAATTTTCAATATTTTAATATGATGGAATAGTATTGAAATGTGTATTTTCTCTATCTAAGGCATATACAGAAGTGGGAAAGGATTTAGTCAGGATCAGTTGACCATGAAACTTTGATCGTGAAACATCTTCATTTGCGTGCGAGTTCTACAACTCATTACTGAAAACCAAGCAATCGAGACTGTCTAGATATTAACAAAAGCAGTCTGTTATTCGTTGTTTATTAAAATATGTTAAAAAATATTTTGTTTAAAATTTTAATAAATTTGTATAAAATTTTAGCCATGTCATTGATTTTGTTTCAAATTACTACCAATGTGATATGTGTAGGTTTTTTTTTGTTATGAAAAACTGACGTATAAATGAACCTACCACCTTTTTTCCATACACTTTTTTTACATTGAATTATTTTTTATCATATACTCTATAAACAACCCTTGCAGAAAGAAGCTAGGGAAGAAGGGAAGTGGAAGGTGGTATCTTTATCTTTTATCATAAAAAGTAACGATTTAATGAAAGAAACATTTGTCTTTTAGATATTTTGTGTATCTACATTACAATTTATATTGTAAAGTTTAGCTGAAACATAAACTTTAAACTCAAAACCAATATTTTCGGATTTGCGGAGTTAGCTATGGCAAGACACCTGGGGTTGCCTAATTAAAAACTTTGTGAATAATGAATCACTTTAATCCTAATGTTTGATTTCTGGATAATACAGATTTTACAAAAAGCTATCGATATGCTATTGCTTTAATTATATGACAAATGAATTCATTTTGATATCCAAATTCAATATTAAAAAATCAGCAAAACGCTTTATACAAATAACTGATTTTAAGTGCTAATAACTCAAAATCATTAAATTATTGACGATCTCAGTTGATTCTTTGGTAAATTTAAATAACTGAAAGATATATAGTATAACATATAAAAGATAACATTTTAGTGATAATTTACGCGTTCGAATAATTATTTGAACGCGTGATCGTGAAGCTGAATACTTATACAGCTTTACAAAACGTTTAATAAAATGATATATAAGTTATTTTCGCAAATAAAGAGAGAAGAAAACTTATACTTTATACAACTCGTGTAGTTGATTACAGTTTATTATGTTGTCACTGTATTAAATATCTAGATATTTACTCATTACTTGTTTGAAGACTAAGAAGAATCTTTATCCCACTTCTTAAATTATTCGCTAATTTTTTCGACGTTAAATCAATAGAATTCCGTGTCTGAGAAATATCGTTATAATTCACATAAACAATAATTGTCTTCGTTTGTAATCACACAACATATTGTTAGTTGCCATATAATAGCATATTGACAAACTTCCAGTCGAAATTCACTTTATCAATAATATCAAAGAGCGCTTAATTTTCAATCTACTTAGCAGCGTAATTTAATTACTATCATTATAATTCACAATGAAACGTAGCAAAGCTCTCTCTATAAATTGGAAAACAAGAGACGCTCAACAAATGAATAAATTAAAATTTTCGAAATCAACAGAATTACAAATCAAATCCGAATTAATTTGAAGAAAGCGACGGCCGCTGTTTTATCAGTCGGTCCCTCAGATCCCCCTTCCCGCGGCTTCTTCAGGAATAAAATAAATCTGAACGTGGTAAAAAACCAATGGCAATATACATGCTGTAGCCTTATGGCTTCATTTAATAAATGTTGAAAAAGTATTACGCGTTTGATCCCCGTAGGTAGTAAGTAGGTGCACAACTTTTTATATCAAATATTGAGGACGAATAAAACGAAAATATTAGAATATGTTTCCATTACAGTTGTGAGTCAGTTATAAAACTCAGCTACCGTGGTATAACCATTTATGGCTTTCATAAAACACACCCAGGCTGTTTTAAAACAGCCTGTCCTTCCTTAGCAATTTAAAAAAGTGCGCTTTATTTCAAAATTATGCATCGGACACCGTTTTATCTTTTTTCAATGTAACTCTTTCGTAACTTGGCTACTACTTGGTTAACCATCCAATTTGCATCACCGGTGACCAAACAAAACATGATTTTGATTTTAAATATAATATAAATAAATTAATTAATTACAATCAACTATAAAAGCTTTTAGATTCAAATTCACGCGCTTTATGGGGCCTTTAGAAAGGTTTCACATAACTAGGGCATGGGGTGGGTGAATATTGCTCCCAATAAAACAACGCTTTCAAATAATCCCCCAATTTTCAGTGAACTGCGTTGTTAATATATAATCCAATCGATTGAAACCCTAAGAAACCGCTTACTGTTTCTTGACTGGGTATTTATTTATTAAGCGTAACTTTATTAAAATTTTGGAGAACAGTTTGTAAAGTATTGAAGATTTTTAATGATTGTTATTTGTACAGGATATTTTTGGATTTTAATTAAATATTAGTTTTTATCTTAAAAATCATATATGGTTATTTTGATAAAAAATATTAAACCCTGATTAATTTATAGAACAGTCAGACATTTACTTTTAATCGATTTGTCATATACATTAATGGTATAAAGTTTTTATAAACACAAATCAAGATAAATTTTGAGTAGTAGACTTGAGGCTGTTTATTTGTAATGTGATATAAGTACAATAACATGTATGTATATTCAATCTATTTTTATATTTTTTGTATGTCTAAGGCAGGATTGTCAAATCCTCTATTTTAAAGAATTTGTCATTTATTTTGACGCAGTTTATTTTTTATTGAAATCAATAAGGCTGATGTTTTGCGCAAATTATGAAACTTTACACAGATATTTACAACGCATTATTTTCGTTTGTAATATGGCTCTCTGCTTAATGCTAAATAGCTCATGTGGCCTATTACGCAAAAGAAGTTAAACATGCCTGAACTAGGGTGTAAAAATAGATTTTCCAACGACAGAAATATTCCACTCACTTTGTTCGTATAATGACCAAATATTTGGTGTCCAATTAACCAAGCAAACAATAAAAAACCTTTTTGTGCCGAAAAAAGTTTTATTATTTCTTCAAAATCTACTTAATCCAATTAAAATATCTATTGTCGACTTATTTGTTTCGAATAATAATTAAATCAAACGATTTGTCGTTAAAAAAATGTACAAATAAATAAATTACTAAAAACGTTTTTTGATAAATATCGAGGTGATTATTTTGATTAAAATCTGAATTCAAAGAAAGCTATTAAAACGCCATGCAATACTGCCTCTTAAAAGCGTCAAAGGGCTGATAACTTTTTTATTTCATTTATTATGAACCAATGCACGAACATATATGTATTGCAAAACCTATTAATTGGAAATAGAAAAGCAAAAACGATATGAAAATATGAGAAAAATACTATCCAATGGGTTATTAAAGTCGATATTGATTTAGCCATAAAAATCTTTCCAGTTACAAAAAAGTTCATTGCATCTTGCAGAAATCAGGATTAACGAAACGGGTATGAGAATTATCTTTTTTACCGTCAGAATTTTTTTCATAAAAAAAATGACATTATAGTTAATGCTTGTGCGCAAAATATTTTGAAGTTAAAGAAAGATCATAACATACGAGATAAACTCGAGGAGAATTGACACCACCGACGCTCATGTCATCTTAAAGATCTTAAATTTAAAATAAAAACAAATAAATTTTACATTAACCTTAGCGGGAATTTAACCCATATCCATCTGGTCGGTAGCGGCAAGTTCTTACCAAGAATATCACAGTGGGGATAAGCAAGACGTTTTATAATATAATTAATAATTGACGAGCCGGATTACGATTTTTAACGCCACAAAACATTCTTTTAGGTTTCATATGAGAATAACTATGTGGGGCATCAGTTTTTTTTATGTATTAGGTAAAACGGAAAGAAATGACATTTTTTCTGGCGCGTCACTTTAAAATCTGTTTGTCAACGGTTGCCGTTGAGCTAACACATCGTGGTTAGTATCATTTTAAAGCTCAGTGTGTACTCTTTCCATTTCAATATGTTTTATATTTTTTTTGCCGTTGTGGAAAAATAGAGAAGCCTGAGATTGAAGAAACACATTTGCACTGTTTTATGCTGTTTTTATTCGATAAAGGATTAAAACCAAAATAAGCTACGCAGACCATTTGTGACATTTACGGTGACGTCTTGAAACTTTGAAAGTGCTTTAGATGGTTTCAAAAGTTCAAAAGTGGTGATAGGAAGTTAAAAGACAAACCAAAAACAGGAAGACCCCTCAAAATCGACGATGACGTCCTAAAATCATTGGTGAAAGCTGATCCTCGTAAAACAGTGAAGGAATTGTCACACGACATTGGCTGTCCAATAACAACTGTGCAAGATCATCTGAAAAGGTTGGGAAAAAAACACAGGCAAGGAATTTGGGTACCACATGATCTTTCTCAAACGGCCTTGGAGCAAGCGTGACCATCTGTGCTTCTCTATTGTCCAGGCACGAAACAGATCCATTTCTCAGAAGTATAATTACCGGGGACGAAAAATGGGTCCTTTACACTAATATCAGGAGAAAAAAACAATGGCTATCACCAAATCAAGTACCTGTGTCTACTCCTCGGCCAACATTGACCTTAAAAAAGTTTTGTTGTGTGTTTGGTGGAATGTTTCGGGGATAATACATTTTGAATTGTTGAACCTATAGCTGTATTAAATTTTACACGCCTTAAAATTAAAATAATGTTACATCTGTAATATCTTCATATAAATTTAAAATATGTTGGAGTCAAATTGTTGTCTTGTCGTTGGCGTAGCAATCTAAAATAAATCATGAATGCAGTAAATACAGTTACATGTCATAATTATTTGTAAGCATTTTAGCATCAAATTACTGTTTTCTTCGTTTGAAAAGACGCAACAGAAATTTTTTCAATATTTAAATAAATATAACATACCTTGTCCAAATGAGAAAAAAGAGACAGTGAAAAAAATACATGTTTGTTTCATAATATTATTTTATATTAAAAATAAATTCAATTTCTGTATTTTATAGATATTACAATTTGAATAAATTTGATATTATGTTTTATATTAGTTGTTATGTTTAAAGCTTATAATTATACTAAAAAAGTATAATTATAAATAAAATTGAGTAATTTTAAGTCCTGTTTGCACAACCGTTTTTAAGTTGTCGTGTATTAGGTGTAACGGATGGTAAAAAATACTAAATGACCTAATAGATGTATCGTTACGAGAAGAAATGACTCGCTCGCAATATCACTGTCAATTAGGGCTTATACAAAAACCGACTTTTGAAAAAAACCGGTTGTTGAATGTCAATATTGTTCGAAAACCGGTTTTTGAAGTTTTACAAAAAATGGATAATTCAATTAAAATAGCGAGAAAAAGTTCATTTTTTTGTGTTGTTTATTTATAATAATGCACAAAAAGAAATTATTTGGTGCTACTCTTCAGAAAAAATATGATTTAAGAAAACACAAAATTTCCTGATGTCAAAAATACCTTTTCGCTGGGTAAATGATGCGGGGCAAATGGTCTTTAAGCCATCAAATAAAAGATCCAAATTTTCTGTCCTTTTGTTTATAGACTCGTTTATGGAAAATTCGGCACAACCGGTTACGAAATTGAAAAACCGGTTTTCGAATGTCACAAATTTAGCCAAAAAACCGGTTTTTGAAAACCGACAAGCCCTACTGTCAATCGTATATTGACACAAAGAGTTTTATTACTTTCTTGCTTAACAATTTAATAAGATCTCGAGTATTGTCAGTGCAAATGTTTCTTTTCGCAGGAAAGGTGCATCGTCGTGAAGTTATGTTAAGTAGTACAGATAATATTCTCGGGCCACCAAATAAAGTATGGCCGCAATTATTGGCTGCCATGAGTTGTATGTATATCCACATTTCAGCAAATTGCTAACGAAACAATGTTTAATCAACGTAAACGTCTGTGTGAGTAAAACATGACAATGTCACAATTCCTGCTAGTGAACGTTATTAATATTTTATCGAATAATTTCACGTATCTTTTTTTCTGAAAATTTTATATTTTATCAAGTTTATTTTATTAAGTGTCGGTTCTATGTGAAAAAAGAATTTAATATTTACCACGTTGAAACGTCGTCAGTGTACTGTTTGTTATTAAGTGTTTTACATTTTATCATGCGATCATTTTAATTTGATCATCCAATAATTGGATAATTTAGTCATCATACAATCATTCGATCATTCCTTACTTTATAAAACAATAAACCAATTTCATACAAGATGGTGTGATAGTAGATTAAGTCCCTCAACTACATTTTTAAACAATTTTCTGCCCCTAAAATCGAACATATCGACTCCTAACGAAAGTTATTTCAACTAACGGGTTTCTGCGATAACTGCTTTTTTAAATGACTTAATATATTTTTTTTTGAAGAGCAGATGATAATAAGGATATGGATAAACCAGCACTAGTAGTTAGAAAATCGCTCTGGATACAGATTAGTGGCATGCTTTAGACGTCACAAACATACACTTCTTCAAAAAAAATCCAATAAAACACTGAAAAATCAATTTATAAAAATATCTGTAGCCTTTGAGCACTACGATCACTCGACCATAGATCAGACAAAACTACTTTACAGTCTAATTAATTAACTAACATTAATTGTTTAATTAATGTTAAGTCTAAATAATTAATCAATAATCAAATAGATAATTACTAGTCATGCTAGTTTCATTAATTGCATCATTTAAAGCATGGGTTACCAACCGATTGATTCCGATGCGCCCGCCAACTAATTTATCAAATCGTTAAATTCCTAGGGTTTTGAGATTTTCAAATTCCTTGAAGAGCTAAAAAAAAAAACGAGTCACGGATATATTTTACGCAAATCGGAAAATTCCTGGGTTTTGAGATTTTGAAAAATGTGATGCTCGCCGCCCTACCAATATTTGTATTTCTCCTGATTTAAAGAGTTGTATTGAAGAAATTCTAACGATATTGATAAATAATCTTTTCGAGCATTAAATCCACATTAAACATTTTACCCTTTTTAAAGTATAAGTTGTCAGTATCTTGAATCATTTTATATTAACAAATGTGTCAATTAAGCAAAACTAGCCAAGATTTTCAACAAATAAATGAAATGGGTTCGTAAAGTACAGTGAAAAAACATTTTTTATATTTGTATGTTCTCTTTTTTATAGGGTATTTAAGCCTTTTTTAAATTAAAAAAAAACAGAATTAGTATATTAATCGAAAAAATGTCTGGACATATCACACCTGTTATAATTTTACTACTGTTATAGGTTGCTTCGCTGGCCTCACTACGGGCACGACTCTTGGGTGGATCTCGCCATCTCTTGTCAAACTGCTTGCAGCTGATTCACCGATACCGACAACTCCTGGTGAAGGGGCTACTATGGTTTCTATAATGGCTGTAGGAGGAATCATGGGACCAATTTTGTTCGCGTATAAAGTAGATTTGTTTGGGCGAAAATGGGTGGCATTCTTTGGGTGTTTTTTTTGTGTCATTTCTTGGATAATCAACATCTTTTCAAACCAAGTTTGGCATTTGTATATTGGAAGAATATTTGTGGGCCTCGGAGTGGGATATACATTTGGATTATCTCCCGTATACATTGGTGAAATAGCAGAGACTCACGTGAGAGGCTGGTTAAGTATTGTGACGACAATATTATTCTCGGCAGGTTCTCTTTTTTGTTACGGCTTGGGACCTTATGTAAGCTTTCAGATGCTTAATTTATTGTGCTTAATTTTTCCATTATTGGGTTGCTTATTTTTGTTATGGATGCCGGAATCACCATACTTTTTAGTGAGATATGGAAGAAATCACGAAGCTGAAAAAGTTTTGATGTGGCTAAGAGGACAATCTAATTTTGAACAAGTAAAACAAGAAATGATTATGATAAAAGAATTTGTACAGATGAGTCCAAAAAGACCTTTAATTGAAACATTTCAAGAATTGAAACTAAGAAGTAATTATATGGCTTTATTCATTTTGACAATCCTAATGACTGCACAACAGTTTAGTGGACTAATCGCTCTAAAAATTTACTTTCATTTGATTATTATATCTACTGAAACAAATTTGAATCCAGAAATGACAGTATTGTTTATGGAAGTAGTCGGACTATTAGTCACGATTGCTTCCATCTGGTTTATAGAAAAGGTCGGAAGAAAGGTTTTATTTCTTATCTCGTGTGTTGGAGTGGTGATAAGCTGTGTTGTTATTAGTATGTACTTCGCTTTATTGAGTGAGAACATAATTGGAAGCGAAACTTCATGGCTGGCGTTGCTGGCAATATTACTCATACAAATATTTAGTTGTATAGGACTTTCTCCCATACCTGCAATAATTGGAAGTGAAATGAGCTCTGCCAGTATCCGATCGTGGTATGGGGCATACAAAGCAATATCCATGTCTGTTTTGAATTCATTGAACGCAAAGATTTTTCAACTTCTCAAGGATGGTTATGGAATACAATATGCATTTTTAATGAGTACTATAGTGGTAACAGTCTGTGCTATCGTGACCCTTATTATTTTTCCGGAGACAAGGGGAAAGACATTGTTAGAAATACAAAATATTCTTTCAAAAAAAAACATTCATGAAAGAACTAAAATAAATGATGTGACCGATACAAAATTATAGCATAAAAGTTTTAAATAATATTGTTGAACAGTATTTATAATGCCCCCCTAGGGGTGAAGTGATCTAATTAGTAAAAAGACAAACATTTTTCTTGAACAATCACGTTTTTTTTTGTGTTTTGGTGGATTGCATATAATTTTACGGACATAACACAATTGAAATGTGTATTAACTGAGATTACTTCACTTTTACGATACTTTAAGATGTGTAGAATATTACAACGCATCTAACTTTTTTCTTTTAAAATACCGCTTGGCTTACTTCACCTCTAATGGAACCATATAATATGTTTAAAATACACCTAGTGAATAAATATTTTTATAGTTCATAAGTATTACCACATATTTTTTATTCAATTACTGATCAATATCAACTTTTAATTATAAAAATGTATTCACATATACCTATATATTAAACGTATTTTAATGGATTTGGTTGTAATTTTGTGGAAATATTTGTTTTTATATTCAAAATAAACTGGTAATTTTATATAGTTTTCTTTCCATTTCATCGCCATTAAAAAACGCAAGAACAAAAGAAAGAAAATACCTGTAAACTTTTAATATAGTTTTCAAACCCATAGAGAAGTCAAGGTGGGAGAATACCTGTTACAGTAGTTTAAAGTTATTATATGAGTAATAAATTGATGTAAATATTTTAACACTTGCATAGTAATATTTTGATATAAACTCGCATATTACATTTTTGTTGTTTCGAATTATATTTGGTAATAAAATGCATTCTGGAGAAATTAAAAAAAAAAAGATTGACGTATTGAGTATTTTTTTTTATTAAGGATAATAATATTTGGCTTTTAAGCTAATGTCAATGTTTAAAAACATTACGAAATTGAAAAATTTTACGAAATAAACTCGACGAGAATTTTTTTAACTCACTTGACATCAATCAGCTCGAGGAGAATTATCAAACAAATAATGATACTAATGAGCTGCAATCAATCAGATTGGGATTTTTCCCTTTTAAGGGAAGCAAAGAGGGGGTTATAGAATCGAAATAAAGCAAACAAATATAATCATACTATTAATGACGTTAAACATTACAAACTGTTAAACTAATGAGCTGCAATCAATATTCTATAACCTCCTCCTTGCTTCCCTTAAAAGGAAAAAAACTCAAACTCCATTTTGTAATTTCATAATTTTAAATTTTAGAATCAATCTTGCTTCATTACTTAAGCAAAATTTGCTATAGTAAGTCTGAAGATGCCTCTGAAAGAGGCGAAACACGTGCCACAGTTAGTAGCACAATACGTGGAATAATCAAAGTTATTTTAAATTGTATACCTCTTATAATGTTTTATGTTTTAGTTTACATTAATTATGGAATTAAAATGCTTGTTTATAAACATTGCAATCTTTACAACCGAGAATTATGTTGTAAAGTAAAAAATATATTTGCTTAGGGTAAGTAATAATTGTATTTTATAATATTTATATTCACACCAAGTATAAAGACGCAGTTCTGATATTCTATTATTTTTTCTCCACAGTTTTTTAAAACTTTCAAAAAACCATTTCCGCTATCAACGTGTAGAATATGTATAGGGAGAAAACTAGTCGTGTTTAATAGAAAAAGCAGATATTCGACAATGTGTTAATACAATATACTGTTTTCAAGCGACCAAAATTCATCGTAAGATTCTTTTTTTCCATCTATATCTGTTTTGACTTACATTTTTTTTATACAGTGAAAAATCAATATGTTTTTTTTTACTGTATATAAAACAATGAAAACGTGGTTTTAAAAACGTCAAACAGCAAAGTATGGTTAAATACATCAAAAATCACTATTTATTACTGAGATTTGACACAAAAATACGACCGCGAGTATACATAATTCATTACATCTATTACATCGTGTTATCATAATTTAACATTATGATAAATGCTATATTTATTGCTTCATGGCGTTTTTGTATCCGTTCCATTTTCTTTTATTTGCTTAACACAGTGTCTGCCAAACTGTGTGCCACGGCACACTAGTGTCCCGCAAGGAGCGAAGATTTTTCATCAGTTGATGATCAAATGTACCAGTGAGTCATCAATTCATTCGCGAGATTCGACAATACACACTTGATACTGGCAAAAGAGGACATTTTAATAGATCTAAAAAACGACCATATGCACAAAGCTTCGTTTCCTGAACTAGAGTTGTCAGCATTTTGGATATTGCTTTGAAGTATATGTATATCCTCGTTTGGCTACAACGACAACGCAATCCTCTTGGAGAGTAACGTGGTTGTTTATATAATTTAGAGCCAGGTTTTGAGATTTTTTTTTCTAAAAATCAATTGGATCCTTCTCACTAAAAAAATCACCAATTTAAAATACAATATTTATTTTTTCTATTTCTACTTTTATTTAAAAATATCAGGACCAGTTTAACGATGATGTTTTTTTTAAAAAAAATGAGAGTAGTACAAATAAATATTGTATTTTTAAAAATAAAATGCCTTTTAGTGTTATTGACGGTGAACACACTTAAAGTTAACTAAGTACATATATGTTGATAAAGTATTAAAATATTACGTAACACATTTTTATTTGGTGTGCCGTGGAACAAATGTCATTCACCAGTGTGCCGTAAAGTATAAAAAGCTTGGCTGACACTGACCTAACGTAACAGATATCTTGTGAAAATTGTCGAAATACCAATTTATTTCAATTTTAATAAAAAAATCAAATTAAGAATTACGAGTTTTTTATAGGATATTGTAGGCACACCGATGAATTGATTTTTTTGTATTACGTTCAATCATTCTTTGCTCATCGTAAGAGCAGCAGCTATTTTCAAATTCTCGATCATGTTGAAAATATTTTGGTTTTTTATTCTATTAGCACAAATGTACTTACAAGATCATACAGTTGCGACGGTTTTAATGCGTGTCAGCTGATGATTTGTGTGTTAGTTTAAGCCAATCGGTGTTTTCAAAAAAACAAAGAACTTATTTAAGACATTGACCGAAATTCCATTGGCCATGCTTATAAATGATTTGTGTACCCGAATTAGTCAATTTATAAACTTAAATAAAAAAGTTACTGTATGTGTAATACAACTCACAGTTGAACTATTATAACAATTATTTTTTTAAATTTCTGCTCCTAATCTGGAGCATAAAGACCCATAATGGAGGTATCTCAACTGTGTTTGTAAAGTTAAACCAAAGTGTTTCTACTAGAACTGTCGGTTACTCAGTTGCTTAACCTCTTTTTTTCAAAAAGAATAAGGAAAACAAGATGGGACTAGGACAGAACGAAAGGGTAAGGAATGGTTTTAAGACAGGATGGGTAGGAGGGAATTTTAAACCATTACATACATCATGCGTTTGGAAAGAATTTCATTAATCAATTCGAATCCGTGACCTTCGTTACCGAAGCCAACGACGTTGACCACTTGACCACGTATTCGGAAATTGCCAGCATTAATTGAGCCCTCTAGAAGTAAAGTGAGCCAACTAGTAAAATGGTAGAACTTTTTTCTTGGACTATTAGCACAATCACATCTTTACTTGGTGTTTTGGTGGATTGGATATTTTTATTTTATGGAGATAACACTATTGCAATGTGTATTAACTGAGGTAACTTCTTTTTTACGATACTTCAAGACGTGTAGAATATTACAACGCATCTAACATTTTTTTTTTCTAGAATATCATTTGGCTCACTTCACCTTTAATGGGCTCAATTGTATCTAATAAAAAAATAATTACAAATTATAACACATTTAAATTTATCTATTATGATGTCAATACTAATTCTATTTAAGTACTAACAATTGAATAAGATAATCTTAGATAAGATAAAACCACAGACGGGAGTTTCTCGAGTCCTCGGTTGGTAAAAAATTACAACCCGCATACGACCAGACTAGAATTATTTGTGCATGGCAAAATTTGTTTAAGAGTGAAAATTTTATTATAAAACAACCTTGAATATTACTTGATTGACAGTCAACTAATTTCATAAAGATTCTTTAAAAATTACTATTACGTTGTTTATAAAAAAGAAAATATTACATCTAAAAATAACAGTGAGAAGAATATTTTGGTGGAAACGATATTTAAAATTTAAGACTGCTTGACATGAAGTATTAAAGCAAAATAATTCTTCTTCTTCTTTGGCCATGTTCGCTCCCTATGTGGAGCATATGGCCGCCACGCGGCACTTCCATATTTCCCTGTCTCCTGCCAATTGCTTTGCTTCCTCCCATGACATGCCAGCATCCCTCAGTTCTGCCGAGTACATCCTATGGATAGTACCCGACGAACGTCCGGGGCGCCGGAATCACACAGGTCGAAAGAAGAGGCAGGCAGGATTGAGGCTTTCCGGAGGCATTCGCAGCACGTGGCCCAGTCAGTTCCAACGTCTCTCCATAACCACTAACGTGACGCTGTATTGTACGCTCCCTTATCTCTGAATTCCTCACAAAATCAAACCACCTCATCCCCATTATCCGACGCAGGCATCTGTTATCGAAGCTCAGTATACGGTTTTTATGAATATTCGTCGGGTGCCATGATTCGCAACCGTAAAGCAGTACCGGCAGAATGCAAGCGTTGAATAAGTGGCATTTGGTTTTAATCGAGTACAGCTGTGTGTCCCAGACAGTCCACATTGAGTTGAATGTGGCTCCAGCCATTCCTAAGCGAATGGCGAGCTCCTTTTTTGTACTACCGTCTTCGGGGATATGTACGCCGAGGTATCTGAAGCTGTCAACCTACTCGATGATCTGTCCCATGCTGGTAAGGGTTCTATCAGAGTCATGACAGGTTTGGTTACACATCACATCGGTCTTACTAGTATTATTTTTTAGACCAATGCGACCTGAGTTAGTTCCTAACCCATCAATAGTCTCCTGGTGCCCTTAATGGATTTGTTGAATATGACAGCATCATCTGCATATTTAAGGTCATACTTCATACTTTGCAGGTCAATTTCGCCTGATCGAGGTGTAGCTGTTGCTCCCGGTCTGAAGCTGTGTGACCTTGAAAATAATATTGAAGCATTTTTATCCAGTGATGTGATTTCATGAAAATATATGGTTATAAGCAAAATATAAGCTGAGACGTTTCGAGTAGCGTCTACAATCCCGGGATCCTAGGATTGAGGCTAAGAGGTGAAAAAAACAGTTTTTGAAACAAGCCATTTTTTTAAGCGAGCCAGCGGGTTTTTTTTCTAGGAAATCATTAAATTTCCAAGGTTTTTGAAATCTGCCAGCGAGCTAAAAAGAGTGTTTTCCTACTTTTGTATATAATTCTAAAATCTCTCAATTTCTGACTTCTTTCACAGTGATCGGATTCCCGTATCCTGAAAATCCTCATCCCTAAATAAGTACGAATCCCGAAAAATTATGACACGATTTTATGGTGAATGAACAATTCCGGGATTACAAAAAGAGTCCGGGATTGGATGCCCTAGTTTTGAGCATTAAATTGAGCCGCGTCATCATATTATTTGCACTAACTTTATTTTATCAACATATTATGTTCTAGATGCATATAGAAAGTATTTTCTATGCGTTTCTATACTCACTAGGCTAAATTTTTGCACTTTATTAACATAATTAAACTTACAAGACCAATAAACGAAAAAAATACCATTCATTTAACGGTTGACGATATAGAGATCGATGATCAAACTTGAGAATAATAAGAAAATGAAGTTTGTGCGCATCTATCTGATATCTAAGCATCTAAGTATTTGATAATCATGTCTCGCAAGGTTTGACGAATGTTTTAATTATTTATTTTTGAATGTCAGATGCTTTCAACCAAAATTGTTATACGAAGCTAAAAATAAATACATGTTTAAAAAATGTTATATCATGGAATCCAAGCATTTAGTACCAAGAGAATAAACTTAAATTATTCTCTTAATAGCAGTTGTTTATACGAGAACTACCATATGCCACTAAACCGCTCAACCTCTCTCTTGCAAAAAGGTTGAAATATAAGGACAAACATTTGGCATAAGACAGTCACATAAGAGTGTTAATCTCTCAGTTACAGGTCTGTCAACATAAAATAAGATATCTTCATTTTCACTTTCGATATCAATTCATTTTCTTCACATATTTTCATGTGAAGATGCCAAGAAGTATGATGAGTGTAAAGTTTTCCAATCGACTTACATGATTTCTTTTCGAACTAATCTACAAAAACTTTTTTATTTTCGATCAGTTCGTAGAGAAAACTACGACATAACTTTTTGATTGCAGTATACCCAATTTCAAGGATCACAAGACCGTATCTTTTAGTATTTATGTTATTATAATAGTAAACCAATATGTGAGGTATTGATATTCAGCCAGCAAATAATGATTATAAGATTTGGGTAATACAATTTAGAATCGTGACGTAAGATAATTTACATGCGGGGCTGTCGAATCAGTGTTAGAGTAATGGTCATGATTTAATTATAATATTTTAGACGCGATCAAAGCTGCCATATTCTTTGTTTGTATGTATGAATATTTAATTCAAATCCATCAATAGTATCAATAGTATTTGTAGTAACGCCAATAATGTTCACAAATTGACTATTTTGTCTGAAATTACGACTCTGTTATCTGGAAATGGCATACTAAAAACGTCAGCTAGACGTTTGAATTGTTGGAAACAGAGTCAATAAAATTAATCTATAATTCAGTTGGTTCTTAAACAACTCAACACCCTTGTGCTGTTACTAACTGTTGTTTTATAGATAAGATGATTTGTTTGCTCCAAGCCATCTTTTAAGACGATTTCAGTCTATGTAAGCCAAGATTTTTTGTTCTCTGTGTTTCATTGGCGTTATTTTAAATAATGAATTTGTATCACTGAATAAATGTTTTCAATATTTCTCGATTGAATGATAAATTTGTATCCGAATGCATGGATCGTTTTTTAAGTTAAATTCATTTCTAACCTTATCAATCTTAATTAAACGTGGTGTTATCGAAAGTAATTATCTACCAGCTAACCCATTTCTAATTTCAAACTAATTAAATTGTTACAATCACTAAAAGAGGTAATTGAAACAGCTAATTTATGATCAGTTATTGATGAATACTGTTTGTCAGACTAAGTTTTAAGTCATTCTGATATATGTTTACTCTATAACCAGTACAATTAATGCCAGATATAATTAATGACAAAAGTATATAATCATAACATTTTAATACTAAAATAAGGACCAGTTTCTCTCAGTTATTGTCTTTTTTGTATCTTATCTGACTGTATCTTCAAATAATACATTCTCCCTTTTATGTCACTTGACAGTATATTAGTGGAAATCAAAATCATGTAAAAAAACTGAAACCATGCCTGATTTTTAAAATGAATAGCGTTACATTTACCATACATAATATTTATTGTATTGTTTTTCCGGAAAAGATTGGCATCTAATATTAATAAATTATTTATTTTTTAATTACCTCCGACTGGTATTTAAATAAGTCATTACTGATTCAAAAGCACACTTTGAAAATAATTGGTAAGTAATATGGGAAATGGATTATTAATATATTAAATTACAACCTTTCAAATATAATTTTATTTCATATTCAAGCCACACATCTACCGATTGAACATTCATGGCGCAATAAAACTAAAGCTGTTATTTTATTTTATTTAAATACATACAATAGTGACTTGCAATTATTGAAAAGTCAGTATGTATTTGGGATTTCCCAAAACAATTGCACAAAGATTATCTATAACAATGAGCACGCTTAGAAACCACAAAATTCGTTTTAATTTAAATAAGTATAATACAAATAAGCGGTAAGAAGTCGATCTGTAATCACTTCCAATTAAGACGAGTCTATAAATATGTATAAGAAACGTTGTTATAGTAAACATATCACGATATTTTTCAATGACAAGAAAAAATGGGAAAACACTAAGCATTATGAAGTAATAGGTTCAAGATTTTTAACATTACATGTAATTCAAATACGATACAAGAAGATTTATTATCTATGTGATTTATCACGGCTGGTTAATATATTTATTTAGGATGATATTGAAAAGTTCACAAGATTATTTAGAAAGAGAAGACAAGATTTACACTTGAACAAAAGCGGTATTTTTTTTGTCATAAATCAATTTGTGCTCAAAATCAATCTTACTATTTTGTAGAAAATGTTGTTTTCGATGTTCAACCTTTTTATAATAAAATTGTAGATATTATGTATTTAAATATTAATGTTGCCGTATATAATGACTAAATGATGCGAACAATAATGGAGATATTTTGATTTTAAATTTCAATCACCAGTTAGTTCAATATTAGGTCTAATAATGTAGATATAGACCACGGGTTCTCAACCAGGGGTCACCGCATGTTCCAAGGGGGCCACAATAATACTTGAAACATTCGTCAAACCGATTGAGAAAAAATAATTTTATGGAAGCCACAGCACAGTTTTGAAGGGCCACGGGCAAATACATAAACTCTCAGGTTTTTTAAATTTCGGAAAGAGTTAAAAAATAAAAAGGTCTCGCGTCTTTCCATTTTGGGAATTCCGTAAAATCCTGGGTTAAATTATGAAATCTACCAACGAGGAAAATGTTCAAAGAATTCAAAATTATTTCGGAATATTATAATCCCCAAGTTTCGGAAAACTTATTTGTACACGGGTATGGTGGCCACGATAAATTATGAGACTCAAAAAGGGTCACGGGCCCAAAAAGGTTGAGAAACTATGATATAGGCCATTAACGGGTTGTTTTATATCAATTCAGTTTTAATTTTTCTTATCCTAGGCTTACGTCGCTTATCGTGTGAAGTAATAAAGTAAATAAATACACGCTTATTCACTCAAATTCTTTGCAGTTATGAGTGAAAGATAATGCGCCGAGATAAAAAAGCGGAAATGTCTGTGCAAAGGACACAACGCTCGTATATTCGACGATATGTAAGCCATATGTAAATACAATGTTATCATAAACATAAGTATACATACTAATAATTATAAAAATACGAGTTATTAATAATTTTAAATTTTAAGCAACCACCAATAAAAATTGTAATTTTTTCACTACATCTACACCCAATGGAAAGTATTTTTAATCAGTTAAAAACTAAACCCGATACCCCATTTATGTTTTTTTTAAATGTATGAATTCCACATTATTTCTTATAGATGAGGACTGGTTTCACTCGTCACGACCATCCGTTGATAATACTTGCGATGAGTTAAGTTTTTTAAAAATGAATTCCTTGTGACCTCCAAACTGATTTCTAATTGGGTAAGGATTGAAAAATAGGGACAAGAAAGGATAAAAATAAATAATTTGAAAAAATTAAAATATCACAAACTAAAGATACCTTAGAGACAAAATTAAAAAAAAAACATGTTCATGAAATTTCCCATTTAGAAATTTGACCCCATATTTAAGCAATATAAAAGAAATAATGTAGATATTAATATTTAGATAATCATGGTTTCAGTAGTGAGATATTAATTATAATACCGCTTATTACTTAGTAAACTTTTGTATTATTTTATCAACAAATAAATATTACTTTAACATTTTTTTATTAACACCTGAATTTATATTATGATTAAAAAAAACCTTAAGTGCAACAAAAGCTCAGCTTGAATCAGTGGCACAAGGAGATCAATATAACGGAATTATCACGATAAATGGATAAATAGATAAGTAACTTAATCATTTTCATTAAATTTATTTTTTATGTTCAATATTTAACTTCTGCTAATCAAGCCGTGATGTATCACCGCTGATTTTAGAGCCATGTTAATGCGATATAAAATTGCCTACGGAAAGATTCCGATCTAATAATTGTGCTAATATGTCAGTTTTCACTCTTATCTCTCTGATGTTAGTAAAAATTTTTTTTTTTTTTTATATAATATTACTATTCGTACATAAGTCGTTCATTTTTACGAACCCGACACTAATAAATTATGATTTGTAAACAGGAATTGAAAAGGAATCTGAATTTCATAACCACCGCGTGACATGCTACAATAAAGCACGTTGTCAAATTTCAATAAGAAATCTTAATCTTTAATACTCTTTTAGTCCTATAGTGTATATTGTTTTTAATCGGAAACAATTTATTTTTTTGACAAAACTCAAAAAAAATATATATGATCTTCATTTCCTTCGGCACGTAAGATTTTTTTTCTTCGAGTCCTATAGCGAATATTGTTTTTTTAACTTTGACATTTTTTAAGTTAAAAAAATGACCTTTTTGCGACACATTAGAAATTGGCGAAAAACCAGTTGAAAATTTTCGTACACATTTTGTAAAATCTCTCAGTAAGCTAAGGGTATACGTATAAAACCACTTCTAAGAAAATTTAACTATAAAATACATTTTTTAAACAAACATACATTTATGTAATTACTTATAATTTAAAATTGACAGCAGACGGTGTTACAATACATACATAAAATTACTCTACTTACTCCTATAAAATATTTACTACTTGCTCTTCCAAAATTAACAGAATCTTATATATCTAATCGTTAAATTATTTTAATTACGATACTTAAATATAAGCTGTATTTAATATGTTTAATACCTAGATAAAGACTTTATTTTGATTTTCATTCGTTGAGAAATCTCACACATGAATGATATCGAAGACGTCACGTTATAAAATTTATATGGAAAGAAGTGTCTAGTCAAAATACTTATATTAAGCATAAATTATTATGAAGAACAAAAACTTCGAAAACTATGAACCTTTAAAACAGAAAAGTTGAAATATTCATACTTCAGGTAACATAATATATGTAGTCGTTGAGACGTTAATCTATATTTAAGAGGAGGAACACTGTTATCTTTGCGAAATAATGAAGCAAGATTCCCATTTCTACTAGGCTTAGAATAGCTTTATTTATAGAAATAAAAACAAACGTTTATAATTGAATGGATATTTAAAAAAAATAACTTATTGTACATTAGAGATTTTGGTTTATTTGAAGGATGTCACATTTTGTTTCTCACAACTTATTTATTCGAAAATACTTTCTGAAAGCGACGTTTTGTGAGAATATAATAATTGAAGGTGCGCTGATAAATAATTAGCTTAAAATACTATCATTATATTAAAAAAATATACGCACTAGACTTTTTTATATTGTTTTAATATAACACGGTTCACTAAAAAGAACGGTAACTATACTTTTACTCGAATTATAAGAGACAAAAAATAAACATACAACAGATTTACTAATAACAAGAAATTCAACAACACAGAACGATAATAACAAAAAGTCTTTATAAGATTCTTACCCGCAAGACGTGTCAGAATTTTTTAACGATGAAAATGATTTACGTCCAGTCCCTCATAAACATGTGCGTATGTTATCAAGTAGCGATGAAAGGTGATATTTTTTCTTAAATTAAATACATTGTATGTATGAATAATAATGAAGATTTGTTTGTAGTTTTTCATCATTATCTTATTTTCGCGATTTTCTAGACTACAATGTTCTTTTTTCAAATAACAAGGTATTTTAAATTTAGAGAACCTTTTTTGGATTTTTTTTCTGTATTTTTAATTTTTTACACGGTTTAATATACACGGTGTTTAGTGGAACGTATCTACCGTGTAACAAATAACAATATGTGTATATGCATATTGTTAACAAGAATATCACATAAGAAGCCAAATATATTATTTTGTTATTTATAAAAAATCAATGTTTATAATTTGTTAGCGTATTGAAATAGTGCAGTGTTTCAATAATTATATATTTAAGCGTTGACAAAAAAATATGTATTTAAAAAATTTACATTGAAGACAAGGCACCTTTTTTTTATTGCTTGTCATGTAAGGATGGTTCGGAAGTCATTTGAGATTTACTGAAGGATAACTACATCACAAACACCCACGCTCGTGTTTTTAAATGTAAATTGAAATATAATTTCAAGTTTTTGAGCTGTCACGATTTTTATTATAAACTTGATAATTCGAAAAGAAAGAATTTCACAAAATTTATGATAGTGAAATATGCAACGGGTTTTTTGAAAGATCAAATTACTGCTATGGACGATACGTTGACTCCCAAAATAAAATATTTGATTGATTTTAACCTTGTGAGAACTAATCAAAACACTGAGAGATAAGTTTTGGAAGCAGTTTGGTTTTACAAATAGTTTAACCAATACTGATATTTATTATTATTATAAAAAAAATTATGGTATTATATTGATTACATCATAATGAAATCTTTTAAATAAATTTTATAATGATTATTTTAATATTGATTTGTTACAATAAATACCGGTAAAATTGAATTGCATTTTTTTTATTGATTTGTTATGAAAGCAATTTATTCTTAGGTGGTTGTTGACGAAATTAAATTTTATAAAAATCAACCATAGAAGTAAAAAATTAGAGCGGTGTAAAATAGTGTGGAAATCAAGTAGTCATAGCCTCGCGCTACTTAATACAGGTAATAGTATTTTGTTGCATAACACTGTACTATACGTTTAATGACCCGTCCGTCCGTAAATTATTTTGTACTTGTATTAAACACAATAATGACAAAGGAAGAAACACCAAAGTCACATTCTTATTTGAAAAAAAATACAATCAATTTAATTCATAAATTTTTAATGGTTCGATAATCCATGACAAATAAAGTAAATACAATTATTTCTACCGATATACAGTATTTTCGTGAATAATATTATTTTTACTGCCCTGCTAAGAATATGAAGAATATGGCGTTTTTAGTTTTAAACAGATTAAGGTACATTTTTTTTATGTCGATTCTTAAAACGCTAGGAGCAGTCCTCGTAAGAAATTATTTACTAGGGTCACTATTAAAAATTATTTATGTTTGCAATAATGCAGTTAGAATGCACACAGTGTTTCATAATACAGTATGAATAAACTTATATGGACCAGTAAACAAATGGATGTTGGGATATGTCATGCAAGTATGCTTAATATTTGTAAATTTAATATCTTAAAAAAACTCGTTTTGGTGTAAATTTATGGACATAACAGATGGCATAATATTTTATTCCATAACACAGTCATCATTTCCATTATAGTATCAATTTTTATTTCCAAATGATTTATATGTAAAAAGAATCTCACTCAAGTCAACAATTATGTCTAATCTTAGTAAAGGGAAAATATTACTTGAAATGAAGTATATAAAAATTAATTATAATATAATATTACCAATAGAGATATAAATATCAAGCCAAGCAAATGAATTGATAGACATTGATAACCGGTTCCTTAATATCCTGTTTTAAGACACGCAAATGTTTTTTTCTCTACCAAATTATTTATATTTTAAAAATCACAAATATACCTATTCATGTTATGCTGATGGTTCTTTTCCTGGATAACAACAAAGATGACCACAAATTTTATCCCTAATATTAAATAATTGTTATTTTATACAATTTTAGCACAACAATACTATCACGCGATCTTTCAAATATTTTTGATTTATGTTGAAAATAAATAATACAGGAATGACGGTTTGAATAATATTTAACCGAGAGGGTTATTTATAACTTAATGATGTTATAGAAGTTCTGTAAATAAATATTTCTGGTAAAAGTTTTAACAATTATTGACTTTTATTGTTTTTAAATTATTTGAATCCACTTTTTAACAGCAAATAATACAACTATGCGAATGTCCGTTCACTTAAGTTTAATTTATTTTTTTACTATTGAGTGCTAAGAGTAACTTTGAATTGGCTATAACCAGTACTTTAGTGTAGAGTATTCAAAAGTACACACCGTATACCCTTTGCTATATTTGTGGAAATAGTCCCTACCCTCTGGTCAAATCAAATAATTCAAACAGCAGTCGATTTTTTTAGTAACTTCATTAAATAAATTATCTTTAACTATGTTTTTTTTCATTTTCTTTTTCTCTGCCATTTTAGGTTTATTACAATCCTGAAATATGTTATAAGATATACGATATCGCAAAAAGTGAATTTTATAGTATACCCTACTCTGTATGTAGTTTACGACTACATCATTTACATATTTTCACATATCATAATAATTTTAACAATATAGTTATTTGCTAACCGTATACTATTTAGAAACATCAAAAAATAAGGACCTATATTTTTTAAGCCTCTTGAACATAAAGCACAAGTAGATAATATAACATATAATAAAACCGTTACTTTTTCAGATAAGTGCATTTCCACTAAGAAAAAAATGCTTTTTAATACTTTTATTGTGGTAGTATTGATGAAGAAGTTGCAATACTATTTTCCGCAATAAATTTTAGACAAGCTTTTTACAATCCCACTACACTAATACCAGTATAAAAACCAGAGATGGTAAATTCTCCCAGCAACAACTCCTTACACTCAATTCAATTCAATATAGTTATTTTCCAGTCCAATGTTTCGAGAATGCAAATTTCATCGACAAATCTGTCTACCCAGCCTCCCTTGTCCCGCAACACATCGGCTTGCTATATCTAGCCTGCTCTGTCTGCACATCTTAATATAAAATTAAATTTTATATTATTGATATTCCACCGATTGCATTACAAATTTCGCTACTCATATTTCACCACTTAGAGTAGCATATTCAGCTAAGCTATGGTTCTTCTTTGAATATAGTGCATTGGCATCGTTGCATAACTCACATACATATGCGTTGTATACTTATATGTGTCAATTCAGATGGGTCAGTAGAAAAAGGGATTTTTTTGTGTGGAAGTTATATAAATTTATTAGACATTATATTTTTTTTTCTTTGAATGGAAAATTTTGTGATTGGCAAAAAATAGTATATTTTTTTCAACATTAATGTAATAAGATGAATTTGTTACGGTTTTATTTTAACTATTAAATGAAGTGTCAATTCTTTATATACATAACAAGATTTAAATTGCAATGGTCAAGTTTAACATTTTAGGATTATATAATTTATAAATACGAGAAGATATCGTGTAATATTTGATGTTGATTGACTTATCCAAAAAATTATATATACAAATATCATTTAATCTCTAAGTTTTTATTGAAACTTCTTAGAAATGATACTCTCATATGTCTTGCTTAGTTGCAAGAGCACTAATTGTTATCACCTATCTTTGACAGTGATGTAGACTAAATAATAATAAATCATTTATAGTTTTTTGTATTTATTGCTAGTGTTATGATAATTTTACACAAATAACGCTATGCATCTTTACAAGATGGTGTGACTGTATGCTACAGTCAGCACGATTATAACCATTCTATTGCAGATAATATTCAAAAATATCAGTGAACACCGCTTAGCACAAAAATTGGATAGACAAAAAAATGGATCTGCTGACGTTCAACACACACATTTTGCATTTAAGAAATTTGTTCTTTCTTACAAAACTAAATAATGTCATTGTGTAAATAAATGTTGATTCATAAATTCTTGCTTTACAGTATATGTAATATAGTGCATATAATTTGAACTTTAAATCGAAATTATCGAATTTTGCAACATAGAAAACTATATGTACTATATAAGACTTCAACCATATTTATAACGTGTGCTACCCACATGTATCCGTATTTAATAATTTCATTTTTTTATGTTAAAAAGTAATAACTACAACTTAAACCAACTACATAACATTTTGGACTTTTTCAGATAATTCAATAACTACCATATTGATATCAGTAGTTCACATGAATTTTTTAAGCAAATTGTTTTTTTCACTATACAAATTTGAACGTTTGTACACAACAATTGAAGATAGCTAATTGTCTTGCGATTGCTGAATAAGATTAAAAATAATTTAAAAAGTAATTACCAATCGTGTTATTTTTTGAGAAAAAATAAACAATATCCATGCAAAACTACAAAAAAATATTCTTTTAAATTAATTGTTTAAGATAACATGCATCAGTAAATGACTATTCTTTACAATTATCCATGGCTAAGAAATCATCTGAATTATAATTTCCTGTATTGAACAATTACATTTATTATATATTGTTTTAAATTATAATTTAACAATAGAAAAGTCATTATACGTAAACTATAAAAATATCAACTTCATTATAAAAAAAAACTTTGTATCGTATTCAAAATAAGCTATGATGATCATATAAACAGATATTATTTAACAAAATATTTATGAATAAATAAAATATATAATTACATATGAATTGATTTTTCATTGATCATTAATTTTGGTATTGTAGTAAATATATACGTATGGGTATATTAAATATATATGTAATTACTCCTTGCTTGTCAAACACCTCGATCTTAATTTTATAACGTCGTATTAACTAATAAAATACTTTATCATAAAAAGTTTACATCTTCGATGTTTTATTACGCAACGAAAATAAAATTTATCATGAAGTTTAAAACTTTAATGAAAATAATCTAAGCTCATAAATATTATCTGCCAATGACGCAATGTGCTTTGATGATATATTTACAATTTACAAATCATAATGTTGTCTCTTAGTAATAAGTAACAAGTGTGAAAGCCTTCAAAATTATTTTAAAATGTAGAGTAAAAATGTTTTAACAATGCCATATTTTACTATATTATACTATCCTTTATACGTCTAAAGTGTATGTAATAAAGTTGCCGGTAGCAAGTAATAAAATTATTATATCATACGTAGATAACCGATCAGTATGATCAAATTTCTTCTTAAATGTTTACCACGATGACGATTCTTGAAATCACTCATATTCTTTGATATCTAACATCACAGCAGCCTCACTGCAGCATCCTGATCGGCGATGGTAATCTGATGTCTGCTTGTTTTCGTTACTAAAGCCGACCAGCTGATTGGTCAAATTCTTTTGGCGCGCAAATATCTTGTTCACTTAAATATGGATAAGCGGTGTGGAAATAATCAGTATGTGTTCGTACTCACTAGCGGAAAGTATTGAGTGGTGACAGCTGCATAAAAAATTATACCTAAAAAGTTCAAAATGTCTAAAAGTACGGAGAAAATATTTCCACCCAATAAAGTGTGGCCACAATATTTAGCAGTGATCAGTTGTGAGTTATATCAATACCCAGAACCAGTGTAGCAAATTTTCCACTGAAAACAAAATAATTTATTTCCTTGGACGTTATATTACGTATACTAAGTTTAAAAATACATTAATATAACAAATTCAGCTTGTTATTAGTTATCTTTATAATGAATTAAGACAGACAAGTGGATAGTTTTAAAATGATGTCAACATACATTTTGTCAATTAAAAAAAAAATTGCATCAACTGTGAAATTTTTTGGTTAAGATATAGAATTATAGTTCGACATTAATCATTTTTTTTTTTATCTAGTTTCAATCTTTATTGTCTTGTATATTATGAAAAATTAACTTCAATTTTGGTTGTATATTTTAACAACAGTCAGTATTCTTTACACATTTTCAAATGTAAAAAAAAACTGTCAATAGTAAATATTTGTAATACTAGTTATTTGGTATTTTGAAGGTAACCAACATCACAGAGAATTTATTCAAATGAGCCCGGATATTATTTCGTAATATTTTATAAAAATACGTTGTTTTGAAAACCTGCGTGTGGAAATTATAATGGTATTTTAGAAAAATAAAAGTATTTTTGGTGGCTTAAAATACACACGTATTCATAACCAATTAATCGCATGATAAAAATAAACAGATGCCTATAAGTCAGTGGTAAAATATGCTGATGAAAACCACTTTCCTTCATTCGAATAATATATTGGTTTTAAATTAACGTGATTAATAAACTAATTGACTAATCAATTAATCAAATTTGATTATCTAAATTAAAGCATGACAAGTTATCCCATCATGACAAGTTATCATCGGTCAAATCAAAAATAATGTTGTAAACATTGTCCCATCTAATTATTGTCTCCTTGAAAATAGTTTGTAGAGTAAACGAGTAAAATATTTCATAAAATCCAACATTATTTTTTCCTGATAATGTCGACCAATAATCAGCGAAATAATATAATCATAATTAGCTAAATTGCGTTTTAAGCCTAGGGCGATTTTTTAGGCCCTGTGCATTTTAGCGATTTGACTTGTTATCGTTTGTTTCACATTGACCCCGGATGAGAAACGCTGATTTAAGTACCGGTTTCACTCGTTGTGATTATTGATCAGTAAAATAATGCGTTTTATTTTTTGTGAATAACATTCTTTTCATAAACGTAACATTACCAATATTTTCTGTAATAAATATTTTAAATGTGTAAGACTTATCATGATGAAATAGTTAAAATATGTCCGTTTATACGGAAAAAATTCGGCACGTGCCGTTGATGTCTTACGTACGAATTAAAAAATTGCTTTCAACTGTAATCTTTTCGTGATTTTTTGTTATTTCTTTCGCGTCCTTGTCCATATTACGGCATTGAGTGATCTGATTTGCTCCATTAATTCCTGTTAAGTATTTTTTACGCTATTGATTCTCCATTAAAGAAATAACTATTTCTCGATCGGCAAAATATTCTATGAAAAAGTGACACTAAAAACATAATAGTAGAAATACAATTATTACAGCTTCTTAAAGTATGAACGTTTTAAAGCAACAGGATCCAGAGATTTATAAATTATTAATATCGGTTAGCATCAAAATCTTTTCTCCGTATGCGTGGCATATAATTCTTTCCTGCTTTTTTATGACGTCAAAACATTTTTATTACTTACGAGCTTAAATACGGTGTAAGGTTTCGATGAATTTATTTTTTTGTAATATAAATATTATAATATCATATTTGCAATATGACAAACTGAATTATATTTTATACTCAAAGAAAATATTAGATGAAATAACATCACAAACACCCATACCGAAAATCAAAAACAAATTTAATTGTCAAATGATCGTCATGAAATTTGGCCCAGTCGTGGATTGATGCTAAAACTTTCGAGTTCTTACTTAATGTTTAGAAAGACAAACATTGATTAATAGTGTTGCACCAAATAAAATATAGTATTATTATACATATCCGATATAACGTTGAAGTAAAACGAATGACTTTTGTGACACAGAGATGTGGTATTTTACTATGAGTAAATTTTTAATTACATATCAAAAAATATAGAAAGCAAATTTTTAACGGTCGTTCAATTAGTGTTTTTATTGAATATAAATACTATATTGCCTATTACAATATAACAAAATGTAGTCATTATTGACATACATGTAAATCTAGGCAATATTTAGCACAATCAGAATAATATAATCTCCAATGAAAATTCGCAATCTTTTGGTATTTATCTAGCTTTGAGATAATAATTTTAATTGCATGAATGAAACGAGATTATTTGATTAAGATTACGAACACATTTGGCCGTTTGCTCTTTGTTCGTGAATTATTTACCATATAAGTAAGAACACATACTTTTAGAAATACGTAGGTACCATATTATATCACAAAAGCAAGGCAGTCGCCCCATCCGGATACGGAAGTTTTCGTATATATTATTAAAAATGAAGAACATTTTGTACATCCACGCGGAAGTATTTAATAATACACTCATTAAATTAAAATGAACTCAACTCAATAAGATTAATTATAATATTTCTTTTAATAAAACCTTGTTAATTATGAAGTTTCTCAAAGTAAAAATATTGAAATTAAATTTAAAAAAAAATAACAATACTATTGGATTTTTTTATTTATATCTTACGCATAATAAAAGAAAAACACATTTTATTAACAAACTCGACATGAATTATACACACCAATGTTCATAAGAATAATTGAATTTAACTCAAAATGATGATAAAGCCATTTATTATATTTATTTAGATATGTTTGAAAAATTCAAACCTACTTCAATACTAACCGAGAATATATATTTTTTTATTTTAGGTAAATTTAGAAAACATGCATAAAAATTAATTATAACGCATCTGTTTTGTAAAACAAATAAACACATTCTAAGAAGTACATATAGATTTTTTAACTAAGTATTTGAACAGTTCCATTTTTTCGTATCATAATAATTCATTATCTCATTGAAAAATAGTCGATTTTATCAAAACTTTTCTGTTATCAAAACATATAAAAAAACGAATTTAATTAGATCATTTATATAAAATCGTAATAACAAATAGTAATCTAAAAATCAATGATTAAAAAAGACAAATGATAAAAAAAAAGAAAACATAGATTAGATCAGAGCTTTCCAAACTTTTCCTTACAATGGAACACTTTAGTTTACGGAAAATATTGGAAAGAGTGGTTTTTAAGTAATTTGGGTGTTCGCGGAACACCTATTAAGGTTCTGTGGAGCACCAGTGTTCCGCGTAACAAAGTTTAGAAACCTTGGATTAGAGCAACACACAACTATCATTTTATTAAATTTCGTTCAATTTCAGTTAAAAATGATAAGATCAAAAATAATTTTGATGAGCATCATCGGTAAATATTGTTCTGTAAAAAAGTTGACAGAATTTTACAACAAAACTCATCATGCTGCAGTTAAACCACGATACAGCTTACTTTTAATTTGATATACTAATTTAAAAATTGTTAAAACATGTTCATATTGACTTACGTCCCAAAATTCTAGAGCCACAGTTTGTGTACAATGGTCTGCTTATAGCAAAAACGTGATTACACAGTTGCGACCTGTTAAATATTCGCCAGCTAATGCTTTGATGTGCCATAAGCCACATTCAACTGATATTTTAAATCACATACCATTTTGAATCTATTTATGGATAGATTGTGTACCTTGTCTATATAGTTGTTTATTTTCTCAACAAATAAAAAAGGTCTAACCCGTTGATTATCAAACTATTAAAAATATGTATAGATCAGGGTTTTTAAAGCATCAATTACTCGAATTGATTATAGTCACACGTACCAAAATTATACTCAGTCTAATAAATTTTTAAATTACTATGATTTTTTACAACACTCTCAATTAGTTATCAATTATGTAAAATATGATTTTCAACGACAATATCAAAGTAAGACAACATTATTTTCGATTGATATTGTCTAATTAAGAGTCATCTATTATTGAAGTTTAGAAATAGAGTTAGACAATACTAAGCGTAATATTATTTGATAAGCCATTAATTTCACAGTGTCATTTTTATGAATAAGAAATTTTCTTCTCGAATAGACCTTTCGTATTAAATAACATGTATACCGCAAAAGGAAGAAATTCTCATTTTTGTTTGTATAACAAAATAAGTAAATGAAATAGTACGGTGTATGTACATAGTAAAAACATTTTTGTATTCAGTATATTCAGGATATTGATTTTGCATTTCATCAAAACTTACTCTTGTTGTCTTACACTTTGTTGTCTTTATTAAATAAAATTAGGATAAATTGAGCAATAATTCACTTATATTTAATATCAGTGGAATATAAGAAGAATGCTTTAAAATGTATATATCTACTGTTAATAAAGAGAAAGGCTTGGCAAACAGTTAAACGAAAGCATTTGGTGTCATTGCTACATCCGAGAAAAACCTATTGTGTTCACTTGCTCAGAAAATTTATCCGGAAATAAATATTCAGAAACTTTTAAGCAAGATGTATTAGTTACTTAGAATAATGTTTTTTTAACTGTTCAATAATTTTATATAATATATATAAAGTGATTTAAAACCAAACCAATCATTACAATGTATTTTTCTGTATTACAATAGAATTTAAACAATATCAAAAGCTGGAAATGACTGTTTAATATTGTATGGGTTCATAAGACAAGACAACTGTGTCATTATCTCGAAGAAAAATACATCGGTGGTAATAATATGTCATTATTGTTTCGCTTTTTTAAGCGTGTTTTTAAAAAAATCGTGTATAATGTTTTAATTTTTTAACAACCAGCAATAATAATTTAAAAAGTATTAAAAATATAAGCGTTCTACAATTGTCACAGGAAATTAATATGACGAAATAAAATATAAAAATAACTTTCATAGGCATCCTCAGACAATCTTACTTTCACAAATGCTTGTTGAAGTACGAATGAATTTAATTTTACTATTCTGATATATTAAAAAAAGTAAACATAATTTTAGTATGTCATATTAAAATAAACTTCCACAAAGTTAACACCGAATCCATCGAAAGTATTAATATGACGATATTTGTCTTTCACTCATCATCATAAAAATATTGAAGTTGTATGCCAAGAATATTGTATTTATAATCATTATTTTTTATCATTTATTTTTGCACTAAGAAATCGGATTTTTTTTGAACCAATTAGAATTTTTCTATTATTAAGACTTTTTTTTGCCATGTCTACTCTTAATTTGGTGCATATGGACATCAAATGGAGTTCAATGGAGAGTTTATCTCATCAGAAATGATCCTACGAAAATGTTTCTTTCTTAGTTGTTCAACATCTATATTAAAAACATAACAGACTTGTTTTTAACATTTAAAATAAATAGGATTTACACATATTGTCTACGATTTTATGACCAACTAAGCAATATTTTTTAAAAATCAATCTAAATAAAAATATTTTTTTTATTCTAGGCTATTTTTGTCAACTAACGACCGGAACCACTTTAGGATGGATTTCGCCATCTCTTGTAAAGCTCCTGGCAGATGATTCCCCGATCCCCACAACATCAAGTGAAGGAGCTACGATGGCTTCAATAATGGCTGTGGGAGGAGTTATAGGACCTATCCTCTTTTCTTATAAAGTTGATATTATGGGAAGAAAATGGATGGCTTTTTTTGGATGCCTTTTTTGTATAATATCTTGGATTATAATGATTTTCGCTTCAGAAGTTTGGCATTTGTATATTGGTAGAATATTTGTCGGCCTCGGTGTTGGTTATACATTTGGACTAGTACCAATCTACATAGGAGAAATTTCGGAAACTCACATGAGAGCAAATCTCAGTATTGTTGCTACAGTACTTTTTGGCGGCGGATCATTGTTTTGCTATGCAGTTGGACCTTATATCAGTTTTCAGTTATTGAACATTGTTTGTATATTTTTCCCAGTAATTGGATTTATATTTCTCATATGGATGCCGGAATCACCATATTTTCTGATGAGACAAGGGAAAAAAGAAGAAGCTGAAAAAACAGTTATGTGGCTTAGAGGACAAGATAAAGCTGAATATATTAAAGAAGAACTAGAAATGATTGAAAATTTTGTAAAAGCAAGTCCAAAACAATCATTATCAGACACTTTCAAAGAATTAAAACTGAAAAGTAATCGAGTGGCGATGATTATTATGACAGTATTAATGTTGGCTCAACAATTTAACGGGGCAAGTGCTTTGAAAACTTTTTTCCATCTGATTATTATCAAAACAGAAACTCCACTTGATCCTGAAATAACTGTGCTGGTAGTTGAACTTATCGGTTTATTTGTTACATTATCATCAACTTTTATAATTGAAAGGTCCGGAAGAAGAAAACTATGTTTAGTATCATGTTGGGGAGTAATATTTAGTTCTTTTATCACAGGATTATATTTTATGCTTAAAAGTGAAGATATTATCGGCAGTGAGAGTTCCTGGTTGGCATTATTTGGTTTGTTTAGTCTTCAAGTATTTCATTGCATCGGTATATCACCGATACCGACTGTCATTGGAAGTGAAATGAGTTCAGCCAGCATCAGATCCTGGTATGGTGGATACAAAGCGATTTCAATGTCAATTTTCAATTCCGTCAATGCTAAATTATTCCAAATACTCAACGACAGCGTTGGTACTCAGTACGGTTTTTGGATGGGAAGTGTTGTGGTGGTCATGTGCGTGATAGTTATACATTTAATTTTACCAGAAACTAAAGGAAAGACCTTAGGAGAAATTCAAGATATATTGGCCGGTAAAAAATCTGAAAAGAAAGACGTCGAGAATTACATAAACGAAACTGCTCATTCAAAACTTTGAAAACCTCTGTTCTTCTACGAAATCATTTATTTAAAAAAAGAACACAATAAACCAAAGTGAAGTTAGTAATAGTTATTCCATATTTATAATTAATTAGGTTTTAGTAAAATATCTGTGATTTTCGCTGAAAGTTATTACATATTCTTTTTGAAAACCGATTTGATTAAAAAAAGATCACACTGTAATGTGATATTGGGGAAAGATTGTGTTAAACTCATAAAATTTAAAATAAATTTATTTTTATTTCATACTTTTAGTAAATACTTTGAAAATGTGATCGATAACAGTATATACACGATATTTAAATTACTATAATTTCATTTAATAAATATTTTCACATTGATCTATAGAGAATCTGTACAATTTGCAATTTAACCGAGTGAAAATGGTAATAGAATCGTATTATAATGCAAGCACATTTTCCATAATATAATCAAATATTTTAAGAAATACGACTACTATAAATATTTTTTTGACACATGTAGATTCAATTATATTTTTTTTATGTGTATAATCAAAATTAATTGTTACACAATCTATAAACGGGTTCAATCTAATGTTTTTATTACACATGCTTGAGAATGTATATTATAATACTTGCAGCAATCAATAAATATGAACACAAATGGGGGGTTTTTAGGAAAATATTATACGTATATATATGTAGATAAACGTATCATAATTATCAACATGAATGCAACATTCAATTCATTCTGTTTTGTTCACGGAGTATGTTTTAGGATTTTTTTTTCATTATTGTTTTTTATATATAAGTTGTCGTGTGAAATCATTTTATATAAAACATACTTATGTTATTATTATTTTTTTATCGAAAATTGGGTAAATAAATTTGATTGACAAAAGCTTATAACAAAGATAAACAAAAAAATAAATATTGTAAAGGATTATTTCAAATAGTTTATCCGACTTAAATGATTATTAAAAGAACGAATTTACAGTTCATATTAATAACTGGGGAAAAATGAGTAAAATAAATAATTGTATATAACATTTAAAAAAAATCAATACGCAGAATGTTCTGTTTAAAAATAGTAAATACAAGAATTTCGGAAACGATTTTAACATTAGAATTTTCATAAATAATTATTTAACCAGTAGACATTCATTTCTCGTGAGACAGAAACATAACCAACGTAAATATAAATTTCATAAAAAAATATGTTAATTGTGTTGATCGGTTGTATTTTTAATTATATGCGGATATTTATTGTACCTACAGCATTCTATATACATAAGATTCGCTACATTGTTACTGAAATTGATTTTTCAGTTGATATGAAACATTATTTGTATGCTATGATAATTGTGTGAACATGCTTTATTCGAGCAAATAGTATTATAGTTTTTAAGAGACGACTGAATAAAAAATTCTTCTACCGATTCAAATTTCTTTTATTGTTAATAACTAGTTGCAAGCCAGTTGCGAAAAATCAAAAAATAATACATGGAGGTGGTGTCGACTCACGAATGTTGAGAAACTGTCACATATAGGTGATGACAAAAATCATCAAGACAGTGGAGTGTCGTCCCTAAAAATGTTGCTTTAAAAAAATCTTGTGCGATATGAGTCGGAAAATCTCCAAAAATACTTGTCACGAAATAGAACTTTATGTGAGACAAACATCGGAAAATGTCCACAAATATTCGACCCAAGACATGAAAAAAATCTAAAAAATATATCATAATTTGTACAATCTTAATTTTTGAAAAAATTCAAAAATTAAATGTAAAATTTATCCCAAATGTATGAAAAGAGTCAAAAAATTATTATCAAATTTGTCCGAATTGTATGTAATATATCATAATTCGAATAGTCCTAATGTTTGAAAAAATTCAAAAATCAATTTAATTGTATGAAAAATAATCGAAATCAATTGCACATTATATCCAAATGTATGAAAAAAAAATCAAAAAACAAACAAAAAGATTTTCAATGCCGGACGAAAAAAGTAAATTATTCATCATGATCGGTAATAATCTATCGAATCAGCTCCAAAGAATCTTCTTTTCCCATCGACTGGCACAATCCAACGATTCGTTTCGATACTGCCCTACACAGCCTACAGTGAGAGCTCTACCACTATAGCTTGCAATAGCCGAATCAGTGTCTTTGATTATTTAAAAAAATTCGCAAACGATGCAAACGTTCAAATTCAATTTTCTCAATATTTTGATTTATAGAGATACGATACCTATATAACTCTAAGCCAGGAATAATCGAATTTTTTTACTTGACGATATCAGAACATTGCAAAAATTAACGCGCGGTTCAAAATAAGCCGTTAACATTGGGAAAACATATCAATTTAAGAACATTTAAGGTTAATAATATGAAGGTTTTTTGCACTCATCAATAATGTTGCTTATACATAGCAACCAAGTGGGAAATGAAAATTATATTTAAAATAAATTAAGAAATACTTCATATCGCGTAACGAGATTCTACATTTCAATTATTGGTAATTTGAGCTCTTTTGTGCGATAATATAATATATTACCAGGAAAAAGTGCAAAATAATCCCAAAGGTTACATACAGTATAGACGTCATCAATCATTGTTGCATTGATTTTATTATTAATCAGTGGCGGTTCGTGACCTGAAATCTTGGGTAGGCTAGAGAAAAGCTTAGCATTGTATACTATTTACGAAATTATGCATGTTTCCACTTTATACTGTATATTAATCTACATGCAAATTAACAAATATTACGACACTACTGCAAAGCATAAATTATTAAATAATAAAATCAAAGCTAATGTAAGTATGAAATAATTGAATAGTAAAAAAATTAACCTCAAATTCGTGTCATTGAAAAATGAAGTGAACTACCGTGTTTTGTTTCATACAATACAATTTGTTTCTGAATACAACGAACTCTGACGTTTATTTCTTAACGAACAGAGATTTAGAGAACTAGTTTGAATAAGCCCGTGTGACGTATTGACTGCAGGCTGTATACCAAGGCGATTAGATGACGTTCTATGGCCATTGGTTATAAAATAAATGCGTTTTCTAATCGTACTTGATTACGCCTCAGTGTAAACAGAGTTTTGCAAAAAAGTATTTGTTTTAGTTCGGACTAATTTGAAAATAGTCCGAGCCATTATTATTAATACGTAAGTATTGCTAGACTGACGTCACGTTGCCTGTTCTGTATGAAGTATGTATAGAGCCATTGCTTCTAGTATATTATATATGCCACTGCTTTTCGCCAAAATCGTAATACAAAACACAATCGAGAGTATTATTGTAGGTAGACATAGCATTTTCTTATATTGACATGGGAAAATCAAAACAAATATATTGTGTAAATTTGGGAAAGGTAAGTTACGTTTAGAAATGTATTTATTTTTTTCAGCGGCCGAATTGCTGTTCATTTTTATTCAGTCATCTTTTTTCAAGTTTTTTTGTTCTACACATTTTGGGTGAAAAATGCAGGTCGGTTTAAGCCCACCTAGCCCAGTACGTAGAACTGCCACTGGTGTCCACAAAAAAAACATTTAATCTTCCTTAAATAGCTGCTTTATCACTTTGATATGAGTTCGATATCGATAAATCTCAGCATTTATGTGCGTACAGATTTAATAATAGAAATACCTACGTAGTAAGTGATCAAAGTAGTAACTTTGATAACTTATCGGTCACATTATTTTTCAATCAATTTCTTTTAATTAAATACAAACAATTGGTGAAACTTTGATCAGTTTATAAGAAGATTTGTTTAAGTGACAAGTGGAAGTTTTAAGAAAATGGCTGAAGATATGAGGCCTCCAAATAAGTTATGGCCGCAAGTTTTAGCAGTTATGAGCTGTGAGTGTTAATAATGTATTTATTTGTATGGTTTTATGTTAATATAATTAATAACAGTCGTTAACCTACCACTGTAACTTATCTTTAAAAAAAGATTTCTTATTCATTAAACATCTCCTATTTGTGTGTTTTTTCTAATACATATTACCGAGTTAGTTGTGCCGTAAATATTCAGATATATGAAATGTTTATTAATGTTTTTTTATATATATTATAAATACTAGGCCGACTATTATCGCTTGTATTATGATAAACACTATAAAAAAATCATAATATTAAAATGTCATAAAATGGTTTGTTAAATACAAATCTTGTCTGAGTCACTCGGCACACTTTTGAATACGATTACAGCTCCTGTGTTACAAAATACCACCGTAATGGTACAAAGATGAGACAACTGAAAAGATATTACGAAGGTATCACTAGATTTGATAGAGTTTAATTTCAGAAACAATCTTGGCATTTGTACATAACATCTTATCTTAAAAAGCGGGAAAACATGTTTATTTAGACTTATTTTCAGCAATTTATTTGACAAATATTGATAGAATCAGAATTCAGTCCCCAAAATTCAGATAGAAAATATTTATGTTTCGATCATCATTTTTTTGCTATGATCGATATTACATCTATGTATGCATTATTTTTATGAATTTACCAAATTTTATCATGTTACTATGTCGAATTGTGAACATCAAAAAAATTTTGCAAAGCAAGGAAGATTACTATGGAATGATTGATAATCATAATAAGAAAGAGCGATGTTTTTAATATTTAAACAATACAAAAATAGTGCCGACCATAATAATTGCTGTTGTTTATTTGTACCTAACAATAAATAGTATTTTAACAATCACAAAAATTCAAAAATTTAGTACTAATAATCATTTTTATAATCACAAAGAGATAGTGTATCAATAAAGAAACCATGTTTTTGCACTATTTTAAATAGTTTACTACCCATAATAATTTTAAACATATTATACGTCATATTATTACTGCGTTGTGTTGTGAAGATCAATTATATTTAAAAAATATATGAAGATTGATAATCATATTAAGAACGACCGATATTTTAAGCATTTTGCTAATAAAAAATAGTATCGATTATATTAATTTCTGTTGCTTTATTTGTACCACCTGAAAATATTTTGGATTAATTTTATAAAAAAATAACTCAGGAAGTGTCAATTGTGGACATGTATCTGTAATAAACTAACTAACAATATTGATTATTTTTTATTCAAGAGTGGTTCATACATTTTATTTATTTATCACTATATAAAATACACATTTTCTACAGAATGCTTTTTCAGTTTTTTCTATGAAATCGTCCATTTTTTATGTTCTTATGTGTTTTATCTTTTACAGGTTTCTTTTGTCAATTGACAATGGGGACAGCTTTCGGTTGGGTATCTCCCTCACTTATGAAGCTTCAGGCGGACAACTCTCCTATTCCGACGAGTTCAGGCGAAGGTGCTAACATAGTATCGATAACATCCGTCGGGGGAGTCATCGGGCCACTGCTCTTCGCATACAAAGTCGACAAACTAGGACGAAAGTGGATGGCATTTTTCGGATGTTTCTTTTGTTTGATATCATGGTTTATTATGATATTTTCAACTGAAGTTTGGCACCTGTACATAGGCAGAATCGTAATAGGTTTAGGAATCGGCTACACCTTTGGACTTATACCTATATATTTTGGAGAAATAGCTGAAACTCATATGAGAGCTAAGCTGAGTATTATTGCTACGATTTTATCTGCTGGGGGATCTCTTTTCTGCTATGGAATTGGACCGTCTCTAGATTTTCAAACCTTCAATATAATTTGCACAGTTTTTCCTTTACTTGGGTTTGTTTCCCTCATTTGGATGCCTGAGTCACCTTACTTTTTAATGAGAGAAGGTAAAAAAAGTGAGGCAGAAAAAGTTGTCATGTGGCTAAGAGGTCAAGAGAATATTAAATACGTACAAGATGAAATAGATGAAATTGAAAACTTTGTAAAATCTAGTCCAAAGAGACCGTTAACCGAAACTCTTAAAGAATTAAAATTAAAGTGTAATATAAAAGCTGGTTTTATCATGACAGTAATGATGTTAGCACAGCAATTTAATGGAGCTTCCGCGCTGAAAACCTATTTTCATTTGATTTTAATCGAAACTGAATCTCCACTGGACACTGAAACTACTGTAGTCGTAGTTGAAGTTATCGGTTTGTGCGTATTATTGTCGTCATTTTTCTTTATAGAAAGAGCCGGAAGACGTCCATTGTTTTTAATATCTTGTGCTGGTGTAATAGTGGGGTCTTTCATCAGTGGTGGATATTTTATGTTAAAAAGTGAGGGTATTATCGACAATTCGGCTGCGTGGCTTGTATTATTTGGATTATCTTTTACACAGATATCAAATTGTTTTGGGATAATGCCAATACCTACTGTAATCGGAAGTGAAATGAGTTCAGCCAGTGTAAGGTCGTGGTATGGTGGATACAAAGCGATTTGCATGTCCGTTTTTAATGCTCTGAATGCAAAAACATTTCAAGTCATCCGAGATAAATTCGGCACTCAGTATAGCTTTTGGATGGGAACTGGTATTGTTTGTATATGCGCAATTGTTATATATAACATTTTGCCTGAAACCAAAGGAAAATCACTCGGTGAAATTCAACAAATTCTCTCAGGAAAAGCAACAGAAAATACTGAAAAAAAATCAGAAGCTTAATGTAGTCTTACGAAATATTTTTTAAGCAATCTTTGCCTTCAATATTTTTTTTGTAACTTTAGTGTTACTAATCCAAAATATACAAGTTCGAACATTTTTGTAAAACGGGTATTTTCTCAAATGTAATATATTTAGTATGTTAAAAGTGACATTATTTTAATCAAATTATAAAAATATTAAAAATATTTTTATTTTATTTCTGTTTGAAAGAAACTATATTAAATAGGCAGATTAGAGGTGAAGTCTGCCGAGTGGTATTTTAGAAAAAAAAAGTAAGCTGCGTAATATTAAACACGTCTTAAAGTATCGTAAAAGTGAAGTTACCTAAGTTAATACAAATTGCAATAATGTTATCACGGTAAAATAGTTAATGCAATCCACTAAAACACCAAGAAAAAACATTTTACCATTTTAGTAGTTAGCTTACTTCACCTCTAGAGGGCTCAAATATTGTCAGTATAGAATGTAAATCTTGAATAAACGTTGAATAATGTTGAAATAACCGAAAATTAAATTCAAAATGGAATTTAAATAATATTTACTCTGCACTATTGTTACTATTTACTTTTACGATTTGATATTTTTACCCTATTAAAATGGAGTTCTACCAAGTAAATGCCAAATCAATAAATGATATTATTTATGTTGCAAATCAACAATTTGCAGTAAAAATTCTATTAGCGAAGAGTCTTGACAGGAGTCGGAGTTTTGAATCAATTTATATATAATTTAATTTTCAGATCTGTTTTATATGAGTTAAGTGTTTTGTGATTTTTATTTATTGCAGTGTTTTGTTATTGTATTATTTTAAAAGTATAGAGTACCGTATGTTTCTTTACGAAACATTTTTTTCTTTTTTATATTAATTGATTTCAATCCAATATTTTTCTTCTTAACATGTTATTTTAATAAATAAATATATTTTTAAAAAAAACTCATTAAAAAAGTCGTCACAAATATATATTTGATAAAAAGTGCTCGTTTTTTATTTTTTTACCTTCCGTTTCAAATATTGAATGTTTTTAATAAGCAAAAAGAATAATCATGAATTCTACAGTAAGTAATGTACTTAAAACTGGTTTATTTGTGTGAATTTTGTTCAGGAGTTTTTAGAATCAACAGTTAACAACTGCTGGACAATAATCTAAATCGTAATATAAGTATCGTAACTATAAATTAGAACACGTTTCACAACAATTTTTGGATTATGGGATACTAGCTTTAATGATATAAAGATATATTTTTTTATATTTTGATATATGTACCTCTATTAAAAGTTATATTATTTACAGAGAATACGAATTTTAAATAGACTTATAATACAACAGAGCCATCTGTCGGAAAATACTGGTAGTTTTTTTAAAAACCATATAACAATAATATTTAATCAATGATGAGTTATATTTGGAGTAAAAACTGAGATAAAAAAGATGTGTGTAAATGGTTTGTTTACTTAATATTTTATACAAATTTTGTCTTCTAAACTAATGTACACAAATATAATCTTTATAGAGATTTTTATGAAATTATTTGTATGGATTATATTGTAGATTTACGTTGTAATTCTTATATTATATTTATAGAATTTATATAAAAGTCATACTTTATTTATTATTGGCTGGAATAAAGCTATCTAACTATAAAAAAATGGTTGCTTAAAAATTCAAAAATCATGATCTTTAAATCCAAACGTACATGTACAATAAAAGCTATACGATATATCTACCACATCTCTCCGTAACTTTATTTACAGATTGAAATAAAACTACGAAACTTAAAAATGTTCAAATCTTATTGCATCTCGATGACAGTATCCGGAAAGGCGCTCTTACGAAAACCATTTTGGCCGCAAGAAAGGAAAACTGATCAGGGTCAGAGTGAGCAAAGAATATTTGGTTACGATAATAATGACGATTTCGAAGGATTTTTCTATTAGTATGTAGATATTCAACATGTGGTAGATTAAATAGTCCCGACATGGCGGTCTCTCAGTAGTTATAATAGACACACAATACCAAAGTCGCTGAAAAAGTTATGTTTTTCTGCATACACAGGTGTTTAGACCAACAATACTTTATTTGTAAATAAACTCAAGGAGGTTTTTAAGGAATTTGATGCTGATAGAAAATTGTATTAATCTTTGATGCCCAAAGTGCGGTTTTTAAATGGTTCTCTAAGTCAGACCACTCACTTTGCCTGTACATATTATTACTTTCGTTTTATGAATTTATCAATTTTAATACACCATAATAGTCTTAAAATACATGTCAATGACTTAAATATGAGGACAGTTAAATAACCTCAATATTTAAGTTGTAATTATCTTATATGCGGGTATTTATTGGTATATTGTCATTCATACAGTACTTAATAATATAACGTAATAATAATACATCGAGTAAATACTAAAATTGTTTTCAACCATCTTTTATTTTTAGATAAAGGTAAAGATGGCTGTATTTTATTCTTAATATTATGTTTCATTCATATAATACATTTGTCTTTACAATTTCTTAATAGTTGTTTACTTAGTCGTAAATGGAGAAGTAACAATCAATACTTTATTTTTTACAATTTTGTTATTATTAAAATGCCACAACAAACAATTACAACTGTTACTACCACTGACTTGACGAAAATATTACCAATTTCAACATGTTTTTTGTGAACGTTTTAATTTTTTTTATTTACCTTTAAACATATTTTCCTTGACGTCATTGTACAAAACAATTATTAGGTGATAACACATGGAGGCTTTTTCTTTTCAATCAATTATAATACATCGCTCCAATTCGTAAACAAATTAAAGCATAGCAGCGGCGAACAATATGAAATGGCTATAGGTTAAGCTTATAATAGATAAATAATTTATCAATGGCAATGATATATGTCCAAATGTTACCATTGATGTCAAAATACTCATTTTACTCGGAAATATTCACTTTCCACGAACATATTCACTATCGGCATTTAAATAGTTACTAAGAATGGGATAATGCAGATGTTCGTTGTAATTGATTGCTATTCAATGTAACAAAATATCTGTGAACCAACGCACAGTACATATATGTCGAAATAATGATCAATTTTCAAATTTATAATACGAATTGACAGCTCAAATTAATTTTAAAATATACTTGAAAAGTTAAATTAAAAGTAAATAAATGTATTTGCAATATTTCACATTTTCAAAAACATTTACATTTGAAAAATATCTAGTGCAACAGCTCGATCAAAGCGTATATTGTATCTTATTTTCTTGTGAAGAATTAAAAAAGTAGTCAATATTATAATATAACGCTAATGCTTGGTCGAGTGGCCAACGTTTTTGGCTTCGGTTAGGGAGGTCACGGATTCGAATCATAGTACGGACAGTTTTATAAATTTATTTTTCAATCGATTTATGAATTTCTGTTTGAAGGCATGGGTGCATGTGGCATCTAAAATTCTCCTCTCCCACCCGTCATATCCCAAATACGAGGCGTATATACCGAGTGCAATTAACTAGCCACCAGTTTTTTTTTATCCCCTATCCTTCTATCCATACTCTCTTTGGAAAAAAGAAGAGTTAATCAACCCTCAAGCAGTTCTCGTAGAAACACTTCTGTAGAGATTATACTCCATTAGGAATCCATATGCTTTACATTGCAAACAGACATGGTAAAAAATGCACTTTACATCTGGGGCTTAAAAATATTTGTTTCTAATTAAAGTCAATGAAAGTTATCCGAGAATAATTTGGTTAGGTTACTAAAGACAGTAATCACAAAAAATGTAATATTCAAATTTAAATTAAAACATCAATGACATAAATTTTGCTCTTCCTGATTTGAGGGTAGAAATTTCTGGATAGTAAATGTGGTCTCGGCAATAGGCTCTGATTACGTAAAAAAGAAGCAATTCAAAGAAATTTTACAAAACTCAGATGCAACCACTCCCGTTTGTTCCAATAAGCATTTATTTGAATAAATCCCACACTTATTATTACAATAAGCATATGTTTCCACTTGACATAGATGAGTTTTCACTATGTCTGGTGGAAAACCTCAATATTGAAATGATAATGAAAACTATATTTTTATTTCAAAAACTTCTTTTCAAATATTGTAAATTGTATTTGTTAGTTACTATATAATGATTGATGATACATTGATGGTATATTGATGATACTCATATCGACCTATAATTGGCAAAATAACGTAAGTGACACAATTCGGTAAATTGCGTTTTAAGCCAATAATTGTTTAATATTGCCTAAGCTGAGACATCAGTGACAAAAATATTAGAGCGTTATCTCATTCGCCTGATCTTTTTAAGAGCCTGTACATTTTAGTGTTTTGACTTGTAATCGTTTGTTTCACATAGACCCTGGTTGAGAAATGCTGTACTAGAGAGCTGAAAGTTGTAAAAAAAAATCATTATTATGCTAGAATAGACATTGACCATATTTACTAACCGCAAATAAGGAATTCCTTTTAAAAACCTAATTAAAAAAAACCTACTCCAGTAAAAATTCTAAATTGTCGGTTACAATGTTTTACCTATTATGAGTCGATTTAATTTATTTATTATAAATAACGAAACAAAATAATTACATAGAAAGATCGATGAATACCCGTGTAAAATTGTTGATGTTAATTTTGTAATAAATTTTTGATTTTATTATACATTATAGTAATACCAACGTACATTCTGTGGTCAATGTCAAGCCATATTCATACTATTACTGTAAATTATAGTGTCATACAAAACAGTCATACTCAACATTTAGGAGGGACTCAAAAATAAATGATGATTATTCCCACCCGATTTGTATAGCTTCTTTTTTTTAAGCAATCATGTTATTTCTACAAAACTGCTGTTAGTCAATTGCTCAACCTCTCTTTTTAGAATAGATTGAGGATATAAGGATATGACTACTACTACACTACCGAATTAAACGGCGTTAACCATTCAGACACGGACTTGAGCACAGCTTTCTTACAGTCGTAAAGTATAACAAATTATTCATACTTAACAACTCGCAATTTTACCAAACTTTTAATCATCAAGTTTGGTATATTATGGCTGGTAAACAGCACTTTAATAAATATGCGACATACAAGCAAACTTCCGATTGTCCAAGCTACACGGACTATTTTTTTTTATATCCTTCTTTATAAACTTCTAAAGTAAACTATTTAATTTACCATGATAAATACTTTATCAATAAATATCTGTATTTTTTCTTTGATGTTCTAGTACCCAATGGTTGATGCACTCCAACAAAATGTTAACGGAAGTAAGTGTGTTATGACTTCTTCCTTCATTCTCTTTCTTTCCTGGTTATTCAAGGTTAGAAATAATATACCCATCACTTATGTGTACGTTGAAAGCCTGGATTACACGAACCGTATTCTAACACCTCTTCAGTGTTTTCTTTATGTGCATTTATTTGTTTTGTAAATTTAAGATTAGTTCACATATTCCAGATATTTTTTGTATCTCAGGCTCTTAAAAATTCTATAGATCTAATTTTTCTTAATAAAAAGTTAGACTTTTTTGTAATAAATCCTTTTCTTAAAATAAATCTCTAACTGCTAGAACCCACCAAGTTTTCAACTAAAACATTATAAACAGTTCGATGCAAATCTCATCAGTGATTTTAACATATTCAATTGGACGTTGTTATTGCATCTTCTCGGAAGAACTTGGATTATTGTCAAAATCTTTTGTGAACTTCTTCAGCCTTATATTTCTTTCTTAGATCTGAAATTTTACGGGCTATAATTTCATAATTAAAATGTCGTCAACGTAAATTGTAAAAGTGTATATATATTTAAAATACTTACGAAATTACTTTTATATTTTTAAAATATTGTACTTTGTCTCAATGTTTATAGTCAATTATATGTCATAGAGATGGTGGCATGACAATTGAATTTTTATTTAAATAACTCATTTCAAATAATCAATTGTATTATCGTTACCTAGATTTGATTTGAATTAAATTTAATAAATCTCAATTCATTTCCATACTGTTACCAATTGACATGTATAGTTAGTAGATTTTATATTTGTTTGTGGATTTTACCGAAGATGAAGATTTAAGTTCAGTGATTTTTATTTATTCCATGTTTATTTATATTTCAAATATATTATATATACATATTAAAAATGAACTAAATGGATTGCTTATTATTAAAAGTTTCGCATTTTCTGTAAAAATGCGTCGCATGTTTAAAATTGACAATTTTTAGTTAAGAATATGTTTGAATTTGTGATTTTATTTTACATTATGATAACTGTAATATTTTTTATTTTTAGTTTTAATTATTTTAATGAATATAAAACAGCAGTGGTAAAAAATTATGACTTCCCATTAAAAAAACATTAGTTTATCTAATCACACTTCTTTTGTATCTACAGCAAATTTTTGAAAACTTCAAATAGCTATTTTGCAAAACGACAAATTTAGACGTACGAGTGTATATGTATAATTAGAAAAATTACTGCAGAATCAACATGTATTACATTTATTTCCATTCCATGGCATTTTTATACTTTTAAATGTAGGTAATGACTTTTTACTTTGCTTTTTTACCTTTTCATCAAAATAAAATACTATTTTCCGGTGCATAATAGAAAATGTTCCTTACAACTTATTTAGTTTGAGTCGAGTTGTTGTTCACTCGCATGACATCTGACAGTAGGTACCTAATATGCACTCAATTATTTTTTATTACCAACTGGTAATCCGGAAAAAAACTTCAATTTCTTACAATCTTTCAGAATAGAGCAAATTTAATTTATTTTCAGCTTGGAACAAAATAATATTTTAACAAAAAAATAATGGAAAACTATTACTTACTTAATAGAAGTTTACTTAATTAATGTTATTGTCATTGATAATTGAGAAGACGTATAACATTAATGGAAAGAGACTGTCAAAATTTTTACTTTATCTGCTATAAATTATACGTTACGTTATAGAAATGGATTTACAACAGCAGCAAGACAATTGTTCAAGCGAAGAAATTCAAATTCTATATTTAAAAAGTAATTAATTTTACGGATAACTAAATAGTATATGCCTAGCTTAAGCTGAATTTTAGTGTGTTAATAATGCATTTGCCTAGCAAACGACTTTCAATCACTGGCTAAAGAGCAACTGGTTGGGTCAAAATGTCATAGTCGTAATCGGTACGGGACCGGTTTATTCGGGCCCATCCCAACCCGGTCCGAGACGCTCGTAGAAATTACCACCCAAACATGTGGCAGGTCACACATTTTTTTTCTGATCCACCAAATCTACAAAAAAATAACAATGTAGGAAAAATAAACACCAACAAACAATCATTCATTTGTAAGTAATATTATCGTTGACATATGACTCGGAAATAGTAACTCTTAAATCTCTTCACTGGGCCCAACTCGTGTTTCAATGTCTATCGTTTTAACTTGACAAAAAAAAAACTCCCTTGCAGATTTTTTTTACAATTTATGTTTGATGTATAAAAATTAAAACGCAAAAGAGGGTTAAACACCACTTCGTAAATATAATAATATCATTGTCAAACCTTTAAACTTTCATAATTTGGCAAAACGTCAGATCAAAGTAATATTTACGTGACATAAATTTTCCGTGGATCACTGGTTAAGAATTACTGCTTATATTATATATTATGCCATAATCTGTTGTCGAAGCGATATAAATGTGTTTTTTTAGTATCAAACTGACTACGGAAATGAATAGAAATGTGCGTTGATTAAATATTATTATAGCCTTAAAACATCAAAAGATTTAATATACTCTTAAGTTTTAATAATAGAGTAGCATTATTTAACTTAGCATTTAATTTGCCAAATTAACAATGACAAAATTAGTTTTTTGCATTTCTTAAAAAAATCGGTGTTTTACCTGAAGTTTTCGTGGAAATTTAAAAACATTTAGCATTTTATCAGGATATCAGAAAAAATGCTTGCATTCTTCTCTATCGTTTCTTGATTAAGTGAACTATATTATTAAGAAAAAAAAACAATTTTAAAAAGAATTGTAACTGTTATCATTATGTATAGTTGAAGGTAATGATTTTGCGATCATTAATAATTAAATTTCACCCAGCGTTTCCCACAATAATCAAGATACACTCACAGTGTTTACATACGTTACTGATAAAATTGTTACCTGCACTAATTAAAATTATTGAGAAATACTTGCAATGTATTTTATACACTTGTCATATCTTGGAAATGACAGCATTATGCGTCATATAAACAATTTACTGCGTGTAGGTACAGTTGCAAATTTTCATTAATTCAAAATTTAAGCAGTAGTCAATGTAAACAAAATGTCAATACAGAAAACACAACATAGCTATTTCTTATTTGTAACAGATGTTTAAAAAAAGTGTTTAATTATTTGATGAATATTAAAACCTCATTCCATATCTGAGTATAAAATATGCGATTATTATTATGATATTCCGCTTGTAGTGCGTATTTCGCTTCATTGATGACCATCTTTAGAGTAAAATTCATGTATTATTAGATTTGTGTAATATTGATTGAAATGCTTTTATTGTATATTTCAATTTCTGTTTATTATTGTATCCACTATATTAGCTGTGTTTTAAGTTATAGAGAATTTAACTTAAAAACGTTATTGTGTACCTGTGTTCATTTTAGATCATCTTAACAAAAACGCGTGATAGTTATAGAAGACACTATTATATGAAGCTGCGGCTCACCTTGGCCATGTTACATCTTTTTACGGTATGAAAAAAATTCAGTTTGATGTATTAAAAACACTCGTGAAAGATTTTTGGTGAATAAGTATATCTTTAACAATATTACTTTAAATTTGATTTTATATTATTCCCGAATAACCTGTTTCGACATCACCTAAAACAGGGTAAGCAAACCTATAGCACGCGTGCAGAAGGTGGCAAGAACAAATATTAAGGTGGCACGTGAGAAAATTACAAAACAATATTCTATAGTGTATAGAATATAGATGATGGTTGCATTTGCTTGTCTTAATTTATAGATTTTAGAGTGTCGAATGTATAGAAATAAGCTGAATCCATTATAAATCCAGTTTTTTGTGAGCACGAATTTTTGCTGATTTAAGAAATGGTTTAGAAATATTTCGATTATCGATTATAAAAAATGTGGAACGCTAAACCATACGAATTCCTTTCGGAAAACAAACGAAAGGAATAACCGAATAAATTAACGTCATTCCAAAAATCTCAAGGTTATCTCAAATCTCAAATCTCAAAATCTCAAGGTAACAAGAGCCATATAATATATTTATCTTTTTCATATATATAATAAAACAAGGTTTGTTATCTTTTTTTCTCAAATAAATTTATATTTGTATAGAAATTCAGAAAGTAATAATAAAACACATTTTTTTTTAGCATAAGCAATTAAAAATGTTTGCCACCACTGAACTGTTCTTTTAATGCTTTCTTCGGGGCTTAATTAATTTAAATATAATGATAAAACGAGCGGGTTTTCTTAAATATGGTCACATATTAGATAAAAAATACGTATACAATAAATAATAATCACTTAAATAAAAACATATGCCAGATTAAAGTCGTTGTTATATTTTATGGCAAAATTATCTTTTTATAGCAACTTATTTTTAATTATAATCTGACTATTTTCATATATTATACTCTGATTTACTGTAAATTTTATGTGACTAAAAATAACATGTCAAATAGAAAAGAAAGAAACTTATAATATCGGAATTACATCAAATGTTATATTATAAGTTTTACCTTCTAACTGGTAATATGGTACTGATGTAGATAACTGAGTTATAGTAAATCTTCATAATAAACTTTACAGTGTCCGCAGACCTGACTTAAACAACGGCTGCATTTTAATACTAAGACAATTTTTTAGCAAAGGATTTCATGGCATTGTAAAAATGAATGAACTCAGTTCAAATAGAAACGTGTACCAAGAACATTCAACATAGTTTAGTATGTCCAGTACGCAATCATCTGTCGTGACTTTAAACAAATTATTTCCGTTGATAATTGCTGTAACAAGTTGTAAGTTTTTTACAATTCTTTACTAAGCGTTGTAGGTAAAAAGTGTCATATTTAAAGCGTTTAATGAAAACAAGTGTGAATTAGATAAAATTAAAAATGAATAACTTACTTATTCCACAGGTTGTGTAACAATTACGATAGTTTGTCTGAAAATGCTTCTCAAAAAAGCAAAACACGTTGAAAAATTTGTTACACAACTTATACAATACTTAAGTTGTTATAATTTATATTAATTATTATATAATAAGAATGTACTTCCACAAAGTTACTACCGAGTCCATCGAAAATATTAAAGTTTAAAATTATTTACTTTGGAAAAAATCTTTTAATTTAGAAATGCAATCAAAAATTGTATAGATAAATATATATTTTTTTTTTTAAATACAAATAAGAAGACATGGTGTATTTTTTTAAGGGCTCAATAATTATTTCTGTAAAAAAAAGATTACTCACCTATTACTGATGCATTGGATTGGTGATAAAATTAAATATGTGTTTTCTTACAAATAAATTATATGATGCTTGTAAGGCTATATTAGATTATAAAATATTTTCAATGGATTCAGAAGTAATCTTGAATGAATTAAAGATGCTTCTCTAATATGTGAAACACTTTTCACGATTAGTTACACAATCGATATAGTAACTATGTTACAAATTTAGTTTATAGTGCTTGCTATAACTAATTTGATTCAATATAAAACAGTAATAAAATGATTAAAAATTTTCTAATAAAACATTGTTTATCTTAATTAATAGGCCAAATAATTTAGGCTTCTGTTAACATACGTATTTGTATTGAGCTATTTGTGTGGCTAGTATTAATTTGGATCTAGAGAAAAATATTGATTGATTAAACAATATAATATTTTTATTTTCAAAGCCTAAAAAAGTCACGGTTACCATAAGAGGTCTGTAAGGGACCGGGTTTGATCTGCAGATCAAGTGGATTGAGCTCGACTAAGTAGCAATGACTAAGATTAGGGCCGGATTAGAGAATTTTTAAATTTGTAAATGAATATTTAAAACATTTTCGGGATATTATAAATATTGCATTCTTTTACGATGTATAATATTGAGAATTGTGACTATGTGATTTATTTATATTCACCTTCATTTTTCTCACATTGTATAACAGCATATTTTATTGGAAACAAAATAATAGCAGTCTTTACATTAAAATGCCGGCGCGGACGAAAAGAAGACGCGATATATGGCGAGGTATATGTCACTCGGACAGTCGCGTGTAAAGAAATGTTGCTAAAATTTATCAATGTTCTTTCCTCCACGAAAGCAGGTCATAAATGTTGCGCGCGAATACATGTTGGTGTGATTCTAATCCCACGGGAATAGTCGCGGCGCTTGGAACGTCAGCATGAAAGACACTTTTTTTGGTGGTGATACTTTCTTCTTCTTCTTTGATCATTTATTTTATATGAACCTGAAAACTCAAACGTCAAAATGAACTTTCAGATGAGAAATTTAACTTTGTTTTCGCGTCGTTTATGTAGAGCAAAAGAAAGACCCGGAGGCTTTTGATGAAGGGTATACAGATAACTCTAATCACATGTTAAATAAATGAATTGAGGTTTTTTTTTCTTGGTAATTTTGGTATCCTATTGACAGTAGGACATTTTATTATTATTGACAATGAATTTATGGACCGAATTAGGTATTATCTTCCACTGGCTTACATTATCTGGTAGGTATAAAAGTTCTTATTATGAATTTTTATAAGTAAATAAAACAGGTAGAATACAAATATCTTAAGAGATAGGTATTTTTGTGATTATCATAAAGTATAGAAAAGGAAAATATGACAAATTAGCGTAAAAAAATATTGTTGAGCTTATTTAAGTACAATTTATAGCCACATCATAACTGTAAAAATAAATTCTTAAAGAACATTCATCTCATCAATAAGTATATTTTAAAATTAAATTCATAGATAATATCTAATTTATATTATATTAAAACGTATGCGCGGATGACACTCTCACATTTTATTAACACGAAGCACGTACAGTATAAAGAGGTTCGACTTGTACTTAATAGTGTGAATAACTTCGGATACGGTTTTTTCATATTTGATTGCATTTAGATTGACACGATTTCTGGCGCACTTGGGAGCACGCCATCTATTCCCACACGACTGCGCTCCGGTTTACAGAAATCTGTTGTGTTTTTAAGCTTCGTTCTAATAAAATAATGTATGCTTCGAGACGATGTCAGGTGACGTGTTTTACAGTGAGCCTTGTGTCGGCTATCCCAGAAGGGGCATATCGTCATTAATTATCTACGAACACGTATCTCAACTTTTGACAATTCAATCAAAGCTCAAAATTTCAATACACACGTATTCCTTCAACTCATATTATTTTTTTTGTTCTATTTAACCTAATACAAAAAGATTGGCAAAAAATGATTTTGAAAAAATTATGGTCATGCGCCATGTTTGACATGAAGTAGAAGGTGGAATGGAATGAAACGTCTTTACTTCGTTCCTTATTAACCTCCTCACAGATATTGAGGTGAAAACCATTCCAGTTGTGTTTTATAGCTGAGAAAGCGATAGCTGCAGAACAAAGTACATTTATGTGTCTTCTAAATACTTATACTTTTTGAGATACAAAATCGTACAATGTTACCGTCGATATTTTATTAAATGCATGCCAATGTTATGCTGTGTTACCGAATTCAAATATTTAAGAGTTGAGTATAAGCGGATAACTGTGTAGCAGAAGGACGTCGAATGTATATATGAGTCATGTGGTATCAAAAGCAGAACTTTTCCATATATCATGTATCGAACAGTTCTGCTTTTGATACCAGATGACTCATATGTTAAAAAATAATGAGTGTTTTCTTTTTAGTGATTTATATTATTGCGACGTAAAAATTAGATATAAACGTTTAATGTTTGTAATGAATCCTCTAATCACATAACTGTAAATTCAAAACAATTATACAACGATTCTATTGTTCCATTGCTCTAAGTCTAAAGTATACTGCATGTATGTTTTAGTAAATAAAATTGTTTCAGACAATGAACGAGTAGTTTGTTTTAAATTATTCATGAAAATAGTTTTTGAATTACAGTAGAAATATTCAGGATTATCGAAATCATAATTATAGTATGTGATACTTAATTATATAATAAATTTAATTAAAAATATATATTCACGTCCTTTAAATATATACAATAAACTTTATTGTTTTGGTCAATTCGGTATATATTATGTAAAATAACAGTTTAATATTACTATAACAATTATAATAATCAACGTGTGAATGTTTATTAAATGGTTAGTAATTATTTTATTTTGCTGAAATTTTCTGGAAACGAAAATGCTCTTTATTATATTAATAAGGTATTTCAACAATATTTTTTAATAATAAAAATGTTTTGTAAAATTATGCATAATTATACACATTTTTAAAATTTAAAATTGTTTCTAGGTATGCTATGTCTCTTATCATCAGGAATGGCTTTCGCCTGGACTTCTCTCGCTCTGCTTACACTGCAAGCAAAAGACTCACGCATCCCAATGACACCAGAGCAAGGGTCAACTATGGTATCAATAATGGCTGTCGGAGGAGTACTAGGCCCTATTCTCTTCGCCTACAAAGTTGACAGACTAGGGCGAAGATGGATGGCATTTTTCGCATGTGCATTCATAACAATAGCTTGGACAGTTTTCATATTTTCAACCGAGATATGGCACCTTTATTTAGGTAGAGTAATCATGGGCCTCGGCACAGGTTACGGATTTTCTATGGTTCCATTGTATGTTGGGGAAATTTCTGAAACTCATATACGAGGGTGGTTATGTGTGTGTGGTGAATTTTCATTTAGTCTCGGGTATCTATTTTCGTACTCCGTAGGACCCTATCTTAATTGCCATACGGACAGTTTAGCCAGTGTTGCGTTTCCTTTGCTAGGACTCGTTTTCTTTATCTGGATGCCGGAGTCGCCGTACTTTTTGGTTAGACAGGAAAAAATTGACGAAGCGGAGAAAACACTAATGTGGTTAAGAGGAGAGACCGACATCCAAAACATACAAAAAGAAATGATACTTATTAAGCAATTTGTGGAAACTAGTCCTAAGCGCTCGTTTAAAAAAACTCTCGAAGAATTGAATCTTAAAAGTAATAGGGTGGCGATTATTATATTGACAATGCTACTTATGGCACAACAATTTAACGTATTGGGTATAATGAAAAACTATTATCACATGATCATAATTGAAACTGATATGCCGTTAGATCCGTACCTGACTGCATTATGTATTGAATTGCTTGGCGTATTTGTAACCTTTTCATGTATTTTTTATGTCGAAAAACCTGGAAGAAGGCTTCAATATCTTGTAACGAGGGGTTGTACAGTTATATGCAGCATTATTTTAGGACTTTATTTCATGTTGAAAAGTGAACATTTAATTGGCAAACACGGATCGTGGATGGCATTAATTACATTGGTTGGCCTGCAAGTATTCAGTAGTTTGTGTGTTACTTTACCGATAATTGCAAGTGAAATGAGTTCAGCTAGTATTCGGTCATGGTATGGTGGTTACAAAGGAGTTCTTGTGGCTATATTTAATGCCGTTAATGCAAAAGTATTTCAATTCGTCAGAGATAATGTAGGGACGCAATATGCTTTTTGGCTTTTCAGTTGCATCGTAGCTACATGCTGGATTGTAACATTTATTATTTTACCTGAAACAAAAGGAAAAACATTTTTTGAGATTCAAGATATTTTGTCAGGTAAAAACAAAATAAACGTGTCTGTTATATATACGGAAAAATTTTCGATAAGAGACGAAGCTTTGTAAAATTGTATGAATTGTAATAATATGTTATTATTAAATAGTCAAAAAAGTATTTATAATTGTCATCGTACTTTTCGTAATCAAAATGTATAAAGTAATAAAGAATTAAGTTTATTATACACTAATCAATTTTGCGATTAGTGTCTAATATTTGTAAATAACTCAACGTTAAAAAATATAGGCTAAGTTTTAAATTAGTTAGATAATAATTATTTTATACATAATACTTTAATAACAAAAATGTGATAATTATTTTTTAAATAAAAATATTTGTATTAATATGTAGTACCTAATACTATAATATTTTATTTACTATTTTAGCAAAGCATTGCAATTCAATATATAAAAAGGCATCGCTCGATAGCTTGTGGAATATGATACAGCATTGACTTTTTCTAGAATAGAAATCGATAATCAAAAAGGTTTGAATCTTCGGTTATTTTTTTATTACTATTGAAAAACATGATAGATGTCTATTTATTTAAAAAGTAAAAATGTTTAAAACTGTAGTGTTTTTCATGAATTAATACTATTGATAAGCGAAGAACACTAATTGTGTGTTGAGATTAGTTTTAAATATTTTTTTTATTAATTTCATCATTATATAACTACTTTCAAAGTGCCGATTCTAATGGGATAGGCATAAAACAACATATTTAAAAATGTAAAACATTATATTAATATTCGCTATTGATAGCCACAAAAATTATTCCAATAAAAAAAAAATGACAAATAGAAAATTAAAAGATGATTTTAAGGAGTAATTAGGTAAAGTGGGTTACAGATTTTATCTCATCTGATAGAGAGTGAGTGAAAAGGTGTGAGAGTGACATTTATATCAGAGGTGGGCTGGAGAGGGCTCGCGCGAACCTTTTGTTAAATTTTGACCAAGGTCGACGAACCCTTTGTTAAATAAAGAAAAACAATATTCTCAGATATATGCGTTATATAATGTTTATTTTTCCATTATAATTAAATTTAAGAACACAGTTATGTACATTTGGTGTTTCTAACATAATAGTTTATGTATAACGATTTAAACGTGGAATTGGAGCGAAAATAGAACCAAGCTCTGTGTCGATTTTGGAACTCTTCACTCTTGCAATTTAATGTAGGTATATACATTTTTCAGCTATTGGTACTAATTTTTGTATAACGATACATTGCGTATTGTTACTATTATACTATTATAGTAGCATTCGATAACTATTATGATTGTTGTGTATAATTGTAAAAGATTAATAAAAAAAATCACTCCTTTCTCAGATAACCGCGAATATCTCTGAGATTAAGAAAGCGCCTTGTCGATGTATCGGCAACCCACCAAAACGAAACAAAAAAATGATGAATATAAGTTTACTTTATAGTATTCAAGTCTACGACCATCGAAAAGACTAAAGGTTGCTTTTCCGATAGATTTTTAATAAATCAATTTACTGCTCAAAAACGAACATTACATTTAATTGTACACTTTCGTGTGCATTGTATATGTATTCCTGATAATCTTTATAATTACTAATATACCATGGTTCCTGTTCGACTTATAATTGAGTATACTGCAGATTAATATGATTCACTTACACATTTCCAATAGAAATTATTACTAATGTAATGTAAGCGTGAGGTCTTTTCGCGGAATGATCTTTTGAAAATATCCGCTCGCCGAAGCACATCCTGTTTCCGTTCCTGGAGGGGTTAATTTCCGGTCCGTCTCCTGTCTGCAGTAAGCTTAGCTTATCTCGAATCTCGATGACGTACCTTCGCACTCTAGTCGAGACGTTTTAATTGAAATAATTCACCAAAAGAAACATTTTAATGTAGAGCTATTAAGTTAACAGGTCTGTGACATTTAGAGCTAGATAAGTATTTAATCTGTGTCACTCCGACGGCCAAGGCGGGTTGTTTTGTGTTATATGCGCGAGCTGCTGATATAGATGTTGGTCTTTGTTAAAATAGTAAAATTTAAACGTTACGTTTTGTCTGGGCCATGATCGATTTGTACTTTTTGTAAACGTAGATCGTGTTAAAAATATATGAAAAATTTCAAATAATATTATTGAAGAAAACCTATGTTTGTAATGTTCTATAAAAAAACTGTTTTGTAACATAGACCACAATCAACTCTATTACAGATACAATAAATGTTATATATTTTTATCGGTTACTATAAATATATAAAATATGGTTTTCTAAATAAAAAATAAATTCATTGTCGATAAATAGTAAACGCTCATAACTGTATCGTTTTAGAAAATTAAGAATTTTATTAATGTTCATGAACAGTTATGATAACTAACAATCTTTATTTAACCTTAAATCTAGTTTATCGTAAACAATCTTATAAAAAGTCATCGATTATATTAAAAAAGCTTTATCGATAGTTAGTCAATAATAATCAATTATCTTAATAAAAATACGTGGGCCGCAGCATATTGATAGTATGTAAATTTGACTCATATTAAACATAAAATAGTGACATTACATAAATGTAAGTACACAAAAATACAGATAAATCCAAAATACTGATTTGTTTATGTAACTTTTTGCAAACGATACCAGACGTTTGAAAAAACATCTGGAGACAATAATTGTTTTGGGCCTCCCATAATATCTGAATGAACCTCTGGTTTAGTATCGCTATTTTAGAGTTAGAATTCGTTTTTTTTATTATTAGTATATTGCAATGAATACGTGGTTAAGAAATGTTTTGTTTAATATTATTGAATCAAAGATAAAAAATTGAAATTCAAATTTGCAAACGAGAAAACTAAGAACCCCCAATGGTTTGCAAGTGGTATTAAAGGTCGTTGCAACTAGGGTATCCAATCCCGGGATTGGGATTAGCTCACCGAGGAATTTGAAATCCTTGATGCCCTATACTTTTTCCCTGATTATCTCCAAACCTCGATTTTTTTTAGCTCAACGAGGTTTTTGAAATCCTCGATTTGGTACTTTTCCCAAAACTTATCTCCGAGAGTCGATTTTTTCCAAAATCCTATCAGTTTTCGGGATATGCTCAAAATTTCTCAATCTCGAAATCCCGGGATCGCGACCATGTCAGTCCCGAGATTTTGGGATCAGAAAATAGGACGGGATCCCGAGATTGGATACCTTAGTTGCAACGTCTCTGTTGCTAAATAATCACATTCTTTCATGAAGACATGGAAGCAGTTTTAAACTCATAAATTGCTTTTTATGTTATAGAATATTATAGAATGGATTAAAAAAAAAATAATCTTTAAATCTTTATGTACTTTGAAACCAGTATTTTTATTATGAAAGTTTTTTTTAATACCGATCAAAAATATACTTAATCTGTGATCGAAACATTGAGTCTGGGAAAATTCGTCGAAAAATTAAGCGACCATGTGCTAAATATAAACGTTACCCCAGATAGGTAAGTCAAAAGTCGAGAAAACCTTACCTGACCCGCAACATCCGTGTTTTCGGGATTAATTGAAGATATTTCAGAGCAGCGGAGCAGCCAAAAGGTCTGCAAGAGTAAGTACCATATACCTTTTACGGTGAAAAACCAAAACTACGTTTTACGTTGTAATATAGCAAACAAGTACGTTATATGTATGAAGTGTATCAAATTTATCTATTGTAACATTTATTTTTTGTAAAGAATCACAATGATTTATTGAAAAAAATCGCATTATAATTTAAAAACGAACATTTAAGATTTTTATGATTATCTAAGAAAAAATCCTAAACTATTTTATTGATTGTGAGTTGAACTAAATAAGAAAATTTTTATCTTTGATTGACATTAAAAATAATTTTCAGACCCGCAGCCGAGGGATAAACACCCTTGAGCTTTCGAGCTACCTAATCTAAATATATTTTCTAATCGATGTATGGCCTTTTTTGTCAAAAGTATATATTTTTGCAATCCTTTTCACATTGCCAATCTCAAAATAAAACACAGAGAAAACTATAATTTAAATATTTACTCCATTCAACTATTCTGTTATGTTTACCCTTTCTTGGAAACATGTTGAATGTACAGCCAGCTTAGTTGAAAGTTGGAGCTCTCCATTAACATTACATATTATCCTCCACTTTTGGGGCAGACATGGTTAAATATCGCTTATACAAAGTATTTTTTACACAGTTTTTCACTACACAATATGAAATATTCTTCGCACCTTTTATTTCTATTTTAATCGATTCAAAAACTCTACTTAATTTAGAATACATTTAGAATATTTTTATGAAATATTGGGTAGAAAGCTATAATCTTTAGTAACTCTATAGTGTAATTATTATTGTTTATTATTAAACAGCTTTACTACAGCTCGATTTGAAAGAAATAAATAATGTGGAGCATATGGCCTTCTAATGGACGTATCTCAACAGAACTTTTTCTACGAGAACGGTTTGTTACTCAGTCACTCAACTACTCTTTTTTAAAAGAGAGTAGTAGGGATAGAAGAATAAGGCTAGAACAGGTCTAGTTGTCAATTGATCGCTCGTTCTACGCCCAGTTATTGGAGGGTCGGAAGGGTGGGAGGGAATTTTTTGATATTACAAACCCATGAATTCGAACTAAATAAATCGCTATTAAATAAATGCTGTTCGTAATGGGACTAGAACCCGTGAAATCCGGCACGGAAGCCAACAACGCTAACCGCTGAGCCATAGGACCAGACATCTCGATATACAATAAATTTATTGATTAACGAATCAAAACCTTTGAAAAGTTCGTAATATGTTGATCCTTCGATAATTGAAACTTTGTTTATTCAAAAATATAAGCAAACAAAGCCGAGATTAAAAAAATATTCAACCAGACTCCAGAAAAGCTCAAAATAATAAAAATAAATCTCAATCAATATCAGGGCCTTTTTATTGTATATATTTTAATTTCAAAAATAATTTCATGCATCGGCTAATTGCAAACATCTATTTGATTCAAAAAAAAATTCAGACTGTCACCGTATTTTTTGTGAATGTGAGTGAGTGATAGAAAACCTCTTTTTCAAGAAATGTTGTTCATACTAATTTCATTTTTTTAAAAAAGACTTTTATCTACAACAAGGATAAACTCATTTTGTTGAACAATATGACTGTTATTACTTTTATATTAAAACCTAAGACAGAAAAAGGGATGGATGACAAAAGAATATACCGACAAACTGATTGAGGCTTAAAAAGATATCAATAAACATATAAAATAATATAAACGTCAATATTCTCTTGCGAAATAAACTCATAATATTTGTAAAGAATAATATATTTTCGTATTTTAATGGTTAAACAAAGTGTAAGTTTATATTTTATGTAAAATATAGAAATTACAATTTATTAGAATTTTTGAAGAGCAGTTGAGCTTACCTAGAATACTTGAAATGCATGAGCTTGTTCGGAACACTTACATATGTTCCTTGTTTTTCTTTATTATATCATATTGAAATCTTGGATACAAAAAAAAATACATATTATTGACTGGCAAACTTAAAACATTCCATTATTTTTACTTTGTATGAAATTAGCCTGCGCTGTAAAAATGTACTACGGTAAATAGCAAAATTAGTTTCATTATTTTGGCGATAGCGAACATGAGTAAAAATATGTTTACCTAAAACATGTCACAAAGATTTGTATTGTTATATTCCAAGAATCAAACAATCGATGTTTACTTTTTCTAATTTATTAGATACAGTTTTCTATTTTATGACCGACAAACGAATGAAAGTGTTTGTTTTGTAAGGGTGAAAATTATTAGAAACCTGGGTCCCTTGAGGTGCCGCAAAAAAAGAAAAAGATGACAAAAGAAAAGATAGATAAAAGATAAACATTTCGCACAGAATGTTTATGTTTTGTTGTTTGTGACAGCAGCACTTCTCAATTAGAGCGACGCGAACACTGAAAGAAATATTTATTTTTTATTTCAAGCAAACATGTCTTTTACATTAATCAAGTGGATCGAACTTGAATCAAATTTTTAGAATATTCAAAGACGCACAAATAAAAATATGTTGTTAAATATAGTTTTTATGTTTATAATTAATATTTTGTTATAATACACATTGCAGTGGTCTAAAATCATAGTTAACATTTTAAGCATAGTTAAAAAAACAAGATTTTTGGTGATAGCTAACCGAATCTACACCATCTGGTAGAAAACATTTCATGTGCTTATCCGTTCATTTGAATGCAATAGATTATTAAATACATGATTAAAGCGATAGCTATTCCGAAGTCATCAATAACTTTTTTCAATTAAACAAAAACATAAGTAATGCTATTTGTACTGTTTTATTAACACAATATAAATAATATACTAGGCAATAGTTCAAGTTCATCATTGTACTTTAATTCCTGAAGATGCCGTTAAATAATACATGAGTCGTTACAAATAAAATATTAGAAAATTAAAATTCAAACTATTTGCTTATTTTGTATTGAATTTCTCTACTCAAAATATATAGATCGCATTACATTCAAAGTAGTATTAGGGTGTTCATATACGGTAGTTATTAATTTTGTTTACAATTTAGTTAAAATGAGAACCAGCGGACACAAAACTTTTGGTATCAATCTATATGTTTCCATAATAAAACAACTGACATTTTTTTGATGTGTAAGATGACTGAAAACTTTTATTCTATTTAAGTAATAGGAATGTTTCCGGGATACTGCGCAAAAATAAGATTCAAGTTAGCGATTGGAGTGATATTTTCAATAGGTAAGAAAGTTGAAAAGAGCTAACTGAATATTGTTTTGTGGATAGATAATTGATTGAGTATAGTTTTTTAGAAATTATAAGAATGGTTTTTTACTATAAACTATTATTATAATAAGGAAACAGATACGTGAAAGAAGTATTGATTTTGAAATTAAAATTAAATTGTTAATTTGCGACGATACTTACTAGAAGTGTATTGTGCAAATGGCCGAGAAAACCTAATACTGGTTTACATTTTCTTGCAAATAGCAGGAAATCTTTATACAACTTCATAAATTAATATTCAGTATACCAGTTTCAGATATACTCGTATGACGTATCAGTTTAAGCTCTTGGGAGGAAGCAAGACTTTGCAAATTACTCAAGGGAACACCACACCGCAGCCAAATACTTCATGTAGAGAAGGTACACTACAAAAGAGGAAAGAAACTACATGACTATTACACGAGTTGTATTCAAAACATAAAATGTGACAGTAACACTACGTTCGGTTTTTACTTTCAAAACTAAGTACATGTGCTTCCCTTGTCAAACTCACAGTGCTGATTAGATTTTCCTTATAGCACAGGTCTTAATATCAACTGTGAAAGGGTCAACAAGTGAAGGTAGGAATAAAGCCAAATCTAGAAATACCTACAGAAGAATTTGCTTCGGTTTAACCCTTATCATGGAGAAAGGTATCGGGTGTTATGTACCCCTCAAATCAAGCGTCGCAACACAGCATTATTTTCTGAATATTTAGGAATGCTAATAGCTTTTATCTTGGATGAAGGTAATTTAAATATTTAGTTATCAAAATAATATTATTCAATGATGTTTATATTAAAGCCATTAATTGGCATAAATTGTTCCAGCAACGTTGGAAAATTAGCATAGGCTTTTTCAATTGATTTTTTGTGCCAAATTTTACGTAAGCTGATATAATAAATCTTCCAATAATATTACAATATATTTCCATTGTGTGTTGGTATCTATAACATAAAGGCTAAATAAATGATTAAGTTTTTTTTCTTGAATATACACATATGTATATTGACACCACTTCATTTTTTATGAGCTCAGAACTAATCTAAAAACGTATTCCAGCACCCCAGTCAAGTTTTTAAAGTCAATGCAATATAATAAATGTGTATTTAATAATAGTAGATACTAAATCGAGTTAAGAAATTTTTATATTAATAAAATCAAATATATATAAATATATATATATTCGAAAGACTAACTTCCTAGTATAACAATTCATGTATTATTATCGTAAGCGATACAGCAAATTTGCACAACCAGTTTTAATCAATCAGGGCTCTCAAAATAACCAGGAGCGCGATACAAATATTGGGTTTAAAATTCATTATCAATAAAAGCGACGAAGAAAATTCACCAGCCATTTTGGACCAAAAGGAGCTCTCAAAATGGACAGGAGCAAGGTACAAATGTTGGACCCCATTCTGACGTTACCTAACTTCCAGTTTGGTTCACCGATCACTGATGGTGTTAGACGTATATCGCGGGTCTCGCACATCGTAATCATTTTTCGAAATCGTTCTTCGTAATCGCTCTTTAAAGAAATCGCTTCGGACATCTAGCGCCGAGCTATCTGCTTTTTTCTTTGTATTGTACCTTTAATTGTGATTGTGTTTTAAACCGATTGCGGTAAATTAAATTCACCCAAAGGTTATTGATTTTTTTTATTTTTCAATCACCAAACTTTTTCTGTGATAAACTTCAATTTGTAAATTTTCCCGACGCTTGAGGCGTTCTCAATATACATGTTATATATGAATAAATATACCTTGATCTCTATTTTATGTTTAAATATTTTTTTATGAGTGAATCATTTTTAAATATTATATTCTGATAATATTCTCATTTTTTAGTTGGTTGAAATTTATTTTTATATATTATAGTAAAGTTTTGATAAATTATGAGTTATACAATGCCGTAGGCGTTGATTATTTCCCCTATGAAATGAACATATTTAAAAAAATAATAACTGGTAGAAACAGTGTTAAATCAATATTCAGAATGTGGTGGTTGTTTCCTGTGTATGTACAGAAGGTGTTTCCGGCCAAACGAAGTCTCCGTTTCAAAACTGAAAGGGTATTCTCTTCGTATGGACATACAGTGTGTCAATATTGAATTTTATCAATAGAAGGTGTTCTAAAGAATTTTTTGCTTGACGATTTCGGAGGTATAATGGAGGGTAGAGTAGATTTGAAGGCAGAATATGGTCCATTTTGAAGTGTTTTGGCAAATGTTTGCATGTTTGATATCGTTATTGAATAAGTGTTCACTGGAGACTATCCTTTTTATAAAAGAGTGTGCTTTCATATTGTTAGTAACATAATAGTAACCATTAGTTTTATTTACATTCAAAAGTACAAACATGTATGTAGATCTATTTCAAATATAAATACAACGAACATGACTAAAACTAGATTTTTGATTATTTAACATTCCAATAAACAAATGTACAAAATTCGTATATTCTTCAAAACCGTGTGTCATCCTTCCATTCAAATAAATTGTATTTTGTCATGTCATTTGCACATTAACACTTTCCAGATTGGTCATCATAAAACATAATGAATTTTGAAGGGCATATTTTAAATTTAAAGTTCTCTCTACATCTTGTTTTTAAGAATTTTACCTGCTTGGGAATAATAAAATCATCAAATAGATTTTTAATTTCGATACGAATTCATATAATATTGTAAGGAGATTGTGAATGTGGTTCAGATCTATTTCTCTCAACATTTTTGAACATCACAACTGTAAACCGTAAGCTGCTGTTCTTTGATGAGATTTAATCCAATATAATTCATACACAAATGAAAAAAAACTCGTTAAAATGATCATACAATTATTTAATCAGATTCTTGGCTGATAATAAAGCGTAAAATTGAACTTTTGATCGATTCTGGCAATCATGTGTGAGATTAATCCAAATTGGATGCACACGGCTAATAGAAACGTATTTCATAAAAACACTGGTTAGCAAAAAAGTAAATAGAGCATATTTAATTGATTCTATCGAACTACGTGAGTGGCGAAAGTAAAATTGCACGGCGTTAAAAATACATGTATTCGAAATTAGGGATTGGTTTATTAAATTTGTCTCTAAATTTTAACAAATAATCGCTATAGAAATATATTTCTGGTGCTTTAAAATCGCATAAAGTATTTCGATTCAACTGAAATTTTCCTGCAATAAAGCATATTAAAAATGCCGCCAGATCTGAATAATTTATTGTGCATGTAGTATTGACTAATTGAACTGAAAAAAGTAGTGTTTTTACAGTTTTTTATGAAAGACAGGCAAACCACAATACTCATATCAATAATTCATAATTTTGTCTTACTTTTTTATTCTTTTAACTCAATGCTTGCCAGTGATCATTATGGAAAATATCAAAAGCAAGTATTTAACGAGAAATATCTGATTTAAGATCATTCGGTTAGTTTTTTTTTTCAAAATGATTAAAGATTCATAAAATAACAAAAGAAATACTATATTCGTCGTAGTATCTTATTGCTTTCTCTCACGCTTTATACCTCATTTCAGTTTCAAAAAGGATGGGCAAGAAAGGCTGAAAACATCAAGAATATCGATTCATGTATCTTCAATATATGTATTTATGAATTTGTATTCAATGACATAATTTTTCATATTTTTATACTCATCTCACCTAGCACCTAACCTGTTACCTGAAAACTGGGTAAAATTATAACAATAAGCTCATAATAAGTATTTTTCTTAATCCAATGTCAAAGCATTGTTTATGATAAATGCTTACTTATAATCATCATAATATGTATGTCAAAATGATCAATAATGAGTTCATGTACTGTAAATTGAGAGCTGATTTGAAATTAAATATAGTTGAAAAAAACATTGAAAAAAATATAAACATAAGATTGAGGATATTAATATTTCACTTTTTATTTAAATTTTTGATTGGATTTTAATTATAGCTAGCGTTAGACGTTCTACAAGTTAAACTAGAGGATTATACCGAGTATGTTCAGAATAATCTGTTCCTGAAATGTTGGACTCCTGACAATATAATTATTCTAAAACTTTTCATCTTCCAAATCTAATCGATAATCAATGAATTTTGCGCAAAGTGAATTTTCTATAACGAGATAATAATAATCAGCTTGGATTAACATTTTGAATGAAACTTTTAGAGTTGGTTTATATTTCACCACGAAATTCGTTTCTAAAATCTATTAATACAATTTAATGAAATTTACACCTAAACAATGTTTACTTAATAACTCTGATTAAATAAATCATACATTTTTAAGGTTTAGTTTTGAAAATAGTTTTTGTAGTTAAAAATAAATTTCTGATTCTAAATTTCGTAAAACTCATATTTAGTTAGCATTTAAGTCTAACTAATGATAATAATAATAAAAAAGAATTGTGAAAGAAAAATATTACTTTTTTTACACATGTTAGACACAAAAGGAGTTATTAAATCTCTTAAAAAAAAACATGTCTCTTATCTAACATATCTTAAAAGATAGCTTTAGATGTTGATTTTCCACCAGCTGAATTGATCTGTGATGGCAAAATGCGCCTTTGATGAGGGGATTGGTTAAAAATATTTTACAGTATTTATTATATTATATGTATGTGATAAGAGCCAGTCAAACATGATTACTATTTGAGCAATCTTACATTGTTCTTACTAGGCAAATATTTATTTGAAGCTTAATTTGTTTCATTTTTACAAAATTACAAAACTAAAATCATTTAATAAACGATATTACATTACAAGGTCACGCATTACATAAGCAGTCAGTTATAGGACTACCGGGTAAGCGATCAGCAAATGGCGCCGAATTCCTTAAAATTACCAACAAAATTAATGCAGATGATTTTCTTTCTCAATATATAATATTTTTTTATTAAATTTGAATCACTTGAACAAATTATATACATTCACACAGATTTTGTCACTAACGACCCGGGTTTCGCCTTTCGGCATCTTCAGGCGTTCAAGTGCACGGATGAACTTGAAATCTTAAATTATATCAATATTGCTAGTACAGCAAGATGAGCTGAACTCTATAGTACTAAGTGTCAGTTCAAGTTCATCCGTGCACTTAAACGCCTGAAGATGTCGAAAGGCGAAGCCCGGGTCGTTCGTGACAAAATCTGTGTGAATTTACATAATTTGAACGATTCAAATTTAATATTGAAATTCCACCGAGCACCTTCAGTCGAAATCTTAATTTTTTTCTTACTTAAAATCAAAACTACGGTACATGGTATTACAGCTGACGCCAAATCACCATACACTTGACAAATATAGTTAAAATAAAAAAAAAACAGTACATAATAATATAATGCAACGGTACATAATAATAATCAATACATAAACATATTTTGGACATACAAAATTAATAAATAAAAAAGTAAAACCTAACAAACAGTTCACAAATATTGTTACTGAAAATGTCCACTTCTTCAGGCAATGAGTTGATCAGTCGAATAATATATCAAAACAAAATTGATTAATTTAAACTAAGTGTTATTAACAAAGTAATATTAACAAGTACCATTTTTTACTTTCGATGGATTCGGCGGTAACTTTGCGGAAGTTCATTTTAATATAAAATATAATATAACTTAAATTTTTCCACGTATTGTCCTACAAACTGTGACACGTGTTTCGCCTCTTTCAGAGGCATCCTCAGACCATCTTAGTTTCACAAATGCTTGTTTAAGTACGAATCATTCTTGTCACAGTTTGCAGCACAATATGTGGAATAATCTAAGTTATTTTATATTACTATTTTTTACCTATTAACGATCCAACGACTCATTAATTAAGTATTAAATAATTTAAATTTACAATTATGTTTGACTTCCGAAACCATATTCTTTCTAATTCATTTAATATTTTAGATATGTTTTTATATAACCTCATGCAGTATTAAGCTTTGAAACTTAACCAAAGTCTACTGACGTATCTCATATCTTGCAATTGGTAGAGTACGTGTCTAAATTTCTAATAAGCGTACCTCAAACATTACTACTGCTGTATTTTGTAATATGTTTCAAGATGCCTTTAGTTGACTATACGTATAAACATATTGAAGGTTGCAAAACGTATACAGCTTTTTCTCAATATCTTGAAAGCATTAATGTTATTTCGAGATCATAGACAAATAAAAAAACTTCAATTTAAAATGACTTTCAGATTGTATAGGTATACATTTCTTTCAAATTTTACTCTCAAACATTTTTTCACGCGTCAGTCGAACGAAGTGACATTAAAAGTTTTCTTCTATCATGAAATAAAGCAACACTTGAAGCTTGCTCTAAATTTTGTAGACGTCTAGTAGAATTAAACAGAAATTCTTTGAAACTTTCTTCTGAAATATGTATAATTAAACTCGAGGATCGCAAGTTTAATACGAAAAATTGCAATACTTAATGAGATATTCGAGTTCGTATATTTGAAAACTACTTTGTTATTGTACTCACTCAAACGGCTACTAAGGCAATAATTATTTCGCCATCGGTATGTTTTTAAGCATAATATTTAAAATAAAACAAAGTAAATCAAGTTATATTTTTTTAGTTAACGTAGTCTTTGATATAATTACTATAGCAATCAAAAAGTAATAATTGTATTTCAGAAAATTCAAATTAACACTCCATCAATTCTTCGTAAACTTTTTGCTAGCAACTATTAGTCTTAAATTAAAGTGTAAGTAGAATTTTTAGGTACTACAAAAAAACTCCATTAAACAATTAATCTTATTAGACGTTCAATACGGTACCATACTTTTAGCTGCTTTTTCATGAACTGCGCTTAAAATTCTGCTATGTACCTTCATATGTTGGTTTTTTATCTATTGCCATACAAATCTTTAAGTTTGAATTTATTTAGGCATTTTCTATACATGAAAGATCATTTAATATTATGTCACACACAAATTTATTTTGTTTGGTAAGTATAACATAATATGTGCATGCTTTTCACTTCATTAATAATGTTTGTGTATGGTATTAAAGTTTCACTATTATGCATGTTTCAATTATAATTCATATTGACATACTCAATTTTATAAATATACTTACGAAAAACAGTGTTTATACGTAAAAGTCTCCATATAAACTTTAAGATTAACTATAATATGTATTATTATGCAATCATATTTTTTTGACTAATATCACGTATTAAATAAATGATTTTTTTATACCAAATAAAAATATTAAATAATTATTGTTTGATATGAAATTTTTTAAAATACTATTTAAGAATTAGGATTTTATTTTTATACATTAATCTTATCTGAAAAAGAAAAAAAATGCAAAAATAAAGCTGGGCCACTTTGAAGTAAAGAATTTTTAAATAATAACAATAATAAAGTCTCCGAGAAAAGTTTGAAACAAAACTTCGCAAAGATTCAAAAATGTCGGTAACATTCATGATAAATAAATGCATATTAAATTTAATTATCACGAATGAATTTAAACATCATTAAGATGGTCGTTTTTATTCACTACACACGCACAAGCTATTTTTTAGTAAATATACTAACTGTAGTCACATATCGTCAAGCGCTACAAAGCCACTCTACGATACATTAAGTTTGTAGGTACGTACTTACATCTACGACGGTCGTAGCCTAAGGTAGAAATCGTAGCAATCTGTCTCTGGGGAACAATCTGTTACAAAACTGGTCGCTGTATATATTTTCTACAGGGTATACATTGTATTTTTCTTAAATAAAACATTATAATTATTCTGTAATTTAAAGAAATATCAGAGACAATTACAATTTGTACGATTAAAAGATTGTGAAGAGTACAGTATTTTTTCAGACTGTAAAACAGCTTTAAATTAAAAAAAAATACATTCAACATTTCTTGCCAACAAGTGATCTTTTAAGAATAAAGTATATTTTTAACAATGCAATTTCAGAGAATCGATGTTCGGTTTTTTGGTTAAACAAACTTTACACTTTTATGTAGAATATAATAAAACACATTTTAAATAATTATACGCTTTGTATTTTATTAGTAAAAACACAATATTCCTTTGTACTTCATTCCACTTCATTTAATATGTCAGGACCGGTTTCGCTCATTACGGACGATGCTCGTAATGAGCGAAACCGGTCCTGACATATTAAACAAAGTGGAATGAAGTACAAAGGAATATTGTGTTTTTACTAATATAATGCCTTTCCACCAAGTATTGACAGTGAACACCCTAAAAGTGAACTTTGTATTTTGATCAAGACCGACAGTATTCTCATCAGTTGATAATGTTCGCGATTAACGAAACTGGTTTAATTAGTAAAAAAGTATTTTATTTAGATAATAAAAGCCCTTCTGCTAAGAATTGACAGTTTACACATTCTAAATGAAATATTTTAATTTTATGACTATAAAAAAATTAAGCGTATGTAGTATTTTTAGTTTATTCAGATAAAGACGAATCATTTTAAGTGTACCTAAAACCTAACTCTTCAATATGGATAATAATATACGAATGATCAGAAACAGACGCATAAATCTAAGCTTTTTTCAAATATGTATTTTCGAAAAATTAGCGTTTATTCTAATATTCAGGTAGGTTATTTGCAGTAAAACTTATGACGTAAAAAAATAAGTATTTATTTGCTGCTATCTAGAAAACTACGAATTCACAAGACTATAAAAGAAATACGGGACCAAAAGACATGAAACTGTAATAAATCCTATATCACCTCATCCACAAATTTGATTTATTATATTGTTTTCAATGGCGGGTATTATTCAAGCTTTTAATGAGACATCTCAAGAGATATTGTTTTATGAATACTAGTTATAGTTTTAGCCGCTCATTTTTCTTTGCCTACATCTTGTTCTTAGATAAGGTTTTAAGGTAAAATTTAAAATGACTTAATTATTCCACGTATTGTGCGACTAACTGTGACACGTGTTTCGCCTCTTTCAGAGGCATTCTCAGACCTACTATCGCAAAATTTGCTTAAGTAATGAAGCAAGATTGATTCTAACATTTAAATTATGAAATTACAAAATGGAGTTTGGGTTTTTTTTCCTTTTTAGGGAAGCAAGGAGGGGGGTAATATTATTGAAATAAAGCAAACAAATAATGATACTACTGAGCTGCAATCAATCAGATAGGTTGGTGATTACTCTATTAATTGGAAAAAATGTAAGCAATGGCGAGCAACTCGTCCTATTAAGAATATTATTTAATAATATTTATTTTTTGTTAAGAGTTTTATTTATCTTTAAAAATTCCAAATTATTCATCTTTAAACCCTTTTTATTTATTCGGTGGAGTATCAAAGTTATTTTAAATTTTATAGTAAAATGAACTTCCACAAAGTTACCGCCGAAACCATCTAAAGTAAGGTTTTAAGGTGATTAAGAACATTTACCATATTTGTTTAACAAATGAATGAAAAAATCACTTTATTACAGTGAGTGATCAGTGACCAGGTTTATGTTATATCCAAAATTGTTATCATTTCAATTTTGAAAACTGAAGTTCAATCTATAAATTAAGTGGGGGTAAATAAATACTAGTAATGAAATATGGCACATTTTCACAATATGACATATATCACACGTTTCCAGTACGATTGTTGTTGAAGTGGGTTATTCTTAAATACCCTACAGTTACATATATTTTACGCCACATTTGCTATTCAAGAACCCTTCGCGAAGGTTTCAATACAGATTTTGCGCCCGCCTAACAAGCGGTACTGTTTTTATTTTATTTTCGCTTTTGTAAGGTGAATTTTTAGATTTATGGGCGTCTTTGATCGTTTTCCAGGGAAAACATAAAAAAATCTACAAATATATTTTTTATCACGAATATCGTCAAAACTCTTTCTTTAGTACACACGTGCTTACAACACTTAACTGGTTGAGTTCATCACGCTCCTTAAAAATAATCCAGCATTTATCCCATTTATTTACCTAGTATGTTTATCGATAATTTAAAATGTTTATGCTCAAAATTTTCCAATAAATAAATTACAATAGGGTAAAATATCAAGGTATTTCAGTTCTAGAACTGAAATACCTTGATATTTTACCCTATTAAAATGGAGTTCTACCAAGTAAATGCCAAATCAATAAATAAATAAATTACAGAATTGTATTATCAATGATATGTACGTGTTCAAAATTATAACTTTTGACATAAACGGTTTGTAATGGCTTACTATATACAATGTGGAATATTTAATTGTTTTAAAAAATAGTTTTTTTCATTATTCTAACTTTAATATTATAATTATTTCCACCGTGAATTATTAATAGTGAATACCTTTATGATTATGTATTATCTATCGTGGATTTGTTACTTTATAAAATTAAATCTAAGCATTTTTACCCCATATGATTGTATTTCAAGTATTAATAAATTTATTTGGCTAAATATTTTAGAGCTCGCAATATTTTGATGACTTATAAGTTATTTCAATTTAATTCTGGGAATCGAAATATTAACACTAGTTAACCTTTATTATTGGTTGTGTGTGCATTTTGAAACGCTATAAGTCCACCCTTCAAACGTAAATTTCTTTGATATGTAAAATCTATTCCATACATCTTTTCTTATCTGAAATTTGATATTGAGCCATTGAATTGGCTCAGATTAAAAACTTTATGTGGGAAAACTGTGTGAAAGGCACCTTTTTGGGTCTGAACATTTTAATTTATTGCTTTCATAACAAATACAATTTCTGTATACATTATAAGCAGACATAAATTTCTGATAGTATTTTGACTGACCAACAAGTCTTCAGTCGTTTCAATAAATTATAAATAGAAAACTATTAATACTGTATAATACGTTTTTTTAACAGTTTAACAAATTGTGCAGTATATCCGATTTTAATTTATATAAATTTGCTATTTAAAAATAAAATTGAATGACTTATTTACTTATGTAAGTAATCTTAAAAAAATTATATTGTGTTATATGTTGACCTTTGTTTTAAATGAAAATATAGCCACGTATCAAATTCTTGTAAATAATATCAAGAACTGAGTTGATAAAACCAGAAGCAATTAAAAAGTTTAAACTCTAACCACATCGCAAGAGTTACCACCTAGGCTGACAAAATTTAGACATAATAATATTTTGAAAATACAGCCACCTGTAGAGAGTAAAAGCTAGAATAAAACCTTTTTTAATTAAGTTAGTATATTATGTTTCAATGTCAAGCTTAAAATGGGGCAAAAAGCTTTTACATATAAACCTCATATCATATAATAAAGTCTTAATAATATTTCTCATAAACTACGAAATTGTTTTCTACGACACAGTAATAAATGATGTTTCATGGAAAAAAGCTTTTTATTTGTGACACTCTCAATTTTTTTGAAAATATAATGTGTTTAATTGTTTGAAATATCACAAGAGATCATTTAATATGGTTTTCTTTAAAAATGTACAAAAAAACATAAATTTAATAAATGTAAACATTATTATAAGGTGAAAAAATACCAGTATTTTAGTTTAGGGCCCTTACTACAAAGATGTGAACAGATGGGTGTTTAAAGGTGTCAAGGTAACTTAAAATAATATTTTTACTTGAAAATCGAGTTCTAATAAATAAAATCAAGTAAATGCTAATTCAATCAATAAATTATTCTACCGATTTCGGGATTTTCACAATCCGAGCAAAATTGATTGTCTTTTCAAATGTGCATTTTTTCTTTTTGATTGATCATCGCATGTAAACTTTTATAAGACATCAAAGATTTAATATTTGAGATGACGAATCCTGGATTTTTGCCATTTTTAAAAAACATTTTGATATTCCAATCGTACAATTAATCCCTCTGTTTCTCTTGATAAAAATATCATGCAATTTTTTTTTGTATAACGTTTAAAGTAAAAACCCAACAGAAAAGGCAATTTTGTTATAAATATTGGTTATTTATCCATATTTAAAACCGCTAAATTTTTTATGTTTAACATGCTTGAAGAGCTTTTAAAGATATTCAGGTACACTTTCCGTGAGCATGCAATTAGCAAGTAGAGCTTTCAAATCCATCTTATACAACATGTATCCACTAAATATTTCATAGTACATATGAAAGGCTCTCTAGTATTAACGTACTGTATACTTTACGATGGTACCGTTAAGTGATACTGTCGATCAGTTTTACTACACTTCAGTGACGAGAAATTTGCGCCTGAATATTAAAGAAAACAAGATTTTTTAGAGTGTTATGATATTTATTTAAAAATATTAAATTAAAATCATAAATTAGGTAAACAAATCTTGGAGGCTTTTTGAGTAACGTGTTTATGTAACACTATTTATTGAATTGTTAAATGAAATTGAACTCGATTACTTCAAACTCTTTACTAATGAAAATAACAATTATCATTCATTTTAAGGGTGTTTACTGTCAGTACTTGGTGGAAAGGCATTATATTAAAAAAAAATACTTCTAAAAAAATACTTACTAAATCTAAAAAAATACATAAAAAAATACTAAAATACTAAAAAATAGAGATGCTCCATTTCAAATTTGTATGGTTTTAAATTTAAAGCTTGTAAATCAATAAAGATGTAAAATATTGTAGAGTCGATCCAAACATGTCCACTATTTTTAATGAACACGTTTGAAAATACATAACCAACACAGATATTTAATTTTCCATCACTGTAGAGAGTGGAAAGCATAAGAGATAATAATTTACAAACTCGAAAACCAATAACACCTGTGAGTGAAATTGCGGTTAAAGCACTCTTCTAAGTATTCCTTAAAGATTGCGGTAAAAAAACAGATACACTTCTTCGTATCAGAAACATTCAAAAATATGCTTCAAAATTAAAACGACAGAAAACAGTCATTCAATTTTATTGTTGATCGAAATGGCGAGTTTTCTAAAAATATGTATGTAACTGATAACGATTTGCTTGCTAAATCTTAAAATTTGCTCTAATTGATTTCCATACGATTAATCCGTCTTTATTGCCTATGAAAACTATACACAATGATTGATAAACATCACTGCGTTCTTAAAATTTTGATTTCAGGTTTCATGATTTATGTGAAAAAATACAACGAATATTATTCATATAACGTTGTGGAACCTTTTATTAAAAATATATTTTAATATTATTCTTTACCCGTTGTTTTTTTTTTAAATCCAATATCGTATTATTTACTTCGTTGCATTGCTTGTTTTGGGGTAATGCTGGATGGATTTTGTGATTTGTTTCTACTGACAGCTTTAGAGCTTGCTAAGTGCACTTGCTTTTAAAAATGGAAAAGATTTATAAAGTACAAAATCGTTTTTTATACACTTTCTATGTTCTTAATGTATGACTTAAAAATAAACCATTCTTTCGTATAGCTTTCAACTCTTAGTCTAAGATAAAATTATAATTTTCATCAAACATTAAAGATCTCTCCACAGCCTTCATCAGTTTTAAGTGAAATATTCATTTGTCAAAATGTCAATAAACTTACTTTGTATACTGCTTACACTGTAAATATATAAAGATTTTTTAAAAATAACTCATTCATTTATTTTTATTTCATTATTATTATAGTTGTGTGAATTCGTTTTTATATAAAACATGTATATATATATATACTATATGTATATTACATTAAAAAAGAATTATAAATTAATTATTTATTATTTTTGCAGTATAACTAACCAAAAATTTTAAAGCAAAAAATAGAAAAATAATTTAAGCAATTTCATGTATTTGAAATTGGTATAGGAGTCAAATGAGTAATCTTCGGCAAAGTTTACTTTAATACATACAAAATTGTATTCTTAACTCACTCACGTCCACGTGGAATATGTCAACATCCGAAGCAATATTGTATGCTGTTAGATTTTTTATCGCTTATAAAACAGAATACAACATACAATATCTTATATATACATGTAGAATATCTGCTTATTCATTTAGAATTATTAATCGTAAAAAATAAAAATAAAACATGCTTTACTTTAATTTAATAAATTACAATAACACGTTTTTGTTTTTTTAGTAAAGTAAAACTATTTATTATCAGTTAAGCAATATCTTGTTGAATGCTACAAAATTGTTTAGCCGTACCCTTCGTAGGGCTTGAATTGTCTAGCAAAATCACTACACCGTAAGAGATTATTAACTTAAAGCTGTGGTTTGTCAAAACATTGTTATTATAAAGGCTTGGCAAAGCTTTCGAAATAGTCCAACAAATACACAATACCCTATTTCAATATATGTATATATAATACAAACACTACTTTTAATATATTTAATATTTCACTAAACATATTCACATTTTTCTCTTAGTCTACAAGTATACCACAAAAAAACACTTATAACTCAAAATTCATTAATTAATACAAATATGCATTTTTTTTTTAAATTTCACGTATTTTCACCAAGTATTGACAGTGAGCAAATTTAAAGGGAAATATTGTATCATAAGATGTGTTACTATAAATAAATCTGTGCAAATAATTATTATCGATAACTTTCGTTCTATTAATTGTTGGTAATTGCTAATTAGTATATTAGTTATTAGGTAAACCGCAATTAATATAAATGTATTATTTTGGTTACTGACCAATATAATATAATTTTATTAATTGCGGTTTACCCCGCTAATGCATCACTGTTTATTGACTATGTAACAAAGGTACGATGTCAACAACAAGACCGCCAAGAAGTCAGTCAAGGAAGAGTCACCGCGGTGAAGTTATACCCGAACGCTGAATCGAGCTAAGCGAATTTTCCCCCGATACAAAATTCCAATTTCGTTTCTGAATGAATCCCTTTATCAATTTCCGCAACGTCGTGGAAAATATCGCTAGGGGCGCTGAAATAGTTCAGCGGTGAAGCGTTTCATATTTTTGTAATCAATATTTATTTACCTTGGCACACTCTTAGTATACACCTTATCAAGCCTAGGTCTAAAACTGATGTGCAAGCAAATAATAATTTAAATTTTAGCGGGCAGTTTATTCATCTGAGCTTTTACAAAAAACATATATAAGAAGACGATGATTACTTGATTTGCTTCGTACAATTGAAACTGCGTAGATGAAAAATGATAAACGTAAAACAAAAATTGTTAATTTATTATTCACTTATCAAGCTTTTTCACGGTACATTAAAAATTTTGGCTAAATATAATACAATGGTAACATACATAATAAGTTATCAAAGAACACAGGGAAATTGCAATATAACTTTATTCAACACCGACAATTTTTCACTTAAATTTAGCTTTTCGCCCAATGAATTATTCTTTTGTACTGATTTTTTTTAAAGATACGTTTTTGACACCATTATAGATTAATTATTAGCAAATGATCGCTATTAACAAAGTATTTACAGTAAGTCAATATGGACTGCATTAACAATTCAAATCCTCCCGCTTACCAAGAAATACAAAAGTTCGTCTTTACAAAACCCTCATAAAACATGATAAAACTAATCAGTCACCTGGACGCTTGGCTCTAAGGACTATCAAAAGCTGCAAGAAGATTTTCAGTGCTCTTTTTGAGGATAGCATCTGACGACGTCAGCACAACCAAAATCTTAATAACCTCTAAGGTGAGCTAAAATTTTTTAGATATGTTAAACCTCAACGCCTACGTTGGGCCGAACATAAAACACGCAAGGGTATTCACAAGGGTAGGGTAAACCTACAAAATGTCCCGCGACTTCACTGGATGAACGGAGTGTCTTAAGACCCTGAGTGCTGGAGTTCAGTGACTGGCGTAGGAGGGACGAAGATTGAGAGGAGTGGAAGATTGAGGCGGCCAGGGCTCACCCCTGTATTTTTGAAAATGTATTTTCTCATCAAGAATTGACTGGTTACAAGATTTAAGTATTAGCATTTAAAAAAATCATCCAAATCGATTATTATTTTTTTTATCACATGTGTATCACGCTGATTTTGAACGACCTGCTCAATTGTCGCTAAATAGGCAAAAGTCTTTGATTCACCCCTCGTAATATTTAAATATTGACACGGAATTCCACGCACGGAATCTTATGTACAAAGGGGCATTAACGAACGACCGGAGGGCTTATGAGGGTGAACCGATAGGTAAACTTAATACTTCACAATATCTATTATTAGTTCAAACGGTTAAAGATGTGCGTGTTCAGCGTTTTCTTTGGGCTTTGTCATTTTGATTAACATGCATATGAGTAATTGTTGAAGTGAGATATAAGTTTCCAAGAATTTTGTCTGGATCCGTATATGGTTGATTGCAAAATGTAAATTTATAATAAATTTGTACTTAAATTAATTATTCGAGTTCTGGATGAAGTATTATCAATTATATCCAAGCATTGAAAAACCTTTACCTAATAAATAATTGAAAATGTATTATAATAAAAATCAAAGACTATAAATTTTATTGTTATGATGGCCCTGTCAGTAAAGTTCATTTTTTTTAATACAACAGTTAGAGCTAAGCGGTTGGAAGGTTCTGTATCCTTGTTCTGGCAGTCAACATCAACAGATTACTTTTTAAAATTTGGTATTTTGATAATGCATTTCGAATCTTTTTAATTGTCGTTTACTGAGCACTGATATTTAAAAAAAACAGTCTTATATCAATACATCTCACAATATAATTTTCAAAAATTCTTTATGTTTTCAATAGAATGAACTTTATGTTGTTTTTTATTTCATCCAAATTTATAAAACAAGCTTTAAATTGAAATTTCAACACGTACTCTTAATACTTCTCAAATAATTCTACACAAAAATACCAAAGTTTTTTTTTATCGCAATACACACATTTTGTCACACTGTCTGTGTGCATTTTTTAAAAATTGACACTGCCACTTGGTATCTATAATACTGGTTATTATAATAATAATATAAAAAACACATTATCACAATTTTATGTCTTTATTTTTCGATCATTACGAAGAGACATTTTTTAATAAACCATTTTTTTTCAAAATAAAACATGCGACGAGGTCATCATCCTATGAAAGGATTACTTACATAGTACAAATCAACGATGGGTGAAATGATATGAAGTCGTTCACAATCGAGTGTATTTATTTGTGCGTGTAATTTCTGCTACGTGTATTGAATGAAGAATTCGATTCAATAGATTGATAACGTATTAGATACATACCAAGGCATATCACGATACAATATTTTGAAATATTTAATGATTAAATGATAAATCTTTCTTTAATGCGAGAATGAAAACAATATATCGCCCTTGTAATGCAAAAAGTGGCTAACTAACATTTATTGCATAGTGTTCTTTTACAATGTTTATCGGTGTAAAAAGACCTAGTGATGTTTTGAATTGTGAAAAAAATCACCAAGAAATGAAGAATTTGTTTAATTTTACCCAGATTATACGGTGTATCTTAGACATAGTAGAAAAATTCACTTGTCCAGTTTTCATCAACATTTTTTTATGCATAATTCTTGATTGTGTGTTTTATTTTAGGTTTTAACTATTAAAATAAAACCATTCTTCACATTTGCCGTATTAGATAGGTGTCATAAAAAGCTATTGAGTATAAGGAAAAACTTTATTTACTTTTAACGCCGTTATATCATTTTATCACTAAGCCACTCTTTGTATTCCATGGACTCTGTACAGTGTACGTCCTTCCATAACATATTTTTCTGATAATTTGTCATTTTATCTACAAATATTTATAAAACCATAGCCTTAGAAAACTTCTGTTGGGCTTACGTTTAATAATACAAAAGATGACTCACCTCACTGCTATTATTATGAAAGATTACCAAAGAAATTTAAAATGTGTGTCTAGGAATAATTTTATGGATCAAAGTTACATGCAATATCCATTCAATTGAAAATTACATTTTATAGTACAGATATATTTTAAAAACTGTAATTGGTTGATTGATAACTTTGTGCGAGAAGCAATACCGTACGTTGCAAGATATCCCCGATGTCATTTTGTGAGAAATTATTAGAGTTTCCAAAATAATTTAATTATTTTTCATAATGTGATTAACAACTATCTTTTCACACACTATCTTAAAAAAATTAGGTTAATTTACTGATGAACATCTAGTTTTTGTAGAATACTTTTTGATAAAACTTTCAAATAAGATTCATATATTATCCTCCATAAATCGTTGCATTTTTTTTTTTTTATAATTTTATGCACGAGGGTTAATTGATTTTGTGATAAATTGCAATAAATTTGGCTAGTGGGAACCAAAAATACCTACAATAATCGAATAAATTTACAGGCAATCTCTTAGTTTATTATTATTATTCATAAAAGCGTGTCAAATTAAAAACACGAAAATACCTTCCGGTCTCGTACTTCAATTAAGTTTGTTGTAAAAATAAGAATTTTTACGATTTACTTTTACATGTCATAGCAGAATGCGTGGGCTCTTAAAGGCTTTAAAAATCGTGTTGTCATTATTGTATGATTTATTTGTGCTACATGACTAGCACCATTATTTTAGCATCACCACGCAACTATTTTATTTTTTGAAATTTTTGAAAAGTGTTTTTTTTTTTTTGTATTTACTAACCGATATTTTTAAATAGAATATTAAGAAAAATGAATTTACCTTCGATCTTTGAACAATACTTTGAACTTATCGGTATAATTTTGAAACACCCACTACAACTGTACAAAGAGAGAGAAAGACAAATGTTGTATTGGAAAACTCATTTAAAGGTACCCAAAGGATTTATGATAAATTTACATGCTATCTTACAGAATACGTTTTACTATCTTATGTAACCTCTTTATACAGCAAACCAATCTCTCGTTTTATATTCAATATTAAATATCTCAGGTCGTTGATTTTTGAAAATGCAATTTAAGACGAGTAAAAAAATGTGCAACATTTTTTAAAAAATATTTATCTTTCTTTTCCTATCAGTTATCTTATCTAGACTCTCTATTCCGTACATCAAAACTTACAAAAAAAAATAGTTTTAAGGTAGAAGTCGTCTCCGAATTTCCTCGGATTGATAGTAAAGATTGCGATCAGCACAACTGAGTATAAAGACCTGACGTTTCTGTAACTGCATCAAACTCTTCCGGAAAGAGCGAGACGAAGTCGGATCTCGAAAAAAACAAAGACTTACCCTGGACCAAAGAACGAAGCAGAATTAAAATATTATTGAAAATATTATACATATTTAATTATCATCGTTTCATTAATCAAAACCATCTTAAAATCCTTCTCGTGAATAATAAATAGAATTTACTCGAAAAAAATACTTTTTCACAATAATTATATGTAATATTTGGGGCAGCAGTATTTTTATAATAATTTTAAAGGTGGTATTGTTTTACATATGTAAAATCGAGCATATTTATTATAAACTTAATAGTAAGATTATTTCAATACAATTTTAACATTTAACTTTGCGTGACACGAATTCGAACATCTGTATGTATTTAAGAATCAATTTTTTCGACTACAATAACCACAAATTTTTAATATCGATGATTTGCCGTCCTTCTTTTAGAATTGATTTATAAATACTGATTAAATAAGTTTTAAAGTTTTTTTGTTTATTCGCAAAAAAAATATGTCGCAACTAATTGTTTTTTTTATTGCTCTAATGTTAATTTATATGCGGTCTGATGCTTGAAAAAAAATAAAAAAAAACACTCAAAACACTCAATATTAGCGAGATTTTAAAACAATTTATCAAAAATATTATAGTCGATCAAATTCTTTTTTTTAAGTATTTTTTTCAGAAAATTTACGAACAACGTTTCATTTACAGACTGTTTTTCAAACGCAGGTAAAATAAAATTACACACTTATTATTCCCCCAAACAAAATAAAAACATGTTCTTTTGGGTACATTAAACCAAAAAGTTGGCGCCAAATACACCCCCCTCCCTGCGTGCGCGAAATATATTAAAGCTTCATTCGGATTTTTATTTTTGACTTCAGTAAAGCTGCTTAAACTTTATAATTAATGCGTACATCAGATGCCGCGATTATTAAATTATACTTCTTGTCAACATAATTCGTACATATGATACATCAATATCATTTTTTGGCAGATTTTTCATAATTTTTGCTTGGAAAAAGTATTACGCGATATTAAAAGGATGCATTTTTGCTTATATTAAAACATTAGCTGAAAACAATTCGTTAACTAGTTCAACAGGATAATCTTCAAAACCATTTAAAAAAAAATCGTTTTAAGTTATCTAATATATATTGTAAAAAACGTATTAGAGAATTACAAACAAACTTTCAGTAGTTATCAAAAAAAAAAACAAATAAATCAAGCTTGTGTGTTGACGAGCAGAGTATTTGACATTTTTATTATTCTTTAAAGAGAGTAAATTTTAAATAAACTTATTTTTCGCAGTTTCAGTATAACACACCTGATTTTGCCATTATGTAGAAGAGTCATTTTAAGTTTTTAACATTTTGCTGTTACCGAAAAAGAATACTGCTGTTTTGTTTTCATGTGAAAATCATAATCTCTTTCCCGATTTTATTGACGAGTTTGAATAGTATATTTCAAAACAGAAGTATTTTTTTCCTTCAAAATTATAAAAGTAATATGAACATAATACGAACTCAACTATCCGTGGAATGCCGCTTACAAAAAGTATTCTCGATACAAACCTACCTTTGGTTGTTATTCGACTGCTGGACGAAAACATTTCATAATAATAATAATATGAGAATAGTGCTTAAGCACGCATATTGAAATATTTTACCTAAAATTCTTGTCGGAATTTTTATGAAAATAAAAATCTAGCGGTCTTTTGGCCACATATGGCACTGATTGTTTCTCTTTTCAACATCCAAAAACTTTTTTAATAAACAGTTTTAATAGTATTCATCACTTCGATACATGTATTATAATAATTTAAGAGATATATTTGAAGAAAAAAAATGTTTTTAATAATTTTAAAATCAATTGGCAAATTAATAAAATAATGATTATTTTTTTTTTTGCTTTTAAGAAAAAAATAATAAGACAAACTTATATTTTAAATAATAATTTATCATATTTGCAAAAATACAACAATATTTCTTTAAGTTCATGGCAAAGGCTTTGCATAACATGTCTACACTTATATTAAAAATATTGAAAAAAAAAATTGCGTTAAGCGATTGCGCGAAAATTTAGATAAAATTAAATTTTTAAAATACATCTCTATAATGATGCCCATATGCAAAAACTAAAAAGTGCACTATTGGTGAAATACTTCAACATAATGTATTTGATGAAAGATTTTAACAAATATTGTTAAACTTTTTATCGCTTAACGTCATTTTTACAGAAGACTTAGAGTATTACCACTTGTCCACAGCGTCTCACAAATATGTATACATATATTATATACGATCAACTGCTCAACATCGAGAAACGATTGCTTAGGTTCCAATCAGTCCAGAAACTAATTGAGCAGCAATAGTAAAACAGCTTCCTTTAAATGCTCTTTTAATCGCTAATACGTGCCACAATAAAAATATATCGTTTACATGTGGAACTTAGAAAGGCGGATGTCCGGTTATAAAACAGGGAAAGCTTTCCTAAGTAAATTACAAACGCAGGTATTTGGAATTTGTTGCGTGATTCGCTCATAAAAGCTTCGTGTTCAGCGTAGTTTCAGGAATGTTACACAGATGCTGATATTTTTATTTTTAAACAAAAAGCCTTCTATTGTTTGTTGCTGATTAAGGCGGAAAGCAACATTCAACGTTTTTTGTCAGATGATAAAAATAATAATAATAATAATAGATATAAATAAAATAATTGATAAAATACTGCTTACAGAAATGCAGAAAACATTTCAGTAGATGTAAGATAAGAAATGTAGGTAATACGTCTGTAAGTAGCTTCTTTGCTAAGTTACTATTTGTTTGCCTTACTGTTTTTCAAGACTCAACACTATTTCATTTATGCATAAAAAAATATCCACGAATTTCTGTTGAATGTCAGATTACATATAATTTTCATTAATAGAGAGATGTCAATGTCTTAAAAATATGAGTGTTATTCAGTGGAATAGGAAAGTTATCAATCATAATTTTGCATAGGAAAATTTTCTCTAAGGCCAGAAAAACCAAATCATCCAAATAAATTCAGTTGAAATGACGTACTTTTGTAAAAATGACAAAGAAATATGAAAAAATTGAAATTAATGAGTTCGATGACCTGGTTGTTATATTTGCGCATTATATTAAAAAACTGGAAAAGGCAAAGATAAAAGCTGGCTGGTCGAAAAGAAGCACTCAATACGAGATAGACGATACTAGATGTAATATCTGTGTGCAGTGGTAGACGGCCAATGTCAATATATCTCACTGAAAATTAGATTGTAAAATAAAAGCAACGTTAACTTGTTTTCACTCTAGGTGAATCTCTGTTGTCGAAGTTTATTGATGGTGGTGTGTGACTGGCCAACACATCTCCCAAGAGCCCTAAATCGCATGACAATTTTTCTCAATCCACTTCTTTCACAGGTTACACAAATTGAAAACTGCAATCAAACTAAATTCCAATGAACCTATTTAAACTGCCTTCATACACGATAGGAAACATTAAAACTCGTTATTATCTTATCAACTTTATAAACCTTTGCTTACACTTTTATTTTACGAGTATTATATCGATGGGTGCAAATTTAATATTTTTTTCAAAACTCATGATTTATTTTCGAATATGTGTATCTCAAAGAAAAGACCAGGTCACCTAATGTTTTTATGTGACTTTTTTCCAAATAATAAATAAGTTTTTGGGCAATAAAATGTATAAATTTTTCCTTGAATATATATTATAAATATAATCAATTCGATGTAATATTGTGTAATCAGTGACGGCCCGTCAATGTGGCATTGGATCAATGCACCCCTTGGATATGCAGAGGCGGTTATATTTCATGAAATAATATTTAAACATAACATTTACACCATCCACTCTTTTTTAATTTTTCATGTATTTGTTGTCTATATATTTATTTTATTATAGAAAATTTTTAATATTTATTATAGACAATAAATACATGAAGAATTAAAAATGAGTAAACGGTGTAAATGTTATGTTTGAAAACTATTTCATGAAATATAACCGCCCCTGCAAATCCAAGGGGTGCATTGATCCAATGCCACATTGACCGGCCGCCATTGTGTTTAATAGTATTGTAATATTATTAACGTGACCAAACTATAATATCACTTTTAAGTGTTCACAGTCAATACTTGGTGGAAAGGTATTATATTTATAAAAACACAAAATTCCTTTGTACTTAAATAAAGTGGAATAAAGTACAAAGGAATATTGTGTTTTTATTAAAACTATAATATGATTAAATGAAAAATAAATATTGCATATTTTCGACAATACTTAAAACCTCATGTAATAATATTACATATTTTCCTTATTTGACGTATTTTTAGTAGCAAAACATTGACATTTGATTATTTGCTGCAGATTTTTATTTTAATATTATTTCATATATTGTACACAATAAAACTCAACAGTTTAAATACTTAACGTATAAAATATAACGAATTTTGTGATTTCTAATAATATGTCAAATTTGATTAACCATACTCATGTTTATAAAACAACAATAAATTATTCTTTATCAGCTGTAATGCAATTATGAATAATTATGATCTAGACTTTGACTTTCTTTTATGAAGAGGTCACAATCAAACATCTGTAGCATTATAATGATCCTATTTTAAAATTTTGTCAAGAAAATACCTTTGAATTAGACAGAATTTTATATTAACGATGAAAAATAAAACTGAAAGCAATGCTCGTTTTCATCTCGTATTAGTTTGTGTCTATGTAGAAAAATAAATTCTGCATTTACTAAATTGGCTTAGACGTCTGAACGAATTTTAATTTTTTTCATCTGATTGAGCTAGGAATTTTCCGGATCTTATAAAACTATATATATGTAGTATATACGAATCGGGAAATTCACCAGATAAGTATTTCAAATGTATACTTTTAAATATTGTATTGTATGCGTACTATTGAAAAACTATGTTTATGTTAGTTTTACACTACTGGATTTAAGCGATTCATATTGTCAAAGTGATTATTTTTGACAAACAAGTGATTGTTATGGTAAGTAGCGCAATTTAAATTACCACACCTTTATCCTTTTAGCTTATTTCGTATATATAAGTTATCATGTTGTTCGTGCATAACATAATGTTAATAAAATGGGTAATGAAGTATTTAATTAATTCTTAAGTCTTTTAATCATTTTTAAGAAAATTATTCAAACGCGTATAGGCAAACTGCTTTGTGAAAAAAATGACACGTACATAAAAAGAAACGATTTCAAATATTGTACAACTATTTATTTTATCAAGACAATCAACGTATGACAATGGTTAGGATCCTGTAAATTATCATTAAAAACATATAAAATATGATATAATTTCTAAATAAAACTATTTTATACAATTATTTCTCACGTAAATCACCATAGAAAAAAGATAGAAAAAGGATATTTCGTATTTTAACGATATAAGATACTTTCAAACTTTGTAGTACTTTTTTTATAAAACGTTTCAAATTGCATTGTTGATGAACAGGATAGAGTTTAAGCTTATTGCAATAAAATTTTGACAAACTTTTTGCTTGCGATACGGAAAGGTTATAAGCATATTAAAATTAACTTACAGTAGGTCTTATATATAAAAAACAATGTTTGTATGTCTGCCATACAGTTAATTTTGACAACGTATGCTTGCACTTGCGTGAAAGTTATAATACAATCAACATACAGTAGGTTTCGCGTATGTCTTACCATAGATAATCGGCAGCAAACGTCAAAAAGACAGAAAAAGAAAACATGCACTTCAATAAACACAATTAAAACACAAACACTTACTTTCTTTGAATGGCATTTCAACGCTTGCCGGGAACCGGCTGGTAATGAACTAAAATTAATTGTCAATTATTGTGTTTATATCTGTAAATACAAATATTGGCCATTCCATTTAATCGAGACCACAAGTCTGAAAGCTTATAAATTATTTGTGAGAAGAATCGATAACATGGCCGTAAGATGTGATGAATCGATTTATCTAAGTTCTTAGACTGACAGGTGATATGAATGTAGGTTTGTTTGTTCAGAATGACCTTTAACTGAATCACATAAAAGCAAATACGAGTGAAGCTTCTGCGTAGATTTTTTCTTCTTTATTTATTTTGGGGAAACATGTTTAAGCCTAAGATAAATATAGAAAAAATAATCTCCGTATTCCGTAGTATAAAATCATTTATTAAAAGTCTTCCAGTTGTTATGAAAGTTGTGGAAAATATAATCTCAATATTTGATTATTTTTTATTAAGTTATGACATGAAAATATATCGTTTTCTCCAGATATATCCAGTAAATTGATGGTTTTCATTTATAAAAGTAAAGTTTCCATGAGGTGGGTCGCAATATTTAACTAATAATCATATTGATCTTATTTCAATACTGTATTCAATAAGATACTCCCTTGTATAGATTTTTGAAATTATAAATCTACTCACAAGTTACATATGAAAATTACAGAAAACTTTGAGATTTTTTGATAACATTTTCATCAAGAAGTATTTAGAAAAATTATGGAGAATCTGTATTGGTGTGAACCCCACTCCCTTTAAATTTAAACTTTGGATATGCAGAATGATTTCTGGACAACATTTCGTTTTCAGCGTAATGTACGTACATTTTTGTCAGTAATGATTTAATCATCAGATGTTTCATAATAGAAAATATTCTCGTTTTAATCAAACTTTTTTTTTTCTTTATGAATATTTTTTTAAGCTTTAATTAGTTTTTATTTTTATTACTAATGGCACCTAAAACTTAATAAATATTTTGTATTGCTAAAAAAATGAAATACTGCAACTACATTTTTAAAACATGTTTTCTAGCATGCTATTTTCTCAAAAAAAAAATGTTTTAATACAATATGTTCAATTAGACAACAAATGAAAGTTGACGGCAACAAATGTTATAAAAGTAGCCGTGGTATCTTTCCACTGCGATTGATGTTAATAAAAATAGAAATGAAAATTAAACCATACTTCTTTAATGGTAATATTAATTAAACTTTACCCTTTTTTTGGTTTATACCAATATTAAAATATAAACAAATATTTTTCTGAAGAACGGCTTCAAAACGTTCCTTTTTTATTTGTACCTGACTAGTCAATCAGTGAAACTTCTTGACGTATCTGAAGGCATCATTTGTTATTCTACAAAGTGCACTTAATAACCATCTATACCAAGTGCACTTTATATTTGACCCATTTCTCTGTCGGCTTTCGTTCTATAATAAGAATAGACAGGAAGATGGAGTTTCAAAATGGAGCAATATTAATACACATAAGTTTCATTTACTTTCCGACAATATTTAATGACTAAATAACGTAATTCAAGATCATATGCGTACATTAAATGAATATGATTTACTTTGTTATGACATTTTTTCTGTTACTTTGGAATAATACATGTTTTATTTGCATCTAAATTGGTTGCTGCAATTAAGCGTATGAAATGTACATATTGTAATATTATGTATTTATTAATCTTAATATCAGAAAAATTTACATAATTCTAAGCTAAGAATTTTGAACGCTTTAAGATTTTTCCATGAACGTGATTAAAATAATCAACAATGTAATGGTAAGTATTCAAGTTTGAAAGAAAAAATGAACATCATTAATAAACTTTATTAATAATACAACTTCCAACTAACGTCGTTTCCATTAATTCAATATTATATTTACCAAAACAGTTTCACACAAGCAAAAAGATTAAATAATAAGCATAATATTAAAGCTTCATTTTGGATTCAATAACACAATCCCAAAAGAAATCCCGGCAGGAGTACACACTGCGTACACTTAAAAGACTAAAAAGCGACTGTTTTATAGACAAAATTAAAAAATTGGACATAACGTGTAAATTCTGACGACGTGATGGAAATATGATGTCGATCAAAAATTATGTTCTATTACAACGAATTGATCTTGCTTTATTTTTGAGTAAAAATTGTGAATAAAAGACTTGAGACTTAAATACTTTTGGTCATATTTTTATTTCATTTATACTTTTTTTGTTTAGTGCTGCACCACAGTGCTCATTTTATTAATCCAAGTCTTTTAATTGTTTTTAAATACTTTCATAGTACAAAAATCTCTGTCTCAATACACAAAAAATCGACAACACTAAAATCAATACTTACTTACATAACATTAATTAACCTATGATCAATACGTGAATAAATTATAAACATAACATGGTCATCATTAAATGTAGTATATTGAAAGGAACATATTTATTTCCTATCGTATTTACAATTCAAATTAAAACGTACAATGATTTTAAAAAAATACTAGCTGTAAGCCCGTTGATCTCAACGGGGGGATTTTTGTTGCATTTTTAAGTAGTCAGAAAATTTATTGGCGTGAAAAATAAATTACGAACCTATTTACTGAATAAGCCAGAAATTATAAAAGTAAATGAAATATATCTTGGGGCATATATCGACAGCCCTGCCCTGCAGTATTTAAATTGTATATAACATAATTTTTAGAATGTTTAAGTATGCTAACAATTATTTTTCGTAGTAGCAGAAATAGACCTAGGGACATATATCGACAGCCTTGCAGTATTAAAATTGTAAATTATATAATTTTTGTAATAATGTTTAAGTTTGCCAACAATTATTTTTCGTAGTAGCATAAATAGACACAGGGGCGGGGCATATATCGACAGCCCTGCAGTATTTAAATTGTAAAATATTTAATTTTTGGAATAATGTTTAAGTCTGTTAGGGGGAGGGGACCGTCTTTCTTGACGTCATCGAAAAGGTGAAATCGGGGACCGACAGACAGACGGAAAGACGGACACTATCGACTATTTATATACAGATTGCGATAGTTTAAACAATTAAATTCGACAATTACATTAAAAGTAATCTTAGAATTGCTATAAAAGCATATTGATCATTGTCGATTGCGTCAAACATCGATTGTCTGTTAATTTAGTAATACATTGGATAAAAAAAGTAGATAACTTTTCTCAGGGCACGTACATATATGTATTTAAAGAATTTCCTTGAAATAAGTCATGAATAAATCATTCTTTTCGACATTCGAACGTCAAATAATTCATGACAAATTCTATTTTTAGTAATATAAAATATTACATTCGTCATTTTTTTTAAATATGCATACCGATGAACTATAAATGTAAGTTTATCTGTTCAATCAAAAGTAAATTCAGCATAGTAACATAGGTATAATGCTAGCAATTATATTAATTGACTTTTCAATAGATGGATAAATTTCAAACTAATGACATGCATATCATTCCACCGTAAATACTGCTGAAAACAGGGCGATCAATAATGACTTCGTAGCCAGTTGATAAAATACCAGATTTTCTATTCTGGGAGAACAAAACGTGGTGACATTTTAATTTTGTTCCAAAGCTGTAGAGTTGGAGTTGGAGTCACAGAGTTGTGATATTTTTGGAAAAGTCTGATTTGAAACTGCAAAAATAAATTTCGTTATGACTCATTCTTTATCTCATTAATTAATAACTTAGGATAAATATATATAATTTTATTGTGCATTGTATAAAAAAATAATGTGTAGGGTTTCTGTCTGAGAAAGAATTTATTTTCTACATGTGTTAATTGAAATTAATTATTTAGTACGACACGAATATAACAACCAGGTATCGTAGAATATTGTTGAGATATAACAGATTTAACGTTTTCAATGAGAGTCACAGTCAGATTGTGGAAAATTTCAGAGTTATATTTGATTCTTTTTTTAGTTTGACACCTTGATTCAAAGCTTAAGAAAAGCATTCATATTATTTCCTTCGGTGAAGTATAATAAAAACAATCACCATTTCACATAAATGTTTCGACTTTACTTATTTAAAATTATTAACTTATTATATAATATATCTAATAGATACATGAAACTACCTTTCATATATGACAACATCGATGTCTCCTTAGTAAATACTCTCAAGAAAAACACTAAGTGTTTCGTAAAATAATTAATGATGCTTCCCGGCGTCTACCATTACCGCTGTAATGGGCTAGTAACTAATTAATTAATATTTAAAAGCCTCTTTTTCTGATCATTAATCAGAAACAATGTCAAAAAGATATTATATTAAACCAGAAAAACGGGCTAAACATTTTATATGATATAAAGATACATTCATCTGAAGGTCTTGTCAAGGTGATACATATTCCTTTTAATGTTTGTTTTTGATTCCTGTATCAATTCAGCTAATCATTTTAAAAGAGAGATTATTAAATTTAACATTGTCAATTGACAGTCAGAAATCTATGTTATATGGCCATTCAATTGTCACATATAACGTACTCGTGCAGATCGTACATTATTCAAACGTCAAAACGAAATGAGATAGATTGAAGATAAAAAAAATGTTCTGCTTATTTGCTGGTATTAAAGTTTGAAAACGACTGTTTAATATATAATATATACATGCGGAACATATATCAGATTAAGTTAGTAACAATCGAAAATATCGACTGGAGGTGCTTAATGGAACTTACTTATTCAAATTTATTAGTTTTAATTAATCCGTAACTTTGAATGCTTTAAGATGCTGAAAGAAAAAAATCCGACTCGTTTGTGACTAAATATATGAAAATTGTAGTTATAAATATTAAAACTATGTATGCTTTTTTCGATTATGTAAAACACTTTCGGAAGTTCGAATTACATATGTAATTTTAATAAAAAGCTTTATCATGCAATGCTTTAAAATCACACGTTATTTTTTATAATTAAATTTTAAATATATTATCTTTAAAGTTCAGCGAACAAAATGAATTAAAATTTAGAAGGTTGCTTGGGTAATTAAATCATATTGCATTGATCATATCGGCGAAAACAAATTCAATGTAAAGTTTAACGTTTCTTCGATTGGACATCAATTGACTTTACTAACGGAAATGTGCCACGGTGGCAAGCGACGTCATCTAATGGCGTCGTGTGACGTCAACTAACATCCGCAACACTTCGGAGAAAATTTTCAGCGTCGTTGTGGCGCACGATTTAAAATATTACATATTAAATTTCCCGACAAGGTATTCATTTTTCCGTTAGTTTTATCACAGTTCAATGTCAATTTCATAGTATACCATATTCAAATTTTACAAGGTAAGGTTACCTGAAAATTATTCAGAACTTACTGTACATACTCGTTTAAATACGTCATAATCACCCTATCAAAATAAACTATTGAAAAATGTAATCTTTGTTTAGATATTCATAAATTTTAGTTTACCAGCAATTAGTATTTCCTTGTCATTTAAGATTATTTCAAAGAGATATTTGAATATTAGCTTTTACTGAATGAACTAATTATAAGTATAAAAGTATATTATAAAGTAATATATGTGATTCTGACCACAACCACAAATATCAACTTTATGACACAGTTTTTTTCAAACTTAATAATTTTATTTTTATTTTAATATCACGAATTTTTCTAGTTTTAATGAAAATCCAAAAATAGCTCATACTTAGCTCAATCTTTAATTGGTATATAATCAAACCAATCAATCAGCGGCGTAGCCACCTCAAAGCAAAGTCATGTAATGCATGTGAGCCCATAGAAAGGGGGGGGGTCCAATTTATTTCATACAACATATAACAAACTAGTTTACCAAAAAAAAAAACATTATACATACAAATAATTTTATTTTTCACTGCACAAACGTGCTATTATGTTATATACTTGAAATATTTGGCCCACTGCCATCAGCAGCATAGTCACTTTATAGCAGAGTCTTGCGTTAGATGAGAACCCAGCGAAAAAGGGTGCCCACATTTATAAATATTAAGGAGGGTAGGGTTTGCTTGACGTTTGTCTGAGGGCACCAAATTTCTAGCTACGCCACTGCATCTTTAGTTAATACAATTAACTAAAGATGTTTCTTTAATTCCAAGTAAATTTTTCAATATTTCTTTATGAGTGTCATTGTTTGTTTTCGTTAGATATCTATTATTCGCTTTAAACATCGCCAAAATAACAATACAATTTATTTTAAAAGTCATTAAGTTGAACAAACAAAATTTGTACTTAAAACCTTTTACGATAATGAACTATATATTTTCATAAAATCATAAAAAAAACATTTGAATAACCATTTACCAAAATTAATAACAGATGTGTTAAAAATTTAATGCGACAAACTAAAGAAAGTAAAAAAAAATAAGTGTGGCGTTAATCTTCTAAATGGAAATTTCAATATTTTTCTTTTCCTTCTTAGACTATATTCCTTCCTCATGTGAAGCATGTGGCCACCACGCGACTCTTCCATGATACCCAGTCTCACACTTATTGCTTTGATTCCTCCTATGAAATACCATCAACCCTCACTTCCGTTAAGTACGTGTACTTTGGATATTACCCGTCCAGGACGCTGAAATCTCACCGGCTGAAAAAGGGCAAGCTGAATTGAAGCTCTCCGGATGCATCCCCAACACGTGACTTGGACAGCTTTAACATTTCTTCGTGACCACCATCGTAACACTGCTTTGAGATGGATTCCGAACGAGCACAACTGTTTGCTGTGGTTCGTCTTCACACGGGCCCAATAGGCCACGCTGACTTGATTGCAACCAAAGTTAACTTCACGGAATTCGAAAAGTTTGCCAATTTATATGGGGATCGTCGCAACCTTGATTCCTCACTAAATTCATTAAACTCGTCTATGTCAACGAGCTCTCAGTATACGGACTATACACAAGATACTTAATATCAACTTGATTTACGTGGCTGAGTTAGTCACCCTATTATTATTTTCTTTTTTTAAGCACATTAGTGCTTAGTTCAAAATCAGTCCCGTGCAGTTCTGCTCGGGCAATGAATCTGAGGGGTAGACTCCTTTTAATGTTGATAGCGTTGTGGAAGGCGTCCATTAAACTTTGTTTGCATGTACACAACGGGTGGTGGTGGGAAACCAACTTTTCGTAATAGGGCGCATATTTGTACATTTCTTATTCAAGCTTTTTACAAAATAAAACCACCATACCCCTTTCCTAATAATTGACGCAAGCATATGTCTACTCTTAAATCCAAGTATACAATTTTTCTGTCTGATGCTTTGATTCGCTACTGTAAAACTGGACTGGTATAATAAAAGCGTTGAACAAATGGTATTTAGTTTCTCTTTAAATCCTCTTCTTCTTTTTTGCACTATGGAACGAATCTTAGCAATGGGTCTTTTGCTGAGTGGTCAACCTCATTGGCGTAGGTGGCGGTGTTAACAGCTTTGAACTCTAGCATAGACTAAATTGTTTTTGCAATCAATCGCTGGGCATGGATGTCTACGATGTCCAAGTTTTATCCTATCCATCTTATTAAAAAAAAAAACAGGGAATAACAAGAGCAATTATCATGTTTAAGTGGACCGCCAGGATTAAAAGCAGTTTTTGTAGTATATTCAAAGTGGACACGGTAAAAACAGACAAATATGTATTAACTACCCATATTTTAGTATGGTAACCTTAAGTGATTGGCGCAAAGTAAACTAAAAAAATAGTTTTCTTCCATTCTTTTCAAGCGATAACATCTTACCGGTTCTAGAAAATCCTTTTTCACTTAAGGCTGTAGAATAAATAAAACATGTAGCTATTCTTAGAAAGGTTTGCAGAAAATACATTCGCTAGGATTTGAGATGGAGGTGCCAATTGATCAAATGCGAATTGAAATATAACAGTGAGGTATTATTTATTGACTTGTCATAATGGCTGTATGATGAGAAATTCATAAACTTGCCAAAGGCTTATGCTTCCCAAAGCTTGAGTTATCAAAACAAAAAAAAATAATTTTATTAATTTAATTAATATTTTAAATAATTTAAGTACTTTTTGAGTATTTTTTTATGTAAAAATAATACTGATTGTGGTATTTTTTTTCTAAAAAATCATTCAAAAATGTAATCTAAAAATTCATGTTTGTACAACAGTTTAAAACATCTAATTGAGTTTGGTTTTGGAATCAGTTAGTTGAACATTTCATCAAAATTATTATTTATTGTTGTGAAAATTAAAGGGACAATACAGGTCATTTCAGATAACACCAATGATATAATGATCACTTTAAAGATACAACGAAGACAGTAAATAATATTTGAACATAAATTACATTAAAAAATATATAAAAGAGTTTAAAAAAATATGGTTATACACAAATTTTATTTATGTTATCTAAGTCCAAAAGGTCCTAGAGAATTTTCAAGATAAATAATTAAGTGTCATTCATTTAGATATGGCTATCATTTTTTATAAATTCTAACTATGTATCTTTGAAAAAAAATTTCAAAGCTTGTTATTGACTTATCATTTTTTTATAAATAACTCATTATTTCAATTTGTATTTTTATTAATTGATAGAGCTCACGAGCATAACCGTTCCTGATCTTTAAATAGTTAATATGGAATATGTGCGAACAGGTGTTTAATTTATAATACAAAGTATTTATACTAATAAATGACAGTGAAAACCTTCAAACTTGAAAAATTTATTAACTGGATGGTCATATTATGAAGTATTTATCATTGATGAAGTAACACATGTTAAGGTGAAGGGTTTTCTATGGTCAAGTCCTCTGATCACATTAAATGCGTACCATATTAAAAAAATGATTGATGGTTCAATATAGTTCTTTTTAAACATTAAGGTGCCAATTTTATAATGTGAAATATTAAAGAAAATTAAAAATTAATTAAAGCATTCAATTGTTACAAATATATCGATCGTTATAATGTTTCTAATGAGCCTTTAATCATTGTCACATAAATAAGTATTTCTTTTAATAATCTATAATGATATCTTTGTTGTCAATACCTAACCAAACCTTATTATTTTTTTGCATTTTTAGTAAATTTATCAAATGAATCATATTTGTACGTATTTATAACTTTTTTTTTATTTTCAATCAGATACAAAAATTATAGATACTTTATTTTAGGAGATCTTTCATTCCCGGCCCTTCACGACTAGCTAAACGAGGGTCTTATTTATTTCGAGTAATTGTTAAAAAATATTTTTAAGGTGTATTTTTTTACTAATGGGTTCAATAACGTAAAAAATCATTTCTTTTTTTAGTAATAACAAAATATCAAATCCATCCGAAGATTGGTTTGTTTTGAAAATCTTTTATCTAATGGGGTCCTATTATGCTTTGTTGTTGGGTTTCGTTTTTTTCGATAAAGATTCCCAGCCAGATAATACAGGTATCATAAAAATAAATGACCTACTTTATTAAACCACCGGGGTCAATATTTTCACTCAATGCTTATATATTTTTAACCATTCAGGCTTAGACGACTTCACAATAATAAATGTCTTAATATTTCCACTCGGGTAGTTCATTTTTAGATTAAAAATTATAATAATAACAAGAAATATTGTTTTAGTTCAATTCGTCGTATATTTGTCAAGTCCCAGTACGAACAGTATTTTTTCGATCGATTTATTGATTTCCGTTCGAAGGCATGCGTGTATGTGATGTCCCTCTCACCATTTCCGATCCTTTAACAACCGGATGTAGCGAGAGCGATTAGTTAACCACTAGTCTTGTCCTAGCCTTATTATTATATCCCTACTACTCTCTTTAAAAAAGATAGGTCTGGAAAAATCTGTTGAGATAAGGAGCCCATATGTTCCACATTGGGAGCGGACGTGAATAAAAAAAAATTGTTTTGGACATGTCTAAAAAAGTGTATTATTGTTTTATAACACCATCTTTGTTTGTTAGAAATGTGAACAAATATTTTCGATAACAGCTAATGCCAATGCGCCAAATATTTTAAAGTATAAAGATCATAACGAGATAAGCTGGATGAGTATAATATTTTTTGTATATACATTGAATATACCAGAATTTGGACCTCGACCCACCTGCTCGATAGAGTAAGCTCTGACCAACTAGACCACAACGAACTATCATAAAACTGAAATAAAATTGCAACTTTATAGTTTTACCTCATCAAATAACTACAAAAAAATATAAAATAATGCCAACATCTTAATATTTTGCTTTTTAAATCATTGTTAAAATTTAGTTTATTATAAAAATATTATTAGGAACAATGTTACTAAGCTCGGGTTTTATTTAGATTAGATAATTTCCATGTCAAAAATTAAAGCCGCAAGTATTTGAACTCTCAAATTTTGCTTATAAATTATTGAACTGAAGCGTTATCGAACATTTTAAAACTTTCCGCAGGGCAAAGTTTCTAAACTTAAGTCCCATAAAACGATTTTACACGCACAAGTAAGGGCTGCAATAATCTAATTTCCTAAACAGTACTTACGTAAGCGGCATAATTAAAAAAATTCTCAGAAAGAATGTAAAAAAATCGATTATTAAAATTTACAATTGTTTTCTGAAAGAATCGATTGATATGAAAGAAGATCTTCTGAACATTCAACGAACAAGTAAACTATAGTCTATGGAAATATTTGACTCGGCTTTAATGAGATGCAAAATAATTTTCAAACGATTTATATGTTTGCATAAAAAAATCGTGTATTTTTCGATATTTATGATTATGAATTCATGAAATTTATAGATACATATTTAAAAACGTAAACGTTAACAGTTTAAGGAATACACTTTAAAAAAATGAATGAATCAACGAAAATAATCCTCTTCATATTATAGAGCTGTAAATTTTAGCGTAAAATGTCTGTATTTCATAAATAAATCGTCTTTATTTTAGATAAAAATATTTAAGTTAAAAGCACCAATCAAACCATTATCTTGTATTATAATATTATGTATCTTTGACTTCGACGAGGAATATACGTCAAAATGTTTCAGAAAGATGGAGAAATGATATGAGGATAACAAACGTTTATAAGATTTAAAATCAACACAAATGTGTATTTCGCTTAATTCTAGAAAATTAAATTTGAATCGTTCAAATTATGTACATTCATACAAATTTTGTCACTAACTTATTAGGTAAAATAAGCTTTACTGACCGTTTCACTTTATTCGATAATTCTTTTTCTTTTGTCTTTTTTTTTAGATCGGTTTATCTATTATTAAAAATAATTCAAGAATAATTTTACAGTGTATGCACATATTTGAGCCATAATTACAAGAATTCTTTTAAATATCACTTGTACTTTTTTCACTTTTATTTTGCAAGATGAGGACTGGTTTCGCTTATGACGAACATTATCAAGTGATCAGATGATAATGCTGACCATGATCTTTATAAGGGAAACCGGTAATAAAAGTACTGGTACTAACCTTAATAAAAGTGAAAATAGTACAAAGTAATATTGTGTTTTTTTTAATATAATGCCTTTCCACCGAGTAGTGACAGTGAACATTCTAAAAGTAATCATACAATACCCATCATTATATGAAATGCATTTATCGTGTGACTTAATACAGTAAATAAAATTCAAGTTTTATTTATATATGGTTATTACTTTTCATCAGTTATATAAAACACAGATTAAAAAGAAGCGAACACGAGTTTTCATTTGCTGATACAAAATACAATTTAAATTTTCGTTTCGCATGTGTACCACATATTCAAAGAAACTTAATAGTTTTTGCAAACTTCTTTGAAACATTCATTGAAATTCCGAGAAGTAAAATCTTCGATACGAAAGAATATCACAGAAACGCTTATTTATTATCCCCGTAGGACTATTTCATACTTTGCAATGCAATGTTTCCTCTGAGAGACATTTATATTCTACTTATAGAAAAAGCTTAGATCTCGGTTTTTCTTTTGAAGTACCATTTCTCCAATCGCGACATTTTTATGGTGAAGGATCAATAATAATAACATATTCTTATTCAGAAATACAAAAATATCAAAAACAACTTGTTTTATCTTAAGTTACCCTCTGGTAAATAATTATTCCGGTTTATTATTTTAAACTTTTACAATAAAATTACTACAGTCGATTCCAGATATAATAAATGAATTTGAGGGGGAGTCGAATAACGCCAAAGTTTGGTTAAATCAAACACTTTCTTTGTTATATCTAAAGATCGTTATTTCGAGGTTAAACTTTATTTATAATAGTCTCGAAAATGTATTAATTTTAACGTCAATAATTGATTGAAATATTACAAAAATATTGCATGGCTTAAAGCCAGCTTTAGATATTTAATACGAATACTTTTACACTGAGCTTTTAGATTATCTGAACGCATATATTTTAGATGTTAATTTTTTGTTTAATTCGTTTTATATAATGCAATTAGTATCTCTCTCGTGTATTTCTGAATTATGACTTCCCGTTTTAGTTATTTTACTGAATTGTAAATGTAATAATGAATTCATTTAACATGATACGTGGTATATGCACAATAAACTTGTTTCACATTAAGATTAAATTAGGTTAAAATCAAATATTATGTAGCGTCTAAAAGTTTAATATTTATTATTAGTTCTGAATTTTCATGAGAAAAATGCGTATCGTACTTTATTATTGACAACCTCTTCAAGCGGTACTGAATAAGATATACAAACGTTATTTCTGAATAGAAAAGGTTTTAAACTGTCAAAAGAAATATTCAAAGAAAGTCTTTATGTAATACATTTTTTAAACAATTGACATATATCAGGTAACTGAATTGATGCTCTCATATAATATTTTTTTGGTTTTATTGTGAAAAAGAAGTCGATCTCAGGTTTAAATTTGGAAAGATTATTAATTACAAACTGTCTCTATTGACTTGATAATGCTCTAAACCCGTGGATGATTCGGAAAACCGCTAAAGAACTTTAATAAAAAATGTGGAATATGTATTTTTTTTTTATATATAACTCCTTTCTACTAAGAATTAGCAGTATAAACCTTCAAAGTGATTAGACTGTTTAAAAAGAAATAATGCAATTCTTACCAAAAATTCATTGAATGAAATTAATCGTTCAAAATATTATTGACTCTTAATTGAAAATAAATGTTTTAAATTAAGTGACATAGCTTTTTATTTCTAACTTGATTTATCATAAATAAATTGTTTCGTTTTTTTAATATTTAAAAAAAAAGAGTAGACTCAAAATTACTTCTCAAAGGGTAGTCTTCTTTTCGATATCACCGCGAGCAGGTAAAAAATATATTTCTACAACATTTTGAGTTCTTAAGCAAATAATATATTGTCTTATTTGAATTCACCATCAGTATCTATACGTTTTTCAACTGGCTCTAAGAAGGTCTAGTTCTGGTTACAGATTAAATTTAAAGAAGGCATGTTTTGGGTCTATTCTATATCGTTTTGTGACAAAGTTTCCTAACACAATTTTGCGGGTAAGTTAGTCAGTAACTAAATTACAACTTTACAATGCAAAGTTAGAACCTAACCGTGACGTCACAACACATGAGAAGACGGTAAACATGGAACCTGTGGCCCTTTGCTTTTATAAGGTTAAGCGAAGTAGAACCTAACGTTTATTATTAAACAGTTATTTTTATTCATTTTGCACATACTATAAATCATTCAAACACAAGAATGCTGCACTTCATTTTCAAACAATATGTAAATTTAAACGGATAAAATAATGAAGATTCTGAAAAAAACATTTACTTTTAAGTTATTTAAGTTATAAGTGTTAAGTATTTTAATTTCGTGTAATTATAATGTAATTTGTAAATCCTCTTTATTGATAGTAGTTGCTTATACCTTTTTATTTCAATTTAACTTGTATAAATAGCACCGTTTAATTTATTTTTCTTATCAGTTGATAATGCTCGCGAGGAGCGAAACCGGTCCTGATCAAATAAATTTTAAGTGGGAAAAGTACTAAAAATCTTTTATTATTTTTATTATAATGCCATTCCACCAAGTATTGACAGTGAACACCTTAAAAGTATTCCATTCGTGTTAAGAATATTTGAAAAGTGTCTGCGGACAAAATGTTTCATAAAAAATATTTATATCTAATGATTTATCATCTAGCCCGCAAATTCACTTTCAAGATCCAGAAGATTGACTTTTATATTTTTGCTTTATTAGTGTGGGATCTATAGAAATATATATAGCATTTTTTAATTCAACTTTGAAATTATTTTTCATGCTGTTGTATCCTGGATGTTTAATTTGTCAGTTTGCTAACAAGTACCTGTTAAAGCAAAATTTAAAAAAAAAATACATTTATTCAACGATTTTCTTCTAATCTTGGAAAGTCAAACACAAAATTTAAAAAAAAATCTCAGTGTACCTGTTGTATATTCTTAAAATCAGTGTTAATTTTCTTACAAAAATACTTAATTAAGAATAATCTCTATACTGTTATCTAATATTAATATTCGAGTGATTTATATTCCGTCCTATTACCACCTACTTCCCACAGTTACTCACAAACGACTTCGCTTTCAATGTGCTAACGTCAAAATTAATATATGAATATTATTTCATATGTAGAGCATGTAAAATATCATTTCTCATGTATTTCAGTAAATTATATCACCCACGTTGAAATAGGGATGGTTAACCTAGAATTGCTTCCTTTATGTTAAGTGAATGGAAGTACTAGATATTGTGTGCATATATCATATGTTTTTTTTATTTTCACCTAACCTCTTAACGTTTTAAACACCATGCAAAATGTTTTTTATTCTTTACGTTGCTTTATATCTAAAAATAATAACGTTTGGAATAAATAATTATTTTTTATTTCCCTTTTTGGGATTTTACTGAGTGCTATGTCATAAAACTAATACGTAGTTTTTAAGTACAACAAATCCGCCATTTTATTCAAATCTCATTCTTTACTGTATACAATTTTTCCTAAATTAACGTTTTTAACATTTTTTTTTGCTGTGACTTTCGTATTATAATGTCAACATTTTTAAATTACAACAGTATTCTAAATCGGCAAAAACCAGCATAATTCATACATGAACAATTTATTCTCCAAAAAGCACACAAAAAAATGAAATAAATACATGTAAAAGAAGTCAATACAACTCAATATTTGCTTTGAAAAGTATAGTTTTGGCAAAGATCATTTATCAAAGAAAGAAGCATATATAGCCAAAACAAGAACGATGTAATATTTACATTAATATATTATATACAACTCTTACATTTTTTCAATTTTGCTGATCTAATTAATCCATAATATGCTAGCATTATATTTGACGTTCATTCTTTCATTTTATAATTAAGACACCTAAGTACTTTAAGATTACAAATTTTCAAATAAAGCAAAGTTCTAAGGTAAATGTTTTCTAATAGTCAAAACGAATTATACCTACTGTCAATGTGAAAAAAAATATCATACTATGGGAGTACCATTCGGTTGATTTTTTCTTAGAAGAATATTACAATGCTCAATGTCTTCAAATTTGATGTTTTATACACCATTTACTTTTATTTTGACGACTAAATCAAATATTTCTAAGCTTGAATCCTCTAGTTTGTGCGCCACATTTATTTTAATTGATTTATAGATTTTTATAAAAGTCATGGATTAATATGTTTTTTCTCCTCCTATTTACCTTCAGAAAAAACTTTTTTAATTCATTTGATAAAAAAGACAATTTAAATCTTTATTAATTTAGCATCTTCAATGATGACAATTTAAAAGAGAGGTAATAGACAATAGGTATATTTTATTAGTCACAACATTTTCATGTAAATTATTGTTTCTGAGGTCTGACATCGTTCCAGCCTGCATCAATTATTCATACGGTGCTTCAAGATCCTTCACGACTCTTCATTATTCAAAGACGACACAGGCAGCACAAGTTCGTGTCATGGCTTCGATCGAAAACAAAACGAAGCACCGAACTATATGGGCTTCGTTAAACATGAATAAATACCAATTTGTGTTGGGAAAGTAGACCTAAATGGGATTGCCATCGAGAATCGATAGAAAATTACAATTTGAGAGTAACATTTGTAAGGGACTCGTGCGATTATCTACTTTGTATTGTAGTTTTGCTGAAGAATTACTTTTTTATTCATTCACAGTAGATGAAATATATTTATATGTTTAATAGGTATATTCCACTCAAATGTACATTTTTAAGCTTTTATCCTCTTAATGAAGATAAAATACATATCAAAAAATTGTTTTCACGAACATAACCCATGAATTACTAAACTTTTCTATTCAAACTGAAAGAATGGTAGATATAGAATGAAGAAAAAAAAATTAAGTGATCGCTTTAATTCTATCTCTCAAAGTTATACAAAACTCTGGAAGCTTTTTTAAGTTTTAACTGCTGTGTAACCTTACATTAAACCTTTTTTTGCGGTGTTCCAGTATTGGAAATTTTTATTTATGCTATTGTGTCACCAACCTCGAAGAGAAAAAATAAGAGTTATACAGTGTTTCAGAATGCGACTAAGAAGATTTCTGAAAATATTTAATATAAACATTGTTTATTTTTATTCGTAAAAAAAATTTGGAATAAAATCTTTCATTTTTTCGTATAAAATATATACGAAATTTATTTATTTTACATTATTATTATGTAAAAATGACATTCAAACTAAAACATATAATTGATGAATAACAAGTGCAAACCATTTGATAATTTTATTTTTTAACTACACTTCTTTTTTTCTTGCATGCACTTCTATTAACAAACATTGATTAAATTTATATGCAGCATATTTGTGTAATGATATGTATAATTGCGTCATACATTTACGATTTTGATTTATTTTGTATTGCCCAGTAAACATCAGAAACATTGACATATTTTACTATCGAATACAAAAGTAGTGTAATTACTTATTCCGCGTACTACCTTCGTGTAACTTGTACGCGAAATTTAAGTATGGATAAAAATTGTATTCAACCATAAACATTTCGTTTTCTACTGATGAAACTTTAAGCCTCACAGTATTTGTTTAATGTTTTGAATTTGAGATAAAGAAGCTTGGGATTACCGGAAAAAAGTCTTGGGCTGTTTTGAGAAAAATCTCTAGTACTACAACTTGGCTACAAAATAATATTTATGTTTTTGAGCATGCTTCATTTAATGTCTTCATTATTTTGACAAGCAAATACAAAAATAAAAACGTCTAGCCAAAATAAACCATTCCAAAACGTGTCACATTTATATTCCAACATATGTCAATAGAATTTGATAGAGTATTTTGTTTTATCTGTTATTTGATTTCAAAATTGATATTATCAGCTCTGTGGCAAACATATTTAATATCAAAATCTCATCTAAACTTACATATATCAATCAATATTTAAAAATGATTTGACAATAGACAATACACGTTAAATGCCAAACAAATTGGAAAATCTGTGATATCTACATCTTGTTATAATACGTGTTTTATAGTTTTACAATTTTCCATTCAGAAATACAAAACCGTATTAATAAATAATCTCAAAATAAAACAATACTGCAATGAAACAAATTACTTTACGTTTTTTATACCAAAAACATAAATACGTTACACAAAGATAAATTTTAATTGCCATATCATATATGTAATTGTTTGAAAAAATTGGGATTCTCAAATGTATAATGTTAGAAGTTATAAATAAATCAATAAGAGTGAGTTCGAAAGAGTTTATTTAGAAATAATCTTTTAAAATTAACACAACCTATTAGTAATAGGGCCTACAATCCTGGGATCTCGGTCGGATTTTTGAATTTGGAAAATCTTGGAAGAGCAAAAAAAGTATCGCGTCTTTTCATTCCAGGATTTTAAAATCGCCGAGAAACAATTTCTCATCCCGAATCCTGAATTTCTACACGATTTTATGGTGAATATTCAATCCCAAAATCTTGGGATTACAAAATGGGTTAGAGATTAGATGCTGTAGTTGTAAAGCACATTTATCTCATTACAATCACTCTTTTTTTAAATTTATAGCCGCTTCCAATGTGGGTATTTCAAGCAGACGTTTTACTACAAGAACTGGTTGTTACTCAGTTGCACAACTTTCTCAGACTAAGGATAGAAAGGATAGAGTTAGGACAAGACTAGTGGTTAGCTAATCGTTCTCGCTACATTATGTTAGAATTGCACGGGTTTTAGACATCACATCATCCATGCGTTCGATTCCGACAAGGGTTCGAATCCGTGAGATCCGTCACGGATGCCAATAACGTTGACCACTTTGCTAAGGACACGGCACATTCAATCTATTACGGATAGTGAAAAGACATTGTTACTAAGACATACAATACTTGGAAGAATAAAATATATTTCTGTTTATGGTTAGCATTTGACAGATCGACTATTACAACATGAAACAGTAATCATTAATTTTAAATCATACCAAACGTAAAAATTAAGCATAAATCGTGTCAAGTATGAGAGATCCTTCCTTATTAGTGTGTATAGGTTATTTGAAAATCGAGAACAGCCCCGCATAATTCACTAAATTATATAAGCATTTTGGATTATATTGTATTCAAACTGAATTCCTATCAATAATCCATAGATTTAATAATATAGAATACAAAACAAATTAACACAGAATTCCATAGCACTAAATTGGAATCCTTTGCATAGAGCCATTCTGGACTTATAGTAATTATTATCGTATTATATCGAAATTCTAACAAGAATGTTATTATAATATAATAGGCAGTTAATATTGGTTAATTAACATTTCATGTATTTTCACAAGTTTGTCAAAATTTGCTCATAATTTTATTTCAGGGAAACGAAAAGTTCGTGTGACAAATTATGACACGTGTTTCGCTTTTGTAAAAAGCGATCATCATACAGATCATCGCAAGGCTTATGTAAAATGCAAAAAACGCGTCACAATTTGAAACAAACAAAACAAGTGGAATACCAAAGATATCAAATAGAATTTTATATTTAAATTAACTTTCCCAAAGAAAATATTTTTTTAAGAAGAATAATGTATCTTCATCAAAATGTAAAAACATAAATTTGATGATATGTATTATTAGACAACTTATAAACAAAAGAATAATTTATTATATTATAAAAAAATGTTTCTTAATATGTTCCGTTAAAAAACTCCGCAAAATAACTCAAAAAATATAAGAAAAGATACCTTCTTCAAATATATACATGGCTAGAATCCGTTTTTCACGAACGTTATCTTGACGATTTATCGACTTCGCTGCGGCCGATAACATAAATTTGAGGGTTATATTTTATTTTTCGGCAATTTCGGCTATTTAAATAAAGCTTATGGCCACCACCCGTTGCCTCGAGAGTCTCTTGTCCTTCACCAGTATCTTTGTAGAAATGTTTTTTCGTAAATATTTTATTTTATAAAATGAGGAAGAACAAAATATCGTTTATCGAGATTAATTTATTTTCCTAGGTATAAATTTTTGTTTGTATGCTAACTTTCTTTAAGTACTATTTTAATTATAATTTATTTATTTATTTATTTATTTATTTATTTATTGTTTAAAATTAAAAATATTGGTACATGACATAACAGCTTACGCCAATTCGCCATGTACTTGACAAATAAAAGACACAGAATATAAAATAAAATTACATAATACATAAAAATCAACACAAAAAATCAAGAAATAATAATAGTAAAATTTCACAAACAGTTCACAAATTACTATCACCAAAAATGTCCACTTCACTAGGCAATGAGTTGATCAATCGAACGGCCCTAGGAACTGGTTGACTCAAAACCTCCTAAGCGAAAGGTATAAAGTTTTTAGAATTAAAAGTTTTCGCTCATATTTGTCAAGTGCACTGTCTTTTACATTTATTACAATAAATAATAATAGTAAAAATAAATTCAAATACCATACGACTAAAAATTCTCGATTACGGTTCGTGCATTATCAAAAAAAAAATGTTAATTATAATTTGTAATATAATACATTTGAACAAACATATATCGTAGAGAACAAAAATTCATGTGGCCATTTTTGTGATATTTTTTACGCTTATAATTAAATAAGTACCAAATAATCTTATTTAGTCAGTGAATTTTTTAAAAAGCTGTAATTTTCATCAATTAGAAAAAAAGAGTTTTAGCCTGGTAACTGGCAAGGTATGTTATTTGCAATTTTATATGAGTTACTACCTTCCGTATGAAAAACAAACAATCGATCATTTTACAGATTACCTCTCAATATTTATTTTTTTGCATAATAATACCGTAACTCACTCGGATGTGTTATCGAATACAGACGTTGTCAACAAGGTATACCGATTTTCAAATGTAAACACTGGCAAATTAATATTTTTTACATAGAGAACATTTTTTTTTACGTAAATTCAATTTATGAAAACAGAAACACGATATTCTAATAATGTAGATTTCATAGTTATTTCCAATGACACATAGTAAACAGTATAATTTGCAAATAAACTATAACAATATTGAGAAGCGCTGCAGTAAAACATTAAGTAATAAAAGCAATGCACAGTTAGTTGCCAGAGGCAAAGCGATAAATTATACGAGATTGCTTTCTCTTCCACAATCCTTCTAAAACTTTTATAGAGCATGTTGCCTGCACTTTTTTCACCAAATTAGGTACATTATGTTATGGTGCAATGGAAATTAAAACCACCGACTTCATTTATTTTTATTTTTTCAAATTTATTTTACAATAATTGTTAACTCTTTCATTTTTAGAGGAGTCATATTATATAATTCACTGTACGCGTGAATTTCATACAAATAGCTGGCTGGTTAATCTTTTACCACATAACCTGTCAATCTAAGGGTTAGTTAAGAGCGGGTTCAGAGAGTTCAGGCTGTTGAAACCTGAACCTATGTTTTCAAATCTGACACGACACATAATAACCTCATTACCTGTTTTCGAGACCTTATTTTTAAAATATAAAATATCTTTAATATTTGCAACTGCAGAATTCACTAATTGACACCAGTCCAATTAAAAAAACACAATAACATCAAAATCATCATGATAATTCATATATTTTAATATCTTTAAGTGGTCGATCGATCAGTGGACGCTTTGTGTTTTCTTACATCATATTTTCTGAAGAGGAACACCAAATAATTTTTTGTTGTGTTTTATTATGTACACAATAAAAAAGAATTTTAAACTTTTTTTCGCTATTTTAATTGAATTATCCATTTTTTGTAAAACTTCGAAAACCGGATAAAATCTTTTTAAACGTCGGTTTTTGTATAGCCCTACTGCTCGTGTTGTTTTATATCATTATATTTATTTCAAACGGTTATATTGTCTTTTTCCCGTACAAATTTATTTACAAAGTATGTGATATTTTTCAAACCTAGTCATCTCCATCGAGTTTTTACATGATAATCTTGTTTGAAATATATAATTAAATGTCTCTCAATGAATAACGTGCAGTTACGTAAAAAGTTACACATAGAACGTAAGTAATATATAAAAAAATGGTATTCTGAAGCTAAAAGGTATTTAATGGAGCAATATCGTGAAAAAATATGTTGGCACAGCCCTGTTTTTGATTTATCTAGATAAAAATATTTCAGTACTAATCGAAAATTCTCATTTTCAACAGAAGTTATTTCGAAACTGGTCAAATCCATAAATATAATCAAACGTGGCTTTTTCCGAAACAAAAATGTAAATTTCTTGTTTTTAAGGAATTTTAATTATCAACCATAGCTAAAACCGAATTGATAAATGAACACCATGACTTTAAAATGGCACAACATGGTCTCATTGGTTAAAATAACCTGAATATAAAAAAAGATTTTATTTAATTTCATAGATGATGGATATTTTTACCTTACCAGTTGAACATAAAGTCACGCAATCAAAATTTTAGGCTTAAATCTAATTGAATAACTTTTATTATTCTGACTAATATTTACTATTAAAGTAATCCTTTATTTGTGGCATCTTCGGTGAGTAGGAGAAAAGTATTTTGTTACCATTACCCTTTATATATCAAATTTCTAAACATGTTTCATACGTTCATTAATGAATAGTGTACCAGTATAATTAGTAGATAGGTTCCATTGTTCTAATATTCAAAGTAATCAAAACACAAAGCGTCTGTTTCTATTAAAACTTTTGCTGGACAGGGCAAGTCGTAAACCTAAGTAATAAATATTTTAGGTAAAAACAGCGAGTAGAAAAACATAACAGCACGGTATTTCTAATGCTCATTGAACTACGAATAAATTAATCTATAGCTATATTTTTTAACGATATTTATATTAGAAAAAATGTACTTGATCGACTTGGTCAAAACAAACAGGTATCTGATATCGTAAGCTATTTTGCTAGAAATAGTTAAATTAAATAATTTAATCGACTTGTCCAACTTTATAATAAACGCCTGTGAGCCAAAGAAACTGTTCTAAGCTTGAGTTTAAGTTATTATATTTTAAATGTGATTAATTCAATAGTATAGGTCTGACATATGATACATAAACCATAGTTTAAAATGATCACATTTCGTTTTAGAATAACTCAAAATCAATAACTTCAACCACAATAAATAATTATTTTTTTAAAATAAAATAATATCTTGCATATAAGTTATATTTAAACTTCAGCAGTGATTGAGTGGGTGGGAACTGGGTAAAAATTCTTGAAGTTGATCTTTGAAGTAGCATACGAAAATTGCACATTTTCGCTGAGGTATTTATTCCTTTCTTCATTCTTCTTTGACCATATTCACTCCCTATGTAGAGCATATGGCCGCCACACAGCACCTTCATGTTTTCCTGTCTCATGCCAATTGCTTTGCTTCCTCCCATGACATGACAGCATCTCAGAGGTCTTAAAACTATTAGATTTGTCACTAAATGTTAAATGTTTTTTATTTGTTTTTATAATAAGCCTGTTTCGGACAAATGTAACTGAATTAATTCAAGTAAAGATTTTATTAAAGAAGTAATATATCGCTTGAACCACTTTATTTTTCTTAGTTATTCATAAATATTACTTAGAACAGCCATTGTAGTACTATTTTTTCAACAATTTAAAAGGCTCACTGTTTGAATGAAATCATATCTGATCATATGACAAATTCTATGAGTTTTGCTTAATTTTTGTAAACACATAAAAACATACTACAAGACGAGTAAAAACTATTACATTATTATCTCGATGGAATGAAAGAAGACGAAAAATCTACAACATTGGTTATTTAATTTTGTATGAATAACCTTACCTAGAATTATATTTTCATCAGTTGATCCCGATCTTTACTACAAAGTATTTAATTTTTCAATAAAATGTTGTTAAATAAAAACGGAAAATTCGTCACCTTCTTCTAGGACTGTTTATGAAACTAACATTTATAATCATCCGTACATCATAAATAAAGTAATGGCAAAAGATTGGCTTTTTGTAAAACACCATATTCTTTTGGTCCCATTTTTTAAAAAAGCACCGATTATTTTTCTACTTTAATATATTTGAATAACGGAACGGATTTTGTAAACTTTTTGAGACTCATATTTTCTCCAGAAAGCACTCTGCAAGTATGCATAAGATATAAAGCTCAGTGTCATGTGACTTACGTCTGAATGAATTTTTGAACATGTTTTCCAAGGTGTCATAATTACAGCACGATCTCATATGAAATTATCAAAAGCTGTCCTATAATATTTTGTGTCTTGAACCAAACGCATTCTACATTTCAATGTATTAAATAAATAAGAGTTCAATCAAAGAAACACATGCTGGCATATAGCATGTTCAAGTTCCATCTTTAAGATGGAAAGGTCTAAGCCCTCACATGTCAAAAAACTTCCTTTTGATGAAACAATAATAACGTAGTCTTTTGGTTATTCAAAATATCTTCATCAATCTGATGAAATAAATAATCTTGGAAAAGGCTTTTTATTCGAAATTTTGATTAAAAAGATTCAAAATTTTGATCCATGTGCAAATTATTTATTTGGAAAAACAAGATATTTTTTAATTTGTTATGATTGTTTTTGACAGATGATTTGAAGTACATTATTTTTGACACTGTCTTTCACACTGTGTGTTATCATGGACAAGAAATTTATGAATGAATCATGTGAGGTTATTATTCCTTTTCTTGTAATGTAAGATGTTTGGATTAGTTAAAAGGTATTTTAAGGTAAAAACCGGATTGTATACTATTTTTTTTACCATATCCGCTCCCAATGTGGATGATATGGTCTCTTAGTTGGGTTTATTTCAACAGAAGCGTTTCTACAAGTATTTTTTGTTACTCAGTTGCTTAACTTCTCTTTTTTCAAAGACAGTAAGGATAGAAGGATAAAACTAAGACAGGACTAGTGGTTAGCTAATAGTTTTCGTTCTTCTTTTAAAGGATAAGTTGGATAATAGGGAATTTTGAGACATCGCATGCCTTAAAACAGAAATCTATAAATTGTAAATTGTCAATTTATAAAAACTCTTCGTACTGGTATTCGAAGCCATAACCATCGTAACCAACCACGCATCTGGCGAGCTTACTAATTAGCCGATTTTAATTATAAATTATTATATTTTTGATGTAAAAATTATCCGGTTTATCTTGATGGTAACTGAACGATCATTTGCTATTGCTTCTTGGTTAGTTAGTACATAATATGTACACGATATATTAAGAATGTTTTACTAGCCCTACTTTAATAGTTACATATTTTTATAGTTTCCTTTTAAAGTTGCTATATGTTATTACTACGCCTAACAGTTTTTCACATTTTAAAAAAGAATCTTGTCTATTTGTTACCGAATCGTTACAACGTAAATTTGTTTTTTGAAGAAATTTTGTCACTTGCCTTTGACTTCACTAAATTGAAAATGATCTTTATTTATTTTCCTTGATTTTTAGTGATTCTCTATTTGAAAACAGCTATAAACATTTGTTTTTGTGCATGATACTTACATAATTAATCATTTTTTATCAAATACGAGCGATTTTGACAATTGATATGAAGGTTTCAGATCAAATGTTCCATTGTGGTCTGATTGAGCTTGGTTTGGTTCTAATGTTTCAGAAAGGGCAGTGTCAGATTTTTATTTCAATTTCAATATGAGATCTTAAGAATTGGTGTTTGTGATTTCAATTCTCCTCGAGTTGATCTCACTTGATAAGGCCTTACAAAAATTCAAACCAATTTTATCTCGAATATCCTTAAATTTCAAAATATTTGCGCATCAACATTAGTTGTAATGCAATTTTGCAAGGATGCTTATTGTCAAAATCCATAAATTTCTTATTTTCAGAGTTTAGACAAAAATAGTATTTTCAATTAATAAAATTTTATCGATGTTCTACCTCATAATTATTGTTCATAAAAGAAAAACCTATAATGCCCAAAAGAAGAGTGCAATAATTCTTAATTTTAACATAACGCTCGGTTGCGTATTTTTGATACACCTTCTGTATTTATGAGGTACGCTAAATTCCCGAACAAAGACTCATGTGCACTGATGTATGTTATAAAAACGAAAAAAAATTGACGAAAATATTAGCTTTGATTTTTTTATTACTATTTTATAAATACACATACGCGACCTATTAGACTGTAAAAGTTTTTATTTAAGCAGTCGTAAATAATAAAAATTCTAAAATACTGTGTTGACTAAAATGGCACAGTATTGCCTACAGATCAATAGTAATTTTGAGGCATAGTAATGTTTGAATTTTTAAGTGATTCGAAAAACTTTAATACATATATTTTTTTCCTAGAACATCAGTCTATTAAAAGAATAATAATAAGATTGTCAACTTAAAAGTTTTGGAATTTATTTATCGTAACCACCAATATAACATGATCATCAAATCAAATATAGCAACATAACTAACCTAACCTAACCCATCTTTTCCACGTTGCAAAAAACTGTCTCAATTATACGCACAATTAAATTGATAGTATTACTAATACAAAATTAAAATTGATAACTAAGTTATTCCACAACTTTATATTAAAAATGAACTTCCAAAAGGTTACCTCCGGATTGGAATTATTTCCTTCCTATAAATAATTCCACGATTAAAAAATCTTTGCATTATCCATGTCCTATCATTCTTCATCAGTGCGATATATCACATTTCTTAGTAAAACTTTGATATTTTTATTATAAATAATTTTTCCTTCATTTATTGATTTTTTTTCAAAGAAAAAATTAATGATATAATATTTTTCAACTTTAAACAATCATTTCAGGAATTGTATTAAAAAACATAATATGAAATACATATGCCATGTTAATTTCACAATTTTTTTAATGATCCAATATTATCAAATGAAGAGTTATAAATTTAAAAAATCCTTTTTTAAATTTATTTTACTGTAGTGGATAATACTCGCGATGAATGACGAAATGCGACCAATATGTGGAATTGGTAAAAAAAAAAAATATTTTTAAACATTGTAAGTAGAATAAGAAAACACGTCCATGTCAGTCGTGAATAACTGACCAAGTAAAAACATTTAAAGCACTTTTGTTACTTTTTATTTTAAATGTTTTTTTTTCTTTTTTTAAGTTATTTTAAATACTATAGTCGTTTTGCATCGTTTGATACTTTAGTCTCTACTTTGTCTTCACACGTTTCACCATAATAAAGGTCAACTAATTATTGCTTTGTTTGATTTACGTGAGACCTAAATAGCTACCTTGAATTGAGAAAGTCTGCAACACAAATAAGGGCGTGTAGGCTGTATATAAGATATTTATTAACAGCTAAGATTCATTGTTTTTTTTTTTTGTATTTAAAAAAAATCTATTTAAGAAATATTATCAAGTAACCAAAATAGATATCGTTTTTTACATAAACATTATTTTTTTTAACTATTTAAGAGTCTTACAACAAAGATTTTAATAATTTACTGATGGAATAGGTACTGAATATAAAAAAATCCTTAATGCCTTATTAAAATAAATGTGTCATATTTTACTTTTGTGGTATAGTTTTCACTGCATATTTATTTAAATAGTAAAATAGGCATGTCTTTTGTGAATAATACAACGAGACAATTGCACATTATGCACTAAACAAGCTACTATTAGTTATAATTTTTTTTAAAATTTTATATAAAAGTACATTGCTTTCAGTTTCATAAAAATGTTCCACTTAAAAAAACGTTTTACCGACGGGATGTGTCATTTTTTTTAAATATTTTATATCGTATTTAATCTTTTTTACACAAATTTTAGTGCATAGCTTAAACGCATTGGATGTGTGCAAGGGCCCGGGCTTGGCCCACAGGTCATAACCCGATTCGGCACGTGGATTGTGTTCAAGCTGGTAAGGACAATTGAGATTCGGGTTCGGACCATACGTGATAGTATTGATTCTATCCCCCTTTTCCCCAATAATTTACAGTTAGTAAAACCATCACTGAAATAAGCGAGAACGAAACTATATTGAGTATTTAGACTTGCTTTTATCAATAACAGTTAATTCAAAAATTATGTTACTGAAACATTTAAAAAATCGGGGTTTTTGAGTCGAAGAATATAAATCTGGGTTTCGGATTCGGTAATTATAGTGGTATTAAGAATCGTGTTCGGGTAACATAATCAAATATTGAAACGTGTAAGTCTCTAAGCCACACACAGAAAAAAGGATTATTTATATTAATCAATCTGAAACCGTCATAATTTTATTTTACAATATAGACCTGTAGACACATACATTTTTAAGTCTTAATATAAATATTACCACCCGACGTATATTGTTAGTTTATGAGATCAAATACATAATGTATGCATTAAACATTATAAAAGCATTGAACGCATCCCCTATGCCCCCATCATAACTCGTTAACACCCAATACTAAATATTAGTTAAACCCGACATGGGTGGAACTCATACACAACCACAACAACTAATATACTAACGAGACCCTTTTAAGAATCTACCATTTACCATTAACATCAGAGATCGTACAACCACTAACGTAACATTTTAATGCATGTTTAGACAATCCTAATATTTCTTGACAAGCATAAATTATCCAGGTTGAGCTTTTATCTTGAGTCAGTGGTTACTTTGAGATAACTCATTGAAACGTAACATTAAAAATGTATTATAATAAACTCATACGAAAGTTTCATGACAATATTTTTGTAACAAATATTTCACTTTAATTTAGCCAGTTTGAAACATTTATAATATTTACATACATAACTATCTCTTATCTGCAGAGAAAATTATTAATATTTTCCGCTATTGAAATTTATTACCGAGAGCATAAAAAATGTACTAAAGTATGTGAAATTTGTAATTATTTTTTATATATTATACTATATTTTTTGTAAATTTATAAAGCTTTTAAAAAATCGTTGATAAAATTACAACGGTAGCGTAAAATTTTCAGTTCCATAAGGAAAGCCGCAATCGATCTTCGATTTGTGTCTAAGTCTGTTTGATACTGTCATTCATTGAGTTTACTTTTTAATTATACTTGTATATAAAACATGGATACCTGTAATGCTTTTATTTTTCTCATCCAAGCTTTATGTGAGGACGGAAATTTTTGAAAAATATCGACTGCATAAACATAAACATTGTATAAGCTTATGTTTCATATTCAATTCATTGAAAAATTGTCCAGTTAAAATTCTCATCTAATAATGCATTTTATTTCTGTTGGTAACAGTTACGACGTGAATCGCGATTTTCGACTCCTTTTGTGTGATATAGTCTTCCGAGAAAACCTATTTACACAGTAGGCAGTTTGCAGTTTTGCTGAGTGCTAACAATCTGCAAAGGCAGTCATAATGTTTATAGCTATCGAAAATAAAGAGGGGAAATAAACTATCAGGGTGCAAATGTTTTCCACATCGCTCTTAATATAATACATTAAAGTTACTCAGGGGAAAATAATATTTTTATACAGCAGTAAAAATCTTGATTTTTTACTGTTTTTGATGAAGGAGTATTGATTCATATAAGATTTTAAATATAGTATTAAAAAATGCATTAAATAAAATTATAGCAAAAGGCTGCTTAACATATAAATGCAGTTTAAAACTTTTAGCAACTTTAGTGGTGTATTTATAGTTAACAGTACTCACTTCTAATATCAACAATTGGGTATTCACACATTTCAGTATTTAAAATAAATCCGATAACTTTCCCATTTAACTACATCACTTTTTTAGTTATGTTTTGTTTGTGGTAACATTATAAAAATCAGAGACAAAATTTATTTCTCTTACCAAGATATGATATAAGTAATATACTTATTTAAATCAATAGCAGACACAATGTAGTCGTAAAGTAAGTGTTATATTTAATGAGGAATTGCTTATCTTGATTGAATCGAAATGATTAAATTAAATTTATTTTATACAAGGTAATCTAAAGAAATGATTGTGCAATTTTCGAAATTTATAAAACTTCAATGTGATATTTTTTTTATTCTTGGTTTCCAATTAAGATTTTACATCAATTTTAAAGTGTTCAGTATCAATTCTTGAATGATGAGCAGTATATGAAAAAAAAGATCATGAATGAAACTGGTCTTGATCCTTATAAAAAATGAAGTAAGAAATAAAAACGTGTTTCATTTCTATTTAAATTTATTTAAATAAGTAAAAAAGTTTTTTTTTACATTTTTTAAATAGATTTCGATTAAATTTGCAACGTAAACGCTTTATATGTAGCGTATAACTTTGTTGATATACGTTTCATTTCCCGCAGAGAGGATTAATTGCTTAAATAAGTGTTATTCGATACTTTGCTAATTAGTGAGATCCATGTTGGCATTTAATAATATATAGCAGTTGATTATTTATGCAAATGGTTGAGAGAGGCTAAACTTTCTTCTAGGTAGAGTGAATATATTTACATAGCAAACATAAACGATATTTGATACTGCAAGATTGAAACACAGTCATTACGTATAACGTAAATTATTCACTAAAAAATTATGAAATATTTGAAAATGGTTGTAAAAATCCAGAAATAAGTATACTAAGTAAGCCATACTTGTTATTTCGTATCCAAATTTCGAATTTATTATTATTATCCTAACAAATGCCATGTTCGTGGTCGAGTGTTCAAGTGGTCAGCGTGTTGGCTTTGGTTGCAGTATTCACAGGCTTGAGTCTCGGTACAGACAGTTTCTTAAGATGATTTATTAAAAACTAGAACATGGGATGTCTGTGATTTCTAACATTCTATTCAATCTTGTAGTCCAGGTTCTTTACCTTCAAAACGATCAGCTAAATACTTTCCTTATCTTAATTTTATTCTTAAATCTCTATTTTCTTTGAGTAATAGAGTTTGAGCAATTAAATAATAATAAGTTCTAAAGATACGGAATCCATTGGAAGCCATTTTGAGAAAAACGTACGAAACTGAAAAAAAGCATTACTTATTAATTTAATTTGTGCGTGCTATACGTTACAATACAATATGGTAATTCACAATGAATTCGTCAAATTTACTGAGAATAAAAATGTTGTCACATGACAACATATTATATTCAACGAAACGTTTAGAGAGAAGAATCTAAATTTAACACTAGCGCGAAATTTAAAAAAAAACATTTTTTTATGGAATGAAAACATATTTTCTTCTTAAATATCAGCTCACAAACTGAATTTCAATTTACAATTTATTTCTTATAACTCAAAATAGATAACTAAAAAAAATATTCGGAACATATTTCATTGAAAATTATCACAGTTGCTTTTATACTATTTTTTTTTCATATTGTAGTTAACAGTTACTAAATGATAGTTAGTTACTTTATACGAAAAAACATTCTGAAATTTCAGTGTCTACTTGATAAAAGAGATAAAAGCTTGTTTTTGGCTTTAGTCACATTACTCTAGTATGATAATGCGACACTGGTTAGAAGACATTAATTAGTTTACGTCTAGGCAAAAACTGATGTATTTTTTTAAATATTTTTTATTAGACAAAAGATCCCACAGTACAATTAAATAAGAATAGTTTTACATTCTATACGAATAAATAAAATATTTCCCACAGTTTTGCTCATTGATAAATTGATAAGTCAACATCACTATGTGATATTATTTATTAACTTAGACGAAATTCAAATAATTGGATAATTAATTTTACCAAACAATGGTTTTTGATTAATGATGACAAGATTGATTGTTGCCTACATTTTATCATCTGTATGGCTGACAGAGGCAATCGTCGTGGGTGGGTGGGAGTCTGAGGGCACCATCCGGTTTGGTCAAATACATGAAAATCGAATTCTTTCAATGCAGTTGTTTTTTATACGTTTTCATATACAATCATGTTTGCATATGATGGTTTTTAGCCTCCATACAGTCTTAAATAACATTTTTTAAATGTATTCTCGAAGGTTTTCAAAACTGATTCTGCCAAGTTACGAATTTGGTTATTTAAAAAAATAACAGAAAAATCTAGTCGTTTGTTAAATGATGTTTCAGAAATATTATATAAAATGAAATATATTATGAAATACTGTTTTTTTTTAATATATTATGAAATATTAAATGTTTATTGATATAATGATAAAAAATAGTTGGTTGTCATTGAGTTTAACCAATATTCAATAATGAAATCAATTACACATGTATCCTTTTGGAATTTAAATAAGAATTATACATTTTAAGCAATTTTTGGTGTATTCGGGTTTATAAGAAATTTGAGGTTAGAATGAATTTATAATTAACAAATATTCTGTAGTACAAATTCATTGATTTAGCATTCAATACATTATGCACATATTCCGTTGGGAATTCAAGTAACGAACCGCACTATGGCTTCCTAGGATTTTAACTATCGTACTATAGTAATCGATATGTATAATTTACGTGGCGCACAATACGAAATTACAAGCCAGCAATTCGAATTGAACTTGAGGGTCAGAATGTTTTACATATTTTTTTAGATGTATTCTTAATTTATAAAAATATTTATATTTATAACACGTTGTTAATTTCAATAGAATCATTTCAATTTTTGATTGAAATACATATAACTGTGAAAAGGAAAAATAACGTAACCTACACATTTTCACCAAAGTCAAATTATGAAATATACGCAACCTTGAAGTGCACGAAGACTTGTTAAATGGTATCCAATTGATTTAATCTTATATTAATTAAATATATATTTTAAGAAAAACTATATTTTATGTAATTTTTCCTGGTCACAATTTTCACAGGCCCTTTTTTAAAAAGTTGTAAACATTGTGATAATCGAGAAAAAAAACTGTTATTGAGGAAGCTGTAGCCTTTTGTCTTTCCATGGTCGATATGTTAATATACAATATTGACATTTGACACCAGTGGTGGTTCTAAGCAATGGGCTAGGTGGGCTCAGCTTGCCCTGAAATTTTCAGCCAAAATGTGTAAGCAGTAATTCGGCCGCTGTAAGAACGAAAAAATAAATCCATTGTTTACGTACAATGTAAGTAACCTATCATTAATTCATAAAATATCTTTGCTCTGATTATTTTATATCATTATAAGGTAAATTTTCTAACTCTCTTTAGTATGGATATTGAGAATAATAAAAAAGATTGGGCGGATTTTAAATTAGTCCCTAGTAAAACAAAAGTCCAAAAAACGAGTTGAATGCAATACCTCCATGCATATGGATTTTCATTCAATGTTATAATGAGTACCAAACTTAACTATAATGTATAAAGTAGGTATGCAAAACCAATTTTCTCCAGAGGGCAACATAAAAAAAAGATAGGCTCGGGCCGCAAGGGAAAATGAATTTTAAATAACTCACTTATAAAAAAGTGTGAAGTTTTTATACATATTTATAATAATATAATCCAAGAGACAACGCAATTTTTATTTTTGTAAATTTAAAGCTAATTTTATAGAATTCGTTTGGAAATTGTTAACGGTTATTTAATGCAGATTTCTTAAAATATATACTATTTTATTCTAAGAAACAACTTTTGGGGGCCGCCAAATTCAAAAGGCACGCAGGCCACGGCCAATTTCGAAGTGGCAACTTTTACGATACCATAAATGTATACTATGCTAAACTTTTTTTTAGCCTACCCAAAATTTTGAGTCACGAACCGTCACTTATTGACTGACGATAAGTAAAATATGAAATTAATATTTTGGGACAGATAAATGAAATATAGCTGCCTGTGTGGTCGAGTGGTCAACGTCGTTGGCTTCGGTTAAGGAGGTCCTGGGCTTGAATCTTGGTACGGACAGTTTTATAAATTGATTTTCAATCGATTTATGAATTTCTGTTCGCAGGCATGGATGTATGTGATGTCTTGAATTATCCTCTCCTACCCATCCTATCCTATGAACGGGACGTATCGAGAGCGATTAGCTAACCACTAGTCCTGTCCTTGCCCTATCCTTCTATTCCTACTTTCTTTGAAAAAAGAGAGGTTGAGCAAACAGTTCTCGTAGAAACACATCTGTTGAGATAAACTCCATTGGGGGTCCATATGCTCCACATTAGGAGCGGACATGGTAAAAAATGAAATATTAAGAAAAATAATTGATTCCTATTTTTTTAATATACAATTATCTTCTATTTTTCTAATTTGAAAAATTGTTAAACTTCTTTGTGGGCTTCGATATTAAATCTTGGAATATTCGCAGGGTTGGCTTCCATTTACTCAAATAGAAGATACCGCATTCAAATTATAAATAATTTGACTTTATAATACTTCTTTTTGCTGTAAGCTAAATAATATGTTGTTAAACGTCCATAAAACGATGTTCAAAATCTATTTCTTTACGACCAAATAATGTTTAATAAACTGTCTGCTCATGTTTTGTTTTTATTTACGAGCTTATCCTAATATTGGACAATCTTTTAGTCGTACCTATGAAGTCTTTGAGACAAAGCATTGGCAGTCTGATAAGGTTTTAATTAAAGTCCGCAGTCCTACATATAAGGCTCCGTTGCTATGGCGATGGAATTTCTTTATGGTTTCTTTTTCAAGGTATTTAATGAACTATGTATTACATATATACTCAATGAATTCTATATGTACACAAAGCAAATAAACAAATTTATCAAGATTGCTTTATAAACTTTTTGTCATAATAATGGGATTCTTTTTAATTACACTATGAGGTACATATATGTATGTTTCTTCCAAAGAAGTATTCCGTGTAAACATAGTTTTTCTTAGAATGATCTGTGACAATTTTGTGCTCAACTTCAATTTACATATAGGGAATAAAAAGCTAGTGAGATGATTTTTTCAATTTTGTAAAATTTAAATATTATTTGAAATCATGCAATGTCAATAAATGTATTGAATTGAGATTTATTTGTAAAAAAAAATGTCTAACTTAACCAGTTCTTCAGAAAAATAGTTAAAGTATATCTGGAAAGTAATGTTTTGAACTTATATTCAGTGTATACACTAACTAGCTAATGAAAAAATCTACGATATTTAGCACTTTAATAACTGTAAGACAAAATTTTTAATCCAAATTTTAAAATGAAATATCAAGAAGATATTTTATAATCGCTACGCTTGAATTTCATCCAATAAACTACAGAGCCAAATTGATATTGATTTAGTCAAAACATTAGATGCTTCATTGATCTAGTTGTTGCAAGGACGAGTCGAAGGAGCACGCGCCTGAGACAAAACAAATTAAACGTCTTGCAAGGAAACCCTTCCAGAAATCCGTTAGTGGTGCGACTGATTGGAATAAAGAGCGCAAGGGATACCAAAAAGGGATTCAAACAGCCGTTATCAGCTTTTAACAATTTGTATGTTTTGGCGCGATTTGGACGCGATGTTAAAATAATGATATTTAAATACATTTAAAAAATATTTTAAAACGTGCAATTTATTTCGTTTTTATTATAATATGTAAGATTTATATTACAACTTCAATATTTAAATTGATTGAAATAACAGGCACTACATTTTTTTCACATAGCTTAATTAATGATTTAATAGAAAATTTTATGTATGAAAAACACATTTAAATTAATAAACAAATAATACTAACTAGGGCTTCTCGGTTTTTTTTCTAAATTTGTGACATTCGAAAACCGGTTTTTCAACTTGGTAACCGGTTGTGCCGAATTTTCCATAAACGAGTATATAAACAAAAGGATAGAAAATTTGGATCTTTTATTTGATGTTTTAAAGACCATATACCCGACATCATTACCCAGCGAAAGGGTATTTTCGATATCAGGTAATTTTGTAAAAAACGATTTGTGTTTTTTTAAATCATATTCTCTGAAGAGTAACACCAAATAATTTATTGTTGTGTATTATTATGTATATAAATAAACAGCATAAAAAATTGAACTTTTTCTCGCCATTTTAATTGAATTATCCATTTTTTGTAAAACTTAGAAAACCGGTTATTTCAAAAGTCGGTTTTTGTATAAGCCCTAATACTAACCGATTGCAATTGCTGCTTGCATGATAATAATAACAGTGTCGCATCTGAAAAATCCCATTGAAAAATGGTTTAATTTTTTATTTGCTTTAATGTCAAAATAGGTTTTAGCCTGCAAACCATCACATAAGCTTAATTTTTGTTTAATAAATGTCGATTTTTAGTTAATAGAAATCAAATTATTTAAAATCAGGAAAAAAATATAATACAACATCATTAACTAAGCCAATAACTTAGATTGTTCGCAATATATACGCGACTGACTTCTGATAATATTCCCTGAAGCGATATTTACATAACACATCAGAAAATCACTGGAAAATATCCATAGAGTTGTTAAGCAATATAAATACTAGAATAGGGACGTTAAACTGACAAGTCCTAACGCTACGTTTCTTATAGTAAGCTTTAACACGTGCCAGAGATCTTATAAGATTTTAAAAGTAATCCATCTTTGCGATGCTTATTTAGATTCAAATCACTCACCGTTATTTAGGAAGACCATCAGTTACGAAAATTTTCTATCAAATTGTATAAAATTTCTGTTAAGTTTTTTCACTTTACCAATTTACCCCAAAAAACATCATTCATCAATAACAAGTATGTAATATATATTTGTATATACATACATATAAATTCGTATGCAAATATTGATAATTGAATTTATTATTTACTGTATGAGTGTGATAAGACAGGATGGGTTCACAGATTTACAGCAACAATAATTTCTAACCAATCCAGAGTAAGAGTTTTCTATTATGTTGCTTTGTGCATAGTTAGGCCAAATTTTAGCTAGTGAAATCATGACCTGGCTTAAAATCGTCGATTCAAACAATTGTTAATATCATCATACAACCCAGAGAGTTCAGCATTTTGGTGAACATATATTCCGTTACTTAAACATGATTTTCAAATAATAATAATCCAAACTAAAAAATGAAAACAACATATTAAGAATATTCTAATATGAAAAAACGTTTTATCTGAAAAATATTTTTCGTATTAGTATTTATTGAATGTTTAAAAACCGATAGAAAATAAACGAAAATGCGTAGTAAATACGTTGTGCACACCATTTACACTTGAAAAAGTTGACTTTGTAATATAAAGCATTTTTCCTCGTTTTTACTACGAAATCTTTCTAGTAAACTCGCGATACCAATGATTCCTAACATAAGTGATAAAATAAGTGACGATAAAAAGTTTGAAGTGTTTCATCATGCATAGTTTACGCGATAAATCATTATTTCTTAAAATAGTCGCGATTTGTTGCTGGTTTTTGTATTTACAATATAATACATTGCTTTGTTTCAATTTAAAAAAATACATCAACAACAATTAAACTTCGCTATTCGTTTATTTCAATTTACTTGAATTGTATTCAAAGAAGCACTTTGATTTCATAGTAAACGTTTTTTTATTAAACTGTCATTCCATAATATCAAAATATGAATTTGTCGGGTTTTGCCATTGAGTACTTGGCAAACTTGATAGAGTCGTATTTATTGATCATATAATATGTTTTTATATAACAACTTCAAATGATGTGCATCTCAATACATTTAGGAAAATATTTTTTAGAAACCTTTGACAATATTGATACAACTACTATGCCTGCTTCTGAGACAGTAGTATTTATAATGTGTTAAAGTATTATTAACGAGACACTGCATTGCTGACTGGGTTATTTTACTTCTGCAATCTATACGAATTTTCCCACTTTATTAAAACAATTGTACACCTACTGGAGATACCATACAATTGTATACCTACTGGAGATTTTAAAAACAATGTATTTTCCAATCCGGTTAGGGCTTAAGCATAAGCCAGATGCTAGAATATTAAGAAAACCAGTTGAATGACAGAACAGTATTTTCATCCTAAAATATAACGTTAGTACCTGCCAAAGTACCAAAACGTTAACGACGCTTAAAAGTGTATTATGTTTTTAATATAGTTAAGATTTATTCTAAGTGGAAAAGTATATATATATAAATATATATATATAATATATAAATAAAAAACATTTTCATATTGAATTATGAATTTAGCAAGTTTTACGATAGAATCACGAGAATTTTCAACGGATAAAAAGTATGATTCAACAAGGCAAATATGTGTGTCTTATGACAAGGTATGTAATTTAATCGATAAAAAAATACAAAAATAATTTACTGATAATCATACACATTATAAATAAATACTTTTTTTATATTTTGTTGTTTGAGGAACACTCCAAGTTTGAGGAACACTGACGTTTTTGAAGCAAGAAAAAGCTCAAACAAATAAATCAGGATGCTGTAATGGGGTAAAAGCACAACCGTTCTTTTGGCCCCAGATCGAAGTTTAAAACCGTTTCAGTTTTGCTTACCCAGAAAGATAAAATGCTTGTTTTTTTTACTAAATCCCAACGTTAAAGTTTATCCAAGCAAACATAAAAAAGGTCAATATGCGTTGGGTTCAAAGCAAATGGATCTGAACGAATAATAATTACGAAAAAAGTAACCACCCCTGTGGACGGTTTATTATTTTTTTATACGCCGCGCTGAAATTTTGCGCACAGGATTAGGGGAATGAATAAACGTTTTTCGTTTTCATTTTTTATAAACAACAAAGCTGTTTTCCAAATTATGTACACAGCATAACATATTACACGTCTGCTTTTTTCTAAGATTTTTTTTTTAAATATAATATAAATCCAAAGACAAATATGAAGTTAATAATTATTTCCCATTGGTTTACCAGTTAAAATTAATAACAAATTTATTTGAGATTTTTTCTTCACTGAACAATCTTCTAGGTTTTATTGATAAACAGCAACAATGCTAATTGTACTGTGACGTAAATAATATGCTATATAAAATATGTACACATTTTCTACAGAGTCTACGACTAAAAATAATAAACAAAATGGTTTTTGTTTATAGATGTATATATGTATTTCACATAATTTATGATCTTTTAAAAACAGCATTATGTGATGATTGCCTACGGTTAATTTTATACATATGAGTTCTAAAAAATGTTATCTGTTCGATTATTGAGAGTTGTTCCAGAAGTCTTAGTTCTTATGTAATAAAGAATTCCCCCGATTCACTTGGAGTATTGGAAGTCAAAACATTACGTAAAATTATTATTTTCGTTTCAATAGTTTTGAAATATTCCAACGCTATGTTAGTTAATGCTAGGACCTTATTCGTATTTCTTCATTTCAATTTTATTTTTGGTACTATTTTCAGAATTTATCTTACGTATTCTTTCATCATAATCAAATATCAAACAAGTCAAATGTCATCAGTGCGGTGAAAATAATAAATATAACATTTAAATATCGACACAATTTTTATTAATAGGTTGCAAATAATTGCACTTGAATAGGTTGCAAATAGTATGTTTAAATTTAAAACCATACGACTTGTAAGTTGTTAATGTTCTTGTAAGTTGGTAAATTATCACAATGAATGAGATGTTTAAAAAACAAAATTTATGCGCTTTATAATTTAAATTGGGTATTCCGATTTAAAATAAAACCTTTGTTGAAATGTACGCATTATTTAAATGACAAAAATATGTATTTAGTATTTATATTCAAAATGAAATCAAAGATTTTTCGATGGCATAAACAAGTTCTCGTTGTCAAAGAAAAGCATAATGTCAATATTTTTAATCGTCAAAACAATGGATCATAATACGATTAATGAAAAAAAAAGATGTTTACATTTTTTTTTATCTGATAAACATACCCAATTTTACTTAAAATGAGAAAAGCCGTTTTTGAAGTATTTGCTTAGCCGTAGTTCAAAATGTGAGGTTTTTAATTTCAAACAAGAGACAATAAAATTCTAAAAATTTATTCAAAACGGTTTTCAGGAAGCTTATGACGAAAATTTTCGTTATTATAAAGTTTTTATGCGTCGCCAAGGTACGTAAGTTTGAAATCGTATTACACTTCCCGAAAAGCCGGGAATATTTTTGACAACAGGCAACCAGATACGCAGAAGCCTTGTTTGTATTAAAATAACAGGAAAAGTCACTGTCATAAAGATACGACAAAGCCAACATAGCTGATTGGTACAAGTATTTTAGTTAGTAAATATATTATTTATCTTTCAAATTTCAAATAAGTACATTATAAAGGAAATAATAAAAAAAATCTGACATCGCAAATATTGTTATAAATTCACAGGAAAATAAAATTAAGCTCTTTTTAAGCGTTCATTTTGCATTGACTTGCTTTTAATTGCATATTTTAAGCAGACTATTTTGCACACATAACAAATTTTACAGGAGAGACGAATTTTTTTTTAACGATTTTGGTCCAAAGTCAAATTAATAAAAAAAATAAACACAACCTTGAAGTGCAAAAAGTCTTATAAACTAGTGTTTTATTAACTCAATTTAATAGATATTTAGTTTTTAAGGAAACATTTTATGAACGTCCTTCTTTCTTTCGGCCTTTTTTTCAGATCAAAAAGCTAAATTTAGATACTAATTCAGCATTTGCGTAATAAGCCCTTTTTCTAAGCACAGTCGATATATATATTCATATTACATATAATATTGCTTTCGTTCAACACCTATTTTTCAAACATATTTTTTTGAATCAATAAATGGACATCTTTTTCGCGAAAAGAACTTTCATTATTATTTGATATAATATTACACTAGGAAATAAAATCATCCAGAAAAAAATAATTTATAATCATAGTGTCATGTTTTGTGGAAATACTTTGTAAAAATTAATATTTTCTAACCAAAATATTACTAAATGAATTTATAAGGGGTGATGAAAAAATATTATTTTATTCAAATGGTGGAAAGCCCTACAAAGCATTGTTTATCATTTTTCTTCCCATCTAGAGCCGTTGGTGAAACAAAAGTCACGTTCTTTCTTTGTATTCGCATTCCCTGAATATATAATGATAAAAAATATACAAACGAATACAGAGAAAATTCTTCATGCTTGAATACATTTCGAGAGCTATTTTTGTATCTGGCGATAGAAAAGTAAATGTCAAATAATCCTAATCTAACAATTTTTAGAATTTTAATATCATTAGCTTACAAAGTCAGTCAATTCAACACACACAGTGAGCATCCAGCAATTCTGAACAATTTTAACAAGCCGTTGTTTTCATCATATTATGACTAACACGCTAGACTTCAATTTAGCGCCCTTTCGGAAAATCAACAGATAAGTATACTTTCATTTTTTACCTAATACGTACATAAATGCGGTATATATATATAATTGAAGATTGTAACCTTTTTATCTTTCTCGTCTTACTGATTAATTATAACTACAATCTTCTTATAAGAGGTTGATTTTATTCTTACGTTAATTAAAAAATATACTGATTTTCTCTGCTGTTGAAATTATTAGTTTAGTTGGAAATAGCGCAATTTTTGCATGGCCACATACATAGGTAATTAATAGACTCGACCTGTAATATTACTGTCCCACTTTTATTTTTTTGATTTTTATTCGTTCTTAGTAGTTTACTGACCTTTGAATCTTTAAGTTTTTTTGTGTACTATTTATTTTGTCGCCACAAAGTTATGAATAACTGAATCTGGACTTCACTGGTGATATAAATTTAATATTTTCCCGCACATTCACGTGAGCTATTCTGTCATACATAAAACTAGGCGCACAGTATGTTGCCACCCGTCGTTTTACTTGAAATGGTTTACCCAAAAATATATAGCAGCACTTAAATAAAAGTATACCTCAATGTTTACAAAGTGTAGTAAATTACTTTACATATCCACAATTTAAAAAAAAATCAATCAACAAATCGTTATGCGAATATGTTATTGTGTTTATGTGTAAAAAAACGAGGTCCTTAAAAGATTCTTCCCACTTGTTTTCAATTCAATGACTGCTGAAGAAAATTAGTTACTTAATCTTTATTTTTCGCGTAACCATTTACTTCCAATTTCTTGATTGACCATTTAACGCCGTGAATCAATAATATGTATTTCTATGTAAGTTAAATATTTTTTTGAAAAATTGCTATCAGCTTTAAATCTTTTCAATTACTAGACAGTGAGTAATCGGTATAATATTTCTAGTCAAAAAAAAAGAGACACAAAGTTTAAAGTCTTCGTTAATAATATTCTTTGTAAAGTAAAAAGTTTAAAAATGACCTATTTTTTTACATTTTCATTTAATTGTAGTACTTTTTTTTAAACCTGGACTTGATAGAAATTTCTCTTGTAGTATGTATTCAAAATAACCAGGTCCCTATACAAATTAACTCGGCTTAGCATAATTTCATTTTTTCTTAAGAAAATTAATGAATGGCTCCGAATAGCTCCAAATAGCTGAAGCGCCTGGGAACGTGCTCAGGGGTAGATACTCTTAACAATGAGGCTAATTATTGGGCGTTTTATATCTTCTTCCCATGAGACTCTCGTCTTTACAATCTCAAACAGAATCCTTTATTACTAGCTTTTTCAGCGCTTGTAAATTTTTTGATTATTAAGAGCTCTTGGCACTTATTTTTTTTTTAATCTACTTATAACACTTCAATTGGTCATGAAAATTGTAAATATATACCTTGTAGGGATGTTTCGTGATATACATATACACAAGCTGCATGTCATGTTACATCGCTGTTTCAATTTTATCAATAAAGTTGAGCTTTTTTGATTTTGTGAGTTATAAAACTAATCAATAATTGTTATTAAAATTTTATTTCATATCCATTTTATAAAATTTTCATTCATTTTGACAAATGTGTGTTTTTGTGACAACTAAGTTTTTTATTGATTCCATTTTAAATTATATCTAACAGCTTGTTTTATTATTATAATTATTAAAAACAGCACTACATATTATAATATGGTTTACTATTTTTTCCATTTCTGTGGACTATTAAGTAACTTTATAAAAATTAGTCTTATTTTTTTTGCAATTTTCCAATTGAGTTTCAATTACCAAACATCAAAGTGCCCAAGCAATCAAATCAAAAAAAATCTACCTTTTAAAAATGAATATACCTTTATAGTCTTTTCTGAATTTGATTTTTATATCGTTTTGCTGTCTATCGTACTAGACTTAATGAATACTATGACGTTTATTGTTAACAACAATAAGATAAAAAGTAAAAAGCTCTAAAAATAAAATTGTATAATAAAATACTAAGCCAAACTAGTTGAAAATCACTAAATAATAAGATTTTACAAAATTTGTTTTTGCTTAAAAAAAGGTTAACGAATCAAAAGGATGAAACTGAAATACCCGAAAATAAACCTCTGGAAAAATAAACCTTATTAGAGCAAACTGTAGAATCCTTTGATCATATTATTTTATATCAAATTAAGAGCCTTTTTGACTAATTTTTAGCTAATGGTCGTGTCAAACTTTGACAATTACTGTGTGTTTTTGGAACATACAAAGATCCTTTACAAAGCAAGAAGTAGAAGGCCGTAGAATAAATGCTTTTGGCATTAAATTTATTATGTAGGTCTTGGCTGTTTTTAAACATATCTCTTGCTTAACGAACGAATATAAACAATATTTTGTGGCAACAAACAAATAATTTTAGAGCTTTTTAACCCGAAATCTCATAAATAATTTTCCTGTATTTTTAGAAAAAAAAATCCGTATTGTAAAAGTCACAGTCGTTAATACGTCATCAATATATGTGTTTATACAAAATAAATGATCATTACTTTGCCACTTGTTCGTACTTTGAGTAAACAATGATTTTTTATATAAGCTATGACTAAACTTGAAATTAAAGTATAATCATACTGTTCAGCAACATTTTTTTTTATCTTTGTGATTTCATTATGAATATAGTTCTTTGTCTATTGATGTAAAGATATTAACAATTTCCATTTAACAATTACAAAATTATTTTTTGATTTTAAGTTTTTATAATAACTATTGGTTAAGTTTTTTTATTATATATCATAAATTATGTCGATTTTCTAATTACTTACGGAAAACTTATTAATTTAAGTTTTTTCTTGAATTGTCTGAATTAATACATCAAATTATTAGCACAGTTTCATTGGACTGGGTTTTATCTCGGGAAACGATTCATTTTTTACTACTTCGTACCGGAAACACTTTCGAATCTCTCAGGATCTGTTTATTGTCCCGGATATAGACAGGAAAATGAACAAGACGGAATAGAAGCACAATAAATTGGTAAGAGCAGGTGATCGGACGTGTTCTATCTTAAATCAGTAAACTTACGGCCTGTGAATAAAAACACAACAGCAAGCTTGTTTGAACCCTTTACTACTTATTTAATGAGAGTATAATCATATTAAAAAAAAACATCATTTACTTATTGCAAATTACGCAAACATAATAAACACTATCCTGTTTTATTCTTCTAACAATTTTATAAAATATCGCGGTTTTGTAATGATTCATTTTCAAAGACAAACTAAACTAATTATTGTGTAAATAATTGTTAATAAAATAATAATAAACATCAAATTACATTATTTTTAAATAATTAAAATCAATACATTGTTTATACATCATAACGGTTCAAAGATTTATTAAATTTTGTCTTCCAATTAGGTACTTAATCATTATGCTTTATTTTTAAATGTGTATATAACGAGAGACTCGCAATTTAACTGTATTTATTTTATTTTAAATAACTTTTATGCACAGTGATTTTTTCCAGTTTATACGCTTAAGGAATTTGTTTACTTTTGAATTTTACTACATTCCCGTGTATCTGTAAACAGTTTGGACATACGATTTTGATTATCATGATCATAAACATTTCATTAAAAATTCGGGCTACTCAAAATTTATTTTGTATTGTAAATTGAGTCGATGACGTCAATTTTCTATTAGATTCGACTATTCATACAATTATTATAAAAAAAACAATGAATTTCAAGTGGTCAAAAATTACTGAATACTTATGTAACGCTTATTAATTACAATCTGTGGGTTAAATGGTGAAAAATAATTAAGCTTTCACAAGTTTTGAATCTTTAAAGTCGGTAATATATGATGGCACTCATATACGTTTTGCCATTAAAATTTGCAGAGAAAAGTCTAAGTAAAGGGTTTTGGTTATTTTGCACAAACTTTTCTATTACGCTACATCACACAATGTTAAACATAAGAAATCAGATGAACTGATATTAAAGATGGGGTTAAAATAAAACATTTTTGAGAGAAAGGGAGTGATAATTAATCAAAAACAACCAAAGTATCATTGGTTTACTGTTTTAAACTAAGATTGTATGAACGAAAGACTTTTTAAATTTAAAAGTTTTTCAAACATTTTTGTATTATTTCTTACAAGTAATATATTTTCCGATGAGTTATACTTTTACATATACCCGATTCTAGAGCAATGATTTCCAGTTGGAAATTTTCTTGATATGATCATTTCTAATCCAACTCTTATATTACTTAAAATTATTACTTTAAAAAAATAACCCTAGAATATAATTTAGAATTTCGACTGAAGGTGCTTGATGGAAATTTAGCCCTAGAATATGTCAAATAATTTAAAAACAAATGTATTTTCAGTCTGCAATCTGAAGCATTGAACAGTTCCCCAACCAAATATCTTCACAATGTGACACACAACGTCAGAACAAAATTAATACAAACTTGAAACAAAATTGTCTTTTAACGGACTGTGTGAAGGTTATGTTAAGCATCAGATACATCCATGAATTACAAAATTTACTACCAATTTACCTATATAAATATACTTCAAATGTATTAGAAAAATAGTTTAATCTCGTTAATCTTGTATTTCTTTTATTATAACTGATAAATTTCTTTTCAGAAAACGTACCCACATGAAATTCAAATAAAGACTCTGTCAGGAATTATAGTATTTTGACAATTTTTTCGCCGTCTTTGGCTTAATGCCAAATATATTAACAGTCATAGATATTTGATTTAATTGCAAGAATCTTAAGATACACTTACTTCATGTTATAAAATTCTACGAAATGTGTATCTATAAATGATCTTTTTTTAATTTCCATGACAATTTAAATGTTGCTTAATTAGCTTATTAGAATCTTACTAAAGATTCAATCAGATGAAAACTTTGTATGATTTTTTTCCTCTTGACTCCTGCAAATTTTGAATGGTCGTTCATTAAACGTGTTCAAATATTCAGCTTTTATTGTCTTGTAGTGAAAGCTCCGTTAAGCATCCAGAAGATGCCAAATAAAAGCACTAGCAGAATAAAGTCACAATAGCAGGTACTATAATGCTCATAATGAGCGGAACCCGTTCTTATTTTCATTAAAAATGTGGAATTAGTACAAAATAGATTTCTTTAAATGATGCATTTCCAAAAAGAGTTGACAATGAACATTAAAAAATATTCTTGAAAAGAGTTGACAATTCAATAATACGTCAATTTTTATTTTAAAATATTTGCACAGTACACACATTTGCATGAAGGTTTATTAAAAAATGAAAAATACATAGGCTTAACTGAATAAATGTTATAAGTAAATCATACTGTGTTTTTTTTACAAAAATCAAATAAAAAATCATAATTGTGTTTTAAAGTATAAATGTGCAGATTAATGCTGTATTTTAGAATATCTGTTTATATAAAATAACATTATATAGATTGCAAGGTCAGCAGGTATCGTTTCGTGATATCATTTTAGGTCTGCTTGTATCTCTAGTGTAGTTTACGCGCAAACAGCAATGTTGTATTAGTGAAAATAAGTATTCAGTTCAGTACCCTCCAGGGGCTTGTTTAAAATCGTGATCGATAGCTTGTAATGATTCAATTTATGGCCTCCAAGTGAGTGAAAGAGCAGTGGAGCTAATACGCACATAATTTGAGAAGGATTCCACTTCGCTTAGCAAAGACCCTTGCTTATGATTGACCTGCGCACCAGACAGGGGAAAATGATTCGGTGTACACTCGACTGCAATGGGAGACTGAATCCTGAGGATGAGTCTCATCATAGCATTCAGTCTTTAGTCTGCCAAACATTTTTCCTTTACTGATGAATGGGATTTTTTCTAAATGATAAAACTCTTACCTTTTCTACTAGCTTTTCAAAGATAACAAAACAAATTACCAGGCTTTGTATAACGTGCAACGCCAAACAGACATCGAATAGTCCTTAACTTATAGAAACTTTGTATTTATCTATAAAATTGATTTTTTTCACACTCATTTGGAAAAGTAACATTTCAATCCTTTATGTATTTGAACAAAAATCCATCAAACGAATGGAAAATCAATTTTAGCATTTGAAACGAATTACTGTTATTTATTTTATTATTTTTTTTATGTTTTAATTATTTTTTATTCAAATATAATATTTTTCTTCGCAACATAAATATGACCGATGTAGTTCAATCTAATGAAAATACACTTTTCTATAAATCTCAATTGTACAATTTTTATAGTGTATTTCTTTCCAATTGATTTGGGCTATTGTTCAAAAGCATGGTTATTTGTGTTATCTTGGTTCCTTCCCACCCATACATCCATCTTAAAAGACGGAGGCGTATCAAAAGATATTTCTAGCATACTTTTAGTCTAATTCAAAATTTATATATTAATACTATTTACGAAAAAGTGGGGTTGAACGACTTCAAAACAATAAGATCTCGTAGAACAACTTCTGATGAGATTAGCTCTAATACTCTGTATTTCTCCACATTAGTAAAAAATGTATAAAAAAGCACATATTTTTTATAACTAAATTATAACAACGGTATACTAACCTTTCAAAAAACAAAACTTTTGCTTCAAACTTTCAAATAAATAAATTAAATAATAAGATAACATCTATATTATGTACATAATAATCCCCTACTGCAACGTTTCCGATATTGATTCAATATTCGCATTTTTATAGGATGGTAATAATTTAATACTTTCTGAAATTTGCTTACTAAAGCCAAAGATAATTGCTGTACTCACAAGAGAGAACAAAATATTTCTTTCGCTTTGATTTGAATCTGACAGTTAAAATTCCAATTTATTCACAAACACTTTTTATTTAAATTTGCTTCGCATTAAGATTATACAATTCGCTGAAGAATTTCATTTATGAAAAATGAATTCGGCAAGGAACTCTGATCCGACTACAATTTTAATTAGAGAATTAAAAAAAAAATATTTTTTTATTTTTTTTGAAAGCTGGTGTACATTAGCATTTATAACTGACTTTCATCAGTTGAAAATGCTCGTCATGGGCGAAATCGGTCTGGTGAATTATGATAAATGTAGAATTATTATTTTGTTTGAGTTTATTGTGTTTTTTAATAACGTTTGGTTCTTTCGTAATCTCATCTGTATTTTCTCACCATTTGTTTAAATATTAAACATTATTATTTGTGGTATGTTTCAAAAGCATTCAATTTGCTACGTGAAGAGTACATGGTATAAAAAATTGCAATGAAATACTGATTCTTATATATACAAATATAATTATAAAATTCCATAGCTTTCATTAAATAAAAGTACACTTTAATACAAAATACATGTCTTAATATATACAAATAATATATCCACATATTTTTTAAAAATTAACTTGTAAATTTTACAAAACCCCATTAAAAAAATCGTATACGTGATTCATTCGTCATAATAAAAATGAAATAGTTTTTTTTTTGTTGCATAAACTTATCTGTGTCACGTAATAGAACTGTAAATTTTCATCACGCAAAGAATCTTTAAAACAATTTTCAAGTATTTTTATCGCTTAATTAATCATTTTAACAGAGAATTCTGTATAATATTGGAATCACGTTGAAAAATCTAGGCACAAAATTTGTTTCATGTTACTTCCAATTTGAAAAGTAGAATTTAACTTTGATATTGTTTTAAAAGGAATTGATATTTTTTTCTATAAAAGAGAACATATTTTTAGACGGTTATTTTATTTCGCTTTTTATTCTACATATTTCAAAAAAGGATTTATTGTTTGGCCAATTTATCGGTAAAAAGTTTTTAACAGTCAACTATAGACGCCATAAAAAAATAAATTCGTGATTGCCTCGTTTATTTAAAATCTTTTTTATACCGGTAGATTCAAATCTTTCTAATGAACGATCACCTCTGATCTTAGTAAAAAGGGTCGTCATTTATTTCAACTGGGTAATAATTAATATTTCACTCCTTTATTCAGGTCAGCTGGTATGTTTCTCGGCCATTTTGTTTTTCTTCTCCCTGGTGGTTGATGTGTTCGCAATTCAACATTAATATATACCGTAAAACATGCGTACTGTTGTGTAAAGTTTAAATAAAGAACTAATAAAAAACAACGCTCGTCTACTGAATTCACTTCATGATATTGTATTCACTAATCTTATTACATTTATTGCCTTTATGTTTACTATATTACATTTATTCAAAGTAAAAAATCAACGGTTGAAATATATTTTTTTTTTGCAATTGCATTTATATACCGATTAGTACCATGTCCGCTCCCAAACTGAAGCATAGGGAAGCAATAGATCATTTTTATGGATGCTTAAGTATTAGGAAAGAAGAAGATCGTCAAAGTAATTTTATTATTATTTGCTAATCGCTCTCTCTTTGTATTATTTTTCAGGATAATACTTAAGAGAATAATAATGACATGAATTAAAATTCGAACGTTTGGTCTCGTAACCGAGTAAAATAAACTCGAAACCATTGACCACTTAGATAGAAAATCACCATATTACACACATATTAAATTTTAATAGTGTCTACACAAATCAACAATTGATGAATTACTCATGGCTTAGTAGGTACAAATCAAAAGTAACCATTTATGAATTATGTTTTTTTTCTGAGGAAAAATAGAGTCGTCTTGTAAATCTCTACTTAAGATTTTTCAAAACCATTTTTAGAGCTAATAAGTTTTTTATTTTGTTTTTGAATGGCAAATGAAAAAAAAATTGATAAACAATAAAATTAATAAATTATCAAAACTTCATTCTATTGAACATAATTTAATATTCATAGCTTCCATTGAAGTCAGAGAAAGATTGAAATAAAAATTGCGTAAATACGTGCAAATAACGAAATTATTTACTCGCGCTGCCTACAAAATGACATCAGATTGGGAAAAATCGAAAACGACTTACATTTAGAAGTTTATCGCATATTTTCATTTATTTACATCTCAAACACTAAATCAAAAAACCAATAAAAAATAAAATAATCGTTTTCGATCATATGATATAATCACTTTAATAAAAAATGTGTTTTCTTTCTGACTATCTCTAGTTATATTTCATTAACATTCAAAACGTTTTTATATGAAATAATTTGTTTCTATATTTTATTTACTCTTTCTCACATTCATGAATTCAAACCAAAATTCGATTATTTGATTTCAACGTTTCTATACAATATATATATTAATCCATGTCCGCTCCCAATGTGGATCTTATGGCCTTCTAATGGAGGTATCTCAACAGACATTTTTCTACGAGAACTATTTGGTACTCGCTCAACCTCTCTTTTTTTCAAAGATAGTAGTGGGAATAGAAGGATAAGGTTAGGACAGGACTAGTGGTTAACTAATCACTTTCGCTACGCCTAGTTGTTGAAAGATGAGAAGGGTGGGAAGGAAGTTTTTTATTACAAATACCTATGCCTTCGAACAGAAATCGATAAATCAATCGAAAAAAAGCTGTTCGTACTGGGACTCCACCCCGTGAGATCCAACACTGAAGACAACAACGATAACCGATGCGCCATAGGACCCGACATACAATATATTATTTAAATAAATTGTAATGAAATATGTACCATTCTTTAATAATCCATTTGTTAATATTTAAATGATATGTAGTCTGGAGTGGTAGGTATATAGTAAAAATGCTGAATGTTTTCTCTCGTTGTTAGGTTATAATGGCGTGACCTGTCGCAAAATAATTGGGACTGATTGTCAGGGGTGCAATTTTGACATCTCGGACCTTGGCCACCGTATACGTGTATAAACACATCCTGGCAATCGAATTTAATAATTATAAAACACTTCAAGAATTAAACTTAATTTGAAGTTTCATAATTAAGAAAAGATACCGGGGAGAAAGAAAAATCAAACCAAATGAAATTAATGATTATTAAAACATCAAAAATGTAACACCACATTGCATGTCAACATTTACAAAACATTTTCGATGGATTCAGTGATAATTAAATGAAAATTCTTTTTAATTTAAAATTAAAATTGATAAATTGGTTGTGTAACAAATTATGACAAATATTTTGCATAAAACACATATATTTTTTTGGCTGAATATTATATAACCCGCTTAGCATGTTCGTTGCTAAACATCAGAAAGTTTTTTCTTCAGGTGTCCGAGGTAAGAGAATCGCTGATATTAGATAAAAAAAAAATTAAGCAGCTTGTATTCACCTAAAGTATTATAAAAATGGAAACAAATAATCAAGTGCTATTGCACGCTTAATATCAAACACAATGAATCATCATAAAAATAGCACAAATCAAACTCAGTTGTCAAAAATAGTAGTTTTACATGGAAAATAAGCACATAAATGATTGATAGGAAGGTTCAGTTGCAAGATAACGATGTAATATTGGTCTCAAGCTTTGTTTTAGGTTACAAAATTGACGTTTTTATATTATATAATTTATTTTTTTATATGAAACTAAAGATTTTTGAATCATTTATTCATGTGCATAATTTTATCATAGATTTTTTTTATTTTATACTCCTTAAATATTTTGCAATACGTGGTTGTTTATTTGGAAAGCATTTTTTGTAAAGATTGAAATAAGTGTAAGATACTATCGATAGTTGTCTCGATATATATTTTGAAATCATACGAAAATATAGTATATGAAAATTATTATGAAATTATGGTATTCGGAAGATCAAATGAAGTTGTGACAGGGGTGGGCTGGAGGGGGCTGGGGGGGGCTCGCGCGAGCCCCTTGCTAAATTTCAGTGCGGCCGGCGAGTCCCTTGTTAAGATAAGAAAATAATTCGTCTTAGCTCAAATCAGCACCTAACTGCAATTTCCGTAGATGATTAAATTTTATTATGAAATAAGACTAAGTAGCCCTTTCATTTTTTCATTCAGCGTTGTGGGCTTCTGTGCCGGACCTCATGGGTTCGAGATAATCACTAGTCCTGTCTTAGTCTTATCATTCTAACCCTACTACTTTTTTGGAAAAGAGAGGTTGAGCGACTAAGTAACAAACAGTTCTCGTAGAAAAAAAACTTTTTTTGAGATACTTTCATTGGGAGCGAAAATGGATACAAATAAATGGATAAGATTTACCGAGCCCCTTGTTAAGATATTGGCAGCCCACCGCTAAGTTGTGACAATGTGCTTATTTCTCTCACTAATAATAGTATTATCAAACCATTTGTTCAAACAAATGCTCTTTCATTTTATTATTAAAAGCAATTTAATTCTGCCTGTCACGATTCGTTAATATAATTGTACAGTCCCAAGGGTTTGGTGTCTTACACGCACCAAGAGTCATTTGCGTAATAGGGGATGATTTGTTGAGGTTTAATGCAGATTTAATCCTCATTTTGGGAGCACTTTTAGACCTAATGGACTGTTGAACGAAAAAAACTAATTTTCCTCTTTTAAATGAAAATCTCTTTAGATAGGCTAAAGTCGTGGTTTATGCTCATATAAAATGTAGCCTGGAAATAATATTCATTTAATTTAAAAAAATTTTTTTGGTCTTTCAATTTCTACCGTTACTCAATAAGTTTGTTCTGAAATGTTGGTATAAGTACAATTAAATATTGTTTACAAATTCTTTATTTGTCTTCTACAAAATATAGTAGCCTCTGTTTAGTTTACGGAATGACCAGCCTTGTTGTATTCAATATTGAAATGCATCGTATGTGTAAACATTTTTTTTTCTTTTTTAACCGTATTCGATTTCTATGTGGAGCATATGGCCGCTACGTAACACCTCTATTATTCTCTGTCAATTACTTTGTATGTCATAATAACCTTCAATTTTGCTGAGTACATCATATGGATAGTACCGATGTTCGTCCAGGAAGCTAGAACCCCATCAGTCATGCCAGCAGGAACATTTAATAAATATGTATAACAATATTGTTTGTCTCCATTATATTAAGCTTATTTGATACTGAAGCTGGTTATTACCTTAAAGCGCACGCTTATTTAATTACCTTAAAACGCTTATTAAATAATAAAACTACCTAAAGTTTGAACTAATAAATAATACAAAACAGGAAAATTGTGGTCTAGGCCAGGGTTTTTTTCCAAAATTTACCAATGAAGGAAGTACAAAATATATACTATTGTAATACGAAAAAAAAACATTGTATACGATTATTACACTTTGAAAATTTGTAAATCATAAACAATTCAAATATAAACAACTTGCATTTCATGTGAAGTGAATAAGTGTTTAGTCGAACGTCTTAGAAGCTAGTTGAAATGGTTATTAATAAAACTCACCTGTACAACATCCTTTCTTGACGGTCTGCCTCCATATAAATCCTGTAGTACATGAAAAGCATGATGACACCTGGTACCCAAAAACTGACACTTGAACTTATGACCGCGTACGGTCTATTCACTGTAAACCCACAAACACTAGGATGAGTTTTCCTGAAATGAAGATGCTCTTCCGTCGTATACCAGCCCATAAATATAGGCAAGAACGACACCAATGCAGGACTACACCATACTACTGCCAGCATCACCACTAAACGTCCCGTAGTCATTATAAGAGGATAATCCAACGGTTGCACTATAGCATAGTATCTGTCCACTGATATGCAACACAAATGAAGAATAGACGCAGTGGAAAAGTATACATCTAACGAATTCCAAACGTCACACATAAAATAACCGAACAGCCATCTCCCGTTCGTTAGCTCTACGCTAAAGTTAAAACACATCGCCCATATTGCTACGAGCATATCAGCGAGTGCCAGGGAAACCACAAAGTAGTTTGTTATCACTCTCAATTTCCGATGTCTCATCACAGAAACTATCACTAGAAGATTTCCAAATAATGCTGCAAGTATAATAAACACCATGATGCTACTCTTCACTGTCTTGATCAGTACCATATACCATGGCATCAGATAAGTCACTGTTCCGTTATTTTGGCTAAAAGATTCGTCTAGCACAAGTAGACTGGTGTTTTGGTCAAAATAGAAAGTTCTGTTGTTGAATGGTAATCCTGATTCAGTTATTGAAACTATATGAGATGATGATATGCTGTCACTGGTTAAATCACTTTGGTCAGAAAACGAAGCAGCATTTTCAGAAGTCCAAGAATCGTGATATGTGGAATAATTGAAATCTGGACTGTATATTCGATCATTTAGCATATCCGCCACAAACCCACCGTTTGAATTTGGTAGAAAACTTGATTTTTTATCCATGTTTTAAAGATATTTTATTCAATGTAATATTATGATAGTGAGTTTATTATAATAGATAATTTATAATCGTACAATAATAAAATAAAATCAACGTTTCTTGCTTGCGAACTGCTTATAAGCTTTGTGTTTTACGCCTCCGTAAATAATATCAATTTCATTATTACATGAACATTATTTAACATATTAATTAGATCTAAATTTAAACAATTCATTAGACGGCTACTGACGTCTCGCACAATTGTTCAGTACGGAATCTGTTTATTATACTTACACCTTTGACGATATACTTATTAATAAGAATTAATTAATTCTGTGCTTCAAAAAAATGTAATTATTATAACAATATAATACGATTAATCACTGTAATATTATATTTACTTTTTTCTATATTTTTTATAATACTATATGAATTTCAATAACTTAAACAACTGATTAATTTATTTTGATTCGCGATATCGTGTTGGATTTTGAGTAAATTCACATGTATTTTTTACTGTTTCTGCTCAATTACTGAACACTTATTTTTGGTTACATATTTAAAGAGTCTAAGCGATACTGTGCGTGCCGTATATTAAGTACGCTTCGATAGTTTATGTGTTTGCAAGGTGCGTTTATCATTTTAGTGATTTATGATATGGTATTAGGGCAGAGTAAGCATTTTCATTACTGTTCATTAAAATATTTTTTGTATTTCTACATGCTTATTATAATAACGTCACTTATTTCTCTAACACATTCCAAATGTTTTTGTTTCAAATCTTCATTTGATGCCGAATAGTCGACTCGTGCTTTCTGAAAAAAGTAATAATACGTTATTGCAGGTAATAATAAGTGTCATATTTTAACATATTATTTATTCCGTGCACCAAAATCTAATTACCACAGTAGTAAGATTAAATTCTTTATGTAATATTGAAAGCTTTCCTTAGTAAAAAACTAAAAAAAATACTGTTCATGAAATAAGAGCCGATATCTTTGATGCCAAAGACACTCACGTATATTAATTAACTCGCCTATCTCACAATGATTTACTGAAATGACTGGTTACTTTATAGCAATATGCAACTTTTTCTCCATTGCCATGATTAGTAATATAAACACCTATCCCTGGATTTGTAAAGATCTCCCATTAAGAAACACTGACTCAACCATCCTAACTGTATATAAATAAGCACGTGTTTATTGAAAAAAATCATCATAAAGACAAACTTTTTTTAAATGTTAACAAGTTACATCTACAAATTTATTTAAAAATGTCATCGCTATCAAATTCAATAAATAAAAATTTGTTTTGAAATAAATGGACTACGTTTTGTGTTCACTTATCAGTTTTATTAAATTTGAAAAATTAAGTATTAAGATTTCTAAAACTCAATTTTAGATTACTTGTGAAAAGATAATGAATTTAAAGAAAAGAATCATCCGTCTTTATTTTACAAAATCAGTCAAAATAATAGCATCATTTATTTCACTCACATTTCACTAGTAAACGAATTCAAGAAATGGAAAGAAAGCGTCAATGTAAATGAATCTAGTAATAATTTGAATACACTGACGATACTTTCAAAAGAGAATCTATTTTAGATCTTCATAGATAATCTGGTAAATTGCGCAGTTTATTCGTTTGGGAATGTAGTAATTTTCATATTAGCCCCATTTAATCTCGAAACTCGCATAAATACCAGTAAGTGTTATTTTTACGTAAACTTTTATAACAAATTAAAGCAATGGCATCATCAGTATGCTTAGTCGATTTTTTAATTCGTTCATATTTTATAGTTTTAAATGAAATACATAATAATGTTCTACGTTACTTTTTACTTGTATGCTCAAAACAAAAAAACGGAACGATAACGTCTAACAATCCAAAAATAATGCATACAATTATCCCATTTCAACCCTAAACAGAATTTTCGCTACTCACAACTGAAAATTACTTTCAAAGTACGTATATTAGTATAATTTTAGCAGTAACGTAACCACCAAATTCCGTTCTTATAAAAAAAATGAATTTTTAGTATGTTGAGTTTTTATACAGAAATAAATTATTTCTTTGTTGTTATTCCAATTTCAGATATTTAGATTCATAGCCTACCTACATAAGTATTTGATTAATTACTTTCCATCCGTATTTCACTGGTATCCAATTTTTTGGGTTGTGTGTGTTGTAATAAGCGGTAAAATATTAATAAAATTATTCCCAACTCCAAAATGTATTTTATATCAATGTTATTGATAGTTATAAACATAAGTTTTGTTTTACTTTATAGATTTAAATAGTTAATTTTGCTTTATAAAACATAAGCCCAACAATCCACTTCAAGTAAAAAAAAAAACATTCTAGATCAATGATATTATTCAAACTTTTTTAACTTTTATAAATATATGCGACAGTTTAACTCATTCCAAATTTAATATCTCACTTTTCCATCATTAGAGCTTTAGTGAAAAGTTTATTTCCGATTTTTTTTGCGTTGGAAATTGTTGTGTTTCAAATATAAATCCATCGTTTTCCTTTCGTTATACCAAGCGATAGATTTTTCCACTCGAGCAAGCTTCACGAGATCAAAGAATTTGCCCGTTTCTGAAAAACAATGTCGAAAAATTCATTTAAATTCACACTTCTCGGAATTAAAAGCTCTTTTATTGCACAGGGTGCTTATTTTTTAGGCACACAATACTTGGGATGAAAGCGTGAAAAAATGAATAAATAAAAAATATACGCGTATATGAATGATAAACCTGTAAATATTTAAAATCATTTCAATTATTCAAGATTAAAAAAAGTGTTGAAAAACGTTTCTACGTTAAAAAAATCATCAAATTTGAATCATATTATTTATGTCAAACGGCATTTAATACCGACCAAATTAAACTAACTACTGAATTCAACGAAATTTATCAAGCATTAAAACAACAAAAACTGATTCATACAATGAGGCAAGCCTTAAACTAGTGTTATATCTCTTTTCAGAAATAGCAATCTATTCACTACCAAGTATTGAATTATTTGGATACGGTTTTTTAATTGAATAAAATAAAGACTTACAGTGTCTATTTTGTAGCTGAATGGTGGACGTTTTTGACATCTGGTCCCACTCGGCAACGCAATCTACACAGCTATGCGAAATAACGCTTTTTTACTATGATTTATCTTTATAAATTATTTGTACTTATGGATAACTGTGAGGTTTTCTTTCATTTCAATCAACCTTCTTACTGATCTGAAACGAAACATTGCGTGAACTATTGGTCAATTAATTGCTTTTTAACCAATCATTTCAACGTTAGCCTGTTTGAAAGAGGAGGTTGAATTTACTACGAATTTTAGAAAAAGCTTTCATTTTTAAAACAATATTTCAGTGTTAATAATTAATTTTATGTTTTACGTTTCATTTAATGACGACCCTGTGCAAAATCATGTATGTACTATTTTGGAAGAGACAAAACTGGGATATTAAAGACAATGGGAGTTTCGAGTAATCTTCTACGAATTTTGTGAATAAAATTCCACGAATATTATAATATTAAACGTCTGTACCAGTACAAAACTGGTAATTTTATAGCTCGCACTTACAGCGATAAAGTTTTACGCATCATAATTGAAAATTCATAAGAAATTTTAATATTAAAATAAATTCCGAGTATCATTTATGCTATGTACAATTGTTTAAAGTTATTATGTATATTTCTGAAAATTCTCATATCACTTTGTCTGAGTCTATATCATTATAAAAGTGAACATATTATGAAGGTGTTACCAATTTATTATCTCATGGCAGTGATTTAATTCTAAAATATAATTAAAAAAAATAAATTTAAAGAACTATCGCGTAGATTAATATTGCTTAGACTTTCCGTTAATCAGATAATGTCATCTTATTTTCTAACAATTCTTGAAACACAATACCTTACCCCACTTATCGTAGAATCATGCTCAAAACCTTTTCTAAAGAGGGTTTTATGTTACGAGAATTGTTTCCCGTTAGGACTAGATTTATTTCATTAATTTTATATATTTACCTGCGTTGTTCTACTCCAGCAATTTCTTAGGTTAAATTTAATTAAACCATGTTTTACTAAAGCTTATGGTGCTACAAAAGAAATAAAATTTCTGTAAAATATTTACCTATTATATCAATTTAATTTACGGTATTCTTCTGTTTTGTTAGTTGTTAACATATTGTTGATATTTGGAAATGCTTTATGAAATATCATTGCCAATAAAGAAGAAAATAACTAAAATACTTGACAACACAAAGTGCCAAAGTATTGGTGAATGAATGTTTGTCTACTTTTTGAAGTTAGAAATCATTACATTTGACTGCAATTTAGTAATTCAAAGTTTTTGTTGATAACAAAATAACATTAAAATCGAACAATGCGAAAACCGAGAAAACTTAGCAAGAGTAGTTTTTCTACGAATTAAAAGGTTTGACAAGAACGCGAAGAGACTTTTAGTTACCAATCAATCGATACAATTGAAAATTTGCTGCATTTATTAATAGTTTAATTCATTTATCGAGAAAAAAATAGATATCATTCTTGCTTTGTTTAGACTTATAAATGCAAATGGGTAGCTACAAGTTTTTCGCTTTCTGTTAAAAAAAGATTTTTTATAAATAAGTATTATTTTAATTCAACGAATATCTTTTTCCACTTTTAGGGTGTTTACTATCAATACTTGGTAGAATGGTATTATATTAATAAAAACACAATATTACTTTGTACTTTATTCCACTTTATTTAAAAGGTCAGGACCGCTTTCGCTCATTGCGAGCATTGACAACTGTAGCATACAAAAATAAATTGAAATGAAAAGGTGTAAACAACAATTGACATTGAAAAGAATTTACAAATTACAGTATAAGTGATTCTATAATTACAAAAAAATAAAATGTTTAACACCTCTAACATTTAATTAAAAAAATATCAAAGATTAATAAATTTTAAGTTTTCCACAAGATGCATTTCCATAAAGGACTATCAAACTTATTGAAAAAATTAAGGATTTTACATTGAAAATTGTAGATAAATTTCAGCTTGACATTCACCGACACCTTTTTTCTGAGAAGTAAAAAAGATAGTGAAAAAACAAAGGTGGGCGGAATTCCAAAGTGATTTATATGCCACTGTATTATTCCGCAAAAGTTTTCGCTACTGTATAAGAAAGACTCCACATTTCTACGCAGTCATACATATTCAACTTAAAAACTCTGAGACCGCAAAACAATACACGCGAAAAGATTTGTTGGCTTTAACTGCTAGTTTGCCATTATACGATGTTTTCAAAATAGATTTCACTGAAAATATTCCGTCAGATTTTCAAATGTTTTTAAAACATGAGAATTATTTTCATTTTTTTAAGATTTTTGAACTAACCAATTCGCAATCGATTATATTAAATATATAAGAAATCTTCAAATAATTTTTAAATGTTTAAAAAGTTTAAAAAAATGTTTCGGATGCTGTTAGGCTTAGAATATTGTTAATCTCTTGACATTTCGTCACATCACCCGTACGTAAACAGTCTATTTTATATTCGAATAGTATTGTAAAAATATCTTCTTCGGTGAAATGGGGTAACATCTTTTATTCATAAACATATAGCAAGCTTTCAATCACGTTTAAAGCCATACTCTTTCTATATGAATATTATATTTTGTTTTTTATCAAAACTTGAAGACATAATACAAACGAGAGTGCAAAGCTTGTTATTCATAAGATGCCGAGAATAATTTATAAACGTTACTTTGAACCTTACGTCAATAGTTTGTTAAAATACAAAGACACTAAAAACAAAAAATACTACATTATAATCACCAAAATTTAATAATGATATCCAAATAAATATATGAGTAGTTAGAAAGCTCGCCAGCTTAAAGGTGAAAGCTTAACGATATAAATTAATATTTATGGAAGCTGAACTTGCATGCTGTGTAGTCCTTGTTAGATGAGACCCAAATCAGTGGTGTAACTCTGCATCAAATTAACAGAATGAAACCGATACAATTACATCTGTGCCATTAATTTCTATTTCACTATGTATATAATAAAAATTTACAAGAAAACGGGTCAGTAATAAGATCAATAATTTACTAAACACATGATAAAATAATCAATGCAGTGATATCATATGTTCGTAAAAGCTACACACTACAATATAAAACATTCACTTTGGTTAACCTTTCGAAAATTGATTGAGCATCGCCAGCTTTTAATAATATTTCATTTAAAATTTCGATTCAAATTGTTATTTATATTCAATAAATTCATAACTTTAATTGTTAATCCATAAAGGAAAAAAATCATTAAAATCATCACAAAATTAAATAATATAACTGTGTCTCGGGCACTGATTGTTGTGCTGCTGAAATACTGAATGGTTTTTATGAATTCAAAAAGCAAAGTAACAAAATTATTAACCTTTATATATTTTCTCAAATTTTAACACAAATGTATACATATGAGTAGAAAGAGACATGCGGAAGCAATGATCGGTATACAGTAAAAATAATAAGTAAATGTTTACTATTTATATATATGTGTATGTATATATATATATATATGAAACAAACCTTAAAAGCTAATTATCTCAATACAAGTATTTGTCTTGATGTTGCTTTTAGATAGCGATGTGTATATATAGACATTTTGACGGTGAAATACTGAGCGATTTGAACTATTTCAAAAAGTGAATTTACAAACTTATTTTACGCATGTACCTATGGTTTTATTTGGTTTATTTTGCGACGAATAAAAGTTAGATTGTTTTATATCCAGTTATCCGACTTATTTCACTGATTCTTGCTGGGCTATATCAAAATATTAAAAAACGCGATTTTGCTTTTAAATGTGGCATTATTATTAATTTTCAATATTTGTGTTTCATTATGTAATTTAAGCTTTCAGTAATTATTAATTGCCATACTTATCTTTTTAAAAAATCAGGAAACCCATATATACACATAATAACGCAAAGTCTACATTATTAGAAATTTACATTTTGAAAACCGACTTACCAATCAATTGGAAAAAGAAATAAAATTCATAGGTGGTTTTAATTCTTGTTATGCCACTTTTTTTCTAGTTTACAAACCTTTTATTATACTACGATATTCTATTCCTTAAGAACAGTAAATTCCTTTAAGATATGTATCAAATAAATCTTTTAATATTTATGGCATTCCAGATTTGAGCCAATGACAAATGTGCTAATTGATGCTACTGTAATATTTGGGGTGATATTTTCATTAAAATCGTTTTATTGGCCATTTAACGGCGTCTCCGAGCAACGGCCGTTATACTAAAGCACTCTTAAAACCCTCATTGCGTGCTACAAACAATGGAGGTCGAGTTTGTAAACTGGTAGTCATGTTTTAAATAAAACATTAATTATAAATTCCAGAGATACACATTTTTGGTTGTTTGGATATGTACATAAATGTGAGCTTTTTCTTACGGTTTTTATCTTCATGTAAAATCTATAATCATAGATAATCATCTATATTCTACGAAAATTACATTTTTTTTGACATGATAACATAAGTATTGAACTGTTTTGTTGGTGTATTCATCTTATTTTAACAGCTTTTTCCTTGCTGGAATGACACTTATTCCCTTTAAACATTATCTGAATTTATTTTATGGGTTTTAAGGGTATTCAATTCAAAATGTCATAAATCATTATCTGCACCAAGTATAATTTTGTCAAACGTACTTAAATGTATACAAAGCTTGATTGTATTAAAAAACATATTATGTCCATTTTAAATACACGCCTGCGGAATTACATATGTATGGCTAAAACAATTATATTTGTATTAAAGTATAATTTTCTTATAAATATTTCATTTCAACAGAAAGAAGCTAAAAATGTAAAATATCAATAAAAGTTATTATTCAGTTCAAATAAATTCATACTGAAAGTAATATCATATAAAATAACTTTTCTTCCTTGAACATGCTCACTATCATTTTTTTTTAATCTTAGTTATGTATTTTTGTAGCTCCAATAAGTTTAGAGGTGACTTGGAAGGTTTCCATTATTTAACTGTTATGTGGCAGTGACCAATTTCATCACAATTCAAAGGAAAGACTCTAAAAGATATTAAAAATGAGATCACTTTTCATTGGTTTCAAATAAGACTGTTTTTTCTTTCTGTGTATAAAAAGCATGATTTTCACTCTAAGCATTGCTTTTCTGATGAATTTCAAATAAGAAATAATAAACCTACTTTTCAAAATGGAAAGCTCGTCTGAGTCGCAATACCCAAAGTAGGTGACATCTGGTCGGGATGGTAATTTCATTGCCACCATTGTGGGGACGGCGAACACAGCCATTAGTGTATGAAATATCACCTTCACCGACATTTCGTCAAAACAATATGAATTATTATTGTTTTTTTTGGCGACATATTTTTTTATATTACGCTATAACGATTTTTTAAATTCATCTTTTAATATATCACATTTTCATTTGTTTTTCTATTTTGAATATATAATTGTTGGCATGGCAATTAAGATTGTAACATAACAACCAAATAAGACTACTCGTTTCATCAATTTATTTAAAAATAAAATGACCATCATCACATAACGCCATATTATTATAAGTTTTATAAATTTATGAACCAGCCATTAACCTGTGAAACATTATATGTACACGTATGTATTATGTGAAAAGTACTTGGGGTATAATTTATTCCTTTAAAATCGTTAATTTCTTTGCATTACTAAAATTATCAGATAAGTAAAGTATCTATAAGAAGCTTTAAAAATTCTTTGATTATCTGTGTTGATATAGTACATATTTAGCTACAAAAGTTGGTTGACAGCTGCATAGAGATAAGTTAGTCGGTTTGTATAGCTCCATCATATAATCGACAAATTCTACTAAATTTCTTGCGACTTCAAATGCTATGAATGTTCAAACGGTGTTACAGGATATTTAAAAAATATTTCACCTCATGTGAAAAACTCAATAGACAAAAATCATCTTTCGGTCGATTTTATAAATACTTTTTCTAAACTCTTGGCACAAAAAATATTGGTTAACCTTGATTTTTCCATACACAACTATGTATGTCAATTTAAGAACAGCTAATAAACAATTTACTAAATAAACAGTTTCATATAAAAACGTCTTCTTCTATAGACATATCTCAAGCTTATTTATGCTGGATAATTGGATAACCATAATGGATAATTGCTTATACTTTTAAGAATCAGTAATTGACATTTATGTATAGTATTCAAATATTTTGTCTTTTACTACCGATGTCGAAACGTTAGAAGAACAAGATTTGTAGTAGAACTCAAGCGTGATCTGAAACTTTGCGGATTAAATTATAATTATCAGCATCACATATTATGTCAAACTCTGAGCCATGATTTCAGAATGGAAAGCTCCACTTACAGACTTTCAGCTAGTAAAACACATCATACATTACGATAAATTACTAAAGTATTCCTAATAATTGCTTTTAACTTTATAAGCACTCACCTTTTCCCATATATTGTACATCCCTGATTTTATACTGCTCAAAAAACGGGTAATTTACGGTTTTTTTAGTTTAATTATTTTATAGCGAATAGTAAATAATATAATTAAACACAATAAATTAAAAATATAAACCGTAAAATAGCACCACATTTTTATCTAAGATGAAACGGGTTTTCAAAATTCGTTGAGATATACAATCTAATACATAGAAAAGGATAAAATATAATTTCTCTTTGACAATTTGCGTAGACCACTATAATATGTATTTTTCACACGGAATCTATAATATGTATTTTTTTCTAATGAGATTAGAAGCATTATCAACTCAATCGATAAGCATTAAGATACGGTGCATTAGGCAGCCAAAATACATAGTTATATTATCGATGATTCAATCAAAAACAAAAAACGTTTTTTACCAGGAAAGATTGATCATTTGTTGAAATTATGTAATATTGTATTTTATACCAAAGGCTCAAGTAATTTAAAATCATCATTATTTCTTTTAACGATATCATCCACTTAATAAATGTTGAAACGTATTTATCATAAAAATAAATTATATGTAAAATTTACCCTACAACAATAAACGGGAACCTAAATATAGATGTAAAATTTTCCTTACACTAAAACAAAAGTTTGACATGTATGTATTCCAAGAAATTATTTTCACTTATCTTTCTTATAATATAATAAAAGCATCATTTACGTCAAAAACAGGCGTCTTCCCATCGATGGTAAACTTAAATGTTTATCTATTTTCGTTTATACTAATTACATTACGAAAATGATTTCTTATCTAGGAAACCAAAATAATTATTTTGGAAATACAAATCATATTCTTCGAAACGATTTTATACGTATGAAATATTATTATTTAATGTTTAACGTCCTTTTTTAAATAATATGACCTTTTTGTTTGCTTAAAATTGTAATACCTACATATTTTATTTAATTATTCAACATAGATACATGTCAAACAAAATGACATTACAAAATAATAATCTGAATATTTCAATTGGAGTCGTATTCTTTCTGTTATTTTGTTTTATCACTCGCCTTTATGAAAATATTAGAATCGTTGCGAACATTTTCTATTATATTGAAATGTTCAATAGTAAACAGAGTGAAAATACAATATGAAGAGAAATTAATAGGTTATGAACTACAGATCATTTTTCATCCCAATACGCATAAGTTATTTCTGTTTATCTAGATATCAAACCCTTAGGCTAAGCGTATGCTGTGACGCAGGGGACGCAGCGCAGATTTTACATCACATACAAAAACACAGAGCCACGTACGTTAATACACAGGTGCGTGGGGGCACAGATTACCGCTTGATTCATACAAGCTTAGACGTGTTATTTTAATTATGCCGCAAAAATGACAGTTAAACTAATTGAATTAGTGCGAACTAAACTTTTTTTATGCGGTACTACTCATGTAGACTACTCTTAAAATACATTAAAAGAGTTATTGTAGATCATTATTTGTTATTCAAATGTCACTTGGTTGACCAGTGATTTACAGAGCAAAAATAGTGTGTTTTCGCCTGGAATAAAACTAAAAAATCAACATCTAACCTAACCAAATTTCTTAAGCCTTAGTATTTTGAAGACTTAGTTACATTTTCTGAAAACTTTGATTTCTATTTGAATTACTCGTTGAAAAATTAACCTTGAATGCCAATTTCTAATAAAATGTATATGTTTAAATGTTGCCATGATGTGTTATTCATATATGACACTTGCGCGACTCAGCTGTCACAAGCATAAGTTGATTGCACATTTCTGCTTCGCCTACATGTACTTGTCAATAATGTGCTGCCCAACGCTGTGTTGCCTACACTTCAGCATACGATTAGTTCTAAGGTTCTTAACATTACAAATACATTTTTTGAAAAAAGCCTGTACTTTTTTATGGAGAATTGTAAAGCAAAACTACAACGTACAGATTCATTTATTCTTTAATATAATATTTATTTTTTAAAATCGTTGAAAAATTTAAGAGAAAATCAGTAAAATGAAACACAACAAATTATTTATACCACGAAACGTTGGTAGGTATTGATAAATTTAATTTCTAACCCTATACTATTTTGTGAGTAATTTTCATCTCTCGTTGCAAAAACGTTTCGCGGTGGAACATAGAATGAGACACCTAGCCAATTAACCTGTTAGTGATTGATGACGGCATAGATCGAGTGCCACTATGCAATGTATTTTCTTAATGCTATTTTAAATTCCTTACTGAAAAAATTTCAATTTAACAAATCACGTTTTTATTTTGTTGAAAGGAAATTAGGAGACGCTGACAAAATATTATTTGAATAGAGTCGATGTGTGATGGGGTTTTTACAAAATGATCAATTCCTTTTATGCTACATTCAAAAGAAAGTAAGGAGATCAATTAACCATCTTAACAAAAAATAATATTATACTATAAATCGATGATGAATATTTCTTACTCCACAATACGCAATTAAATAATGTTCTCTTTAAATAAAGCAAAAATTATAGTTGAAGGGACTTTTTATCAACTAAAATGAGTTAAATTAAATATACTATAGTATACACAGATAACATTTTAAATTAAATCTAGTATAATAGACTCATTATTTGTGTTTTTTACATAAAGTAAAATTGATTTCAATAAATGAAAGTAAATTATTTTCCAGAAAACAGCATAAAGAAGGACTTTTTCAATTATATCCTTTTGCCATTATATAACCATAATATAATACACAAACATAAAAAATCAAGTTATCAATTCTTTATTCATTATTTTAAAATCAATTCGATTGAAAAAAAATCAAGTGGACCAAATTGACTTTTAAGTAGGTAACACAGGAAAAGTGAAATTCTATAATACCTTAAAATCGAACAAATTAGTCCCAATTCAAAAGTAAGCCGAGTAGAAGAAAATATTTAATTTCGATGAAATAACGTTTTATAACTTTTAATGGTAAATTAATGTCGGTGGGTGAATTTTCCCTGTATATATTCGTTTTACTAAAACGCAGATGAATATTATACTATCAAAAGCATACATATCAATTCAATGATAATTTAATGCAGTGGTGGCAAAACTTTTAACATGTGGGTGTCAAAAATAATCATTTATCAATAATATCTATCAACTTTCCCCCACACAGTGGGAAAAAAATTCATAAATATTACATATTTTAACAATATTCAATACAGTTTATTAATAAAAAAATAACATTTCCAATGGTACCAATCTGTTTTGTTTTAAAGTAAGCTCATTATGTCTATATATAACTTTATATATTTTTGTCTGCTTTAAGAACTTTAATATTTAAATTGCTCGGATGTTAGCTAAATTTTCCTACATGCCACCTATAAGCATGCTTACCACAGATTCATTCAGGTGTGTTAAATTTCATGCAACCTGTGGTAAAAAATGATTTTGAATGTTTTTTTAAATTATTTAATGCATAGTACCTAATAAAACATACTTTTTACCATTCAATCGCCAGGTTTTTATCTATGTTAATAATGGACATAATAATTCAGAACGAAGCATTGTAATGTGTACGTTTTAAGCTAACAAGCCTGCACATAAACGAAATTACACCAGTCCAAGTTGTTTCTTTAATACATACTAAAAATGTGCACAAATAATATTGTAGCAGGGTTCTTTTTTTACTTGTTTGCGCTTATAGTACGATATAAAAGGTACGAAATGTGACTGCTTATCTTAAATCTCGGCCATAAACGAAAAAATATTTGAATATTTCCAAAAGCAAAATCTTGTTGTGCGACACTTCCACCATCTAACGGCAAAGTATGTTTCTCTGATATCTTTTACCGTTACTATATTCAAATATTTCTTTTTTTACCAAAAATTTAACAATTTATCATTAAATGGTGTATTTTTATATTTTTCACAAGATCAACATATAACAGTGGTTAAATTATTTATGTTTTTGTTTTCATTCGTTTTTAATAAATACTTTTCCAACATTATTTTCGTGTTTTAATATCTAATAAACCGCAAATGCAATTTGTGTGATTTATCCATCACAAAATTAGATCAATAATAATTCTTTGGTAATTCTTAATTTACATATCAAAATGTTTATTACTTTTATGTTGTTTATCATCGCCAATACTGTAAAACACTACAGACAAAAAAAAACAATATTACTGCAAAAATTAAAAAATAATCTTTTTTTGTACGCTTGTTATTGGAATTAAATAAATCAGCGTTGAAAATTAAGATATGTGTGAACACGAAAATATCCCATTGATCTAAGAGATCACAACAAATAAAAAAATATTTTTAATAAAAAAAATGAGATACGTGTTCTTACAATATTGGTGACGATATATTTGTAACATCATCACAAAAAAAATTGAAGAATTATTTTTGTGCATATATATATATATATATCGACTGTGGAAAGGAAAAAGGACGTAACCCACAGTTTTTTCAAAATAGCTTTATTTAGATAATCACAATGTATCAAACATGATGCACTTTCCATCAAGGATGCAACCTGCAAATGCCGAATAAGTATCTAAATTTGGCTTTTAAGTTTGAAAAAGATGACGAAGAAAAAATACTAAAATAAAGTTTTTCCTAGACAATTTCTTTAATTAATATTAGATTGTGTAAATTAAATACTAGTTTAGAAGTATCCGTGCATTTCAAGGCTGTGTATAATTCATAATCTGAAAATGACTCAAAATCATCAAAACAGGTTTTTTGCGTCTCCTGTAAAATTGTATTTGTGTGGGTTCCGTCCTTTTTCCTTTCCATAGTCGATATTTACATAATATATATCTATAAAAAACGAGAACACGAAAAAAAATACCTACTTTAATTATAGTCAAAATTATTTTGTCTCATGAAATTCAATATCTCATAGATTTTAATGATCGAGGGGATATTTAACTTTTGTGGGGCATAAGGTTTTAATTGTAAATGTTAAGCCAAGTCATAGTGGTTTGACATTATACCTTACGATCAAATATAACATTCCTATTGTAATAAATTACGATGTCAATTTTAATAAACTTAGTCTCCACTGTCGGATCCGTAGTCGAATGGTCATCATCATTGGCTAAAACATGACACAGTTAAATAGAAATGTACAAATCTTATTGTTAATTTTACATTACATATGAGAAAAAATCATCAGAACAAAATACCAAGTATCGATAATAATCACCTTATATCGAAAGATATTTTCATCAGTTGATAAAGCTCGTGATGTGCGAAATAAAATTCTAATCTTTATTAAAAATATGAAATAAGAACAAAAAAAGTGTTTTTTTTAATTCAGTTTCAGACACTATCTTCGATATTTTCCTATTTTTATTCCACAATTAAATTTGCCTCTTTCAAATTCAAATTTTATATTGAAATTCCACTAAGCACCTCTAGTCGAAATCTTAAATTAAAATACCACAATTAGTTAATAAAATTTTGTCATGCGAGTCCACAAAGCCTACAGGCTTGATCTATACAATTGATGTTTATTTGTTGACAATATATTTGACAGATGCCAGGTGCTCTTACTCATTATACAACATAATAGATTATACTATTGCATAGTTTTTTTGAAATCCTACAGTGGTATGCATCATTTGAACAATAATAATAAATTACACTATATTATATACAATATTTTTATATTTGGAGCAGGATTGGCCGAAAAATTTACAAAAGTGTAGAAAAACATCATTTCCAAATGACGACAAAAAGACAACTCAGTGTTCTAGATCTATCTAGACAAGTCATGCAAAACTCGTGTCTCTCTTTTTAATTTTGGCTCTCTAATGTATTTCTCAAAATTAACATAATAACTTTTTTAAGGTAAAACATTTATTTAATAAATGTAAGCAAACTTTTCTTTAATAAAGGAAAATAAATTGGTTCATAGAAACAAGTTTACTAATGAAAATTTGGATTCGATTGTGCTGCTTAATACTACAAATAATAATGAATTAGTTTAAAATTAACTAAGACTTACTAGATATAAATAAAACATGTTTCCCTAAATATTTCACAATAAAAACATTTTTCACAGTAAAAGTATTCATAATCCTCTTTTTGCATGGTTTATTTATTTTCGCATTTTCGAAATAACACGGTCAAAATAATATAATAATTTTTCTAAATTTTAATTTATCTTTTTTAAACGGTTTTTTGCACGGCTGTTTCTACATGGAACGTATGTATCTCCTGTGTAAAAAAGGGTTAAGCGTGCCTTAAATTATTCTTTCTTTGCGGCCTAAGCCCATCATAATTATTTTATGCGGCCCGTTCGCAGATAAAGGTTGTACATGACTGACTTAGACTAATCGTGCTAGTAAAGTTTTGTTATAATCTCACCGTTGGCATAAAACATCGGCTTTTATTCTGTTTACTATTGTTATAACTGACCTTTAAAATTTCTATCAAATTTAAAACATCAATAAATAGTAAATTAAAAAAGCTATGGACATCTCAAAACAAAATCGTCTTATTAATATGATATCAGTTGTATATTAATACTATTGCCAACATTCAAATGCGGATGCAACAACATTTAAACGAGTTAATGGTTCATTGATGAATTCCGAATGCCATATAAAGATTTTAGAAATATTATGCCATATGTCGGTAAAATTACTCAAAGTGTTGTATTTCTGTAAGATAAATCTTATTTTTATAAATATTTTATTACTATGATACTTTAAACACAAGTTTAATTATTTTTTCAAGTGTTGAAATTGTGTATAATATTGCTATGAAGTGCTATGTACATATATAAAAGAAATTAAATTTGATCAAACTTGATCAAAACTAAACTAATAAATAAGCTTACTATAATGGTAAACATGACAAAAATTAAATAAAGTAAGCCAATTATTTTGATAGATTGGGGTCAACAAGACTAAAATACGGTAAAGTGAGCCAAGTAAGGATAATGAGAAAAGGTGAACTGAACTCACCCCTTTTATTACATTATTACAATCAAATTTTGTCTAAAATACTTTAATTATGTTCATTTATTTAATAAACTTTCACATAAAATTGATGACAGTTCACACAAAAATCAATAGTCAAATAGAAAAGTTTCACCATTTTGCTATTTGACTCACTTTGCCTCTTAAAGGCTCATATATTTCTAAAAACAAGTTCCATTCGGCGAATTAGTAAAGTTTATTTATTTGATAAGTAAGTATGCGTTTGATTGATCATGTCGGTAAATTTATGATTTTTTTATAATGCGTAAAAATTCTCCCGTTGGGGGCAACGGGCTTACAGCTCGTATAATTTAATATAATTTTACACAACAGCATTTTTTTAAATGCCCTCTCTGAACGTGGATCATATAAACCGCCGGTATATTTTTTTTAAGTACAATATTTGTCTTTACGTATATTAGTCTAGCACTTATTATTCTATCATAAATATATTTCACCAAATAAACTCATTACTACCTTGACGTTTTGCTTAATAATATTTCATCTTAAAATCTGATTTTTTTGATAAATAAAAGATGCCACTTTTATAATAACATGTCTTTCTATCTTGTATGTTTTGGTATTAAAAAAACAACTCTAAATCGTACCAAAACGTTATTTCAAAAATTGTAAAATTAAAAACTCGTTTACAAACTTTGTGTAAGCGTATGAGAAAATCTTTTTCAAAACCCTTTTAACAAGCGGACGTGGTAGGATTATACACACACACACATTATTTTAACACTAATTATAACCAACAAGTGAACCGTGTTATCTCTTTGGAATGGAAAATTTTCCAAATGGCAATAATATTGAAATTGTATTAAAAACATTTCAGTTGTTAATTGTTGTGTGTAAAACGAAAGCACGTAACAGTGTAGGTAGTATATTGTGTTTACACTTTAACAGGCATTAAATTCTTCCATATATTTTTATACACTGACTGTAGTGTTATTTGATTATGTATTACATTATTGATTATTCTATTTCGGTAATATTTTTAATTATATTGAAAAAAAATAAGGCTTTAAATTTAAAACGCTCTCTCTAATATTTGATTTTATGTAGGGTATCCAATTCCGGAGCCTTTTTCCAATCCCGGGATATTGGGATTAGTTCACCGAGAAATTTGAAATCGCCGATTTGGTATACTTTTTCCCAGGATTGTCGCAAAACATCGTTTTTTTTTTTAGCTCTCCGAGGAATTTGATATCCACAATTAGCCAATTTCGTCTCACTTTTCGGGATTTACTCAAAATTTCTCAATCCCGAAATCCCGGGATCGCGACCATGTCAATCTCGGGATTTCGGGATCAGAAAATTGAATGAGATCCCGGGATTGGATGCCCTAGTTATAAGTGACTATTTTTTTTTCCTGTATCTCAGTCAAGTTTTTTTCCAATCGTAAATTCTTAAATTATTTTTTATGGTGTTTGTCATTAAGAATAATTCAGTGTAATTTTTTGAATATAATTACGTTTTAGGATTTTCAACCTTAATAATTGAATATACCTTTCTGATCAGAAACACACTTTTATTCTTAATAAATGTGCTATTTGGGTAATGTGTTGATTGCTTGGCAGTATCCTAAAACTATGATTGAAGTCTGAGCAGTAATTTATTTTAATATTTGAAGACAAAATAAATTCTGTATCGGTTTATTTTTGACGTTCCGTACGCTTAAAATTGTATATTAATAAAAAATGTTTTATTTTTATTAACTCTGCAAAATGTCGAATAGATTATCAATTACAACGACTTCAACTAAGCCAGTTATCACTTTTAGAGTGTTCACTGTCAATACTTGGTGGAAAGGCATTATATTAGTAAAAACACAATAATCCTTTGTACTTCATTCCACTTTATTTAATATGTCAGGACCGGTTTCGCTCATTACGAGCATCGTCAACTGATAAGAAATATAATTTAACAGTGCTATTTATACAAAAATGAAGCGGTCCTGACATATTAAATAAAGTGGAATGAAGTACAAAGGATGATTGTGTTTTTATTAATATAAGCCAGTTATCTTTACAAATATTTTAATATATTTACTTTATTAGACACAACGCGAAATATATTATGTTCAATATTACAACGTGGATATGAATGTTTTGTTCTCCCAAGGTGTAGAGTCAGCCTGCATATGGGGATGCCACTGGGGAGAGCTTTAACAGTTTTTAACAATATAACTTCGGATGTTGACATATTCCACGTGGACGTGGGTGAGTTTCGACGAATGCTTAAAGTAAAGTTTGTCGGAGCTTACTCAGTTGGCTTTCTCGCCAATTTTAAATAATAATTTCTTCATTGTAAAAGTTTTAAATTTATAATTTGACAATCGTCAGCAATATTCACGTAAAAAATATATAAATAAATAAATAACTTATTTAAAGCAATAAAAATATTCACACGACAGTGACTAACATAAACCAGTTTTCATTCATATGCTTCATTCGAGCTATGACGTATATGAGTTACGTATAAGCAAGTTATAATTGAATAATGAGTTGAAGTGCATTTTTGTATTGTTAACCTTTTTTAGTTGATACTACAAAACATTGCATTGCATTTTACTTATTTTGTAACACATTTTTTTAACATATGAACTTCTTACAGGCAGGGACAATTTCAACAGAAGGTTTTTTAAAATATGTGGTTGTAAAACAGTCTGTCAACTTGTAATAATAAATAAGCATATGGATTTGAAACGGAAGAGTATATTTTTCTGAACTATCTCTGAGTCCCGTTTACTATTACTTAATAGGATAAAAATATCACTGAAACAATATATATCTCAAAACCCAAATCGAACCAAAAAGAGAACACTTTACCATTACCACTCGGCTTCGGAACGACATAACAATTGTATTTTGTTTATACTATTTTTTTTTACTTTACTATTATTATCGAAGATTTCTAGTTGTGATTATAGATTTTAGTCTATTCAATGATTATTAATGACATTTGAAATTCAATACATTTGTTTAAAGTTAATTTTAAAAATATCGTTCGATATTGTGTAAGTATTAAGCGTAATTTTGTGATATTACTGAATAATTAATGGTTTTATCGAAGATTACACTTGCGAATTTAGCAAACCAATATAGTACCTTAAATTTACCATATTGAATTGTAGCATTATGTTACTTTATGACAAAGGATATGCCTTAGGCTTACGCAAGCAACACCTTTATAGATAAAGTTTACTGTTAAGGCAAAGGAGCTATCAATTCATTTTAGGATAATAAAATTAAGCCAAGTCTATAAATAGATATTTTAAAATGTGAATAGCAGGAAAGAGAAAATATTTATAAATAAGATTTTAAAAATATTCGACGGCATATTTTTTATTACAAATACATAATCAAATATCAAACATAACTAAGTGAAAATCGTACATTATCTAATAATATAATGTTTAAAATTACAATGTTGTTTGTGAATACAATTTCAAAAGTTTTAGTATTCAAATCAAATAAAATTACCAGCTTTGTACAATTTTTATTTTAATTATTCTCGGTCAGTTACAGCGTGTCAATTGATTATTTTGTTTGCGTATAATTCATGTAGTATTTTTCGAAACGTATCTGTTGAAAAGAAATACTTTTATTTAAATATGTTCAAATTTTATATTCGTTCGTACTAACTAAAAATGACAATGAAAACTTTTTAGAACTTAGTTTGTAATATGAGTGAATGCAAGAATTATTAGAACGTTACTCATTTACATATTTTATTTTGGAATAATAGAATTTTAGTAGCTTTGTTGCGAATCCTAATTTTTTATAAAATGTTTCAGCTTATGAAATTTAATTTTTTCCCACTGCATTCGTCATCGTATAAAATTGAACACAATGAAGTACACAAGAAAAACTCAATGACATGTATGTAACCATTCATATTATGACGTATGTCTGGTTTCGATTATTATTTTCGATAAATATGTATTTGTATAATTTAACTAATTTACCAACATTTGTTTTTAATATATTTTATTCACGGGCTTCTTTTTATGGGGTGAATTTAACAGGATATAATTATTTTCTGAAGTTGCTCAAAAGGTGATAATAATAATTTGCTTTATCAAGAATGGAAGTAAACGATTTGAGCTGTAACAGAATATTTTACATTTAAATATATAATTTTAATTTATGGTATATACAACTAAATTTATTACTTTTGTTATTTTAAATTTAACAAAAAAATTAAGTATTGTTTTTTTCGTTATAAAATTGAGTTTATACTTAATACCAAAATTTTTACATTGCATTCAATCAGAAAATACAATCTTTGTAAAACAAATATCGCTTCATTCAAAACTATCAAGTTTTTTTTTTAAATGCAATCGCGTTTTGCTGTTAAATTAAAATTGTCGCGATGTAGATGGCGTAACCACGTTTGCTCTGCGGCTAATCATTTAAAAATAGTTTGATTATGTGTTAATTCAAACTATGGTTTACACGTTAAAACAGGCTTTGGTTGTTTTCTTCTGACTTAAGCAAATATTAGGTGGATAACATCAAAACGTCTCCGAATAGGAGAAACGTAATTAATTCAATTCTGCCTGGAGCCGGTTGATTTGATCTCTACGCCACTAGTTGTGTGGCGGGGTTTCAATACCCTTTGACGATTACGAGATAATAATATATCCAGTGGCATTTAATTAAAATTAAATCATTTCGGTTAAACAACCTTCTCATAGAGCCCTTGTACCCTACAGAAAACTGAGGTATTTTATTAGTTAATAGATAATGAAAATAAAGGTAAAATCAAGACAACGGATATCAAATCAAGGATAATTACCATAGCTTATCAAATAGATCTAATATAGACATCTTCTCATTACTAGATGATGTTTTTTATAACAGCAATTTATTGAACTATCTTGTGACAAATCTTGAATTTATCTTGGATGTGGAGTCGGAATCGGAGTCGGAGTCGTGAAAACCAACGACTCAGACCCATTTAAAAAAAATGGTTTGTATTCAAACCACAATAGTTCATAGTGTTGATATTGCATGATTGGCTGAATAATGATGATATAATTGAATACATATATACATAAGTTAAAATGAAATGATTGAAAAAATTTCTTAGGAGTCGGAGTTGTCTTTTTTTTACACGAATCTACAGCCTTAGGATTTATCATGTATTGCCATAATATCTCGTTTAAACATTATGCGTTTTAGAATATATACATCAACCATTGTTTGTAAATATAAAAAAAGTAGATTCACGGTATTTTACATAATAATATATTTATGTTACGTAATCGATCATCATTTTTTTTTAATAGTTGACGGCTTATTTGATTTATCTAATATTTTTTTCATACCAACATCAGCTATTTACTACGCGCTGGAGCTTAAAAAATACGAAGGTTACTTTTTAGAAAAAGACTTTCTTAAATTAAAAAAAATACATGTATTTGTCCGTTCCCGGTAAGATTTTGATATATATATATATATATATGCATACATTATATTAATGAACAGACGCGTATACAACATACGCACTAGGCTTAATTTCGTTAGTATAATATAAACAATATATAAAGACTTTATATTATAAAAAAACCCGTTCGAACGAGGGAAATTATTTTTTGTAGCAAATGTATACGACTTATAATATAAACTACGCTGAAAATTTTATTTAGATGTTAGATTTTGGGATTCAATTGATAATATATAATTGAATACAGTCATAACACAAAATCATTAGTATATTTACATAAAAATGATGTTTGAGATTTTTTTATATACATTACTTGTACTAAATATACTTGTTTTAAACCCTCCGCTCCCAATGTGGATAGAGTTTTAATTAAATTCTTATGTTCTGACTTTAACAGATGTTTTCTACGAAAATTATTTGTTACTCAGTTGCTCAGTCCTTCATTTTTGAGATAGGGCTAGGACAAATACAGTACTAATGGTTTTGCTAATCGCTCTAGTTATATCCACATTTTATGATTGTATGGATGGAAGGATATTTCAAACATCACAGATATCTTTTCTTTTGAACATATGTCCAATAATTGATCGAAAGAGCTTACGGAGCTGTCCGTACTGGCATTTGAACCTGCAACCAAACCCAACAACCACGGCCACGGACCCAGCACGGCACTGAAAAAAGTTCTTTAATATGTTGCGTAAAGACCTTTAATTTTTAAGTGAATTAAGTCTTTTGAGTATTCAATATAAAATAAGATACCACTTATTTATTTAAAAAAACGTTTCATTATTTTATTTTTTTAACAAAAAGATCATATTTATTCTCTTATCGATGTTGGTTTATTATTTGATATCCAAAAACGAGATTAAATATCACATCAATTCTTGTCAGCGACAAAAAATATCACCGCTGGAAAGTCTACTTAATCCATGTCATTTTGTAAACTGGAAAGAAAATAAGACATTCACTTTTGATACATGTATGGAGGAAATTAGAATCTCTTCCAACTTCGCACGTGCGTTTGAACAACTCACGTACGATTTAACACCCAAACTCCATTTTTTTTCTCTTTGAGCGAAATATTTAAAAAAAAAATTAAAGAACACCCGTGTTAAAAAGATTCAGCTTTTTTTCTCCTTTTTAAATATCTCTTTTTATCAATCATCATAAACACTTTTTGTCAGTATAATTCATTTGTATATATTTATTAACCTATGAAGATGCTTCGTGCATACACAACCACACTACCATCCTGAATACGAAGCGTACAGTGATATGCTAGCATAACCTAATGATTATTTTTCTTATACTGTTTAAATACTAAAGCCGGGTGAGTAACTCAGTCGATTCTCGTTAAACATTTTATTTTCTTATTTAAGAAACCGTTGGTAATTGAAATGAATACTTCAAAAATTTTGAGTATTTGTCAGTCTGTAGTTTAAGTACGAGCACGTATTACTTGAACCATAAAATGGACGGATTAAAATTAATACCTACTTATTTCTATTAATATAGTATTTTTTTCTTTTTCGATGTGGTGTACTAAGAAAAAAACGTGAATCTTTTAGACTTAGACGGCGATGAAACAAAAACCCATCATTCACCTCTAGTAAAACGATACATTCAAGAGCATTTTTCATTGTCAAAACTGGAAACATGTTACGTTGTTTTTTTTTTATGTAGTACACGCAATATACTTAAAGAGTTATTTAAATTTGCATTATCCCATTGTTTTCAGTCAAACGTAATTCCGTCATACTTAAAATACTCTCCATTTTCGAAAAATATTCGAGTTAAATATGTCATTTTATTACACTGAAATGAACACATTTTGTTTTTAACTAATAAAATATCTTCATTATTTTTAACTAAAAATACCATTAATAAGGAATACATAATATACTTTGGTGTTATATATTTTTTAGAAACTATTAATCGACATATTTTCTCTTAATGCAATAAAATATTAAATCAATATATGCCGGCTTAAAATTAAACATAAAAGCGATGCAATAGCTTAAATCTGATTACATTATTTAAAAAACGGAAAAAACGAGTTGTTTATTCATTGTCGAAATACTGAATATTGAAATAAAAATAAATATCAAACAATAATAATTACATGTATTGTTTCATATTTTTATTTTAAATAAATTCAGTCAATATGCAGCATTCCCTTATAAGGTGTTCATTGTCAATATTTAGTGGTAAGGCATTATATTGATGTGCGGTACTTCTACTATATACCATCAGTTTGTCGCCCGCTGTGGTCTAGTTGGTTAGAGCTTGCTCTAATAATCAGGTGGGTCTGGATTCGATTTACGGTAAGGTCAATGTCAAATTGGATTTTTTCAATTTTAATTTGAAATCTAAGACATGGGTGTTTGTGAAGTTAATTCTTCTTGAGTTAATCTCATGTGACTTTCAAAAATTCTCATTGAGTATATCTCGTATGATCTTTCAACTTCAAAATATTTGACACATTGGCGTAAGCTGTAATGTCAAATATATTTTTTTTAATTTGAAATAATGAAAAAAAAATGCTCGTGAAGATGTTTGATAATGAGAATGAGTGTTTTGATTTTTTTTTAATATACGTGTACATTTTTTTAAACAATTTTGTAACAAATAGTGATAAAAAAAACGTTAATTTTTAAAAACACTACTGCTTAAATATGAAAGAATTTTAAATGAAATACGCTATCGTAATTATTATACAAAATCTATCATGGTATCCATAATAGCAGATAAAAAATTAAAACCTATAAAATTGAAATTGTCGCGTTCCAGAGATCATAAGAATCTTCAAAAAGCTTTCAAGCATTCATGAATCGTAAAAATTTACGACGCTTTAACACCGAAGTCTATAAAATTATGGTAATAAAATGTTGCGAAATTTACCTTCGTTTTTCGAAATTCATAAGCAACTAATTAAAATTTACGAAAACCCCCGTAGATAAAAAAAAACGCCTAAATAGCAATAAGCTGCCCGCGTCACTGAAAACAGGTACATCAGTGAACATGCTATATTCATGTTTTTACTCTAGGGTGTGATTTATGTTTTTTAGTTGGTAGAAGCTCTTCCATAAGCATACGTCCAGTAGATTACAAGGGTAAGTTTAGTTCGTTAAAAAACTTTTCAAGCATATCTAAAAATGAAAGTTTATTTTCTATGAAATAACCATAAATTAATACAGAATTATAATCAGTTCTACAATATGTAAACCCTAACCATTTTACTAAACATCAATTTAGTTATCAATAATTATTTGTGTCACTTTTTTTAATGATTATAATAATTATTTTTGAAAATCTGCTTCAAATAACGTTATTAGTTGAAAATAAAAATGCACAAAGATTTTTGCATGAAACTTGTCCCTTATATCGTGTTGACTGACAATTCTTGGAAAAAAAATATTTTTTACGAGTATGACATTACGGATTTTGAGCTGTTTTTTAAATTTTATCAATATATCAGGATTTGTTTCGCAGAACGCAAGCATTTTAAAATTATTTAAATCTATATGTCGAGACTTCATGGTAAAGTGGTCAACGTCGTCGGTTTTGGTTATAGTGCTCACGTGTTCGAATCTCTGTACGGACAGTTTCATCAAATGATTTGTTGGTCAAATTATGGATTTCTTTCAATCGAATCATGAGTGCATATGATGTCTAAAATTACCTTTCACCCATCCGATCCTAAAACTGAAATTAACGACATCAATAAGTTAACCACTAGCTTAAATCTAGCAGTATCTTTATATCATTACTGTTATAGAAAAAAGAGGTTGAACAGTTAATTAACAATTTACAACAAAATGTATGTATTCTATACTTCATTAGTAAATAACTATGAATAATTCTTACATATAAATATCGTGCATTTCACTAACAAGTTTCCATATTTAGCAAATATGTACTTTACTCTTCTAGCCAAAATGGAGTAGTTTAATGGTTTCAAGTTTCAAAATAAGTAGTTAGTAAATTTTGAATAATAAATTGCTCTCTCTATAAACTAAGAGACCGTGACTAAAACAAATGAACGACTTACATTAAAGACATCCTGAACAAAGCTTATTAATATTTTTAATAAATATCGTGGCAATGATGGCTTAAGCTCGATATTTGTTAATTGAAACAGTTACCGTACAAAAAATGCATATTTATTATTACAAGCAAAGCATAATGTTTTATTTTCGCTTAATTATGTCAAAACGGTGTGTTGTTTAATAAATAATAACCGTGTTTCATACACTGTGATATAACACACAAATGTTGCCATATAGCTACAGTTAATTATAGACACCGTAAGCACGTTACACGTTTGGATGCTTTTAATTTTTATCGAACAACCCCTTATTAGTAAGCGAAGTATTTTAACGTTACGTTATATAACTAAATATTTTATTATATGTCACATTGAACGTTAAAGTATCGATCACAAGAAGAAGGGGTTTTCGAGCATTTTGTTGATTAATAAATTTCGACCACTGTTGTTTCTCTGGCGAAAAAATACGCAATGCGTAAATCATTACGTACAGGTAAATACGCTAAGAATGATAGTATCAAAAAGCTTTTTTGTAATATCATTCTAAATTAGCTTATTTTTTCTCATTTAAGAAGCATGGCGTGTAATCAGTGATGTCGCCAAGGTGTTGTCGTCGTAGCTTTCTAACTCTTCGCCTGGATAAGTAAACATCGAGTGTCGTATCCGAGCTAAGACAGATGTAAAAAACTCGCAGCAAACGGTTTTTTTAAGAAATTTAACATATCAATGCCACTTTCGTACGTTTTTTTGCATAAAATAAATACATAAATACTGTTTGCATGCGGTAGTTTTTAAAATAGTAAAATTAGAGCTAAAATTTTCCGACCTATTTTCGTATGATTTAATTATTGTTGTGAATATTGATTTTGCTTATTTATTTATATATATGTTAGTTAATTAAAAGCTAATATAAATGAATAATGCTGCTTTCATTCATTTCAATATGTTCAACAAAATGATAAAAGCAATTTACCGGGGTAAATATTAACAACGACCAACCGAAGCAATGCTCTGAATTTAAATGTATATATTAATTACTAGAAAATAAACATGACATTTTCGGCGCAGAATCTATATTATTTGAACACAATTAAAATAAAAACTGGACTTTGGAGCTTAGAAACAAGACATTCGATTTAACATACTCTCTGGTTAGCGCACTATTATACAGGAGATGATAATGATAAATCTTAACATATAACTATTTATATTCATATAGACAGTTTATTTGTATTAGAAGAAATAAAATAAACGTCATTTAATGAATACTAACAGACGGTGGATACATTTTTGACTGTTTCTCAAAATACATATTTGAAATAATACTAAAACTCTACTGATGTATCTTTATTGGCATAAAGTTTATTAGAATTTGTATCACTCTCAAGTCTGAAAGCAAACAATTGGTGCTAAGTAGTATTTATGACTGCGATTGTAAAGCGCAAAAACTACAATTGAAATAAAACCACACAAGAACTCTGTCAACTAACCAAGAGCTTGACATTAATCAGGATAAATAATCCTGCGGGAGAGTAAACAAAAAACGGGACGGTCCGATGAAATTTGGCCTAGAGGTCAACAACAGTATTACTCAACGAATGTTAAATTATGTATAAATGTATTATTTTTATGTTTAAAGCAACCAATAGATAAAAGTGAATACAACAATAATGTACACATAGAATTTTTCTCTTAAATAGTACCATCATAAAAAATCATCTATAGCTGAAATGAAACCAAACAGCTATTGATGGAAACATAGTGGTAAGATTACGAGAAAGGTCAATCAGTTGCATAACAATTATTACTGTATATGTAAATCTTTTAAAACGGCATACCGCCATCATACTTAAGCCATGTATCCTGAAAAGTATACAAGTAAATGTAAAAAATAGTTTTAATTGTCGCAAATTTTTGGGAACTGTTTCAGATAGGACTTGTGGTTTTCAAAAGAAATTCGCGACATTCGAAAGCCGGTTATTTTAAACATGGAAACCCTGTTTCAAATTTTAGAATTAACCATCAAATGGTTTACTAATAATCATTTTAAAATATTATTATTTTGACTTGAAACTGCATTGTTCATAATTCAAACGAGATGAAATATGAATGAATACTTTTAAAATATTACATTTTGTTTTTTTTATATGCTTTTTGACTTTGATACACGGAGTAATGAGTAGGTATAGTTACTCTACCGCCGAATAAAAACACAACAAAAAAATATCTTTTGTATCATTGTTTCTAATACACGGAGCTTAAAAAAATATTAAAAAACCCTTTTTATTTATTTATTGATTTGCCATTTACTAGGTAGAACTCCATTTTAATAGGGTAAAAATATCTAAGTATTTCAGTTCTAAAGTTTTTTATATGTTATACATTGATAGCTATTTCGGCTTTCGCCATCGTCAGAACTTTGCTTTAAACGTAAATTTGCTCAGCTATATATACTGGCTAAGAAGAGATACACAATGCATCATATTATTCACTCTAACATACCAATTCAATACTATATAATTCAACACCATTTTTATACTTAGAAAACTGATTGAATCCGAGTTTTAGGATATATTGGAACTCGAAAACATATTTTTTCATATAAACCTTAGTTTTAGGGAATATAATAAATTCATTCAGTCGATGTGTTTATAATGCACGTTGAATGGTATATAAACCAGCTTATAGTAGACTATACAGGCGTTTTTCTACATAACGAAACTAAGAAGTCAGCGTGATTGATTTTTTTAAATGTTTACCCTTAAAAGTTAGTAAAGTTTTTTCACTTTCAGTCAATTTTTTTTTCTTTGAGCAATGTTTGTTGAAGAATTTGATTTCATGAACAACAATCACGTATGATGAATACATACAATCATAAATGAACTCAGATGTCATGCATCAAAAAAAGGTTTGCAAATACACATTGTACTGGCACCTTGCTTTACTTTATGTACATTGACAGCTTCCAACTTCCGTTACGAGCTTTCCTTCAGCGCGGTTGTTAGTTTCAGTGCTTCTTGACCTATATACAAACCAGCACCCCTTCTGGTGTGAAGGCTCATTTTAAAACTGACAAATAATTTTCATGCTTTTTAGCATTCAGCAATTTATTTTGAAAATTTAAAAAAGCTTAACCACTCAAAATGGTAATGAAATGATTGCAGAATTATCAACGAGAAAAATTTCATTTTTTTTTAAATTATTACAAATCGTAAAAAAAGCATTTTATATGGAGACCCAGAGTAGTCTTTAATAATTCGTATCGTAGAAGATAAATAAATAAATGTATAGTCAGGGAAGAATGGTTGCTAGTTAATTGGATAAGTAAAATGAGAAGAGTTGAAAAAATTACTGACACATGTCTTTAAGTAGAAATTCGTACAAATTTTAGATTAAAAAAACACCATATGAATGATCACATTCGAGCATAAATTCAGCCCAATGTTTTTTTCTCGCTGCAGTGAAATTAACCGTACGTTATTTCAGCGGCGTTTATTGCTTAAAATTTCATTCAATATGATCAAAAAATCGCAATTTAAATGATTAATTTACACACTGTTAAACGCATTCCATTATAAGATGGTACATAGATGACTAGAATAAGTATATGGTTTGAATTTCACTTGGCTTTTACGCATGACCTAATAACGCTAGAATTAGCTTTGAAGACTTCATCTTAGGTTAAGCCTTTTGGCATTAGATCTTTCAATATATGAAATGCTTAATATTAAATACTGGATAAACCCAAATATAATAAAACGCAACCTGTTTATTTGGAGCAGAAGTAAAGGAAAAATTCAAATATTAGATTCAAGTTATTGTTCCAGCTTAGACTTTCATTAGAATTACTCAGTTGAATTTGAAAGTTGGTCAATTTTTTCCTTCCAACTTTTTTTATTTATATTATTAATTTTGTTTTAATTGTGAGGCAGGTGCAGAATAACTATAAATTTTTGCTGATTACAAGAAAGTAGTTATGAGTCACTTTACCCAATACAACAGAAAGTTTCGCTATAATTTTACATGGGGAGAGTGAAATATAGTATATACTTAAATTTCTAGAGCGCATATTATATTTTTAATAGACCTTAAGCCTTAAAATGAATACTTTTTATCAAAAATTACCCAAATTAAAAAAAACCCATCGCGTTCTATTTTTGCTAATCGGACATATTACAATTATGTGTTTTTGTAAAACTATAGCTTATTTTATAATATTAGCAATATTTTTTTTCTTCAAATTGATTAATTTGTATGGATAGTAAAATTGTGATTTACAAAAAGTCTTTTTCAATTACCATAATGAATCTGAAATGAAAATGTTTTATTGTTCTAAAAAAAATATATGTTTTATTTAAACAAACAATATTGCAAAAAATAATGAAATAAATAATGTTTGGGTATTCTAGTATTCAAGATTGAAAATGGTACAAAACACCTTTTGTTTGTGGATAGTCTCACATTACCGTACATTAGTAATGCAACTGTGATCAATATTATATTATTTTTATGAAAGATATTTTAGAAAAAAATATATGAAATTGAAATTTATATATCTTGGTAAACCCCTTCATAACGATGTGAAAATAGATTTTTTTTGGTAACACAACAGCTTAAAAGTTAATTTGATAACTATTTCACCATAAATAATTACATGATGTTGTAATAGTGGCTGGAAACAAGTTACTTTTTATTTATTGCGCATATAGATAAATCAGAAAATAAAATCGTGGCGAAAATTTTGTTCAATCTTATGATTTACCCATGATAAGACTTGTTTTCAAATATATTTCAAAAAAAATATATGGTCATCTTTTATGTACGCCACTGGCTCCCTGTTAATTTTTTGCAAATATTTTTTATTATAATATAATAAATACTAAGGAATGATTTACTCATGTGAAATTTTTTGAAAATATATTATAACTAGATTTTATCAATTACAGAAATGTTTGTCTATAAGTCAATTCAAAAATTGTCTTAATTATACCGTTTCACTCACCCTTAAATTTTAATTATATCTTTTAAATCTATGTCTCAAAAGTATTTAATTAAATAACTACTTAGCATGATTGATTACATTGACAATAATATTCAATGTTGAATTTCATTTTCGATCATTCATATTAGTACTATTTGAAGGAAGTAAAGTACAGTCAAATTTATAATCTTTTCTATTTATATCATCAAATCACCAGAAATATTGCGTTCAAGCCGTTCATTTATAATGGAAAATCGTTCAAATATTATTATATAATATATATTAAAAAGCGTTTCTATAGTAAGAAATATACTTGAATGCGAATGAATACCGTCTGCAAGAACATCTTTTCATATGAAATCCTTATTTGCACCTTAAGCATTGTCGTACTATTTTTATATCACAATATATAAATATCACCATAAATAACAATATTCTATATTATCACACGCTCATTAATATAATTAGTATATCTTCGATATATCCACTTTATTAAGTTGTATTCATTTTTAAAACAATAGACACTTTCTTGAAAACTGTTTCCACTTAGGTTTAAAATGGAGACCCCATAATACAAGACAGAAAATGCGTGGGCTTCTTTCAGTGTGCATTTTATCGGTTTTCTTTACTTGTGGTTTTTAAGTGATGTCTATAAAAATGCATTTCGTACGCAAAGTATACATCGTTAATTAAAGAGTTATATAAATTACAATCACACGTTAACACGTGTAATAAAGGTAGTTAAATCTAATAATCAGATGTGTATCATAACGAAATAATAATATGGATAATTTTTGTAAAAGAAATATTTGGAAAAAAATAAAACTCTCTGTACAAAAAAATACTGACTGTATTGAGTTGAGTTTAAATATATAATTTTCGCGAATAAAATACTTTTCAATATTTAATTATTTCCCCAATTTAATTAAGACTCCAGAAAATAATTTTATATCATTTATGGTAAAACTAATCAACACGACCACATGCAATATTAACAATTCGAATGATACACGTATATATTTTCTTTTTGAAAGATAATTAATATTAATAATTTTGGATTTATAAAATAGAATAATAAAAACTATTTTATCCTATTTAAAACATAAAAATTGGAAATATAATTCAAATGGTTTATTTTGGCATTTATAATTTAGATCTTTCGACTTTATTTTGTTTCAATCGTATTACTTTAATGTTATAAATTCAACAAAAAAATGAAATTTTGAAAAACAGTTGTTGGAATAAAATAAAATTAATATTTTCATTTACTGCAGCGCTCGTTCTAGAACGACATTTTTTTTTATTTCGAACAGATCAAATTGATACTGAAGATAGACTACTTATAATCATCTTAAAAATATACCACTTATTTATTGAGTTAAAACAAAAAAAAATATACCATACCGTAATAAATTACGTCAATCCACAGTGACTACCGAATAATGGGAAAAGTTTTAATAGCACTCTCAACCACTCAAATATTATATTCCAAGCAGAAAATTTCAATGTTTAATAAAACCACTTTATATCAAACTTGAGGCCTCTTAAAATTCTGTAATAATACAACTACTCACTGCCATAATTTAATGATTCAATTTAAAACTTAACTCGTTAAAATTCGTTCACGGCCATTAAAAATGGTATTTTTTAATGTAGTCTCCACTCAAATATAAGATACACTTTTAAATGTTACATTTTATATTTGCACATGTGACAAGTAACAATATAAAGTTCGCGAAATATTTTTACTCTGTCGGCAGACAACTGCTCAGCACCACGGTTACATTGCCTCTGCTAGAAAATTTTCCCATTTTCTCTACCGTGGGCCATCACTGGGGTAAAACCGGCAATCACACCGTAAGCTCTAGAAAGAAATAAGGTCAAATTATTCATTATTTTCGGGAGAATAATATGATTCATTACTCATGTACTGCATTATTTGTGTTACCAAATCAATAAATACTAATAGAAAATGTGTTTTTTTTTTTGCAAAGGTTAACTGATTAATAAGCTCTCAAAACATATTTTCTTTATATTAATTTTCATGATTCCACAACATGTTACTATAGTTTAGAATTCTTTTTTATCAAAAAACCTCAATCGTAATTTTGTTGTCTTAAATGTCGTATTTAATAAGCACTCGTCACTTATATTAATTACCTGGGCATCCCCTTCTTCATACACAAGTAATAGATTTATGAATTATATTTATCTTTCTTATATTCGCGCTTAATAACGAATGAATCCGACACTCTCACTACATAAATTAATAAAAAATACCTTTTAATTAAGAATAGATTTTCAAATTGAAGACAAAAAAATCATTTCGTTTTAGTTTAATTCTTAAAAAATGGCCATTTCTAAGATAACATTGTTTCCGACCACATCGGACATTACTACAAATCACTTTTAGGTCGAAATTGAATTATACTTTTTCTATATTTGTATGTAGTATCGACCTTAAGCAGAGGCGGCTCACAAATTGTAAATACAAATAATATTCAAACACTTGTTTGCTGGCGTAGAGCAACTCTACGCCCCTAAACAGGTGTGGTACGCTCTACGCCCATGCACGAAACAATACGAAATTTCACGATCGTCTACGAGAAAACCCGAGCCCAGCTTACATTATTATTTATCAAAAGATGATTCACTAGAGGTAAATGATGACTCAATTCAAATTCACTCTCTCATTACCGTTAATAGTTAATAGTAAAATTACATCATTTTTAAGCCTTGTATTACGTAATTCCCAAATAAACGATTTTTTTAAGTTTAGTTTTTTCGGTCAGTTTTATTGATCCATTATATACTGAATGACTTCTTTTAATATGTTTTGAGGTATATCTGGACCCAAAATTCCAAAGATCCAAAAGTAAACATACATTAGCAGAATTTTCATCATATTTTTTCTTAATTGCGGAGTACATATCATATATATTTATGATGACAGCATGAATATGATGAAAACATTAATAATTTCATTGAAGGGTTTTATGTAACTTACTAATAAGTACTGACGTAAGAAAAAAAATATTAATAAATATATTTAAAATATATTAAAGATATATTAAAAAATATTAAATATAAGGTGACTAAATCTCGGATCCGAAAATTAAGATATCAAAAATATTTTTTAATGTATCAGATAAACAAAGAAAAACGATGATTTTATAGCGCTGGAATTGCAAAAAATTAACCGCAAATCATTAATGTTTGAAATAATAAATTAGATTACTCCAATACAAACTAGGGCAAATACAAAAAATGATTGTTAAAATATTACACGAATTAAGTGCGAGTCTACTGACTCAGCGTGTATTCATATATGCCAAGAGCTTTTGAATGTTAAAACAAGTAACGAAAGCTTTTAGAGAGTAAAATGATTTCTTATCTAAATTATTCGCACGACTTTTATTTTGAATACATATATATTTTGATAAATGCGAAAGTTTCTTGAATGAAAATCAAATGCACACGAATTAAAAAAGGCATAATCGGAACATTTTCAATAAGGCATCCAATGCAATATGATCACGGTGTAAAAATATGAAACGATATGTGATACAAAATTCGTCTAGTAGTTATATTTTGGATAATTTAAACAAAATAAATATTTTTAGTATGTCATTAATAAAATGATATTCATCAATTAAAGAATATATCAGTTCACTCTGAGCATTTTCAAAACTTTATATTTGTCAGATATCAATCCTTTTTTTTAGACTTGACTAAATGATTTATTTTTTAATTAAATTAATAATTGATATTAATTAGCCCTTTTGCCAGTTAAGACTTATTCAAAAATTATCCTTTTCAGAATGCTACGACTCCATGAATAACTTTTTGAAAAGTTTTCCGCTGCCATAACTTGATAATCTCAACATTTAATTTCATCAAATACAAAAATTTATGTGTTGAATAAACGACTATTTTATTTATTTGCGAAGGGGAAAATTTCATACAATTTCGATAATAGAAAATAGTTTTACATATAACTGTTTCAGTATTAATTATATTAATTGGGAAGATGTTTAAAGTTAGTCAACTTCTTATGAATAGAAGACTCAATCGACTTCAATCAAATCATTTTTTTTATATTTAAAAATGTAGCTCATCATTTTCCATCAGTAAACGGTCTTACGGAGATACCTCGTTTACGATGAAAAGTCAACTCTAGGCTAGAAAGAGGCAGCATAGCATCTAAGATGAAAATGGTTTCAGCAATTTTATTGGAATTACATTTTCCATTTTAGCGTTAAAGGCTCTGAGCCATTTGACAACGCCAACCAAAATAATAATAACTGAGATTTCGTACGTAATTGACTATTATAAACTATCTTTGATACAGGGGATTCATTATCTTGCGGTTATATTTTAATCAAATTTAACTCAAAACAGAAATTTTTAGGATTTGATTTATAGCCAACAACAAATATGAGATTTTCGTAGAATGAAAACAAATTTAATTTTCATTAACACCTTATTTTTTCAGAAAAAGGTAATAAATAAGTGAGGAGCTTAGCATAAATCACACTCTCCAAAAGTCAAGTATTGAAGAAATCACAAAATGTTGTAAAATACCATAAATATTTATCGCAAGTGAAAAGAAGCACTTAATTAATAAGCGAAATATACTATTACACCATGAAAAATATTAATCGCCGATTGGTTCTTTCTAACCATATCATATTATTCATTTAAAAATGTGAGTTTAATAACCGATAATGATTTTTGGCGATGTTTTTTTTTAAAACATCTCCGCTCCCAATGTGGAGGATACGGCTTCCAAATGGATGTATCTTTATATGAGATTTTTTTCCACGAAAACTGTTTGTTACTCAGTTGCTCAACTTTTCTTTTTAAAGTGAGTAGATATACTTAGAAGGATAGGATATAAGACAAGATTAGTGGTTAACGAATCGCTCTCGCTACACCCGTATTTAGGATAGAATGGATGGGAGGGCATTCAAGACATCCCTTTTATTCATGCCTTAGCAGAAATCCATATTCAATTGAAAATCTATTAATAAAAAACCATCCGTACTGGGATTCGAATCCAAGACATCCGTAACTAAAGCCAACGACGTTGACCACTCCACCACGCAGTCATCGCTGGCTTAAACAGTGTTTAAAGTAAATTTTATTACCCAACTTTTTTTTATACAATGTAGTGATGCAATTTTTAGGCATGACTCAAAAATATTAAAAATAGATATTACGAGTGTTGATGCCAAGCTTTTAAAAAAGCTACATAAAATTAAAATATGAAAAAAATATAGTAATTATATTAAAACAAAATTAGCTTGAATACAACAAGAATTCGACAGGATAATATTAATCTAAAATATACTTTGTTCAATTGCACTAGCGACGGCCGATGATTGTTATCACAAACTAAATATGAATTGGCATAATATGAGTTTGCATCCAGGCATTCCAACCACAAGTGTGATTACTGCTTGTAATTCTCAACAATTTCTACTTTACACACTCCTTGAAATAAGAGAAAAAAACTGGCATTAGCTTTTTAATATTTCTAAAACTAAATTATACATTTTTTTTATTATAATACACTATTGAAACTCTCTTTCTTCGGCACAGAGCATTTCAATTATGTCGAAAATGTGTTTTAAAAAAATCCAGTCGGACAAATCCTAATTTTTTAGTGAAAACTTACTGAAAAAAAAGTAATTTAAATGCAGATTTTGTTTGATTGTACATATATCTTAAAAATATTATTTAATACAGTATCAAATAAATCAAAAGTTTTCATTCATACAATTGAGTACACACAGGCATGTTTTTATTAATATTGAATGATTGTACAAAACTTTTCCAAAAATAAAACGTATATTACATAATTATTTTCTATCTAGAAAGAGATGTTTTTTAGTATCAAAACAATGTTTTGCATTTATTGATCCACTGTTTTTTTTAATAACGTATGTCTTCCATATTCCATATATTTATTTTTGCAAAAATTATTTTTGTAATATATTATTTTAAACCTTACAATAGCAACCACATAGGACTAACAAAGAAATAGAGAGATAATAAAAAAATCGTACTTTATTTTTATTTTATAGATAACTCAATAATTCAGTTAACTTTTCTTTATACATATTGAAAACATGAAAACTATCCTGTCGTTTTATGTAACACATGGAACATTTTTGCATACTTCGGGTTTATTACTTAGTCCTTTTTTATTTCCTGTATTCATATCAGCAGCAGTTAATCTTGTATGTTTAATCTTTTAAATGTACAAAAAGTGTATGCACTTTTTCAAATCTATGCGGTAATTCATTTCATAAAAGAAATCATTATGAATCTGTCAACAATATACTAAAAAATTTGTCGGTATATGTTATCAAGCACGTCGGGGTCTAGCAGTCACAATAAAAGAATAATTTTAGTAAACATTTATAATCCTGCTAAATCTTTCTAAGGTTACCTGAAATGGAATGAAATTCCAAATTTTTTTAAAGGATTTATTCAAAACATTTTTTCTCTACCTTCTTAGTGGTATTTATTACTGTGTCAGCTGAAAACCTAAACCTAAAAATGAAGAAAGCAATTATTTTATTAAAATTATTTTAAATACATATTTTTTGATATATTATGTGTAATCGAAAAAACGAAATAGATAAGGAATTCAGTATATTTCCATATAGTTTTTCGATGTCAATTTCATCGGCATAAATGAGAATTAATTCAAAGACATATTTTTTGAAATAAAACACTTTTTTCTGTCTTGATTACATAATTCAAAAAACTATTTATTTCAAATTGCTTTTGTCTATTTCATTTTATTTTTATTGAAAAAAATCAAAATGTAAATATCTAGCCAAGATCATTTTATAAAATTATAAAATTGGTACAAACAATGCATTTTATTTTGTTTCATAAGTGAATAATAATAAGCTTGAAATAAACATGATTTTAAAAAACTATTTCTGGTAACAGAGTAAAATTGTGTACAAAAAAAACAACATAAATTCATATTGCGTAAAATGTCTCCCATGTCGAAAATCTACAATGTATACTCAGCGTTTTCCTTTAACCAATAATTTTCTTGTGTGTATCTGATCTAAAAAAGATACTTTTATTTTTAAGATAAGTTAAAGCTTATTTGATTGCTTTGATACACATTTTTCCCATTTTTTAAAAATCTGAAATATTCACATTATTTAAAAACTTTTTAGATAAAATATTGAATGAATTTTGTATGCTTCCATTTCTACGATCTCTTGAAATTTGATTCCTCCTTGTATTGTACATCGCAACTTACAAAAACATTCCCTGATAGTATAAATAACATGGGTAAATAATATTCTGTGAAATAAAAACACCACAAAGGCACTAGAAATAATAATAAATAAAATATAAGTGGGCATAGGTCAAACGTTCACATGCGTAGCGGCGAACAATTTAGCCCACGCAATAAAATATTTAAAGCCATATGTTAACCATCGCTTTATTTTTAATAAAATTACCACAGCACTTCCACCCTAGTTATTTGATAAATTATTGATATTAAGAATTGACAATGTATTCTTTATGTCGTAAAATACCCCTTTTCTATCTGGACAAACACAACTGGTTATGTTTCAAACAGTGATGCCTTGGTGAAATTCTGAATAAATTGTATGCTCAACAAATTTGATGTATTTTTTATATCATCCAAAGTGTATGCGTATTATAACACCCTAAAAGTGATTATGATTATTATATTTCTATAAACCACGTGCACGCCTGATGCAGATCTTATGGAATCCGGAGGGAAGTGTGTAGATCGTGTGAATTGAAGTCTCTCAACAGCTATTTTTTTACCTGAGAAAAAAAATATATGAATAATATTAGTATAGAACTAATAGAGAGCAAACCGATATTTCAAATCATTGTAAATACATAACAGCAAAAGTGGTACATTTTTTAATTGTCCTAGAAAATATTTCAAATATTATTTTTTCAAGGCATGGAAATTTAAATAAGCTTACTTTTTAAATAGAATCTATACTGGGGTCACATATTTTTCTTGCCCATTAGTCAACTGTACTTCTCGAAATGCCGCAGAGTACGACAACACTATTAATAGTTTTTTTTTTATTAAAAAATAAATCAAAAGAATATTGAAAACGACATTTAACATACATATTATATAATTACATTTATTTTGCTTATAAAATCTATTACTTTAATTGTCAATTCTTGTATTTGTCAACTTTTAAGGTCAACTGTCAATTCAATGAAGAAAGGCACAATGTTTAAAAATAGAACAACCGATAAAAATACTCACGATAAGTAAACCAACTGTTAAATAAAAATGCAAAATTAATACAAAAATGTGTTTTTTTATGATTATGAATGATAATTTATAACTGTCGATTTATAACAATGGTAATCCACTACAAAAAAAAAAAAAAAATTGCAAATTATTAGTTTAGCTATTAGGGATTCTGTGTTGAGGCAGCCCGTGAATAAATTTCCGGTAAATTGACGCGTTTTGCCAATCTCGGTTCCCGGGACATTTTAATAAAACAACCAATCACACAAGATTTGCGAAATTATTTATTTAAAAAATATGTAAACAATTTTTTTTTTACTTTCGATGGATTTTGCGGTAACTTTGTGGAAGTTCATTTTAATATAAAATAAAATAACTTAGATTATTCCACTTATTGTGTTACAAACTGTGACACGTGTTTCGACTCTTTCAGAGTCATCCTCAGACAACTACTTTTGCAAATGCTTGCGTAAGTACGAATGATTTTAATTTTACTATGCTGATATATTATAATAAAAATCAAATAAAAATGGGAGGCAAGGAGGGGATGATAGAAAAACAAACAAACGTTATCGTTTATTACGATGGTAATAAAAATTACATTTACTCTAAGAAATGATTAATTATTGAGTTGCATCAATTAAGACGGGTTAAACCGTTAGAAAATATATTTAACAGTGGCGAACCACCTGTTTTATTCAAGATATTATTTAATATTTTTTCTTTATTGTTAATACTTTTATTTATTTCTAAAATTTCTAAATTATGTATTCATTTTTAAGCCTTTTTTATTTACTCGATGGAGTATTCGATCTAATCGAAAACGAACATAATTTTAATCATAACAGTTAAGTAGAAATACTCGATGGATCAGAATAGTAAAATTAAAATAATTCGTACTTAAGCAAGCATTTGCAAAAGTAGTTGTCTGACGATGCCTCTGAAAGAGGCAAAACACGTGTCACAGTTTGTATCACAATACGTGGATTTTTTTTTTGTTCATTCAAAACAAATAAAGTTTGAGAATCTTTATACATTGAGAACCATTAATCTTGAACAACGTTTCGGAATCGGAAAGAAATATAAAGAGGTTAGAAACTTTCTAAGTCCTTATATTTTAAAACTAAATATGACCATTTTACGGACGTGTGACAAATGTTGGTTTACGATAATGACCATAAAATAACTTGACCCAATATACCCGTTATTTATCGAAGGAAATGGTTTCATCGGTAAAATCAAACGATGTGTGTAAAAATAATTATTATTTACAATACAATATTAACTTCAATTTTGCACGAATTTTCAGAAAATCAACCAAAAGCTTAGCCTAAAAAATTGATAACTCTCAGAAAGTGAAAGTGAAAGTGAAAGTGTTTGTTAAAAATATATATTATCATTATGTATTTATAATCGAAACATCGTTTCAAAACTGTTTTTATTATTTTGTATTAAAAAAATGTAGGTAAATATTGAATACATAGAAAAATTTGTTTATTTTTTTATGTAAAAAAACTCTTAACTCTCGAAAATTTTCCTGGAAATGAAAAATTTATGTTTCGTTTCCCGGGACATGAAAAAAGTCGAGATTTCAGAATCCCTAATAACCACACCATATCATGTTATAATTTTGAAAACAAATTTGTGTAGCACATATTTTTCAATATGCTGAGTTTTCAATAACACGACGTTCATTAAAATAACTGAAAATACCTGCGTGGGGATTGAAAATGAAAAAAGCATGTTCGGCGTATACCTAATATGTATCATTGCCAATTAACCTTTGTATGCCATTCTTTCATATTAAATAATACAGTTTAATAGGTATATGGTTAGGCGGCTTATATTTTTAGTAAATCAATAATACCAGCAGCAATCGTTTGACTTTTACTGAACCATTCAATTTAATGAATATTGGACAGCGTACAGTATTCCTTAACGAGGTAGACTTGTTTTCTTCTGTTGTGTTTATAGAAAACACTTTTTATATTTCCGCGTATCATTCTGTCATTCTTCATTATTTCAAAAGTCGTATGTTCTATTGAATTTCGGGGTTGTTTTTTATTTGATGCCTATTTTACGTGAGTAAATAAAATGTTTTAAGGAATCTGTTTTTCTTTTATTGTTATTTACTTCGCGTCTGAATAAAGTGATTTGTGATTTCATCTTCAGAACTGTTTATTTATATATACTATATTTTTTTAAAAAATACCATTTTCAATCTCAATTTGGAGACTATGGACTCCTAATTGAGCGTATTTCGACATAAAGTTTTTTACCAGTTGCTCAACCTTCCATTTCTAAGAGAAAAGGAATAGAATGACAGGGCTCGAACTTGACTTGTGGTCTTATTGCTGCTGGTACACACTGTGCTTAGTATCGTTTATGCAGGAGGGAAATTTCAACATCACAGACATCCTTCCAACGGAAATTCATAAAGCGATTGAAAGGTCAATTAATGAAATTGTCGTCCTAGGAATTGAACCCGCGATGACCGCTCTCAAAGTCAACGACGTAAACCACACCACTCCGGACACTGCTATGTTATATAATTATGTAAAATAATACTTTTATTTTATAATAGAGCTCTGCGATGTAATTAATAATTCAATCAACAATAATAAACTGCACTTCTTGGCTCTATGATTTAAATAATGAGACAACAGATAGCATGTTGCTAGTTCTCAAATTGAAATAAATAAATTACTTATACCAGTCCAACAATGTTCTCACTAACTTGGTGGTTATGGAAGCGTTATACATTTAATTCGATAACCTGCAGTGTCACAAAGTGGGAGAGCATATCTCAACTCATATAAGATGAAACACAAACAAACCACATTTTTTTCACGAACACTTAAATGTCTGATAAAACGCTATTGGCAATCATTTGTAAAGACTTAACCGCTTCAGTACCGTAAGGCCACTGATGGCCGCTACATACGAACGGCGCAAATAACGTAAGGCCACTGAAGACCACGAATGTAACTTGAAAATATTTAACTATATATATCATTTTATAATTAAACTTTAAATATTAAACTTTTTATGTATTAGAGTAGAGTTCTTCGGATTTTTCTCAGTTGACTTCCTTACTATATTTTTTCTATTTCTTTTAATATTTAATTGTACTATTTTTTTTTCTTCATTTTAAAAGTTTTAAATTTATAATTTGTCAACCTTGTGCTATTTTAATTAAATAAATAAATAAATAAATTAATTAATTAATTAATTAAACTTTAAATATTCATAAATTCAGTCCTATTTTTAAAACTATTCAAAAATTATTAAAAACATGCGGTAGGTATGTGAGTGAATGTTTTTTAGCTTAAAACATCGTGGTATTGAAAAGGAATACATCTTTGTTGTATCAATAAGTATGTAAGACAATAGTGGATGACAGTAGATACACCACTACGTACCCTATATTGTAAAATATGCATAATTTTTTTCTAGTCTATCAGATTGAAGAGTGGCCTATTCTATGTTGTTAGATTCTTTCTTATTATACACGTAGTATTTTTAGTATTCAAAATTATTTCCTTTTTTCGTATTTAACTTAAGTGATTTTAAATTCCTTAATAAATTAGTCCTTATGGCAAAAGAAACACGAGTATTACTATGGTGGGAATATAAATACCTTCTACAAAATACTTCCGCTTAAGAATATGGCTTATTTTAATGGAAAATATTTAAATTATTACCTGCTGCTCTAAGATTGAGAAAAATTTGAATCCCAATTACCAGCATTAAGTGAAGGTGTTGCATGTATATAGGGTTTACGGCGGAGTCACTGTAATTTATATCAAATCTTGTGTTATATATGTCACATATTTTTTGCATATTCTATTTTGTTACTATTTTTCGATAATTAGTGCCTATTTAATTTCCTGTATCCATAAATAAAAAAAATATGTTTTACTATAATTAAACCACTGTCACCATTAAATCACTGAGGTTTATATATGTATCACGCTCTATGGCGTCCAGATCGCTATCATGAGAAGCAAAATATAGTTTGCGCAACAGACATATAATCAGTTCAATTTAATACCTACAATTTTGAAATAAAACGGTCCACTTAAAAAACAAATACATACAATATTATTTTACATGAATAAAAACACGATGACCTGACAAAAAAACATTTCATTTTAACAATAAATTCAACAACACTAGACAGTAATAACAAACAAAAGTCATCATTAGATCCCAACACATTAGACATGACAGATTAATATTTTTATAAAGTCTTCGTATATAATCAAGTAGCGATGGATACTTGTATTTGTTTTTAGCACTTAAGTCCTGAAACATCTAAAATATGATCGATGAGCGATGGGGTACAAAGTGACCCCAGACAAATTTACGTAATATGTATTTGTATTGCATTTGTTGAGGTATCATTCAGGGATGGGCTGGAGGGGGCTTGGGGGGGCTCGCGCGAGCCTCTTGTTAAATTTCGGCACGGCCGGCGAGCCCCTTGTTAAGTTAAAAAATCATTCGTTTCAGATGAAATCAGTAGTACCTAGCTAAAATTTCTGTAGAAGGTTACATTTTATTCTGAAACATAAGAAGTCTTTATTGCCCCTTCAATTTTGTCAAAAAAAACATTTACTTCGGCTGACTAATAAAAGAGACCTTCGTTGCTTATTGTCTTTTGTCTGACTATGTTGAAAAATACCGATGTTGGATATTATATTGTTAACAGATGTCTAGATTTTTATGAACTTACATACATACAATGCTTTACTGTAATTATTTTGCAGTTTTGGGATAGGTTTCTTACATTTCTTTTTGGTTTTATTATAGCCTTCTTCCTGGAACTACAAACATATTAGTTATCTGTAGGTAAGATAATAAACCAAAGCAGTCACTTGTTTGTTCAAGAAAGCGATATTATGGCGAGCTGAGGTTTTGAAAATTCATTACATGCTAATAACAATAGTTATTAGTAATGAAGTGGGCGAATTTTTAAAACTAGGGGGAATAAATATTTTTCGAACTAGTCTTTCTACCAAGGAACACGATTTTGAAATTTTAATCAGATAAGTTCATCTTATAATGCAGATAATCCACTCGGTGTTGCAGGAATATTGCATTGTAAATAAAGAAAGGTGAGACATCAACATTTTTTTGAGTAACAAGTAGCATGGCGGCTAAGCTAACGAGAGGCCCCATGTGCAATAAAATTAGGAGGCACTGTATTCCGGATATCATTAAAACGTCATAGAATTCCATGTGTATATTACAATGTGCAAAATATTTCTATTAGCATTGCAGAAGCTAAACGATGTTCAAGGGTTGTGAAGCCAACTGTCAATCAAGCATGTGTTATGTTTGAATAAAATCAAGTGTTTATCGTCAATCCTTGGTGTAAAGCAGACAAACACAACCGTTTCATCTAGCGGGCCGCATTTTTTTAATGATGATTTCAGGCCGCAAGTAAAATGAAATTTTAAGTACGCTCAATCCTTTCTTTACACGGGCATAGTGTAAAAAAATGCAGTATACATAGAAAAACGAAAGATAGTTTACATTGCATTCGGTCATGCTATTTTGAACAGACATTCGCAAAAGAGAATTCGGGGTACTTATTAACATATTATAGGTCTGCACGGGCCGAAATTTTACAAAATTAATCGGTCCGAGTATGAAAAACTTAATTATTTTAGTTAGAGAAACACTGATCTATAATGTGTAGGCATTTTGGCTGACATTTACCGAGCCCCTTGTTAAGATTTTGGCAGCCCACCGCTGGTATCATTGAAAATTACAATAAATACCAGCTAAATATCATTGGTATTTAGCAAATGGTTGACATAAGAAGAATTTTTCAATGTGAATCCATCCCTTAGGAACTCGAAGGTTAATTAAAATACACATATTTTCAAATAACATGGCTTTGTAAATTCAGGTAAAATTGAACATTGGTTATCCTCATTTTTTCATTGTATCTACCGTGTAAAAAAAGTGCTGTGTGTACTTTTTATTAGTATAAAACATTTTATTTGTAATATATGCACAATTGTCAAAATAAATTAATCAATCCGTCAGTAGTATAAACATCATTAAAAGTAATAAGTTAAGTCGTTAAAATTTAAGAGAGTTTGATTATGTAGTACGGTATTCACTAAAGGTAATTGTCAATAACTTACCATTTCATTAAATAGATGCCACTTTAACAAATTCTATATCCGGTGCATTAGGTTCAAAAGTTGATTATTATCCGTCGAAAATTCTTACTGTGTTTCAATGCAATTTTTACACTTCTTAACCATCATCAATCCAACGTGATACCGTCATTAGGTTAAAAATAAAATGATTTCTCTACGTAATCTTATATTTGAGGGTATATCGTATATCTAATCCATTGACAACGTACAATCTAATTACTATATAGGTACCTACGTTAATAACAGGCTTTCAGGTTGTTTGTTTACAGTGACATCTGTTAACTGAATAACTTAGTCTTGATTCCAATTTTAAAATAGAAATCTACACAAGTTTCCTGTAATTTCATTTCTACTTCTTCACTAGTATTGCAAGTATTTCAAAAGAGGGCATTAGTGACAGGTTTCTAATCTAAAATTCGACTAATACAGGTATCACCACAAGCTTTTATTTTTTTCTCAGCTATCATTAAACATTTATAGCTTATAGAATGTAAAATAGTAATTTTTAAATGAAGAATCGTTAAATTTCAAAAAAGAGAGTGGTGATATTAGTATGTTCTAATAAAATTTATTTTTAAGAAATAAGTCAATAGCACTATTTTTTTCAATAAGAAATCGTATCTCACCTAAAACGCACTATGTATTAAAAAAAAATTATGTTAACAAAATCAAATACACTGATATTATCGTTGATAGATTCGGCGGTAAGTTTGTGAAAGTTCAGTTTTAATATAAAATTTATTTTTTATAACTTTGTTATTCCATTTATTGTACTACAACTTGTGATACGTGTTTCGCCACTTTGAGAAGCATCATCAGACTAGCTCAACTCTTACGAATAAATTAAAAATTGATTCAAATCTTGTTTGTTATAAATTACAAAATTAAATTCAGCGTTCGTCCTTTTCTACTAGACGCAGGGAGGTGGTAAGATACAAACTATGGTAGTAATAATTAAAAATAATTACTTTTATTATGTATGATAAAACCAAATCTACAATTGTGATCCATCTATCTTATTTAAAATATTATTTATTATTATTCTCAAAGAGGTGAAGCGTACCACGTGTTACAAGTTGTAAAACAAAAAGTGAAATAACAAATTTATTTTTTTACATTGTTATTATTTATATTATTATGTTCATATTACATCGCTCGATAATTGAAATTAATACATCGTTACCCACCAATGAATAATAACAGGTTAGAACAAATTACTGTTTTTTTTTTAAAAAATGCTTTTTCAATTTGAAAATATCCCATTGAAAAAACACCGTTGTCAAATTGTATCTGTTGCACATTGTTATTCGAGATTTTTTAATAACTAAATTTTAAAAAATAAATCCTATAAATTGTACTTAATTTATGAATCCATAACGATTTAATTCAATTTGGGTGTTAGATTGGCTGGTATACGTCAATATTATCGTCTTTTTATTAACTGTGCGTAAAAATATTATAAATTGAATCTAATGAGACATGTAAATATATAATAGTATGTATTTTTTATTCGATAATTAATTCAATTTGCCTTTATAACAAAGTTAAATTCGGTCATGTATACTTAAATTATGATTTCCAAATATACTATTGTTAGTTTATTCACTCCTTAAACTAACCTTGGAATAGTTGGATAGATAAACGTCTTGAGGTCACATTGTAGCCTCAGTTTATCGAACCCTTAACTTAAACCATACAAGTTGCTGATTCCGTCAATACGTTTAGCCAAAAATATGTCTGGAAACTTAATAAAGGAAAATCGATATAATCAAATTATTTCATAATATACCTAAAGTACAACGTTAAAGTATTTTTTTAGACTTAACTCGTCGTAAAATATCTTTAATTCAATAACATGAACTATATTTAAAATGCAATGAAAGATTTTGTTATACACATCTAATATAGGAGACATTTTTAATAAATAGATAAATAAAATCAAAATGTTATTACACAAAAGTACCATTTAGGAACATACTATTTTTTTACGTAAACATATTCAATCAATATATTCGTAAACATATGCAATAATATATTTTTTAAGTTGTTTTACTAAAAAAAAAATTAAACTGCTGGCTTAAATGAAAGGAATTTTTGCAATTTATATAACAACTTATTTATTTAAAAAAAAAAAAAAAAAAAACAATATTCCTTATTACAAAGTCCGTATTATTTAAGATCAGAAATGTCTAAAGGTCACTGATTTTAAGCCATAATACATATTAATGTATATTTCAATTGAGTGATTCAAATTGATGATTGAAATAGCATCATACGTCGACATCAATAAGAATTAATTTATCTATAAGCTTAACACACTTGAAACGAACATATATAACATATATTAATTGTGTTACCAGTTATATCTGAAATACAATTTGCAGCAAACAATATTATTGGTGACATAAATGCTTACGCAATGGGTTTATATGTATATGTAGTTGTTATAGATAAATGTTAAATATCAAATACACTACGGCATTTTATGCCATACTTGGCATATTTACCCATAGTATAATAATTATTTGAAAATTCTATAAATTAACCACTACAAAACGAAATTATCATAATTTATTCGCATAGCCAACTTCAGAATATAAAAATATTCATTCATTCATTGTGCAATTTTCAATGGGGAATTATTTATGGTTATTCGATGTGCGAAGAGTTTTAGATCGACCACGGTGGTCCCATAGCAAACATCATTGTGGCTAAATAGATAGAGATTTTCGTTGTACCCTTTGTAATGATGTTTCTTCGCGAGGAGACTTGACAACAGAGATATTGATGGGAGAATTTATTGCTTTGGATTGACACCTCGCGATATTCAATTGTGAATGGGGAATTTGGTATTACTGGAAATCAATTTGATTTTTTTTTCATTCTTAGACATCATCCACACCAGACGGCTTAGAATATTTAGATACTATTAACTTTTGATAAAAAAAAATTATGGTCACTGACAAAAAAACTACCGTTAAGCTTTTTTTAACCATGTCCACTTCCAATGTGTGGTATATGAGCTACTTATTAAATATAACAAAAGAATCCAATTAAAGCAAAAAACATAAAATAAAACAATAAGCAAGTGTTTATTCACGGATTCTGACCCTACACCTGACTAAGACAAAATTCCATGAGCGTTTACAGTTCCTTTACGGAAACTATAAGATACTTTAAAACGTCTGTATAATAAAAATATATAAAAGAATGTTGCTATTTTGTTAATAATTTAAATGTGTATACTCGTATTATAGCTAAAATATATAAATAAAAATTCAGCAAAAACAGAAAAAAATAAGCCGCTATGATATATATATATCCACATCTTAAAATAAATACTTATAGCCAATCATAATACAATTATTAATTGTTACTTTTACACAAAAGAAAACTATCATATTAGCTCAGTATCGTCCGATAAATTGAGTTTTTCTTCTGTTAAAATTATAAAACGATTAAGTATCCATTATTTGTATTTGAATGTAATTTGAAGTATGAAAATAGCAATTATTTCAAACTCTCAAGAAAAATCCTCTTTCAATTTCAATCAACGTTATGGTTGACAGATTCTAGTACCTTTATATCGTTAATGAGAGTAAGATCTCTAAGCGCTGAAATATCAACACATATTATTGTGAACGCTGCTTTATCGCCTAAAAGAATTTCTTAAGTTTTATGAATGGCCTAAGAATCAATTGTCAAGATAACTTCTGTGGTTAGGGTAGACAGTCGAAATGTATGTACGAATTTAAAATTCATATAACTTCTAAGGGATATAAGTTAAATCATTAATTAAATTGTCAAATAATTGATAGATTTTTTCGTTGAAGAATAAACTTGGTGCATGAAAAAGACTACAACGGAAGGAAATAATTGTTGCGCCTTCCCCAATACAAATTCGTTATTTTTATAGTTATAAATATTTTTTAGTTGAAGCTGAATTAGCCGTTGATTTTTCAATAATAAAAGTAGAATAATAAAGACTAATTTCCTATTATAATTATCAATTGTATGCGATGGGTCACTTTTGTAATGATAACTATTGTGATATGTACAAGAGTTAGGATAAATGAATCAGCCTACATACAGCAAATAAATCGAGTTGAATAGAAATTTACCAAAAAATTTTAGTTGATAAAGGCATTCCTTATCCCACTAACAATTTACACTAAGTTATATCTCACTAACAGTTTACTATGTGTAATGAAAAGGTAGCCAGCGATTTTTTATTTTCTCATAATATATTGATCTATTTCAATCAAAACAACTCGCTTATTTTTGAAAATTGTAAAATAAATAAATGACATTTATATTAACACTTGTACTAAACATTTAAAGCTAATTAAATTTTAAAATAGTAACTGTCAAGTGAAGAATTGGAAATAGGAAAAAAGGGAGTGATATTGTTATCTATTTTTTATCGTCAGCGCTGATTTGAAAAAAAATAGTGCGTTTTGATTGAGATGCGATTATTTTTTGAAATATATTAAGAGGTCACTGCTTAAGCCTGCTACCGGCCAACTGTTCTTATTTTACAGATAAATGCTAGTGGAATAGAATAATAATGTTTTTTTACTCACCTAGGATGTGTTCAAAATCGTATTAACCTAGATTTTATCAATTACACAAATGTTTCTAAATAAGTCAATTAACATTATTTTCTTAATTATAGATGTCACCGTAGACCGTTTCAGTAGACCTTGAACAGAGAACGGTATAGAAGTTAGTAAAGATAATATTCAATACATTCAACCTTATTAAAAAATACTTTTTCGTGATCATTAATAGCGCTATTTATATTTTTATTCGAAAATTCTTGCACATATTATAATCATCCGAAAACCAAGATTACGGTCGTTTTAGTATGTACTGAAACGATGTGGACTCCGTTAAAAATGAGCAATTCCGTGAATTATTTAGAACTATTTTTATACAAAAACTGTGCGGACTTTTATTAAATTTTCTCATAATTTCGAAATATATGCACAGTATTGTACAATGTGAACTTCGTTCATATCGATATAGTAGTTTTTAAGTCACCTTGCAAAACAAATCAAAAAATAGAATGAAGTTAGCCTATCTATCTAACACCTGTTATTTAAACAGTTCAAATCTTTGCGTGGGAACCGAACACAATATTGCACAAAACTTAGTTCTCATATTGATTTAGTATCTCCAAAAGTAAATTTACCGATAAGCATAAAGCAAAAAAAAATATTTTAGTCAGTAAGTCAATTGTCCTACATATTCTATTGTTACTCATTTACAGTAGAAAAAAATGTATTGTGGTCATGAGCAAGGCGTGACAATTTATCAACGGAGATATTGAAGACCGTTTTACAATGCTACGTGAATATGAAAAACTTACTCCTGGTAACCATAATAATAGTATTTTGGGAGTTTTTACTTACAAAAGGTTAACACAAATATCTAAGTAAAATTTAATGGCATTGATCCCACGTACTTTTGATCCAACGATTTGCAAATTGGTCAAAAAATATTATGGCTATGCAAATTGAATGCACTAATGTGTTTATTTATATTTCCATGGATTCACCACCAAATATTGTTTCATAATATCATAATATACAATATTATAATATCGACCCTAGCAGCAAAAGAACTTAAGCGACACAATTTGGTAAATTACGTTTTAAGCCAATAATTATTCAATATTGCCTAATGCGTCCGTCAATGACAAAAAAATTAGAGCGTTATTTCATTCACCTGATCTTTTTTATTGCCTGTGTATGTTGATGTTTTGACTTGTTAGTGTTTGTTTCACGTGGACACCGTTTGAGAAACGCTGATCTGATTTTTAAAAAAACCTTGTCCTGTAAAATGTATACATTGTCGGTTACGATTTTTGAGTTAATCCGATACAACATTGATTATTTATTATTAGATGTAATCAATGGTGTCATTTTTGATTATGTATAAAAGAAAAAGTGTGCAGCTAATCATTGTCTTCTACTTTTTTTAAGAAAAGTAATTAAACTATTACAAAATAATCTTAAAATGTCAAAATAAATGGTAAAAATAAATAGTATAATATATATGGAATTTTATCTCTAGCTCTCCTGTGTAATACGGACTTCGTAGAGTAGCCCATATAAAAATACCTGCAAATCCTACTATTATTAGATGTATGGGCGGGTGCGACTAATCAGTACTGAGTATTCCGCATTGCAAGTGACTGCATACTTAGTTTACCTGCTTCGTTTTCAATCTACCTGTTGGAACAAATCCTGAGTAAAAATATACCGTCAATTCTCAGTACGTTTCATAAACAATTCGATTCGCTTGTCTCAGTGAATGAAATGAGATTATTGGATTTTTTCAATGACAAAAGAAAATTATTATTGTAACTTTAACATCTAACTCAGCTATAGACGTTTTACTTACTACACAATTGTTGTGAATTTATTAAAACTTTTTTTTTTCACGTGAAATGGAAGAAGCGACATGAATATTTTTCACATCGTGTAATATAAATCCTTGACGGACATACATTGTAAGAAATATTTGTATCTCATTTTTGTTTCCAAAACTTGTCTTAAATAAAAAAAAATATATGAATTTAGTATCCATGGTTATATTATTGTCACTCACCCATAGGAAGGTTTTACCATTCTATGAATATTATTTTGAAAACGATTTTTTATAACCAATAAAAAAACACTGTTAAACTGCTTAAGTTTTGGAAAAAATATATCCAATCAATTTATCATCCCATTGATACTATATTCATTCAAGAATAAACAATTTTGCGTCAGCAAACAAAAATAATCCTAGGATTTCTCACAAAAGGATGAAGAATGTAAGTATAAAACTCACAAATCAATTTTTTCATAAAATCTTAAGGATTGTCCTTAATAGTGTGACTATGTATTCATATGAAGCAAAAACAGTTACGATGATCGATGAATGGGCTTGTGACTCTTGTGAGTGAAAGTACTACTATAATAAAATAGGTATCTTAAGAAGTACTGATTTTTTTATAAATATATTGTAATCTTCAAATAAAAGAATATTATAAAATATCGCGTTCAAAGGGTTGAATAAACCGAATGAAATTTTTAATTGAATATTCTTTTAATTTAAGATTTCGACTGAAGGTATTTGGTGGAATTGCAATATTTAAACACGAATCGTTCAAATTATGTACCAATTTAATCCAGGTCATAAGTGACAAAATTTGTGTGAATGTTTATAATTTGAACAATTCAAATTTAATTTTTTGATCCTTTTTAACCAATTCTAAAAGCAGGTCATTAAAAAAATGATTTTCTAATTGCTCTACTTTTGTTAACTATAGCCTTCTCTTTGATCACTCGCCGAAAATAAATCTCAAGCCACAGAATAAGAACTAGTCCCCGTAAAAAAAATGTTGAAATGTACTTTATATTAAGCGGGCATGAGTAAAAAATAAATTTAATAAATCGCCTGTAATTGTTAAACTATTGAATTTTTTAAATACCTAAAAGAAAACATCAGATATACATGAAAATATTTTTAAAATATGCCAGGTTTTAGTATCAAGACTTAACGTTCCATTTAAAATATACCACATACATATTGAATTCAGAATTTTTAAAAATGACATTTTCTTAATCAACAAAAAAATGGTCACAGCAAAATACTTGAAAGCAGTATTTTTTCATTGATAAAAATTTCCACCTGACAAAATCTGCCTTCCACGACATAAAATTATTGAAAAGGACAAAATTTGTTCAAAATGTGGGCGTTCGTATTCATAGAATGATAGATTTAATGATTTCAACTTTTGATTTTTTCACCTTCGTACAATAATAGTCGGCATTATAAAATATATAAACTTCGATGCGATATAAACATTGTGCGAAAAAAGGATTTGATTTTTTATTATAAGAATAAAACCATTGTTGTCAGTGTTTTCACACATTTGTGTATTTTAAAACTTTGTTTGTAAATGTCTTCTCTACAATCGAAACATATGAGCTATGATCAGCGGTGGGCTGCCAATATCTTAACAAGGGGCTCGGTAAATTTTATTCATTTTTTTATCCATGTCCGCTCCCAATGTCGAGCATATGGCCTCATAATGAAAGTATCTCAAAAAAAGTTATTTTTCTACGAGAACTGCTTGTTACTTAGTCGCTCAACCTCTCTTTTTCAAAGATAGTAGTAGGGATAGAATGATAAGGATAAAACTAGGACTAGTGATAATACTACTAATAGTAGCGCCCAGTTGAATTGATGGATCGGAAGAGTGGGAGGCAATCTTAAGACATCACAGACACCCATGCCTTCGAACAAAAAATAGATAAATCGATCGAAAAAATGCTGTTTCGTACTGGGACTCGATCCCGTGAGGTCCCACACGAAAGCCTACAACACTGAATGAAAAAATGAAGGGACAACTAATTTTTAAATTTAACCATCTACAGAAATTGCAGTTATGTGATAATTTGATCTAAGACGAATGATTTTCTTATCTTAACAAGGGGCTCGCCGGCCGCGCCAAAATTTAACAAGGGGCTCGCGCGAGCCCCCCCGAACCCCCTTCAGCCTATCCCTGGTTAAGACCACCCCCCAATGCCTTTGAAATTTGCCTCATATCAGATCACGCACTCTTTATCAGAACCGCTAAGTAAGTCCCTATAGTGAATGTAATCTCCTCAGTCATCAGCTATATGACGCCAACAAGCCGGGTCAATCGCTTTTCTTTTTTTTAATTGGATATTAAATGGTGCTGCAGAGTCAACTAGCTGATATTCGAATTACTTACTAAATCAAATCGATCAACCAAGCTTCTATATGTAGATGCAGTCTTAGATTGGAAGCAACGGTAGATCAATCCAGACAGTAGAATTTATTTCCTTAGAATGAAGTAAAAGATTATTATTAATCGGATCAAACTTGGAACAAAACTTCGTCAGGTTGAACCCTAGTCTAACAATTCAGTTGTCACTTAGTCGATTATTATACCTTCATTATAAGTGTTTGATAATGGACATAGACATTCAATACCGAGACATGTAATACCGATAATAACTAATTTCTATTTTATCATCATATTTTGATTACTTATTTGAACTGAAATTATATTTTTCATCTAAAATTCACGCACTCTTAGTCTACCTGCAACCAACTTGATTGTACATTTATTTTAATATTAGTCGATTTTATAAAAATATGATGATTCTCTGATTTCTTAATCATAAGAACGACTCCATTCCTCTGCTTAGCGTTACATTATTTCAGTGTAATAAACGTGAAGCGATAATTATTGTATTTTAAGTAGAATCTATTTTTGAAGATTTTGTTATGAAATAAGAGTAAAACAGCGTCGCCAAATAATTATCAGTATTGTAACATATTATATGGTATATCGTAATAAACTTGGCAAATTCCAAAGTCCTATCCTTTTTTGAAGATTTCATGTGAGAAAGCATTTACTTTAAATGGATATATTACATAATACATATTGTATTTCAAATTTTTCTACACCTTAAATTCAATTAAATTGTTACTTTAAAAATATTCAACGAATCTCGGATATCATTATTTATTTACGGATAGGGAATGAACAATAAATCTGTTTACAGTAAATTTGTTGAATGGTATTGACCCCCCACAGTTATTCAACTTCCGCCCTATATGAGCAATGATCCTAAAATGTTATTTATGTCTAAAAATCAAAAGCATACATACCATATCCACTCACCAATTTTAACTAGCATAATTGACTGTCATTATTTCATGTATTTAAAAATAATTGTACTTTTAAATTAATAAGCAATTGAGCATGTTGCGTAAGTGATAGTAAAAAATAATGTTGTTTTATTATAGTTCAAAACATAAATTATACACATTCTACAAAGAAAATTTAAAAAATGAATCATTGTCTTACAATCTGTAGCCTAGAGGTACGTGTTCCGCAAATAGAAAGTCCTGACAAAAGTTTATACCAAATTAATATTTTAGGCAGAGTGGTTTGGGAGCCGGTAAATCGCTCGAATGAAAATTGCTCGAATTACAAATTATTCGAATTGCTTGGTTATTTAAACGATTTTTCGCGACTTTTTCTACGAATTTCATTTTTGTCTTGTGCGACACTTGTTTAGAGAGTGAAATATAAAAATAATTTTCGGAAGTATTTATTTTAACCGTGTTCGCTCCAAATGCGGAACATATGATCTTTTAATGGAGTTTATCTCAACAGAAGTGCTTCTACGAGAACTGCTTATTAATTAGTTACTTAAACTGTTTCTATATATTTCCAGAACACATAGAAGACTAGGGCTAAGACAGAACAAACGGACAGAACAAACGGAAACAAATTGATTATCTTGTTATTCGAGCAATTTACCGGGAACCGAGTGGTTTGCCATGTTTTTTCTCGTCGAGCTGTTTTCAGGTACATAACTGCAAATATTTGAACAAGTAATATTGTTATGTTGTTTATTATAATTGATTTCATTAGTTGCATCTGTTTTTTATCGCATTTTTTGTCATAATTGGTCCGACATATTATATTATAAAGCTGTTTAAGATACACATAAAACATAATTGCATATAGGTTTGTATAATCCCACATTATACAGACAGAATAACCATTATGACAAATTTCAAACACTTATTGTGTATATTATAATTACTCTTCGCGTTTAATTTATATTTTAATAGGACTCATTATGTTTTGATAATGAGATAATGAAGTCATTTTATAAGAAAATCAAAAAATAATATCAAAAGCTAATTTGGAAAGCTTTGGTTGTTCTATTCTCGAGTGAATTGACCGAGCAAGGATGAATTAACTATGAGTTGTTCAACTCTACACTTCAATAAATTTTGAACAATTGTTTGTGATAAAGGCAGAGATACGACGCTTTGCTGAATTTCTGAACATTGAATTATAGATTAAGTATAGAAATAAACTTAGTACACAGTGCATGTGAATCGTTAGTTCCTGGCGAAAGATACTTTAACATTCATATTTTTTCTTTGCTCTACTAACCAATACGTTTTTGAAATCATAAACTTAGCTTTGATGTTAACAAAGATAAATATATTTTATTTAAAATACATACATATTACATAGATACACTGAGAAACTGTTAATTGCATATTTATACTATGTTAAATATTATTGTTTTTTCTGTAAACGGTTAAATTAACTTATTGTGAAAATAAAAATAAATAATATTCAAACTTGATCATGGAGGATCAAAATATCTCAAAGGTTTATAATCTTTATATGTTGTATTGCGCCAAAGAGTGTTCTGAGAGGGGTGATTAGCAAAAAATCGTGCAAGAGATTATTGACGCAAGAAACTATGTACATATTTTTATAAAATAGGTTTTCTTGCTGTCATAATTCCACAGAAAGTTTGTATGAAGCATTTTTTTAATTATTTTATTTTTTTATACAGCATGGAATATAGTTGCAAGACAGTTCTTCTCTAGCTGAATTCTTCGAATTATAAAATTTATATTACCTAATGTGCTTCATATTTAAGAATTGAATTGCCTAATATTTCTTAAGTTCTTTACAAGTATCGAAAGGCTGTGAACATAAATTATTACTTTTATTATGACAAGGAAAACTCGTGCAGTGTTAAAACACAATTGGTGAGGTACTTGAATATTAAAAATAAAAACACAATATTACGTAACAATCACTCTTCAAAGATATGGATGACGTTATGTGTAAACAAATCTGCACAACAAAATAAAACAGCGTCTTGTGTAGGCTATACTAATTTCTGTGAGAACATTGTTGTGTCAAGATTGAGTAAAGTTTTGTATTGACACATTTTGACGCGAATTGAATGAAAATCACAACAATGTCCACTTCCGGTTAAAGCTTTCGTTGTTCGATTTTTAAATTAATATAAAAGCTGTTCACCATTGGTTGCAAACAGAGATTTATATTATTAAATTACACAACAATAACTAATTTCATGATTCTTTACTGCGAAAAATAAGCTATTATATTTATTAATCGGATAATTGAAATACGATGTTTGCGATGATGTTTGCTATATTTCAAATTGCTATAATACATCAATAGATATTAAATGCAGTTTGTTGTTTTTCAAATGCAATTTCAGCCCCATGCAGTTTTGTTCAAAAAATCTCAATGATAATGAACAAATAAATTTGACTAAATTTTTACTAATCTTTTCTTCGACAAGCTCTATCGAATGCGGATGAAGTAATCCACTTCTCTGTATGCACTGCATTGCATTTCTTCGCATTCATTCCTCTAAAGTTCTTCGCTTTAGCAAAATAACAACAAAATGGAAAAAAAAACCGTCAAACATTCAGACCATTTCTTCTTCATATATATTTTCAAATTTTAATACAGGAAGCGAGAAGTTTTTTTTCATACCAATAAAGAATTAAAAATAATCCTAAAATCAAATTATTTCAACATATTATAATAATGATTAGATTAATCGTCGTGAAATAATCACATGACAATACGTCCCACAGCTCGCGTACCTGTGGTTGGTTTCAAACAACAAAATGTGATGCTTTGACATTCTGTCTATACTACCTAAATGGAAACTTTACCTTGTATAATCTTTTACAAAAAAATATGGAGGATTTTGCCGTGGCAAATTGAAATTTTATAATGTTATTTTTCTGAATTTTGGGAAAGAGTTTTATTGATTTAATACAGTCGCGTGTCGAAACTGTTGGAGGATGCTCTAAATTTGCAGGGCATTTCCGACACGTGCTTCGCTCATTTCACATCACAATAAATTGCAAGTATAGATTTTCATCCCTTGACGTATTGCGTCATCGTTAACACGAAGGAAGAAATAGAAGAAAATTATTTAAAATAAAAACTCACAAGAATAAAATATATTTTTTGGGGCACTACTTAATCTTTTACCTATTATGGAGCAGTTTTTTAATTGTCAAATGATATCAAAAAATCTTAAAAACCTTCATCAAAAAAATACATTAATTGTTATCATTGCAAAAGGATATTATTTGTAAAAAGATTGGCAATGAAAATTAAAAATCAGAAAAAAAAAAAAACTTTTTAATGTATTTTTTTTTAACTCAGTTTGATTAAATATAATATATTCCTTAAAAGGGCCCATTAAAGGTGAAGTAAGCCAAGCAGTGTTATAGAAAAAAGTAATTAAGATGCGTTGTAATATTCTACACGTCTTAAAGTACAAAAATATTTAACTATAAAACAAGTAAAGACGTTATTGTACTTAAAGGTTCAAGAAAAGGTTTTGCCATTTTACTGGTTTGCTTACTCCACCTGTCGAGGGCTCAATCAATAATATATTTTTTTTAATACAATGATTTTTACTTTTAACAATCGGTCTTTTTTAGTTTTGACTATTGCAAAAATGTTTTTTTCTGTAATTTTCTATTGTTATATTTTGAAAAAATCTAATTGTAGAGAGGCTAAAAAAAGACAGTTTGTTCATATTTATATTTTAGATAGAAAATAGCATTCATACAAATACCATGTCTAGGCGTGGTTTGCCAACCAACTAATATATTCCATGGGGTTAGTAACTATAAACAACCCCTATAGAAGAGACCCCTAAAAAATATGATACGCCATTTTATTTGTCCCCTCGTCAATAGGTATATACTTGAGTTGTTTTTATTTATTTCAAATGTGGCATTTTCGGTTATGCTGGATTGTGGTGGCTTCAATTGTAAATCTAACTGCTAGCAATATAGTCATATTCGACAATAAAAAGTATTTAATTATTCGCGCTCACGATTCGTACGGATTATTAGAAATCAAATTTCTTAATCTCTTTTAGCAACAAATCTCATTTATGAAGCACCGTAAATTTAAATACCTTAGGACTTAGGTTAATTAGTTTCCGCACACATGCCATAACGTTAAATAATAGTTCAGGCAATCTTTCATTCATATACTGAAAAAAAAACATGTAAAATGCATATTTTTTATATAGTATAATATCCAAACACTAAAATGATCTGTTTAATATTTTTACACTAACATCAACAACATCAAACTATTTTACAATATTGAAATAGCATTTGCGTGGTAAAACGTCATTTCCAAATCAACTACCTTATGAAAAATATACTCTATAAAATTACTCCTATAAAATTTTGAACAGCCTAAATATAACATACATATTTGAAAAACCAATATGTTTGTGCATTAAATATCTTACCATAAAATTTCTCTGAAGAGTTTTTAATTGCATGATTTTGTGTGTTATCTATTTATTTATTTTTTAACCATGTCCGCTTCTAATGTGGAGCATATGGACTCCTAATGGAGTTTATCTCTACATGTGTTTCTACGAGACCTGCTTGTTACTCTGTTGCTAAACCTATATTTTTCCAAAGAGAGTAGGAATAGAAGGATAGGGCTAGGACAGGACTAGCGGTTAGCTAACCGCTCTCGATACGCCCCGTTCATGGGATGAGTGGGAGGGGGTAATTCAAGACATCACATACATCCATGCCTTCGAACAGAAATTCATAAATCGATTGAAAAATAAATTTATAAAACTGTCCGTACCGGGATTCAAGCCTGGAACCTCCGTAACCGAAGCCAACGACGTCGACCACTTGACCACACAGGCGGCATTATATTATATTCGAAATTAACTTTTATTTATTAACTAACGGCATTTGTTATATTATATTAACTTTCGTATGCTTCGACATAAACTTAGTTGATGTAGTTTTGTTCTGAACTAACAAATTATGATTTCGTCCCCAAAGGGAATTTGGGGTTGAGGAAAATTAATTAAATTGGTAAAATTCTCCGCGACAAAGGACGACAAACCCTCATGCATTTTAATGCAATAAGTATGCCGCAATGCACAAAGTGCATGTTTCACATATACAATATCTACATGGTTTTGAAATTTATGGTAAAATTACATTTATATCAAATCTCATTTTACCACGAAGTGATTGAGTATAAAAAAATATTTTGCTTCGATAAGTTACCTTATTTCCATCAATTGCATTTTTTTTCGTATTTATTTTAATATTTGACTTGAACTGTGTTTTATTATATGTGAAATATTTTTTATCATTCTTTGTTCGAATACATATTTTAACATTATTTCTTCATTTTCACACAGCAAATAATGAAGCTTAAATGATTAAATAATGAAGTATTATGCTATTATAATTGCTCTTGGAATCCATAGAAGTTATAAGTTAATTAAGCTACCAACATTAACAAATCTAGATTAAACAGAATAAAAGATACAGATAAAATTAAAATGAATCAGCGTTTCAATATTATAAATTTTTATTCACTTAATACAGCGGCTTATAAAAATACATTTGTCATAGAATATATATCTATTATATCTTACAAATTTATCGATTAATATACATATTTTACATTCCTTTTTTTTACTATACAGTTAAATATAATTTGGTTAAAGGTCACATTTCTTTATATAAAATTATATCAAATTTAATTTGATATATTTGTGTTTCCTCTGAGTATGTTATAAAAGGTTACACAATTTTCACTTCATTGAGAAGCATCTTTAGACATAACAAAGCTATCAAATTTGATTTTATAATAAAAATAAATTTCCACTAAGGAAGGTACTGTCGAATAAATCGAAAATGTATAATAATAATGTAATTGTTTGCATGCATCTGATTTTTAATTACTTCATCATCATTTAATTTATTGTTATTATAATAATTTTTCAGCGATATAATAATATTGGCCGAATATATAAATTATAAAGTACGAGCAAATAACATTTAATGATTGAGAGCAACGCATGTTTAATGGTTATAATGCATTTTTAACGTTTTGCATTGGAAAATAAAGAATATAAAAATAATAGATGCTTAATAAGATAATAATTCAAAATCATGAATCGTAACAAAACTTTCCTCGAGTTACATTATTAAAAGTTTTTATTAGATGTGAATTTTTCTATTTACTATATTTGTAATATAAATGGTAGAATATTATGAATCATTGTTCTCAATGATAAAATTAGTTTATATAATTTTCCAACAAATTGAAATTAAATGTGTCGTTGTTTCCTTCTAATTCCACTTTTATTCTAATAACCGTATAGGTATGGATAACCGGCCACGGTAGATAGTCCAGTCAAAGGGACAAACATAGGCATCATCCTCTCAGCCTGCACCATATGAGTCCTGGTATGCTTTTTTAAATGATCTCGCCTTCCGAACTTCTTTCCACATGTCTGGCAGGGATACGGCCTAAGTCCGGAATGTATTCTTCGGTGCCTGGTAAGCTCTTCGTTTCGTGTGAAGGTTTTCCCACAAGTTTTATCATCACACTTAAAAGGGCGCTCTCCCGTATGAATCCTTACATGACCTTTTAGCTGGCCATTATTAGAAAACCCGACATCGCAGTGAGGACATCGATACTTCTTCGGTCTTTGTTTTCTCGCGTTCAGTAGTTTTGCTTGAGTTTCTTGATGCATTATTCTAGCGTATTCCAGCTCCATCGCATAGCCGTGAGCAAACGATTCCATTAATAATGGATCTGTTGGAGGAATGCCCAAAGATTGAGCAATGTCTTTTTGAGATAGAAGTTCCGCTGGATATCGTCCTTGGTGAGATGAAAAACTTTCTGCTGGGTATGAATAATACTCCGGATGTTGCATGATCATACTTTCTTGGTAATGCGTATTTAAAAATGATTGATTTTTTGCATAGTTTAACAATGGAGATTTATTAAGAGATGAACTTTCGTCTTTACAGCTGGAAACGCTTTTAGAACTTGATTGAATACTTTGAAAATTACTTAATTTATCCTTTATTATCTCTCCTTTTCTTTCACAATTTAGTGGTAGTGACACTATATTTTTTTGTTTGGATATTATTGCAGAACTATTTATATTAAATTTCGAACATTTTTTTATATCACATTCATTTGAATTGACTTTCGGGCTATGAGCTTCGACCGGGTACCCTAATCTTATGTTTATTTCCTCGATATTATTTTTAGTGTATTGGTCGGGTACATTTTCTAAAGCAATACTATGCGCAAATGGCAGTTCATCGGTAGTCGTTGAAATAGTACAATCTTGGTTGATTCCAGGTTTACATATATTTCTCACTTTTCTGAGCTTATTTCCTTTGTCTGTTAAATTTTTTCTGTGTCTGTAGTCAATTTTTATACACTCAGTTTTAAATTGTTCTGGCGGTGCTTTCACATTTAATTTATCCTCTAAAATAAATTTTCGTTCATTTTCCAATTTTTCTTCAATCGCATCCCACGGTCTAAACAATTTAGAATACATTTGAGAACTTGAGAACATAATGGTTTAGGTAACTTTTTAATTGTCAAATAAATTTTAGCAAATAATAATTGCTACGCAACACGATTTCTTAAGGCACTCGAGGGATGTTAGTCCAATACAGAATCACCCTTGACTGACTTGTGAATCAAGTTAACCCGTATCTATATACAAAGTAAAGCTTTGCAATAGAATCAATCGTTCTACAAGGCAAAAAAGGCTCAGACCCCAAAACGCATACAACCCCCTAGCAAAAATATCTGCCCTCTCCTGCCTTCAAAAGTGCATCGGTGTTCTTACATGTGTAGGAACCGAAACTCTTTTAGCTTTTACGCTCAAATACTTAAAGTTTATTTTGCTTTGAACGTATTCTATGGATATAGTTCTTTTGTGTTATCAATGCATTGAGTGACATTGCATTTAGGGTGTTGTCAAGCCCTTTTGGCGCGAAGGATCGCTACGGCCTACGAAGGCAGTTGACATTTAGGGGGCTGGTCTGTGAGCAATTACAATGGCACGAGGTTTTCACATGGTGGGGGTAGAACAAGCCCCTTTGCGGAGATTGAACATTTTTCTGTTGTGAAAACACATCAAGATCCATGCATATACTTTTATAAAAATATATTTTCTAATATCATGGCAATGCAAAGTTCAAAAATATTTGTTTTGTTCAAATTATCTATTGTAACATATTCATTTACATGAATTTTTGAATACATTTTCATGTCAAATTGTGTTTTATACTGTATATACTTACATAATTTAATTAATAATAGTAAAAACTTTAAAAAACCGTTTCAAATTTGCACGTTTTTGCAAAAAAAATGGTCCATTTGAGGTTTTTTTGTAAATAATTTTTACTCTGTACTACATTTAGGTAATATTTGCATAATATGTATATACGTACATATTTTGATTTTATATTTAAATATTTTATATAAATATTAAAAAAGCTTTTAATTTAGGGCGTCAAGGTGTCAAAAACTGGGGGAAATGTTTTTCAATTTATTGTTTGAGTGCAGATTTCAAAGTGTTGGTTTGCGGTTTGTAATTGTTTAAATTATATTAAACTATAAACTTGGTCATAGTACAAGTATGGTTTTTTTTCATTTTCTAAGAATGATACTGAATACAATTTTATGCATGTTAAATATATCAATACATATCATTTGTAAACAAATAAACGAAACATGAAAATTCAAAACTAATTATATTATGTCAATTATTTTTCGAATCAACATTGATGGGTTATCTTTATCTTCTTAACATGGAACTCAATCTTAGTATATTTGGCCATTGATGATTAAATTTTACATTCTATGGTTTTTGTTGAATATAATACTTATGGGTTCTCTTCGAATCCACAACATCTCGTACTAAATAACTTTATTATTCTACAAGATCATATTGTGACAGAAAATTTCGACGGCTAACAAAACAGTTTCTTTATTTTTTTGTATAATGAAATGTTTTATTTAAAAATGTACTAATAATATTTCAATATAACTGTGTGTTTGAAGAATAAATTATTTTCTTTTCTTGATCGCATTGCCCTGTGGAAGGCGGCCGTAAAAATGCGGCTGCATACACATAACGGGTGGTGGTGGGATACTCAACAACCAACTTGCATTATATTATGGTAATAAAATACTGTTAAATCATTAAAAATCTGTACCGTCGATTAGCGTTTCTTTCTAAAACCTCAATGATATAGTTTTACAATAGTCTTTTATTTTTATGAATTGCTTTATATTATATTGATAAAAAATATGTTCCCTTTATTTTAATTGAGTTATGTGTAAGAGTCAATTATAATTTGTTTTAAATATACAGTTCAAACAACAATCGTCAAGTAAAACCATACGAAATCTTATAGATCTTAAAAATCTTTATAATACAGTTGAAGTATAAATATACAATAATATAACCCATAAATTTCGTTCATTGAATATTAACTAATATAATGCATTGGACTACCATCTTAAAATTATTACGGCCATAGCTAAAGACCAAATTTTTCACACTCTTGATATCACAATAAAACTTTTTTTGCAATATAGATTCCATATTAAAATGAATGAATATCTAAGGTTACGCTATAACACAATAGATTTTCTTTGAGAATGATAGTTCAGCTGATGCATTTTTTATTCATTTTTAGTCATCCACAAGTATCGAATTTGATATGCGTGTCTGTAACTAATATACAGAAGAAAAAATATTAAGTAATGGTGATATTTTCCGATGATTATAATAATATATAAATTGAACTTTGTCTGAATGTTTTTGTAATTTAGCTTTACTCTTAACAAGTTCATTTTTTTCAAACCAACAATCGTTTATCTGACTAAAAAAATATATAATCAAGGTTAGGTATATATTATATTTTAATTAAAAAATGGTTTTTGAATTAATTGATCCCGTAAAACGGTTCCGCGCTCTAGTGATCGAACTGCCGAACTGCCTCTTTGAGCCACAGCAGCCCATGATGTCCGTCTCTGTTTTCATTCTTTTTCCATGGTGGATTTCTAAGTCTAAGATTAAAAACTTTAATAAGGATATCTTGTTCTACAATTGATATCAGAAATTCCGGGCTTCAGATTGATAAGAGTTATAAAAAATATACATAATGAAGTGTTCAAAGAAATGAAAAAAAAGAGCTATGATTTTAATGTTACAATTGACATCTGTAATATACTTCTAATGTTCGGTGACTATTTTTCATGAAAATGAAGTATTTCAACTTGTATTTTCGCTATATTTAATTTAACTGTCAGAGTTCGTTACATATTACAATAAATTCGGCGCACGTATGTTTAAGACGCGGTGACGTGGTAACCAGCCGAACGCGAACAGAAAACACTGAAATAGGAATCTGAAAAACACTCTAATCGACACGTCGTCAATCGAAATGGCTTTAAACAATAAAACATTCATTTGATGGGGGAGCGATTTATAGAGACGCTTTAAGGTTTTTTGACGGAAATTCGGGTTTGATATGATTTTAGGCACAACAATTAATATTTTACTGTATTCTTCACCTCATAGAATCGAACAATATAATTTTTATTTAATATTTTATATTTAGTGAACACCATTTACTATTTTTCATCAGGAAAGAAAGTATTAGCTTTTTTATATGAAAAATAAGATATGATTTTTACGATGACCAAAAATAGCACAAATATATTAACAACAATAAAATTGTCATTAAAAGTGTGTAATTTATGAGAAAAAAAATCATATATTTTTATTTCATATGATACTACGTGAACTTTGTTGTAATAATAGGTAAGGTTTCATACTAAAACTGACTTTAGTTGTACAATATCTTCCCACGCACTCCAGATAAAGGTCTTGAGACCGTTATCGTATTCTTCTTTCACTTCCTAGTTACACAATAATGCATTGAAATTAAATACGAATAGTGCACCTATCTTTCAAAACGACAAAGATGATCGATCGGAGGAAAAATATATATGAAAGTTAGTATCATAAAAATAGAAACACTGGTTTCAATACGTTCTTCTTTTATTTTCATACATGTATTATAGATAAATAAGTTTCTTAAAAATAAATTACGCTAATCCATTCGCTTTAATGAACAACCAAAATCGATTACTGATTTCTTCGTATTACATTACCAATTATAATTATGAATAATAATGTGGATCAAAATATTTTTTCGGCCGAATATATGTTTTGTTTAAGCCAAATTACCAAGAAAATTGTTACAGATAAGACGCATTTAGCTTTACTTAATGATTTTTTGACTTATTCATAAAAAAAACAAATTTAAAAAAAACACCTTAATTGGTATGATTGTATATTCTAAGACTAAATAATATAAAGTAGGGTTTTCTTATATCATTCATTTTAAAAGAAATTAAAGGTATTTAAAGTTATTGTATACGTTTTTCTTCTTTTAATATTTAATGAAATACAGTAAACTATTTAAGCAAGAAAAATAACGAACAACATAAAGGTAGGTATGAGAGATTTTCTTTACTTATCAACGTCTACATGTGAGCGAATGTCCAAGTTGTTCATCGTCTTATGCCTAAGATGAGTGAACCAGGAAAAAGATATTCAATTTTAATACGTGGTAATATTTTTTTATCCAAATCCGCTCCCAATATGGAGTATATAGCATCCTATTAGAGGTATCTCAACAGGAGTTTTCTTATGAGAACTGCTTGTTTTTCAGTTGCTAAACCTCTCTTTTTCAATGAATATAAAAGATATGGTAAGGAATACGATTAGTGTCTTATCACTCTCACCACACCTCTTAATTTTAGGATAGGAATGGTGGAGGAGAACTTTGAGACAACACAAACAACCGTCTTCTAACAGAAATCGATACATCGATTGAAAAATACTGTTCGTTCTGGGATTCAAGCCCGTAATGTCTGACATGGAAACCAACGACGTTGATCACTGACATAAAAAATATTCAAATAAATAGTGATGCTGTCATTGTTAAAAGCAAAAAAAATGCTTATTCTTTCATTTAGTTGATTTCATAGTGATTTGAATCGACAAATAAAATGTTTGAGAACATTCTTAATAAATCGATGTGACCTATATTTGGTTGAATCATAATATAACAATCAAATACAGATATCAAACGTATGATATCAAAGTAATCTGATTGTTATTTCTGATTGCGTTTGACATTTTTAAGATTGATCCGAAGGCATGGGCCAAAAAAGCAGGATTCACAAAATGGGCGCTCAAATATTGTCGCGAGCCTTTTGTGTGATATTTTAAGCATTCTTTCACATAAATCCTTATCTTGTTTAAATTATTTTACTATTTTAGCTTATAAAGTGCATGATTTTAAATTCATGGTAAACACATACAGTTCGCTCAGGATGGAAAGTATTTATAAATCGATTAATTGTATTACAACAATAATTTACTTCACTCTACAGCCTATCAAAATACTGTGGAATTGCTTTATAAAATAAAACACCGAAATAAATTACCGAATAAAGTAATATTTTTTTAATATTTTAACGAGAAAATTTTATTTTTACTATGTATTTTGGAACATCTACGCAATATACTGCCCCAATTTAATCGCACGATATTTCAATTCACGAAAGAATATACCAAAAACTGTCACAAAATAATGTATCTCTCGTGTATCAAAAAGCATTTTATATATATCTAACAGGTGGTTATATCGCCTACGCAATACAAATACCCTACCTCTCGTTTATGATGCATTATCAATAAGATCGTTTGGGTAAAAAAACGGTTTTTTGATTGAGCCTTTGTGGGAAGAAGTTAAATTCGATTGACATTTTCCTTGTACTTGATATGAAGAAGAATATGATTGATAGATATGTTGTGCCTTAACGATACTTTGCCAACTAGATTTTCATTAAATTTATATTTAAGAATATACAAAAAAAAAACAAAAATCACCACTCTAAATAAGGTATACTTATGAAAAACTCACGATATTTTATATTGCAACAACATTGTTTCAATTTTTTCATTGAAATCTACAATTCTCGCGAAACGCTGTGTTTTTTTTTCATTGAAAAATTGTTAATCATCGATATATACTTAAATACATTATTACTTCGATTGATGGAATTGGCGGTTACTTTGTGGCTATTTCTTTTCGTGGTAAAATTACATTTAATATAAATATTTACAATATGGTTGAGCTTTTTTGTAGATACTAAAATATATTTAAATTTTGATTGAAAATGATAAACTACACGATAAACATTTAAATTAACCATCGGCACTTTACTTTAGTACAATTTGACACATTCAATTTAAAAAATAAATATTTAACCTATAATTTATTTATATTTAAATGGGTATTAAAAATTCGCATAATAAATATTATATGAGTTTCACAATATATTCATTCAATATTCATGCTGAAAACAAATCAAAATTTTAGAATAACAAATATAAAAATATCTTCTTTCATTCTTGGAACAAACAAATATATGTATAACACAATGTTTATATATATTTATCATGAAACGATTGATATTGTAGAATATTATCTTCTTTTAATACACATTTTTCAATACATTATTCAAAGAAAAAATGCTTATCCACTAAATAACTCTGTGGGTTTTATTTGACATCATTGACCAATGGGCTATATGTTTTGTCTATTAATGCTAAAGACCACACAAGTGATATATTTCTTACAATTTTCTTTTATAAAAGACGTTGTATTTTTAAATTGTACGATATTATAAAACATCTCCTTAATATAGACATATAAAATTATTAAAATTCTCAACGTTGAATGGAACATTGCGACAAAATGCCACATATAAATCAACAATATAAAGAATCGGTGCGTGTTAAAAGTTTAAGAAAAGCTTTCGTTAAATATCTTCACGATTGTATTCGCATTAAATATTGTACGCATAGGTAAAATAAAAATAACATTGTAGACAAACGATTTTTGATAGTTTTCATCAAATCTTTTCCATTGACGTATTGCATTCAATAATTTTAGTTATATGGGTGACAAATTTTTTTTGACTTCTTAATTATTTTAAAATTTTAATTATTTAAAATCATATAAAAAAATATGTTTAGTAACTATCATTTCACTGATGTATCAAGTACATGTAAAGTTCCTTTCCTGTGAATTTCCTGAATGCATTTTAGTAGATTTGTACATGTTTCAGAATTTGTTGTATTTTTTTTTAAATGATTGAAACTATTTTACTTATTTTACTATATTTCATTTAATATATTATTTCTGCAACGAAAATAATTGGTCTCTGACGCAACATTCTTGAATGTATTATAGTACTGTCGTCTAATGGAAACACCAACATTGTGGCGTTGTAGAAATTTTATTTTTAATTCATGCTATTCTATGGTTATTGATATCTGAATACATATTCAACATCATACATACTCAAATTAGAGAGGGAAAAGAAAGGATTACAGAGAGAAACGAGATTTTTAGAATAATATTACCATTCATTACAAACATTCTATAATCAAATTAAAAATTTTAATTATTCAATTAATCCGATTTGTACATAGTATTTATATTATATGGGAGATAAATGGACCTTGCCTAAAATATATCAAATTATGCAATATAGATCAATTTAAAATGTATAATCACATATTTCTCGTGTTCCTCAGTTCATAGATACTCGCTTTTATTATTGGTGAATGTACTAATATTGAAATTTAAAAAATGTTATTTTTTATTTTTATCGATCGTAAAATATATTTCATACTTGTTCATATATTAAGTTACTGTGTCAAAAAAGTATTATTCTTGTTCCTGTATGTCTTTTTTTCCGTTGCGAATATGTGGCATTTGGTTTAAAGAAAATTAATTCCACTTCCAATCTCAATGTATGGCACGTGGCCTATCGATCCAAACAGATATTTTCTACGATAACTGCTTGTTACTCGGTTGCTCAAACTCTTGTTTGTAAGAGATCAAAGATAGAAAGAATTAGGTTAGAACAGAAATAGTCGTAAGCTAATAGAAATTATTTCTTTAAAAAATCACAAAGTATTAGTTTATTATTTGAAAAACAGATATTAAATTAATATATTCAATACTGGAAACTTTCTGAATTGAGAGTTTTTATGATATGCTATGTATCACATTAGCATTAATAGTTAAACACATTCAAATCAACCCGAAAATTGCATTAAAATTTTACTTTACGTCAATTAACAAATTGTGTAACTATGTAAAATATTATATAATACTTACTTCGAATATAAACAAATTGTAAAGTTTATTTAAACATTATTTGTTGTTTAATCGAGTTTCTTCACACCATTACTCGTTCTTATATAAATATATTACTTTTTGATATTGTATTGTTTAAATTCATTTTTAATATAAAATTTAATTTTATGACTGGTATTCCACTGATCGCGTTATTTTGCAGTTAGCAACACAATAAGTTTAATAACAAAGTTATCAAATTCAATTTTATATTAAATAAACCGCATATTTTTCATTTTACTGTAAGTTTACAAAATGCACGAATAAAGAAAAAAACATCGGGCTTTTGCACAATCTTAGGCATTGTGAATGAACAATAAAATTACAAGACCGCATAAAATGAAAGCTAGTTTTAAATTCAATGGTCGATGAAACCCGTCGCTCCATCATATCTCTTGACACATTTTTAGGATCCACTGTAGCAAAAATCTTCACAATGATGACTGACTTCATATTTGACAGAACTTGACTTATTTTTTATTGAAAGCTAAATTTTTCTTAGTATATTATTTGCAGTGTTTCTATTACAATAATTTTATGACAATTCTTTTTTTATTTTTATCTTTTTTTTTAAGTACGCTTACGTATATATTGATGTTTATCTTATAAGCCGTATAATAATTTAAACATAGTTTTTTTTTATTTTAAAATTGTTCAAGTTGAATAATTTAACACTAAGCGCAATATTTCCTACTTAAAAAAATATTACTAAGCATTTATAAAGCAACATTTTTTTTATCTAAAAATACTTTAATTTTTCTCTTAATAAAACAAAATCCATAAAAACATACTTTATTTCGACAAGTTTTCAGAGTTTTCTTTCGTGTTTTAGTTTGCTGACATGTTTCATAAAAGTTTACAAAAAGGACTGACATATTTGAACTGAAGGGGTTGCTAAGGAGCTTAAAATCTGACAGCTTAAAAATAAAAACCGTTTTACATCAGTTATCTGATCGATCATTATTTGTCAGCCATGTTGGTCTAATAGCATCAACAACGAAACCATTTAACCCTATCAAATGTTTAAAAATTAACCATGTTGGTATTCGTACTTACATCGAAAGTTAAAAGTTTTCATTTTCGTTTTTACAAACGTGAGTATTTATATTTGTATTGTTTGCATGTGTTGACATAACAGAAAGAGACATCACATGACGAAACATTTAATGTTTCTTGAATACGTAGTCCGTTTAATATAGAAATCGCATTTGTTGGTTCATAATAGATACTTACTTGTCAAATAGAACGGACTGTTATTTACATATCGCATTTACTATCAACCACAATATTTTATTATTATGGTTCGCTCATTAATCACATCATTTTAATACAAATTATTTATATTTTCCTTTCCAAAAAAATATACTTTCCCATTGATATATACAGGATTGTTTGAATAAATCGATGTAAGTAAATTCAAGAGACATCTTTTATTTGCATTGATTTTATTAATTAAGTATTTACCAAATTCATCAGAGATAAACAATAAAATATTACTTCCATTAATGTTTTTCCCTATTATTTATATCCAATGTTCAAGTTATACGATCTCGCAACATTATTTTATTCCCCCTATTTTTCAACCCTATTGCTCAGTGCCCTTTTTCGAATGAGGGAGTGGCTTAACCACCCCTAAAAGTCAATGATTAATATGAGAGACGAAAGAGAAATATAATATGTGTATTTATCATAATATGTGTACTATTGTTGCAAAATTTAACGTTATATAGAAAGATACCACTACTCATATGAAATATTTTTACTTGTAGTTGTTACTCATAAATTACCACAATTTAAGCATTCAGAGTCTTTAAAAGTTTTCATATATTTTATTTCGATTAGCATTCAATCAATATAATGATACTATAATATATACATTAGTGATTTTTTTACCTTTGATACTTGTCTGAATCGGTTCGTACTTGGACGCGTTGACACCAGTAGCCTAGCGGGAAGAGCTGTACCATTGAGGTTGAATGGTTTTGGGTTCGTCCCCACAATGTCATTATAATTTATTTTATTTATTAATTAGGCGTGTCTGTGGCGCAGTTGTTGGCGTTGCTGGCTTCCGTGCCGAATTTCACAGGTTCGAGTCCCAGTGTAAACAGCATTTTTTCGATCGGTTTGAGGAGCAAACATTCAAAAAGTGATTTGCCACACAAAAACAGAGCTTGGGAAATGATGATTTGAGTGTTGGATAAATCACGGTTTCCTTGAATGTGTCAACAGTATGATTTCACTTTTAAATGAAAATTCTTATTTGACACTAATTGCGATTTATATTCATAGATTTTATTATGTACCATCAGAACTGATTTTAAATTGCATTTTGTGACAAATTACTTTTTGAATATTCGATCCTTATCGATTTCTTTTCGAAGGCATGGGTGTTTGTGATGTCTAAAAATTTCCTACAAGCCTTCAGATCCTTCAATAACTGGGCGTAGTGAGAGCAATTAAGTAACCAATAGTTCTATCCTAGCTTTATCTTACTGTCCCTACTACTCACATTGAAAAAGAGAGGTTGAGCGACTGAATAACAAACAGTACTCGTAGAAAAACCTTGGGAGATAGAAATACATTGGGAGCGGATATGTATACAAAATTATCTTGATTCTAGCGCATTTGGACCTGCTATTCACAATTATTAATTAACATAATTGTATACAATCAATTCATTTTTTTTTATTTGATAGATATGGGCAATAACAAACCAAATTTCTATTTTTATATTCTGAATTATTTTTCTACATTTTTCTAAGCTATCTACCATTAATCAAAACAACTTGATAAATACATATATTGATAAATTATTACACAGTATGTATAAATATACTGGCCATCTCCAATATAACGTCAGATGCAAGACTTTTCATTGTTATTCAGTTTTACCTTTCCATGTACTGTGAACAAACTACACAGTGTCCTTAATCCAGGTGTTCTCAATGCTCTCATTATTAGCTTATGAATCTTAATGAACAGTTTGAAAATTATTATACATAAAATATGAACCGCTAAATAGTTTTAACCAATACTAACTACTACATATGCATCAATATCATTATGAAACCTCCTCGCTCACTATTTTTTTTTCCTCCTCGATCACTATATAAACCCATAATTAGCAAAAGATTTTAAGTGACACAATTATTTAAATGAAATTTTAAGCCAATAGTTTTTCAATATCACCTAGGGCATCAATGACAACAATTTAGAACGTTATCTCATTTGCCTGATATTTTTTAAGGCCTGTGCATTTTAGCGGTTTGATTTGTTATCGTTTGTTTCACGTAGACCCCAGCTGAGAAAAACTGATATAGAAAACTAAATGTAGTAGTATCAGCATAGACATTGACCATATAATCTTTAAGGAATTCCTTTATCAAACTTAGTAAGAGAGTAATTTAAAAAAATACTTTCTACTGCAAAATTTACAAATTGTCGGTTACGATTTTCTGCCTATTATGGGTCGATATCTACTTCAGAAATAAATAAATAATAAACAAATAAGTGTCGAACCCTAAACAATAATAAGCAATGCCAAGCGATGTGAAAAAAATCAGATTACTGAAAAAGGACATGGTTTCTATTAGACCGTCAAACACCGCCGCATCTATTGTCATACAAAGTCAAACTATATTGATGTACAAGATGTCACACGAGTGCATAAGCGTACAAAATATAGTTTTTAATTTACCGAAACCTTTAAAGGCACAGCAACCCTTGTATTCGTATGTTTGTGTATGTGACTCTTTTGATGAACGAAATTAAAATTCCAACATTTAGATCAACGATAAGGATATATGTACTCTTATAATTATTATCTCGATAAAAATATATTGTCAGGTAAGTGGCGCAACGGTCAACGTCTATGGCTTCAGTAAGAGATCTCAAGGATTCAAGTCTCACCACGAATGATATTTTTTCAATTGATTCTTCAGTTTCTGTTAGAAGTCAGTGGTGTTAGTGATGTTCAAAAATCCCTCCCATCTTTCCCGATCCTTAAATAACGGAGCGTAGCGAAAGCAAACTGTGTTCGTAAAAAAAGTCCATTTAGATACCTTATTAGAAGGCAATATGCTCCACATTGGAATTGATCATGGATTAAATAATATAAAACTACTTTTATCATATTAAAAAAATGATTTAATGGTTTTAATCTTTTTTATTTTTGTTTCATTTACCGAAAAAACATTTCGGTATAGAAGGAAATGAATTTAAATAGCAATGTATAACTTCATCTCTTGTATATTGTTCAAAATTTAAAATACAGATAAGAGTAAAGTGTACATTACAAACACTAAAACATAAGTTGTGTCAATTGTATTTTTCTATCAAAATTGTATGGATTGTTTTGTTTTGATATTTCATTCAACATTTATTCAAAAATTAAGGTAAATATTTCATTATTTACAATATGCTTTATATTCCTAAATACCACTAAAAATATATTTTTTGCTATGAATCAAATTAACACTGTATAAATAATATATTGAGACCTCGATAGGAGAAGTGAAAAGTTTTTTCTTGGACTTTTAGTTACAATCACGTTTTTGCTTGGTGTTTTGGCGGATTGCATATTTTTATTTTACGGATAAAACACTATTGCAATGTGTATTGACTAAGGTTACTTCATTTTTACGATACTTTAAGACGTGTAGAATATTACAACGCATCTAACATATTTTTTTCTAAAATACCACATGGCTCACTTCACCTCTAATGGGCCCATTTTATATTGCTGTATCTTAAAGCTCAACTTTAAACATATTTTTTTTATAATAATCTTTTATCGCCTCCCGCAAATTTTTTTTATAGATTCTGCTTTTTTATGAAAATTCTTTACTATATAGTAAATCTATATAGATTGATAATTTTTGATAACAACATGATCAAGAATTTTGTCATTATGAAAATTTAATCAGACTGGTACAACCCGCCACTGGTCAAAGCTTGTAAAGTATTGATCGCATTTATCGATGTACAAGATGTCTTTATGTTCTTATCTTTTCTTGTAGACCGCTAAAGGAAAGCCGCAACTCAATTTAAAGACCTGTCAACTTGTTGAATGTGCGTATGTTAAAAATTAAACAAATGGAGTAAATATCTGTCTGTATGCGAAATATAATTAGCCTTGGGAAAAACATATTTATTTCTATGTTCATCGTTAATTTCACCGTTTTATTTTACTTCCTTATCAAAAACTAGTGTTACAAAACAATGACAAAATAAATATGATAAAGAACTCTAATTACCTAATAACAAAATCATATTCAATTACACGACATGTTCAATTTCTAATATATATAAAAATATTATCAACAATGTAAATATTTTTCCATAAAACTGTAGACTTTTCTACAATATAATGCGACTTTTTGTATTTATAAATAAAAAAAACTCATATATTCTCTCGATCTTTATCTTAATCATATTCCTATGATTAAAACAGGCATAGTTATTCTGTATAGATTATTTTTAGAAATTAAATGTCTTAATTTAGTTTAAGAATACGTTAATGTGAGCAATCAATTCTTCATACATGTATACAACACTCGTTCGTCTAACTCTTAGCTGATCGAGCAAGAGATATATAACTATATTACTCTTGCATTACGTATATGCATATTTGAATTATTAAAGTTATAATAGTAAATAAAACAAATGACATTCTTGAAAATCATATCACTATACAGCTATCATCAAATATCATCAAGTCAAGCTTGGAATCAGAGCGCAATTACACATGACTGGCTTCATTGTCACCAAAGGGCTTCAAGAGAGGACTCCGCCCCCAAACGGAGCCTTTGCAAAGGAGCCGGCCTTATTGCGGCCCCTTTGCGGCCCTTTACAATGAATGCGGCTTCAGCCTCTGAATACTCAAAGAATCAAATACAATGAAAACCTTTTGACACTAAACTTAGCACTTTGATTCAAACTCGTGGCAAGTTTTTTTTATTATTATTCAAAATTTTGATGGTTTTTAGTGAATCTTGGCGCAGTAATTTAATCATTGAACCACTTAGTTAAAACTATTTTAATACCCCAATATTTTATTATTTTTTATTAATACTTATTACTCTTACCAATGCTGTTTATTTTACAACCAATTCAGCTCTTAGTGTAGAGCGTTTGGACTACTAATATAAAATGTCATGGAGAACTGATTGTTATTCAATCGTTAGGATATACGGATGGACTAGAACAAGAGTATTTGTAGGCTTAGTTACGTAATAAGTGTATGCTGTAGTATTCAAAACTGTAAACACTGCAACCGAAGAGACCACTTCGTTACAGAGAAGTTTCTTAAACTTCACATTTGAGTTTTACAATTATCTTGAGAATAATTTTACATAATAAAAAAATATTTACTCTAATGCTAAAATCAGATATTTATAATTATAATATATAAGTTGACATTTTTTTCTCTCCATAGTGTCAAATATTTATAAGGATACATAAAAACATACGAAAGAAAATATTCTTTATTATATGTATGAACAATAATCTCCACTCCTGATGCGTACCTAAAAGGTGTAAAAATTGTGTTTATAACAAAATCACAAACAACGTATCACCACTCAGTTGGATTCAGGGCCGGATTTTGCCTCCAGAACGTATAAAGATCATATGTGCCGGATTTTAACTGAAAATTATTTCCACAATGTAAGTATATTTTAAATATTTCATAATGTAAAGAGATTAGACTACCAGCTGATTTTTAACATTATTTCATATAAGATAAGATCATTTTAAGTAAAGTATTGTGTACATATTATATTTTTGAAATATGGTTTCACTGATACTGAGCAGTGAAATTGGAAATCTATCGAATGATAGATTATCAGTCAGAGTTGACGAAGATATATTTACATTACTGAAAATGCACTTAAAATACATTTTTAACAGATACACCTTTTACGACACCCGTTCAATATATACTTATGGTTGATATTAATTATTATGCTAAATTTATTGTTTCATTAAATAAATAAATGATTTAAATATTATTTTAAATAAACACCTCCACGAAATCAAAGCTTGTTGTAGGAACTGTTATTAAAAAAGTGTTTCATAGCAAAAATATTTTACCAACCCACCGGTATTAAGTATTTTTAAATATTTTTTAAGCTCCTTGTTGATTTTACATTATCAAACTATTCTTTTATCAGCTTGAGTATTATATATTAAGCAGTTACGTTATTGGTATGAAGTAACAATGTGCAAGTATGCATATTTCGTAATACGCGGCTTACTTACTGACGAAATCCATCCGTGCATACGAGGACATTAATGCAATTTGTCATCGTTAGAAAACAAGGGAAAAATTACATGCATTGGTGTCAATGGGGTCACACTAGCGGTGCGTTCAATGGTAAAATGTTTTAATCATTGCCACTCGGTCAATGTTATATCGCATTGCTTTCCGACAGTCAGATAATCATTAGCGAACACTTAATTTAAAAAGATTCTACGTACTTCAATTAATGACAGCCTGGTACAAATCAAAAGTTGCGACAAGACAAGTCTGCAAATAAATGTAAATATTATTTTTTCTCCTTTCCTTAATCTTTTATTTCCCTTCGACTAATATTGTATGTTCTAATATTCCAATTTTTTGAAAAATTCTTGATCTAATATTATTTTTACTTCCCTTATACAAGAAAAACAAAGAGTTTTATTTTTAGATTAATTTTTACACAGAATTTTATAAAAAAGTATATTTCGACTTTACTCTTTCTTCAAGATTACTTAAATTTGTATTTGTTCATATATAATTGTATTATAAGCAATATTCAATTATATTTTTTTAAATCATTTCCGCTTCCAATGTGAAGCATATTGACTCCTAACAGAGCTTATCTCAAAAGATTTTTTCAGCGAGAACTGCTTGTTACTCAGTTGCTCAATATATCTTTTCTCGGAGAGGGTAGGACTAGTTAGTGTTAAGCTAATCGTTTCGCTGTGCCGTTTTTTTACAATCGGATGGGTGAGGGAGAATTTCAGGCATCGTGGAACAGTGCCTTTGAACAGAAATCCATGATATGTTGGAAAAATCAATTTACAAAAACTGTCCGTACTGTGATTCGAACCTGAGAGTACAGTAACCGTAGCCAAGAAGGTTGACCACTGAACCACGAACCCGACAAATTTGCTGATCAAATTAAAATTGTGCTTTAAAACAAGGACGAATTGGTCCTGGAAATAGGCAAAATTTAACTGGTACTGCGTATAGTGAAATTTATTAAATATATTTTTAAAATGTGTGAACTAGCGGTGAACAAAACTATTGTCTGCATATAGGATTTATTCATAAAAAAAATTCAATTTAAAATTTCCTATTTTTTTAAATTTTGCAGCGCAGGGCAGACGCGCGTGGCAGCGTACGCAGGTCTGTGTTTCTTCGTGTAGGAGATTAAGGAAATATTTCAAAAACTGATTGACAACGATTATTACTGTCAAAATATTATATTGCATAAAAGGCTTTTGCGATGGTTTGAGCATTTTTCTTTAAACATGCTATTATTTCGAAATAAACTGATTTATAAACAAATATATAATATTACTATGTATCCATGAATGTTTAACCCGTTTGTACTTAACTATACACTCAACTCACATAACATCTGAGTCTGGTCCTGTTTGTACCCTTGTCAAAAGGGTTAGTTGTGTAGTTAGCCGACAGAGATGTCATTCTTCGTTGACATTTATTTGCTAAAGTGTAACAGATATCATTCTAACCGACAATGAGATATTCACAAAAGAGCTGGCACAATGCACCAGTCGGCGCTATTTCTTTCCACACTGACGACTTATTTAACTAGATGAGAAAAGGTTACAGGTACAACAAGTACTGTATCTACTTATTTGCTAACAAATATTGTTATTTTATCAATGGCAAGCATCAGTACTAATTCAATCACACATCGCAAAATTATGAAGATTATGTACAGCAAAGACGGTGCATATTGACTTCTAAACAAGGATTTCACCAGTTGTAGCTTTGAGAGAGAAAACGGGAAGAGTACAGAAATATGTATTTAATTACAAAATATCATTTTTTCAATCGATTTATCGATTCTGTTCGAACGCATGGGTGTATGTGAAGTCTAATAATTACCTCACATCCTTCCAATCCTAAAATAATAGGGCGTAACGAGAGCGATTACTTGTAGCCACTAGTCCTGGCCTAGCCTTATTCTTATATTAATACTTACTTCTAAAAAGAGTGATTGAGCAACTGAATAAGAAAAAAGTCTCATAGAAAAACTTCTGTTCAGACAACTCTATTACGAGATCATATGCTCCACACTGGGAGAGGACAGTGAATAACAAAATAACTTACGTTCTTCTCAACATCTGTTGTTGTAAATAAATTGTGTTTTAGATAAATTCAGCTGTTCTTGTAATTCATTTCGATTTCAAGTTAGGATCGATTTTTAATTCTACTTTTTTGTTACTATGTTTGCTTCGTTTTTCTTAGATGCTTTTCAAAAAACATTTGTCACGCTTGGTACTCATAAAGTGGTACCAACAAAGTTATACAACTCCATATTACTTGTATGCAGGGCTGTGGAGTCGGAGTCGTGAAAAACGGGCGACTCCGACTACTTAAAAATGCAAATTAAAAAAAAAAAAAATACTCTCGAAATTTATGAAAATTGAATTACGTAATAATTATTGTGATATAGCTTAATAATATTAAACGTGTAGGTGTCATGAGTCACGCCGAGCCAGTGAGTCACCAAGATCCACTGCATATGAGTCCGCGCAAAAGTTGTTGTTTCTTTCTTTCTCATGTCGAAAAAGTAGATTCGATATATTTTTTTTTGTTACTCGAAGTGCATACATTTATATGCACGCATTTTTTAGTCAAGTCATAGTCGGAGTCGGAGTCGGAGTCGGAGTCGTGTTTTTTTTTAACGACTCCACAGCCCTGCTTGTATGTTTATTATTTATTATTTATTATTTTATCGGAGTTATAACTGGTAAACAAATTCATACTGAAAATAAGCAATTGTATAGTTATATTTTAGTTGATTTGGTGCTTAAAATATATTCAAAGTCTTTCGTGATCGGTTTTGCTAGGAAACATTGAAACATTCACATACGTATCCTATACGTATGAAATGCAGACTTAAAGTTCAATTTCATTTTAAAAAATCGCTAATTTTATCAAATGTCAAGCAAAACTACTCCGAAACCTGATGGTAACAGCTCCGCTTGGCAATTAAATATTACATGATCAAATCGCAGTACTTTAAGATTGTGGAGTTAATTTTAAATATATAAATAAATAAAATTGATTGAATATATTCTTTAATTTTTTTATGGTGCTGATATGAAGCATTACTTCTTTTGAGATATTAATAAGCTGAAATGTAAGAAAATTCTTGAAAAACTTGTTTCAAGGATTCTTTGAATTGTTTCTGGAGCAATCAATATAAATGGTTTTATTTATTTTAATATTATTGGTACTCAGCTTTGGTAAGTCAATAAGTATGTAAGTATACGTATATTATGTGACAACTGTTTGTAATAGAGTGTTATTTATGAGAGAGTGTTTCAGTAGAGTGTTTGTGCTCTCTAAACGCTATTGTGTTTGAGTAGCACCCTATTACCACAAAAGAGCTTTAGCAGTGGCATACGTGTTAAAAGAAGTATTTCAAAGTTTACAATATAATATTTAAATTAATATTTATTATATATTAATATATACTATGTATGAATCGGTTACGAATATAAATTCTTACAACAATATTTGGGTATTTATGACAGTGTCGTAAATTAATAGAATTTACATAGAGAGAAAAATTATATCTTTATAATATAATTATTATTTTAGGGTGTTCACTGTCATTACTTTATGGAAAGGCATTATATTCAAACAATAAAATACATATTTGTATTAATTTCACTTTCCACAAAAGTGGGATTAGTAAAAATAAACATTTATTTTTTAATAGTAAAATACCTTTACTATTCATTTTCAAGTTTCGTAATTTTTAACACAATAAAGAAACACAATTATTGTATTGAAAATAATAACTAACAACTTCATTAAATAGAAAATCAAATGGTTTGAATACAGTTTTGTTACTATCAAGTATTATTAAGGTATACGTATTCTGCTTTAATTTAACAAAATTAACTTCTGAAGAAAATCCCCGTGTACTTACTACGCCACTGTGACAAATAACCTTCCTAAAGTGCGTCCACGATCAAAAGTGATAGAATGGTTTTGACTTCTGAATGTATCAGACACGGAACCCGTCAAGCGGTTAACACGAAATGCGGTCGCGGAGTTTTTTTTGTTTCGCTTTATTTATTTATTTCATTTGACATTATATTCTTTCGAATCTTGAGCTGAACATCTGCCGGTTTGTACGGTAATTTATTACCCGAAAAGCAACCGCAGACAGATCACATTATATTTATTATATTGATGATATTATATCGGTAATATGTTACTATTCCGTTACTTTCATATTGGAAAATAATCAAGTAAAGGAATTTAGATATATAACTTTAATAATACAAGGAGTATACGATAATTGTGATTTTACCTCTATACTGGTATTACTTTATACAATTTATTTGTTATTTGACGTTGTTGATCAATAAAAAATATCATTAACAATGAAACAATTTGTTACTTAAATAAATCATTACTAAAAACGGATGATCTTTGTCATCGCCTCCTAAGTGGAGCATATGGCCACCATACGGTACCTCCGTGTGTTTTCTATGTTTTCCTATCTTTCACCAATTGCTTTGCTTTCTTTCATGACATGCCGGCATGCTTAAATTACGCCGGGTACATCATAAGGATAGTACCCGACGGCCATCTAAGACGCTGGTATCCTACTGGTTGGAAGAAAAGGCAGGCAGGATTAAGACTCTCTGGAGGCATTCGCAGCACGTGTCGCCGGCTTCAACGTCTTTTCATGACCACTAACGAGACAGGGAGCTGTTTTTGTTGCAAACCAACTCACCTCCATTGTACGACACTTGAATCTATTCTCGAAGCTCAGTTTACGGTTTTTCAGATTCTTCGTCATGTACCATGATTCGCTACCGTAAAACAGCACTGGTTTAATACAAGCGTTGAACAAATGGCATTTGGTTTCAATCGTTTACACTTACGTATGTATCTCAGACATTCCGCATCGATTTAAATGTGGCTCCAGCTATTCATAAGCGATTAGCAAACACTTTATTTGTGCTAACAGATGATCATCTGAACAATGTTTAGAATATGTGCTATACATAGTTATTTTTTTTTTCTATTAGTAATGTTTTGTGAAAAATAACGCAACATGAGACAAATAGTATAATAATGTATTTCTTGAAAGTGCTTAAAAAAATATTTTTGTTTAAAGTTGGCTAGCTTATATGTTAATAATTAACGTCTAATATAAATTACAATTTTTGTGCTTCCTCACGCATAAAAAATAAGTTCAGATATACCGAAAAACGCAATTGAATTGTTTTATTAATAAGTTCAGAAGAAGAAGAAAATGTGGTGAATTTTGGTTATGTACCATTACTTCCAAGCATAATATACCTAATGTAAGGTCTACAAACCCTTAGCATAACAACTTTTACCTCGAAGATTATGTGGAACCGAAAATATTTTTTCACTTCATTCATTTTCTGTCATTTAAATATTTTAGTCCGCAACAGCTTTATGATTAAGTAAAAAATATAATATCTTCTCGATTGATGTGTTGAAATTGACTTCTCAAAACTCACACATACTTTAATATGCAAATTTCCATCTGATTTTTTATTTTTCTTAGTAATGTCTATAAATCTTAAAAGAAAGGCATTGTATTTGTCATAGTTTTAAAATTTGAGTAAAAATGATATAATTCTATAGATTGTATAACACACGAGTGTCACCATTTATACAAACATTAGAATGAACAATTCCGTTTTTCGACATGCGTTAAAATTGTAATTTAATACTCGTTTTTGACCCAGTCCTGAAGAAGTGACTTTTTGCATGCATATTGAAATACGGACGTTTTTAATATTGAAAAATAGTAGGCTTAATAAAAATTAGAATGAGGTAAATTTGATAAAACAAAGAAATACTGGCCCCGTCTTATTTTACATGGCACACCACCTCTTTCCAAGATGGAACGTTTAAAGTAATTTATATAAAATATTATAGAAATTTATGATGTCAAAACATAAAATCTATATTATTATCACTTATTTGGTTATTTATAAAACTACTTATGCGTTTTTGTAACTTTAGTAAATCTATATGTTAATCTTCCACACATAAAATGATTAAGTGTTGTCAAACTAATTTGCCAATATTTCCCGACTTGTGTGTGCCCATAAATTTGTTTTAACATATTATTTTCATCGTGGGAAACGTACCAGAACACTTTGGAATCGGTCCCTGGGGCAATAAACTGGGCATATAAATCGTGATCTTGAACCGAACCGAATTTTCCGGCCCATGGTTTTTCACCCCGCTGTCTGTAATTCGACATCTGTAACGCTGTGTATAGACTTACATGCTGCTCATATTAGTCTCATGTGGTTTAAAGGTAAAATCAGTAAACTTTTTTCCGAAAGTTTTTATTGTTTACCAGGGGTAGCAATATCGGTTTATCGTTTACCGGTTAATATTCTCAGAAACTATTTATCGCCAAATTTTTGACTTTTCATTGGTAATCAAATTAAACATAAACCTTCAGAATAATCACTTAAAACAACAGTTTCACTTGTAATTTTATCGATATATTATTTTCATTTAATGTCGTTACATATGAAACTCTCAATCGTTTTAAATATTTGGATGGTACTATATCGTCATTTTTCCAAACATCTTAACAACATTGCGTTCTTCTTAAATTCTTCATTCTTTTGTTAAATAATTAATTAATTCACATTTTTTGGTATGACTACATTTTACTAAATTATATAAATAAAAAAGAATTTAGTTCCACAACAGTTCAGTTTAGCTGTTTCGGCACCACGCTATTGCTAAAAATAGTTGATAGCAAAAGTTCTGATGAAAGCGTGATGTCAAAATCGCTATCAATATTTTATAATGCTTTTAAAACTGTATATATTTGCTTTGTTTTTAGTATAAAAAGAAAAAAGGTAATGATATTGAAAAGAAAAATATTTGTAAACTGTAATAGTGAAATAATGTTACAGTATAAATTCAGAAGTTCTTTTATTCAATAAATCAAATAATAATTTTCATTGCGTTCATTTATCGAATAATTTTAATAATACGATTCATCCAACCGGTTGTCAGTCATGTGTTATTTTACGCAGTATTTCATTAAAATGTACTTCTTTCTGAGCTTGGAAGCTGTTGACAAGCCGTAATACCAACATTAAATTAAATAAAAATAGCATCGTAACGTTATTACACGGCAAGTCACGGTACACAGTCATAAACTAACTTTTCTCATCCCTCTTTCGGCAAGAGCGGGAAGCTGGGACAATTTCCCTCGTAAATCAAACAGTTATCTTTTACAACTTTAGAACTACGTTCTATATTGCTGTGTCCTTCTATTTTGATACTCACAAAGTAGGCAACAGTATTTGAAATGGAGGTATTTTGTATTCAGATGATTATACTGAAATCTACTATTCGAAATCGACAAACTCTATTATTGCTGTATCCTTTAATATGCTTAATGTAACGTGAGATAGATAATAAGACTAAAACCAAAATTTCAGATGAAATATTAATTTGCGTATTTGTCTATATGTATAATATTAATAACGTCAAGTGAATAAATCTAAGCGGATTCACGGTTAGAAAATACGATATTTTAGTTCTATATAATATTTTTTTTAATTTGTTCGACGTCATCACTATGGAAAATTATTCTTATGATTGTATTGGTACCTATGACGAGAAGTGTGTGTAGGTTAACGACATAAATACGTGTATCGAATTTTGGAAACCTAATTCTTAGCTTAGTTTTCTTATACAGTTGTGTTTTCTGCGTATTACACAAGAGATTTGATTCTTTCCAGACACATCAACATCCAGATTTGATTTTTTTCCCAAAAAATACTAAATTATTTATGTCATCCATGTATAGTTTGAATAGTCAAAAGCATTATTATAAAATAAAACATTGATAAAGTACCTTGATGCAAATGTTTGTAATCCTATTAAATTGAAGTAATATATTATTTTTATGATAATGTTGATTTATGTTTTATTGATAAGAATTATCCTAAGGCAACAGCAAACTACTTAGTAAAATAAATAAAAATCTGATGTTTTTATTAAGGACTGATTGTTTAATTAAACATTTCTAAGAGATATTTACGTATTCGAAACACATAATTATTTTAAAAATATTGGGTTAGTAATATCGCTAATAAATTCTTTAGCTATGACAGTCACCTGCCGCCATATTAAAAGGGGTGACAGAAGCACCGATAAAGGCGATATTAAAAATACTTTTATTCCTTTAGGCACAAAAATATTTTATTACTTATTTTAGACTACATTCAAACCAAATCCTCAATAACCCACAAATCTAGCAAAGTTCACAACCACACTTTTTCCATGAATTGGCGTCACGCGTAAACGACACACATCAGAAAGAGATAGCAATTACTAGTGTGAGACACCGTCGATCAATAGTATCGCGATGAACGAGAAGTTTCCAATACCACGCGAAAGAGAGAGACAAATATTTATTTTGGTTTGTCGTTTCTTATATATACGGTAGGAAACGAAGGAATTACAGTTTGAGAAAATACACCTACGTCTAGCTTGGACATTATGGGGTGCTTGGGTGAATGAAGGCAAGACCGTGTATAATGTATTTTTATTTTATTTAATAAAAATAGCCCTAATCTTTACTACGAAAGTTATTTCTGTACCTGAGAGCGAACTTGTCCTAAATGCATTTTTGTCAAAATTGAGTTAAGCTCAGTTTCGATATTTATTTTTTTCAATGACTTTTTGCCATTTTTCAGACATCATCATAATTCTATTTTCATAAAAATGTAGTTTTCACTAGCAAAAGCCGAACCAAGTACGAATTTTTATCATTATTGTTTTTTTATCTAACAAAAACGAAATAAATGATAATTGTATAGTGCGATATCAGGACTTTAATATGGTGGATGAGGATATAATATTTTTTGCAAAGTGATTAAAGATGTGTTTGGTGGAATACAAAATCTTTACGATTATTAGATGCTTTTTATTACGTTGCTTAATTGGGTTAATTGTTGAATATACATTATAGATATTTTAAAATTATCGTTTGGTTGGGTTTTTAAATTAAATAATTCCTTTTTAATCGCATTAAGCTGCTTTCATTACACCCTTGTTATATATATCAAGGTTGGATATTATTTGTGCTGGTACCTTTTGCTTGTTCCACTATCTTGTAAGCAACCCATTTTCCATCGCTCGTTATCGATTTTTTTTTTTTTAAGAAAAAGCAAATCGCAAAACGTTGTGTTAGTATTTTTTTTAAATGCATATGAGACCTCTGAGGATCCCATCGATCGAGTTTATTACGTGTCCAAGTAGATTGAAATGTGTTTATTTGATATATAGTGGATCTCTGGTGATTCAAGTGTTGTTTTGATTGAATCATCATCAATAAATGAGCAGGGCGTTGTTCATCTTTGAGTGAAAAATCAACAGAGTAAACTTAGTAACCCAATTTTTACACTGCCGTTCATTAAGGGCTTCGTTACCAAGTCCAGCACAAAGCTTTTTTTTTGATTGGATGCATTTTTTCTTAGAGAAAATAAAAACGTAAAGTATTACGAAAATGAGTTGTTGATTTTCCATTTTTCAACCGACTGCACCTAAAAGCTATCAACCGATCGCTATATTTTTTAACTAGATGAAAATCAAAGTACCAACTATCAAATAAAGTTGAATATTTGAAATTTCAAATCCGCAAAGTTACGTAAATTTATGTAATTCAATCCACCTATCGGCAAAATCCGCAATTAATAGTAACAGTTGCCAATCTAATATCTGCGTCTCTGTTATTATACTGTTGTTTTGTTGCTTGCTTATGTTGTTAATTGAAAATATTCCATGTAGTATATATATAGTAACCATTTAATAATATATATATATATATATATATATATAATTATAAAAATATAGTTCACCAATTCATATTAATGTTCAAATTTGATAGTTGAAAGTTGAGATTCGCATAGTTGACCGAGTAATGGAACCAGAATGATGTGTGAAAATTCGCTACTTTTGTCAACGTCGTTGGCTTATATACCGGACCTCACAGGTTCGAATCTCAGTACGAACAGCATTTTTTTAATCGATTTATCGACTTCTGTTCGAAAGTATTGTTGTTTGTAAAAAATGTTCACCCCTACAATTCCAATCCTTAAATAATAGGGCCATGCGAGAGTATTTAACCAACCACTAGTCCTGTCCTAGATATACCCTCTTCGAAAAAAAGAAATGTTGACCAACTGAGCAACAAGCAGTTATCGTAGAAAATGTTCTGTTGAGATACCTATCAAAAGTAATAATAGTGAGGAAGACATTAATTCTGATTGTGATGAAAAATGTACTTCTACATTTTTAAAATGACAAATTAATTTTGCAAACTTCTGGAGTATAACTCTGTTTAATCTAATAATGTAAAATGATTTAGATATCACAAACACCCATAACTTCGAACGAAAATCTGTCGATTTTCGTTCGATTGAAAAATCAATTTATGCAAGTACGCACACTGGGTTTTGAACCCGTGAGCAGCTCAACCGAAACCAACGATGTTGACCACTCGACCACTCTCATCTACCACGTTTTATAAACCTTAAAATAAAAAAGGAAAAAATCATAATTTAACAAAAGTATCATTTTGACATTTTGATTTATGTGTAATATTTGAAAAATAGTTAAAGCCAATACATCCTGCAATTTTAAAAAGGCAAATTACAGCCAGAATTAATACTTTTTGTAGACACAAAACCTATAGCTTTTGTTTAAAACTTAATAGAGATTTTTGTTTATATTCCCCAACAAGATTTTTTTAAGACTGCATTGGTGCCATAAATAACAAAAACAACACTCAAATCACCATTTGACATTCGTTTAAATATGTGATAGTTTTCATTATACTGCTTTACTAATTTTTTAAAGTTTCCAGACACTTAATCCGATTTCTTTTATACAAACTTCATATTCACATATCAAAAGGTTCGTAAAGAAAAAATAGCCACATTACCTAAAGTGGTCATAAACCATTTTACCCCTTTTCAATTTCCCCGCTGTTCCCGATTTAGTGTCGGCGGCAATTTCTTCCGTTTTTTGTTGATGTGATACAATCGCTTTCCGGATAGCTTATCTCCGCTTTCGTCCGTTGAAGGTGAACCAGACTTTATTGAAGAAATATTTTCGCAATCACAATGCAATCTGATACAACTCTTAGTTCACCAGTTTTTTTTCAAATTCTGCTTTGCTTAACACAGTTTTCGACTCTATAAGATTTTGAAACCAAGGCGTATGATAAAAAGAGCGTCACTCCTCCCCACCCCTCCTCCTCAACGCAGATTATTTATTTGATGTGTAGTAGTGAGTATTTATATCATCATCTGTACTTTTTAGCAAAATCAATAGTACTCTCTTTAGTATGAAATCAACATGAGTAATTAAGTTATTTTTTTGTTTCTATTTTAGTTGCATAATTTTCTTTTCGCTGGGAGAAATACTGCAATTATACCTCAGTATGCAGACATTTTAGTAAAATTTTGTGATCGATAAAGTGTTGTTAGATAGGTTCAATCTGATATCATATCAGTTTGATGTTACAACTGTAGAATCAAAATAGAGACTTGTAAGATTGCAAAACATTCTTTTCCAAGGAATTTATCACAAACCACAATTTTGATTGCCTTCCCATGCACAATTCATAGAATCAAGTAATCTAAAACAGTCAGATACTTAAAAACATTTTTATATAATATTAAAAAAACTTATAGTTAAATAATATATTTATTGAAAAGTATAATCAATACGAAAAAAATTATCATTACTTGCCGCAACTGACTAATATTGACTTTAAGATAAAGAATTCTCAATAATATTTTTTAATATCCATCTCCGCTCCCAATGTGAAGCATATGGCCTCCTAATGGATGTATCTCAAAATAAGATTTTCTACGAGAACTATTGTTACTCAGTCGCTTAACCTTTCTCTTCCAAAGAGAGTAGTATGATAGAAAGATAAGGCTAAAACAGGACTTGTGGTAAACTAATCGCTCTCGTTACACTCAGTTATTGAAGGATCGGAAGAATAGGAGGGATTTTGTAGACATCGCAAACACTCGTGTCTTCAAACAGAAATCGATCGAAAAATCCTGTTTCTCCCAATAACGTTTGTTAAATCCCGTACTGGGACTCGAGCCCGTGAGATCCGCCACGGAAGCCAACTACGCTAACCGATGCGTCATAGGACCCGACAATTCATCACACATTTATATTTAAAATGACTAAGTTTTAATTTATATTAGTTTCATAATTTGAAGTTGACGGATCAATCTAAGCAAAAGCTTTATTTGTTACGCCGCTGTAGTAAAATCCAAATCCAGTACTTTCAAAATGCGTCAGCCCAATCCTTACTGACGCCTTTCACCTCCTGCCACTGCTTAAAATTTTCATGACAGAACTCCTCAACATAATAATATAAATCAAAATAAAAGTTTATTTATTTATTCGTTTGAACATGAATTTATGTATGCGTCTAAATAAAAACATAATAATTAAACTATTAAAGTAGATATATTATTAATTTGAGGTTAAACTCATAAATACAAATGTGGATCACTTTTCGGCTGTTCACTGTCAATACTTGATCAATGTAGTTATAATGCAATCTTGATAATAATCAATAATTATTCCTTTGTACTTCATTTCACTTTATTTAATAGGTCAGGACCGGTTTCGCTCATTGCGAGCATTGTCAACTGATCAGTGATTTAGCATCACTTATTCAATAAAAATGTATTTTAATATTTACAGCACATTTAATGGGAAAAAAATATATTTCACAGAGGTTTTAATTTTAATCGAAAAAATCAAGTATCTGGTTAAAAAACATTTTTATTTATCAATGGATATAGATTTTTTTACGAATCATTCTGTATATTCATGTTTGTTTTGACATCCAAATGAATAAGTAAAAAGGCGAATGCTCATTGTATTTTTAAACCAAACATGTGGCGTTTAAAAATAGCACTTAAATAAGAACATTATAGATTTAGAACAATACCATATTTTAAAATTTTACAATGATGATTCGTCGTTATTTGTGAGGAAGCGCTCAAAAAGTTTTTCAGGACAAGTACGCGCATTATACATTGCAAAACACTGCAGTCTACGAGATAGCTCTACATCGGATGTGACCTCTACGGTTAGCGTAGAGCAAGAGCAGGGGCGCTCAGACTTCAGGCGCCTACAAACAACGATCGCCAGAGCTATCTCAATATACTCCACATTTCCAAGAGATCGAAGCCAAATATTGAGATTGCATAGCTACAAAATAATACGTGACCGTTTTAATTTCTTAATATATAGAATATTTTCGTAAATTATTCTTTATATGTTATTTATATGAATTCTCACCCACTTTTAACTTATCATGGTCATTGAAAATTCCTAGAATTCAATAATTTATATAACCTCATATTTGAATATTATTTTAATACAAAAACGTTTTTAAGCAACGTGTTTTCATAAAATTTATCATTTCGTATGGAGTACAAGTGTAGAAAATTATTTTAAGGCATATAAAACCAATTTTTAGTTTCAAAAATTCTTTTGACCTAGTCTCTATTTTTTTTTAAGCACAGTAATATTATAAATTTACTTAAACATGGTATTCATTTTTTTATTGTTACTTTTAATTTGATATTAAATCTATATACAATCGATTTTTTTATTTAAAATATATGTATATACATATATATTTTGTATAAACGTAATGGTAGATAATTTTTAATTTTGTCGATTGCTTAAACATGAAAACCTTAAATGAATGTAAACATTTGACAGTACAGACATGTTACATTACAGAATATTTGTTATCTGTACTTGTTGAAGAGAGGTATTTGAAATAAAAATGCAAAAACTTAAAAGCTGATTTACCGATACGCATTATAAAATAAATCTTTAAAAATCATCATTTCCTAAAAGTTGTATTATATAAGAAAACAATAAATGTTTAAGCAATATGATTTTGTTTGTATTTCATTTGAATTTTAAGTGTGTCGAATTGCTATTTTTCAAGCACCAGTTTTATGTGTTTAACTAAATTTGCTACGCGCTACGTGACCTAATCAACACTTCACTCATAAGTAGTCAGATCCATTTTCATCTTCCTAACAGCCTCACGGAAAAAATCCTAAACAACATTCTAACCTGAAAAAGTGGCAAGGCTTCATTCTTACGATTTGTTTCCGACGCGAAAGCAGCGCCATCTGAAACATACGCGTCGCATTTCGACGTCGATCGTCGAAGCGAGACGTCCTTTTCCCTCCGCGACGTCACACAATTTTCCACTCAGCCTGCAATATAGCATTCGTGAAACGGCAAGTGCCACAAATCGATTCAGTGCTTAACAGGATTATAATAGGAAAAACGAAATTTCGACAGCATCCGGTATTAATACAGTATTGCGATTGAATTACTTTGTGACAGTGGTTTTGGAGCGATTTTCTCAATTATGATTTGATCGGGATTCGTTACATTTTGTAACAGAGAGGGGAGCCAAAAGTGATTGATATACTTACACGATACTTGGATTTTCCGTTGAAGCAGTTTTACTCATCCCATAAGGACACACAAGGTAATCTTGTCGTTTTGTATTATTACTTTTCTCTATAATTAAATCTCAAATATTTCATACAACTTCACATAATTTCACTAAACAGTGCTTTCGTTTACATAATATCATAAGCGGTAGTTCAAGGGTATGATACTCTATAATCTTCTTAATCTGTTTTGATATACGTAATTTATGTATTTATTTACTGCTAGCTTATTATTAACCAAAATAACATTTTGATTTCTATTAAATATTAAAATAGTATCAAATATTAAACGTGTTTCGTTGTAGATACAATAAACGTCTCATTGAACGCACAGTAAATCGATTTCTTCTTTAAAAATACATTTAGCCAATTACTTATATTGTGATGCTAATTTAATTCAGTTTATTTTGAATGATACTTAAGATTACAGTAAACAATTTTATTTTGAAAAGGTCAAAAGTCATCGCGAGATAATAAGGAAATTGATTCCAATAAATTTATTAACTGCCTTGATTTTTTTCTATTATTACATTTCTCGTTATTGTAATACAATATGAAGATTTTTTGATTTCGTCAATAAAATCAATATTGCGGTTGCATACTCTCGATATATCGTTACAAAATTCAACTACACAGTAAGTATGTTGGATCGATCGCCGTCGTATCGAATTCAAAATTGAATATGTTTTCAATATAATAATTCATTTAAACCATAAATTATGAATATGATGATAATGTTACATAAAACATGTGATAAATGGATTATCTTGCCATTTTATGTATTCTAGCAGATTACATGCAAATAATGCATATCGTAGTTGAGTGCTCCTAAACGTAATTATGTGTTTTTATTTTTATGACAAACACTATTCCTATGGCGTTATAACACAAGCTGATATGTCCGTTTTTTCACATTGAGTTTATTCTCACAATTTTATAATATATTCCTCAGTCAATATATTCATTTATCTTTTCTCAGGATCCGTTTAATAAGATAACTGAAGAATTATTAATTTATTTAAATAAAAAAAAACTTATCAATATTCATGTGTTAGTTCTTCTGTCTGACATATCAGCTGGTGCCATCATTTCATAGATTTAAAATGGGGATAAAATTTCACAATTACGTCCACAATAACAATATATATATATATATATTTATTATTAATGGGCCCGGCCCATTAGAGGTAAAGTGACCCAACAAGGTAATATGGTAAAACTTTTTTCTTGAACTTATAAGTGCCATCACTTCTTTAGTTGGTGCTTTGGTGGATTGCATATTTTTATTTTGCGGATATAACACTATTGCAATAGGTATTAACTGAGATAGATTACGTCACTTTTACGATACTTTAAAACGTGTAGAATATTATAACGCATCTAACTTATTGTTTTCTAAAATACCACCTCTAATGGACCCATTTAAAAGGCTATTCTGGTAATGCGTAAATGTTCTATATTTATACCAACTCAAATAATGTATATCAAATTGAAAATCAGAGAATCAATCGATTTCAAATATGAAAGATACCAATCTTTCTTTTTTTATTTAAATTCAATTTTATTTTGAATGATATAGTAACAATATTTAAAATTCCTTTATAATTTGAATAACTAAACAATAGTTTGATTTTGAAATTCATTTCCAATATTACTTTTACACTTAGTTATGGTATTGCTATACAAATTTTATGACAGCAGAAATATATTATCATTTTGGTTTATTCGAACGCTGCTTGTTTAATTACTAATTTATTATCTGACAAACGCAAAAATATAATATGCCAATAGATGATAAAGTTTTGATAAGCGGAGTCTCGGATATTAGACGTGAAATTGATGAATTGCGGTCAAATGTTGTTTAAAACTTATCACAATACGTTTTATAAACTTTAACAACAAATTGATACAAAAATAATTACAGCACTTTTCATTATGAATGAATAATATACTTATGAATACAATTCTTTACATAAATTATATAATTGCTTATATTATCACATTCAATCAGATTGTGTGCACATTGGTAAGAATTAAGAGTATTTGATATTGTACCTTTTGAAGTAATGCAATCAATCGCATGGATTAAAAAGTATTTTTTTAATGTTTTAAATGGTAACCGATGAAAATTTCATATATCTTTAAATCTTCATTCCACGACCCACATACATATATCATGAGTTATTTTTATCGACAAATGCTTACCAATGATATTATCGCGATCAATACATCAGGAAACTATTATATTAATATTGCTTAATCATATAGTAATTTGATATTTGCATACCCATATAATTTTATAGTCACATATTTCGATAAGCCAATGATGATTGGTTGATTTATTTCGTTAGTTTTTGATAACATCACCTGCTTTTATTTTTAAAAGATGTTGCAAACTCGTCAAATTATAATTTATACGAAATAATAAAAATTACCATTGACAACGTTTTGGCATTGAGAATTGATTAGTTATTCATTAACGTTTAAATATCAATACTATTTATACGAAAATAAACCTTAATATATCTTTTATCGGTTTATTGAATGTGAATTAAGAATAAAAGAGCTAAAAAAATATGTTAATTGGTGATAGTTTAAAATAGATCACCATCGATTTATTTCTCTTTTATTTTTATTAAATTATATTCTTTTATCTCTGATAATTTAACTGTAGTAATTAACGAAAAAAAAACATATTTTTAGATACTGCCTTACAAGCATGTCTTTAATTTCTAATGCACGGTACTAACTGAGTCAAAATCAAATAATTAAAAGAATAAAGGCTCGGGATGGTGAGAGGAAATCAGATATTGGTGTTTTTTAAGAATTTAAAAATAGTTCACAGCACACTAGCATATTTTTCTTTGAAAACAAATTGGAGTCCATTATAATGAAAAAATAAAACAATTTATTTCCATGGAAATAGCAATCTTTTTTTATAGTTATAATTTATTTAATATTTTTTTATGTTGTGTGGTTATGAAGGGGCATAAATTTTCTACCATTTTACGACCTAATAAACGCAAGTATTCCATCCTTGAAAATGGTAGATATGATATAATCTTTTTCAATTGTCTTTTAATGATCATTGAATCTTATGAGCACACATAACTGCAAAGACCTGCAGGGGTTTTTATTATTTTGCCCATTTAAGACTGGGCGTTATTACTATGAAATTGATATTTAAATTTATTCAGATCACCAACAATTACTCATAGACTAGAAATACATCGTTGCACTTGAATGCCTGAAGATGTCTAAAGATGAAACATGGCTTACTACCGACTAAATATAAAGAAATAATTAAATAGTAGACACTGCTGATATACAATTATAAGATAATTCATAAAAAAACTTCAATGATAACTAGCTTATATATCTTTGAATCGGAGTAGATAGTATCTTGTTATAGATTTATCGGTAAAATTATTCGTAAAACATAGTAAACTATGTATACTTTTTTGTATTTCCACAAAGTTTTCAAATTCATTTCATTTCTTGACTAAGAAAATATGGTCAAATATATGTTATGAAAATCAAAGAATCCATGTAACCGTTTAACGGTATTTATATTGCCTATCATTTTTTTTTTATTTAAACAGTTGTTTTACAAATACAAACACTAATATTACCTATGTTAGACACGTATCAGTACTTTCTAAAAACTGATATTCTATAATGTAAAAAATATTTCTTGTTCGTCTATAAATTCAAACATATATACGTTTTACTTGATATAATCGATCTCAAACACAATAAACACTTTTCACATTCAAAAATCACTTATGTAATAGTAGAATCAATATTATTATGTTTTTATTGTTTTAAAAATGTTTTCGTTATAAAAATATGATCATACTTGATGGTTTTACACGTTCGACATACTTCATTATTCTTTCTCAAAAATAACGTTATGATGCAATAATTAATTTTACCAAATATCTACAAAATAAATCAATAAAGCATATTTTTACAAATACATATTGTACAATTTGTATATGTAAAAAACAGCATGTGAAGCTTTTAAGCATAAGTTATTTTTACACAATAAATTTATAAACAAACGCATAATTTTGTTTGCAACGTAACAATTAATAAATAATATAAAATTTAATCTGTATTTTACTAATTATTTCATTTTATTGTTTTGTTTTATTATTAGAAGATTTTTTTCATTGAAAACTCAAGAAAAACTGGTACTAATTGTATTTTGAGTACAAAAAATGATTTTCACCGAAAATTAACAATTAACCGATGCTCATTGCCATTAAAACGTGCTTTCTTAGCCAATTTAATTAATCCATTGACCGAAGAATTTCATTCACTTAATCACAAAACATATTTTTATTATTATATAATAATATAAAAATCCATTCAAAACTCACAATTGAAATGTTTTTATTTTATTTTTAATTAAATGTATACCGAAAAAAATTCAATTGCGTTGGGACGCGTAATAAAATGAAAGCATTTTACGCTTTTTGCTGTGTATGAAAAAGTTGAGGAATAAAAACAAAAAAATATAAAATAAAATGAAACAGGAAAAGTCAATGCGACGTACGCCATTATAAATATTATACACCTATACTTAGAATCCATACAGTCAATGAAGAAAGTTTTGAGTTGTCATACAACATGTTTGTAACTAAGTTTAACTATTGAAATATCGAAAGATAACACGACGTTTCTAATTAAAGATTACACTATTGTTTGTCAAAAAATATTTAGTTTGTAACCAAATAAATAAACAGTCAATATCCAGGGGTGGGCTAGAGGGAGCTCACAGGGGCTCGCGCGAGCCCCTTATTAATTTTTACTACGGCCGCGAGCCCTTTGTTAATTTAAGAGAACACAATATTCTTAGATCAAATTAGTATATATCAGCAATTTCTGACATCCATTATTAGAGATTAAGCGAGTCCTTTGTTAACGTATTGGCAGCCCACCGCTGCATATTTCGATTAATGGCCAGAACATTTGACTAGCTAAAATTCACAAACACAAAATTTAAAAATCAATAATTGTGTTAATGATAGCTATAAATAAGCTGACATTTAACTGGTAAATTTGTTGAATTACTGATCAATCAATTTAAGACTGCCAGTTTGTTGCTGAGCACATACATATGTACTGTTCACAAACATTTTGTATATTTACCGAATTTGCAAAATGAACCTTTATTTGAAATAGATACTGACTAATTATATACAAGCACTATATAATTTACATTTTAAAATTCATCAGAAAGAAAAAAAAATGAAGGGAAGTCAATGTCATAAGTCATCAAACGCTCGCCTTCAACGTTACAGATTTATAATAAATTGCTATACATCGGTGATCAAAAATATATCGAGTTTGATAGTTAGTTAACTATCCTTCGTAAAACATCTTAAAAATATTTGTATACTTTTGTGGTGTTCACAAATTATGTGTCATTAAACAAACACTCACATTAGTGTCAGATTATAAGAAAATACATTACATTGATGATAATGCCTAGTAATCTTCTTTCGGTTTACCTTCTGTAACATTTCTTATTGGCTGACAATCATATTATGTTACTGTCAATATCCACTGTTAAAACTGCACACAACGGCATTTTTTTTCTTTGAAAACAAGTATTTTAATAATGTCAAGTATTTAAATGGAGCGTTTTGACGAAAGATTTTAACAAGAACTGTATTTTATATATTTCCGTTTTTTATATTCAAATTATACGTTGAGTTTTAAATAGTTGGAGAAAAAACAGCACAAAAAATTAATAATCTTTTTGAAAACAACTAAATAATAAATTTTCTTTCTTGGTTTGAAGACCACATGTAATCAAAAATTAACATTTTAATAATCATCTTTGATATATAAATACTTTTTTAAAACAAATATTTTTGACATACATACATTTTAATAGTATTCGTTTAAAAAAGCATAAATAGCATTCTTCTAAGATGCAGATTTTTAGTGAATTGAGTAAATCGCATATTTTATACAAATAATGTATTTTTTTATCCAACGACGACAAACGTTACTAATTAATTTTTAAAAAAGTATTTAAATAAAATTATATAACTCAAGTTGTGTTTTACAATAGGGATACATAAATTATGATAAATATTCCATTTGAGAGTCGAAAATTACGTTTTATCAGTTTTTAATATAAAAGTCCCCAAGGCCTTCACGCCAAAATTTCGGTCATAATTCACATGAATAAAAAGTTACAGCCAGAAGTGTACACACATATACAAGCATACAACATAATTTATGTAGGTTTACAAGTTCCTTTTTAGCGAAGCATTTTAGCATTTATACTTGCCATATGAATGGACATCGTTTTATTCTGTTCTTTCGCACGTAGGCGTCTCTTTTCTTCCAGCGCCGCCAGGAAAACTGCCTCGCTCAAAATCTTTGCTTGAAAATGTTCATGGCAAAAAGAAAACATTATTTTTAAGCCACCGCTGTTGCCAGAAAACTTATCCCGCTATTTTTGTATGGTCGTGGCATATCTTTGTATATAATAATTTGTGCATATACTGCAATACCATATAATGGTTTTAAATCCACTATCGAATGATCCTTGTACAGATATTTTTGGAAGTATTTAAAGCCTAAAAGATTTATCTTTCCAATGAATGTGAATTTCTCATCAAAAATATATTTGATTTTAACTGTTTACTTTTATAACACCAGTACCTTCAAAGTGAAAGATTAGGATTTTTTCATTTATTTTGCGCGTAAATAAAAAAAATAAATAATATATATTACTAGTTATGTAAATGGAAGGAAAATCCCATGTATTCGAAATAAATTTTCTTGGAAGGAACCACCTGTTTTGCTTTAAAATGTTTTTCAATCATAATTAAAAGCTTTAAGGGATATTTTTATGTTTTAATATTTTCTCGAAATAACCAACAAAACGATTATTCGTATATGAAATGTAATATGTAATTGAGTCAGAGAGTCGTATTTTTCTAAACCTTTGTTTCGATTGAAATCATTTAATGTTTTGTTTTGACAAAGTTTTTTACCGATCAAAAAACGATGACCCGATTACAGGAATTCATTAGCTATCAATTATCATGATATCTATCATAAAAGCTTCATATGACCACTATCCCCAGACAATTCATATGTTGGTAGATAGTTTTATACTGTTTGTGTAAGCAATACATGTTAAAAAGATGGTAAATATTTTTTTCGTTGATAATACAAATTTATATCGAATAAATGAGCCACATAATACTATGTTGATTAACTAGCAGTAAAATATTTACATATCCATACAATGTTTCATTTTTTATATCTGTCAAGTTTTAGGCAAATTTGAGATATTTGTACTTAAGACATGTAGGCAACATCCGACATTCACTTTTTTTTTTGTCCAGCTCTGAACCTGAAAAGTTATATAAAATAACTATTAAGCAAAAATTCTCATACTACAATGCAAACAATTACGCTACATATTTTAATTATAATTTAATATGTTTGTCATCCCGTTCATTGTAAATAATAAAATAAGAAGTAGTTAATTATCTTACTTCATTAAATATGAGTTAGTGTAAGTAAATAATTCACAAATGATAACATAGAATTATAATCTAGGATACATTGCTCAAACCAAATTGAACGCAGTTAGGACAAATCTAAACATTTCATTTTTACCCATATATATTGTTTAATATGCTGTTTTTACTACTATCTATTAATTTTGAAGATTGACATGCATAAACAAAAATAATTTAGCTACGCTGCGATAATATACTGTTTATTTATTAGTTTGATAATATACATAAGGTTAGTAAATGATTACAACATACTTCTAGAACATCTCATTCATCAGCTCTGACAAAAGTTATATAATATGTAATGTTTTTATCAACCTCGATGCCTTTATATGTATTCAAAATCCATAAAACATGAATTAATTGGATATCCATATATTTTACGCATTGCAAAATATTTAATAATGTAAATATGAAATATATGAGATGGATTTTTTTTTATTTTGTTGAAAGAAACAATTATAATCAAATATAATCAGAAAAATATCGTTATTAATTTTTCTTTGGACACTAAATGTTAAAACAAATAATCATTCATTGAGTGCAAAACAAAACTATTGAAAGTAATTTAATATATTAACAAAATCTGTCTGTTTTATTTGATACTTAAGGGAAAAGGAACGAAAAAAGAACGTAACATTATCTTTGAAAAGAATTCTACCCACTTTGTGTAAGTTGAAAAAGAGCACGGTTTCTCAAGATGTCGGCGGAAGCTGCCAAACTTCTTGGTGCGTCGTTGTTAGTTGATTGAAATGGGGAAACATCTTCAAAATTTTATAATTTTCAAAATTATTTACATAAACTGAAGCTGAAAGCACACTCACGCTATTTTTACTTTTCGGTTCACTCTGCCAAACGGGGACTTTTCGTAATGTAGGAATGTTAAATATATATTAAATCTTTATTAGCCCTTAACTTGAAGCATAAGAACATGTAAATGTCTAAATAGTATATTTTAACTTTTCACAGTATGGATAAAATATAAACATAACGTATCCCTAGTTATAAAGTAATTTTTCAATCATCATTTTTTTAAATTAGATAAGGTTATTGAGTATAAAACTTTATATTTCATTATCTAATTACAAATTAGAATTAGATGACAATGCTAGTGTACATATACCAACAAACCATAAACATGCTAATATTGTTTTACAAATAAGCTTAAATTAAATTTTGTGAAAATTAAAGATCTTATTTCACCATATAAAAGTAAAAAAATAAAGCAAAGATGTTTGTGTAAAAGCATTTGTGCGAATGTATTCTGTCATGAAATAAATTAAGTGATTTTTAAATTAAGGTTTTCTTATTGGACGTTAACAGTTTGTAAAATAAAAAAAACGTTAAATGCAACCGTTTCACCCTGACACACTTACTCAAAAAAAAACTTTAAATCTTCATTCATTCTTATTATTGATTCAAGTTTTATCGGGATTTACGTACACACAAAAATGATTCTATGATAGTTAATATTTTAGATTATCTCACGTCTACAAAGTTTGTTTGAGCCCAGTATTTTTACAGTAATGTCAAATAATTATGAGCGAGTAAGCTTTTTTTAATTGAGTCATTTATATATTTAACTTTGAACATAATGGTATTAATAATGTGTGCATAACTGATGATATCCCATGGTGACGTCAAAAATAGTCGTCACGCGTACAGTCGTAGGCTCAAAGCGAGTCCTGTTACGCACCTAAAACCTCGCTGCTTTTCCAGCTGTTTCATATGATGGGAGAGGGAGAGGCCGGGAGTTTTCCGCGGCGAGGGGAGTTTCCCGGCCGCCGATCGATCGCGCAGTGGGGTACAAACTAACTTCCGTTAACGCGCCGCCGGGGGCTCTAAACAATCACATGCCGGGACAGTCACGGGGAAAAGAGCAATTACCGGAATTGATATAGTAACATTTAATGAGGAATTTGGACTACAGCAAAAGTTGTTTTTCGTTCAACTTTCAGATACAGTTATTTTAATAAATTCCATTGAAATATTCAAGCTTTTACAAGTTATTGAATATCGTAGAAGGTGGTTATGAATATAACAATGGGTAAAGCTTATTCATGCTTTCGCTGTATATATTTTGTAAAGCGTACTTTAAAATTTTACTTAATCAGTCGATTAATAAGACCATTGTATTATTATGTTCAGCAAACTTTTCTGTAATATTAAGCTCAGCGTAAAGTTTATGCATTACTTCTATGAAAATAATTTTCTTTGCTTATCATCTAATCAGGAGAGTAGAATTCGTAAGTACCCAATACAAAATATATAAAACGAAGGTTTGAATAAGCATGTATGTATTATTAATAGTTGATTTCATTTTATTACATCACGCTATAACGTTTGTAATGCACATTTAAATAAGAGCTTATTTTGTATAGACAGAATGTATAAAAAATCTTAAAAACCTTTTTAATAAAATAAATAAACTGCTGATGTAAAATTAACAGGTACGTGTCACAAAAAAAAGTATTCATTTAACGATTATGAATATAAAGAGCCAAAGACGCTTTTTTGTATAAATAATGCATATATTTAGACTGGCAAAATAATTTACGGATTTTGAATGAAAAATTTAGTATGAAAACAATGTTTAAAAAGCTATATGATTATTCTTGAAAAAAAGCCAACGATGTTGACCACTCGACCACACAGGCGGCATTCCTACTACTCTCTTTGAAAAAAAAAGGTTGAGCGACTGAGTAATAAACAGTTCTCGTAAAAACACTTCTGTTGAGATACCTCCATTAGGGAGCTATTTGCTCTACATCGAGAGCGGACATTAATTATAACAATTTTAATGGTTGATAACTACCAAGTCCATAAAATGATAAGTTATTATGCATATTATGCCCTCTTTAGTTTATGTAACTTATATTGAAAAATGTGCTCGTTATATATATATTATCCAATATTCTTACATTTTCTTTCGCTTGAAGTTCATAGATGAACTTCCTCCAGACAGACTTTCTGGCGACAAACCAAACGAATCGTCCTTGTGTGCCAAAACTGATAAAACTTGTTTGAATTAATGTGGACTTATGAGTTTGACAGAATTGTTGAAAGCGTTGTGACAATTCACTGACATAATAATTGAATTGCCAACCGAATGGAATAGTTTGAGAAACCTAAATTTTCCAATACAAGGGTATTTAATTTGTACACTTAATTTATAATACGTTTTGCCACTACCGAGCCGAAATAATCTTTTCGACATTGTTCAATATTCAAGTGCACGGATGACTTTAACTGACAGTAAACAGTTTATACTGTATAATAAAGAGAATTAGTTATTGTAAGCATATTACCACTGTGTCTAGGAATTGCAAGTGGCGTTGATCTGAGGTTATTTGAATAATATATTAGCTATCATTACTAACAAGCGAAATTTAGAAATAAATATAAACATATAATATTTAAATATTAAACTACAAAACTTACATGAATTTTCTGCGTATATTTAAAAATTCGAAATATTACAGGTCAAAATATTAATATACAATGTAGGTGTTTTTTAGAGGTTTGTTTTTTGAAGTAGCAACACTTTTTACAGCGACAGCTATTTTGAAAACTGATAACTGATTTGTCGCTGAAAGCCGCTTGACTATCGTGTGCGTCAAACGTTTAGTAAATGAGCCCAAAAGAAAATTGTTCTTTGTTCTCATATCCACCATCTCTCTTATCCTCCTCTTACGATCTTCTTGAAATGGCAAACCAAACTGAGCAGAAATCAGCTGTCAGCTTTTCAAATTGGCTGTCGCTGCAAAAAAATGTTTCTTATTTAAAAAAACAAATCTTTAAAGACACCTATATATTGTGCATTGCACAAATCCAAGAATGTTACTCATCGAAGGATTACAAAAATAATTGAAAATATGTTCGATTATTTAAATTGCCTTTCACTTCTTATCCACTTCAATAAACACAATTAAAACACAAAAACTTTCTTTCTTTGAGTGGCATTGCAACGCTTGCCGGAAACCGGCTAGTTATTTATAAGTTTAATATGAGAAGTCGACAGAAACATTTTTGTCATAACTCATCGACAATGCTATTTGTTTACAGTTTATATTTTTAGGAAATTTTGAGAAAATACGATTTCAAAACCATGTATTTCAAATATTAAATATTTTATCAGTTAAAAAAAATACATATAGCTCCGCAAAGAGATCATGAAATCCAGGGCTAAGTTGTATTTTAGGATAAAAGTTTAAGTTATATTTTAGGCTTTGCAACAATACAGTTGTAGAGAGTTTTTTTTATTAAATCAGAATAATGAAAGAATTTAAATATTTTTTTAAAAAATCGTTACTTACTATGCTATACATTCAGTTGGAATATTCTGAATAGTATAAAAACTGGGAAATTTTCATATCCATAGAAAAGTAGTAGTGTATTATTATATGAAATATTGTATACTATTGAAACTATGTCTTCACTTCCTGTTTTCAATACAAGGCTTCATTTGACATAAAATAATTCAAACGTCTCACAGGACATTCCCATTATTCAGTTTTTTGCTCCATTGCTTTTATTTTGGCTGCTGGATTCTCGAAATATTGGCAGCAGGGATGTAGGTCGACGAAGTATTTTACATTCACGAAAATAGTAAAAGCAACTGTCTAGAGTCTAGACTCAAGACTAGACTCCTTGGCGGCTTATCGTTTCCTTTAATACTCGCAAAAACTGTTTAATCTTCCTAACCACGCATTACATAATGCTTTTATACAATAAATGTTTCAATCAGAAACATATTTAATTAATAATTTAACGACTACGGGATTAAGCTCATTATACTGTCTTTCTTATAATGAGTAATATAATAATATTATCCCTGAATATTATCTTAGATTATGACTCAAATATTAAATTTACTGTTAATGATAATGATAATTTATCCTAACTATAAAGCACTTTTTTACTATCAATATGTATAAATTGTATGCTGACATATTGGGAAAACTGTGTTGCGAATTAGTGTATAAGTAAGGATATTGTAAGTATTTCTTGCAATTTAATATATCAACGGCCATAAGTTAACAACACGTAACCGATATTTGTTCAATTTTACAGAAGAGCCAAAAAACTGTATAAATAAATAAGTATTGGGAAATCAATGAAAATGAAAGAAACTTTGGAGTAAAATAATTATTATGTATATTTTAAATAATCTGTTGACACAATATTAATTAAATAAACTTTTCATTAACAAGAATGTTTGATACGAGTTAACAATTTTAATTTTGTTTCTTCTTTTGTGATGATACGAGGAAAAATATTTTGATCAATTCAATGCACCTGTTTTAACTTCAGTAGATTAATATATTTGTTTTAATCCAGTTACTGATTGTCCACTTTCCAATACAAAATGTTGTAGTAAAAATGTTGGAATTTTTTCTCACCTATTTTCAAATAGTAGGAACAAAATGTAGCTCTTTTACTATCTTCTGGCAGTTTGGTGGGCCTTTTTTTCTGTTAGTGTTTCCAACTTTAGAACAATTTCAATGATTTTTTTTTTTTGTAAATTACGATATTTTAATAGAGCTTGAAAAAACAAAGAAAATAATATGCATAACTCATTTTATGAAAAAATATCGGTTACGTGTTGTCAACGTATGACCATCGATATATTACGGTATGAAAGTAGATGTCTTAAAATATTTACTTTATTCGTGGTCTTAATTAATAAATTTTTGTAACCGTTTTATATTTTGATGGTAATAACCCGCCAATTTTTGGAATTTGATATTAAAACAGGTATTTTTAACTTTTTGATTATATAGATGCCATTTATTGAGCTCGTCGCTCTGGTTTAAGCAGCCGCATCAATTTGGCTTGATCATTAGTTTAATTATTCGAGTGATTGTGTCTTTTTATTTTTATTACTATGGAATATTCTAAGTACATTTTTATATTTTTCTCGTAGGCTTTGCATTACCGAAACATTACTTCGAAATGCCTTGCTTACCATTAATGGACAAATATGTGGAATTTTTTTCATTTAAAAAACCACTAAGCATCGGAATTTGAAGGGAAATTCCTATGCAAACACATTACAGCATCTTTATGAATTTATTCGGCGCCATCGCTTGTTTGTTTTATTCTACAAATCTCCTTTTATTCCATTATATTGCGGAAAATCTTCACGCGCCGTATTTATGACATTACTGAAAATGGGTCACATAAAATTTGATTCTCACGTAGCGCTTGTCTTTGAATAATTTTACTAGAAATAATCAGGCGCTCGGAGGAAATTTCAAAATAAAATAAGTAAAACAGTGAAAAGACCGTTACTCTTACAGTGTTATCTATACCTTTTAGTGGTCCATCTCGAAAGATTTAATCAGGGATTAACTGTCATCATTGCTATTTTCAATTTTTATAATTTATTTTTTAATAAACTAAGCCGCATTGTATAAATAAAAATTAAAGCGCTGATAAAGATGAAAATTTTCAACATTACACGATGGTCATGGAAAGCTCAACTCCATTTACATAGTCAATAAGGAAGTTTTTTAAATGCCTTTTTTAAGTTAACATAAATATGACTAATATGCAGAAAAATTGGAACACGGTAGTTCCAATACATGTGTAGCTCATTTTTTTGTTTTGTTTATAGGTTTAATTTTGTAACGTCGACAAAGCAAAAAAAAATGTTTTTATTTGTGTATTTTAAATTTACTTCAAAGTATGGTTTCACGTACGAGCTTTTACATTTGAAATAAATGTACAAAGTTAAAATATTAAACGCTTTGAAGATAAAATATTAAATACATTGGATAAAGCTTTTTTTTAAATCATATCATTTCATTGAATGTTTCAACATAGCCCAAGCAGATAGATGACTTAACAATCTGATCGTTGATATTTTTAATACACAAAAAATATATGCCAATTTGTTTCAAAATAATCTTTTAAAATCATGGTATGAAAATATTTAAGGTTATTAATATAATTAATTAAATATAAATTATATTTTTTAAATTTTCTTATAAAAATAGTTTCCATAGATATTTAACACTAGTAAGACCAATGTGATGTGTAACCAAACCTGTCATGACTCTGATAGGACCCATACCAGCGTGGGGCAGATCATCGAGAGGGTTGACAGCTTCAGATACCTCGGCGTACATATCTCCGAAGACGGTAGTACAAAAAAGGAGCTCGCCATTCGTTTAGGAATAGCTGGAGCCACATTCAACTCAATGCGGACTGTCTGGGACACACAGCTGTACTCGATTAAAACCAAATGCCACTTATTCAACGCTTGCATTCTGCCGGTACTGCTTTACGGTTGCGAATCATGGCACCTGACGAAGACCCAGAAAAACCGTATACTGAGCTTCGAGAACAGATGCTTGCGTCGGATAATGGGGGTGAAGTGGTTTGATTTTGTGAGGAATTCAGAGATAAGGGAGCGTACAAGACAGCGTCCCGTCACGTCAGTGGTTATGGAGAGACGTTGGAACTGGCTGGGTCACGTGCTGCAGATGCCTCTGGAAAGCCTCAATCCTGCCTGCCTCTTCTTTCGACCGGTGGGATTCCGACATCCCGAGGGGTGCTGGCATGTCATTGGAGGAAGCAAAGCAATTGGCGAGAGACAAGGAAACATGGAGGTGCCGCGTGACGGCCATATGCTCCACATAGGGAGCAAACATGGCCAAAGAAGAAGAAGATATTTAAAATTAATATGAATATGAACCGTAGATGCGGCACGTGGTTTTCATAATTATTTCGCTCGCTAGTCCACCAGGTTTCACCTATGTTGAACAACGCTTCGAAATTTCCCAGAACCTTATTCCCAACGTCAATATCTAGTCAATTGGAAAAGACACAGTTGAACACCAAGCACTAAAGCGCCATCCATATCACGTGTCTAAGTCAATTCCACCGCTGCTTTTTAATTTCCTCGCCATTTTTTTCTCTTAATGCGGAGTAGTTTTATAGACTACCATGGGAATGATTTTTGTTTAATTTTAGCTTTCTAGACTTTTCAAATAGATCAGTGAGCAAAACTTATAAACAAACAGATTGTAATGATTATATGCGATAAATTATTTAATTTATTAAAAAACGAGCATGTGACTTCCTAACGGAGGTATTTTCTGTTTTACGAGGAGAGTAAGAATAGAGAAGGAGTAGGACAAAGCTAGTAGTTAACTAATCGCTCTTGCTACGTCAGTTAATTTTAGGATTCATACAACATTTTCGTACTTGGCCGTAATTTCGTAATTTATTTTATTATTAGGTTTCGGATGCTTATTTTCGGTAGTTTGAATAAAGAGTTCGCTGTCCAACTCTGTTGATTGTAATTAGGTTACTTACGCGTGTGCGATTCGATAACAAATTTCCCGTCGCGATCTACACTTAGTATGTAGTCGCAGGCATCAACACTATCTACTCGTATTCCAAAAATACATCTTGTTTCAAATATTAATACTGTTATGGCATGTGAGGTTGAACAAACATTAAATGCTTTGTATGTAACAGGTACAAAAGAAATTTTTACCGTAAAAGCTTTCCAGAAAAGCTCTTTTTGAAGGACGAAAATTCTGCGAGGCGTATAATTATTTTTCATGTGGAAAAACAGGCTAAGACGTTGACATGAAAAGGATCAATAAATATCTAAAATAATATAGAAAATTTTGGTCCATTGAATACATTTTATGAAATGGCATTCAAAATATATTTTTACTAGTTACAAAGATTTTATATAAGAAATACTGAAAAACATCAGCTATACAACATTTCTTTAAATCAAAATCATGACATGGCGTAAATCACTTATTATTATTTGCATTTTTTAACAGAATGGTTTGAAATTCCATATTAAAAATAAATGGTTTTAGACATTATGTTTTTTATTTAACATTTACAGGTTACTTACTTAGTAATCTTAATTTTTATACTTCGCTTTCTTTGTACAGCATTTACTTTTATTATATTAACAATACGTAAATTGCAATTCGATGTTCAAATTTTGCTTTAATTTAAAGTCAAATAGCTAAAAATTTCAAGAATCAATCCATTTATTTTCATTTGATTGTTAAATGATTTTAAAATTAGCTATTAAACATTTCACAGTTGCAAAAGTCTCTATTTGAAAATGATTACAAAGGAACAAACATTTCACCAAAAAAATATTGACTAAAAGTGGATACCTGAAAAATGTTAACAAGCACATTTTCGATGAATTCGGTGGTAACATTGTGGAAGCTCATTTTTAATATAAAATTCAATTTGAGAACTTCGTTATTCTTTTTTGTTGGTAAAGAAAATGTGACACGTGTTTCGCTTCTTTGAAAAGCATCGTCGTGCTAAACATAACGGTAAATGCTAAAATTAATTTGTCACGCTCGGTTAATTTTCAGCCGAAGAAACTAATATTTTAAACTATCAATACTCAAAATTGCGAAGAATTCGTTAAGTTCAAACCCACTCAGATAAAGCAAATTAATTTCATAAATTCACACACCTAAAAACACTTAATTGACTATAGTGATGACATTTTTTTCCTATTGAAGGCGGCTTAAGCTTTTATACGATTGACAGACAAACATTCAGAATGGGCTTATAACTAGTTTCAAACAGTTATCGTTTAATATTTATAACATCAACATAGTCTTAGTTCTTTTACATCAGAAATGAAATAATGAATACGTTCAATTTCATTGTTACATATCGTTGTCAATATTTCATTTGATGTTTTAATTTACCATAACGTCTCGCTTTAAGCCCAATATGTTCATCCGCTTCATCTTAAGTAAATGGAAATTCCCTGAGAATGACAACCAATTGCGTAAATTTATTCTTCCTTTTTACATAAAAACAATTCCACTCTGAAATATAAATAAATTAAATAATTTAAAAAGTGAAAAGCAAAAATCAGTTAACAGAAAAATAAGATTTTCTGCGTCGTTCTACCAAAGTATGTTAGGTGGAATGGAAAATTGTAAATCAAATGAAATTCAAGACTGAAAACACACATTGTATACTGTTTTTATTATCCAATTTTATATTTAAATATAGGCTATCGAGTATAGAACATTTAGTGTAAAGCAATGTTTTTGCTAATAATTCTTTTATATAATATTTATATTGAAAACAACACTTTTTGATTTTTCGGGCTTGACTAATACGTGGTTCCAACAACACTATAACAAGTTCACAGTGCCAGTGTTACAATGGAATTACTGTGAGATCTTTTTCCACAATAAATTATTCCATGAAATGGTGGTATCAATTGGCCTACACGGTCACCGGGCTTAACAGCTCCGGACCTATTTTTTTTTTTTTTTTTTAAAAGGATGTATGTCAACAAACCAAAGACACTTTAACAAGCGGCAGGCCGCAAGTAAAATACCATTTTTATATTTACACTATTTTTTATCATGAAAAAAAAACATCTAATTAGAGAATGGAACTAATTTAGGTGATTTAATTTTATTTTAAATTCAGGTGCTAATTTTGTAGTTGAGATTCTTAAAACTGAGTGTAAATGTTCATCGGTGACGTATTAATCGTAAAGAGTTTTTATTGAGGTTCATGATTGCAAATGTTTGTTCACATATATAGATTGATTCAAAAATAACGATTTTTACATTTTTTAAAAAAAAGGCGTTAAAAGATAAAAACGAGAATCTTTTTCAAAAATATAATATTGCTTGCAAGCCTCAGTTTGCCCGTGCCTGGCTTAAATGTTTGAAACTCATGTCATAAGAGCCCGCATTCGTTAGGCGGACATTTAGCTGGCATTTTCTTTCATATATAACTCCCATGATTCATCAGCATTAAACTATTTTTTTTTCATTTTAAATAAATTTATACAAAAATAAAGTAAGTAAAGTAAAAGGAAAACCTGTACATTCGATTATTATTATATATATTTTTTCTAGGAAATATTAAATCACTATTCATATTGAAGGAAATAATAACGAATAAATGGGCAAAGAAAATAATTAATTTTGGTTTATATTTAGGTCAATAAATAAAATATTTAAAACTAATCAATAGATGGGAGGTTGCGGAGTTTTCGGCTATAAATACAGTTTAAGTAGTTACTGACAATAGTATCGAATAGCAGTTACATCAAAGGCCGAAAGTATTTGTAAACTAAATTACAAAACTGGAAACATTATATTTGAATACTTTAAGTAAAAATGAAGTGTGAAATCAATAAACACACTTTAGAATTTAATCTTATGATATTATATTAAAAATATTATTCAGTTTGACTTACTCAAATAAAATTATTTATTTTAATAATATTTTTTAATAAAATGGGCGAATGGTTTTGAAAACACTTAAATAATTATCATCACAAACATCCATGCTTTTGAACAGAAATCAAAAATCTATTGAAAAAATGCGATTCGTACTGGGATTCGAACCCGTGGGGTCTGGAATGGAAGCCAATGATGTTGAACACTCTGCCATGGACGCGGGACATTCCAATCCAAAATAACAGGGTGTAGCTAGATTTGCCAACCACTAGTCTTGTCCTGCCCCATTCTTTCTGTCGCAAATACTCTCTTCTAAAAAGAGAGGATGGGCGACTGAGTAACAAACAGTTCTCGTATACAAACTCTTGTTGAGGTACCTCCATTAGAAGGCCATATGATTCACGTTGGTAGGGGACATTGAAAATAATATTATAATACCTACGTTGAATATTCATGAATCAAATATGTGGATATAAACAGTTCAATTTCTACAGATTTTCTAAGAAACGGGGTAAGTCCAGAAATCCAGCAAAAGATATATCTAATAATAGAATTTCTAAAACGAATTATTTATTTTTAACTTTACATCGTGGTCTAACTCGAAATCTGTTGATAGGTAACTCTATGTTGGTCCTCAAAACAACCATAATAAATCAAAGTTCTAACTAATGTGAAAAATATTGTGAGTATTTTTCATCATATCACATATATTTTACATAGTTTTTAGGTCGTCAAGTTCATTTCTTAGCAGACATAAGTTTGAATCTTTAAATAGATTATTTTGTAATTGTGCCCGCTTTTAATATGGAGCATATTTAATCTTAGTAGAGACTTACCTCAATTTTTTTACCATCAGTGTCTGTACTCAGTTGCTAAATGCTAAATGGTGGCGTATGCTGTAAAAACAAAAACTGTTGTCGTTTGACAGAACAAACTGTACCACAATGTGCTTTAACCCTCCAAGGACGAGTGTGACCATATGGTCACAGTAAACACCGTTGTCTATTGATCCCACTATTCATCCTTTTCCTACCTGAATATCGTTGCTCTCACTCATATTTGGTTAAGAAGAGTACAAACTTCAGTTAGTCGTCAGCCGTGGGGACAGAACGGCCACCAAAAGCACATGCGATTTTTTGAATTTCCGATTTTTTTTATGAACTGTTAGTTATTTTTTTATCAAAAATCAAATTATTTACAGTTCTTTTGCTAATATATTTGTATTGAAATTATGTTGATCTAAAGAGATAAAATTGTAACTATTTTTAAAAATTTCACCTTTAGCTATATTTCAACCCTGAATGCTTGTGTGCTCATACGGCCAAGCTTGTCCGTACACAATATTACACGTTAATAAAAAGATGAGCATGACCATATAGTCATGCGGGGTTTCTACACAACAACTTTGCGTTTTTTTTTTAAATATTTGTTAGGAATAATTGTTATCCGTGACTTTAATATGACTTGAAAAATCTTTTTTTTTATCGAAAAAAAGCTCTCGTATCGGAGGGTTGAAACGCGAAAAATTCTTAACACGCTTCGTTTATACACTTTTTTCTCGTTTTTAAACTTACATTTTACTCAAACGCAAGTGAAATAACCTCAATGTAAAGTTAGCTAATCTCTTTTTTTAAGAGAATAAGGGTATCCGGTAAAAATATTGAGTAAGACTAATGATTAGCTTTACGCTCTTGCTACGCCCCGTTTTTTTCGGGTAAGTAGGAGGAGATTTAAGACGTCACAAACATTCATGTCTTCGAACGCAAATCAATTAATGAAACTGCCCGTACTTGGATTCGAGTCCATGAGCAACAATATGTAAAACCAACGGCATTGACCTCTCAGCTAAAGGCCCGGTCTATTTTTTAGTTTTAAATAAATTCGATATTGTAAGCAACGTTCCCTCTAATTTTTCTATTGTGTGTGCGGACCATCAACTTCTGTGAGCAGTAAATTTTCAAAAAAATAAAAAGTATACGCAAGTATAAAAATTTCTTGAAACAAACTTATGTTTACAATATTTCTGTGTACGGTCTTGTGCGGGGATGAAAAAGTGTGTGTGGGCACATTTTGGGAGGTGAGCGTGCGCACACGCGCACACCTTAACGGGAACATTGATTGTAAGTGGTTGGCCTTTTATTTAAAAAATGCATTTCTTTGAATTGGATATTTTTCACTTTTTATATTAAACTATTTTTCGAAAAGATGTAAAAATTGCAAATGTCTATCTATAGGTTTATTTTGTAAGATAAAATATTATTTTGGTCACATTTATGAAAACGACTCATTTTTCGTGTTCATATAACTTTATTTTTGGAAAGGTAAAAGGGCATGCGTGATTTAAAATACACAGTAAAAGAATATTAAATACGAACCATACATATCGATAAAAACTGTTAATGTACTAAAAAATATATTTGCGAATGTCTACTAAAAGTTTCGACCAGCTTACAATATAATGATGTAATTGACGTTGTTAATAAAATAAAACTAGATAATTCATTATATTTGTTGAATATTTTTTTCACACGTTATACAATTTATAAGCATACTCCTAATATATAATAAATAACAAAGGTGCGTAATTTATCCGAAAATGCTAAATACATTAAAAGTTATAATTACCAAAATGTTCACATTTTTGCCAAAAATAAATAAAACAAACATGGAATAAGTACTTATAACATTTCAAAGACCAGTAATTAGTTGTATTAGTCGGGAAATAAGATTTAACCATTTATTCATTAGTCGCTTTATTTACTTATTATTTAATCTGTATATGTATAATATGTCTCCTATAAATCCACTCTCTCATTCACTGAATGATCACCCAGTAATCCTTACTGGAATATTTTCAGCGTGTACTAAGTTAATTTCGTGGTTAATAATAAAATTTTACACTAACATGTCACAATAAAAATGTAAACAATTAAAACTTTCCCAATAATCTTTTATACTTTTAGATCCAATAAAAATTAGCATAATACCATTACGAGTAATAAATGAGAAGAGAGCGATAACAAACGACTGTCAAATATCTCAAATTATTTCTCTCCAGTATTATCCCTCACTCAAGTGTCATCTCCAACATTTCTCAAAATGTTTTTAATGTCCATGTAACCTGCAGCTGTTAATTTATTTATATTAAATACAAATCATATAAATATTGTACTAAATTTTTTAAATAAATGAGAAATGTCTATAGATTTCTTCTTTATTATTCAAAAGCTTATATCTTCTTATGGGTAAAAAATAAGCCTGTGGCTCTTGTTTATTTTATAATGAGAAACTGTTGTAATTTAGAATTTCGACTGAAGGTGCTTGATGGAAATTTAATGTCACATTTGAATTATTTTTATTCTGAACTGACGTCAGTTCGAGTGAATTCGTGCACTGGATAAAACCAGAAGGTGCCGAAAGGCGAAACCCGGACCGTTATCGACAAAATAAATTATGGAAGTGTACAGATAATAATTCAAATGAGAAAATGTTCATTAATTTATTATTAAGTAATTGAAAAAATAATATTTTGAAGGTATAATACGACGATGAGTATGAAAAATTTACTGCAAATAATTACGTGTTAAGTATTTATTGAATAAGTTACATTGATTTAATAATTTAAATCGTTTTTTTAATTAATCACAACATTAGTATAGTCCGTTTCCATGGCTGAGTTATTAAATAATATCAAGTTTATTTTTAAATATGTTCACTGCTGTAAGTAATTCAAAAATGCTTTTTATTTAATTTAATCATATATTTTTTAAATAATATTACATTATTCGTTTTTCGATTACATAATTTTTCTTTTATGAACAGATCAAATAAAAATGTGTTGCGTATTAAAATAACATACGTAGATTTGATCTAAAAACTAAACGCAAGAGTTTACTTAAACGTTCTGGTATTTTAGTGAATTAAATCATTATAATGTTGGAAGAAAACTTTGAGCACCAAAACCATATACAAGAAAGGCTAGCGCAATACGAACCATAGACAAGATGACATCGAGAACGCTCTCGAGTGGCTGTATTGTGAGACACTCTTCCAGTCGTCAGATTATATTTCTCAGGATAAATCTTATAAATATTTCCCATTTCTAAGAAAAATCGCTTTCGAATCACAAAGCGTCCACTTGAACTGTGACGAAGGGAGAGTTTTGATATAGATTTTATGGGTAAAAATATAATAAGCGTATATTTTTTCGTGATTTAAAAAATTCTCTATTATAAACCATTATTAACGGAAAACTTGAAATCAAAAATCTTCTAGAATTTTTGCTGATATTTTTATTTTCACGAACGAAAACAATTTATAACCTGTGAATGGTAAAACGTCACTTGTATATTTATACTGAAAACATCATTAGACCAAAAGTAAAACATTCTTTGGCAAAATTTCCAAAACAGAAATCTGATTTTTTTCCTTAATCGGTGTTTTTTTGAAAGAAAATTCTTACTATTAATCGCTTTAATGAGCCGTAAATATTTTTGATCGATTCTTTGTTTAGTGTGAATATTAAATTACTGCTATATATTTATTAAAATAAATATTATATTCTAGCATATATTTTACTGACTATAAATAATTATCCTTAATTCATAGTACAAGTAAAAACAATTTTAAAAAAATATCAAAAAATCTCCCCAGCCCTTTCTGTTTTCATTATCTGAAAATAGTCTTTGCAAAAAAAAACATTCATTATACATATACGTGATTATTTATTTTAATATTCTCTTTTAACGGTTTACTTACAACATATCTTCGTAAATTTTTCTCCTATAATAAATCCCGTATTTTCATTTCGGGGTAGAAACATAATTACTCATATTGATATTTAATATTGTAACGCAATTTTCAAATTCGAACATTATTAAGGAATCTTACTTATATCGTTTACCCATATTAAATATTTAGTCATCGGTCTGGAAAGTAAAATTCTTTCTGTTTGAAATCGAAAATTGGATAAAAAAGATACTTGGCGTAAATAAAATAAAGTTTTATCAGATAAAAATTCTGATCGTTATTTGAGGTATTTTATAGATATACAAATTTGACATTAATGATAAATTATAATACGATTGATACGAAACTAGGGAAAATAAAATGTCAAATTACTCGAACGCGAAGCCCGCCCAGTCCCCAAAATTCAAACAAGAAACAATCTACTTGTTAATAATCTTGTTACGTTTATATTTCATTCGGCATCCTTCCCAGCCACAATGAATTGGACATAATGTTTATCTCATATAAATACCACATTATTGCTTTATAAGTAATGAATTCTAAATTATTTTACTCGACTCAACCAGCTTTGTCGAGTAATGAAAAAAAGTCCCTACATACCTGCCCTTCTTTTATAAATTGCTTTGTCATCCTTTTTTACGCGCTTAAAAATTGAGTTGTATCAAAATTCGTTCATTTGCATATTGAATGGTGCTATTACAATATATGTATCGAAAAGTTTAGAACCGGGGTGGGGTACCTGTTATTTTCTAAAGGCCACATTTATTTATCTGATTTATCATAAGGCTGCAGTAAAGAAAACATTGACAATAAGGAATCTTTGATCTGGTGATATTTGCTTTGATTTGGTGATTTTGAAATCATAGAATTTTTAAAACAATTTTACGCCAATTTCTAAAGCCCAGAAATTTACGGATTTCCCGAAATTACCAGCGTGGAACCTTTTTTTTATGTCTTCCAGGAACTTTGAAATCCAAAATCAAAAGAATTTACGGATTTGTCCAAATGAACAACGCGGGACCTTGTTTTAGCTTTTCAAAAAAAATTCGAATCCAAAATCTCAGAAATTTACGAATTTACAAAAAATAGCATTTGGTCGATCAAGTCAAAAGGCCGCACCAGAGTAGCCAAAAGGCCGCGGGTGCCCCACCACTGGTTTAGACTGATACTTGTTGGTTAGTGAGTTGTATAATATTATTAGAGATTTCATAAATGATTACTAAATTAATATATTGACTTATATTTGCATAATTTAGAGTAAATATGAGTATGAGTGGTATTTCATTACTTCTTCGTCTACCATTAAGATCGAGATTTGATTTATGTATCGCAATCAATCCTTACATTACGTGTGTTTTACTAAATTCATTAATATATCATGAAATTGAACAAATGACTTATATTTATTTATATGAACGTATGTATAGCTTTGAAACCATACAACAACTTCACAACTTTTGATCAATTAAAATTTCTTTAAAATCAATATTTTTTATTTTAGTTATCGACCATGAGGCGGCTCCGGCGCCACCGCTTTGTGTCAGCCGGAGTATTTTTCCTGGCTTACGCTGTCCTCTATGCATTTTCCGATGAAAGTGTCTCTTCTGCGGTCGGAGAATCTGGTCCCGTCGCTGAAGGTTCGGTGCCATCCGCTGGAGAGGCGACATCGGAAATCAAAGAACCGAAATCTGATGAAAAGGAACCCGCTACGCCTGTAAAAGAACCAGCAGAAGCTAGTAAAGAAACTGCAGAGTCTGGAAAGGAATCTGATGGTTCTGAAAAAGAACCAGAAGCCGGAGGTGGAGAAGTAGTTTCCGGCGCTGAAGAAGAGAGCAAAGATTCTAGTAAAACTGCAGTAGACAATGATTCCGTTGAAAAGTTGGTAACTGAAAGGGTAAGTTATCTTTAAAAATAAAGCATATCTATAATTTAAGCTAACTATCAGTTGTGTTTATTTTATCTTATGTATATATAATTTTAAAATAATCTTTGAATTAAAACTGAAACAATATAATGAATACAATAATAAGATGTTACAAAATTATCCATGAATATTGCGACAAATATTGCTGGGCATAAAGTAAAAACATACTTAAGACAATTAAATATAATATATTTACGTCATTATTTTGATCATTGTAAAAAAAAAATACATTACGAAGATTTGTTTTGAACCCAATATGTATAAGTCAACAATATATCCACAAATAATTCATCTTTTTACGTTTGCCTTGCTCTTATGAGCATTTCATTTAACTATACATAGTATACGCTTGATGTTTTGAATTAGTGCAATATATATATTATATATTAACATTTTAATAGAATTCCTGTCAAAGAAATAGTCATTTATAGTAATCAATTCAATTTTAATCAAACTTATCATTAACTCGTGTTTTATAATTTATAAAGGATTGACAAAATAAGGCCCACTGCCTGTTTTTGTATGGTCCGTATTTTAATAATTGATTTCATATTCTTTCAAATTTTAAATCACGAGTCACTGCAGAAAGATTGATTGCCGAGTTGAAAGATTGCGAGAATAATATGTGTAATTAAATGAGTTCATAAATATTTACTATTTGACTTACATTCAAGTAAGAATATTTTTAATTTTCCAGACTGATACTGAGTCGCCCATCGATACTGGCCCAACCGCCCATCCAACATGGAGGCCAAGAAGAGAAAATTGTACAGCACCTGCAATTGAACAGGTTCGAGAAAAAAATCGTTTTTTTTTCTGCATCGATTAGCGAATAGCCTGTTGTCATTGTTAATTTTATCAATTTGATAAATACCATGATATGCATTTTATCACATCGTCTTATTTCAGGCAAAGAAAACTGTCAAAATACTAAGTAATAATGTTTGTTCGTATATCATATATACCAGAGCTTACCAATTTAATAGGGGTCGCAGGTGCATTACAGATTGAAAAAGTAATGGTGGTTTATTCCCAAATTAAATTTAAATGTGCTACATTTATTAAAAGTGTACTTAATTTGTTTTACATGTTTACATTAGACAATTACAAAAAATACACACATAAATACGTACCCGCGAGCGCAAAGTTGGGAAGCTTTGATATATTTTTATCGTACAATAAACAATTTATTATTCATTTATCTAATATAAAATAACAACTGATGAAAAATGAATACGTAAAATTTTGAAAAAAAAATAACATCGTGGCATTCTGTATTTACTCAATTTAATGCAGAGTTAAATACAACAATTTCAATGATAATAATTTGGATTTGAATGAAACTAGCATTAGAACATTTAAACCAGTTCTGATGACGGTGCTATGCCAGAATAACATTCGAAAATATTTTTCGGTTTCCAAATATTGATTGCACAAAATGTAAATATTTATTTTTTAAACCTTAGAACTTCAAAAAATCATATTACTACATTTTGTCAGAACAGGGACGATTTAGTCATTGTTGTTTTCGTTCACAAATAAAACTTTAGAATTAAATCAAAAAAAGTTGTAGTGCATCACAAACTCTTCTGAAATTTCTCTAAATTTTCTGTATCGTATTTCAGTTCCCTCGGCCATTGATGGGTCATTTCGCGCGAAGACATGGTGGCCTTATCATTCACGTCTTGGTAGCAGTATTTACATTTTTAGGACTGGCCATAGTCTGCGATGACTATTTCGTTAGTTCTTTGGACAGAATATGTGAAGGTATGTCAAATCCTGATAGATCGACAAGACATAGTATTACTTATACAAGCATGTATAATCAATCATTGATAATCTTTACGGCAACCAAAATTGTTTTCAACTAATTTGATTTTTTCCATTCTCATCGTCTTGGCCGAGATATACCGCCCGTTTATTCGTTATCAGGGCCATACATCAATGTGACTTTTTCACCCTTTCCGATCCTACAATGTATATCCTTTAACGTCAATGTGTCGTAGAGAAAGCACTTGGCTAACAACTAATGTTCTCCTTACTCAATTTAAGAAATACACATTTGGCATTCACGCTTATAACCAATGCTTCTGATATTTTCAATCATTCGTTCAAATCACCCAAGTTTAAATGAATTCATCAGGACTTGTACTCGATTGAATTGATCGCTAAGCGGATCAGAATCCGAATAATCTCTTAATCTCATAATTTTTAACTACTCGTTTTTAATGTGACGATGAGCAACCGAGTTGCCCATTAAGGGTTTCTATACTAATCATTTAGAGGTACACATCTTAATTATATATTGTTCAAATTTAATAATTTATCAAATGTTAAAAACATTCAGCTGCAACAGCTGCAAATAATCATGTTTTCAACATTGTCTTCGTTGTTTTCAGAGATGAAATTGTCACCGGATGTGGCTGGAGCAACGTTTATGGCAGCAGGATCATCTGCTCCAGAGTTGGCTACTGTCGTTATCGGAGTATTTTTTGCCAAAGATGACATTGGTACATCCATTATTTTTTAATGCATATTATCAATTTTAAAAATATCTTTACGGTTATTCTTAACACAATTTAGAGTTTTTGCTGCATTTCCAGTTAACATTTAGTAAACAATGGTTAAGAAAAATGAAAATTAAACCTTTCACAATGCAATATGAATACTTCAAATTCATAGAAAATTGTCACGTTTTGTGGATGAACAACAGATTTACAAAGCTTTTTGTTAGTTTACTAATATTTTATTTTCTTTGATATTTATGTATTAGCTTAGTGCTATGCATTGTTTATCATTTATGGTATCATTTTTTTATTTAAATATATTTTTAAGCGTATTTAAGATCACTTATACAAGATTTGTTTGGTAAAGAGCAGTTGCGTCTTTTTTGTGATCCATTTCGTGGGATTATCGCTGGATAAAATAAATGTATGTGAAATCTCTAAAATTTAAATATACTGTTGACATTAATTATTATTCTCTGTTTTTAATGTTTTTTATAATCAAACTTGTTGATGTGTTACGCATATAATTACTTTACTATTGTAAATCATGATACAATTCATTTGTATTTTTCTAAGGGCATTTACAAGAAGCACGCTTTTGACTCAATCGTGATTTTTTCGTTAACTATCTTTTTTAATTAACGCATGAAAATAGTTGCGCCCGCGGCACGTTGGGTTGGGTTACCCTAACCCAAGAGTCGGCAAACTTTCAAGTGAGAAGAGACAAGTTGTAAAGGATACATTATAGCAAAGCAAAGAGACATAAATATACAATATTTGTATTTATGGATTTTTAATGTAAAAAAACGTGATAAATTCAAGAGTTAATATCAAGCTACGGTTTGCCGACCCCTGCCCTAATCCATAAGAATGAAGTACGTACTGTAGTGAGCTTAAAGTGGGATCTTGGTGATTAGAGAGTGTAAAATAACAAAAACATATTATATCAATTAAATTAAATACATGATTGGATAATTTGACTCTTTTTTGAGAAACAAATTGTTCAAAAAAAAAATCTTCGTTTTTAAGGTGTGTCTGGTGTCATTGGATCCGCTGTGTTCAACATTATGTTCGTAATATCTGTATGTGCACTTTGCTCTGGAACCGTCAGTTACCTCAACTGGTGGCCCCTATGCAGAGATTGCTTCTTCTATGCTGTATCGATTCTCATGATGCTTTTCACTATAAGCAACGAAGTTATCAGCTGGTAAGATATTAACCGTATTCTCAACATTATTTGGTCTCGTCGCTATAAAATAAATTAAACAATATTATCCAACTATAGTATTGCCATCAACTATTTAAAAAATGCTTTACCGGTATATTATACTTTTTTGGTATAAGTGAAAGATTAGGAACGTAGTTAGAAATAAAATTCAGTCTACTTAGCCAAGATGTCAACGTCGTTGACTTGTTACTCACAAATCTTTGTACAAAGAGTTTCATAGAATTGATCTTTAATCGATTTATAAGTTTTTTCCTGAATGTGTGGATTTTTAAGGTGTTCAAAATGTCTTCCCACTTATCTAATTCTAAAAAATGAAGCATAACAGCCAAATCATTATAATATTATACTTACTCTCTTTGAAAAAAGAGAGAGGTTGAACAGATAAATATCAAGCTGTTACTGGATAAAAAAAAAGCTTCATTAAGTGTATATCCATATACCGACCATTCGTGTGGAAATTAGGACTACGTGTTGGGGATTGGTGGTGATCAGGGCCGGCTCGGGGTGTGTGCAAAGAGTGCGGCGCACACAGGCGCACGTACGGCGTACATAGGCGTGCAGGTGCCGCACTAAAATATTATCACTATCCACTCTAGTTTTTCGCCTCGCACACAGGCGCAAAAATTGTTGAGCCGGTCCGTTTTAAGACGTTTTAAAACTTTTTTTTTCAGCGGCTGGTGAAGGAAGCCATAGAAATACATCTCACATACATAGACCTCCTATTTTTTTTCATTAAAAATTCGTATCTCACCCAAAACGCAATATTTTTTTTTTTTTAAATATATCAAACGTTAGCCAAATCAAATACATCAATAATGAAATTAAGTTTTTTTTTTTAATTCTCCATTTGACAGATACTATTTCAAAATTTAATAAGGTATGAATGTCCAATAAAAACTGAAAAAGGAAAAAACTGGTCCCTGCTTAAGCACGCCACTGGCTCCTTGTTCATTTTTTACAAACAAACTTTATCACAATATGATAATAAGGAATGTTTATCCCAACTGGGATGATTTGAAAATTATATTAACCTAGATTCTATTAATTAAACGATTTTTTATAAATAAGCAATTTAATATTTTCTCTTAATTATAGGTGTCTCTGTAGAGCGTGACTCTTACCCTTAATTATCGGCCAATGATAAAATCAGTATTTTTTTTTACAGATAAAGTTTATTATTTATTATTATTAAAAAAATCTATAATCAACAAAAACGCTTATCGACCTGTTCAATTTTACAGGCCAGAATCTCTCGTTATGCTGCTGATGTATGTTGTGTATTGCATCGCCTTACATTTCAATACACAGTTGGAAAGATGGGCCCTCTCCTTAAATCTTCCGATCAAACTACCCACTAAGGAAGAACAGGCTTCGCTTGTTACTTACAAGTTAGTTCATTGGTTATATATTGTGGTATTTTTATAAATTATTTTTTGTGATTCTATTATATTAATATTAAATGAGAACTATGAATTGGGATAAAATTTATCCTACATTAGGGATTACAATACCGCGCAAATATATTTGTATACCACCAGTATTTTGATATGAAATACCGATGGTATAAAAAAATTCTCTTCTAAAAAGGATGATTTTTATAACTATCTTAAATTGAATTTAAATATGTCATAAAGCTTATTCATATTACTGGAATTAGTAAATTTCTACTCATTGTTGACAACTTACAAAAAAAAGCATTTTTAAGAGGAGACAAACATGGAAACCAGTGGCGAATAACCCTATGACGGGTAACGCATTACAAGGTGCGCGCTTGGGGCCTCGAATATTAGGGGGCTCAAAAATAACTTGAATTCGAAATATTTAAAATTCAGCTTTCAATATTTATTTTCATTTCACTAAACATATATTATATTATTTAAATTAGATCTGCAGTAGTACAAGACCCTAATAATAAAGCTGCAGCTAAACAGATTGACAGCGAGAAGGGAAATCAGGAATCTGCACAGGGAGAAACTGTTGCAATGAATCAACTTAGCCAAGTCGGTGAGTTTAAATAAAATCCGTCCACCATAAATTTATTTGAGAAAATCTTCATTGAAACATTTAAAGTAAGTTTTACAAAAATAAATGATATCATATTAGCAAACTACTATGAACGAACAAACACATGCGTAGTGTATACTCTAGATTGATTTTTCTATAATGTATATTTTTTACATTTCATTTTTCATATTCAGATATTCAGAAAATCAGGTGAACATTCATTTACGCATCTACAAAAACTGTTATAAAAAAAAACATATATTGGACAATAACTGTTATAAAAACTGTATATATCCAAAGATATGATTCTTTTAACTTGAATAGTTGACATATTATTATGATTTTCGACAAACAACAAACGTTCAAGGTAAACCATGTGCCTTGCGACATTTAAAACTCCTTTATTCAAAGAAATCACCTTACAGCCAACACATAAACTGCAGCATTACCAAATAAGATTTAATTTTGTTACAAATTCCATGACAAATATTATCCTGTGTTAACAGAGACCCCGATAGTTTTTGAGCCTCGTTGCTCTACCAATATATGTGGTGTATGCAGCCCTTTTTTATGCACGAGCTGGAATTACTCATATTAACAATTGTATCAGTTTGGAGTAAAAATCTTTTAACCTGAACTAAAATTTATTATAAAATTAACCAAAATATATCTTCATTTTCTAGCATTCAATTAAGTTCACTGCATCAAAGATATTTGGTTACGTAAAAATTTATAATTTATTTCAAATGATTATTTATTTGATAGGATACAACACGAATCAAGGATACGATAATGAAGCATACTACAATACAGATCAGCAATGGGATCCTAATAATGCATGGGGTAGTGAAACAGGAAAGCAACAACAACAACAACAGCAACAACAACCTCCTGTGATGCAGGTAATTTTTATCACGAATTTAGTACTCGAAATTAACTACATCTATGTACATATGATTCTCTTTAACACATTCCAAATAAATAAATAAATAATTGCTTTTATATTAATTATTTTGCACGGTTACAAAAGTGATAATTTTATAAATGTTTTCTCATTGTTGAACAGCTATCTATATATTAATAGTCGATAATGTCCGTATGATTATCGACTATGTAAAAATTTCCTCGATTTCCCCTCCCCCTACCCCCCACCCTCCCCAGCCACACCTCCCCAACCAAACCCTCTCCCTCCAAAAATTAAGTAATTTACGAGGTCTATTTTTGCTACTACGAAAAATGGTTGTTAGCAAACTTAAACATTATTCCAAAAATTCAATAATTTACGAAATTTCTGCTACTACGAAAAATAGTTGTTAGCAAACTTAAACATTATTCCAAAAATTAAGTAATTAACGAGGTCTATTTTTGCTACAACGAAAAATGGTTGTTAGCAAAATTAAACATTATTCCAAATATTAAATAATTTATGAAATTTCCGCTACTACGAAAAATAGTTGTTGGCAAACTTAAAAATTATTGCAAAAATTAAAAAATTTACGACGTCTATTTCTGCTACTACGAAAAATGGTTATTAGCAAACTTAAACATTATTCCAAAAATTAAATAATTAACGAAATTTCTGCTACTACGAAAAGAAGTTGTAAGCAAACTTAAACATTATTCCAAAAATTGAATAATTTACAATTTAAATACTGCAGGGCAGGGCTGTCGATATATGCCCCGAGATATATTTCTTTTACTATCAGAATTTCTGGCTTATTCAATAAATAGGTTTGTAATTTATTTTTCACGCCAGTAAATTTTCTGACTACTTAAAAATGCAACAAAAATCCCCCCGTTGAGGTCAACGTGCTTACAGCTAGTATATACTAAATAGATTTTAAACTAAATCTAATGAAATTAATAACTTCATTTTTATTTATGAAACATTGCAAATTGTTTATGAATTTCATTACTTTTTTCTAAATTTATCAGACAACGCAACACAGAGAGAAAGTGTATGTGAGGACAATTATCGATTGTTATTGTATGTTTACTTTTTTGTAGTCATCCTTTTCGGCTACTCAAGCTCCAGTTTGGGATCCTAATAGCACTTGGGACCAACCCTCTGGCAACCAGAACCAACAGCTCCAGAACCAATCTGGAGTCAAAGGAGGATCAGGAGGACAAACACCAATACAACAAGCACAGCTTACCATTCAAGCTGTAAGGTTTTAACTTATTGCTTTAGAATACGTTCATAGTTTAAAGCAACTATGTATTCAATATAAAATTTATACTGCTTGTGTGATTTTTAATTCGAATGGAATTCAATTTAATTAAGCACGGATTGAATTGTGTAAATTTCAAGAAACGATTTTTGATATCATTTAACTTTAATCCAAATTTGTTCATTTTCTCTATAGACACTTACTTAAATATGCATTTATTTGTTTACGTTCCTATGTATCTAGATAGCATATAAAACGAAGTTATATTTATTGGCCTCTGAGATCTAGCGTTAAAAGCGACTTTAGATTCTACTCCAGGTCAATATCAAATTTAAAAGTTTCAATTTAATGTCTTCGGCATGTGTGATTGTGATGTCATCCATACTCAAGCTTATCTCGAGCTATACAAAAAAATCTCATCGATTTTATCTTGAATGTTTTACAGTTATTTATTTTAAAAAATATTAAAACTGTTTATGAATCTGTATATCCGATATAAATTTTAAATATTATTTCTTACATTCTAAAAAAATATTAATAAATATACAGACCTTATTTTCTATCATCTATATAAAAATTGAACACTTTTATATAAGTAAATTGAATATATATTTATCTCCAGCATAAATAAGTTTAGTCATTCTTTGTGGCTTAGTGATAGGCTATCTGTTAAGTAATTAAGGTTGTGGGTCAAGGCCAATATCAAATAATATTGGTTTATTTTTGCGCTTGAATTTTTTTGTTTTTTCAATTTTATCCTTGAGTGATTAATTTTTTTCTAATATATATGTAATATTATCATTTTTTATATTTTTTTTAATAATTTTAGGCTGGGATTCCTAATCAAAATTACTATAAGCCAAAGGAGTACAATCCTGACACTGCAATTAACCCATTGATTAAACCTACTGATGCTGGTAAGTAATATGGAAATAAAAAAAATATTTCTGTTATGATATAACATAACAGAAATATATTTTTTTAAAAACACTTTACTTAAAAATAATAAATTTACTATTTATTTTTTTTATTTGCAGGAATATTCCGAATTGGATTCTGGTACATTGTGTACCCAATTCATTATATGTGTCGTCTGACAATGCCTGACTGCAAAACTGAGAAGTACCGAAATTGGTATCCGTTCACATTCTTTGTCTCCATGATTTGGATCTCCTTTTACTCTTACTTCATGGTCTGGATGATCACTATCATAGGTATTTTTTTTATCTATAAATTAAAATTTATACCTGATTCACTACAATGAGTACCATGTTATGCAAATATATGGTATTATATGTATTTACAACAGGTGGGTCTGTAAGAGCCATCAACTATTATTTATCTTATAACCTTGTAGAACTAATCACTTTGATATTTTTACCCTAGTAAATATGAGACACACCACTTTGATTATCAATACAACCATAAGTAAATCTAAGCAAAAACTCAAAATATGGTGGGCATTATAATTTATGTCACTATACTATCATAGAAGCATCAGTATTCTAATTAACCTTCAAATTAAATAATAATGATTACAATTTTTAGGTAGCACGCTAGGTATTCCTGATACAGTGATGGGACTTACTTTCGTCGCTGCTGGCGTTTCAGTACCGGATGCTCTCAGCAGCATTGCAGTCATTAAAGAAGGGTGAGCAACTTAAGCTTCAAATTCTTGAATAATCGCAATATTTATTCATGGCAAAAGTTTTAATCTTCAGCTTGGCATTTGCATACTTACAAACTAACCAGCTAGAAGCTAATAGCACGATCGTCAACTTCGGCTTTTCCAACCTAACTCACTACTCAAAAACAAAGCTTTGAGCTATTGCTTATCAAAGAATTCCCAATTACAATCAATCTTTAAGCTAAGTTACTAAGCTGAGTAGTTTTAAATATTTTAAATTCACTCTATTTTATAGCAAAAATATCACAAGTCAGAGCTTCCGATGTACTAGCGCAGGGGTGGGGAATATTTTCTTCTCTAAAGGCCGCATTCATTTTTCTGATTCGACATAAGGCCACAGTAAACATTGACTAGGGAATCTTTGTCCGGAAACAAGAATTTACGGTCAGAATATGTCAGGAATTTACGAATTTACATAAATTTACAGAACAACAGAATTGGCCAGAAGGCCGCACCAGAGTAGCCAAAAGACCGCAGGTTGCCCACGCCTGTACTAGCGTTTTATAAAAATGATTTTTTTTAAATATACGAGACTATTAGCAGATTATAGTAATTTTACCCATTTGAAGGGACTAACAAAAACATATGTAAATAGAGTGAAAACGTAGATTAAAAGGAAAGATTTTTTTATAAATCATGCAACAAGGTGTGGTTTATATTTGAGGGTTGCTTACATAAAACTCTTTTAAAACTAAATTGAATGGTTTAGTTGTGTACATCATTTCAACAACTCAATTGAGTTTTGATTTTTTTAGGAGCAAATTGCGGGAAATAAATACACAAAATGGGACTACAAAAATTACACTCACAGATAGTTGAAAATGTGAATTTGGGGCACATTAAATAAGATTTTCACTGTTTATCTGTCTTCATAGATTTCAATAACTGTATAATAAAATAAATATAACCATTTTTTCATTACAGATATGGCGATATGGCAGTGTCTAACGCTGTAGGTTCCAATGTATTCGATATTCTCATCTGTCTAGGATTACCTTGGTTCATTCAAACCGCCATCATCAAACCAGGATCTCACGTCAATGTCATCAGCAAGGGTATGGTTTTAAAAACATCAACAACTTTACTATAAATGTTGCATAGAAATCCTCTATTTAAATGCAAAAAGATATTTTCTTTTAATTTAAAATGGCATCTCATTTGAATCATTAAAACTTTGTACACTTGTGCATGAATAAAATCAAACTGACTTAATAAATGTACATAATTAAAATGATTAAAATTTGATATTAAAATTTCATCAAGCACCCCCACTTGATATTTTAAGTAAAAAGTAAAGTAGTATATTTCTTTCAGTTATTGATATTAAAATAGCAAAAGAAACTGTTCAATGGAACATTTTGTTACTTTGTTCATAATTACATAAAATAGACCAATAACTAGGCAAACTGCACATCAAATGAAGGGCAATGTATTGTGTAATATTAAAGGTATAGACATTTTCACATTCAACATTATGTATTTTATTTATGGTTTTTCTATTGACTAATTTCTAATATTTCTTCTAGGTTTGACATATTCAACCCTCTCCCTGCTGAGTACAGTTGTGTTCCTTGTATTGGCAACACATCTTAATGGTTGGAAATTGGATAGGAAGTACGGAATCATCCTGATGGTATGGTACCTAATATTCATCACTTTCGCCTCACTCTACGAACTGAATGTCTTCGGCCAACTCAATCCTCCAGAATGTCTCAGCGTGTTCTAGACGAACAATAGTAATTTATATTCGAACCGCGTTGGTTTGTTCAGAAAGATAAACTTTATCTTACTGTTCTCGATACAATTTAAAAGCTAATTTTGTTTTCACAGTTTAGGTATCTGATACACAAAAGCGATAATGTAGAAATAACCAAATCAGATTCCTATTTTGTTATTCGTGAAGTTCTTTGATATTCTGTATTGTATCGAGAATAAGCAAGCCAATGTTATAAACTAATTACAATATTTAGTCTCATATTATTTAAATTTGTATTATTTATGATTCTGAGTAAAAGACAATACTAATACTGTACATAACAATGAATAATATGAAATAAATAATCAAACGAGCCTCCATTAAATCTTAATATATGTTATTATATTAATCAATCATTCAAAAAAATATTATTAGCTTATTTATCATTTTTGCCAAAAGCTTTAGTCTTGCATATAAAAATTAATGCCAGTGAGATAATACCAACGCTTCTGTCTGATTACTTTAGGAGAGGGTTTTGAAGAGATTTTGTATAACTTGAATTTTCTAATCCGTAAAGTATTATTACATTACTACATTGCATAAACTTTATGTCATACCAGGTATGCAATGTAAAAATGATTAATAATCACCTAAAGATCTAAGAAATATATATATAAATCAATACTATATTGATTATAATTATGGTTGTCTTTTACTCAAGAAATAGTCATTATATCGTTAATTATTATCATCAGCAACATTTGTATCATTCCATAATTACCATTATAATGTACCTACTTTAAATGGAACATACCAAATATTATTCTGTAATTAATTGAAGGAGAACCAGTTCTTGCAGTGCTTTCTCGTTTCAATACATCTAACATGTATAATTATTACTATATATAAATTAATTATCTAAGTAGAAGGAAGTAGTACTTAAGTAGTTTTACCAAATGTTGTATCAATGGAAAAACATTAAAGGCTTCCAGGGCTTTTGCAAAAAAATATCATGTCACTAATATTATCCATATAGTCAGCTATTCTTTGAAATTCGAACAATAGTTGTATTTATCTTTAGGAAAAAATGTGCCGGAACTCAATTTTTGTCATGCTTTTTACTAAAGATTTTGTTTATAATCCATGTTCGTTCCCAATGTGGATGAAATGGCTTCCTAATAGCGTTTTTTACGAGAACTGCTTGTTACACAGTTGCTCAACCTTTCTTTTTTTTCAAAGAGAATGAGGATTTAAAGATAGTGTTAGGAAAGGACTAACGGTTAACTAATCGCTTTGCCCCATTAATTGTAGGATTAGAAGAGTGAGAGGAAATTTTGTAGATATCACAAACACCCATGCCTTCGATCAGAAATCGATAAATCGATTAAACAAAATGCTGTTTGTACTGTTTGCGCTCCGACGAGTTTGAAGAACAACAGTGACAAAACTACTGCGGATGGAATCTGCGTGACACAAAATGAGCACTATTTAATACATTAAACCTCTGTTTCTATTCACCGAGTAAACCTATGGACGTGATATTGTTTTGCGCTATGACATCAATTTATGAGTGTTAAGACTCCTGGTACATTACATTCAAAAGATACTTAAAATAGGGTCAAACATCCAATGGTTTTCAAGAAAAGAATTAAAAGTTTTCAAAGCAAAATAAAAATAAAATTTTGCCAAATTTTGATTTGGAACATTAAAAATGAAAATAAGAAAGGCGCCAGAACGCCATTCCACCGCGTTACGTGGGAGAAACGCTCTAGTTTTAGTAGAGTCCAGTTGTATATAACTTTGAGTTTTGCCAGTTAATTCTATTGAACAATCATATTTAATTATTGAATTTAAGCCCTGGATATGTTGTATTGGCCATACATAACGTTACATGCTTTTGAAATATCTTAAAAACGGAATGTAACATCCAAAAATTTACTAATCCGGGTAAAAACTGAGAATGTGAGCAGAACAAATTAAAAACAGCTAACACTGTCTGCCAGAAATGACAATAAGAAACTATTTCCATGTATATCTTCATATTATTGTTCATGTTGGTGTTGTACATTTAATCATTATGTATTCAATTCAAATCATTCATATTTTTAATTTAAAAAAGATCATTTTTAATGATAGATATTCACTCAAAGATTATCTGGTACATAATTAAATATAAGTTTATCTGTGCACACAATTCAAATCTAACAAATCTATTTTTTTACATTTTCTGTTTAATTTTATTAGCAAAAATATTGACCATAAATACAACGAAAATGAAATTTAAAGTTATGATGTCATCCATTTTTATAATAGTGGATTGATACATATGTTGCTAGCATGTAGATCGTTTTAGATTTAATACAATGTTGACCATAGATGTTAAGGCTTTTTGATCGTTTAAACATAATATAAGATATTTAGAACAGTGTTTTTCATATTTAGATATACAATATAAAACTAACAAACATTTGGGAAATTACTTAAATACCATACTACTTCAGCAGTGTCTAAGAAATTAGAACTTTGTACAGTTAATTTTCTGAAATCAAAAAAATTTATATTTGGGTTCAATTCAAAGGATAGTGTTAGAGCCGTTAAAATTAAAAGCTGCACGAGGCTTTGAAGTGGTTAATAATGAAGTTATTATTGAACTTTTTTTTACGATGTATAGTATTTCCTTGATAATGAGAAGACATCTTTACCCATTTAGGATTTTTAAAATTCAGAGTGCTTCTTATAATTGACAATGTCTTACAGTCGCTGTAAAAAATGTAAGTGAAGACATTTTTTGGGAAGACTGAAGAAACAATGAATGATTAAGAAAAATTAGCCACTGAATTCGATAAAGTTTTAGGCTGAGGGTTAGAAAGTACGCAGCTAATATACTTACATAAAATGCTTATTGACGTCATACGACTACTTTGTTAAAAAAGATTTTGATATGTATTATAGTCGGTATTTAAAAATAAGGGTCTTATAATCGATGGTGTATTAAAGGCAAGGAAATACTGTATATTTATATTATTTTTTTACTTTTCAAAATCATGTGATCAAATGTAATTTTTTAAATGTAACTACTACTAAAGATTATTTAATCATATTATTGTTTATTACATTTATTACATACAAAAATGTCACAACAATAATTCTAATTTCTTTTCCCAATACAACATATTGTTTATTTAATACATGTATGTATTACCTAAATCAAATAAACAAAAATTTATATATTTAAATACGGCCTCTATAAAAAGGCGATTGATAACCAAATTGTTTAAAATAGCTTTACTGTCGACACTTTCACCTTATAATAAATAAAAATATTTTTTTGAGATCCAGAATTGATTTTCTCTATTATTATTGGTTATTATCACAGTATTATAAAGGCATACAAAATGCCTCAAAAACTTTTTTTCATGTTAATATTTATGTTAATATTAAAGTTTTTTATTTATCGATTTTTACTCATCCAATACATTTGAATTTCATTTTTCTTTCTTAATAAAAACACAATAATTGTGTTTTGATGAATTGTCAGGAAAAACATTTTTGAACCAAGAGGATACCAGAATCTCTTTGGAAAGGATGGTAAATGAAAACGGGAGTAGGAATCATATTTTCGCCAATAATGTGAATACATCATACATGCTTATCTGAAGAAGACTGGCATGTTTCCATATAATGTGGCAAATATGGGAGTGGTACCTACAGTTTCTTTATCTCAATTTGAAATGAATAGTTGATATAAAAAAAAATGAAATGTATTAATAAAAAGAAAGAAAAAAGACTATCAAATAAATAATAGTTCATGTATAGCCAGTGATAGTTGACAAAAGGAATGGAATGAATGACAGCATAATATGAAAAAAGAGATTTTTGTGTCAAAAATTATGCTGACTTTTGTTTTATTTCTTTTCAAAACAACATACACTGGTCAGCTCTCAAAGGTTATTAAAAACAAACCAATTAAATATGCTGATTAATAGAAATATGTTAACAAACATTACCTTTGCAAAATTACAACGTAAAAATTACTGGCTTTTTCGTAAAAATGTACACCCAAATTAGTTTAGGTGTGAATTTAAATAAAGGCCAGGCTTAAATTTATAATTTTGACTACAATTAGCTCTATGATCCATGGATGTTTACTTAAATTTTCATCCTAGTCATTAACAGGCTTTATATTAATTCATTTGACTTACATTTCTGTATGCTGCTATAATTGCCACAAAATTGTAACAAAAACAAATTGCCTTGTATACTATAGACATCACTGGCATCCTGGACACAACTATAATATTTGTGGATCAGCAACAGTTATCGAAATCTCCTTGCTTTCAGGCATGTTGAAAAAATTATGATGGAATCTATTCCAATTCCACAAAGAATATTACTTTATGTAATGGAGTAGATACATTATATGCTGTAAATACCACATTCTTATATTTGACATGTAGATTTGTTTATTTTTCTCACCAAAATATTTGAAATCATAATTCAAATAGCATATTTTCCAATAATCAATTTACTACTCAAGGTGTGGTATAATTTAATGCTTCCTCGTAGATTAGTATTAAAGTTAAAATTTATAGCGCATTTTGTGGATTGCATGTTAAAAATTGACCGATTGATATTAATGATATTGATTTAATTGCCGTAAAATGTTCTATTGGCTTCTTAAAAGAATAGTTATAATTAGCATAGTTTCGTTTTTATAACTTGTATCTTGATTAGTAAGTATAGCATTAAAGATTCGTTTGCTGTCAGTTTTTAGTAAAGCCTTTCAGCCCTAGAGCTCCGATCTGTCAACACGTGGAGCCAATCATTCGGCATAAACATTGATGTATCATTTTAAAAACAATAACAAGGATTTGTTATGTTTATTGGATATTGAATTTTATGTCATACAAGTTTTCAATGATAAATTTGCTTAGCCTTTTATCGCAGTCTTGGTGTGCAGATGATTGGCGCTCTCGGCTAGCAGGATTTATTAAATATATAATAATAAGATATTTGTTAAATATGTAAATCAAACCAGAATTATCAAGTACTTTTATTCATTCATTAACTTATACAGTATTATAATATTAAAATGTATAGATTGTTCCTATAATAATATTTCTAATATTGGACAGCAATAAGATTTTATTTCAGAGCGTCAATTCATGCGAAAAGTCAATATGCATATATACATAGTTAATCCAACAATTTTTAACATTTGACTATATTTTTATTCAATGATATTATTTTTAGAAGATTCTTTAAGTATGTACTTAATGCTAATAACCTTTCGAAAGGTACTTCTATCAAACTTATAAGGTTACTTTACATGCCACAATGATAATTCACTCACATGAGTCGTTTCCGATCAAAACTGGCCATCACCAAAAAAGTGAAAGATCAATATTTTTGTTTATTTATTTAAACATGTACTCTTCATTAAAATGAATGAGTTTTAATAAAATAAGTTTTTTATATTCTTAACAAAATCGCCTTCTGGCCTGTTTGATTATGAATCTAAATGTATACACACACAGCAGATATGCAAAATGACTGCAGTTTTTGTTCCACAACATAAAAATATATGATGTTTAAATTCACAATGAATTATCTCAAATGAACATTTCCTGGATATGGTCATTTTTGATTAGGACAAACTCGTATTTCTTTATGCCTAAATTAGTCTTAAAACAACTTGACCAAGTATGAAATTGATAATGATTTCTACAAACTCAGTTATTTTGTATAAATCTATGTTCATACACTCCTGAAGATAACGAAATGAGGCACTGATATAATGATTTATCTTATGAAATCATACCAACCTTATTAATAATCATGAACCCTCAGCCGGTCATTTATTTTCATGTGAGCTTATATTGGCTCCTTATTGGAGGCTCTTATATATCTTATGAAACCATTTTCTTGCTTTTTTTACTTGCTTTCTAGGAACTTTAAAAAATATATTGTTTTAGTTTGCTAGAAATATAAATTGTTAAAAAAGATTCAAATAATAAATTGAAGCTCCACCAGACACCGTCAATTCATACCATTAATAACTAATTTTAATAATGCTCTCTTCGTATGTTAATTATAACTTTTTAATATTCTTCAGTTTACTGATCAAAGTAACGTAACATTATTCTTTCAAAAAATCTTTATTTCGATAAACTTAAACCTTACTACACAAAATATTATATTTATTAACTACAAAAACTAATAAAATTATTGATCATGATTTACATAAATCTTATTGGCAAGACAACGAATTACTTTAATAATTATGTTTCAAATTATATTGCAGTTTACTTAGAGATTTGTTCTAATTATGAAAAAACTGAAGTACACATTATTTTCATGTATTGGCATTTCATTTATATCAACAAAAAGGATACATTTCTAACAACGGAAAAAGGAGGAGAAAGAACATAGTAAGCACACTTACTCCTTCTCTCAATCTACCGACTGCCCGATTACTGTCTCTACGCATGGGCCAGTCCTCATTACATTAAGTGTTTATACGTTAAATAATGTGTACTATGTCATATATTCCATATAATGTACTGAATAAGAATTTTTGTAAATATAATCAAGCATTTTTTAATCTGCCAAACAATAAATGCATGTAAAACCAAGAATATTTCTATTAGCGAAAGGAAAAGGGCATTAAGATTGGTGTTGATGCTTCTTATAAGAGCCAAAATAAGTTTTGCAGTATTGAAAGTTGAAATATGACGTTTCAATTAAAAATTTTCTTTTTGAATCATTCAAATTATGTACACTCCCACAGATTTTGTCACTTACGACCGGGGTTTCGCCTTTCGGCATCTTCAGGCGTTCAAGTGAACCGGGTCGTTAGTGACAAAATTTGTGGGAGTGTACATAATTTGAACGATTCAAATTTAATATTGAAATTCCACCAAGCACCTTCAGTCGAAATCTTAAATTATAAAAAAATTCTGTTTCAGCAATATTAATTCAACTAGACACTTGCTTTACGCATACCTGTATTGTATTTATTTTCACTTATTCAACTCATTTTTTAAATTTCTAGTACTCAACAAACTTTTTCTTTCGCAAACAGATTTTATAGTTCAATTCCATCATCACTTATGTTTTTAAATTTGAATTGTTCAAATTTTGTACACTCCCACACGTTTTGTCACTAATGACACTAAATTTGAAATATTCAAATTTCATATTAAAATGCCACCAAGCATTTTCAGCCGAAATCTTAAATTATTTATGTAATTATTGTTATTAATAAAAATTGATTTTGATGTTACTTTTTTTTAAAATTAGATGGAATAATGTTTGTTTCTTTTTTTATATTGTTATCTCTAAGATTAGCTTTTCAACATAAAAGGTATAAATGTTCATCTGAAATGTTCATGTAAGTTTCATAATAACCACAAATCTTTGATTGTTTAAATTATTCAGAAAATTTTCTACCAGAAACCATAAATTAGAGTTTTATCACAACTATTTTATAAAAGATATATATCCTAGAATAAAGCAAAATGTTTGGTAAAAAAACTGTTTATTTGTGGTTTCCATTCACTCTGCTTCCAACAACTGTTTTATTTATTATGCAAAATTGTAATGAAAATAATTTTGGGGTCGTATTTTTTTGATCCCTTTTTAAAAGATACACATCTCTTATTATTATTGTAAATCAAAAATACTTATTTTTTTATGTAATTTTTCTTTATGTATAAAAGAGGTACTCGATGACCTACTTTTATAATCTCGGAGTCAATAGAAATGTTAGAAATAAAATATATTGAAATATTGTTATCTCTTTGTATTAAGTGTTATTATTCTAATAAAATACCATGGATAAAATAAAGTAATTCAAATTCAATCGTAAAATACTTTTTAAATTGAATTATTTCAATTTGTCGGAAATGGTCGTTTACTGCTGCCATCTATAAATTTTCATATCTATTAACTTGATTTTTGAAATAAAATGTGTCAAACACAATATTCCAATGTAATAAATAAAAATATTATATGACAATAATTTAGAGCCTTAATCAAGTACCATGGCTTAAAAAAATTATTGCACTATGCAAAACGTCTATTTAAACTATTTCAATGGCGGTATCAGCTTTGTGATGTATATGTTAATTTTATTTTAGTTTGATATAACCTAATGAATATTATGAGCTTATACTTGAAAAAAATTCAATAATAGAATGGTTTTAAAAATATTATCAGTTGCAAATAACCTTGAATATATAAAGCAAATCAATCATAATTTTCCTAAATGATTTCACTAACAATCAGAAGCTCTGTATACTATAAAAACTATAAGCTTTCAATTTCAGTATCTAGTAGTCTTCTAATACAGTATTATCCAAACTTAATCCCGTTTGTTATGTTTTTATTATCTTTCTATGACATGTGAGTTTTGAACTTATTGAATGATCATCATTAGAAATTATGCGGAACTGTATGCTAGATATCTACTATTCTAAAATTAGGTAACTCAAAGATTATGGAAAATTTTAGATGTACGGTTCAGTCATAGCAACTGCAATAAATATTATATCTCTAGTACATCAATTTAAGTATTCATCTCAAAAAACTACTTTCAATTGACATAAGAACGTATATATCTATAAATATGTATTGCATTGTTAAATTAAGCTGCTGACAAAATAAATAATTACTTGTAAACATATATCCAATCAGCATTTTTCATTACGTTTGATTGGGACAGTTCAAAAATTTTATTTTTTCCTTGTTCAACTCTTGTTCTTTTTTCTAAAAATATAATTTTATTAACATGTGCTTGAAAGATAAATGCAATGAATTATTTCAGAGATCTCTCTTGTATAATAATATTATTATTATATAAAATAATATATATTACATAATTTTCATGTAAAAAATATGTAAACGCCATGGAGAACAATAAACGGTTCGGCTTTAGTAAATTCAACAAAATGGAAATATTCTCACATTATGCCTGTTTTTGATCTTTCAATTGTGTATTGTGAAATTATCGTCGAAGTAATATTAAAGTATTTCATTATTCAACGTGTAGTAGTTAAACATATTATAAATGATTGTAAAAACCAAAATATACCTAGTGTTATTCGTATGGAATCGCTTTGATTTTTATTAGAATATGTTTGAACAAACATTGACATCCAAACCATATATTCAGAATGATGATTTATATAGGATTTTGATTGTAAACATTATTGGAAAAATCTGTATTCACGTTAATACATGCATATAGATTTAAATTTATATTTGTTAGTTATATAATTCAAATCAAATGAGATAAAAGAAAACTTCATACTATTTTGATCAATAAATAGTAAGAAATATACCATATATATATAAATATATATACTATAGGGCGTGTTCGCATTATGTTCTGTCAATTAAAAAGATTAAAGATTATTGTCAATTAGAAAGACTATAATATGTAACTATTTGCAATATTAACAATAACTTATGTACTACCATGTTAAATTGACATAATATTACAGACAAAATTTATATCATTACTATTATTTTGTAGGAATAGAATGAATATGTAACTATCGAAATTTTTCACTCCATGAAAATATGAAAGCTTTTTCATTAAAATTGTCGACACTGAAATATTCAAAAATCAACGCTAGTGTTATATAGCTACTTTTATTTATATTTTCTTACAAATCATATCCGTTATCGTAAGATTGAAATAGTATGGCAGATTCCAAAATGTAGTTCTTCAGTCCATTTGTGCAGTCAGCTAGATCTCATAATTTTTAACATAAAATATTTGACTTCACAAATATGTATGGCCTACTGTTGTATTTAAATTAAAAAAAGGAAAATAAAATAAAAGATGTAGTCTTGATAATATGTCAGTTGATAAAATGAGAAATATTGATGACATTCTTGAAAAGCTAGTGATAATTTGATAAAAGAAATTATTGAAGAATTGGCATATTTGCGCTGCATGTTCATTTTTAAGAATATATGTATTGAACACCAACAGTTTAGTATAATTGATTATCAAAATAGTCACTTGCTTGAATTTTGAAATCATATTAATAGAAAAAGAAACCCTCAGTTATTCAATAAATATAATTTATGCAGTAAATTAATTGAAATGTTTTGCAATTGAATTTATTTTTGAGTAAATATGTTATCCAGTTAAGGTTCCGTATTAATAATGCAAAGATAACGCTATTATTTCAATTTGATGAATGTAAATCTTGATTATAATCAAATTGAGAAAATAAAAGAACTGCTAGATAACATACATTTATAAGCTAAATTATGACTTGTTTCACCCAACCATTAAATGAAAATAATTAACATCCTTTTCAATATCCTAAGCTGACCTTTCCATCAACAAAATAAACACGTATTCACTTATTGAATAATATTTTGACAGTTGTAAAGCACTATATTTTGAAAATATTTGAAATTATGGAAAACAACATATGTACGTGTTCAAAGCAAAAAGATAAAACACGCTGTATAAGAAAGCATTCTTCTTAAATTGCAGTAAACTACTTCACTATATTTGAAGTAGTTTACTGTAATTTGTGTTATTTGTCATAAGTTAGCATTATATATTTTAAATAAATGATTTTTCAAAAAAATATATGTACTTATTCAGAAAAATAGTTGACATTTTTAAAATTCAATTGCAATTTTTTAATAACAAAGTAGTGCTTTTATATTCACCAATATAATGTTTCAAATTAGCAACTGCAGTCTTGATATTTTAGAAAAATTGCTTACATATTGCAAAGATATTTTGAAAAACAGTAAGTTTTTTCAGTTTTCTAAATTCTTTAACCATTAGGTTTTAAAAATTCAGTCAATGGTTCTGAATAATTTGATGTAACTTTTAGAGTATAATTTTAAACCATTTCAAGACCACATTTAGAATATTCAACCATTCCAAAATTATCCTTTACATGTAGATACTTAGTTAAATTTGTATAATTATTTTGGGAGACATTCAAAAATGATAACTATAATCAAATTGTATATTATAAAATATGTACCAATAAATAAGTATTGCTTCTGATGAAATACAATATATCATTAATATTGAATTGTTTAATATCAGGAACTAGCAACTAGTGGAAATGATTATTATTCACTATTGAAACATTTCATCTACGTAGTTGAGAAAATCATTTTATTTAGCAAGAAGTATTCTACAATGCAGATATCTCATGATTAATTTTTAGTGTAGATTTAATAAAAGATGTTTATTTTTATTAATTTTTGGAAAGCCTAAACATGAACTATATTTAGATGTATTTGTACAAGTTGAACTGCTTTCAAGAATGATTTATAAAATGTTATATTAACTTGATGTATTGGTCTTAATGCACACGAAAAGTTCTAGATGTAAATATTGCGCATTTAGTGTGATTTTATTGTTATTCGTGTATAATAAAATGAAGTATTTAAAATAGTGGTTATTTTTTTGTGGTATTTCAAATTTACTACTTAAATCCCAGGATTATCAGACAACGCATTTTGTATAAAAGTTATATTACATATTTGGTAAAACAACGTTCATTCGTTAAGTCAGTGACGTCCTTAGGCTATGTGCCGCCCCTAGGCAGAGCCATAAAACAGTGCCAATTTTTTTCAATATTTTCCATTATTCTAGGAAATATAGAAGTTCGAATCTTCTACTCAACTCCGTACTCAAACAAATGTGTCGTCACTTAATCCGTTTTGCTTTCAGGTGATTCAAAAAATATGTGTACCTTGTTGACAAAGATCCTCACAAATAAATATGATCCAAAAGCTCATATTATTGTTCGATAAATATGAAAAAATTGCTATTATCTTCACTACACACAATAAAAAATAATTTCAATTTAAAATGCACTTACATTTTACAAGTATCGATTTTTGATTTGTTATTTTGTTTATCAAAGACATTGAAGCAACATATATACAAACGTTAATAGTATTCAAAACCAAATTCGTGTCAAAAATATTGAGTCATTTAAAAAAATCTGTGATTATTTGCCGCTCCCTAAGACTTGCCGCCCCTAGGCAGCTGCCTACTCGTCTATGCCCTCGGGACATCCCTGGGTTAAGTCATTGAACACTGTATTGGTGATTCAAGAATTGAGTATAAAATACCAATTAAAGTTATATTAGGTTTTCAAAAAGCATATTTGATTTCTTACGCATTTCACTTAATACGATTATGGAATTGAGTACTTTAGGAAGATTTTCAAAAGCAAAAAAAACAGATAAAATTGGACAAGTTGTTTGTTAAATAGAGTGCTACTACATCATTGACAAAACGGATCTCATGATCAGAATTAGAATTACCTGTTTTAATTAATAACAGCTCTTCTTCTAAACAATAATAACCTTCCTACTCTTCCGCTTCTACCACTATATCAATTAAATACAATAAAGATAAAGGTTTAACAACAAAACAAATATAATTTTTAGATGCTGAGAACAGATTGATTCAATTTCAGTTATTTCTTCTTGAAAAAAATATTTCTATATTTTTCATATTCCATATTTGTTAGGCCCTCTGGAACAGATTAATGATGAATATAGAAGTTATACTGTATAATATGTGTGTTGTGAGTTTCACTGAATGATACTAGGATAATTGGTGGCTATAGCTTACATTTTAAATCGATGAAAATCTTTTTACTTGCTACAAAAACAGAGCATTGAGAAATTTAATGCATGAATTTTCAGTGGAATACTAAACTTATTTATGTAAGCAAACTTAAGAGTTAGCATTATTATTTCAATCGTAGACAGTGGTTCATTCTATGCTTACTCCGAAGCCAGTGGGCACTTAGAACATCGAATGAAGAAAAATAGACTCTATTTTGTTGACACTGTCATAATAACTTAACACAAATTGATCAAGTAATTAACACAAAAATCATCTTTTTCACAGGGATATATGCTATGTAAAACAGGTGTGCAAAAAATATCTATGTATAAAAAAGATGGAATGAATGTATCTATATATATAAAACAAAGTGGGGTTATTTACACCACGTATATCTCGAGAATTGCTGCAAGGATTTCAATGATCTTTGATTTATTAAATTCGGGTCTACCTAGAATAGCAGAATAAGCATTAAAACATCGGAAAAATATCACTGGAAAGAAATTATAAAGAAAATAATATTCTCATAGAGAACAAGATTTTCAAATGACGAACAGCTTCAAACGATAAAATGTCGTATGCTGGTTTCAGAAAAATCCACCAGATCGCACTGTTTTCTATATTTGTTTGTTTTTGCTTCTTTTGCATACGATTGACTAATAAATAATTTTAAATTTAGAATATGAATTAGAATAAAAGAAATCGATGATATGAAATGAAAACGAAAGAAAATCGGATAATATTGATATAAGGTTATGTTTATAATTAGGTATCATACATTTTTGACAACAATATTTTGCACGAACGTTGCTCTACTCTGAGATGACACGTTATTACACTTGAAACGCTATATCGAAGAAATTTTAACGTCAAAAGCAAGGCGATGCGGTTCCTGATCACCCGAATGACTACTGATGCTCTTGGTCGCATTTACACAGTTCATCCGAAAAATGACGAATGTTTCTACTTGCATGTCAACAGCTCAATTTGCTTGAAAATTATACTATTGGGACATGACAATCGCTGAAGAAATTATTTCTGAATCTCCAAGTCAGATACGCACATTATTTTCTATCATTATTTTGACATGCTTCCCATCGAATCCATGTGAACCGTGGAACAAGTAGAAGGATGACATGTCGGAAGACATTTTACATCGAATTCGTGTCAGTTCGGGGAATCCCGATCTCAAGGTGAATGAAGAGATAAATAACCAGGCTTTGATTTAGATCGAAGACATGTGTTACCTCATGTGAGACAGTTTGTTAGTCAAGTGAGGAATGCCAACGCCACATCGCGGAATGAACGACGCTTTCAATCAAGAATTGGAACGTTAACGTGAATATGATCGAGATGCATTGAACCAATCACTTCGAACGAATGTACCACTGTTGAACCCACAACAGAAGGAAGTGTACGATACGTTAATGAACGCAATTGATGATGGAAATGGTGGCGTATTTTTCCTCGACGCGCCCGGTGGAACTGGGAAGATATTCCTCATGTCATTGATTATGACGACTGTTCGTGCAAGATCCAAAATTGCTTTAGCAGTTTATTCTTCTGGAATAGCGGCCACGTTAATAGAAGGATGGTGAAAGGCTCATTCAGTGCTGAAATTTCCGTTAAACCTTTAAACGACTGAAAACCTGACATGCAAGATTGCGAAACACTCAGCAATGACCAAAGTTTTGGTAGCAAATAAAATCATCACCTGGGATTAATGCACAATGACGCACAGACGCGCATTGAAAGCACTCAATCGAACTATAAAAGATTTGTACAATGACTTAAGATGCTTTGGAGGCTCAATGATTCTACTATCTGGCGATTTCCACCAAATACTTCCATTCATTCCAAGATCGATCGCTGCCGATGAAATAAACTCTTGCCTCAAAACATCGACTCTGTGGCGCTATGTGAAGAAACTTCAGCTAACGACAAACATGCGAGTTGCATTTCTAAACAATCCATCTGCCGAAGATTTCTCCAAGCAATTGCTGACTATCGTCGGTAACGGCCGTGTTCCTGTTGACGAATCGAACGGATTGATTTCGATTCTGCCGAATTTTTGCAATTTCGTCTCAACGAAGGACGGCTTCATCAACAAAATGTTCCCAAACATCTAATCACAAAAATCACAATTGGTCGAGTGAACGAGCAATTGTTGGGGATAAGAAAAAAGATATGGATCATTTAAACTTCACAATTCAAAATCAAATCGTTGATCTACTGCATTCCTTTAAATCTATCGACTGTGCCACGTGAGTTACATCATTTCAATGTAATTTAAATAATTTTCATTTTGAATTTTGAACATTTATTGAACTTAATTCATTTTGAGTATTCATTCAAACTGAATTTAATTCATCAAATAAATTAACACAACATTTATTGATTCTGAGGCGGTACGAAGTTCGTCGGGCCAGCTAGTAATAGATAAATGAAAAATAGATTCCATTACATTTGACTGTGTAAAAATAAGCAATGCAAAAAGAGAATTGGTTGTACTGTGGTCTGTCGAATAGGAAAAAAATAGTGAAGGGACCTCTTGAACATTTAAAATAAACTTATATATTGACTGTGGAAAGGAAAAAGGACGTAACCCACCGTTTTTTCAAAACAGCTTTTTTTCGATAATCACAATGTATCAAACTTGAAACAAGTTCTATCAAAAGGATGCAAGCTGCAAATGCCTAATTTGGATCTAAATTTAGCTTTTAAGTTTGAAAAAAATTACTTTGTAAAAAATTAAAACCAAGAAAAAAGACTGAAATGAAGGTTTTTCCTTGACAATTTCTTTAATTAATATTAGATTATGTCAATTAAACACCAGTTTAGAAGTCTCTGTGCACTTTAATGTTGTACATAATACATAATTTGCATATGGCCCAAAATCATCAAAACACGTTTTTTGCGCCTCCTGTAAAATGTGTGGGATACGTCCTTTTTCCTTTCCACTTTCGATATGCAAACTTGTAGAAATACAGAGATGACACCATTATAATCTATTCTGCAATATTATTATGTAGTATTATCATGTTTTGGTGAATTTAAGAATTGAGCTGATTTTTGCATAATAAAAAATTTGAATTTCTATATTATATCTATATATACATATATAAGTACAGTTTTATTATATATTTAATTTTCATAGTGTATCGAAAGAAAAGGCTGTGGCTTCGTGATTCGTGAGACGCATTCTTTATTTTATAATTTAGAAAGATGTACCTCTTTCTTTTTGATAAACAATAAATCTTAATGATGAAATAAAAGTGGAACTAGTACAAATGAATATTGTATTTTTTTGAATAAGTAACAAAACAGTTTTGGTAGAAAAAAACATACTGAGATACCTCCATTAGTAGACCATATGCTACACATTGGGACCGAACAAGGATTAAAAAACAACCTATTTAAAAATGACTTTCTTTCTTTATATTAATATTAGTGGTGGTACAATGTACTGGGCTAGGTAAGCTCAGCCTCCTCTAAAATTTTCAGCCTATATGCAAAAAAATATAATCTTAAACTGATCCAATAAAAGCAAACAGCAATTCGGACGCTGTATGAAAAAAAATGTTTACGTATAACGTAATTAACCTATCAAAAATTTATACGATATCTTTGCTTTGATTCTTTTATATCATCACTAGGCCAATTCTCTACTTCTCGAATTCTCCCGTGCATGCATATTAAGAATAAGAAGTAAGGCTGGGCTTGTTTGAAATTAGTTATTGGTAAAACAAATGTTTTTACACAATACTTTCTCCCTCCAAATGTATTGGTTTAAAAAAAATATTTGTTTGTCCATGATATTGAAACAGAACAGGTTGCCCACAACTATAGCCCCCATACATAAACTAATATACTTTACCCCCATACTAGTATAGATATTTATGGGTTAGTGCAGTGTTCCCTAAACTTTTGACATATGTGTACCCTTTTTAAAAAAATTATAACACCAAGTACCCCTCATCAAAAAATCTATGTTTGTAATAAAAAAAAGTAAACCCCATGTTGCTTCAGCTTTCATGCAGTTTCCCTGGGTACCCCGATCAAACGCTTTGCGTACCTCAGGGGGTACGTGTACCACACTTTGGTAAAAACTGGGTTAGTGGTTGGTGCAAATTTTTCTCATCATGGTATAGAAATATTTAACCATTTGTTTTTTAACTGAATTGTCATTATTTCTTCATATATGAAAAAAATCAATTTTTGGCAGCCCCATCTTTTTTATTATTTGTTGCAAATAAACAAAATAATTTAAAAAGAGGTTATATTTATAAACAACTTCGTAGCTATATAATATTGGGCGTAAAATTACATTTTGGGTTTATTCCTTTCCTGGAATCGTCGTCAATAGAGCGTCACACGCACAAAAATGAGAGAAAAAAAATCTCAGCCCAAATTTGAAGTAATAGCTTCAAGATAATTATTTAAAAGTAATAATAAATTACTTTTACCCTTGCATTTTATATTTCAAAAAAATACAATTAACTTTTTGAATTAATAAATGAAAAACTCAGGAATTTGCGAAATTCCCAAAATGCAAAAGAGCGAGACCTTTTTTTTAGCCCTCGCGCAACTTTGACTAATTTTTTTGATCCTGAATTCCCGAGATTAGTACTATAAAAATTCCGAGATTTCGGGATCACAAAATTGATCGGTATTCTGGGATTGGAAGCCCTAATTACATCATGTTTATCAGTGTTTATGTTTTATGCATAACCTTCTTCTAATATAATATTATGTTTTATTATAAAATAAATAGCTCTTCAAATTAAAGAATTAAATCAAGAAATAGGTGAAAATGTATCAATGATTTTTTTACTATGTTATTGTCTATGGCATCCGCCTTGTGTTTTATTAAAAGTCGTCCATCTTAAGTTGGGTGTCAGTTGAGCAGTTTGCGTTTGAGATTAATCCGATTTTGTTTTAAAAACGTTGTTCAACGACCACCGATTGTGTAATTTATACTTATAGTTACGTGTACCTTTACAATATAGTATTATTTCGGTAAAAAATTCGTTAAAGTGGAAAACATGGCGGCCAGCGATTCGGGTACGGATGATTCACTTTACCCTATAGCAATTCTTATTGACGAATTGAAGAATGAAGACGTCCATTTACGTTTGAACTCCATCAAGAAACTGTCAACAATAGCGCTCGCTTTGGGAGTCGAAAGGACACGTTCTGAGCTTATTCCTTTCCTGAAAGAGACCATCTACGACGAAGATGAAGTGCTGCTAGCCTTAGCCGAACAACTAGGCGATTTCATCAGTCTCGTCGGAGGCGGAGACCACGCATATTGCCTATTGGCTCCTCTTGAATGCCTAGCCAGCGTTGAAGAAACCGTTGTACGTGAAAAGGCGGTTGAATCGCTTAAAGCTGTTGCCCAACATCATTCAGCCAGCCATTTGGAGGAATTCTTCTTTCCGCTGGTACAGCGCTTAGCCTCCGGAGACTGGTTCACAACTCGAACTTCTGTCTGCGGACTATTCGCTTGCTGTTATCCTCGAGTCTCTTCCGCATTAAAAGCTGAACTGAGACATCACTTTCGTCTACTGTGTCAGGACGACACACCGATGGTCCGACGGTCCGCCGCGTCCAAACTAGGTGAATTCGCCAAAGTTGTCGAGATTGAATATTTAAAATCGGACTTGGTCCCAATGTTTGTCAATATTGCCCAAGATGACCAAGATTCCGTCAGACTGCTAGCTGTAGACGCCTGCGTCAGTATCACAGGACTTCTCCCGGCTGAAGATGTAGAACAATTGGCTATGCCAACAGTTCGTTCCTGCGCAACAGACAACTCATGGCGGGTTCGCTACATGGTCGCAGACCGATTTGGCGAACTTCAAGCTGCTGTGGGTCCCGATCTTGCTAGAGCTGATCTTGTACCGGCTTTCCAAGGACTTCTTAAAGACCAAGAGGCTGAAGTTCGCGCTGCTGCTGCAAGCAAGGTATAAACCTATTTCACTAGTGCTTGTATGATATGATGGATAACTAAGCTAATTTTATTGGTACTATGTACACTTAATCCTTTTTTTACGCGATGCATTGGTTCCAGAAAGTGCGCAAAACCTCATTTTCATATAATTTACTAAATCGATTCCAAATCCTCTCCAAAAATATTTTCTCACACAAAGACGTCTCTTACCATGATAATGAAATACTTAGAAGTGACAAATTATGAATAATTATTAATATAAAATTGATTTCAAAAAGAGCTTTGAAATCAATTTAGACTATATAATATTTCGGGATATGTTAACTTCCTCTTTAGTTTAGTTGTAATGTTTTGAAATTTTGTTGTGACATTGTATACTTAAAAAGTTACATATGCAATTACGTATTATACATATATTATTAAATTTTCTATGATCATGGCGGCACAAATGACACACTGTACATTTATGATACACTTCTATATTTTCAAAAAAATGATAAATTTGTTAGAATTTATTATTTGATGAAATTTGCGGCCTACTGAGTACTGACATATTAATATCTCCCGGAAGTTAAAGGGTTAACAAAATGGAACTATGACAGTTCAAAACAAATAAAAGAAAAATAAATTTAAAATATATTTATTTTAGGCAAGGTAAAAAATAGATTTACGAATTTTTTTTTTTTTAATTTTCTGAATTGCCATAGTTTTGTTTTGCCACTGTTCTTTTTTTTTGCAAGATGTGTTGTTCAGTTACCATTTTTCTTCTAGTTAGATATATTAGTAATAAATATACTCTTTTGAGTATATTTATTAAAAAATTGAGAATGTGTATTTTTATACACTATGTTTCTTAAATCTTAACGAACATCAGGCATTTTCCTTTTTTAACAGTCTGCAGTAGTGATTTATAATTCATAGTATTTTAAATAAAATTTCACAATACACTAAAATATTGTTGGTGAACAGTAATCTGAATTAGGTTACCATCTTACCGGATTTCAAGAGCTTAGACCAGACTCCGTCCAGATTTCATTTGAGACTGGATTTATGTCCTGTCACACAATAAAATATTATAATTCGCTCAAATAAATAATAATTATTAAAATGGTTTTCCACCAGACTGAATTTTTTTTTTAAATCAGGACTTAACCGCTGCGACTGGCTTTCCTATTTTAGCCCTTGGTAACCCTACTCTGCTGCTAATGCTGTGGTCTATTGACATCAAGAATTTGCATTATCCCATCATTAGCATTTCATATTTATTAATCAATTTTTTTTTTTTTTTTGAATTTAACTATAATTTAGTAAAATCTTTTGCTGATTTACTTATGTCAAAATTCTAGGTGAAAGAATTCTGCATGAATTTGGATGCTGCCCATCAAGAACAAATAATAATGACTGCTATTCTTCCCCAAATCAAAGAGCTAGTGAGTGATCCCAATCAACATGTCAAAACTGCTCTAGCTTCCGTTATAATGGGTTTAAGTCCCATTCTTGGCCGTACAAACACTATTGAACATCTGCTTCCCTTATTCTTAAGCCAGCTCAAGGATGAATGCGCTGAAGTCAGATTGAACATCATTTCCAACCTTGAATGTGTCAATGAAGTTATTGGAATTCAGCAACTGTCGCAGTCACTTCTCCCAGCCATAGTTGAACTAGCTGAAGATTCCAAATGGAGGGTCAGACTAGCGATTATTGAATACATGCCATTACTCGCCGGTCAACTCGGTCAGGAAGTGTTTGATGAAAAGTTGAGTGCGCTATGTATGAGTTGGCTTATAGATCATGTTTATGCCATCAGAGAAGCAGCAACGTTCAATTTGAAAAAATTGGTCCAGCAGTTCGGATCTCAGTGGGCAGAAGCTAACATCATTCCCAAAGTATTAGCTATGTCAAGGGACGCAAACTACTTGCACCGAATGACTTATCTGTTTTGCATCAATGTCTTGGCTGAAGCTTGCGGTAAAGAAATTACCACTCGAGTTTTGCTGCCCACCGTTTTGTCCATGGCCGATGATAACGTGGCCAATGTCAGATTCAATGTTGCCAAGACACTGCAGAAAATGGGACCCTGGTTAGAGCCTTCCGTTATTGCTCCTCAAGTCAAACCTGTCCTTGAAAAATTCAATGTTGATCCCGATGTGGATGTCAAATACTTCGCCTCTGAGGCTATATCTGGATTGGCCGGTTAAAAATACATCAATTATGAGTATATTAAACCCATAAAACACAGAAATATGCAATGTGGGATGACAAAAAAAATGTCTTATATTTGCGAATATTATTCTATTTTTACTTTTGTTATCAATGAAACTACTGATTCATTAAGAAGAAGTAATCACAACTTTTTTGTATTTCTATGTATTTTGGAATTAATTTGTTGTACTGTTTTCTTAACTTGTGCAACATGGATAAATATATTAAAATGATCCAGATGTTTATGACAGTTTTTTTTTTATATTTCTTTCATATCTAAAAAACATGATTTGTGAAGAATTTTGACTGTAATTCTTACAAATTTGACTAATTCATAAAAAAGCACTATTGTAATTTTGTTTGATCAGTTGGTAAGTTGTATTTTGAAATTTATCTCTGAACAGTAGTTCCTTTTTTCTCAAAATTCTTATTATTTTAATACTTTTTATTCATTCTTTTCTGATTACATACAGCTTTGCATTCAGTACCATTTTAAGTGTAAGATAACAGTGAATTTAGGTATTTTCTAAATGTATCAATAACATCTTAATAACTTCTAAGCTAATTAAGCCGGTAGAAAAATATCTTTTTTCAGTCTTGAAATTGTTGGTAATATTGTAGGTAAAAAACATTCATTTTCATAAATTAACCATCATATAATTCAAGAATGCATTGTTGAAAAAAAAAAATATTTTATAATATCAAGAATAGTTCCTAAAACTTGAAGCTTGTTTGCAATTACTTTCAAATAGAAAAAAATCATCAAACGTTCTGACGATCGTGAAAGATGACATAATAAAATTACTCACTGTAGAAAATACTGAAATTTTCTCACTGGAGCTCTTGTAGCTCTTAATATTAACTATTTTTGTTTAAATCTTGCATCTATCACATGTTTTGCTGTACACTTCATTGTTTTTTTTTCACGCTGGTTTTCATTTTGTTTACTATGTATAATTTTATATACAGTAGAACCTCGATTATCCGGACTAATTGGGGATGAAGGTGGTCTGGATAAGGAGAAATCCGGATAATCAAAAAAATATATAACGTGACAGGGAGAGACATGTTAGTTCAGTATGAATATTTTTTATTTGTCTTGATTTACATATAACTTATATTATTATACTTCTAGTATTAAATTATTTTTATTTAGAAATTCAATTATTGATTTTTGCATACAGCAGAGCTAGCTTTTCTTTTTGAAGCTGTAAAATTGCTAATACTTTTAAGGCATTTATATAAGTTGTCCTGATTTACACTATTCCTGGCTTTTAAACCGCTTCATGGCGACATCTAAACACTGAAAAGCTTCATAATATGTAGGACCAATATTTCTTCTCCTGCAAATCTCAAACCTCGAGGCAGATATTTCTTTAATTTTTCTTCACCGTTCAAAATTTGGATTCCATGATCCATTCGCATCGCAATTCAGCCACTCGGTCACATCATCTTCGTCACATTCATCACATTGAAATTTGTGCTATTGCTTCCGCAATGTCTTCTATACCATTTTATATTGTGTTACTAGAACATAACAATGGTCTTTGCAAAATTTTGTTCCATGATTTTATTAAATTTGGCACCTTCAAAAAGTTCCAACTCTCTTCTTACATGTAGCAATAGTTTTTAAATTTATTTTCTTGCGAAAGATGATAACTGTTTCTTTAATATTTTTGTATGCTAGCAATAATCGTCGTAGCATCTGTTTTTTATATAAGCGTTTGAATGTTTCTATTACACCCTGATCCATTGGCTGTATTACCGACGTGGCATTTGGTGGATTTTTTTTACCAATAAAAATTAATTGATCTGGTTTAAACATTCTATAATTGGATGGAATAATATTTTTTCTCTTTTACTTATGAAGTTTTCATATTTTTTCACTTCTGGAAAGAAGTGTTTTTCATACCATCGTTTAAAAAAAATCACCATTTATCCAGGCTTTTTTCTGATGATCATATTCAACTGGAAGACTTCTGATGTTCTTAAAGCATCTGGGGATCTTTGATTTATCAATGAAAAACAATGGGAGTCTGTCTACCTGCTTCATTGCTACTCACCATTGTAGTGACAAATCAGCAAATTCGTAAAATGTTTGTTAACATCTGGAATAATCCGGATAATCAAGGTTCTACTGTTCCAAGGCATAAAGTATTTTGCATTTACTTGTTCAAACATTTCAAATTTAGATTATGGTCTACAAATGCCCAATGGCCATTTAATTCTAGATATTTATAATAAATAAATAAATAAATGAACTCGTCTTTTCATTCTTTTGAACCCTCAATCCTATAATTATAACCGACCGTCACGAAATGCTACGAAAACCAATACATGAACATAATTCTTGCTGAAGAAAATATATGTATGCATTAATTACCTAGGGCTTTGGATTCCGTCATAAAAAAAAGTGGTATTTACAAATGGAGGAAGGTAGTCAGTTAAGTCTGAAGGCACACATGAATAATCCACAATAGCTTAAATAAATTAAGTTTTAACTGAATGACCTTTGCATTCATTTACCCTCCAGAGATGAAGATTTTTTTTCTGAAATATAATTATAAAACTTTCAACTGATTTTGATTATCAGGCTACTTTTTATTTCTAACTCTACTTTAATTGAAAAAAAAGCATATTGCCTTTGTATAGAAAAGCCATGTGACCGTATGGTCACGCTCTTCCTTACAGGGTACGTGTGCGGCAGATATTTTTTGTTTATCACTCCATCAATACTCGTGCATTTGCTTTCTTTTAACCTCTGGGTTCCTATGTAGTGCATTTGCATTTCAAAATTCTTATTTCAGCCATTCGCTAAATACCAATTATATCTAGCTGATATTTATTGTACTCTAAAATGATACCTTAATCAATGCAATGAAAATATTACACAAAATTGTCTGGGATCACTGTACCCCCATCACTCCTTGATCCTATTTTCAGTATTTAGGTATTCGAGTGTTAACAAAACAGCATAATATAAAATCAAAAGGTCTTTATTAAAAATTTCAATTGTAAATAACGAAACTTGACATGTGATGTTAAAAAAATGTTCACAGCTTATTTTGAGGAATCCAGGTAAAAAAAGATTCGCTTTGATGAATAGAAGAAAAACAATATATTGAAATAACCACACATAAAAAATAGTTTTCACACTGATACAAAAATAGGAAATATTCACTTAAAAATAAACACTAAAATTATAAGTATATAATGATCACATAAATATGATACACAAACACAGGTTTCATTACAAATAATAATAATCATGTATGTAAGACATTTTATTATATGTAATAATAAAGTCAAAAAAGGAACACAATTGTAGAACACAAACTCTCGGTATATTGTTATTTTTTCCAATGAAATTTAGAAAAACATTTTAACATCTGTTATTTGTTTGCTTAATTTCAAAATCATCCAATAAACAAAATCACAAAATTTACATGTAAATAATGAAACTTGACTGTTGAGTCACAGTTGAGTTGAAGGTTCACTCATCACTTAAAAGTTTTCAAAATCTTCTTTACCCGTTCGTTTCGGTAAAAGTCTTATTTCTGCACAAGCAGCAAGTTGATGGCCACTCAAATTATCAATAAATCCTCCACCGTCTTTACCAGCACTGTCTTCATTGGTCAAAACATTTGATTCATAAGGAAAAATGAAAATATCCACCTCCAAATCTTTAAAATCATCGTCTTCGCTCGTCACAAGCTGCTCTAATAAATTTCTCTCGCTCTAGTAAATTTTAGCTTCGAGAATAAACAATGTTCTTACATCAGTGGCGGTTCTAGATACTGGGCTAGGTGGGCTAAGCCCGACCTGCATTTTTCACCCAAAACATTGGATGGCTGAATAAAAATGAACAGCAACTCGGCCGCTGAACAAAATAAATACATTTATAAGCGTAACTAACCTTTCCCAAATGAATATAATATCTTTGTTTTAATTTTCCTCTGTCAATATAAGACAATGCTATGTCTACCTACAATAATATTCTCGATTGTGTTTTGTATTACAATTTTAAACTGAGCCGGCATAAAAAAAACAATAACCCTATAAATACTTCATAGAGAACAGGCAACGTGACGTCAGTCTGGCAACACCTACGTATTAACGACTCAGGGGCTAAAGCTTTCAAGCCCGCGATATTTCTTTACACTGGAGCGCAATCAAGCACGATTAGATTTGTATGTACGGAAAAGTCATCAAACGCACACGACTGTGTTTCAAATTATCAAGCTTCTGTCATTCGTTGGGGGATAAATTGAATCTGCCCATGACCCATACTCATACATTCAAACACAAATATCGTTGTATTGTATGAAAGTGACAGGTATTGACTCTCAGTGACAGCTCTGTATTGCTTTTTGTACTTGTTATTTCACTTTGAAAGAGACGAATTTAAGGTCCCGTATTATTATTCTATTATTTCTTAGTTACATTAGCATTGATTTTATTATATAATAATTTATGCATTGCAGTAGTGTCGTAGTATTTGTTAATTTGCTTGTAGATTAATGTATAAGGTGAAGTGGAAACATGCACAATTTCGTAAATAGTATACAATGCTATGCTTTTCTCTAGCCCACCCAAGATTTTAGGTCAGGAACCGCCACTGTCTTACATCCCTATGTTTTACCCTTGCCTTGACGTCAATGATGATAAATTTATATTAGAGATTTTTTTAATCCATGTCTGCTCCCAATGTGGACCATATAGCCTCCTGATGGAGGTTTCTCAACAGGTGTTTTTCTACGAGAACTGTTTGTTTCCCAGTCGCTGAACCTCTCTTTTTCGAGGAGAGTAAGTAAGGATAAAGAGAATAGGGCAGGGCAAGACTAGTGGTTGGCAAATCACTCTAGCTACACCCCTTTATTTAGTATCGGAACGATGAGGGGAAATTATTAGACATCACAAACGTCCATGACTTTGAACAGATATCAAAAAAATATATACAATAATTGATACATATATATGTAATTATACTTATCATATTATTAGTTACAGCTAGTACCATGGAAAAATCTTCTAATTGAAATACTTCCCTTACTCATAGAAAACCCCAGGCAGGAAGGCACTTGCTATTTTAATAAAAATGTTGTCATTGGTTGAGGCAGATGAACTCTCCAGTGTCGTATATATAGCTTTACAAGATTGATAAAAACATTTTGCTATTATCGTATTTTTACATATCCTTTTAACCCTCCAAGGACGAGTGACCATATGTCACAGTAAAGTTGTTGTCTATTGGTCCCACTATTTATCTTTTTTCTACCTAAACATTGTTGCCATCGGCCAAATTCAGTTAAATAGGATACCGACTTCAACTATTCATCAGCCGCCGGGACAGACACAACTATGAAAAGCACATGCAATTTTTAAAAAAAAAATCTTAAAGATAGACTTATTGGATTTGAACAAAACTAAAACTAGTCAACTAAAATTATCTTTTTCAATTGCATTGGGGCCGTGGGTCACATGGCTTTTATAAAAAGGGGTCACCACCCGAAAAAGGTTGAGAACCTATGATCTAAAGGGGTCAAATTGTAAATGTTTTAATATTTCACGCTTGGCTTTATTTCAACCCCAAAGTGAACATAAGGTCAAGCGGCTTTCCTATACACATGTCATTATGATTTTTGCTAGAAATAAAAGTTATCTGTGAATTCAATATGGCTCAAAAAATATTTTTTTATTGAAAGTCTAACCTCTGGAGGATTAAATGAAATGGCTCAAAGCTTGAATGCTATTCCAGATGAAAAAATCTGTAGAATACTTATTTTTTCAATTAATTTCCGATACCAATAATGCTCTTGATAAATATCCCCTATCGTCTGCACAATAAGTTTGACTAATCACTTACCCCTTGCTGTGCTTGGCCTTATTTTCTACGCAGTTCACAAAAAGATTCTTCGAGGGGTACAAATTTTTTCATAGCTATATGGCTATAAGAAAAGCTTTGTCTATTATTTAATGTCATTCCACAACCAACATTTAATAACAATTTATTTATATATGTATGCGTTCCTTTAGAGAAAATGTTTTATTCATGTTTTCCAGTAAAAAGTCTGATACTTTAGCCCACCAAAAAATAGTAAGCAAATGATATGAACTTGTGTTACTACAAACCAGACTCACGCTTCATCATGCAAAGTTGTACTTAAACGAAGAATGCAGAAATAAACTAGTCAGCCTTCAAATTAAAGTTGCTACATTGCCCTGTCCATAATTGATTCTCCCTACTGCCGAAAATGATTGAGCTTCGCCAATGCTTATTTTAAAAGAAAGGATATAATATACATCCAATACAATATTGTTCACTGTTGGAGGAAAATCATATTTGGTATTATCAGAATATTAAAGGCAGGGCCGGCTCAAGGATTTCTGCACCTATGTGAAAAACTAAAACTTAATTAATGGATAGTGCTAAAATCTTAATGCGGTGTCTATGCACCTGTGTGCGCCGCACTCTGCACACCCCACGAGCCGGCCCTGATTAAAGGATAGAAAAAAATAGAAAGAACGTAACACTTTCTTGTTTATTAAAGAACTTTACCTCTTACACTTCTACATTGTTCACTAATCTTAAATAGTACACAATTATATATTTAAGTGTTCATCAACAATTTATTTTTAAACATTTATATAATCATTGTAAACTAACAATTTTTACAATCAAGAATAATTGATGTTTTACTATACTAGAGAAGATATATTTTAACTTCCATCAAAATTTATAGAATACAAGTTACAATTTGCAAGCTTGAGTATTGTCAAAGTATTTATCCCTGAAAATGAAAATTAATTAACCATATTATAAAATTACTTATTTGTGCAAACAAATTTTTCTCAAGAAGCTTTCTGAAGACGGTTACTGAATTGTATTTTTATAATTTGCATGAACCCAAATTATAAAGAAAATTACACACATAATGTTAAGAATATACATGGAATGTGGGATCTCATATTAACAGAAGAATAAGCGTAAAAATATTAATTTTGAAAAATTAAAAACTATATTTCATAAAATTTGATAACATTTTCAACGGTAAGATACAAATGATAAAAGTTACATAATTCCACTCCGCTGGTCATATTAAAATTAATATACATACAACATTATGTTAAAATGATGCAATGAACTATGTAAACAATACTGTTGGACAGATTTTATCAACAAAATTACAACTTTAATTTTATAATAATTATTATTTACAATATTATGAAAAAGGATGAACACGCAAATTACCTTTCATAATATGGGCGAAATAGCCCACTATAGTTTAATCTCTTTTGATACAATAAATTAGTATATTTATATGGGAACATGAAAGATATGATAAAGAAATCATAAACCAACATTTAGTATTTTTATAAGGATCCAGCTGGCAAAATTTATTAAAGGTGGCATTAAAATAAAATAGTTCCATGGCAATATTTTCAGTAATGAAAATAGAAACACAGACAAGAATATTGCTAACATTAAAAACAATATGTTTCTCTCCGTAACCAATAAAGTTAACATAAAATAAGAATCTGTAATAATAGAGAATGTATTATTTTGAAAGCAGGGTAAATAGTTTATATATGTCAAATTGTGATAAATTTTGCACTTACATCACTTTATTGACGGGTTTTCAAATGGTTGATTCAATCATTTCACACAATGAATAACAAAAGCGGATACCGCATTATTTAGCATCTAATCACTGGAAAAAATGATAAAACGGATAAAAATAATTGCTTCAATGAAAAGGGATACTATCGTAAGATTATAATACCTGAAATGGGAAAAGAAATTGAAGAAAAAATAAAAGGAAAAAACCTCTCTTCCACAGTTCAATATGCTCAATCTACGATGTGAACGACAATCGGTATCACTAAAAATACTGCAGGTGTTAATATTCTGATACAATAAAATGAAAAATCAGATTGCAAATGACAAATATATAAATCTAATTATTATAATCAGCTATATACAAAAAGACTGCTGACCAAATTAATTTGAAATAATTTTGAAAACATTGTTTCTAAAAAAATGGATTTTCATTTATTTTATTTACAAATGAGCTGACAGTATCAATTTTCATTTTTCCTTGATCCAGTCAATTCAGTGATTTTATATAATGAAATTGAAAAGATATTCAGTTTCTATGAAAAGAAAATTACACACCAAAGAACAACCACTTCAACAGATAGCTTCAGCATTAACAATAATAGATTAATATCAAACTATTTTAATGACGTGAATCCCTGGGATAGAACTCTGCAAGAATGGAAGCAGGAATACGCTTCAACATTTCCTTGGGGAAAATACGGAGCAATTGCCAGCCGATGTCCAACGATTCAAACACTGTGCGGTTTTCGTAGTTGCCCTAAAAACAGGAAGTTGACATGATAAATCGGTTAAGATTCGAAAAATACATTTAAACTTTGGCAAACAACTAATGATATCACATGGCAAGAAATTTTTTGAAATTTTATTACCTGTGTAATGAAGTTCTTTTCAAACTTTGTAAGGAATTCCAAATAAAGAAGATCATCAGGAGTCAAAGCTTCTTCACCGACTACAGCCTTCATTGCCTGAACATCTTTACCAATAGCGTAGCAAGCATACTGTAAAATAGAAGATAAAGTAAATTAATATTTGATTACTACTGTTGCAAAAGGGGCTATCCATATAAGATGTCACAATTTTGTCAATTTTAACCCCCCCCCCCCCCCTCTAATCATCCCATTTTCATCATAATATAAATTTTTCACATATTGTATCAAATCATTATATTAGACCCCCTAGTGCAGGGATGGCAAACCTATGGCACGTTTCAGAATTTGGATGGCACGCGAACGATTTCCAAGTTCAAAAAATTAAAATTTTGATTAAATAATCCATGAATTATGAATTTATTCCGTTTTATTAATTTTCAAATATTTCCCAAAATAATCGTTAATCGTTTAATTTTTTACTAATTGGACACGCCAGTCAAGAAATAATAACTGATGATTTTTGGCACACTGACCTAAAAAGGTTCGCCATCCCTGCCCTAGTGCGTGACAGTGATGTAGGAAGGGGTCTTGTCGCCCAGGGCGTTTCTTGAATTTGCCGCCCCCTATATTTCCTCTAATTTTGTTTTTAAATCACTTTTTCTATTTTTATCTATGGACTAGAAGTTTTTACTGCAGTTGACTTAATTTTTTTACGTATAAATCAATTTTTTAAAAAAATATTTTTGATAAATGCCGCTCGGGGTGGTCCGCCCCTGCCACCCCCCCTTTGCTACGCCACTGACGTGATGTCATATGTGGACAGCCCAGCCTGTGAGTATAAAACTATTGAGATGAGGATATAATGCTAGGAGAGTCGTCTAAAAGTAGATAATTGAATTGACAAGGATTAGAGATTCAACTATATTGCCTTGTGTAAAATGATTAAATATCAAATAACCTTGTTATTGATCTACCATTACAACTTGACTTGTCACAACTAAAATCTTGGGCGTGTAGCTGTCAAATGTGAGCTCACAAGTTTCATAAATGTTGTTTTTGTTAGAAACGGGCAATGCTCATGAAAATAATTGATAATTCCAATCAATAACGCTGCAGATAATGTGGCAGCCATGACAGTTAATGACATGAAACCATTATTCCTTTGACGGGTAAATACAATAATCAAAATACAAATTGGGTAATTCAATTACACGCGGGTAGTAGGTTACCGACCACTGATCTATACATCAATGAAAAAAATTAGATTCAATTCATAATTGAGCTCAAAAAAAGAGATACTCATTCTATTCACTACAGTGTCAACTATTACATAATCATAAATGCTGCCACAGTGATTTGTTGGCAAAATGATTAATATTTGTGGAGTTTTATAAATTTGTAAATCTCGGCAATCACTATTAGTGAGAGATATTATGGGTTAAAAAAACGGCATTCATTTACCAGCTGGTTAGACACATCAGAGTGATCTTTGCGTGTCATTCCTTCACCGATGGCGGACTTCATAAGACGAGAGAGAGATGGCAGTACATTCACAGGTGGGTAAATTTGACGGTTATGCAACTGTCTGTCAACGTATATCTGTAATAAAAATAAAAAAATGTAATATTCATATGTGGCATCCTGTTTAAGAAAAAATGTTGAGAATTCTCCGTTGGTATATTTCAAAAGCTGATTTCTTGAAAAAAAAAAAATGAAAAGCATTTTCATGTATACATTTATTCAAAATTTACTTAGTCTTAAAAAAAAATCTTATAAAAGAAACAGACCTGTCCTTCAGTGATGTATCCTGTTAAATCAGGAATAGGATGGGTGATATCATCATTAGGCATAGTGAGAATTGGAATTTGAGTGATGGAACCATTTCTGCCTTCAACACGTCCGGCACGTTCGTAGATTGTGGCCAAATCGGTGTACATGTAACCTGGGAAACCTCTACGGCCGGGTACCTCTTCACGGGCAGCAGAGACTTCACGAAGAGCTTCAGCATATGATGACATGTCAGTAAGAATTACAAGCACGTGTTTCTGAAATAATCAATCATTATTATTGCAACAACTGAAAAAAGATTGATGGAGTGTGGCTTTACATAAATTGAGCCAATGTCTACTAATTCTGGAACTAGACTTCATATACTTACACTACTTGATATTATATGTTGTAAAGCTGGGTACTCACTATGTCTGCGCACAAGCAGATCATCACGCACCTGCACCAATTTTTTGTGCAAAATGTCCAAGCAGAGTTACACACATGGAACAGTCTTGGTGCGCTGTTGATGCGCGAACATAATGTGCACACTGCTGAAGACTTTTAAGCTTCATCAAACTTATTTTACATTGATAATATTAGAATAGATAAGATGACAACTATGATTTCTCAAAATTATATTCTAAGAAATTTATTAACAATTGTTATGCCAGAGTTAATGTAATTATATCATAAAAATTCAATGTACCTCGCACTGGTAAGCCAAAAACTCAGCAGCAGTCAACGCCAATCGAGGAGTGATAATTCTTTCAATTGTCGGATCATTGGCCAAATTCAAGAAAAGGCAAACGTTCTCCATAGAACCGTTCTCTTCAAAGTCCTCTTTGAAGAATCGGGCAGTTTCCATGTTAACACCCATAGCAGCAAACACAATGGCAAAATTGTCCTCGTGGTCATCCAGTACAGATTTTCCAGGAACCTAGAGTACAAAAATAATAGAGGTTTTAGATTTCATAATATGTCCATAAGTCATATCAATGTAAGAATACTAGTTAATAATTTATTTTGGTCAAGAAAACTATGAATTTTCTAATATATTTAGTTACAATACCTTAACAAGACCGGCCTGTCGACAAATCTGAGCAGCAATTTCATTGTGAGGCAGACCAGCTGCAGAGAAAATAGGAATTTTCTGTCCACGAGCGATGGAGTTCATAACATCAATAGCAGAGATACCTGTTTGGATCATTTCCTCGGGGTAAATACGTGACCACGGGTTAATAGGCTGGCCTTGAATGTCGAGGAAGTCTTCAGCCAAAATTGGAGGTCCCTTGTCGATTGGCTTTCCGGATCCGTTGAACACTCGACCTTAAGGCATAATAATTATTATATGCGACCATTGATTTTCAAATTCCAAATTCATTTCCAAATTCCAAATTCGCAGTTTATTATTGAAGACGATATTTCAGAATTATATTCAATACTTTGAAATAAACATACACGCATTTAGTTCAAATGAAAATAGTATGCAACATATATACAGTCGAACTTGGTTATTACGAGGAAGATGGGACCGACTTAATTTGCTCGTTATAAGTATTACTCGTTATATCAGAGAATAGGTATTTTTAAATGCCCATTCATGAAGACATGAAGTATCCGGAGCGGTCACATAACAAAAAAAGTCGCAATTCAAACAAAAATACACAATTAGAATTTATTTACACACCCATTAATGATACACATATTACATTTTTCTGTTAATCCACTTACCTATAAAATTTTAAATTGATTGTTTGCTCGGTATGCCCAAAAAGTAGCTCATTATAAATGTATGGAGAAAACTATAAACTAAAATGTCAACGAATGTTTCCTCATTACAAGCGAGACCTCGCTTTTTCCGTGATCGTAATAACTGAGTTCAACCATATACATATATATATATGATTTTAACGTTATTCCACAATCTCTTTCTAAATTTCTTTGGCATCTAATTAATGTCAAACAATTTTCTTCAAGTATGAAAAAAAACATGTGTAAACTAACTATTTTTTTCTTAACAAATGACATTTTGAAACTGTATTTTATGAATACTACTTACCCAGCATATCTTCTGAGACTGGAGTCCTGAGAATATCACCAGTGAATTCACAAAGTGTGTTCTTAGCGTCAATACCAGAGGTACCCTCAAAAACTTGAACAACAGCTTTAGTTCCGCTGACTTCCAGGACCTAAATTAAAAACATAAATATGGTTGCTTTAGTTCGTTTACATAAATATTACATAGAATATTACAGAATACACAAATTATGTAATTTAATTGAAATCGAAAAGATATTATACCTGTCCTGAACGGATTGTGCCATCATTTAGTCGCAGCTGCACAATCTCCGCAAATTTGGGGAACTTCACTTCATCCAAGATTACAAGCGGGCCGTTAACACCCGATACGGTCTTATAGGCTATGAAAAGGAAAAAATTCAACTGTTTAAGAAAAACATGTAAAATGAGGGATTTTCGAGTGATATTTTAAATTTTATGAAATAGGATACTGCGGATGACGATTACCTCATCAAAAAAATATAAAATAGCTGGTAACAAAGAATATTATAAAGAAAAGGGCAAATTCAATATTAAAGATTTCCTGAAAATTGCGGCAACCCCAAGATTCAACATTGCGTTTAGCTTGAGGAATAGTAATATTGTTAACATTTTTTTTTTAAACTAAGCTATCCAATTGACAAGGGTGTGTTATTATGTTTTATTTGAATATACATGTTTTTTCAGTGAAAAAGCAATGTTATCCAAATCCAAGATTAAATTAACTGAAAGGGTTCTTTTCGTATAGCGTATTATGAATTCATATCAGAAATTAAAATACCATAAGAAAAATAATTGTTATCACATGACTACTTTCAACTAAAAAATAGTGAAACGATTTGAGGAAAGTAGTACATATTTACTTAATAATTTAATATCAATCTTTCAATAAGCATGTCATCATAGAATTTGGCTTATAATCAATTGTATTTAAATTGTATATTGTTCAAAATCGATTGGGCACAGCTGAGTTTGTACATCCCACATATAAAAAAAAATATGCAGTAAGATTTAACATTAGCAATGTAATTAAATACTTACTTAGCCTTGGCTGCGATATAAAATCCCTGGAAACAGCAAGGATGTGTTCTTTGTGGGCCTGCTTGGCATTAAGAGTTGTGTTGAACGACATCTTGAACAATTACGAGAAAATCCGTCAACTGAACAGTATCAGCTACTCACAGAAAATCACGTCTGAAGGTTCACGTGATATCACGTGACTACGCTGCCAGCTGCGTTTGCTGCGCCCAGAGTATTGAGCGTTTGCTTTTGCGCTTTCATATTCTACAGCCTTTAAATGCGACGATAATTTCATATAAAATAGGTATATTATACCTAATTGTTATTTCTTTATCATTTCAATTTGAATTTTAAAAAAAATTCTAGTGTCCTTTAATTAAAACCATTTTGCGTGCATTATTATAATATTAAACAATTTCGCTACATTTTTTTTTATAAAACCTGTTATTTTTGATAAGTTTAGTTAAATCAAAATAAATAAAATTAATCGTCGTCATAATTATTACTACTTCTAGTTGATGATAACAATATAATTGTTTACTTTATGATAAAATGTAAAAGTTTTTTTAGAATGGCAGCCCTAGGCATATTTTTTTAATATACCTTTTGTACGCGTTGCGAGGGCACGTCAGTTTTGTTTGGCGCTCCGTTCGACGAAAAAACATTAAAATTTATTATCGCGGCACAGTTTCGTTCGTTTTATTAAAATGTCAGCAGTTGTTAAAAGATTACCTCGCATTTCTAATGCAATTTTTAATCATATCGGAGCGTGCTCATCGGTGAATAATGGTGCAAAATATAATAGAAATTATTTTACGTACACAAACGAGCCCTCTCAACCTCTTGACAGAGAACCAGAATGGGTAACCGCTGAAGAAGCATTCAAGAAATGTCTCAAATCCGGTAAATCATTCATAATACATATTATTTTATTAAATTAGTTGTGGTTTATTTTTTAATGTTTATTCTTATTTGAAAGTTATACCAAGCACGGTATAATTAAACACTCTATAATAATTGTTAAGTAAACAACTATAATACAAGAGCCCAAATTTACCCCCAGATAATCGAATGCTTTTGAATAATATGAATTTCAAAAAATATTCTTGGATTTGATGTATTTTTTTCGAATTCATATTAGGTTCTCCAATAAGTTTCTCAAAACTGAATATTAAATTTCTGTCACTACAGCTGGTCACCATATAGTGACACTTCATATTATACTTATATGAAATATACAATGCTTCTCTGAAAATATAGAATATTTTTTAGTGCGGTCTTTATAAAAATATCTCTTTAACTTATTGTGCTAGAACGAGACTGTTAAATTATTACATGCGACTGTTATAGAATCTAGACCGTAATTATATCAATTATTTATCTAATCGATATTATTCGGTATTTCACTGTTTACCATGGAAAGCCATGTTCTGAATCAGCGTTCGTCAACCAAAGGGTCGCATTCGAATGTTAGCTTACCTATCAATTATCCTCGATGGCCTTAAATTATACATACTAAGTACGTAATAAGTAACTAAGCTACTAATTATAAACCTATCTTATCAATAAACATGCCTTAATAAACTTTATACCTGTACCCGGTACCTATCCTACTTATATCAATTTGGATTCGTAATTTCAAATTAGATATCGCATTAATAAGGTTACGATTTACGAACCGCTGTTCTGGATTGTGGTCATGTTTACATCTATAATATTCTCTATGTGGAAAGTGCTCCAGTACTCCTCGATCTTTTTCACCAAACAACATTTAGTTTGAAATATTTAGAATGTGGATTTAGGAAGAAGTCATAAAAGCTGCATAACAATGATTTTAATAATTTAGTTGTACAGTGGTAACGATTTCTACAAAGTAACCGTGATTCATCGAAAATTTGATATGTTATGGTTTAAAATTGAATATCTTTAAAATTCTTTACTTTTTGTAAAAAATATGAAACTGATAAGAAATCATAAATATCGTTTTTATAGTCTTATGGATTCCAAGGGAATTTCAAAAAAATCATTTGAAGATAAATTTGGTATTTATCTGCTATACATTTACTGAGTTTACATTTGCAGTATTGATTCAACGTAAAATGTATGTATCGACTGGAAAGGGAAAAGAACGCAACCCTTAGTTTTTCCAAAACAGTTTTTTTCGATAATCACAGTGTATACAACTCGACACACGTTCTATCAAAAGGATGGAAGCTGAAAATGCCGAATTAGTATCTAAATTTAGGATTTAAGTTTGAAAAAAGAAAGGTTTGTTAAAATTGCATCCAGGAAAAAGGACCTAAAAAAGGTTTTTCTTGAACAATTTATTAAATTAATATTAGGCTAAGTCAATAAAAAAACCAGTTTATCAGTCACCGTGCACTTCAGGGTTGTGTATATTTCATAAGTTTTTTTGTGTCTCCTGTAAAATTTTATATGTGTGGGTTACGTTTTTCCTTTCCACGGTCGCTATGAATGTACATTCGGGAAACTTTTCCCGACGATCGCAATTAGTTAGTGTTCACTCATTTACCTTAACTATGATACAAATTAGATATTTTTTAATCCTCGCACACTTAGCACCAGTAGCGTAGCAACGGAGGTGCGACAGGGGCGGACCGCCCCGGGCGGCAAATATTTGGGGGCAACATTTTCAATAATAAATACAATATTTTTCGAGAAATTATAATTATTCATAAAATAAATTAAGCCACCTGTAGTAAAAACTCCTAGTTCATAGTTAAAAGTAGTATAAGCTATTTAAAATCAAAATTAGAGGAAGTATTGGGGGCGGCAAATTCAAGGACCGCCCCGGGCGACAGGACCCCTTCCTACGACACTGCTTGGCACACCAGCTTGCATAAATAATGGGTTGGAAGGTTGATTATGAAGTATGAGTTGAGAACCATAGCATAAAAATGTCCAATTGACAGGCCAATCATTCTATTAATTTTTTAAGTAGGGTTTGGGCTATTCCAGTACATAGTGGATTGCTTACATACATGATTGTGTGTATTTACCAGTGGCTCTATAACTTTGAACACCGAAAGAGTGATTACAACTTTTCGTTATATATTTATTATTATTTACAAAAAAATAGGAATGTGTTCATGTGATCTTTTGATTGATCTCTATTAAGTTGGGTATAGAGAGTATGTACTTTTGGTTCGGTGATTCTTCCGAACACGAATTCTCCGAACACGAATACTCCAAACACGAATTCTCCAATCGAGAATACTCCGAACACAGAACCTTTCGCACATAGAATACTCATAATAGTACACTTCAATATTTAAATTATGAAAATATTTTTTTTATTATAATGTGTAATGTCTTTAGTTAATTATGCCAAATATTTTTCAGAATGGAAACAAGCAAAATATTTAATTATTATGTAAATGAACAGTTTATCATCGATTAATACGTATTTTGACTTATTAATTTAGAAAAATTGTCCTGTATTCTAATAAGGCCGACATTTTTGATAATATTGATAAGAAATATTATTCATATAGATATTTAATATTGAAAATTCACATACAAAGTATTTTTACTAATTTTATTATTTTAATTCTTATTGATACACATTTATTATACATTTACTTGACAAATTCAAAAAATGAATCTGAAGAATCGGTTTGTTCGAAGTATTCTTATTCGGAGTCTTCGTGTTCGGAAGGAAGAATCCGTTCACCGTACTTTTATCCCGTGATAATATGTTTATTATAATATTAATAATATCAATACATTATGAGGCAACTACGTCCATGCTAAGGTTGATGTAACTACTTTAAATTCAATGTGCGTACTACAATGAACTACACCTTATTTATTTTCTTTAGTTTATGAAAGGTGACTTTGCCGATTCGTGTAAGGTGTAATAAACTTAAAACACTTTTTGTATGCCTCTATAAATACAACTCTTAACCCCCGTATGACCGCTATACAAGCCATAGTCTCATGATTTTTCTCACGAAAATGAGTTCACTTTTTAATGGTGTAATCTTTAATATATTACTATATTTCCTCAAACTGCACTTTATTCGCTCGAAAATACATTTGGAATTGTTCATTATCTTTTACAAGTCGTCAAAAAGAGTATAAAATTTACCATTTGTTGATTTATTTCGAGAATCCAATATCTTCGGTTCTTTCATTTTCTTATTTACAAGATAAGCAAAAAACCTTTTCATTAGATCTTCTTCTAAATCGCAATCGAATTCGTTGAAAAGTATGTCTATAATTTGTATTACGAACGAGACCAGACGATGTAACGTGGCGTCGCGTGTTACATGTGTGCACGGCTTACATCGGGTGTGGAGTGGCGTGTTGGTAATGTTTCCACCTTTAATCGTGTCCGCTCCCAATGTGGTCGCATATGGACTCCTAGTGGAGTTTATCTCAACAGAAGTGTTTCTACGAGAACTGCTTGTTACCCAGTTTTTCAACCTATCTTTTTTTCAAAGAAAAGAGGGACGGAATAAAATGTCTAGAAGAGGACTAGTTGTTAGCTAACCGCTCTCTTTTAGGTTAGGATGGGTGAGAGGAAATTCAAGATATCACATACATCCATAACAGAAATCCAAAAATCAATTTACATATATAAACTGTCCGTACTGGGATTCGAACTCGTGACCTCCGTTACAGAAGACAACAAAATTGACCACTCGGCCACGCAACCGGCATATATCCTTTACATCAGTGTTCACTAAAATGTGGTACGCGTACCTCCCTCCCCTGGGGTACGTGAACAGTTTGGTGGCAGTACGCGCAAGACCGGGCTTTGGCTGTGCCTGGTGCAACAAGCAGCTTATCTATTTTGATTGTTATTAAAGTATATGCATTTTTTACGAGGGTTACTCGGTGTAACGAAAATTATAGAAAGGGTACACATATGTCCAAAGTTCGGAAAATACTAATGTAAAATTAACGTAGATATTATTTACCATCAAAAAATAATCATAAATTTGTTGTAATTAAATAATTTCATTCAAAATTTAGGATACGATACGACGTCTGATAATACCCACCCTTTTTAAATCAGTACTAGACTTAGGCAAAAGTATAAGTTTTTTTTCTTTTAGTGAAAAATGATTTGCCGTTCAAGCCTTTCTTTACTGTACCTACACATTTTCAAGAAGTTTTTATTCATCTCTGTATGGATACGTTGTTTTCAAAGCGCAAAATATTTAACTAAACTCAGAGAATTTCACAGTCATTCGAGATGAACACGGGGTGAAAATATATTACCAAACATTGATAATTTGAAAAAAAAAAAAATTGTGTCTAAAAATATCACAGCATTTCATGCATATAAGGAATAGTTAATTGTCTGGCTGGCGCCTAATTTTCATAATATTTTCATCTAGTGTAATTTTAAATTATATTTCTTACTACTAATAACATTATTATTCTCATACCATCGTCAGCCGTGTTTTTATTTTCTCTTGGATAAGCGCCAAAAATCGAGTGGAACGTGTGGAAATGTTTTTGCATTATCGACCTGGTATTTACGAGTCACGATATCTTAGACTCAAAAGAAATGCATTTTTAATACATAAACTACAACGAACGGTACGCAGCATGTCCGTACAGATTTTACATACAAATGTATATGTTATATAAAAAAATATCTTTGGATTATACGATACTAACTAGTGATAAGACTAGTGGTTGGCTAATCGCTCTCGCTGTGTCACGATTTTATGATAGGACGAGTAAGGGGTAATTTTTAAGACATAGACATCCATACTAGGGCATCCAATCACGAACCCTTTTTGTAATCCCGGGATTAAAAAAAATGTCACTGTCCAATTTCAAAAAACCCAGGAATTTACGGAATACCCAAAATGACAAAATGTGGAACTTTTTTTAGGCTCTTTCGGAGATTTTCAAAAATTTTGTTTGCATGTCGATTTCAAAAACTAAGAAATTTGCGGATTTCCCAAAATGACAAGAAAATGGGATTGTTTTTTAGGATTTATAAAATTATCGCGAATTTTGCACTTATCCTCAATCCCGGGATTTCGGGTTCACGAAATTCGATGGGATCCTGGGATTGGACGCCTTAACGCATACCTTTAGAAAGAAGTCCATAAATCGATTGAAAAAATAATTTATGATGCTGTCCGTATTGAGATTCTAACCCGTGAGTTTCGTAACCAAATCCAACGACGTTAACCGCTGGACCACGGATCCGGTGAGTGACCCGAACATCTTGATTGCAAAATTATTTTTTTATGTTTGGTTTATGTGTTTGTATTACTTTTATTTGTGTGTAAAACAATGAAACAGCATTACCGTAAACATTAATATAAGCAGTAATTGTCGACTTTTCACCTAATTTTCAGGCGTGTCCTACCTGAAAATTTAATGAAAAACTCTTTCGTGAGGAACACCACAGTATAGGTATAAGCAGTGGCGGATTACCATTTACCCCATAAGTGAATGAGGCGCGCGCTTGGGCCCCAAAAATCACTTACATTATGGAACAAATATGGTTTTAGTTCAGATTTAAATATAATTTGTGTTAAATTTGAATCGTTCAAATTATGTACATTCATACAGATTTTGTCACTAGCGACCCGGGTTTCGCCTTTCGGCATTTTTATGCGAAACCCGGGTCGTTAGTGACAAAATCTGTGTGATTGTACATAATTTAAACGATTCAAATTTAATATTGAAATTCCACCAAGCACCTTCAGTCGGAATTATATGTTTTGTATTAATTTACATGGAGTTTTGCAACGCTTTATTTTGTTAAAAAAACAATGTCTCTTGGTGCTATTGCGCGTAGGGTCCCATGTTCTTAATCCGCCACGGGGTATAAGTAATAAAATAAGTATCAATATGTACATATACTACAATAGAGGTTTCATGAGAATGATTTGCATATTATTCTATCTGATTATGTATTTGACTTTTAAAGAATATGCTAAATTGGTGACATCTGACTACATATTATTATGTTGAATGTAAAAGTATTCCCTTAGGGGCCGTTTCAATTATTTGTTATTAAGAATCTATCAAGGCATCGGTTGATCAATATTTAATATTGGATGCTCAAAGTGCCTATCAAAAATTACGTTTTGGAGGTCAATGAAAATAACAACCGGTGGCGATTGCGAGTTATTTATATTCCTTGACTACGTGTTGCGATATTCGTAGAACGAATCGCGAGCCCGAAGTTTAATATTCTTGTTACACTACATATTTATATAAGTACACACACGATGTTTCTATGCTATGTATTATATATTATGTAATGTTGTACGATTTAAAGTCCTATGATTTGTAATTCTCACGAAACAATGACCATGTGATCCATTAATGACTGTCTATTCTGTCAACATTAGCATTCTTGCCGACCTCGAGAAATGAAAATTTTATTATATATTTTAGTATTATCTATGTTTTATAAAATAACATTATTCGACATAACAAATACTTGTTGTTTATTGTTGTTTTGGTATATTATCATAAAATAAAATTTCAATTAAAACAACTTTTATAAACGTAAATATGAGCTTATTCAAGAAAATATGATGTTATTCCACTTGTATCTGTCACATTGGACAAATTCAAATATGTATTTTTTTTCTATAAAAGCATTTAATTTTCCTCCAGCCGAATTTATGTTAGTGATACTTTCAACTTTCTCTGCCATACTCACCCAACAGTTCTCGAACCTCACTCGTACATGCTGTCGAATTACTCAGAAAAGGATAATATTGACTATCAAGTATCAACCGACCTTCATTTAATATCCTACTATTGAAGGCACTATGCTCTGCATCGAGAGCAGTGTGGCTGAAACCAAATATGAACGCTGCTTGTTTTTTTTGACATTCAAACAACTGATTAGTCAACGATTATTAAAATGCACTATAGCCATTATCAAAAAGGTCATCGCTCTTTAACATATTCGTATTATATTTATCATGGAACATTCTGTTTATAGGTATATACTGTTACTTTTTTTTATTGTAAAACCGTCTGAATTATTCAATGGTTAGTAAATTATTAATTAAGCAGGGCAGTTTCCATAGATTTATGTATTTGAAAAACTTGAGGGTAAATAATAGGGCTTAATCTATTCGAGTAGTGTAGATTCATTCGTTCTATTTATATGACTGGGTCAGGATTTCATAATGCTCACATTAACGTATGTATCTAAATATTCTGAATACATACATATAATATAACTGTATTCTCCACAGAACAGTTCGTTCACAAACTAATAGCTCGTTCGTGCAAAGAATATAACGATGCATTTTAAACTGAACCACATAACCTACGTGTCGCACACAATCGTAGCGGGAACCGTTTGGTTACTCTGTGGGAATTGATTTTTGACATAATAAATCTACACAGGAATTTCTCTTTCGAGCACTTGCAAAAATGTTAAATATATCTGGTTTGTCTTTGAATACGATCAAATAATATAGTACTTACGTTGTGCGGTCAGATGAGAGTCAGAGAGACTAACGACGAAGGTCTAATTAAAAGTGTTTTCTGGGATTTGTAGAGTACATAGGTTACATTATTTTTTTACGCCACGCGCATACATTTACCTCATTAAGAACTGATCGAAACTTACTTTTTATTCAAAATATATTTAATTTTTATCTAACATTCAAAATTTATTCCCAAATTTCATATTAAATGCATCGTTCCTATTTTACGCGACTGTTGCTAAAAACGGTAATTATTTTCACATGGGTTCTGGGTATTAATATTTGATTGAATTATTATGCTGATATCGAATTTCGTTGGATTGTAGACATAGGATTTTGTGATTGCAACGCAACACTACGAAATAATGCGATCTAATCATGTCTACGTTATTTCATATCAGCAATACTAATGTAATTTATTGATATGCCGAATTCAGTTTTTACATTGAATAATTTTTGGCTTCGTAAAAGACATGCTGCCCACGAACACTATTTTGACAATAATATAAGACGATAACTAAGTAATGTAACAACGCTATCAACAATATTTATAATTTTAAAAGTTGTCAAAAACTGCGCTTGACCTCTAGCGAGGTCGTCAATCGGTTCTCCTTTCCGAACAAAGTTCAAATTATATTTTATTTATTTTAGATTTGTTTATTTACTTTTCGTAATATTAACATAGGTAATCAGTAAATATTTATGTATGCATTTTTGTAGTGACCGATTTAAATGTCAATTAATATGGAATATGTACCTACCCGCCTTTGTTCTTATTTGTATTGCGGGCAAATAAAATTCCCTATTTTTGGTAAAAAATAAAAAAAAACTTTGCGATTGCCATTTACCCGAAACCTTAATCCACAATTTTTTTTATTACAAAACCGAAACCGTGAAATATTTTCCATAACCATTGTTTCCGTTTTAACGAAAAAACTAAGCGCTAAGTTTGTTAATTTATTTATAATGTACCAACTACCAATACATTAGAGGTCTGTACGTCGGGCGGGTAAAGCCGATCAAGATTCGGTCTTGGGCCAGGCCCGGGTAAGGAATTTATTTTTCAGAAAAATATTTCGATCTATGCTCGTATCATGATTCAGCCATGCGTCAATACTGTAACAAATTAATGAATTTTAAAAATATCAAGAAAAGGTTGAAAACCAGTGCAAGAAGAAAATATTTTTTTCCGTGGTCGGTTTAGTGGTTCATGATCGAGAAACCAGTAATAAGATTTTTGGACAAAAAATAAAAGTTACAAAAATCTTCCCTGAAGTGGAAGAATTGCGTAGCATTCAGTTAGTTTTCAAGCTGCTTTTATAATTAATATTTCAATAAAATATATATTATTATACATTTTAAAAAGATCGGGTTTCTTTCGAGTTGAAAAATATAATTCGGGTCTGGGTTGGCTATGCTCGGAATGGGTAAATTCATCAAATTTCAGCCTGTGCAGACCTCTACTATATATAATATTTATTATTAATTAACACAAAAAATTTATGAAGTAAGTATTGAAATTAATATACCAGACAAACAATTATTAGTTATATAACAACAGCTTTCCAAACCCAAAAAGTCGTCCATTGAAAAATATATTTTTTCTGTGTGTCTATATTTTCAAGTATATTTATTAATTCTTTTTTTTACAATCTTGTTATCATTAAAAATATTAGTGTTATCTTTTTTTGAAAAGATTTACAGCTTAATTTTATCTCTAAAATCATAATCAGACATGTAATAATAGTTAAGTACATTTTTGCATTTGAATCAAGGTACAAGTTTTTTTTTATACGTATCATTTTTACTACCACGAGGAAGATACTGCTAGATTTTGTATTCCTTATTTTCCTAAATTCAAATGTCAGCTTAATGTTTGAATTTCATTCAACATTCTTAATATATTGTTTTCAGGTCAGACGGTCTTCGCTCAAGGAGCCGCTGCTACTCCTCAGCATTTACTGGCGGCCATGACAGAGCAAGGCAAGGCTGCCGGGTTGAAAGGCATCACTGTATGTCACATGCATACTGAGGGCAAAGCGCCCTACACTGAACCAGATTGCGAAGGAATCTTTAGGTTTGTATTCGATCCTGTTAATTGGAACAGTGTTCTTCAACCTGTGGTCCGCGGACCGGCACCAGTCCGCAAGAGTTTATTGCCGGTCCGAAATATTTTTATAATTTTTACCGATCTGCGAATGTAAAAAGGTTGAAGAACACTGAATTGGAAGACATCGACAATATACATTGTAAAATAATTAACTGTGAATGTTCCCCGCGCACTCCAATACAACCATTCAAATATATTTTTTTTAAATTTAAATAACCCTTATTGACTGAAATAAATTTAACATTTTCATAATTGAACTAGAATTACATTCTTATCAATTATCTGAACAAGATATTGATCTAAGTGGAGTATATAATAAAAGGATTAGTTGTAAGAAACAACGTAAAAAACTAGAGAATTTATAATGTAATAATAAGCTTCTGATTATTTGTTTTATTCTGCTTGCTTAAATTTTATTTGTGATTTGAATGGAATGAGTTCTGTTATTTCTTATGTTTTACTTAATACACTTATTTATAAATTATCAAATGATAATATTTTTTATCATACAAATCAAAATAAAAAAACATTATTTTTCATACAAAATATGACAAATTATGCCACGCATTTGTTGGATTGGTCCGCGCAGCTAACCTCTCATCTTAGAGGGAACATTGACTGTGACATATCTGTGGAGTTTTAATAAATTGAATGTAACTTGTATCAGCCTTCTTTATCGGCTTGATAGGCTTGGGCGAGCAATAGTTTGGCCTGTCTTTAGGTTTTTTTTTTGTTAGTTTAAAATATTTTTTATCAATTCAATATGGTCCATCATCCGATCAGACACACTTGTCTTAGTCATTACCATTTCATTGCGAGGGTGTCCTTGATTTATCTTTACTGTACCTACGAACTTCCCGTTTGCAAATATACCTTAAACTCAATGAGCTTTTTCCAAAACTTCGTTTTCCTTCTAACCTTTTTATAAACATATTTTTCATTATTAAATTATCAGTCCTGTACAGTTACGGATTGTGTCAGAATCATGTAGTCTGAGGGTTTATACAGTTTTTTTCTTAGATCATTATTGTATTTTTCCAATATTAGGCGACTGTGTAATCAGTGGCAATGCATTGGTTTTGGTTTTCCTCATTCTTCCATTTTATTTGCCTGGCAGGAGTGTTCTATTTTTATCGATAACAACATATCATTGTGGTGTGTCTTCTTATCATTCATGGTTGGAAATATCGCGTAAGTCAAATGACTTTAGTTCATAATTGCCGACATTTCTAAGGATAAAGAAATTTACATTACATTTACCCATGGACATGTTAACAATAAGTGTCAAGAAAATATTTTTTAAAAAATATATTCAAAGAGTTGAGGTTTTAACATCATCTATATCGAATGACGCGTATTCCACGTCCCCAGGTGCCAAGGTGTTGAAATGAGTGTATAGTTATATATATATGTTTATTTAACATTTATATGTAATAAAAAGAGTTTTTTTCCACACTCTAAGTAAGCTTTCCGAACTGGAATGAAAATTTTCATTTAGTTTAAAGATAAATATATTGTTAAGGAAATAAAGTATCTGTGCCCATACAAATGTTGCCTGGAGGATTTCCAAAAGTATATTTTAATATGTATATAATCTTTGAAATAGTAGGTTTGAAGATGCAATATTTTAACACATAAAAATGTAGGCTATTTTTGGTATGTTACAACATTTAACTTTTCAACCAAAATTGGATATACAATTTTTTAGCTCTGAGCCATCGCAATTTTTCAAAAATTGTCTTATCACCTTGGTACTGAAACCATCCAAATAGTGTCTTTGAGCCACTATTTGTGATAACTTATTTTTTTCCCTATCATAAATCCAGCATTTATGCAGTCGCTTAACTCATTCGCATTGGGGCAATTTTGCGAAATTTTACAAAAAATACTTTCGAAAAAAGGGTATAACTTTAAAACTATTTGACATTTTAAAAAATAATTTGAACACCAGTTGTACAACACCTTGTTGCATAATACTTTATATATTTTAGCCTGCTTGTATTAGCGATACTCAACTTTTGTATTTTTTAATATAGTAAATCGGGTATTTGACATCGTACACGTAATAAATAACAAGTAACGTAATAATATACATGTGCTCCTGTTTATTTTATTTATAAACAAAAATAGAAAACGTCAGTTTATTTTTAACCTACAATTGCTTATATTTTGGTGGCCTATTTTTTTAAGTTATATTTTAACTGCTGATTTTTCATCGCTGAAATCACGGAATAAAAAAATTATTTGTGCATATATATTAATATTTTATTTTTTAAATGATGCATCAAACATTTGTTACGCGATATCTGTAGAGAATCTAAAACATTTGTCGCATTGGATTCATATATTTCAACACGTCAGTCAGACCAGCGAAAAGACTCATACGAGTCATCCGTAGCCAATGTTTTAATAATGAAGTATATTACTGCTTAACTCTTACCACTCCAATGTCGACCGTCACTCGACATGATCTGATACATATTTTTATGTGATGGAATTTTTTTCTATCTTTGCCTTGAATACACAATTGAAATACATGATTTGACAAGCTGTTTAGAAATTTTAAAAACTTGGGACGCTTTGCGACAACTCCCTCACGTGAACAAAAGAATGGAATATTTTGGGGGTGCTTGCATGTAGTGATGGAACAAAAGCAGTCGCGTTGAGGTTACACAAACATCTGTTGTCCTGCTGTGATATTTTGTGATAAAAATTGTTGGGTCATTATTATTTGAGACTGACTGATAACATTGATAAGTAATTTTTCTTGTAAATTTATTGTGACAGCAATGTAATAAACTTTCAATCCAAAAATCATGTTGAATAAAAATTAAAAAAAAATAAAACGAAAACGACTTGTGTCGCCTAAAACTTCAATCATAAACAGAAAAACACATATTACCTATATGATAATGAATTTAATAGTGGAGACAATAGTGACTATACCAAAGAATTGGATGATATATTTGACAATTTACAAAATTGACAAAACCATCGCTCGATCCTGAAGGCCGCAGTAAAAAAAACGCTGACACCCCTCCTTTTTTTTCGACTGTCGAACATATAATGGGTTGATTACGCTCTTTTTCCAAATGCTCGAGTATAATTTTTTGATCAAAGTGAATATTTTGAAGTCAAAAGGCTGCAGGTTCCCCTCCACTGGACTAAGCCAACAAAAGATACTGATGCAACATCTTGTGCCATAAACCCACATTTTTTATTTAACCTTGTTTTTGTATTTTTAACAACAATATCTTTTTATGTGCAAATTCATTAAAAATGGCTTGGACCTGGTGGAATTTTTTTTAAAACCTTTGGAATGCAAAAGGTTAAAATAGTAAATTCTAAAATATTGGCAAATACACTGAAGAAATAAAATTAGGATGAAAAGGTTGTATGATAAAAAATAAAACCTGTTTTATATTGAAAACATAAAATAAATTATTGTTATTTATTGATAAAAATAATTAATAATTGTTTGCTTGATTAAAATTAAATGTTAATGTCCCGTATAATAATTAAAAATCACTTGGAAATGAAAACCTATTTTAGTCTTTACCTTGTGGCTGTATTGTATAATAATGATTTTAATGACTCTTTCATAAACTAGGGATTATAATGCCATTAAAACTCATTACTACATTAAAATGCATATAATATGATATTCTCTTATTTCAGTGATAGGAAGGTTGATCAACAATGAGAATGTATTAAATATTCATTAGTTTTAAATTCTCTGTATCATTTTCAGAAAATAAATATTTTTTTGAATGTTTAACAATATGTCTTGGACCAACTTTGTCAAATCTTTAACGACATTTGAAATCCATCTTAACAGCTTAACGACCGCACGTTTTTTTTATAGAATTTCACCTGGTGGACGGGCAATTTTGCGAAAAATTCGCAAAAATTGTAATTTTACTAAATTCACTATAATTTGTAAACCAATTGAGATATCTTTACCAAATTTAATTTTATTAGCTTCCAGATACTTCGCCTATACGCATATATGAGTCCGCCTGCCAGCAACCTTTGTTTTTCAAATACTCAAATATGCATCCGTGGTCGTTAAGCTGTTAAGAAATATATTTTAAGAACAGTGCTCAAAGATATTTCAAATTTGAGTTTGCCCTTGTCTCTAGAATTACAATTAAAATTGTATCATACACTGTATGTTAATTTACATACAGGGTTACGAATAAAGATAGGCTCACTATCTGTTAGTACTAATTTATAATATGCATAATATGTAAACTAGTTTTGTCAACCCAGTATTCTCGTAAATTAATTTTCAATACTATAATTTACTCATGTCATCTGCCAATTGTAAATAGGTCAGTAATTGAAATTATGTGCAATGAATGCAAAAGTGATGACACAATCGAAATATTTTTCACAGGTCTCTGTCTACGTTCATGGGTGGTAATGTTCGAAAAGCTGTAGCAGAAGGCCGAGGAGATTGCATTCCTATCTTCCTGCATGAAATTCCACAACTCTTTCACAGAAAGATCGTCAAGCCAGACATTGCTCTCATACAGGTGCTTTTTCATTTTTATTAATTATTTAACTGATTTACACTCAATGCAAGGAAGCAATCTTTCTGGATTGAAGAATAACATAAAAAAAATGGTTTTATGTATTTTTTTTTTTAAATAACTTACATATCAATGGGAAAAAAGAGAAGAGTTTTAAACTATTTCTTTATATACTTAACTTTTCCACCAACTGTCTAATCATACTGTTCCTTTAACACATGTTGATTTCTGAAAATAGCTTCAATTGATCCTTATATGATAGTATAAGCAAAATATTAATAATAGATATTAAACAACATTACAGGTACTATTCCATAACCTGTCATTACAGTTATGTAATGTCTTGTTTCCTAAGGTTTTATTACTCAGAGATTGAAGCAGCTTATAACCTATAATAGACAGTAATTTTACAATTAGAGATAAAAAGCATTTGGAGGCACAAAGTTAATTTGTTTAATCATAGGACATTAATGGTGATGTCATTTACAGATTTCTCCTCCCGATGCTCACGGTTACTGCAGCTTGGGAACATCTGTGGACTGCGTTAGGGCGGGATTAGTAAATTCAAAGATTATTATAGGTTTGTTAAATAAAATATTGTACCCATCGCATATTTAGTAATAGCAAAAAGTTTTTGTTTATTAAACCAATTATTGATTATTTTCATGAAATAGTACTTAATTGTTTGTATATATTTACTTCCTTGAAACTGCAACATTGCACAGAAACAAATAAATATCTCCTTTTCAAAAATTTCAAGAATTAGGTCCAAATACATTAGTTTTTCTCAGACCATTTTATGATTGATGTAATATTTCTGGAAAATGAATATCATAGGAAACTTATTGAATTTGATGCTACATTTTGGCGAGATCCTTGAGATTTTTATTTATTTTATCCTCTTGTTTTTCAGGTCAAATAAACCCTTACATGCCCCGAACTTTTGGTGATGGTATTATCCACGTATCTCACTTAGACTATGCAGTTAAATTTGATTCACCTCTTCCTCAACACGGAGGAAAGCCACCCTCTGCTGTAGAGACCAAGATTGGACAGTTAATCGGAGATAACTTAGTAGACGATGGGGCTACTCTTCAAATGGGTAAATGATGTTATTTAAAAAAATAATCTCAATGTTTTTTCTCCATCATCGTATTATGTATGAATTCTCTTTTTTTATTTAATGTTCATTCTGATATGTTATTTTTTTTTGTTGCTATGGTCTACTCTTTGCATGGAGAATGTATGCATCATAAATATTTAACAAAGAGGATTTTTTTGTCACTAAGTTTTGCCAAAGATTTTTCTACTGAATATTTGCTGAAATATACTGTTCATGTATTTTTAAATTTCAGTGGCTTTGGAAATTAATACATATGTAATACGGTTTGAAAAACGACTTTTTTATAGGTATTGGCAACATTCCTGATGCAACATTAGCAGCTCTGAAAGGTCATAAAGACCTTGGAATCCACTCTGAAATGTTTAGTGGAGGTGTAGTCGATCTTGTGAAACGAGGCTGCATCACAAATAACAAGAAGGTAATCCACAAGGGAAGGATTGTTGGATCCTTCTTGATCGGCACACAGGAACTTTACGATTTCGTGGACAACAATCCGTTTATTGGTTAGTATTGATAATTTGTAATACCATTCCAATGTAAAAATTTTCAATAGATATCTAATTAAATTTTTCAATTTTGGATATCTGATAATATCAGGCTATTAGCCTATTGCGCAACTCATCTTTCAGAAAAGTTAGGAACACATGAATAGGATCGGTAAAACAGATTTTTAGCCAAGAGTCATAAAGGTTATTGACATCCATGACCTTATAGCTACCGCACGCACAACCACCGAACGCGACCAATAGTGGTCACGTTTTTATTAGTTGTATACAATAAAAAATGCGACCATTAGCGGCGAGTACCGGCGTTTGCCGCAGCTTCTGAAAGGAACGCGACCACTTGAGCACCTCGTGTGCAGCGCGTTCATTTGGAACCCATTGAAAAATTGTACCGCAGCTAAACGCAGCCGCTAGTGGTCGCGTATGGTGGCCGTGTGTGCTGGCTCTTTTTGTATACAATTGATAAAAATGTGGTCACTCAAATACTTTGTGTGCAGAGCGTTCATTGAAACTCATTGAAAAATTGTGGCCAACAAACGTTTGTTGGCTATGTGTTTGCTGGTTCTTAATCTCGTTTTTGGGAATTGCATTAGAACAAATAATTCGTGTAAAAATAAAATTCGAGTTACTTGAATTCATACTTATGTGATTAATAAAAAAGTTTTACGTTAACACAAATGTAGAAAGATCATGACATTTACAAAGCTGTTACATAGCGACCCATGATCGACAAAAGAACTTAAACGACACAATTCGGTAAATTGCGTTTTAAGCTAATAATTGTTCAATTTAACCTAAGGCAATAATGCCAAAAAAAACTTTTTTGGACTTGATTTAAAAAAGTTTCTCCTGTAAAATTTATTATTGTTGGTTACGATTTGCTGGCTATTACGGGTCGATATATTAATGATATCAGGAATGAAATTTACATATTTTAAATAGATATCGTACGGAATAAGATCATTCTACAATTGGTCAGGGAAAATATGTAAACTGAAGAATTAACAATTTTATCAATGACTTAATCAAAATTATCAAATACCGGAACATTGATCTAGAAGAAAAGCATTTTGTTGTGTAATTTAATTAACAGTAGTTAATCAACGGAAATGGGCAACGAAGTTGTTGTAACAAGGTATTTTGTTTTTATTACATAATATGCAATTATATTTCCAATTCCCGATCACGGAACACAAGTACAAAGAACCAGTGCTCATTGTCTTTTGCGATTGGCATTTTAAAATTATTTGCCAAAATATTAAAAATTGAAATGGAATTAAGTTCGTCATTTTTGTTGGCATTTGCATCTTTTGACTTGTAGTTTAATAAAAAATCCACAAAACCAATCAAACCAATGTTTATTTTCATTTAGGGTTTGTATTGTTTTCTATCATTTATATCATTCTAATGTACAAAGGTATTAAAATGTTAGGTGATAACCAATTATTACACTCTAAAAGTAAAAATAACATAATATTAAATGTTAGCTATTTTTGTATTAAACTTATTTTTTCAGAAATGTTGGAAATCAGCTATGTAAATAAAGTTAGTGTTATTGCTCAAAATCCAAAGATGACGGCCATTAATTCATGTATTGAAGTCGACCTTACTGGACAAGTAGTCTCTGATTCAATCGGTAAGAACTATTTAATGTGATGTGTATATTTATTTTAGTTCTATTTGTCTAGATCAGTGTCTGCCAAACTTTTTTGCTTCACGGCACACTGGTGAATGGGACTTGTACCGCGGCACACCAAATAAAAATGTGTCGCGTTGACCACTATGTATGAACGTGACAAATATTTGTTTGAATGTGTAGATGTTGAATTTATTTAAAATAAAAAAAACTATTTAAAACTTTACATTTGAAACACTAACATTTTTTGTATTTTCCATTATATTGGGATAAATCCAATCTTCAAATGTGAATTGAAATTTAACCAAGCATCCATTGTTGGAAATATAAATCTATATTCTATATTATTTTAATTTTCGTAGGAACACGCATGTATTCTGGCTTTGGAGGTCAGGTGGATTTCATTCGAGGAGCTGCAGAAGGTTTTGATGGACTCGGTAAACCAATAATTGCCCTTCCTTCCTCCACTTCTAGGGGTGAAAGCAAAATTGTGCCTACAATCAAAGAAGGTATATTCATTGCTTATTTTAGTCAATCAATAGTTGTTTATCAAATGCCCCCTGAATAGCGATTATAAATTTATTATCAAAGTAAATAAATGGTATATGATTTTTTTTACAGGCGCCGGAGTAGTGACAACAAGGGCACACGTCCACTACGTGGTGACAGAGTATGGAATAGCATACCTCTTTGGTCAGTCGCTGCGTCAGAGGGCGCACGCTCTTATCAACATTGCTCATCCTGACCACCGTGAGATGTTAGAAAAGGAAGCTTTCAAACGATTGAAGTGCATGCCTTCTGCGTAAAACGTTCATGCTTATTTTGAACAATTAATTATTTAACAAAATTTACCATCAATAAAAATAGTACATATTTCATGATATTTATTAAAATAATCTCTTTTTAGTTTTTATTTTATTATATCTCTTAACTAAACAGTGCTCGATTCACATATTGTGGGTCGATAAATGTAAAGTCTCAACTATTCTCAAAATAAACAATGTGTATTTTGCTCACGTAAAAGCTGCCTTATTAACTACTTTATTCAACTGATTCTTTAAATTTCATATACTTGTGTTAACTGTCAGTTAACAATCTTTGAGATAGCAATGTATTATATTCTGAACTATTCATTGAGGTGCGTTGTTGAGTATATGAAAAGAAATGCAGAGATTGTTCACATGAATGCAAGGAAAAGGAATATTAGTGCTCTTATGACAAAAATAATTAAACATTTTATGATCTTAATGATAATATGTTGACAATCTTGCCATTAAGTTAACTTTAGAAAGTATTTGTCAAATTTAAGAAAATAAATTGACATTCCTAGAAATTATCAGATTTAAAAAATTAAAAACCATTTATTGATTTGAAAGTTATTCTGATGAAATACTATTGTATACATATCGACTGTGGAAAGGAAAAAGGTCATAACCCTCAGTTGTTCTAAAACAGCTTTTTTTCAATAATGACAATGTATACAACTTGACACACATTCTATCAAAAGGATGGAAGCTGAAAATGCCAAATTGGTATCTAAATTTAGCTTTTAAGTTTAAAAAAGATGACCTTGTAAAAAGTTAAAACCGAGGAAAAAGACTGAAGTAAAGGTTTAACCTTGACATTTTCTTTAATTAATATTAGGTTATGTCAATTAAACACCAGTTTAAAAGTCTCCGTGCACTTCAAGGTTGTGTATAATTCATAATTTACATATGGCCCAAAATCATTAAAACATGTTTTTTGCGCCTCTAGTGAAATTTGTTTGAAAAAATGTGTGGGTTACGCTCTTTTTCCTTTCCACAGTCGATATTATAATTGTTATAGTTTTATTTACAGCAATTGATCCATTAAAAGGTTAGTATCTTTAGACATTGCTTAAAATATGTATTATATTTGTTAATTTTCGTACCTACACAATTATTATGTGTTTTTTGTCAAAATTACAGTAATGATTTTTAGCTTTATCTTCATGGTATTTGAAAATGATGAATCGGCTTCAATTGACTGGATAATTTTGATAAATATGCATTAACTTGAGTAAATTACCTTGGTAGAAGAGTTAAGTATTCGATAGTATATTCAAAGTATATTTGATAATACTTATTATAATTATTGTAATTAAAATTATAATTAAAATCATTACAGTAATTATTGATTATTAGAAAAAAGTTATCTTCAAAACAATGATTTGTGCATCCTCTGAATTTTACTTGTATAGAAGCAATATGTTTGATCTCAATAATATGAATACATTTTTTTTTAATGAACCACTAAAATGGAAAAAAAATAATCAATATCTCGAAAAATTAAAAAATAATTGTTTTTTTATTGCATTTCACTTGCTATTCACATAAGTTGAATAAATTATGGATTGTAGTAAGGGTAAATGTTACTCATTAAATTGTTGTTATTATTTATTTTTTCTTATTTTTGGCCACTATCACATTTTTAAATCTACTTTGATATTTTTTTTTTATATAATCTCATGACTATAACTGTAATGATTTTAGCGATCTAGAGATTACTTATATTTCAACATACAGATCTATACGTGAAAAAACAGATTGATCTACGACTTAATTTTTTTATTTTCATTTCTTCAATTTTTATTGTAAATATATATTCATAAATATATATAGTTGTACAATATTTAGTAAAATATTGAAAATAATAATAAACTATGCAAATGGTCAAATTAACTTAAATGGTTTTATTAAAAATACAATATTCATTGGTTTTTCCCCACTACCACAGTATTTGGCAATTTTAGTAAGTAAAATACACTTTGCAATGTTATAATCGAATACTTTGTAATGATATTCAAAATCAATGCAACTATGCCTCTATGAAATATATTGCATTATCCATAATTATTTTAATAATAAATTTACATATATGAAATTTTATCATTGTCGCTAAATTTTTTATTAGAAAATAAATTTATTTTTATTACATTTATTTTTATTTTTTTGTAAACGTACAAATTGTTGTATACTTTCAATGGTTCTTCAAGTCTCAATACAAACAGCATTATTTTCAATTGATATCTGCTCGAAGGCATGGGTGATTGTGATGTCTGAAATGACCTTCTATCGTTCCAATCCTAAAATAATACTATACCTAGGTCGATCAGCTAACCACTTGGCCTGTCCTAGCCTAATCCTTCTATCCCTACTCCTCGCAAACAGGTTGAGCAACTTAGTAACGATCAGTTCTCGTAGAAAAATTGTTGAGATACCTCCATTTAAAGGCCATATGGTCCACATTGGGAAAGAACATGGAATCATATATGTAATCTATAACTTTTTTGCTCTGCTCGATATGTGCGTCTCTGTTAGAGATCTGTCAATTAACTTATCCCTTCAACCTCACTTTATTTAAATATTAAATATTTTACAATGAATCCATGTACATTAGAGGTCTGCATGGGCCGAAATTTTACAAAATTACTTGGTCCGAGTCCGAAAGACTCAGGTCCGACCCAGGCCCGAGTCTAATACCACACTTGTTACCCGAACTTGACCCAAAGCAAAGGTTTATATTCCTCAGTCTGAAAAAAATCTGCTTTTTACAAATTTACAACAATATATGATTGTCTAAAGCAGGGATTCTTAACCTTATTGTGGTGACGGGCATACTTGAGATTTAGGAGAAGAATGCCGGGCGCAGGCCAGATTTTTAAAAAACAAGATTTACATACATAGTATTAAAAAGTAGTATATATTTATGTATTAATTTTATTATTGTTCCCTTAACAGCTAGCTTTACATGTGTTACATTCATGAGTCATTTATTTACATTTACAAAAAGAATCATAAAAATAACAAAGCACATTTAGTGCGATCCTTGACATTGCATTTCACTTACTAACTTTTAAAAGTATGGAGTGTAAGATGCTAATCCCAATCGTAAACAATTATCAAGGTTCAAGGTAGTTCATGGTTTAAAATAAAGATTCGCACAAATATGTGGAACCAAAACAGTTCCACAGTCGATATGTAACCTTGGAATTGAATTGGCATTGGAATTAAAATTTATTCGTAAAATAACATGAATATGGTTATTTTTTTGCGATTTCAATAAATAATTTTATTAAAAGATATCAATATATATATTTTATTTGATATTTTGCCGGGGCCTACAAAAATGGCACGGGGTTAAGAACCCCTGCTCTTAAAGAACTGGTAATTGAAATCAAAACTTCAGACGTTACGTTGCTTGCCCACTTCGGTGATAGGTTCTTTTTCTTTAAATTGTTATGTAAAAAAAGGATAGAATCAACACTATCACTACTTAGGTTGGTCCGCCTCTCCTGAACCACCAAACCGGCCACACTTAAATTTCGTTCGCTGCTTGCACTTATGGCAGGCACATAAAGTACATGTCTGGCTACATTTGACAAGCATTAGAAATCGTTCTTGTGACGTTTCCACCATTCCAATAATACATGTATAATGAAAATACTTCTCAATTTCGTTATCTTTATTATTCTTCACATCATCTGAATCTTCGAATTAACTAAAATCCATAATAGTTGGTCTCTTCATTGAATTTTCACTGTCTACTACGTCAACTGTTGGTTTTGTTTATAATTCTTGCTGGGATTGAATTTTGTATTTGTCTAATTTAAGATTTCGACTGAAGGTGCTTGGTGAAATTTCAATATTAAATTTGAACGATTCAAATTTTGTATTTGTCAATCAATATCATTCTTTTCGGCAATGGAAAGCATTTTTAGCTGTCGAGACTGACCATAAAAACAGCATTTTTTTATGTGATTTATGGACGATGAATTTTTCGTTAATAATCTTATATGTATTAGTTTTTAAATAGAAAAGTTCATTGGCATCGATACTTTTTACGGTAACATGATTGAGTAAATTAAATCTGTTAGGCAAAACAAATGGAAGTGTTGAATCTGTGTCTGCTTCTAGCTCCAATGATGCATCCTTGAATGGTTTTAAAAAAATAACTAATATTTGAAGAATTTCGCACTGCACGTGAGCCATCCTTTCCTCCTCCCACTGTTCGTCCAGTATATTTTCTATGGATTCATAGTTAGAATCTACCGATGAAAACATATTCAGCCTGCTGTACCAACGAGTTTCACACTCTTGATGAACCATTGCATTGCGAGAATTTTTGTCGGATGTGGCAGCAAGTCTTTAAATTTCCATGGAGTGAACCTATTTTTATCAAAATTTGTGAATAGTCAATAAATCCAGAACCAGACACTATGTCAAATGGACTTAAGTCTTTACAGCATAAAGTGACACACGATTTAGTCACATCATCTTTTATTTTTTGTGGTGCTCTGGATGTTAGTGGCCCGAAATGGGACATATTCGATTGATTATCTTTTGTTTTACACTAGTTACGATTAAGGTGAGATATTCCAGTTTTTGAACTTGAGTAACATAAAATGGATTGACATTTAACACACTGAACGTACCCAACTTTTTCACATGTAACTACATCTATTACTTCACGAATTGATTTCCACACATCACTTTTAGCATGACTTGTTTCTGCCAAAATAGTGTTAACACCACGTTTCAACTATTTCTTTATTTCATTGAAACTCATTTTTTTACAAATCAATTTGTTTTTTAAAGAATTTCTAGCACAATGAACTGTCAACCGTCTTAAACTAATGAAATACAGATACTGAGTAATATTCACAACAAACGATAATTACAACATTGTACCTAATGGTCATTCCTAAATAATGAAATCATTGTTTCAGATTAAGCGTCAACTGGGTCACAATTTCATGGGTCTCTAAGCTTCGTTGTCGGTGCCACACGTAACAAATAATAGCTTATATTGTTTTGAACGATATTCATAACAACGTGGAACCGTTTATTTAGTCCAGGGTGGGAAACCTTTTCTTCTCTAAAGGCCGCATTCATTTTTTAGATTCGACATAAGGCCGCAGTAAACATTGACCGGAAACAGGAATTTACATACATTTACAGAATTGGCCAGAAGGCCGCACCAGAGTAACCAAAAGGCCGCAGGTTCCCCACGCCTGATTTAGGCTATTAACTTTTTGTTACGAATAATATTGCCGCATGGCTGACTTATGACACGAACATAGTCTGAAATATTTTTCTGACCTTACCCGAGCCCGAATCTCAATTGCGCTTACCTGCCCGCGGGCTGAGCCAGGTAGGGGCTTGAGGACCAGGCCCGAGCCCGTGCAGACCTCTAATTTACAAAAAACTACTGTATTCAGTTGCAGTATCATATTTTTTTTTAATGTTTATATTAGGAAACATTTATTGTACAAATACTAAGTCAATTTTCTACATTTTGTAAAAAAACAAAATATGCTGTTGGAAACAATGATAGCTGTCAAACAGACAATGACTGTCTGCCAATGTTGCTTTGCGTAGTTTCCACCCTAATAAAAAATATTTTACAAAATAATATTTTTTCTAATTTTTACACGGTTTATGTAGAGCAAAATTTGCTCTATACAAATGAAAAAACGTTTTTTTTCATTATCTTATTTCTCAATTTTATAGTTTTGGTTGTGGAGAAAAGTATCTTTTATTAGTAAATTTGTGTTTTTGAAAATCCAATGTTATTCATGATGATAATCCAATAACTATGTTTTTATAGTATTATCTTTATGATCCTAGGTCTTAAATTTGACTACACAAACGGTGAAAGCAATAAAGTTTCCAGTCATAATTTATGTAATGGGGTTGCTACCAGTAAGTAGATATGAACTGCCACCTAGTATATTTCATATGTATTTCCTCCTATTTTATATGAAAGATTCAGGTTCTATTGGCATATTAGCCCGAACACAACACAATGAGTTTGACATAAAATATATTTTTGCAAAAAACATGTACTTACATTCGCAGTCTCGTGAAAAAAAAATGGTAAATTTATGTTCTATTTTTCTCCTTCTGCCTGTCATATTATACACTTATGGTAAGACACTTTCAGCATATTTGGGCTCAGTGATGGCCCACATTTACTTTTTTGTCATTGATGGCATGCATCCCTTTCGGCACCCATTGCAAGAATATAAAAATGAGTTTCAAACATACTTCAGAAAATGATGATCACGTAGAAAAGAAAGGATCAACTTGAACTCAAATCAACAACGGTGATAAAAGAAGATACAGTATGAACATTAAAGCGACAGTTTTCCAAGAAGGTGACACGACTTTCATAGAAGTTGTATTTTAATCTATATTCTAACATGGGTTATCATTCCTGCCAATATTAATGTTATACATTTTAATGACAATGAATACAACATTATAGAAAAATGTATAAATTGTAAATAATCCCGCTGGAATTTTATAATTTATTGTTTATTATGTTTTATCAAAATCAATGAAGGAAATGGACTTCAAAAACAGTCACGAGGAACAATTTTCAATTAAATTTTTATAAGTATTATGATAAATAATAGTAAGAAGCTAGCAAGCAATTTATCTATAAGTAGTATAGTTATTTTTTGGATTATATTGTCAATATGTAATAAACACAAATAAAATCACAATTGAGGAGTGATTTACCGAAAGGGCCTATTTCCACTTTTGATTATGTCACATATTTTGATGGGATTGCCTTTATAATATTGAAACTCATATTCTTATTGTGTAAAACAGCGGTCACCAAACTGCGGCCTTCCAAAAGTTTCCGATTTTTATATATAAATTATTCATATGGCATATATAACTTTTATAAAGTTTCATGATTTGGTTGTGAATTTACGACAACCATTTATTTTAATTCATTAATTGGGATAAGACTAGGTAGTGGACCCAAAGTGAAGGAGGTTAGGTAAAAAATATTAAATTGTATTTCAAAATTTGCAAAATACTCATCGCTTGATTTTTGTGATTACTTGATGTGTATTAGAAGTGATTTCTCTTTTGATGCTATATACTCTAAAATAAAGTGCACATTTTGTATTTAAAATTTCGATCAACAACAAGGAAGATGATTTTCAATTGAAATTAATCATCTTCAAGCAAATGATGGGTTGAAAAATTTCAAAATGAAAATTCAATTTCTTTTTACATATAAATTATTAGAATCCTATTATCCCTAACTAAAAAACAATGCTTGGAAAATAATATCAATTTTTGGTAGCACATATTTATATGAACAAACATTTTCAAAACTAAAATAGGTATATAAAATCAAAAAATCGGTCACGTATAACTGATTTGCTCCTTGATAACTACTTGCAAAATGATACTTCAAAATTATAACCAAATTTAAAAGAAATAATTTCATTCAAACAGGGGCACATTTTGCACTAATCACAATTTACACATGATAATCATATTTAAATAGATATGTATGCAATTGAATGTATTTGCATACATATATTTACTTTTATCATTAGTTTTATAATAACTCAATAAATGAAAAACATCCATACAATACGTAAAACTGTAAAATTATACAAAAAAATAAATTCAATTATTGGAATGCCTTTATTATTACTTTCTTCCTGTATAATTAGATGCATAGTACGGTTACATATAAATAGATACTTATATGTAACCGTATGTTTTAAGAAATATTTTCCATTATATATTACAATTTAAACTACATTTCTTTACAATGTTTACATTATATATGTAAGCACATATAAATCAATATTCTGATTGATTTCCAAGAAGAATTTATTTGTCGTCCATCCTCATAAGTATTTAAAAAATTCAATCCGGCCCGTTTCTCAAAAAGTTTGGTGACCCCTGGTGTAATACATCGACTTATAAGCTATGTGTGCCTTCAAAAATCAAATTAAAAACACATGTTTCGTACTCATTGGATCATAAATTAAAATGTTCACCACAGTGTCTCCTAAATTATTGAACAATTTTTCAATGTGGAAATAGATAAAATCATTCCTCAAATATGATGCTGCTTGAATGTTATTTATATCATGGACTTCCATAATAATTAATAATGATTATGGCCTTGAAATAATGTTTATTTTAGTAATAAATATGCCTGTAACATAATGCGATCTAGGTACATTAAAAATATTCTTAATTTTACATCTAAAAAATTATGACTAAAATGAATGTGTATTTTTGATTTTAATAATACAATATTATGTTGGAGAAAATGTAAGCTTGTTATACCAAAAATTATGAAATCTGCTTGTCATCCAGTCCCAGTAGTATAGAGAAGCGATTCATGAATCACTGTTGGTTTGTGAGGAATTTTGGTGGTCCGTGGAGTTTTTGTATTAACGTCGTTGGACCCAAGAATCACATTAATAATTTGTTTTAATTAATCAAGCATTGTTACCGTTTCATATTTTTAAGATGTAAATTAAATGATAATTTTTTAATAACTATTTCGGTAGTCTATATGTATAGACCAGTATTTCTCTTTTTGGGCCTGTGGCCCCTCTTGAGTGTCTTTATTTTATTGTATTAGCATTGTGTTGTCTTCCCATAAAAATTCGAATTTCAGAAACCTAGAAATTTGCGGATTTCCCAAATGAACAGCGTGGGACCATTTTTTTTTTAGCCCTTCCAAGATTTTCGAATCCAAAATATCTGAAATTTACAGATTTGCCCAAATGAACAGCGTGGGACCGTTTTTATTTAAGCTCTTCCAACATTTTCGAACCTAAAATCACTGAAATTTTGGGATTCCGAAAAATTTGCCTGTGGCCCTTGAGGGGCCACAGGTCCCACCATTGAGTAATCCTAGTATAAACTACCAAGATAGTATGTAGTAATATAAGGTAGAGGTGCACAACCTGCGGCTCATTTGAAATTTTTGCAACTTTCGAAAGTTTTTCTTAAAATTAAAATTAAGTGCAGTTATTAAGTAAATAATAGCATTTAACAACCGATAATAATTGTCAAAATACGTTATTTTATTTCATATTAAAATTCATATGTTGACGGACACAATAAATAAAATATAAAAAAATCACAGTTTTTAAAATTCAAACCAGAACATTGTTTTCATTTTAACAGGAGTTAATTCAAACAATCAATTGAAGTTGATTGATCTGCAAAATGATGATAAATTGAAACCTAAATTTAGGGATAATAATTTATTTGAGTTTTATATGTGTCATTTGAAAGAACTTTTGAATTCTAAATAAAAATGGATAACTATTTAACAATTCAAAATGTTTTGTCTACGATTTCATTATGATTAATTGACATTAAAAAAATAGTGACCAAGTGCATTTTTCAAATAACTATTTGGCTATTATGAATGTAGTAGGTGTCCCAAACAAACATCAAAAAACTAAACCAAACATATGTGGGGTTTTTAGATTGAATAGATATGTTCAAAAATATTCTTACTATTTTACACTTGGTCGCATTCTCTTGTATGCTGACAATATATGCTTACATTCTATAGAAGGCTAATTTATAATTTTGCTGAAATGGGAAAATAATATAAGCTCACTCACTAGTCAGTGCAAATGTATTCTAAATACACACAACATTTATCTTGTGTATTTCAGAAATAATTTTTTTTATTCAGAATTTGATGCACATCAATAAATAGAAATACAAGTCAGAAATGCCTAATCTATGGACACATTTTAATAATTAGATGTCACTATCAGTGTCCTTTATTTCTTCTTTTCTAACATTCATATTTTTTTTCACAGACTATCAGTTAATAAACTTTAGTTTTTTTATGATTTAGTAATTGTCAATCATGAAAAATGATCTCGGGAAATTTATTACTTTACAAGTTCTACTTCTAATATGTTTGTGAGTTTATCGAATTCAATTTTTTACATTAATTATATTTGAACGTTTATTTAATTTTTTTAACGATAAATTTGATGAAATCATTGCAAAAATAGTGTTCAAAATATTATAACCATGCCCAACACATTTTTAGACATAGTCTTTTAAGAAATTGTGAAAATCATAGTCTGCTAGTATAACTTTTTATAGTATTTTTTTTAGGTATTGACGAGGATCTTTTAGATGGCAAGATGGTAAAGAAATATTGAAAGCTTTTTTCGTTAGTGTGCATGTACGTAGGGAAATTGGCTTCAGATCGATTGATTTCTGTATTTTACAAAAATTCAATAAAGATTATTAATTGAAGTATAGGACTATTTTTATTTTTGACCTTTAAATTGTTTTATTAATGACGCCGTTTTCCATTCACTACTATATATAGGACCAGTGGCGTAAGGTGGGTAATAATGTCAGGTGTGCTGTATATCAAAAATTAAAAAATATATGATGTATTTTAAAATGAATTGTATTATTATTGATAAATTAATTTGATTATTTGCTTTTTCAACATGGATTTGTCAATTACGTTGACGTAAAATAAACCCTTCTACATTAACTCGATATTATTCTTTTTTAAATTGAAATGAAGCCTAAACTTATTGGGGCGAGCACTGTTTACCAATTATAATTATAATCAATTTTATCTCAGAACTTCTATACGAAAATGAAGTATGCAAAATATCTTGAACACTATTACTCATTATTAGGTGGAGTAAAAGTATAAATATCTAATATAAACTAGTATTAGTATAAAAATAAAAAGTGACCTGTTCACAAGAAATAATGTAAGTTTTGAATGATTTGAAAGTAAGATCGATAAATTTAAGACTGAGATAAACACGAACGAGCTGTAACTTAAAAGGTCCCATTTGAACGAACTGCGAACAAAAACATTACTCCACGCAACGCCTAGGATGGTCTTATGTATGCAGCTGTGCTTGTGTTTCACAATGCGGCCGTAATTTTGGTCGCCTTGCGTAAAACGTATACGAGTATATTCTACTGTCTATAAATAATTTCAGTTTAATTATATAGTTACATGTTCTTGGGTTCTAGGGTGTGCGGCGCACACCTAGCACACCCTGAATATACGCTCCTGTATAGGACCCTCCCTCAGAATGTTTTTTGAACAAATACAATTTTTTTTAAAAGTTATCTACGAATTTACCAAAGATGTCACTTTAATATTAAATTTCAAAACATCAATGTACAATCAATGACTTTAATTAAAACTAGCATAAGAAATATTCTGATCCTTCTATCATTATTTTTTTTAAAGTCGTTTTTGTAGATCCAGATATATAAGTAATGTATTAATTTGGTTCCCATATAAATAATATTTACAGTTCGAAGTTACAAAACTTTCTACTTATTTTTATGTTTTTTTAAATTATTTATTTCTTTAAATATAACATTAAGCTACATAGATAAAACAATTATGTCGATATTGGTAAGAAAAATGTTAGATCCAGTGACAAGTTATTAGCCTATAAACGAAAAAGAATTGTAATAAAGTTGTTACTTTAGAGATTTAAGTACCTAACAAATATTTTTATTATATTTCCATAACTACTCATAGAATCAATCAATATAAACTATATTAAGAGTTCAGCCCTGCGTTTAATTTTGAAAGCCAAACATAAATATCTCCTTGTAAATGCAGTGAGTAACCTTTACCAAGCGCAGTAAACAACTTGGTTAAAATTAACTCGCTTTTCTAAAAATATTGCGGCATATTTAGATGTCTTGCAACACTCGTGAGGTAACATCCAAATTTGAAAAAGTGTATTTTAAAAACGCGCGAGATAATGTGACGTGTCGTTTGATTAGTACCGGCTAAAATTATTATGCAAATATTCGACGAAAATCCAAACTGCTTCGATCTGTTGACCTGTTTTGGACCGAGTAAACAAGTCGCCTACGATTTGGTTAGGTGTAACACTTTTTTTAGTTTGTCAACACATTCGATTTTGATAACATATTAATCAATTTCTCTTAGTTTACTGTTGTCCGGAAAACATAACACATGGTGTTTACTATTAATCTAACATAAAAGAACCGACTTATTAACTTGATTAATATAAATACGTTAAAATTGTGAAATTAAACACGAGTGAACGCTAGTTATTTCGTATATATACATATATATATATAATTATGTGCATGTGTTGAATTAAGTTATTATTATTTACTTTCTTAAAGTATTCTTAACTTATTGTATTGGTTATTTAATTAACTTCTGTGCTATTGAATCTCGGCCTGTCAAAACAATGTATAAATATATTGTTAGCTGAAAATCACTCGGTAAGTGATTCTCATCTAACTATAACTTTACAAAATGTTTTGATAGACTTGGCTGCCCACAAATTGATAATAGCCGTAAGTTATTATCACATATCATGTGTCACGTTAAAGTTAATTAGAGTTCATCGAAAATTGGCGGTATAGAACAGTGCTCCGCAACCTTTTCTCACCTGCGACACACCAAAATTCTTCCTAGAATTCCGCGGCACACCAAAAGCAAAAATATATAGGTATTAAATTGATACACAAATTTTAAAATAAATTTTCGTTTTTTATTTGAAAAGTTTACATACATAAAACTATAATATATTTACTTTTATGCAATTTTAATAATTATTATAAAATAATAACTAATAAATGTGATACCTGCGCTTTGTTTCAATTAACACAGAGGTTTTAATAATAATTCAATTCAAATAATTTTTCATTATGTATTTGACCACGGCACACCTGCATCCGGCTCACGGCACACCAGTGTGCCGCGGCACACCGGTTGCGGAGCACTGGTATAGAACATAGGTATTAAAATTAATCACTTCTGTAAACCTCATTATTCTTAAAAACTTTAAAGATGCCCAAGATAAAAAAAATGCCAGTTTTTATATTTATTTCTAAAAGTTTATTTCATAAGTAGAAAAATGTTTTTTCGAAAACTTGTTGGATACATTTGCATATTTTATTAACAACATTAAACAATAAATAAGTATATGTGATACTACGTGTGATTATTTGAAAAAATCGGTGGTAAATGCTATCTATTTTGCATAATATATTATTGATAATGAAAGATATCAATAATATTTTTTAATGATCTTACCAGTAGTAAATGTATTATTTTATAAGATAAAATCATTTTTTTCTGTTTGATCAGAAGCTTGATTATTTTTATCAGTGGCGGATCAGGGCATTAAAAAATATAAAGCACACTATAAATGGAAAAAAATGATTTGTGAAATTTTTTCTGTCTTCATTTTTACAATAAACTGAGAACTTTATGTCCTGTAATATTCGTGCCCAACATCAATTGTTTAAATAGCAGTGTGTTGTTTGATAACGCATCATATATTCAATGACGGATTAAGAAATTGGGAGCCCCCAGCCGCAATAAATTGAAGAGGCCCTATTATTTGAATAACATAAAAGCGTTCCAAAAGTATACGTCAAGTAATAATAATAATTGAAAACTGAATTAAAAATATATGGGCTTTTTATAATATATGTATGCTATTTTTGAGGGCGTTTAAATTCGGAGCCCCCAATCGCGCGACGCCTCTTGCGCTTAGAGGGGAATCCACCACTCCATATAAATAATATCTTTAGGAGGAAAATATTGCTCTGTTGGGTCATTTAAATGGGCAATATGCTACCTATTTTTATGTATTTGACTACATTCTGTTAGATTATATGAAAATATATAGAGCAAATGTTCTATTTCATAAATTACTTATTCTTAAAAAGTTCTTAAAATGTTTAAAATTATTACAAATCTAATGTTTAATCGGTTTGTATACATTAAATACAGTGGCGTATCAAGAACGTGCGAGACCTCAAGCGCAATAAAACTTGAAGACTCTGATTTTCTGATAACATAAAAGCGATGCAAAATTATATTTAAAATAAAAAAATATAATAATTTAAGATTTCGACTGAAGGTGCTTGGTGGAATTTCAATACTAAATTTGAATCGTTCAAATTATGTACATTCACATAATGAATTAATTTATATTTGTCATTTATAATATAATATAAAGCGTGCGCTTTGTGCCAGTGGCGGGATTAACACATGGGAGGCCATATGCGCCATTAAATGCGGTTATGGGGATATCATATATCCAAATATAAAGTTAAGAGGAGAATTTTTGAGTAATTGTGCTTCATGTTTAGGCGTTACTAAATTCTATTCACTACACATTTTACTTCTTTTGTACAAAATATTTTGTTGGTTCTAATTTGCAATCAAAGGAAGGGATCCGGAGTTTTTGGAAATCTTGATTTTAGGCAATATTCAAATTCACTTTTAACCGCTGAAAAAAATGATTTTTGCCGAGAAAAAAATATTAGTACTTACTCAATACTTAAGGTGCTCAATTTTCAAATTTATCCTACTTTTATGGATAAAAATGGTAATATCTTCAGGACGGTATTACATGGTGTAAGCTGGAAAAACGAATTATAATTACACCCTATCATTTTTACGCGACACATTGGATTCAGAAATTCACGCGTATAAAAAGTCGTGTAAAAAAACCTTATTTTCGTATAATTTTATAGATTGGTTCCCAACATAAAATATCGCGTAAAAAAGTATGAAAAACTAAAATTTACTCTTCGAATTCGCGTGAAAAGATTTTTTTATTTTCCATATTAACCATTGTTTTCTTTATTTGTTATAAAAATACAATGCGCAACAGATACATATGCAGTAACGTGCTGCGATGAGTGCGCACCGGCTCTGCCGAGCCGGTTCCTAAAATAATCTCAGTTTGGAGAGCCGGTTCCTAAATCCGTCAAGGTTATTAATATATCCGTAAATATCGGTGATTTTGAATCCGAAAATTCGCGGAACAGCTAAAAAAAAACGAGTCACGCTGATATTTTGGGCAAATCGGTAAATTCTTACGACCAATGTGCGAGCCGGTTAATAGAATTTTAGCAACACACCACTGTACGTATGTAATACATGCATACTTGCATTCAATTTTTAATACAGGAGTTATTCGCTGCTGTTACTGTCTGTTGCGACTAGGTATAATCGTTCGCGATTTTGAAAAAACTTTTTTTGCTACTACCCATTTTATAAAATGCTGTTTTTCCTAGATTCTCGATTGCTATTACATTGGATTTGTTTTGTTGGTCCGACGATAAATTATTTCTCTTTACAGCAAATTCCGTTACATATAAGTTTTTGGTTCAATTTCTGGATTTTTACAAAGTTTTCGTGGGAAAAAAATCGCATAAGACCGGGTGTACTTAACAAAATAATATACATCGTCGGCTTGCTGCAAGAAGTCATTCACTATTTGTTATGTATTAGAGTAGAGTTCGTTGGAGCTTACTCAGATGACTTCCTTGCTATTTTTTTTCTTCATTGTAAAAGTTTTAAATGTATAATTTGTCAACCTTATGTTAATTAAATAAATTCATTGATACTTTGGTCAAAACTGAGTTACATTAACCAAACTCCTTTTTCCTCATTTTGTTAAACTCAAAAAGTCTTGTAGTGTTTAACTTCAACCAATATTGTCCAATTACATATCTGTAAAAATATTTTGATATATTTCATCCACATGCCGGAATAAAAGACATCATAAACAAGCTTATGTAATTCTTTCATAATACATTTAAATGACTTACATCAAACCGACGATAATATGATTAATGTCTTGCAAATATAGGAAATCTCTTAATAATATATTTATTAATTGCTGGCGATATATATAATATTATATAATATATAATTTTGAGCTGGCCCAAATAACTAACTCTTTAAACTAAGTACCTTCAACAACACGGCACATCAATTGGGTGACTGCAAAATTATGTACAAATATATTATCGTAACCAACGAAAACAAATTTAGATTCTAAGCTATCTGTGTTCTATTTCCTGTATTCCTACGCTTCCGTATCACCAGTGTTCATTTCTTACTAAAACGATACGTTTTGAACCGGTTTTATTTAGTTGAATAACAGTTATACGAATAAATTTTATGGAGCAAGAAAACGATTATTTGCTAATCTAAACCTGAAATATGAAAATATTTTGTTACATTATTATCGTTATGACTTCCTTACCTACAATGTACAGTCCTAGCCAGAGCCTCCAATCCTGGGACCACGGATTCCGAGATCCCAACCAATTTTGAGAACCTGTAAACCTGGGAATGTCTAGACCAGTCGTGGGGAACCTGCGGTATTTTGGCTACTCTGGTGCGGCCTTTTGATCTGATCGGCCAAAATCTGCAAATGTTTGTATATTTGTAAATTCATGAGATTTGGATTAAAAAAATTTTGGAAGAGCTTTTTTGAGAAATCCTCAAATTTCTGGGCTTTACAAATTGGTATGAAATTGTTTCCGACCAAAGATTCCATAGTCAATTTTTACTGGGGCCTTATGTTGAATCAGAAAAATGAATGCGGCCTTTAGACAAGAAAAGGTTACCCAACCCTGGTCTAGACTCTAGGTAGTAGGTACTGATCCCGAAATTTCGGAATTAGGTTAGAAAAGCGAGCTAAAAGAAAGGTCTTCGAGTTGAATTTTTTTTTGGAATCTTTCAATTTCGCACTTTTTTTCAGTGATTAATCCCGGGATCACGAAATAATTGTGAATCTTTAAATCCCGTAATCAAAAAAGAGGGTCCGGGACTGAATGCCCTAGCCCTATTCCTAGCGTTCTTAAATGCGGCTTAGTTTGTCGAACCCAGCTAAAATACTGTGTGTCATAATTTTCTCATGATGGTTACCTTACAAGTAGAAGCCATATGGTGCTAATTTTTATGCTCGCATAATACCTACATATAATATATTCATGCATTAAATCTAAAGACGTGTATGTATAAGCAAATGTTCTTTCTACTTTCTTTAGTAAGCTCGTTACAATTGAATTAGAATATACGTATGCGAAGGTTTTCGTGATATACTAGTGTAATTTATAGTACGTAGATTTTCTATTATAAAAATAGGTATTCGTACATGTACCGTTTAATTTATGTACCATCGCAAGAACTACAAATTGTTTTATTTTGAAAAGTTCTTTTTTGGGAGTTATAAATTATAAAAAGATAGAATATACTTTGAGATAATAATGTGGAACCATTGTACATTATGTATACGTTTTATTTTATAAGAAACCAAATATTCACATTAGATTTTTGTCAGTAGAGTACGGAACTCATAGTGTCTACAAAGTTACGTTCTCCGTCTGTGTTGACTTTCTTATATTATGTACACTCAGAATATGATAAGATATTAAAAACAGATAATAGAATGAAGGATACTTCATAATGTATCGTCATAACAAAACGTTTTGAATTATTGTTCGTTATATTGATAAAATAAAACATATTATAAAAAAATATTCGAAAAACTATGACTGAATAAAAACTGAAAGCGAGTCTTAATATTTTTTTTTCATTGAACAAAAGTGTTGCTATTTTTAGCCATAGAGAGTGCATTAAATATAAGTACAATTTAAACAGTGAAATGTGTATAGAGAGTGGTGGAATTTCGCGAAACATTGGAATATGATCGTAAAAAATAAATGGTTTTGATATTTAATACATAAGTAAGAAGTTGCGCCCATAGTAAGAAATGTTGCATTTTCGTTTCACAAGCTGTGTAAAATTTTGTTTACTGGTAAATTTAGCAGCCTTATTGATCACAATAATAGTGGTACTAAAAGAAATAGTGGTGGATAGTTTTAACGATAAATCCGAAACAGTTGAAGAAAGAAAATTAGAACTCTTTGCTGACGATTCCAACATAAAATGGAATGTAGAAAATGGAGAAAATATGCGGAGATTTTCCATGAAAAAGGAAAGCAATTTAGAAGATGATGGAATACAAGTTGTTCATCTTGGCAAGCTCAAGAATGTAGACGATGAAGAAGCTGTAGAAGATATTTCGTTCGATAAACGAATAGAAGAAGAAGATTTAAAAGAAAATGGCCAAAAAGATGACGCCGGTGTTTTCAATAATGTTGTATTTAAACAGTCGCCAAAAAATTTGCAAGAAAAGATTGTTCATCTGGATTTGAAAGGGGCGCCTCCTAGATTAGCATTTCTTCGTAATCTACTGCCACTCCTTCAATCTGCCGGAGCTAGTGGTTTATTAATTGAATATGAAGATATGTTTCCGTACAGTGGTATTTTAGAGGGTATCAAAGCAAAAAATTCATATGACAAGAAAGAGGTTCGTGTAAAATTATGAATAGATCAATTAATAATTAAAACATGGACCAATACTTTTATCTGTTAGTATCCATTTTTATTTTCAACTTTGTTTATAAATTAACGAACATTTTTCATATTGTGTTGAAATGAATATAATTAATAATCTTGATTCTGTATTTAAAATAGTCAAAATTTCAAATATACAAATATGCCAGAAGTCAACAACTATTTTTAAATTATTTTAAAATTATGTAACCTTTCTACTATCAGTATAAATACGTTTTGTTGATTTTATTTATGCCTACGAAATATTATTTAAATGAAAATGTTATGCTTACTTACATGTGTCAAATATTTTCAGCTTTTGGAATTCTTAGAAGCAACAAAATCTTTCGATCTGCAAGTGATTCCACTATTACAAACCTTTGGGCATTTGGAATTTCTCCTGAAGCTTAATGACTATAGAGATCTCAGGGAGACAGATGATCATCCAGATTCTATTTGCCCAACCAATTCACGATCATTTGATATAATTAAAGAAATGTTGTCGCAGGTATGTTAAAAAGCGTATTATCGTTTTGGTTATATAGTTGTTATGACAAATAAATGAAAATAATATCAATGTTTGTAAGTAATTCGAAATGGCAATTTTTCAATCTACCAGCATGTAAATAAATACCGCGTGTAAAGAGAAGAGAAACCTCATAGCTTACAAAATAATTTGTTTTCCATCCCCTAAGTTACCAAACAATTAAGTACGTAACTACAATTTTGATGTCCCCATTAAAATTTTTCAATACATAATATACCATTAAAATCATTCAGCAACATCAAATAAATCTTAAATATACAGTAACATTAGTTAATAAAATAAATGAAAAAAGCATTGAAATTTTTATAATCATCGTAGTGTTACATATCAAATATTTTCGAACTCATTTCCAATGTGGACTTATGCACTTTGAATTTTAGAGGATTTACAAGATTATAATGGACTTCTTTTAAGCTATATCTTCAAAACAACCATTCAACTATAATATACTATTTACCATTTTGTTTTTATCTTAATCTTAAAATCGAAAAGTTATTTCGGAATCGAACAATTTGAAACATATTATATATTTTATCATTTAATTTAATGGAATCAAAAAAAGTTTGTATGTACTCGATCCCCGGTCATATAACATAAACAATACGTCTATTTCACAGATGTTTTAATAATTATGGCGATCTTACATGTAGAGAGAATTCTAGATTGAATACTATCATATTTTGTAGTGTTGCTTGATGCAGCTGCCACCATTTTTAATAGAAACTAAATCTGACACGTGAATTCCTATTTTAAGGTGGTGGAGCTACATTCCCAAGTCTTAGATTTAAAATGGATTCATATCGGCTGCGATGAGGTCTACCACATTAATCAGTGTGACAGGTGCCTCAAAAGAAACTTGGCATCACGGTAAAAAAAAATACAACTTTTAACATATTTTAAAAATATCATTTTTGATGATTCAATAAATTTAGTTATGAAAAATAACATACTTATAGTGATGGGACTACTATTTCACTCTTTCTTGTAAAATTTTCAAACATATTGACTACCTTGTGAAATAACACACTAATTCAAAATAGTGCAGTTTATACTATTCGAGCTATTGATGTATAGAAAAAAATAACATTTTTTTTTAAATATTCTCTTCTCCAAAAAACAATTGAAAAACACTTTTATTAACACTCGTAAGTGAAGTTAGGATTATATTTCATTTAATGTAATAACATTAATAACTTGGAAGGAAAGTCCGTCTCCAGGCTCATATTTTTTCAATGAGTCACTGTATACATCGAGTTGACGACTTCATGTGTTTATTACTAGTAAAAAGGTATTTACTCAAAATTAAAAAAAACATTATTTCAAGTGGAGATAATACTAAATATAGTTCAAAATGGGCGTGGATAAACCACCATATTATCTTACGTTATACATTTTTTAATATGAATGTGTAGGAACCCAATATAAAAAATATAAATAGGAATAGTCACACCATACGAAAGTGTATTTTTTAACCGTTTTTTTTTCTTTTAAACAGTGTGAATTTTTCGGTTAGTGCGTTATTACACGAGGAAGTCGATATATAGTAATATAGCCTTCTGCCCTCCACCAGATAATCATATTTCGGGTATCTAACACTTTATAATTTTTGTAATTCAGGTCCTAAAATATCCCTGTGATTTAAAAAATAAACATATCCGTATTCTTAAATTTACATTAAAAACGAAAATCATAAAAAAATTTCGCATTCAAGATTTATTAATTGTAAGCTATACTACTATTTTGTTATATTGAATTCTAATTACAAACAAATGGTAGTTTACCATTCTTGGCAGAACTACGATGATTTATCAAATACACCTTAAGTTTAAAAAAAACTAAATCTGCTTCTTTTTTTATAAACGTATGTATGTGATTTTTCTGTTTCAGAGAAATTTTTGTGTCTCATGTTGTGGAAATCGCTGATCTCGTCAAACGAAAATATCCAAAGATTATGCCGTTAATCTGGGATGATATGCTGAGAAGTTTTTCTCCGTCAGATTTTGAGAAATCAGGACTTGGCGATAAAGTTCAACCAGTTGTGTGGATTTACTCTGATTCTATAACAAATCTCGTTCCTCATAGAGTATGGTATCAATACACGAAGACTTTTTCAAAGGTTTGGATAGCGTCTGCTTATAAAGGTGCGTCCGGTGCTGTGCAAACACTACCAGATATTAAAAAACATTACGAAAATCATTTGGCTTGGCTTAACTTTATACAAAGTTACAAAACTCCGGGCTCATCTTTTTCTTATGACTTTCAAGGAATATTTTTAACCGGTTGGTCAAGATATGAACACTTCGCAGTACTTTGTGAAATTTTGCCAGTGTCTTTACCTAGCTTATTCCTGAATCTGTTATTGGTAAATTTGTTCATGGCTGAGAACAAAAAAATAAGCTCTAAATTAAAAAGATCCCAGAACCATCTTGATCTTGAAGTCTACAATCATTGGACGAAACTGCTCAAGTGTCCGCATAGGAAAGAATTTCATACAAATCTACCTCGCTTTGGAAACTATAACTATTTGAAGACAGTGGAAGAGTATTTGCCGTGGTGTGACTTTTACGGTAATCGTCTTTACGATGATATGAAAAATCTTATTATAATTGAAAACAGTGCTATAAATTTTGACGTTCTATACAAATATAAAACGAACGGATTTCTCGAGTACAATGTCAACCACAATTCTTTAAGATCTTATCAGAGCTCTGAAGCCATTGACAAATCGATGAGATTAGACGCCGATGTTGATATGATCTCAAAACATTTGAAGAGACATTTGTTTACCTTTTTTGACAACGCTACTACTGAAGAATTCATAGAATATAAGGTTTACCCTATGAAGAATATAATAAAACGAGTTGTAGATATCGTAGATAAAGCTAATGATATAAGAGTGTGGCAAAGGAGACCTTTCCAACGTGTTGCCGGAGTTGTGTGAAAGTTTTGTAAATTATATTCGAATAAACAATGTAATACCTATTATGTTATTATATACATGAAGCTCTGTTAAGTCATTTAAATACCTGTAAATGTGATGTTGGAGGATCTCATCAACGATTATGGAAGCTTTTTTTCTTTTTATATATTGTTATTTTTATTCAAAATTAGCAGTAAAAACAATCAGTCTGTACAAATATTATGTTTACAGCTATATCTGTGGTCTAAGAGTTCAAGTCCCAGTAAACTTGATTTAAACTTTGATATTTTCAATCTGACGTGAGTCGTTGCGATGTTTCATCTCCTCGAGTTGATTCCGGGATGAGTTTATTTCTGTGATTATGATTTTTCAATATTAAAATATTAACTCTCTTATTGTTATTAAAGTAAAGTCATTTTTTAATTTAAATAACAATAATAAAGTTACAAGACTCACTGGTAGTAATTATGGTAAGTTGAATTTTATATATAATACTTACATAAAGAGCAATTTAATCGAATAAACATTTTATAAATCATATTATTTAAAAAATATTATATTATTGAGATCGTGACATTATTAACGACTGCATATTTTTCGCAAGCCTTCGATCGGTACTTGATCAAACAAGATAATATTTACATCTTAAACACACGTAATATTTGATTGGTACAAGAAAATATTATAGCATGAAAATCGAATGAAAAATCACATCACCTATTAATAAGACAAGATGTCGAGTTTATTACAAACTAGTTTAAGTTTTTTTACATATCTGGTAGAGGTCTGCACGGGCCAAAATTTTACAAAACTACCCGGTCCGAGCCCGAAAAACTCACGCCCGACCCGGCCCGGGCCCGAGTCTAATGCCGCACTTGTTACCCGAACCCGACCCGAAGCACCGAGAAATTTGAAATCCTCGATTTGGTATACTTTTTCCCCAGATTATCTCCGAAAGTCTTTTTTTTTTTTTTTAGCTCACCGAGGAATTTGAAATCCTCGATTTGGTATACTTTTTCCCCAGATTATCTCCGAAAGTCCTTTTTTTTTTTTTTTAGCTCACCGAGGAATTTGAAATCCTCAATTTGGTATATTTTTCCCAACATTATATCCCAAATTCCAAAGCCCGGCCCGGCCCGAGCCCGACTCTCGATTGCGCTTACCCGCCCGAGCCCGGCCCACGGGCCGGGTCGGGTAAGAGCCCGTGGGCCAGGCCCGGGCCCGTGCAGACCTCTAATATCTGGTAACATTTTTTGAGTATCCTTCTTTTAGAACCATACAAAACTTTTTATATGTATATTAAATATTTATATAAATAAATATATAAAACCCTTGCAATATTACATCATTTCTTAACCTTTTTGGGCTCGTGCTCCACATACCCGTTTTTTTAAAGCATATATTTGTTTTTCGAAGCTCGGGCACACAATTATATTGGGATTGGTGACTGGGAAAAAATGTGAGAAATTGAAAGATTCCAAAATAGTTTTCTACTCTTTGAAAATCTTGCTCGCTGGCAGATTTCAAAATTTTACCTAGGAATTTACGGATTTCCCAAAATGAAAAGATGCGAGACCTTTTTTTATGTCTTCCCGGAATTTCAAAATATTTTGTCGTTGCCCGATTTTAAAAACTTGGGAGCTTATGGATTTGCCCGTGGCCCCATAAAACTGTGCTGTAGCTCCCTTACAATTATTTTTTCTCTATGGACCCCTTGGAACATACTGTAGCCACCGGCTGAGAAACCGTGCTCTACACCCCTGATTAAAAGTATTGGAAAATTGATAACGGTGACATTCTCTTCGCCGATCTTAAATAGACATTTTGTATTAGCAAAATTTACAATAGTATGACAATATCAATTGGAACTCTATGTATTTTTGAAAATAATAGTATAAATTGCAAAACTTTCACTTTTCTTTAACATTCCTATTCACTTAGTAAGGACAGCAAAAAAATCTTCCTAATCAATGTTCTCTATGAAGTATGTATAGGGTTATTGTTTTTTTTATGCCAGCTCAGTTTAAAATTGTAATACAAAACACAATCGAGCATATTATTGTAGGTAGACGTAGCATTGTCTTATATTGACAGAGGAAAATTAAAACAAAGATATTATATTCATTTGGGAAAGGTTAGTTACGCTTATAAATGTATTTATTTTGTTCAGCGGCCGAATTGCTGTTCATTTTTATTCAGCCATCTAAAGTTTTGGGTGAAAAATGCAGGTCGGGCTTAGCCCACCTAGCCCAGTACCTAGAACCGCCACTGGTAACTACCATAGACAATATTATACTGATAGTAATAATTACTAGATACTATTCGCTACCAACCATAAGCCAGTCTCTGAGCAACTATTATCTATGGAACAACTTCATGTTCTAAGTGACCCATCAAGAAGTATACTAGTTTATGATACTATTATTGGTAAAGTACACACGCACACACTTTAAATAATTCGAAGAATTTTATCAGTGTCTTTATTGTATCAAATAGAAATGCACAATTTAGGTGTATTGTCTCAAGCGCTCATAGGAGTGACGGGAATTTTAGTTTTATTTAAAGTTTGGATGAAAGTTACTATGGGAGTATGCAAGTGTAACAATAGACTCGATGGAAAAACTGTGGTTGTCACTGGAGCTAATGCCGGTAAATTTTAATTATTTCGTAAAAATGTACTAGTTCAAAGAAATAGTGTAATTTTCCGGTAATTGTGTGTTAAGCTAGTCATGGATTATTACGGCGAAAACTTACAAACTAAGCTAAAAACAACGCCAAGATTTAAAATTATTTTTTGAATTATGCGAAATACGAAATATTTATTACTGTTCTTCGTAATAATGTGTGTTTTTCGCCGAAATAATCCATGACTAGCTTTAACACACACAATTACATAATTTTCCTTCCATTGTATTTTTTTTAAATTAAGAATGAAATAACACTATGCTTTAATTTATTATATCATCAGAAATTAAAATAAAAAAAGACAAATTTGTTAGTGTCATTTAAAAATCACTTTGCAATATAATTAAAAATATATTATATATTGTCAGGTATTGGTTTTGAAACGGCAAAGGACTTAGCAAAGCGTGGTGCACGATTGGTAATGGTTTGCAGGGATATGAAGAAGGCAGAAACTGCTAGAGCTATCATTGTTAGCGAATCAGGAAATACTAACATTCTTGTATGTTGAATTATTATGTATTTTTTTGTCTCTTGTATGGCATCCATACTCATTTTATTTTGTATCATTTCAAGCATGACAAAACAACAAACAGGAATTTTCATTTGCAACAGGAACATTTTTTAAAATAAATTTCAGCTCGTTCACATAGACTTCACATCATTATCCAGTGTTAGAAGTTGTGCAAATCAAATATTGGATAGCGTACAAAGGATTGATATTCTTTTGAACAACGCAGGAACAGTTTCTGATAGCTTCACCACAACAAAAGATGGTTTGGATACTTTGATGTCTGCTAATTACTTTGGACCATTCCTATTCACCAATATTCTATTAGGTTTGTGAAACAATGATGTTTTGAATTATAAATTTAATTGATTTGTAACCTATTCAAAATATTTCAGTTAAATATTTATGATTTCTTACAAAATTGTGTTGAAGGCATATACTTTTTAATGTTTAAAAAAAATGGTTTTTCTCAAACATGTTTGTACCTATGACATTTATAGCTGATTTGAAGCATGTTCGTGGATTAATTCAAAACATAAATCAACATTTCTTTTTTTTTTAATCGATTTGATTATATTTGATATTTTTAATTGTAATGCAGGATTTTATTATAATTAGTTTTATTTTATCATGTTTATATAGTTTCTTTTTAAATTTGTGTTTAGGAAGTGACATATTATTAATTTAAGAACTATAATCGGTACTAAATATTATTTTATAGTTACGAAAGCACAACTTTATTGTTTGTTATATTACAGAAATGATTCTTCCAAATATTTTCAACGCTTTCTGCATTGGACTCTTATCACTTCATCAAGCCCGCGAATGGACCCGGGAGTTGGTGGTCGGTTTCTACAAACCTCGCATAATTTTATAAAGTTTCTTGGTATCATTTCTGCGGGCCACCACCTCATTATACCTACAATTATTATACCTCATTATTCTTCCTACAATTAATAATTGAATAAATCTAAACACCAAACACTGAGCATTATTTCCTAAGTAAATATTTAAGCAACTCTAGATTTTCTATTGAGCAATGAATAAAAAAAATGGATTATGTACAGATAATAATATCATCTGTTTATGGCGTGAATATACTATGCTGTACGATTAAAATTTAAAACAAGTTTTGTCAAAAGATTTATAAAATTTTATAAAACTTCTTATCATGGACAAATATTACATAATTCAATGTTAACAAATATTGTTTTTAGGAATGATTAAAAGATCAACACCTAGTCGAATCATCAATGTGTCATCAGAAACATACCGAATGGCAAAGTTAGATTTGAATGCCTTAGATCTGAACAATATTAAAGATAGTACCACGGTAGCATATGCCAATTCCAAACTGTGCAATATACTCTTTACAAATGAGCTGGCAGGAAAATTAAAGGGAACAGGTATGTTTCTAACCTTCAGAATTAAAGCATTGGAGTGTCATATTGACAGGAGTCCAGCAATTTTCATTGGTGTTCTTAAAGATTTTTTAAGTTATATTTATATATTGAACTAATGCAAACGATAATATTAGCAATTCTTATTTTGTTATATTTTAATAAATAAATGAAAAATTTTACAATGTCGTCCCACCTTCAAGTGATAAAATATTTTTATTTATTCTTATTTTAGGCTTATTTGAATCATTATGCTTTAAAAAAAAATTCACAGGTGTGACTGTTAATAGCCTAACTCCAGGTGTTGTGGTGACTGAAATATTGCGAAATACTCCTGCCTGGTTTCGAATAAGCTGGAATGCTATGAGTCGACTATTTTTGAAGGTAAATCATTACATAAAATATTAATCATTATTTGTTATCTAAATATAATGTTTATTTTATAACTGATTAAATCTATGAAGGTAAAATTTTTTAATTAATAAAAACACAATAATCCTTTGTACTTCATTCCACTTTATTTAATATGTCAGGACCGGTTTCGCTCATTACGAGCATCGTCAGTTGACGATGCTCGTAATGAGCGAAACCGGTCCTGACATATTAAATAAAGTGGAATGAAGTACAAAGGATTATTGTGTTTTTATTAATATAATGCCTTTCCACCAAGTATTGACAGTGAACACCCTAAAAGTGGTAAAATTTTTTGTATCATAAAATTAATATTTTTACAACCAGCGTGATACAATCTATAAAATGTGTAAAAACTGTTTTCTTTTTGTCTGAGATAACACTTTGCTTTTTGCTGATGAGATTTTAATATTAAAAAAATCTTTATAGCATTCCTTACACATTATGCCTCAGTGAAAATTATTTTTGGACAAATATGACTTTCTCAGAAATTACAGTAAAACCTTGAATATCCAGATTGTGCACCGTCCCACTTATCTATAGAATGTTTCATGAGATCGATGCAATGTTTATGGTAAAATTTCTGTCACCAAATGCCACGTCGGTATAATTTTTAGATTTCGACTGAATGTGCTTAGTGGAATTTCAATATTAAATTTGAATCATTCAAATTATGTACATCGGTAGTACAACCGATGCATCAGGGTGTAATAGAAACATTCAAACGCTTATATAGAAAACTGATGCTACAAAGATTATTGCTAGAAGACGAAAATAATGATGAAACAGTTATCAGCTCCTACAAGAAAATACTTTTGCTACATGACAGCAGAGAGTTGGAACTCTTTAGATGTGTCAACTTTGAGAAAATCATTTTGAAAAGACCATTAGTAAGTTCTAGTAACACAGTAGAAAGTGGTATAGGAAACATTGTGGAAAGATGTTACCGAATGGTTAAATTGCGACGTGAACGATTCTCGATTCCAAAGTTTGAATAACGAGGAAATAATTAAAGAAATATCTCCCTCAGAGGAAATACATCGAGAAGACGAAGAAGAGATTTGTGAGGGAAGAGATATTAGTTCTACACATTCTGAAGATTTTCAGTGATTTTCAAAAAAAGTATTAAAAAGCATTTTTTAGGAACTTGAAAAAAATACGTGTATTCTCTATTCTCTATGAAAATAATATTCGGAGATATTATCTGCATTTTACAAACATGACAACAATAAAAAATATTAACGTTTATTAAAGAAAATTTAAAACAAATAAAACTAAGTTCCCCACAACACTGTATGTAATTCTGTAGTAAAATCTGTTAGTAGTCAATGAATGAAAAAAAATGGATATATTTTATTATTTTACAAAGAACCAAATTTTCGCATGCAAGTGAAAAAAATGAGTTTACCTATAATGTCACGTTATATTGTTCTACATTGCGAAATTATTGATATGGGCCTATGCGATAGATTAATATGTCGGACCGATTTATCGGCCCTCCGGCATTAAAAGGGTTAATACTGACACTATATAAATAAAAATTATTCATACTGAATGTACTTATCTTTCCCTGTCAATTATGATTTTTTTCGATTATTCAAATTTTTCGGAAATTTTATATTCAACATTTTAATAAAGTTAAATATAAAAGTAAAAAGTAAATCAATATACATGTACGGATGTACGTTTCATACTTAAATTTGAATTTTTTTGTAGAAATCATTTCCAATAAAATTGGATCCTATATCTATCTTTTCTCAATGAATCATTTTTCTGTTTATAAGATGAAATGCTCACATTTATTTTCATTTTAAAATTTAAAATACCTATCTCAATTTGATTACAGAATGCAAAGGAAGGGGCACAGACAAGTATTTATACTTGCGTTTCCCCTGATATTGCTGATAGAACGGGTGAATATTTTAAAGATTGCAAATCTACACCACTTGCTACTGCAGAGGCTAAAGACATGAAGTTGGCAAGGCAGCTTTGGGATTTAAGCGAGACAGCGGTCAACATTAACTCTAAAGAACGACATTATTAATGTTTGATTTATGAACAAACTGTCATTAGTTTGAATATTGCCTTTGTTATATTTCATGTATTTATTATTTAAATATTGCAATAAAATTTCTAATAAAAAAAAATCTTTTTTAACTCAATCCCCAACACTAAAAGAAAAAGTAGATTGTAAAAAAGATCACAAAATTAAGAAAAAAACACTGGTTGAATTTCTTTTAAATCCTTAATTTTCAAATGAAATAAGTAATTAACCTCTCTAAAAAAAGAACTATATAAACAGCATACCTTTTGTTTCTTATTATTATTTGAAAAATAATATTTTGCATTGAATTTTAAATGTAGGTTGTATTGTTGAAAGAGACAATAAAAGTGAAATTTAAAAAAGTATGAACAGAAAAAATTGACAAACCAGAAGTAGGCTGCCAGCTTTTTTGGAAAATGAAAGAATAGAATAATATATAATGTAAAATATTTTAGCATTTCTAGTTACAAAATTATTTGTGTCTTTTGATTATTATTAACAATGGCGCCAAAAAGAAAAAGTAAACAGCAAATTTCTCGTCGACTAAAATGGCTATCGAAACCGAGGAAACCTTTTTATCAACCCGATGAGAGTACTTTTGTATTGTCTGGTGTGAGGACAACAGCGTTAAAATTAAAATTGACTAAAAGAGTGATGGAAGCATCATATCCATGTATCAGGTAATAATTTAAAACTTCTTGCTGTTTTGTTGCCAAATCTCTCATTATTGAGGGATTTCTTTCGTTCAACAACCTTTACCAAGGGTTACCAACCTTTTTGGACCCTAGAGTGCATTCTAAAATATTGGTATGGCGGCGAGCACCACATACTGGGAAATTTGCCGATTTGCCCAAATTATCAGCGTGACTCTTTTTTATTTTTTTTAGCTCTACGATTTGCCCAAATTAGTTGGTAGGCGTCATGGCGCCCGCAGGATTCGTAACCCCTGACCTATACAATATGTACCGTAAAATGGAATGGCATAAGACGTGACCCTTTTATTTTTACAATGTCAATATGTTTATATGAGTATGGATCAGTTAACAATAAATAATTTCAATAATGTTGTTTCTCCTCGACTTGTGAAACTTACCATCAAACCAAAACTTATTTTGCAAATTATTTAAATGTGAAAGATAATTTATTCCAGTGATACTCATCTAGGCAGCATGCCAGTTTTCGCTACATTACTTGGGACGCAGTGTATTAATAGTAATATGTTAATATGCCACATACTATACATAATATAGTAACGTAACAAATGTAAATACAAATCTATCCAAAATATTCATTCATTTACGTAAAGTTTTGCAAGCAATACCAATGTTCGAAAAAGCATACATTGTTTTGGTCCCCACATAAAATCGTATTGGGATGTAGGTTGAGTATCACTGATCTAAGCACTTTAAATTCGTATGATATGCACAGCACGCGGATTCACTGAGTTCTTATACAGATTTAATTGAAGTTTTAGTTAAAAATACTTTTCATCCTATTTCTTTTGATCCAAAAAAAACTGTAGAATGTTTTTTTAATACATAATTTGGAAAGATAGTTGAGTTTTCGAAATTGACACATTCTAATCCTATATTCCAAAAAAAGGTGGTGTCTTGGCGTACATGATTCCATCCCTTCTGTTCATTTGAAAAAAAAAACTTAATTAATTAATAATAAAAAATAAAATAATTAATTAATTTCTCAATTAATAAAAATGTCGCTATCGCCCCTACCTCGAAAAAGTCAAAAGATTTTTTTTTCACAAAATGGCAGCCATTAGAAAAAAAAATCAAATTTCACTTTTTTTTAAGTTTCAAGTTTAAATCTGCTATGGGCTATAGAGGGATGTATAGAGAAGGTTCGCACAAAATTTCATATAAATCGGTTTAGTAGAACTTGAGATATTATGCACACCAGCTTGAAAAACGCGTTTAAAGTTTCGATTTGTTCCGGTAGGACCAGCTTAGTTACTGTGTCACCAAATAAACTCGGTAAATAATTAAAATTTTGAAAAATTCCTTTGAGGGCATACTCTCAAATGTCTAAGCTTTAGAAAAATATAAAAATGAAAAAATCGATTTTTCTAAATTTCTAGACCAGAATACCCCCTTAATGGAAGGTATCACTTGATATAAAAGATTTCTGGGAAAAATCTTAAATTATGATGAAACTGAAGTGTCATTTCTAAAAATAATATGTCTTTATTTAAGAAATTTGATTGCAACACAGGAGAGATATGGACATGTCTTAAGTGATAGATGTAAAGCAGCACTTGCGGAATCTATTGAAAATGCAAAAGACACGGAATACGCAAGATTCTCAAAGCACAGCAGATATTCCAGTATTGATAATCATTCTTTAGCTTATAAACAAAATTATCCTTGCTGGACTGAAGACCGATGGAACCAACATTTAGAGCGATTAAAGATTTTAGCCAAACCTCGTACACCCTTCCAACCACAGATTTCAAATGTGAGCAATGTTCCTCCTAAGACCTTATATCTGAATCAACTTGCATTTTTTGATTGAAATGTTGTTTTAAAGTCTTAAGTTTCACTCAGTCTATTATTTGCCAGCTATAAATTCTCTCATTCAAATCAATTAACAGCAAATCTTACAAATTACATAATTTACCACATTTCAATAAGTCATTTTAATTTCTAAGGAGAGTTTTCAAGATTTGAATAACAATGATGATATCAAAGAATTACTCGGTATATAATAAATAATTGAAGATCTGTTAATATGATTTGTCATCCCGAAATTGAAAGAGGATCCATCGGTGATTTCGAAGAACCAGATTTATTTCCTGCTAGAAATGAGGGCGAAGTATTTTAATAGCTGAGAGATTGTAGAATTCTAAAATATTAATCAATCCCAATGTTGAAATAACTCTAAAAATTCAACACGAGATAAAGAAATATTTACAATATATTATATATAAATTCAGAAATAAATGGAAAGTTTGAGTTACAGATTACTTCAACCTTCAATTGCAAAGAAGAACAAGTCGCTTTAGAAGAGAGCAGTGAAAATAAGGAAAAAAATAATTGATTCATTTTATTCTATTCATTACTTATGCTATAAAAATTGGCAAGAGATGTATTGGCAATTAAGGATAGTAACATCAGTGTTGCTTTTAAACAATAGACATTTCGGTCAGTCGCCATTACAATGCCGAACACATGTTATAACAAACTTAGAGAGAATTTTGTACTTACCTAAATTAGAATAATTCCAATTTGACAATTTATTATTTTAATAGGTGTGCAAGGAGGGGGGGGGGAGCGTAATTGTTTATTTTTAATACTGACAATCAACTACATCAATACAATTTAAAAAAGGCAACAAAATAAATGGTCAGAATTTAAATCAACTTTTGGTCATAATAAAATTCAATTTAGGTCAGAATAAAAATGTTAACGGTCAGAATAAAAATACTAACGGTCAGAATAAAAATAATAAACGGTCAGAATAAAAATAATAAACGGTCAGAATAAAATTAATAAACGGTCAGAATAAAATTAATAAACGGTCAGAATAAAATTAATATACGGTCAGAATAAAATTAATATACGGTCAGAATAAAATCTATTGTACGGTCAAATTTTATAAATATTTCGGTCAGAATAAAAAAAAAATGAAATTAATAATCCTTTTTTTTCAACATTCATGTTATGTGTGGAAAAGCAGACTCTTATAATGAGTCATTATTATTACAAATAACGCATCATCTGATTACATACCACTCGGTTTGTTTATATAAAGGTAGGGATCCACCGAAGTGCAGTGGATGTAGGATTCCAAGAGGAACCAAGGCTTTATGATGAATGTTGTTAGTTTTCACTTTTTTAAATTCAAATAAAAAAAAAACCTCTTTCAATTAAAAAAAAATTAGTGTTTTCCTTACAATAAGTGTATTATATCGACTGTAGAAAGGAAAAAGGACGTAACCCACACATATCAAAATTTACAAAGGGCGCAAAAACGTGTTTTGATGATTTTGGGCCATATGCAAATTAATAATTATACACAACCTTGAAGTGCACGGAGACTTCTAAGCTGGTGTTTAATTGACATAATCTAATATTAATTAAGAAATTATCTAGGAAAAACCTTTATTTCAGTATTTTTTCTTCGTTTTAATTTTTTACAAGGTCATCTTTTTCAAACTTAAAAGTTAAATTTAGATACTAATTCGGCATTTTCAGCTTCCATCCTTTTGATAGAATGTGTGTCAAGTTGTATACATTGTGATTATCGAAAAAAAAGCTGTTTTGGAAAATTGAGGGTTACGTCCTTTTTCCTTTCCACAGTCGCTATGAAATGTACCATAGCAATTATTTATCTAAATGTTCTTTCCAAAAATATTATCCTTTCCTTTACTCTCTTCAGAGCAGATCACAATGTATCGAATTGTACAAATAATAAAAAATAGTTGCAACTTTTAGATTATTTAAAATTATTTAATAACCAAAAGAATATCGGTTAGGCGGAAATACCGTGAACATTTTTTTAAATAAAAACTTTTTTTGACACGAAACATACAAATGCCTGGATGTGGGATATGATATATATGAAAACTGTCAATTCTTCCTTTGGGCGCGCAATAATAGTGATTCATTCAATGACCGTGGCGCTAGTAGCAACGCTCGTCCAATCGCCCATTGGACGATTTGCCGTAAGCAACTTCACTTTGCACCAATAGCAACGCAATACGATGACATCATATCATCAAAAAAAATCAGACCATCTGTCAAAATAAATATGACCGATTCCATTTAAATTCTGACCGATCCCATTTATATTCTGACCATTTAATATAAATTCTGACCATTTAATATTTATTCTGACCACTTAATATAAATTCTGACCATAAATTATTTATTCTGCCCTCTGTAATTCTGACCGATACATTATGACCATTTAATATAAATTCTGACCAGTGTAATATAAATTCTGACCGATGTATTAAAAATTCTGACCGAAACTGAATTAAAATTCTGACCGTTTAAATACGAGCCTTAAAAAAACTCTTTTAGCCCCAGAATACAATTTATCAGTACGACCGTATCTCCTTATCAGACTAAGGCAACAGCTTTCTAGTGTTGATTTATCATCGCAAACTTTATCTGACATTTGGAAGTCACATAATAATAATCACAACAAATCTATATTGTCTATGTTGATAAAAAATGATTTCTAAAAGACGGATGTATGGCTCTTGCTTCTTAACATTATTTCCATTGTGATTTTCCCCTCATTCACAAATAAATTTAAATGAAGTAGTTAGAAACACATTTGTCTAGTCTACTTTGAAATGCCTGTTCACTGCAATTTTTTTTAAATTTGTTCAATAATTAGGGTATTGGAAGCAATACCTAAATAAATTCTAGACTAAATGAACATATCTATATGAAAAACAAATGAAAAATTGTAAGATTTGTAATGATGTAATTGAAAACAAAATAATAATATATTACCTCCATCTTAAAATCTTCGATATTAGTATCTCTTAGGAGTGTCATTATTTAGAAAGACACGAATCATACTATCTTACTGCAGATAATTATAATAATATTACACGATTGTAACGAAAGAAGAATGAAATTTATTTAAAATAATACATGTTTACATATACTTATTTATCAATAATAAATATGTTGATAGATTATTTTTATATTAGGTAAAACGGAAAGAAATGACATTTTTTCTGGCGCGTCACTTTAAAATCTGTTTGTCAACGGTTGCCGTTGAGCTAACACGTCGGGGTTGGTATTATTTTAAAGCTCTGTGTGTACTCTTTCCATTCCAACATATTTTATATTTTTTTTGCCGTTGTGGAAAAATGGAGAAGCCTGAGATTGAATAAACACATTTGCGCTGTTTTATGCTGTTTTTATTCGATAAAGGATTAAAACCAAAAGAAGCTACGAAGACCATTTGTGACATTTACGGTGACGTCTTGAAACTTTGAAAGTGCTTTAGATGGTTTCAAAAGTTCAAAAGTGGCGATTGGGAGTTAAAAGACAAACCAAAAACAGGAAGACCCCTCAAAATCGATGATGACGTCCTAAAATCATTGGTGGAAGCTGATCCTCGTAAAATAGTGAAGGAATTGTCACACGACATTGGCTGTCCAATAACAACTGTGCAAGATCATCTGAAAAGATTGGGAAAAAAAACACAGGCAAGCTCTCTCAAAAACACACACTCTCTCAAACGGCCTTGGAACGAGCGTGACCATCTGTGCTTCTCTATTGTCCAGGCACGAAACGGATCCATTTCTCAGAAAGATAATTACCGGGGACAAAAAATGGGTCCTTTACAGTAATACCAGGGGAAAAAACAATGGCTATCACCAAATCAAGTACCTGTGCCTACTCCACGGCCAACATTGACGTTAAAAAAAGTTTTGTTGTGTGTTTGGTGGGATGTTTCGAAGATAATACATTTTGAATTATTGAAATCTGGTCAAACAGTTACGGCAGAGCTATACTGTGCTCAACTAGAACGATTAAAAGCAGAGTTATTAAAAAAACGATCTTTTTTGGTCAATAACAATAGGCGGATTTTACAACATTACAATGCGAGACCTCATGCGGCAAAAATTACTCAGCAAAAAATAATTGAACTTGATTTCGAACTTCTGCCACATCCTTCATATTCACCGGACATAGCACCTTCGGATTATTATCTCTTCAAGTCGATGAAGCATTCACTTCGTGACAAAAAATTTACAAACGCTGACCGGGTGAAAAATCACCTGGATTTGTATTTTGCCAGTAAGTCACCAGAGTTTTACGAAAAGGGTATCAAAAAGTTGCCTCTTTTATGGAGGACGATAAAAGACAACGAGGAAAATTATATAACAGAATAATATTGTATCATTTTTTTTTTAAATAATTTTTTTGTCACAGTAACAAAAAATGTCATTTCTTTCCGTTTTACCTAATAGTATTTAGCAGATTTCACACGGTTATGTTGCAGCAATAACTTCTGAGTGCTATACTAGAAATTAACATTGCAAACATATATAATGGAACTATATTGATTTGACTGAGAATTTTCATATGTTCCAACAGCAAAAATCATATTGTGATTAGTAGTGTAAGGCTTAATAATGAAATTATTCAATAATTATGTCAACAAGTAAAGGTTTATTTATATACAAAACAATCGACTGTCACAATAATTTCCAAAATAAATAATAAGTAATTTACAAATAACATATGTCTCATAGAATATGTTGTATTACAATAATTATATAAAGCGTTCAATTGTAAAAGTAAATAAGCAAATTCAGTCAGGGGTTCAATCAGATAAACAGTTACAAATTACAATAAACAGATAAATGAGATTACACAAGATAAGTTTTTTTAATGCTCTTAGCATATTCGATATATCAAATAAAATTTAGTTATTTCACAAGTAAGAAAGTCCCCAGGATTCGTTTTGATCTGCATATAATTGATATATTGTAATAGCAATAAAAATAAATACATGCTCACTTTCGGTCATTCATTAATTATTTTTTTTTGCAAAACTTTAAGCTGAATAATATACCCCAATACATATCTACTCACACAATCAACATCTTTATTTATACAATAATTCAATAACTTCTACATATTAACATATTATAACTGTTTTCCAGCATACAGTTACTTTCGAAAAAAATTCAAGTTTCCATTCAGTATATAAAAAATGTAGGCTTTTTATTGGTATGCAAGTAAGTTGAATTTGAAACTGCTCTTAACCAAAGATTATCGATGCAATTCAATGACAAAATTTTCTTGCTACATTAACACTCGAGTACCGAAACATCGAAAATCGAGAAGCGACGAGGTACAAAGTGACCCCAGACAAATTTGCATTGCATTTATTGAGATATCATTGTAGATTACAATGAATATCAGCTAGATGTTATTGGTATTTAGCCAATGGTTGAAATATGGAGAATTATGCAATGTGAATGCACCCCATAAGAACTCGTTAAGGTTAAAAAAAAGATAAATATTGAAAAATGACAAAAGAGCTGTTGCTACTTAATTTTATGCCAATCAAATCTATTTTGAAATTCGTTTTACTTTAGGTTTCCGATGACAGCATGAGTGAAGTCAATTGTGTTCGACTGGCCTCCAATATCTTTTGTCCTTACTTTTCCCGCTTTCAATACTCTGTAAACAGACAAAAAATGTAACTCTTACATATATAAAAGTATCTTCATTCAACCTAAATACATTATCTACAATTTTTTTTATCATGACTAATCACAATGTGGAACATATGGAATTAATCAACAGAAGATTTTCTTAGACAACTGATTGTAACTTAGTTATTCAACCTCTCTGTTTGAAAGAGGGGGCTGTGACAGGACTTGTGGTTAGCTAATAGCTTTCATAAATACATTGTTGCCGGGAAACGTAAAATTACATTTTTCGCGTATTGTTAATTGAATGCAGAACACGTAATATTACAGGTTTTTTGTCAGTGTGAAATACATGAAATACATGCCACAATTAATTATCATGAGTCCCACTACTTTGCTCGATATACAGATCAGTTGTTTACAGAATGGAATGACTGCAATATACTCCTGTAGAAATTATATAGTGTCAGCTTTGCATGAGAAATTATCATTCATCAATTGCTTTTAAGATATATTTTTATTATGTTTACAATTTAAAATAAATAAAAATTTTAATCGAAAGTATTACATGGTTTAGAACAGTGTTTCCCAAACTTTCCCCCCCGCGATCCGGTTATTTTAATATTTCTCGTTCGTGACCTACTAAATTTGTGATGGCCTATACCAGTGCTTCCCAGATTGGGGGCCACGGAATTTCTCCGGGGGCCACCGCAGAACATGTTTTGTATTGAGGGCCACGGATTTTTTTTTTCAGATTTTGGGGGCCGTGGAGTGAAAAAGGTTGGGAAGCACTGGCCGATAGGTAAAAGAAAACAGTATATTTATGTCCATACAGTCTTTATAAGTTATAATACAAAATAATTTACTCTGATAAAACTATAAAGAAATCAAATGTACCAATAATTTATTAATGAGAGGTGTGCTACTGTTTCTTGTTAACTAAAAGCTCCAGGCTTACAGAAAAGGATGATAGCTTTATTCTCAGATCCGGTTTGACTTCCGATCGGTTTCTATATTTATTTTTTAAGAAAAAAATGTTGAAAAGCCTGCTTCAAACTTATAGGTTGCGACAAAAGGCATTAGAAATTTTATCGCCCTTTGTGCTAAAACTGGATATTCTTGATGACAAGATTTGTTACTGTTGATTGTGGGGAAATATTCCTTCAGACCGGTCTAACAGATGTTCTTTGATAGCAGCTGAAATCTCAGCCAGTATGGAACTCATGTTATACTCTTTTTGTAATCCTGTTAGCTTTACAAAAGATTTGTAATTCCCTGCTAAGGTGTTACAGATTTTAAAAAAAAAAAAGACATTTTAGTACTACTCATTAAAAAACATCCGCTTCCCGCTGGTATCTACTGTATAGGCACCCAATTACCAAGTGTTAAGATCAATGTTCCCTCTAATTTTCCGAAGGTTATGTGGGTAAAATACATTGGCTATGCAACTTTAAAGGAAATAAAACATTTTGTTCGCCACATAACGGTATTTAGATCTACTTAACAAAATGGTTAATTTTTTATAATGACAATAATTAACAACACAATATAATGACAATTAATTTATTCTGGTGGTGGTATAGCTGGTGTAACTTTTGTGCGCTCTGTTCTAATGCATGTGCACGCACACAGCTTAGAGGGAACACTGGTTAAGATCCCTTTTAGGGTCAGATAGGTGGGAGGGAATTTTTAATTTCCCTGCAATATCTAACTATAGTTCAATTTGTATAACATCACTTGGTTGTAGGGTAAATTTATTAAATGATTATGAAAAAATGATGAAAACTTTAATAGAGATTTAACATAAAATTTTCACCTATCGACTGCATTTTTGATTAACATAGAATACTGTGGCAAATTAATATGCGCAAGCATGTTGACAGCACAGAGCAGCATCGCAGTCGGATTGGCGACATTCTTGCCTACGGCTTCAGCAAACGTGTGACGCGCACCCTGAAAAATACGAACATGTTAACAGAGTAAAGGTAATTTATATTTCAGTCGGTGAACATTCTAAAAAAAAAGTAACGCACCGGCTCAAACACCACACATCTTGCGCTGAATGAGGCTCCAGCTACGACACCTGCACCACCCACCAATCCTGAAGCCAGGTTATCGACAATGTTTCCATACAGGTTGGGAGTCACCATCACATCAAATTGATGAGGATTCGACACCATTTGCATAGTGCAATTGTCAACAATCATTTTTTCAAATTCAATCTTCGGGTAGAGCTTCGCCATCTGTTCATTTGAAATAAAATTACTGGTTTTAGTCTTTAATGCATTGAAATGATTTGTATCATTAAATAAACTTTTATGCTGAATATTTTGGGTCTTGGACTAATGCTTGGTATATTTTGAATAATTTACAATGGAAAACTGGTGTACTAAAAAGGATAATATACATTTCTATGATATGAAATGTAAATATTTTCTTCACATCTATTAAATCAAAAACAATAAACAATAATCAATATAAAATAAACTACAGCATATTTCTAAAAAGATATGAAACTTTTCAATACCACTAGCACAGCAGTCGGCAAATGTTTTGGGCTCACGGACCACTAAATTCACAATTCTAATCCAGCGGTCCACTAACTGCACTTTGGTGTTAAGTATTACATATTGAAATAAAAGTGATCAAATGCGTCTAAAAATGCACCAAGTTCATAAAATAATGCCAGATTTCTCTGCGGACCATCGATATTTTTGCAGACCACACTTTGCCAACTGCTGCGCTAGAATATTCTATAATAAATTTATCATATCCTCTAAAAATAATATTGTGGTTATTCACTGATAAGACGATGCTACATAATATCAGTTTAGTTTCTTAGTGAATTAGTCTTTAAAAAAATTGGATTGCGTACCCCTGAGACAGACCTAGTGGATTGAAATTGCTAGTATTGATAAATATCATTGTCATTAAGCCAATAAAATTTTGATACAATTTTTTAAGAGTGCATGATAAATATATTGCTCGTGAAAATATTAAAGATAAATACTACTATGTATACATTGTAATGTCTTTAACATCAGTGATACGGGTAAGAATATTAGGATTTCATAAATAAATTAGAGAAGCCTGCCTACCTCTTCACAACTTCTAAGGAAAAGGCCGTCTCCCAATTTCATGATATTAGCTTTGTGAACAGCGGTCACCTTCTTACGGTTATTTTTGGTAGCATAGTCAAACGCGAATTTGGCAATCCTTTGAGATTTAGTCTTAGTTACAATCTTCAGACATTCTACAACACCTACACTCGAAATAAATCAGCATCATTAATTTATGAAAATATCTAAAATTATTTTTATGACATTACATAAATCTACATGTTATTGAATAAATGAAATTTTGCATTATTTTCTTAACCCTCCAAGGACGAGCGTGACTAGGCTTTCCAATCCCGGGATCCCGTTCAATTTTCAATTGGTACGGTTACGATCCCAGGATTTCGGGATTGAGATTTTTTTTTGCAAATCCATAAATTCATAGGATTTTCAGATTTTGAAGTACTGAGTTAAAAAAAAAATGAGTCACGCTGGCATTTTGGGCAAATCCAAATCCCAATTTATACACGATTTCATGTTGAGTGTTCAATTAAAATAGTCAATCCCGAAATTCCGGGATCACAAAAAGTCTCCGGGATTGGATACCCTAAGCGTGACCATATGGTCACAGTAAACACCGTTTTCTATTGATCCCACTATTCATCTTTTTTCTACCTGAATATCGTTGCATTCACTCAAATTTGGTTAAAAAGGATACAGACTTCAGTAAGTTATCAGCCACAGGGACGGAAACGATCATCAAAAGCAATTGTGATTTTTTGAATTTCCGTTTATTTTTAATGGATTTTTTGAAACTGTTGGTGATTATTTTTATCAAAACATATTATTTACAGTTTTTTTACAAATATATTTGTGTTAAAATTATCTTGATCTAAGGAGGTCAAACTGTAAATATTTTAAAAATTTGAAGTTTAGCTATATTTCAACCCTGAATGTTTGTGTGCCCATATGGTCACGCTCATCCTTACTACTGTCCGTACATAATATTACACGGTAATATAAGGATGGGCTCATGCACATCCATATAGTCGTGCGGGGTTTCTATAAAACGATTTTGGGTTTTTTTTTGTAATTTTTGTTAGAAATAAGTTACCCATAACTTCAGCGACTTAAAAAAAAAAACGAAAAAAAGCTCTCATCTCTGGAGGGTTAATGCTCTATGTTGAAACAAATTTGTTCATAGCAATGGATCATAATTACTCATAACAAAGACTCAGTGCTCCATAATTGCAAGAATAGCGTAGTTTTGGATACTAAACCATTGAGCCTGGATTGTTTTTGGTAAAAATAATAAGACTGTAAATTTTATTAATTTATCAACATTTCTTTTGTAATTAATCTGGGTATATTTAGATATCCATATAATTTAACTGATAATTCTCATACTGAAATAAACGACTGTGAATTATTTGCAATACGAAATGCAAGATTTAACACCTTCATCCAGTCAGATAGATTTAAAAACCAAAATTAAAAATGTGTGAAGGATGCTAGTTTGCAATAATTCGAAGAAAATGGTTTTATTGTCAATATTGTAATCTTTTGTAATATTTAACTAAAAATATAAGTTTTCATGAGTTTTGAGTTACCGTCAGTGTTTATGGTCGAAAGAAAAAAATCAAAAAATATATTACAAATTTAATTAAAAGGTTAGCTTTCTTAGTATTGGTGTGTCATTTAAGATATGAACTGCATAATTTTTATGCGCAACCTCTGCATTAATATATCAAAAGGATATTATTTTTCTGTGGTACACTTTTCATAACTTGCTAAAATTATTTAATTGATAAAAATCAAAAAAAAACAATGACTATCAGAAAACAGATAGACCCAATGTATTTGTTTTAAATGTATTATTATGTGTTTGTAATCAAAACGTAATGTTAAAACAGTATTCATTGATTTGTTTTTAAAATATATATACAGTAAAACCTCCATTTACACGAAAGTTGGGACAGCGTGATTGGGCGTCGCGTAATTGGGGGAGTGAATCTCGTGCAAAATTAGGGGTTACATTTTTTTTTGCAAAAATGCAAAACTGTCAAAAAAAAGAATAAATAAAAAAAAAATATATGGATGAAATACTTAGTTTTTAGGTGGTAAAATGCATAACGCTTGCCAACATTTGACTGTATGCACCGCACAGACAGCCGCCCAATTGTGTGTATAGCCTGGCATAAGCCGAATATACAGACGCTCACCAACGTTTGACTGTATGCACCACAGACAGCCGCTCACCCGTATGTACAGCAGCAACAATGGAATGCGACCGCGCAATTGGGGGATTTGCAGTGAATATTTTTGTTTGGTGCGTAATTCGGGTTAGCGTAATTGGGGGTTCCACTGTATATAATATATAAAAAGATGTTACTGTATAAAATATAAAATGAACTTCCACAAAATTACCGCCGAATCCATCGAAAGTAGATGTTACTGTACTCATAGCATAGAAATATTACTATTTATATATTTTTACATACCAGTCTCAGTCGCGAGAATTTCTCGGTACATTGTGATTTTCTGGCTTGAAAAAAGTTGAGACTTCAAAATCCTTACTACCCCTACTTTTTATCACATAACACCGTAGCCGTAACACATAAGTCCGTGTACTATGTCTATGATTGTTGCAAGTCTGCCTCCGTCTGGTTGCAAAATGCAACGTGTTTAAACAAATATTATAAAATATAAAATAAATATGAGTCATACCAGGAACACATTCGTGTTCTAGAGCGGAATATTCTCCTTCCGTTTGCTCCCTTATGATGACACAATCAACATTAGAATGTCGGCTTTTCACTCCTGGCAGGGATTTGACATGCACGACATTCGCGTACAGATCCAATTCATTTCTTAATTTCATGTTAAGAGTCTGAAGTTCACCAGTATGGGAAAAATCGGGAGTAGCCAGAATGCCCTGAAAATATTAGCAAAAACTTTGTTATATCGTATGGCAGTGGTGGCCAACCTTTTACATCAATGTAAATTTTACATTTTTTATCATGCATCAATTATTTTGTTGGGGAGTTCAGATGGACCATACAACTCAAGCACCTATTAACTTTCTTACGTTTACAGTAAGGGGCAAGATCTGCTCTGCTGAGGGGGAAAAGAGAACAACTTGATCATGAAATTAAATTAATAATTTCATATCATTTCAAGACACATTTATTGGAGCACTAATCTACAATAGCCAGAAATGATCTCTTGGACGAGAGGGTTTTCGCTATTGTGGACGCCGATGATGATGCTACAGCTGCCGGAGTCTCATTTGGTAAAAGATAACTCTTAACCACAGTAGCTGTTGGGTGACATATATGTTATATGTTAGTCTGATGCTGTGTTTTATAGTGTCTACTATTAACTAAACTATGCAAAATGATGAATAAGAAGGCTGTACAAATTGAACTGAGAATAGAGTTGAAAACAGGTACTTTTTTCAGATGAGTGGTCCGGATTCATAATGTTCAAAGTAATATCACATCATTATGAAACCATTCATTTCTGTTATATTGTAGGAAATGCATATTTATATTGTAATTATATATCTTTTCAATTAAATCTTTTTCAAAATAAGAAAAAATCACATTTTCTAAGGTTTTTCAATAAAAATCTCTGAGAATAAAAGCAAACAAAGGCATATATTTTTTATTTAATTTTTTTTTTTTACAATATTTCAATACAGAATATGAGATTGGATAGTTCATTAAAAAAAACAACGTCATTATTGGGATTTTGATCAATTAATATTAATTTCAAAATTTATTTGTACACACAGGTTCGTTACTCAATCTTTCCATATGATTTCTCAAGTCATATCAGTAATCAAAAGTCAAACTAGGGTAGCACAATTCACTTCATTATTTTTTTAAATATTTTTATTGATTAAATCATCATTTACTTGGTATATTGCCATCATCATATGGTAAAAGACGCAGCATTTATTTAATAATATCACAATAGGCATCAAAATCTTATAGAATATTTTATGAATTTTGCTTGTTACTATTGTTTATGTAATTTATAATTAATAATTAATATTCTATATAACTGCGATACTTAATAGTGGGAAGTTAAATTTTATTTGTTTTTACCACACATCGCATTCTTGCCATTCGCTATATTTCTTACAATCATTACTTAATTTGCATATATGGCCCTTCTGATGTATCGTAAATTGAAAATTAATAACACCAACGAATCACAGAATATCCGTACGAAAAATCTTTCAAACATATATGTTATAACTGAACGAAAAATAAGCTCATAAATTGGAATTTAGAGTTGATCTACGTAAAACCGCCATACAATTTGTTAGAAGATGCTAGGATTCCACGGACCACTCATAATTTGCTGATTTTCTACAACACTGCTTAGAACTTAAGACTGCTATGACTGAGAGCATTCAATTTTTAATGACAAGCATAATCTTATACAGCAGGATTTTATGCACACATGCTGATTTTTTCTAACGAACACAGCAAAAAAAAACATACAAATTAAAACTAAAAAAAGATCTTTATAGAAATGATAAATCTTTATCCGCTCGTACACTGAGCACAATGGGTGTAGTTCACTGGCCAAGCATTATCTAACTATATCTCAAAACCAATAAACATTTATGGGTAAAATAAAAAGTTTTATAAAAAAAAAAAGGATTGTTACAAATTTATAACAATAAATTTCTTGCAAACACAGAGATATCTCTTTAAATATGCAATGAATCAAAGCAATTATCTGTGTATCGCTGATAATGCTCAAACAGTTAAAAAAGGAATATTTCGTAGCCCGCCGGTATACCCACTGACTAATATATGATGTCAAAAAAAACTCCGTAATCATCCTTGAATCACAACAAAAATTTTCTCATTTTAAATGAGTCGATGAGACGCAAATATTTATTGGAATCCAAAATAAAGTTATGATTCGTTACGTTGACATCATATCACTTATTTAATCTAATATCTATATTATTTATACGAGCGATTTCCAACCTGGGAGGTGTGGGCTTTTGCAAATGGAGGTGCGAACAGTCCAAAATATTTATTAACTCTTTAACCTAATCCAGACGACCGTCATCTAGACATGCCAACTTATGACGTGCCAAAAAGACGAGCGTCATGTGTACATGCCACAGCGTTACACCGAATTTTGAACCTTAATATCTCAGTTAATTCATACTCGATTGAGACGAAAATCGTATGAATAATATGCTCATACATTTTTCTTCACGACATCTATCTATTTGCCAGCCCACCACATTTTAAATCCCTTTAAATAATCAAAGAAGCGAACCATGTCAATATTCCGAAAATCACGCAACTGATTTAAATTCTCCCGCGCATTATGAGAACCTAGAGCGCACGTGCATAGTAAGCTTATTCATATTACGTGCTGGAAGATAACTACGCCGATTCCTATTGTTTTAAATCAGTGTTTTCGTTTCAATCGTCAATATTGGCTGCGATTTAATTTTGAATCGAAACATATATACATTTTATCTCTGATACATAAAATTAGTAATCGCGGTGTATTTTTTTTGTGTTTTTGTATGTTTAGTGCATTGTTTCATTGTTGTCAACGAAAATAAATGCATACAAATTGTGAATTTAGTTGATATAAAGTGTATGTAAAGACTATCTTAACGTGCAAGCAATTTGTGTACAGTTCGTATAAATATTTTTCCATCCATCAATTAAAATGGCAAAGAGGACAAATGATGAAATGGAGATTATTCTAGATTCCGATTATGAGATGGATAGTGATAATGACGAAGAACCTACAGAGATTGTAAATATTCGCGATCTGATTGACGACGAATTTTTACTCACTCGTGGTGAACCCATTGCTTCAAATATTGACCAACCGTCTAGTTCTTATTCAACTTCTAATACAGAACAACCTGTCGCTTCTGGAATATCTTCATCAAATTTCGTATCATGGAATACAGGCCCATTTGTACCAATAATATTTGATTTTGATGACTTCAACTCTGGCATTAATCCGTCTGTCTCATTAAATGAAGATTCTAAAGAAATTGACTCATTTTTTGAATACATCTTTGGTAAGCAAAATTTCAAATTATACAAATGGTTACCACAGATTACTAAAAAAATCCAAAGAATTAGCATCGCACTCACGGATGCATAGTTGGAAAGATACAACAGTAGCTGATATGTACATATTTTATGCTGTATCATTGTTAATGACGAGAAACCGCCACCTAACCATCAAAGAGCACTGGAGCACCGATCCTCTATTAAAATGTCAAATTTTTGGCCAAACTATGCCTAGGGATCGGTATGAAAGTATACTCCAGATGGTTCATTATTCTGATGCAGAAAACCCGAATACCAATGATAGATTGTACAAAATAAGAACAATATTGGATCATTGCCGGGAAATATGCAAACAAACAATGTTACCTCATAAAAATCTTTGTATAGACGAAAGTATTATTGTTTTTAAAGGTCGGCTGATTTTTAAACAATATATCCCATCAAAACGGCATAGATTTGGTATTAAGTTATTTGTGATGTAGAGACAGGATTCATCTTAGACTTTATTGTTTATTGTGGTGATGGGACAGAGATTGTTCAAAATCCGTCATTAGGTATATCTGGATCTGTAGTGATGACACTAATGAAAGACTATTTCCATAAGGGACACACGTTATTTTGTGATAACTGGTATAGCAGCCCCGATCTCTTTGAAACCCTATTCAAAAATCAAACTAATGCTTGCGGTACGGTGAGATCTAATCGGAAACGCATGCCAAAGTTCAAAAAACTAAAAAAGGCGAGATGGCATCGCAACACAGTGGACCTTTGCTAGTCATAAAATGGCATGACAGACGGGAGATCCACATGCTAACCACCCTTCATGACGATTCTATGAAAGACACTCAAAAAATCAACCGATCTACAGGGGAGCCAATAAAAAAACCATCATGTGTCATAGATTATAATAAAAATATGGGTTCTGTAGACAAGGTTGACATGATGATAAGTAGCTTGTCCTGTATGAGAAAGTGCATGAAGTGGTATAAAAAAGTGGGATTCCACATAATAGATTTATTTTTATTCAACTCATATATTTTATTTCAAAAAATAACCGGAAAAAATCCTGGATTAGCTGATTTCCAATTACATGTTATTCGTCAACTCATCGAAAAATATGGTAATTATGAATCGCCCAGTTCTGCATACCATCATGCTGAGGATAATCCTCATAGACAACTTAAGATGGAAATAAAACATATGCCGCGAGTCATACCACCAACAGAAAATAATAAAAAGCCGTACCGCAGGTGTAGATTTTGCTCCAAAAATAATATTCGAAAAATGACTAATGCTATGTGTTACGAATGTGACGTTCCTTTGTGTGCCTTGGAATGTTTTTATAATTACCATAAGAAACCCTGTTAACAATATGTAGTGTGTTGTGTTTAAAGAACTCTTTTAAAAAAACTTTTCAAATATAAACCTTTATCTTTGCCGAAGTGTGAACATTAGTGACGAACCCAGTTTTCGGTTGAGATGACGCAAGCATCGAGTGAGGTATGGCTGCAGTTGTTTTGGTTCTTTGTTTCTTGTGTGGAGGCATTATATTCGTCATTATTATTGTTTAGATAAAGAAATACTTGATTGTCGGATTGATTTGTTATCTTTGAACAGTTTAGGTTACAGCTACAGCATTGAATATTTTTAAAGTGATACTATATCCAATTAAAATGAGATTTATAAATCGTGAAAAATCTGCCCGTCCGCAGGTATTGAAAGTTATGTCGTCTAAAAAAGGTTAACAATATGTAGTGTGTTGTGTTTAAAGAACTCTTTTAAAAAAACTTTTCAAATATAAACCTTTATCTTTGCCGAAGTGTGAACATTAGTGACAAACCCAGTTATGAAAACCGTAAATCTTAATCGTATATTTGTGTAATATAATCTTAAGTGCTCATTGTAGTGTGTAAAAACTCATAGGATCAGTTGTCGGCGCACACTCCTTGTCGGTTGAGATGACGCAAGCATCGAGTGAGGTATGGCTGCAGTTGTTTTGGTTCTTTGTTTCTTGTATGGAGGCATTATATTCGTCATTATTATTGTTTAGATAAAGAAATACTTGATTGTCGGATTGATTTGTTATCTTTGAACAGTTTAGGTTACAGCTACAGCATTGAATATTTTTAAAGTGATACTATATCCAATTAAAATGAGATTTATAAATCGCGAAAAATCTGCCCGTCCGCAGGTATTGAAAGTTATGTCGTCTAAAAAAGGTTAAAACGTGTCTTTATTACTATATGAAATAAAGGATGGGGAGGCGCGAAGACATTTTTTTCTTCAAAGGGAGGCGCAGTAACATAAAGGTAGGAAACCGCTGATTTATACTATAATTGTAAATCAATGTAATCCAATCAGGAAAATTACTATGCTCGCTGGTTCGTCAGGGTACCGCTGGGCAACGAATAATGAAAATCTTGGTGTGAAAAAGTTTGGTGTGCGTTTCTTTATTTCGTAATGATAAAATTCTTATTGGAGAATATCACACTATACATTATAAATAAAATGCATTGAAAAGAAAATAATGAAATCATTTTATGCTTAATAACAACCCCTTTATAACATCAAACAAAATTTCTCAAGATGTAACCCAAATCATATGTCGAAGGATTATGTTAAACAAGTCATACCATCTCAATCCTTGAGACAGCACAACACGTGCCTACTGCGCAGGTATCTCAATGTATGAGGTGCGAACATTTAACTGTCAATAATGCAGGAAATCTTTTGTATACAGGACAGACTATTTTTTTAAATATATCCTGTTTTGTCCTGCTTCTTCTACTATATGATTTTCAAAAATATTATAATATCGATTTTTTGAAACCTTTTTGATCAATCGTGTTCCCCCCTACAGCCACTCAAATCAGTTTGAAATGAGGCGGCTGACTCTTACAACTACACAGTTTAATTTTTCAATTGAAACCTGATTTTACACACCTGTATGCAATGTCAAAGAAAATAAGTCCAAAAGCTGCAGTATTTTTAAAATGATCATATATTATAAATCTGGAGACTGGTCCAAGTATAGAAATGCATTATTTAAGTATATCTGAATACCTAAAATCTTTGTAGGGAGGATACATTTGTGTTTAACGGTCTGTTATAGAGCAAATACCTGACCATTAGTAACCAGGCTCTATCAGTAATATAATACCTTAAGGCAAATTCTGTTCTTTGTAATGGATCCAGCAACATCTTCCAGAGGAGCACTCAGCGTGGGGTTCACTTCGGAGAAGAAGTAAGACTCGAAGTCAACAGGTACATTAGCTGCCTACAAAAATGACAAAAGATCAAAACCACCTTTAAGTTTTATTCAATAAAAAATAGCTTCTTTTAAATCCTACTCACCATATAAAAATATAAATAGAAATAGGTGGTCTATTACATATTATGAATCAAGAGCCATATTCAAATATGCATTATGAGTACTGACAGTAAAACACTTGATTTCAAATAAAAAAATTGTGAAAGGCATTGGTACTTCTTCTCCATTTTACAGAGCTTTTAATAAACCAACATCGCCAAGACAAAACAAAATTATTTGTTTATTAACCCATTCCACGTGTCAATATTGTGATTTGCGTAGATTTTGTGCATTTTCCATGAGCTTTACAGAGACAGATTTATTTTTTTATTTTATTGAAATTAAGAAAAAAAAGATTGGCATAACAACTAATGCCAATTCACTAAATATTTTTTAGTAGAAACACCATTTTAGATAAACTCGATTAGAATTTTTTTTTAGTCGCTCAAAATTAACTCAAGGAGAATTGACATAACATCACCCACGTCTTAGGTCTCAAGTTTATACTGGAAAAATCTAAATTTGACATCGACCTCATCAGGAATTGAACCCTAATCAGATTGAGAGGTAGAGCTAAGCTCTTACCAACTGGACAACAGTGGGCCACTGCCTGTGTTTAAATCTTTAAATATTTGTTTATTTTGATTGTAGATTGCAAAGGTTATCAAAAAAAACTTGGTAAATTACCTTGAAGACTTCTTGTACCGAATACACAAGTTCAGGGCCCACACCATCTCCTGGAATGAGTGTGCAAGTTGTACGTCCTTCCTTTCCTTGGGATTTTCCTTGCTGAAAAATTGAATCATAGAAATAAGATATTGCACATTACTATTTCACATATTTCCATCTTTGGATTTTGATCACTTAAGAATCAATGGATGTCTTGATAAACCAAAGCACATTGATCAAGCGGTATTATTTATCAGACAAATAATAGATTTGCATTTCAATTGACAGTACTGCTGTGCCAAGAGCAATGATGGGAAGTGACAAATAAAGATATTTTGGGAAATAAGAGAATCTCAACTGTATAATATTTCAATTTCATGTCTCATAAAAATCATCGCATATTCAATATTTCAAATGATAACTGGAATTTTTGAGATTTTGAGATTGAGAACTGAGATTTTCGCCGTTCACTGCCCAGCGATCCCTAAAGGGATCAGCGAGTATGGTGTTCGCGACAGGATGACATTGATTTACAATAACAGTATAGAAAATATGGATATTAGATTAAATAAGTAATGATTTCAATAAAAAGAATCATAATTTTATTTTGGATATTATGAAAATCCAAAATAAAATCCAAGAAAAAAATTATGTTTATGTTACGAGGTTGACTATTAATACATTCACTTAGTGTCGTGTTTTATTGCAGGAATGTAATAAATCAGTTTTTTTTCAGTGTGTATATTGGACAATTGGGAGACCGATTCTTTTTATCCGGTGAGATGACTTTATCTTTTTTCTATGTAGGCGTGATTGATGTTTGAATATCTGTTTCAAATAAATATTTCGCTATTGACAAAAAACAATGTTTTTATAATTTTAATTGTATCCAAATATGAATTTTACAAACAACACGGGCAGTGAACTACTCCTAATGCAGGCAGATAAAGGTTAATTATCCTTGGTATTGATTTACTTCCACCATTTGCCAATTTGGCATAATATATTCCCTTTGCTCTAAGCACAGCAGAGTTTTGTTTAAAGCCATGTCCACTCCCTGTGTGGAGCATATTGATTCTTAACGGTATTGATCTCAATTTTTTTTATTCAATGAGAACTGTTGGATACTCAGTTGCTAAACCTTTTTTTTTTCAAAATGAGTAAGGATTGATCAGATGGGTAGACATCACAGACATCCATGCCATCAAACATGATTCCATAAATCCACTGAAAAAACAATCAACGAAACTGTTCATACTGGGATTTGAACCCGTGATCACCGCAACCAAAGCCTACAATGTTGACCACTCGACCATGGACCATAACATCAGACCAGTAGAACATAACTTACAGGGTTGCCAGTCGAAGTTAAAAATCTTTTATATTTTCTTACCTTTGTAATATATATCTAACTGATGTTATTTAAATAATGTTCATACGTTTTATTGCATATATATTTTAACTGTGATTTCTGTATAAAATCTAAAGCCCCCAAGCTGTAATATAGGTACATGGGAATAGCATAGTTCCTTACACCATAAAATATTTTCCATGATACCATGTTGAATTACAGTACAAATAGACAGAAAAATTAGCTTTAAAATGTTGAAATATAGTATATTAAAAAAAAAAAAAAATTCAAAAAAGTGTGCTTTCAAAAGAAATTTAAATTTATTGAAGATTTACGTATGAGAGAATAAGAATCATGACTATCAGTAAATAAAGATCTCTCTAACTTTATAATGAATGTAAGAATTTAAATTAATCTAAAAAAGTTCACACATGCAAGCAAGCAGAAATTCTTGAATCTTGGTAAGGATGGAAAGGTTGGAAATATCTCAACTTTACTCAGACCAGAATTCAGAGTTTAAGGCATACCATACGTAATATGATTAATCATGTAAACCAAAGCTTGAAAAATCAAACCAAAAAATATACAAGTACCTGCAATTATGATATAGAAATTTAAGAAGAATGCATTTAAATAAGTTGATTTCAAAAAAAAAATCTTAAATATCATACAGGCCTCGGTGGCCTTGAAACGGTCAACTTTGATAAAACGATAACATTAAGCCATAGTAAAAGCTATCAATCACCGTAACTAATAAGACTGAAAAAGTTACCAGATATTTGTTAAAATGGATAAATGCAAGGTTCTTCAGATATTTTTGTCAGTAAAATACAACAAAAGCAATTTTTTCAAAAAATCAGCAAACTAATATTTTTTTAATATGGAACACAAAATTTAATCTCTTATATTCAGAACACTTATCTATCACAGGCTTTTTATATTATATAAAAATCAATGAAATAGACAAAATCGAAATTTTTAGCAATCTCAGCAAGCTGTTATAAAAACGCTCCGGGCCTAAAAAGGTTCAAATCATTTATGGTAATTTTAAGACAATTTAAGTTGCATGCTTTGTTGAATGTTTTCAAAATGATAGTTAAGTTGTAATACAAAATAAGGTAAATAAGTTCAAAACACATTGTATGGATAGAAAGAAAAATGTCAATCTAATAAACTAGAAAGAAACTGAAATAATTATAATAAAGCATTATTTATGTATATATATGGAGATAGTTAGTCATTCTTAGTTGAGTTATATTAAATATGTGACAATTTATTAAAATATGTACATAATATACCTTAATTCTTGAGTTTATTTTAAATAAAGATTTTTTCCAGTTGAAGACTTATTTTTGTCATTGTAAAATACAATTTCTATAAAAATAACTTAGGTAAAGAGCAGAATATATATATATTCCTAAAAACTCAAAGTAATCCTAAAAATTTCACCCCGAATTAGAGGAACACGAACAAGATATATTTTTTTTTATTCACAGTAAATAAAATAGTTTATTTTAAAGTTTTCAATTTCAAACAACAAAATGCGTCGAATTGATTTTCTTAGTTTCAATTCATGTCTTCATTGCTAGACACTACAGACGGCCGACTGATATGGTGGTAGAAAATGCCACGTACACAGTTTATGCATTCAAATCAGGGGGTTTTATATTGACTTTGTTTATAACAGATATCATATTTATAGATAGTGATTTATTTTGTCGAATATGTTTATAATAGTTTAAGAAACATATTTTCGACAAAGATAAAATTTACAATTCTGTTCAATGTTTCATGAGAATTGAAGAAAATCTGCCCCTCCACAAAATATTCACATTTGTTTGTGAAATCTCAGCTTGATGTTTGTTTGGTAGGAAAAATCCTCTTCAAATATGACAAATAGCGATGATTTGAGCAGTGGTACGTTTCACTAAAAAAAATAACTCAATAAAATCATACAATTGAAAATAAAATCTACTGTGTAACTGAACACTGGGAGATCTCCAATTTGCGACTAATTTGTTTGACCAAAGACATCAGAGGACTGTGCCATAGCCTTAATCCGATCGATTCAATTTGTAAGTAAATTTTTACATGTTCAATCACACATAGATGAGTCAGTTCTTGTAAGCAGTCTACGAAGAGTACACAATAATATTGAGACTGAACAGAATATTAACCACTTAACTGATTTTAAACATAGAAATTTAAAAAAAACTTAAGAATAGAATCCTTGAAATCAAATTCTTTTCATATAATTTGTACTCGGATTTTTTAGGTAATGCAGTTAGAATACTTTTTTTTTTACTTTAATTTAATACACAAATTCTAACAAAAAAATACCTCACAATTATCAATTAAAAGGTTAACAATCATCAGTGAATCATACATTGTGTTCAAATGAATCGATTATTTCAAAGTTTCTCTAATGGTAATACTTGTATTTTTGTATTTATTTAAATACATGTTGAAAGAATATATAAAGTTGAGCATTAACAGTATTTATTGTTCATATTGCCATTAATGTAACTTTCAAATAATTGAAGGAGATAAGTCATTCCTACGGCCAACAAAACGAAGAACATCATTCGGTTAATCCAACCGAATTACTAGTTAACAGGCAAACCTCTCAATTATTATAGAATTTAAAGTACTCTTAGATGTAGGACTGTACATTTTTTTATATATATAAATAGTAGATAATAAACCTGATGATAAGTCAAATTTGAAATGATGATATTTGAATATAGATGTATTAAAATCATTAATTATTATATTAACTAATTTGTAAATTTATGCTATCATCTTGTAAGAAATCAAAATTATTTAACCGTCAAATGTGTGCAACTCAACTCGCTGTATATTAGAATAAGTTCTAGTAAAAATGCGACAAATATTATAGTTTCTTTATTTTACATAGTAAGTACATAAATGACAATAATTGATGTGGCCAATTGTTAATGGTCTCGTGGTTCCAATGGACCAAATCTCAAGGGAAGATATTTACATATTTAAGTAATAAGGAAATTTGTGTGTTAGGAAAAAGTCTTTGCTAACACTACCATTCTAAAAAAGGCACAAGCGCAACGAATAAAATATTGTCACAAGATTTTTCGAATCGATAAATTGAATCGACTTCATCTAGTTGACAGATCCGTTTCTTTCATTATTGTCTTTTGTAGAGAAAACTATTTTCTATTTTGATCTTTTGTATCTAAAACATTACAAACCATGAAACGAGGAATCAAAAAAAATGCAGATAAGTAAAGTTTACTTGGAAAGTGCCGAACATTTTCAACGTAGAGAAACTTGAGAAACATTCTTTCATTTAGTAATAGAAAAGAAGTTTAACTTAAAAACACTCAACTGTGTCAAAGATTTATTTCTTTGAACTATGCAGAAATGAAAATTTAATAGAGGTTTGCCTGAATAAATTTTGAAAAACATGCTAAGAAATTTTGATAAAAAAAATTCATTGGAAAATCTGTTTTAATTCAATAGTTTTGCAAAAATTCAGCCAATTTTTCTATTTTTTGATGGCCGCATGTTAGACAATATTAAAATAAAATAAGTCATATTAGTTACACACAACACAAAAGCAGGCTCACCGGGAATGTATTGAAGTGATCTGATGATATACCTACATCTTTCTGATTTGATACTACCGTGGAATGGACACCTCTCTTGCAGAAGGTTTGAGACCCCTGTAAAGAATAGAAAAATAATCAACACATTAAATTTACATACATAAATATATTATATATGCATATGAAGTTTTTATCAATATAATGCCAGCTATAAATTTTTCATTGCAGCATAGAGTTGAAATATTATTCCGGAAATATTAGACAGATTTATTCCATTAAACAAAAGTTGCACAGTCTCGACACATAATATGCATTCCACAAAATAATGTCAGTAACACAAACAGTTTGTTGTAAGATGATATCCTAATTAAGCTAACACAACAGAAAAACTGACAATGCTTTATCTGTAAATGTCAATTAGGAATGTAAATTTCGTAACTCAAAAAACTGCAACATTATGGAAGACATAAAAACATAATTAATCCAGCTTTTTTTTTGAAAAATAAGGTGCCGGAACTCACATCTTGTCAAGCATTTTACATTTTTTTTTCTAATTCATGCCCATTCCCAATGTGGATCATATGATTTCCTAATGGAGGTATATCGACAGAAGTATTTTTTACAAGAACTATATGTTACTCAGTTGCTCGACCTCCCCTTTTTTGAAGTGTAAAAATAGAAAGATAAGGCTAGGATAGGACTAGTGATTTACCATCATTTTCGTTTGCCCTGTTAATTTAAGGATTTAAGGAGGGAGGGAATTTTTTATTTAGGAATTTATTGTTCAATAGTTGTGCAATATTATTTTTTGACTTTGATAGTTGTATTTTATTAATTTCAATCAAATTCCAAATGTTTAAGAGCTTTGGTTTATTCGCCTGGCATATGTGCTCTATTTTTATCGATAACAACATCGTGTATTTTGTTATCGATAATTCATGGTTGAAAAGGGAAATAAAATATTGCATAAGTTAAATGGCTTTAGTTTATAATTGCCGACCTTTCCAAGGCTAAAGAAGTTAAGATTAGAATTAACGCATGACTTGTTAAAAATAAGTGTCGTGAAACTATATTTTTTTTAATATATTCAAAGAGTTATGAGCTATTAACATCGACTATATCGAATGATGTTCTAAAAACGTGTATTCTGTGTTCCCTGTAATTAATGAGTTAAGTGATTATATTTTACTAGCTGTAAGCCCGTTGACCTCAACGGGGGGATTTTTGTTGCATTTTTAAGAAGCCAGAAAATTACAAACCTATTTATTGAATAAGCCAGAAATTCTAAAAATAAAATAAATATATCTCGGGGCATATATCGACAGCATGCCCTGTTGTATTTAAATTGTAAATTATTTAATTTTTGGAATAATGTTGAGTTTGCTAACAATTATTTTTCCTATTAGCAGAAATATACCTCGTAAATTACCTAATTTTTGGAATAATGTTTAAGTTTGCTAACATTTTTTTTCGTAGTGACAGAAATTTCGTAAAATACTAAATCTTTGGAATAATGTTCAAGTTTGCTAACAATCATTTTTCATAGTAGCATAAATCGACCTCGGCGCATATATCGACAGCCCTGCAGTTTTAAATTGTAAATTACTTAATTTTTGAAATAATGTTTAAGTTTGCTAATAATCATTTTTCACATGCAAAATGGTATAAATTAATTGCACATTTTATCAAAACAAAATTATCAAAATGTTGACTGATTCTCCAAACAGAACTTGTTTTTTAAAATATATATAATGATTTTTACTGAAGTTATTTTATTATACATACTGAAATTATGCTTTCGCCAACAACTAACTATACCACGTATGTACCTAGATTAAAAACAAATCTTGAAATAATTGCGTCTTATATTTATTTTTTGAAAAACATATTTCGCTAGTCAATCGGATTTTGTTATTTTGGTAGCATTTATTTTCATACGATCAAGATGTACTGTGATTTAAAAAGAAAATTTTCAAAAAAAAAAATGTTATAAACCCAAAAAGAAGCGCTCTAGGCTAGATTCGAACCAAGTTCCTACAGATTACCAGTCGAGCGGCTTACCTCTAGGGTACAGTAGAATTGAGAAAGGCTCGAAAAATAAAACATATAATATGCATGCTGTTTTTTAAATAAAAAACGAAAGGTTCCATTTTCAAACGAAATTTAATATATATTATATATTTTCATCGTTTCTGATAATTGTGACGTTAGCTCAGTTGACAAAGAGCTCGGCTGATAATTCATAATTATGGGATCGATCGACGGTCGCGGAGCTTTTTTGTATGAGAATCCAAATTTTCAGCCATTTGATAATTCAACTGTTTATGTATGCATGTGAAGTATGCGTATTTTGGAATTTTTAGAATAATTTAAATGTGTGCTTAATATATATAATTAAATCAGATCGATGCTGACAGTTGTTCGTTTGCCCGAGCGGTAACGATTTCAACTCATAATCCAGAAGCGATGGTTCGAACCACGGCCGCGGCGCTTTTTTTGTATGAGAATTCAAATTTTCAGCCATTGATTCGTTTCGTCAAATAACAGTGTATTAATTAATGGCGACAGCGGGGCAGGAATGGGGTGGGGGGGGGAGGAGGACCGTATTTCTTGACGTCATCGAAAAGGCGAAATCGCGACCATATACAAACGAAAAAAGTATGTATTTAGTATGAATAAAAAAATGGTTGACAGCGGGGTTGGGGCGGAGGAGGGGGAGGGAAAATCGGGGACAATTTACAGACGGACGGACGGACGGACGGACATTATCGACTATTAATATATAGATATTTATTTGTATTACACATAACTAGAACATGTTTATTTTACATCACAGAAATCAACTTCTTGCAAGTTTACAATAAGAACATATTTTCTGAAAATTTAAGTAAAAACAAGTAAGAAGTAATCTTTGATGTAAAAACAACTAAAGTGCACATAATTGATTATACAATATACCTAACAACTTCACTTAAAGTCTCATTCTTTTAGCAATGATTGTAAGTCACCATTCTACGATGTAATGAAAAATGGAGGTGATAATTCTGATGATACATCCATGAACATGTAATGTAAAATAGTAATATCGTTAGAAATTACAGTGGTGTGCTGCTAAAATTTTATCAAACGGCTCGCACCTTGGTCGGCGGTTTTGGGATTTTCAAACAATTTCATGCTCAGCATTTCAAATTACCAGCGCGGGAGCTTATTTTTAGTTCTTTCGAATATTTTCGGATCCAAAATCACAGGAATTTACGGATACACTTATAACCCTTACGGGTCTTATTCGTCTACCATCTGCTGTCATCGGCTTCTGAGACATGATTTAAGGCAGGGTTTCCCAAACATTTTCTGGAATGGAACACTTCGCAAGTCCGGAAAATATAATGGAACACTTAGCTGAATTTTAAAGTTTTTTTTTAACCCAGATAGACCTACCGTTCCTTTAAAGCATAGGTTCCCAAAGTGGGCCTCCAGGCCCCCCTAGGGGGCCTTGGAAGGAGCTGAGGGGCCCTGAGAAGCCTCCGGGGATTAGGGGAGCCCCGGGAAGCAAAAAGGGGGCCACGGGCATTTATAAAACGATACAGGGAAGGGCATAATGGCGGACGTCGCGCAGCTATTTTTTGTAAATCCGTAAATAAAATAAATTACTGGCATTCTAGATTCGAAAATCTCGGAAGAGCTATAAAAAAAGGTAGGTTTTTGAAATTATAATTTTCATGGCAAGACAAAACAATGGTATGGGGGCCACAGAAAATAAAGACATTCAAAGGGAGCCACGCTCCCAAAAAGGTTGAGAAACACTGCTTTAAAGGAACACTCTTTATCATGTTACAAATTTAAATATTTTTTCATATGAAAACATTAGTTTTGATAAAATTTTTGTTTATGGCAACACTAGATGGTATGACAATGACAATGCATATTTTTTTGTCAGTTGTTGTTGGGCTTTTGTCCTGATCGAACGTTTTAAAGTTTGTTCATATCTTTATTACAACAATACTCCACTATGGATAAGTCAAGGTATTTTTTTTTATTTTATTAGTTATCATTATGAAAATTTTTTGATGTAATTTTATTATGGGATATATAAACTTCTTCAGACATAACTTTTAACATATATATTCCGGAGTTTTATCAATGTATTGAAGTATATATTAACTGTTCCTTATAAAGATCAGTAGGACTATGTACTGTGTGAATCCAAATTGATTTTATTTTTTAGCATTGGAACAGGGCAGACCAAATTATTTATGTTATTGGAAGAATTGGAGACAAATGATCAGTTGGAGGTTCCTGATGAAATTTTCATTTTGCCACCAGAGAATGCGAATGACTGTATTACCGATGAAGATTCTGGGGAAGAAGATGATGTTACCTTGGACAATTTAGATGGAAACCAACTTCGAGTTGATGTAGATGTTTTGGTGGAAGATTCAGAAAGTGATGATGATTTACCGCTGAGTAACATAAGTAAAAGATTTCGTTATTCCACTTCAACTGTTTCGCATACGTCAAGAAATACCATAGTAAGCAAAAAACAACAATATAAATGGTCAATGGAAGATATAAGTATATCATCACAGCAGTGGAAAGAAATTCAAGGTCCGCATAACAATGAATCACCTACGAAACTTTTTGAAAAGCTATTTGATGATGAAATTTTTGAACTTCTTGTAAAATATTCCAACTTATATGCATTTCAAAAAAATATGACTGGTGATATCTATATATTAATACTCGATAATGTCCGTCCGTCTGAATGATTGTCCGCGATTTTCCGTCCCCCTCCTCCGCCCCAGCCCCGCTGTCACCATTTTTTTATTCATACCAAATACATACTTTTTTCGTTTGTATATGGTCGCGATTTCGCCTTTTCGATGACGTCAAGAAAGACGGTCCTCCTCCCCCCCCCCCCAATCCTGCCCCGCTGTCACAATTAATTATTTTTTTTATTCATACTAAAGACATATTTTCCAAATACACTGTTTATTATTTGACGAAACAAATCAAATAGCTGAAAAAATTTCATACAAAAAAACGCCGCGACCGTGGATCGAACACAGAACTCTGGATTACCAGTCGAGCTCTCTATCAACTGAGCTAACGTCATAAATATCAAGGCGATAAAAATAGTGTATTTAAAATAAAAATTTGAAAATGGAACGATATTTGCGATTCCTACTGACTTCGATTGTCAAAGATTCAAAAATGGAATATTGTCAAATAATGAATGACAAGGTAAATTTATGCTCAAATAGTAATATAAATAAAGTAAGCGAAATAGTTTGATAGATTGGGGTCAACGAGATTAAAATACGGCAAAGTGAGGCAAGTTAGGATGATGGGAAAAAGTGAACTGAACCCACCCTTTTTATTGCATAATTTCAATCATTTTTTCTCTAAAATACATTGTTTATGCTTTCGATGGATTCGTCGGTAACTTTTTGGAAGTTCATTTGAATATAAAATAAAAAATAACTTAGATTATTCCACGTATTGTGCTACAAACTGTGACACGTGTTTCGCCTCTTTCAGAGGCATCCTCAGACAGACTTACTTTTACTTACTGAAAGTAAGTCTGTCTGAGGATGTCCTGAGCGTTTTTTTTTGGTTTATAACATTTTTTTTTTTTGAAAACTTTCTTTTTAAATCACATTACATCTTGATCGTATGAAAATAAATGCTATCAAAATAACAAAATCCGATTGACTAGCCAAATAAGTTTTTCAAAAAATAAATATAAGACGCAATTATTTCAAGATTTGTTTTTAATCTAGATACATACGTGGTATAGTTAGTTGTTGGCGAAAGCATAGTTTCAATATGATTAGTAAAATAACATCAGTAAAAATCATTATATATATTCTAAAAAACAAGTTCTATTTGGAGAATAAGTCAAAATTTTGATAATTTTGTTTTGATAAAATGTCCAATTAATTTATAATATTTTGCATGTGAAAATTGCATTTTTTATATAAATATAATTTAATTCTTTGCCCATTTATTTTCCGACATTTTTCTCACATTCCATTGAAGTGAAAAAAAAGTTCAATAGATATTAAATTATTCTAAAAATTAGAATATTAGATTATTCTAAAAATTCCAAAATCTATATATTAATAGTCGATAAAATAATCACTTTTCACAAATCACAATTAACAATTCACAATTCACAAATGTGTGCGTACTGATGTCCTCGGGTCTTATTCTTTTTTTACGAAATATTTTTGTTAGCATACTTGAAAATTAGTTGAATAAAATATATATACTACGAAAAATGATTGTTAGCAACCTTGAACATTATTCCAAAAATTTAATAATTTACAATTTAAAAACTGCAGGGCTGTCGATATATGCGCCGAGATCGATTTATGCTACTATGAAAAATGATTGTTAGCAAACTTGAACATTATTCCAAAGATATAATAATTTACGAAATTTCTGCTACTTCGAAAAATAGTTGTTAGCAAACATAAACATTATTCCAAAAATTAGGTAATTTACGAGGTCTATTTCTGCTAATAGGAAAAATAATTGTTAGCAAACTTAACATTATTCCAAAAATTAAATAATTTACAATTTAAATACTACAGGGCAGGGCTGTCGATATACGCCCCGATATATTTATTTTATTTTTAGAATCTCTGGCTTATTCAATAAATAGGTTTGTAATTTTCTGACTACTTAAAAATGCAACAAAAATCCCCCCGTTGAGGTCAACGGGCTTACAGCTAGTTATAATAAATGAAATGAAATGTTTTATTGGAATACTATTATTTAGTGGTTATGTACGAGTACCGAGACGTAGAATGTATTGGGAAAATACTACAGATGCAGGCATGAAAATTGTTTACAATGCTATAGCAAGAGACAGATTTACGTTTATTATGAAGCATTTACACTGCAACGATAATAACAATCTAACTCAGGATGACAAATATTCAAAAGTGAGACCTCTCATGAATTGTCTGAACGAAAAGTTTTTGAAATATGCGCCTGTAGAAGAGAATCACAGTGTTGATGAAGCTATGGTTCCATATTATGGACGCCATAGTGGAAAGCAGTTTATTCGGGGGAAACCAATTCGATGGGGGTATAAATTTTGGGTTGGAACCTTGCGATTAGGCTACGTCAATTGGTTTGAACCTTATCAAGGTGCGTCTACAATTATCTCAGAGAAATATAAGGAACTTGGATTGGGTGCCAGTGTAATTTTAGAATATTCGGATGTCTTATTGAAACATTTTGAATGTAATTATACATTTCATCTCTATTTTGACAACTTTTTTACTTCTATTCCTCTAATGCACAACCTTAGTAATAGAGGTATAAATGCAACTGGTACAATTCGGGGGAACCGAAATTCTGGATGTTCCTTACTAGACTCTAAACAGCTACAAAAAAAGGCAAGGGGCACCTTTGTTTATAAATCTACCAAAGAAAATATTTTGCTGTGCAAATGGAATGACAATAATGTTGTGGCTATCAGCTCGAATGCAAATTCCATACATCCTGTTCAAAAAGTCCAAAGATTTTCCAAACAACAAAAACGTAAAATAAACATCGACCAGCCATATCTCATAAAAAAATATAATGAGAACATGGGTGGAGTTGATCGATGTGATCAAAATATAAGCTTGTATAGAACTTCAATCCGGGGGAAAAAATGGTACTTCCCACTGATCACACACTGTGTTGATATGGCAGTACAAAATGCATGGCAGCTATATAGAAAAGCTGATGGAAAAATGGATCATTTATCTTTCAGAAGAAATATAACTCAAGGTCTGCTTGAAAGCTACAAAAAAGATACAAAACGAAGACCTATAAAGACACCAATAAGTCTACATAGTTGTTCGAGATATGACAATATAGGACATTTAGTTGTCTATAAAAGTATACAAACAAGGTGTAAAATATGCCACAAAAATGCAAATTTTCAGTGTAGGAAATGCGATGTCGCTCTACACCCTAAACACTGTTTTGAAAATTATCATACAAATATGTAGGTTTTTTATTATGATAATTTTAATTGCTTTAGTAAATGAAAATAAAGTTATTAATGTGAAATATGTTGTGAAAATATAATTATTAAAAAAAATTTTTTTTGGTAGTCCTTTGTCCTACCGTTCCTTTAAAAGAACACCCATTTTCTCGGAAAATATGATATATACGTGGTTTTTATTATTTTTCCCATATTACTATTAGTATATAACCTAATAATTTGTAAAAATATTATCAATACAAGAAAAAAAAAGTTTCAGGACTATCTGGGTTAAACTGTGTTGCAGCGTATAAAACCATTCCAATTTTTTTCGGAACACCTACTCTGGCTCCACGAACATAGTTTGGGAAACCCTGATTTAAGGAATGGTAAATTATTTTAGTATTTTAGGAACCGGCTCTAATTATCACCAAACATGGTAGGCACATTATTTGTCATTTTATAAGACTTCAAATATCTGTGAAAATTAGTATCACTGGGAGAGGCAATTAGTACAAACAACAAATTCATACATCTTAAATGTATAAAGGCATTCAAATGTATGACAGTCCGTGAAATATGTGTTTGACTGTTTAGTTAAATGCAATTTAGGTTTTGAGAAGTTTGACAACACATTTATATTTATAATCGTAAATTGAATGTCTACAAAATGACAGCAGTGAACTAAAGGACGAGGTCTGAAATTGAAAATTAAGGATATCCTATAGAACACAAGTTTCCAACCTATGGGTCGCGACCCCCAAAGGGAGTCGCCAACTTTTTTCGATTTTGGATTTGAACAACAAAACTAAAACTACAGTCAACTAAAATTACCTTATTGAAAAAAATGCCTTTTTCGCATGTCAATCAAATGCATTGGGGCCGCAGGACACCTGGATTTTATAAAAAGGGGTCGCCGCCCGAAAAAGGTTGGGGACCTATGCTATAGAATCTATAGTATATATACATTAATATATAATTAATATAGAATCTATAGTATATGTATATTAGTATAGATTTTAAAAAAGATTATGTATATACTAGATGGAAATTTATCAAACTTGTGTGTTTATATAAATGAAACACAAAAAATATGTTCTCTGTACTATAGAAATCATATTTTATATTTTTATAATTCACTAGTGATTTCAATGACATCAGGTATAAAACTTAATGCTAGATTACAACTGAGACATAATTCAAAATGACAATTTTTCAAAATATCTCAAATTAATTGAGATAAACATCAACAGTACATAACAACAAATCATTATTTCTTCATTTAAAAGATAATTCGATTTGGAATTTCTTTTGTGTATAACAAGTATAATAATACTCTTCATATTATGTATATCGTGAAAGCCTGTAAACTATTTACGTTTAATCCAAAGGTATTGAATAACTTAGTATGAAAGAGCTCACCTGACATAGAGCTCGGCTTAAATTTCGAGTTACTAAGGACATCTTTGGATTTGTTGAATGCAGAATTTCAGTAATATATTTTCCTTAGCAAAAATCCAGAATAATTTTCAGACGTAACACATGAAGAAAGTATTGCCATATATCTTATCTATGGTGTTGCCGCTGGGTATATCTGAATTCCATTATACTATGCCATTCTCGTATTATTTATAACATTACTTACTTGGGTAAATATTTGATTAACCTTCATGTACATGTATTAAAAAAATAAAGTTTTTTACAAAACATTACATTGCACAGATCCATAAGGGTACTTTACATTGAGATCCCAGCGTGGACGACAAGAGGGGACGTGGTATATACAATGGAACCTTTCATAACAAGTAATTCCCATAACGAGCAAAGCAGATTGTGAAAAAATAGTCTCTTAACGAGCGACATTTCACATAACAAGTGACGCAAAGTTTTGGAAAGATCACTTTTACATCGTTGCTTGCCTTAAGGTAATTGACAAGGCGTGGAGAGAAGTTATCAAGAGAACCTTCACTCCAGCTTGGAAGAAGCTTTCCCAAGGAGCGTTGTCGCATGTGATTTTGAGGTTTTTGAAACAGTACCTGTGGAGTCTACAGTCAACGAAATTGTTTCTTTGTCCAATACTATGGGACTGAAGGTGGATAACAACGATATTGGTGAGCTTGTGAAAGAGTACAGTTAAGAGCTGACCACCGAAAAGCTTATGGAGTTGCATTGTTTTTCACAGCAAGAAGTTATGGAGGAGAGTTTGTAAGTGGAGGAGGAGGAAGTAGCAGAGCAACAATTTTTTGGCGCAATAAGAAGAAAGCTGAAAGCATGTGAAACTATTGCATCAAAATAATATTTTACGAATATCTATTTGAAACATTAAAAATTGCAAGAAAAAAATTGCTAGAACGCCGTTCCACCACGTTATATGGGGGGAAAAAGCACTGATAATAAAAATATAAATAAAATATTATTATAAATATAATATTTTGCTACATATTTACATTAAAAATAGAATGCAAATGTTATTGAAAATAATATACTTCTTAATTTTTTTTCGCTTAAACGATGTTTGAACATGCTATAAATCATCGAAAAATCATTTTTTTCCGTGTTTGTTTGTATAATAATATGTTTTTCCTTTAAGAAATCATAATTAAAAATATATACCTAAGTATTACTTAACATTTCAGTGGCAATTACAAATTTTATCACTGGCTGTTTTAACCAGTTGATTGTTGGCCACTGCAAGTGACGTCACTTTGAACAAATGAATCGCGAATCGTGAGGGGAGATGTCGGCGTGTTGAAAAGAGTGCTACGGTGGAACAGTGAATGTGTATTAATATTTTGTGTGATAGCATAAGTAATATTTTAGACTGCTAAATTATATTTTTAAATATAAACATGGCGTACCGGGTGCCAGTGAAAAAAGAGACAATGATCGCGGGGAAGTATCGAATTGTTCGAAAAGTCGGAAGTGGTTCCTTTGGTGACATTTATTTGGGTCTCAATATCACAAATGGAGAGGTAATGCGATCAAGCATCGTTATTTTCATTTTGTTATATATTGACTGTTCGAATGGTTTATCTACCTCAAGAATTTTAACCTCTGGATAATTAAAGTTAATGGTTATATAAACTTTAAACCAATATTCTGTGCAATTTCTTAGTAGCCTTGTGAAATGTAATTTCTATCGGCGGCCATATTTTATTTATCAAACCTTACTGTTAATCTTTGTGTCGAGTTTGTTTGTATGCTTGAGTTTTCTATTATCGTGTTTATTTTCACGAAACTTACTAACAACATGTATCCTCAGAATGAACAATTACGGGAAGAGTACATGATAAATGTTAGTATGGCTTTCATATTTCATGGTGATTTGTCAATGATTACTACAGATCAGTAAGCTTTCGAAACTTTTATATTTCCTGCAATTACCTGATCCTCAGTGATTGCCAAAAGAGCTTGTTAAATAAAGAACGATTTCATGATTTTAGTTTGATCTTAGATATGAAATTTTATTAATATCGCAACTTTTCGATGCTGCGCTTGTCTATGAGTATGTGTATTCGACCTCGAATGTTATTTACGCTTTTTAATGCAATATGTAGGCATTTGATGCAATTAAGCTGATTGCATTATATGTATAGAGAATTATTACTAATGTTAAACATTAATTTTATTCTTAATCGATATAAATATGATATATTATATTCGAAGCCATTCATACCTTTAAAATTAACTGAAGTACTACTGTTTATGGCGAATTAGGTGTGTAAAAGGAATGAATTGCTACTATTTCTATGATCTGATATCAGGATAGATAATAATTACAGTTGTTTTAATTGTGGATTTATTTATTTTCTTAAACTCTAAAATGTTGATCATTGTTCTCGGTAAACAAATGCCATAATTAATCTTCAAGCTACCTAATCAAAAAAAATACAAATACAAAAGTTGTGGCCATCTATATATTTTCTTTTGTCAAATTTGAATCTCTTAATAGCTAGTTATTAGTACTAGTTTATATCTAATAAGATAATACTGGATTCGGTTATATTAAAGAACGACGTTGTGAAGCATTTGACGTTTATCGAAATTGGCTTTCGTGTCACAGACATAAAAAAAACCGAAATCGTTTGTTAATTATTTTTTTGAATTAATTATACAAATCTAAGAAACATTATGATCTCTGATTACTGTCAGAATAAATGAAAAAAACAAATGTATATTCAATCGTATCTTAACTAAGATTTATAATAGTTACACATATCTTCCAATATTACCGAATATTACCGATTTCGCCTCGAAATTGGTAATATTGGAAGCTATGTGTAACCATTGTAACTACTTATACATCTTAGTTAAGATACGATTGAATATAAATTTGTTTTTTTCATATATTCTGACAGTAATCAGAGATTGTGTTGGCGGCACTGACACGATGGCCAATTTCGACGCCGTTCTTTAAGATAATCCTTGATTCCTTTTATATGTAAGAGCACATACATTTATTTACTATTATACCACAAGGTGTTCAGAACATTGTTAAAATTATTATTGTTGGAAAACATGCTTTCTTCTTGCTTCCTTCCTTCTTTTTAAAAATGCATATTGAAAATCAAAACATTCAACTTTTTGGTAATCTTTTACTTTAGAGTAGATAACTCAGTGATGTTTAATTCAACATGGCTATCGCGTCAGTGCTACCAATAGAAAAACATATGTCACATAAACAAAATATTAATACTCCAAAACCACTACACGGAGTGTGAAACATGTTGAAATGTCAATTCGGAACAACTAGGGATTTATTCGGATCCTATTTGGATGAATTTATGCTTAGGAATTCGTTTTGCACTCCGTGTAGTGGTTTTGGATTATTTCTGACGCTTCTTAATGACAATTATGCTTCTTAGGTATGTAAAATAAAGAATAAAATTATAATAATAATAATATATATTTTGTTTATGTGCCCTATGTTTTTCTATTGGTAGCACTGACACGACGGCCATGTTGAATTAAGCGCCAGTGAGTTTTCTACTCCAAAGTAAAAGATTACCAATTTTTTTATCTTTAAAGTCTTGTGCATTGATGTTTTCTTTAAGTCTGTTTTCATTGATGTCTTCTGATGATTCATGTTTTCTTTAAGTACACTTAATATTTCCTATTTAGATCTAAATACTAGCAAACATTGGTAATTAGAATGAATGAGCTATATTCTTGTCTACCATATCTTTGTTGGGTATACAAGGGTTTCTCATTATCTGATGGTAATTAGTACGGAAAAAATACTTCTTAAAGCGAATTCGCTTGAATGGGAAGATGGGCTAATTTTTTTTTTGTCATCTAATTTGACACGAACTGTAAATTTTTAGTTTTTTCTGGATAGATTATTACTTCTCTGCCAAGTTATAGTAAAGATCTAATAAAAAATACTGAGATGAGATTATTTTGTATTTTCCAACAAATATGTCACTGCAGGTGGGTACTCGGATAATGAGGAGCCCATGTTATTCAGTATTTACTTTTTATGTTTCGTTGTAACTCATATTATTATCATATTTGAATAGTGTTAGATTTTGAACCTAAGTAGCCAAATGGTAAACACTCTTGAGCGTTCCATTCGATTGTGTTGCCTACGGGTTTGAATCCCCTTACGACTTCTACACATCGCCTTATGAATCTATAAATGGAACTGTGTCTGCTATGTTTACATTTTTTTTACTTACTTACTACCATTCCTTTATTAGCCACAAGCTTAAATTATTGAAAAATTTTATTGGAGTCGAGAGTCATTTTTTATTTCCACGACTCCACAACTCCTTTTAAAACGATCCCCTCATTTAACCTTTAGAGGAGTGTGGACGTACATGTACGTCGAAGAAATCTTTCCTTAGAGGAGTGTCGACGTACTTTTAACATAACACAGTATTATGTGTCTGTGAGCTTAGATAGGCTCCAAATATGACTTTCATTACAATCTATGGACATTTAAACGGATTTCTACACCAAATAGATTTCAGCTTTAAGAATGGTAGAAATAAAGTTTTTAGTTTTTGACAGGTCGCCGTGTGACGTCATAACGGACTTTCGTGACAGATCCATACATCGCAAACTCTAGAATTACGCGCGCAAAATTGTTAATATTTTTCTTACGAATTTTAAGTTTTTCCGTGTTTTACTGTATTAGACTGTGTTATACTGTGGTTTTTTAGTTTCTCTTACCTTATTAAGTGATTTGAAATGCTTGTCAATTGTCCGAATTTAGTTTCACTGTGACTTACCGTATTATAAAGTGATTTGAAGTGTTTATATTTTTTGTGCTGAATTTTGTGCTTTATCGTGATTGTATCGTATCTTAAAATATATCGTGCTTTGTAAAATGGGCTCCTTTAAAGACAAAGACATTGATGAAATTCTCATGAACTCTGACAATAAATAGGAAACATCAATACAGTAGTGTAGCAAGGGGGGGGTGCGACAGGGGCGAACCGCCCCGAGCGGCATTTTTTTGGGGCGGTATTTTCAAAAATATATCAAATATTTTTTGATAAACTTTATTTATAAATAAAAAAAATTCAGTCACCTGTAGTTAAAACTCCTAGTTCATAGATAAAAAATAGAAGTAATTTGAAAACAAAATTAGATGAAATTTTGGGGGTGGCAGATTCAAGGACCGCTCCGGGCGGCAGGACTCCTTCCTATACCACTGCATCAATAGCATGATAATATATCGATGGAATATGATTCTTCTTCATCTGATGGGGACGAAAAGCCAGAGACATAACCTAGCGCTAAGCGTTGTCGGGAAGAAATGAGGATTTGAAACCGTTCTACTTTCACTCAGACGCTTCATAAATTTGTTAAGCTTTGAATCCGGAATCAAAAATAAATTAAAGTGGAAGGAGAACACCGAGCTGGAATTTTTTCAGCTATTTTTTACAAAAGAAATTTGAGACACGATGGTCATCCAAACAAAAATTTATGACACAGCTGTTTCCAAAAGTCGTCCAGAATGTCCAAAATGAAGAAGTGGGCTAACACGACAGTGCAGGAAATGCATGTTTTTCTGTTCATCATTATTTTGATGAGCTTGCTTGAGAAAAACTGAATAAAAAATACTGGATTGTATAAAAGGCTAAACTTTATATTAGCGTATCAAAAACTTCAGGTTACGAACCGGCCCTGGGATTTATATAATGTAGTTTATGTTTATTTTTATATTTTCATTTTTCAAGAAGTATTTGGTATTTTTTAAATTATTATTTAAACGTATTTGTGAATATGAAAGGTTTGTAACCCCTGGATTCAGCAAACAGTTTTTCAAGGATAACAACATCTATAAATATTAACTTTTTTTTTTTTAAATATTTTTACATCATTCCAGCAGTCACAACACATATATTCATGGGAAAAAAGTCACATAATTGTCATTTTAAAAGAACTCACTCCTCACAGCAAGTTCAGTACAGATTTACTCACTCCTCCAAAGGTTAATCATGTTTCACCACAAAATATTTTCTTCCCATTTAAATTATTTAAAAAAAAACAAGTACACTCATCCCCCAATTTACGCGGCAGATACGTTCTTCAGAAACCCACGTAAATAGAAACCGCATCAAAAAAGGCAAGGAATTCATAAAAAATATAAGATAGGTTCCATCATATAAAAAACCGCCTAAATGAAGTCTTTGATTTCATATTAAATTTAAAGATTCGTTCCGAAAAATCCGTGTGAAAAAGATTCGCAGTTTGTTATATTAAAAATATTTATTCAAAATTGTAGTAGGTACATGTAAAATTTAACATTGTTTTTATAAAAATTCTCACTCATGCATACGCGTCATGGTAATATTCTATAAATATTCTCTACACCCAACGTTTATAGGTCACACTGTGTATATACCTATTCTAACAAAGAAAGATTAGATTTAAAGATTTATCATATACTTCTAGTTTTTCAAGTTATCTTATACTCGTGAATATCTTGAACCTTGTAGTTTTTTTTTTAATAAAATAAAATGATTACTTTAAATTGTCCATGGATTGATTTATTCTATGGTCAACCTAAACCATGCTGAATGTTCATGTAATATATAATTGTGTAAATCGAAAAGTAATTGGAATATTTGATGAAAGGGTAGGGAAGCCTTTGTGCAATATGGGCTGGTGACAGTGGCTGCTGCTGTTCAGACTGTTTCATCATAAGTCATCTTACAATACAGAATTTACAGTCAAATATCTGGATGAAATTATAAATATATTTACTATGTATTGTATTGCAGTATTTATCAACCATTTAGTGGTATGCATAGTTGTAGTTTTATTTATTTGTTCAAATTTTTCTTATTATTTTTACAGGAAGTTGCGATTAAAATGGAGTCCATCCACTCGAGACACCCACAACTATTATACGAAAGCAAACTATACAGAGTGCTACATGGGGGTATCGGAATTCCACATATAAGGTTTGTTAATTAACTCTTTCATGTAACAACACTTAAATTTACACAAGTATTGAAGTCACTACAGTAAATGCTATTTCTGTTTCCTGAACTCAGCTTTCTCAAATTAGGTTCTGTGAAGAAATTGATAAAATATTTACTTTTAAATCAGGGCTGTGGAGACATGAAAAAAACTAAGACTTCGATTCTGGCATGTTTACAAATTGTCGACCTCTGATTTGAAAAAGATGCAAAGTTTTATTTATAGTCTGCATATTTTGTGTAATGCGTCTGAAAGTGGGTAAGACATGATTTTGATGCTGGTATTGAAGAAGATAAGCATTTATCCAAGAGTTAACAGTTGCACTATATCAATGGTTTGATGAATACTCCCATAAGTTGGAACTAATGTTGATAAGTGTGCAATGACAGCACCAAAATGTTATAGTTTTTTTGCATCCAGCAACCTGGTAATTTCTGTATTGGGATCGGTTTCGCTCATGATGAGCATTATCAACTGATAAAAGAATGCAAAGTTACAGTGTTATTTATACAAGTCAAAATGAAATTAATAAGGTGTAATAAACAGTTGGTATTGAAAAGAATTTAATCATGGCACCTGACGAAGACTCAGAAAAACCGTTCGAGAACAGATGCTTGCGTCAGATAATGGGGGCGAGGTGGTTTGATTTTGTGAGGAATTCAGAGATAAGGGAGCGTACAAGACTGCGTCTCCTCACGTCAGTGGTTATGGAGAGACGTTGGAACTGGCTGGGTCACGTGCTGCGGATGCCTCCGGAAAGCCTCAATCCTGCCTGCCTCTTCTTTCGACCGGTGGGATTTCGGCGCCCTGGACGTCCGTCGAGTACTATCCATAGGATGTACTCAGCGGAACTGAGGAATGCTGGCATGTCATGGGAGGAAGCAAAGCAATTGGCGGGAGACATGGAGGTGCCGCATGGCGGCCATATGCTCCACATAGGGAGCGAACATGGCCAAAGAAGAAGAAGAATTGAAAAGAATTTACAAACCAAGTACAAAATATAAATTAGTGACATTAAATTGACTAAAATTAAAAATATTTAATATCTCTAAACAATATTCCCTCTAAGACTAGGTTAGCTGTGACTAAGGTTAGCTGTGCGAAAAATTCAAAGGCTTTGTGGGCCAATCCAACAAATGCGCGGCATAATTTGTCCTATTTGATATAAAAAATAGTGTTTTTTTTGTTTTGATTTGCATAATAAAAAATATCATTTGATAATTTATAAATAAGTTTTTACTAATAAGTGTATTGAATAAAGCAAGAAAAAATGGAACTCATTAATTTTTTTTACACAAAACAAAATCATGCACAAATTATGAAAATAAGCAGAATGAAACAGATAATCAGCCGCTTATTATTATATTTTATACTTTATTTAGATCAATATATTGTTCTGTTATGAGAATTTAGTTCTAATAAAATTATCTAAATGTTCAATTTTTAGTTTATCTCTCAATTATGGTTATTTCAATTTTTGAAGTGCGCGCCTACCTGGAATGTGTTCGCGGGGGTTATCAAACAGCTGTGCGGCCGCAGCTTAGAGGTAACATTGCCTCTAAAATGTAATTACAAAACTCGTCAAAGAGTAATTAAGCTAAAGTGGAGACTAATGGTAAATTCAAACATAATTATAATCTCAGAAATTTTTACAAAATAATTAATAATGTTTTCAATACCAATTGTTTATCACACATTATTAATTTCATTTTGATTTGTATAAGTAACACTGTAACTTTGTATTCTCTTCTCAGTTGATAATGTTCTTCATGAGCGAAACCGATCCTGATCTTTTTAAATAATCGTGGAAATTAGTACAAATCTATATTTTATTTTTTGAATATACTGTGAAAACCCGATTCTACGTTTTCCAAGGGACTGTAATAAAACAACGAATATTGCGGGTAACCGATAATGCAGGAACTCTTCAAATAATACCAAAAAATGCTTAATTTTCAACTAACTTAGTTATTTATTTCACTTTTTTTATTCAAGTATATATAATTTTATTCTTTATTGCTTAATACATACTAAGTTGCCTATTAATTGTAGTTTGGTACTTAAATTTTGACAGATCCCCTTCAAACTTATTTACTTTTTTACTAAGTCAACTTTTTTTGCTATGTCGACTCGTTTTTTCCTAGATTTTTGAATTTGAACGCCTTGAATTGTTTTCAGTTTCTCAGTTGGAGTTTTCTTCATTTAGGCATTTTAGTTTTGACTTGAGTTCGAAATGAGAACAAAACGAAATTTGAGCAACCAGATGCGATGTAAGACTATTTATGAGCGAAAAAAAGAAATATTTAACAACAACGGTCAATCGGGATAATAATTGGGACGAGACGATAATATTTAGATGATAGGACAGGAAATAGATAAATGATTAACGTGGAAATGTTAAACATTGTTGTTACGGGGTCTTGATCGAGTAAAAAATAAATGATCCATGTAAAAAACCAAAGATAGCGAGAATGGTAGATCAGGGTTCCACTGAAAAAATGCAAAATGAGATGCGAGGCAAGAATATTTATGAGAATTATTCAACGAAAACGGTCAATCGGGATAATATTTGTGATGGGATCAAAATATTTAAACGATAGATCGAAGAAAACGGTAAATCGGGGAACGATTAATGCGGGACTACTTTACATTGTTATTATGGGTGTTTGGATGGGACTATGAAGCATAAATGATCCGTGCAGGAAAACGAACAATGTGAGAATGGTAGATCGGAGTTCCACTGTAATGCCTTTTAATCAAGTATTGACCGTAAACACCCTAAAAGTGAAATGGTGTTTTTTTAAAAGTCCGGTGTGCGCTTGCTACTATGTGTCTGAAATGCACCCGTTACCTCAATAAGCTTACCTTGTTTATAATTATGTTGCCGATTACCAAATCCTTCCAGAGTTGCCAAGTGTTATATATTATCGCCTGCTGTCGCCCAGTTGAGCTTGAGCTTGCTCTACCGATCACGCAGGTCTGGGTTCGATTCCCGGTAAGATCACAGTGAATTTGAGAATTATTCAATATCAAAAGTTGTGATCGAAGACTGGGTGTTTGTGATGTCGATCCACATTATTTCCTATCCTCCCATCCTTCTGATCCTTTAATTACTGTATGTAGCAATAGTGATTAGTTAACCACTAGTCCTGTTCTAGCCTTTTCCTTCTTTCCCTACTATTGAAAAAAAGTGTGGTTTAGTGACTGAGTAACAAACAGTTCTTGTAGAAAAAACTTCTGTTGAGATACCTCCATTAGGAGACCATATGCTCCACATTAGGAGCGGACATGGATAAAACAAATATATTACATTTTAATGATAATATATAGAGAAATAGTATTTTAAAATATACATTCGTTTTATTTAAGAACAAAATTTTAATACTAAAACATTACTGAAACAGTGAACACTATATTCCGCGCCTTCCGCTCTGGCAAAAACTCCGGTACTCAATTGCTTCTAACTCAAACACTAATTTTACCAATTCCACGAAAATAATATAATTATTTGATTGGTTGATGCTTCAGTTGTTGATATTTTATTTTTTAATAGACATGTTTATATTATATTGTCGTTTTAAATCAATGTCTGAATATGAAACCTGTCAATTGAGATAGATTGAATTTATAGTTTTGATGAATTTGTAGAGTTCATATGTCACACCTTTATTATCCCATTACACAAATTACAATACTCTTTTTTGGGGGAAACTTGGGCTGGTGCTTCACGGGTTGACCACCATCACCCGTTACAATTCCCATCCACAACCCACAGATATTAGATAGTAGAAAAAGAACCCACAGATAGATAGTCAATAAAAATTAACATATTTTGATTTATAAAAAGGCTCAATGCGAAGCTCTCACTGTTGAGATACATGGGGCAATGATCCGTGTGCTACAATAATGCAGTTGAAATTAAAGGACACATTGTATGGCAATTTAAATTCAAGGAAACCATTTCATTGCTAGTAGGGGTTACATCTTTTTCATCACAAACATGCTTCCGCAATGTTTCCTAAATCACTTGATATTGTGTTGCTAGAACCTACTAATAGTCTTTTCAAAATTTTGTTCTATGATTTTCTCAAAGATGACACATCTAAAGAGTTCAAACTCTTTTTTTCATATGCCTATTTGTTTTTTTAAGCTATTTTTTTATTTTCACACAGCACGCCCAAAGCTAACACTCACCACACGCCACTGATCACAGTGAGTATCTAATAATGATTATTTATTTCCAAAATTATTTATATAATTATTTTTTTCAGATGGTTTGGTCAAGAAAAAGATCATAATGTCCTCGTAATGGACTTGCTGGGTCCTAGCTTAGAAGATCTTTTCAATTTCTGCACACGGCGGTTCACAATAAAAACAGTGCTTATGTTAGTGGGTAAGAACCAAAAAATAATTTCATTTATGTATTAGATCTACTATTTAAGTTATAATAATCTGTATTTGTTCAAATGATATGATGTTTGAATGAAACCAATTTTTTGGAACCTTTTTGGACCCTAGAGCGCATTCTAAAATATTGGTAGAGCGGTGGGCACCACATTTTTTCAAGGTTATTTATAATCCAGGAATTTGACAAATTGTCCAAATTATCAGTGTGACTCTTTTTTCATGACTCTTTGAAACTCGCGAGGTTTTTTTTAGCAAATTCAAAATAACAGGAATTTAACGATTTGCTCAAGTTAGTTGGCGGGCCCACCCAAATCGGGGCTGGTAACACCTGCTTTACTCAGTAATAATGGTATTGTGATGCATTGTCAATTTAAAATTATCAGAAAACACATATAGCCGACTGTCTTCCTCAACCATAATAATCGTAATTGAGGTGCCGCCAATTGCAATTTGAACGAGAGTCACAAGAAAGTGGATACAATGTTACCATTTTATGTAAGTTTGCAAATCTTCAATTTGAACGATTAAGCTGGCTGGAATAATACAAGTTTATAAATCCCCAATATTTGCTTTTGAAATAAATAATATTCACCTAATATAAATTGCTGGTTTTATGATAAACCTTTTCTTTGGACACTTACATAGCTGTGGTTTTGAATAAACACTCTGGGAGTTGATGTTAAAGATGCTGTAACAATAGAAAATAGATACATGATTATGTAGAAATCAAACCGTTTTCAGTTTTTTTTAACCTATAAACTTATGACCCATGTGTTCATAGTATCGATAAAACATATATGTGGTGTGGCTTGCCACTTTGAATTGTTGGATGTGCAAAAATGGTTAAATATTGATCATTGCTCTCAAGAAGAGAAGATATGTATCAAATCTAGAGTTTTTACTTAAATTCTTATTTTCTAAAGTTGTCAGCAGCTAATATATTATGAATCTTGTGAAAAATCTAATGCATAAATATTTATCTTTCCAGACCAGATGATAGCGCGCATTGAATATCTACATTGCAAGCACTTCATTCACCGAGATATAAAACCAGATAACTTTTTGATGGGTATTGGGCGTCATTGCAACAAGCTATATCTCATTGATTTTGGTCTAGCCAAGAAGTTTAGAGACCCACGCAATCGCTTGCACATATGTTACAGAGAGGATAAGAGTCTCACAGGTATGTGTGTTTTGCCTATTTATCATTTCACCACAATGTGACGAAATATGTTTACAATTGAAAAAATATGAAATACAATTCAAATTGTGAAACTGATTTTATCTTAGTCATTTTAATAGTTATTATTGTTTGTTTTAGTAGACTATAAGCAGTGTTTTTTAACCGTATTGAAAGAATCGCCCCCTTTAGCAGAAATAAATTATCCAACACCCCCCAAAAAAAACGAAATTATATAATTACTCAATTCTCTATGTACTATTATTTCATGCAATGGATTTCTTACTAGAAATAAAACATGATATTATAATAATATAGTCTTACGATATCTCAGTGCCCCCCCCCTGACTAAGTGCATCGCCCACTTGCATCACCCCCTCGCATCACCCCTCGCATTCCTGCAGCGCCCCCCAAATTCTTAGAAAATAAAAACGCCACCCCAGACTTCTAAACGCCCACCATCGTTAAGAACCACTGCTATAGAGCATTCACCAAATAGTATCTCATTATTAAATTAAACCTGCAAAATTTGTACTCAACCCTTTTACTCTCAGACCGCATATAGAAATGATACGCATATATGCGATGCTGCAGAGTCAGATAAAAAAAAAACAACTTCAACTCTGGCTTAAAATTAAATTTTAATTAACAAGACTGACTCTAAATTGATTTATTGCAATCATTTCTGTTTTAACATATATTTATATCATCAGATCATTCTAGTACAATCATTTTTTCACCAATCAATATAGTGAATAGACTTATAGTTAAAAAAAAATGCGTCGAAGTCGTAGTATTTTTCTGACTCCGAATCCAGAAAAAAACACCTGACTCCACAACCAGGGTCAAGTCGAAGATTTCTTCCCCTTTGGCGCCTTGAAAAACAATGTCTAAACGTGTGGATAGTGCTAAAACCTCCACTTTCAATTTCAAAACCTAAATACAAAAACGCAAATCTAAAATGATTCAATTTGAAAATAAGTTCATATCCATACAACCAATCATTGAATCCTGATCAAAGTTTGTTCGAATTTTCATTTTTCGATGATTAATTGTTTACGCAGTTCCTTATACCCAGAAATACAATTTTTAAGCTCTCGTTGAAACCTAAATTTGTACAGAATTTGAATCATTTGTAATGAAATATTTTCTAATTTACTACAGAGTTGGAGACCCTTGAATTATTTTCGCATTGAGGGGAACTGGAATTTATTCACTTTGTCACTGTTTTCTGGTCTATGTTAAAGTTAAATTAATGACATCATCATCACTTACAGCATTATCCATAAGTAATTTGTCAATATCATTTTCGCTAAAGGTTCTCTGCCAAGTTTGTGTGTTAAAGAGTTGAAGTAATAATTTCAGCTGATATCGCTGATGTTTCAGTGGTTTCATGGACTGTAACACACCCAGGCCACAGTACTTTCCAGTATGAATTTAAAGTACATGGTCTTAATTCAGCAATGGCAGATGCAACATGATTTAAACAGTCCAAAATCGTAAATTTTTTCCAAATGTTGTTTAGTGTTAATGATTCAGAATAAAATAAAAAGATATATTGAATTAATGAATATTGAATATGTTTTTTCCACTGGTATGTAATCAAGTGAAAATAAAAATGGATAATATCGTTCCACACATAAAATAAGAACAGTTTTCCAAAAAATGGTAAAAATCCAGTAAAAATCAGTAGTTAGTTTTTCATAGGCATTATCTTTTAGAAGTCAGCTTAGTACAAATATACATCTTCAAGTGGTTAACTACCAACTAGGGACTCCAACTCGGATATCCGGATATCCGATATCCGGCCCTTTTTAACTATTCGGTATCCGGATATTTGGGGAAATATCCGGATACTATTCTTTATAATTTTTAATGAAATATTTTACAAAATCGGCAAAAGATGATATGAATACTGGAGCATTTACTACCTGGGAGAAGCCATTACTTAAGAGTAGTGTTTTTTTTTACCTTCCCCAAACTCGGGTATTATGAATAAATATCTCATCTTGTTATCTTAATACTCAAAAGTTCGACGAATCGGCTCGGACTCGAGGCAAAAAAAACCCTTTAATGCCGAAATTTCATTCATTGAAGAAATGCCGTTGCAGTAATCTAATGCAGCTGCAAATTTTCAATATTTTAATATGATGGAATAGTATTGAAATGTGTATTGTCTCTATCTAAGGCATTTCAGAAGTGGGAAATGATTAAGTGAGGATAATAATAAAGAACTTAGCAATAATAATGCAACATTATTAACGGCCGAGGGAGTTTATAAATTTGTACTCAATAAGTTGGAAAAATTTAAAAGTTCATTAAGTGAAGAATTTTTACATGCGATTAAAAAGAGAATGAACGAACGCCGACATCAAAAAAATAATAACACTCGTGATATATCTATAAAGTGAAAATGTTCCCAGTTCTAATGAACATTTTCGATATTCAAATAAATATGAAACCATTTCTTTAGCACAAAGTATTATTAAGAGAATTCACCCAAATTTGTTATCTAGTAATGATAAAATCTCAGGACTCTGATGTAGAAATAACACCTCTCTCTTTTTTGACTTCCGAATTGCAACACGAAATGCTTAATTCTATTTTATCTCTCGGGGAAACTGACGACAATACAAATGACAATACAAATAATCTGAAAAAAGATTTTAAATACTTAGATCAATTTAAAAAAAAGGACGGAAAAGTTGGACGTGTTGCTTAAAACACTTCTAACAATAAAACCAACATCAACTGCAACGGAACAAGTATTTTCAACAGCAGGACAAGTTAAAACTAAATTAAGATCAAATTTAAAATATGATACATTTAATGCTCTCTTATTTTTAAAATATGAATTGTTAAAATCTGAATAAATGACTTATATTACAAATGAACTCGTTTTTAATGTATTATTTTAGTACATAAATTTATATATGTAGTAATGTTTTGTTATTTTCATATTTACGGAAACTAGTAGATATACTGATAGTTGAAAATGACGAATAGTTGGAATCCCTACTACCAACACGTATTTAAACAATTCTGTTTTTTCAGTGTCAATATTATTCATGTTTAAGCTAAAAGGCTGACTACTGGACACGGCTGACTATAGGAATAGTTGCCCTATATTACTACAAAATCTTTTAGAGTAAGAGGGTTAATACCGTACCTCAGTATAATGACGATATATTGTATTTTATTTTTTTAACAGGAACCGCTCGATATGCATCTATCAATGCACATCTTGGCATTGAACAGTCAAGAAGAGATGATATGGAATCCCTAGGATATGTACTCATGTACTTCAACAGGTATGTAAATTTTTCACTGTTTTTAAATGCTGTTTAGGGTGATTTTATAAGGTTGATACAGAAGTTTTATGCTTTTGTAGGATGCTTACTATTTTTTTTTTATTCTTCCATGAACTGATGAATAATATCTGCTTTCAAACAGTTCTATCACGTTGAGGATGTTTCCTTTTTAATTTCTATTGGGTTTGGTATGGCCAGCAAACAGAGCTCTTAAATATTTTTTAAAATTTCTGTCAATGTACAGTGGAACCCCCAATTTCACTACCCCAAATTATGAGCTGGCTTGAAATATTCGCCGCAAATCCCCCAATTCCATTGCTACGTTCGTTACTGCCGTCCGTCTGGGCGGTTGCAGCAGGGAAGCTCAACTCAATCTATATTTTTTAATGGAAATTTAAATCAGAGAATCTATTTAATTTTATGTTCATACTTTTTACTCATGGTAAAAAACTGCAACTGATTTTGAAAACTTTTTTTGGTTTTATTTATACATATGCATGCCACGAGAAAAGAAATACATGTGTAGTTTTTTTTTAACTTGTTTTATTTTATTTATATTTTACACTGTCTTTATGTAATACTCTAGCATTATTTTATTGAAATATTACATACATCGAATTATATCGAGTACTTAATTTAGGATTAAAATAAAAAAAATACAAATAAGCATACATCATTCACTTTCAGAAAATATTCGGTTCCAATGATGGATTTTAAAGATCCGTAAAATGGTCAGGAGCATTATCAATAAGTAATAATATTTTGAAAGCAATATTTTTTCTAAAAGTGAATTTTTCCATTTCTGGAACAAAGCAGTTAAAAAACTAATCGCGAAATAAAATTCCCATAATCCACGCTTTTTTATTTGCCCTCCAGTAAACGGGAAAATTAGACTTATCGATTTCTTTCATTGCTCGTGAGTTTAAAAAATGATTCACAACCATTGGTTTCGTTATATAACTGCCCGATGCATTACTGCAAAGGAGAACAGTTATTCTGTCTTTGGCAACTTTGAATCCAGGTGCAGATTTAACGGTTTTGGAAATAAATGTGCATTCTGGCATTTTTTTCCAATTAAGGCCTGTTTCGTCAGCATTAAATACGTTGGGTGTGTAGCCTTCATAATTATTTTTTTTAAATTTCTGTGTACATTTTTCTGCACCTTCGTCGTCGGCAGATGCACGTTCGCCGCTCATTTTAATGCTGCGCAGGGAAAATAGAGTGATAAATCGGTTAAACCAGCCATTATTTGCTTTAAATTCTAAATGTTTTTCGAGAGCTAAATTTGAATCATCAGTCTCTCCTTGTTTCAAATATGCATATATTTTTAATGCTTTTTGTTTTATAATTCGTACACTCAGAGGAATATGTCTTTATTACAATTTTCTATCCATGTTTTCAAACATTTTTACATTTTTGTTATTCGAGTGTTTTTAACATATAGACAGTTTTTAACATATCAACATTAATTATTTTAAGTTATATTGCGTATTTTTACATAATGTATGCATATTAAGTTCGTTTAATAATTATGGCGCATATTTTTTAATAGTAATTAAAAAACTCATTCACCTGTACTAAAGTAAGAGTTATTAAAAAATCCACTCATTCACCTGTACATCGCGAATAACTGAGATTAAGAGAGCTTTTTGGTAAGGTATTGGCAGCCCACAGCTGGTTATATCATATAGAATATTTTTTAAATTTATTTTTCACCAATATCAATTTTTATTTCTTTAAAAATGTACTTATCCCGGGATCAACATTTCGGCTCGAGATTGGATTCCCTACTTGTGATATATAAATTTGAAATATAGGGGAACCAGTTGGTTATTATTGTTTCTTTTTTCAATTATTTCAGAGGTACATTGCCCTGGCAGGGTCTTCGAGCTGCAACCAAGCGGCAAAAATATGAACGCATTAGTGAAAGGAAAATGTCAACACCTGTTGAAGTATTATGCAGGGTAAGAATTTCGTTTTAACGAATCATCACTGGATGAAAGTAGGTAGAAAATAATGAAAATGTATCTTTTCTCTTGTAAATGAGTTACAAAAGAGGTGACTCTAGTAAGAAGTATTTTGAATGAAAGACAGGATTGTGTAACCCTGGAAGACCGCATTTTTTAATTTTAATAATTTAGATATAAAAACTTGTGATAATATGATTTTATGTAATCAAACTAGTGAATAAATAAAAAAAACTTTTTAACTTATATTTTCATTAAAAATAAATACAAAATAAAAAAAAGAAGAAAAAAGTTTCTTTTGTCAATTTCTAATGTGTCAAAAGGAATGATTTTGGATGAATATGTATTTTTTTTTTTTTTTGAGCCAAGTCAAAAACATAAATTGTGACCAATTATTAACAATACACACCATAGGATTAAGAGAATATAAAAGATTGATACTTTTTATTGGTTGACTATGTTATGTGCACTGTCGTAGCATGCCTCGCTGAGGTAATGAAATGCAGATTGCTTTTTGAGTCCTGTTTTAAAACCATTATAATTTATTAGGGTCGGGTTTTGAAAATGAATGGCTTATGAAATTAACAGCATGAGAACACAAAAAATATTTTACTAGACTAATTTATTGATTGAATGTCAATGTTAAATCCCTAAATAAATATGGTGTTTATAGTGATTTTTCAACAGAAAAACTAAAAAAATAAAAATATACAGTCGAACTTGGTTATTACGAGGAAGATGGGACTGACAGAGTTAGCTCGGTATAAAGCATTACTTGTTATATCAGAGAATAGGTATTTCTAAATGCTGACAAACATACCCATCACATGTAGACATGAAATATCTGGAGCGGTTACATAACACAAAAAGTCTCAATCCAAATAAAAATACACAATTAAAAAATATTTACACACCCGTTACACACCCGTTACACACATATTACATTTTTCTATCAATACACTTTTCTGTTAAATTAAAAATTGATGCTTGTTTCATTGTTTTCACTCTCGTTGTTCTTAAATTTCCCCTCAAAGCACTCAACCCATTAAAAGGGCTTGGGCTTCCCAACTGCTGCGCGGCCGCGTACGCGCGCAGCTTAGAGGGAACATTGGTGGTGGTGTTTTTAAACAATTGACACATTAACAGTTTTAAGAAAATTGTTGATGATATTTTTGCTCGGTATGCCCGAGAACAAGCTCATTATAAAAGTGAATAAATGTATGAAGAAAACCATAAACTAAGTCAACGAATGTTTCCTCATTACATCCAAGATCTTGCTATTTCAACTGAAGTTTTACTAATATAAGACAGATTAGAGTGTCAACTGTCATATTAGAACAATTACTAGTTCGGTATCTTTCCGTAGGCAATTTTATATTGCATCAAGGCGAGCCTTTAATCAGCAGTAATAAATCACTGATTGGTCTTTTTCGCAACAAATCTGATTGGTGATTAGTCACCGCTTGGTAACTAAAGAGTTGAAGAATGCATTTTTTTTTCTACAGGGTGTACCTGCCGAGTTCTCGATGTATCTCAACTATTGCAGAGGACTTGCATTCGAAGAATCACCTGACTACATGTATCTGAGACAGGTATACTATATTAATATGTACAAAAATTATTTTAAGAAATATGACTTGAGATTCCGGCCCGAGTAAAGAAATTTATTTCCTTAGAAAAATATTTCACTCTGTTGGTGTCTTGAGTCAACCATTCGGAAATATTATCTGTAATGAAAAGTTAATAGCCTAAATAATCAGTTCCACAATGTTATGAATATCCTTCAAAACAATATAAGCTATTTGTTATGTATGGCGTAGAGGTCTGCATGGGTCAAAATAGAATTACCCAGTCCGAGCCCGAAAAACTCACGCCCGACCCGGCCCGGGCCCGATTCTAATACCGCACTTGTTACCTGAAGCTCGCCGAGAAATTTGAAATCCTCGATTTGCTATACTTTTTGCCAGATTATCTCCGAAAGTCCTTTTTTTTTTTTTTAGCTCACCGAGGAATTTGAAATTCTCGATTTGCTATACTTTTTCCCAGATTATCTCCAAAAATGCCTTTTTTTTTTTAGCTCACCGAGGAATTTGAAATTCTCGATTTGCTATATTTTTCCCAGATTATATCCGAAATTCCAAAGCCCGGCTGGCCCGAGCCTGACTCAATTGCGCTTATCCGCCCGAGCCCGGCCCACGGGCCGGGTCAGGTAAGAGCCCGCGGGCCAGGCCAGACCCGGGCCCGTGCAGACTTCTAGTATGGCGCCATCGTTTATATATTTATTTCTGGACACTAAGTTTAGTGACCTATAAAATTGTGACCCAGTTGACACTAAATCTGAAACAATGATTTCATTATTTAGGAACGACCGATAGGTACAATATTGTAATTATCGTTCATTGTGAATATTATCCAGTATCTGTATTTCATTAGTTAGGACAGTTGACAGTTCATTGTGCTAGAAATTCTTTAAAAAACAAATAGATTTGCTAAAAATGAGTTTCAACAAAATAAAGAAAAAGTTGAAATATGGTGTTTGCACTATATTGGTGGAGTAAGTGATGCGTATAAATTATTACCAGTTCTATAGTGAATCGTATATTGTTGTGGATTTGTAAAAAAATCAGTTTTTTCGGGCTGAGAAATATAAATCTGGGATTCGGGTTGGGTTTGGGTAACAAGTGTGGTATTAGACTCGGGCCTGTGTCTTTCAGCCTTTGACTGTGTAATTTTGTAAAATTTCGGCCCATGCAGACCCTAGTTAGCATGTTCATTATGCATTTGGGTTCAATATAAACCAAACCATTTATTTAAGTGTTCTATCTATTATTACCATACAATGGGAGGATACATTTCGAAAAATGTTGCTATCTAAGGGTCAAGATGTTCATTGTCAATCCATTTTAGAAAAAGCGTATTAAACATTTTCTTTTTACTAATTCTACATTTTAAAAAAAATAGAATTTGTATGAAAAAGTGTTTTTTAAATATGACTTCTATGATTGCTATGATTGTGTGTAAATAATATGATGAACATATTTCATTTGCAGCTGTTCCGTATTCTGTTCCGCACATTAAATCACCAATATGATTACACTTTTGACTGGACAATTCTGCGGCAATCAAATGATGAAGAGCCCGCTGCTGCTGGAACTCCGCTGCCCGCCGGATGTATTCCTGGAAGTGGTCCCCCTGCGCTGCAGGCACTGGCAACTGGTAAACGACAACCTGCCCCCAATGCCACCCCCACCCCCACACCCCCGCCAACTGCCACTGTAAGCTCTAACAAGCCGTGACCCCTCATCCGTCAACCTTTACCCGGCACCCTGCACTCTGTTTCTATCATTGACACTCCAATGAAACAATTAAATTTGTCCAAATGCACATTTCTCTTTGTTGCCCAATCAGCGATTGCCCTGTATACTTTGAATTTCATTTTATCTTCTTCTTTAACTATTGTTAGTGATATTATTTATTTTGCATGTATTTATGCTCTACATTGTTGTAGTTTTGGTTTATTAAGTCTATTAAGTTAAAGCTCAGCTGATTTTTTTATAATGGAAAACTAACTTAAGTGGTTGTATTTAAAGAAAGTATCTGCATGTTAATGAATGACCTTGTTAGGTTGTTTATGTAGATTTGGAAACAATATTTCTTCATTTATACAGAATGCTGCGGACAAATTGAGGGTAAAACAATTCATTATCGTATTCTGTCATTGTGACAGCTGCAGTAATCATCTGATGGTTTTATTAAGAAAGAACATAGAGCCTATAATAATATGTGATTTAAGTTTCATATCTTGTGAAATTGAATTATTTAAACAGACTCGAATAATCTGAAAATTAAGGTATGCATTAATAGGAAAACTGTGTTTCAAAAATAATAATGATTTTTCAACTTCATAGATTAAATTATTGTCTAGATGTTGAATTCCCTTAGAAAGTTTATGAGGCGCGTAGCTGTTTAAACGCTGACCAAAATAATACCTATTTATAACAAAACAGCCGGCCTGATAGAATATTCTAAAACTGAAATTTAACCGGTCGAGAGGCAGTCATATTAATCACACTACACATATATGAATTTTTTTAGAGAAACTGTCTTTTAACACTGGACTTTTAAGGCTGGATGTGTGACGTGCACAGCACGTCAACAACAAGCTCAGTTTGATGTCCATTTATAATAGCAAAAGTTTACAGATTTCATTCAAATAACTTGATTTCTTATAAAGATTAGATTGAAATATTTTTATATATTACTTTTTATCATATTTTTTTTTAGATCCAAAACGTTGACTGCTAAAAATATATATTTTTTAATATGAAATTTAAAATGAGAATTTTAGATTTCGATACATCTTATCGAATTCCAAATACGCCCGCTATTCAAATTCAATTAAAGGCATCATCCTTGGCTGAAGGGTTAATCACCATACTGAACATCTCATAACCAGATGCATAGTGATTATATCTAAGAAGATTATGTCTTATTGTCAATTACTATAGTCATTTATTAGCATCTATCGTTCTCTGGCATGAGATGATTTTTTTTTGTGTTGCAGGTATTTTGTCCTAATTATTTATTTTTTATACTAATAATTTAATCATTGTGAATTGCGCTATAATTAAGAATCAAGTTATAATTTATAAAATTAAAACTTTTGTTACGCAAGGTTAAATTCAGATTCCAATCATCATATTTTTGCGTATGCCAGTCTCAGCGTAACAATATTATACTATTGAGCCAAGACGAAGCAGATTAGGATGGATTTTCGGTAATCTTTTAGGTTGATACATAATCATAATAAATGCAATGGTGAATTTTTCATATTCATATTTTATTTAGGGAAAATGTGTCATGTCTGAGTTATGTAACATGTTTGACATTCTCATGAAAATGTTCAGCTCTTATTGAAATCTGTTATATAAACCTATAGCTGTTATGTGTATACTTACTAAATAATTTTAACAATAAATGTATGTATAAATCTTTATTTTAGTAGTTTTTATTTTAACTTCCAAACTATCTGGATAATTCTGTTTCTCATTGGTATGCCATTTTGCTCAATGTGTGTGCAGTGTATTTTTCTCCTACCCTATCAATATTATTAATATAAACTAGTTATTATATAAGTTTGTATTATATACAACTTAAAAACTTTTTTATGATTCTAGTGAAATCATCAATTTATTGATAAATGCTGGTGTTCTATTTACACCATTCTTAATTCTTGATTTCCTTACATGCTCTTAATTGGTTTAATTATATTTGCGGAGTTTTATTGTACATAGTTTGCAGAATAAATATCTATAATTGCATTTAAATTGATTAATTAAATATAGATGATTATCATAGTGGCACGCGGCACAGAAATCAAAGGTATGGACTGTTACGATAGTCCCAAGTCTTGATAATTTTTAAATTCTCAATAATATAGCTCTATGGCAATATCTAATGAGAAATGAATGTTATTCTTTCCAAATAAATCCAATTAAACCAAACCATTCCTTCCCTTATTCATATTATTTTTAGAAATAAATAGTTTATCTTTAACGAATAATGTACCAGTGAAATGTTTATATTAATATGTATTTTAAATATTATATTTTACAGCTCGGTATATCTACATACTTGAACATGACATATTTTCATCTGTATAGGTAGTTATTACTTTAACAGGTCTCCGGACTGTATTTTAGCTTTAATGATTGCATGTAAACTTATTTTTTCTTTTTTTTATAAGTCAACCTATTTATGAAGTTTAGATACCGTATCGCATGCTTAACACTTCCCTATGGTGCTAAAAAATACTTCCGATATGTTTCTGGCCCTTAAAGAAACAAGTGAAAAAACATGTTTTAACACTTACCAACTTTTGATGGATGGTAAAAACCCAGGACATATATTTAGAAAAAAAAACATGTTTTCACTTAGTTTCTTAACCGGATGGCTGCCACAAGCGTCTTAAGGCGCGAACATTTCCGTGAACGGTACGCCAATCATACATAAAATGACGTCTTCGGACGCACGCTTTGAACGGGATTTTACTAATGTAAATCAATTATGTTAAACACACAACTGTGTCGAACACACAACGACATCTATTGGGAATATCGTCCTATACTCACAATTGAAACAGTTTTCGTTTTTACTACTTGAAATGTAATTTGAAATAAGTCTGTCTCCGAGTATGAAGATGGCGCAAAATTCAGGGGTGGCAGTCATATTATCTATAGAAGACTATTAATTTTCTGAAACTTAGTGTGTGTACATTTTAAAAATTAAACTCAAATAAACAATTACTTTTGAAATAATATTTAGTTCGCGTATTTTCTATGACAAAATTTGTGACAACCCTGATGTGTCATAAACATTTTAACATTGTTATTATGTATAAATGGCGGCACAATCGCATCGTCATCGGCGCACTCTTCATTTATTTGGTAAGTTTTAACAAATAAACTTTAAAACATTTTCAAAAACGATAAATTAAAAAATATATATAATTGCAATTAAACTCGTGGCGTGCGAGGTACCGCCATACATACACCTGCTGGCAGTTAAAAGGTTAAGGGCCAGCAACAAATTGGAAGTATTTTTTAGCACCATAGGGGAAGTCTTGATAACATAAGAGCGTATCTAGAATTTCAGAGTTATGTAATACCCCAGTTTCTCAAATATGCACATCTTTAGAGAGAAAGTTGATCTGGTGAGATAGATAGATACCCATTTTTGTCACAAAAACTATTTTACTCATCTGTATTAGTATAGGGACGTATCTTGTTGAAATATAAAACATCAATATCTAATACTATTAACTCTGAGTGGGGAGTTATTTTTTTCTAAATTAGGTTTTTCATTTAGTTTGCTTATTTGCACTTTTGCTGCATACATATATATAAAAACATTATTTTTGGATTCAGATCAATCTAGGTAGAAGATTACTTATTATTTCTAAAACGCCTAGTTAATGTGAAGTAAGTCATTTTTAAATAATTTTATATTATTACTTCAAATTTGGGACTAGATCTTTTTTACTTTCATCTTTGGGCATGTGGCTCTCTAGTGATGTCGATTCCAGGAAAAGAATCGGCCCAAAATGGAATTTTACGCTCAATATTATATGGCTAATAATTTGTTTACCTTTTTTAAAAAATCTCTTGTTCATTTGCAACAAATAATAAAAAAAATGTAACTGCCAAAAATCATCAAATTATGTATGTATGAAAATGGTAATAACCAATAGATGGCAAAATACCTCGCCGTCCCGGTACGGCGATATGTCCCAAAGAGGTAATTTAATTAACACTAAAAATAAAATCTCCCAGTCTTTTGCTCTTAGGGAATTATAAAATGCTTTATAATTTTGTGTGACAATCGCCAAGTTACACATCTTTCAAGTCTTTTAGTTTGCCTTTAGATATTTTTAACGGCTGTGTGAAGGCCTTTACTAAGTTTTGGGATTTGCGATCAGAAATTACGTTTAATTTCTTAACACTTCTTAGTCGGGCGGTCCAAACAATAGACTAGCCTGTAGCGGGCGTTTTTAGTGATTAGCGCACTAATATATTACATTCTTAAAATCAACAGAACTTCTAAACAAAACAATATTTTCGGCTGAAATTTTCAAAGAAATCATATGTGACATTTAATCCTTAAAAATAAAGTGAAAACATTTTGAATACTGATGTATTCAAAATTATGATTAATTTCACTACTTTTATAAGCTGAATATAAAAACCTGTTATTAATTTAGTAGATAGCACTCCACTTGTTATATTCTGTATAAAAACATTAATCCATAACATACAATTACATAATTAATTATAGTATAAAATCCCCATTCCTACAAATTTACTATCACTAGAACTGTGAAATATGATGCCCTAAATATTCGAGAAACATGTGTCGCCTTTTTAAAAAAAATACCATGTGTGAACACTCCGGGTATAATAAATTATGAGTTTTATTGCTTATTGTCTAAAAGGGTCACTTGCCGCGGCAGTTATTTTGAAGAAACCATCAAATCTATGAGTCAATCCACCAACACGTTTATTGATTATTATTATTTCATGAACGAACTGGCGTAAACTTCATAGTCACTTATTATTTTTAAAGACATTATTGTTAGTAAAACGTCTCATTATATGGTAATAATATATTCGAATAATAGAATACAAAACAATAACGCAAACAGAACAAAGCATGCGGTATGAAAAATAGTCCAACCTGTAAAACGACTCATACTAATGTAGCAATGGAGATCGTGAAATAAATCTATAATACAGTTGATTTTTTGTTTCTTAGCTTAAACTTCCACCCTAATAATATAGCAAAGAAGTTGGATTAGGGGTAATTAGTTACGGCATTTTATTTCACGCCAACAAACCCGTGATATGTGTCCCGCAAACAACCGTCAGTAGAAAAAAATGTATTATTACGTGACCCGCATTCTACTGACGGTACGCTAAAAACCTATTTTTACGTTTCCCGCCTATAAAGTGTTAAGTCATACATTTAAAATATAAGCGCAAAGGATCTTCATTTATACACAAAACGGGAAATTTGTAACGATTTTTCCTGGTTCCCATATGTATTGATTTATTTTGTTGCTAGTAATTTTTGTTTTTGCTCTATTATAATGAGATAGCTTTCTTAGAAATAAGTTAATATTATTTAACTAATAAATTTAATACATTTCACCATCAGAAGAATCTAATACAATTTTGGAGAACTGACATTCAAAGCCCAACTAGAACAAAATAATAATTCATTATGCTTATCTTAACATGACAAGGCTTGTTGCCAGTAATGACAAGCAATGCTTGCAAGATCGACAATTTTAGTCATGCTGTATCAAGGGCCGGCCCGTGGATTCTTGCGCCTGTGCGCCTTCGGCCGAAGTTCGGCGCCTCAAAAAACCAAAAGCAATCCACCAATCTGCGTTCCTCTGACTATTTTTAGAGCCGGCGCCTGTGTGCGCCGCACACTTCGCACACGCTTAGGGCCGGCCCTGGCTGTATCCAATTCATGCCCTCTTGTTACAAAGTTTAAATTCCTTTTTACGAATTCATAGATATGCATGGCTTATAAAATCTTTTTCTAAAGAGATAACACGCTCTTTGATCAGTAATCACATGTAAAATATATTAGTTCAGTGTTTATAACGCAATTTTGCATATTTTCAAGCTAATCCCTTTTGTTATTCACCCTTGAGTTGTGAACTACTTTTTTTTACTATAACTACCCTAAATAAATTTTAGGTTTAAAACACACATATTTAAAAGTAAAAATGAACTAATTTATTATTACGTAAAAATAATTCCTGAAGCTATTGCTTCCAATTCGGATCTAGATCTTTATTGTGTTACACCTATTTGTTGGCAGGTAGTCTGTACTTATGTTGATTCTAGGTAAGGAGTCTAGCCAAAATGGAATTTTGCACTTAATATTCTAATGGGTACCGATTTGTTGACAAACATCCTTTTTACAAAATGCTTTTGTTTATTTGCAACAAATTATAAAAATAATTTGATTGCCAAAAATCACTGAGAGATGTGAAGAATCCATATCTGAAGAAATAATAAAAATTAAATGAAAATATGAGACTGGCAATAGATGAAATACTTCACCGTACATGTACGGCGATACTAATCAACAAGTGGGGTTATGCAATATGTTGTAGTTAGTCTGAAAAAGATAAAAAGTTCAATATATCAATTTGCTTAAAATAATTCTACAGATCTTAAATGTGTTGGCTGATATCAATCAGCACTGGATAAAAATCAAAGGTTTACTGTTAAATATTACACATGCCATTAATAATTGAGTAGTTAATTTCCCTCGGTTAATGTTGATTTCTGTGGCTGAGGGATTAGAATTTTACGCTCTGAGGTTTCTGTTCAAATGCCCCTTTGCGATCACTGTTAACAACCGTCCGGTTACTGGACACTAGACATTTGCATTTTTCAATTGATTTTTTAATATGTATCAAACAGCTTGGTTTTCATTAATACCTAACCTATACAATCATGAAAAACATGGCATACGGACGAAGAATAGCTAAGAATTAGATACATCCAATTCTCTTTTTAGACAGGATATGTTCTATGCCAAGGGTGCAAAAAATCGTGTGTAAGTGCAGTGAATTTAGATAAATGAATGATAGGTTTCATTACATCTGACCTTGTATAAATAAAGCGTGTAAAAAGAGAATTGGGTGTTTATACAAGCCTCAATCTCTCAATTTTACTGTCACCAAAAATGGCGAGAAATGTCAATTGTCAATTATATTGGGTTTTTAAGAATTTTACAAAGTTAGTATACATGGCACATATTAGAGACTGTATATGGAATACAAATTATAAATATTGGGGCAGTGTCAAATTTTGTAGTAAATTGTTTGGTTTATCTCGTAGCAAATTTGCTCCCTATGAGCTTGAGAAACTAATTTTCTTAAATGTTAAAATCACTTCGTTTACCACTGCTTCTTTTATTTTAACCTGACCAATCTCAAATTCTCATTGTTTTACGTTCCTTTTCCAGTAAGAATCACAAAATCCCGAGGCACCTTTACCTCCTCTCCTTTGACCAAGTGTGACATGACAAGTTGTAAATCTGCTACCACATCCAAGACCAAGAAAATATATTCAACCTGCAACATTAAAACTCCAACCAAAAGAATGTAGTTTGGTCAACATAATTGCTTTCTTTAATGTATTTCAAAAGATCTTGATTTATATGATACTTTTTTTAATATTTATCATTATTTAATTTAACATCAATTATTACTGTGAATATTAATTTATCCCCCCATAATATTTATCTGTGTCAACTTATGTTTATATATATGTATATATATATAAATAAATAAATAAATAATAATAATATATTGTCAATACATGCTATATTTTAAATTTTTCACCCACTGTCTGACGATAAATAATATTATAAATCTAATATGGATTTATGTATTTAATTTTTGGATAGAGGTAATTGCTGAAATTCTTTAATGTATTCCTATGCAACACGTCTTTATAGAATAAATCCCAAACATCAATTTGCAAAGTTTTCCCCCCTTATAGTTGTAATGGTTAAATTAAAAAAAATAAATTTTGAGTTTTTTTTTGCTAGTACAAGAGTGTTCATTCATCAGGAAATATTTGTTTGAGATGATTAGTAAACTTATTTTTTCTATTGCGAGATCTACCTGTTTATGTGAAATCTCCAAAATTCATTGGAAAGAAAATAAATTAATATATAATCAGGCAATGCTTTTCAATCCTACTAATTATAATGAAGAGTAGATGGTTAAAAGGTTAAAACAATACATTTTTAGTAATTTCTTATCACTACTAGATAAATGAAAATTCATAACACAAACACATTTCAAATTATAAAAATTGGAACAGAAACAACCAGAAAGTGATTATGTTGGCAGGCTGTTCAATGCTGCATTTGATATGTTCTCAAATAATGAAAAAAGTTCTTTCATTCAAAAATGCATTTCAAGAAAACAGAAACATGCTGTATTATGGATTCTCATTTATGCATGTATCGAAAAGTCTTACTTTCGTTAATAGAGCACTGAGTCAATTAATGCATTGTATTTTTAATCCTGAAAGAAAAAAAATATGGGGTTGTGGTAATTATTTGGTTTGCATATTTCCGGAAGGAAATGTCAACATTTATGATTATGAAATTAAATACCCATTTGTTTTATTATTGCACTACAAATTTTCGCTAAAACCACTTTTACTTTTTGTTTCCAGCAACCAAGGAGAGAGAGAGGAGAAAATTAACTGAGTCATAAAAGGTCTTCGAGACATTCACATAAGATAAATTTTCTTTAAAGTAATAAGAATTCATCAACTCCTACTTGTATCATGGCAATTTCATGGCATCCTACCAACGTGGTGATATGGATACCACACAATATGGATAATATCTTCAATGTATAAACAATTTGAATTAATAAAATTCTGTGAAAAACAAATTTTTGTTTTGTGAGGTGACTGACTATAGTTAACAATACTTATGCCACTTCTCTGTTTTAAAAGTGTGCAGTTATCTTTATCGAACTGTGGACATCTACTTGTACAATGACTTAACGAAAGACCTATGTGTCGTAATGCAATGTGGTCTTGCAAGTATGTAAGAAATTCCATTCTAGTTCAAAATCAATTATGAAAAAAGTTACACAGCCAGTTTAATGAGTAAGAAATGTTTCAGAATTTTTTGTTATTGTTAGATAACCGATGATTATCAATTACTTATTCATGTTCTGTTGTAGAGCATTGTTTTCTAATATGATTTTATGGGATACAAAAGAAAGGTGTCGCTTATGTGAATGTGTGAGAATTAGCATCCGACTGAAACATTCGTTGTATCTTAAGGTAATGATAATTTTTCAAACAATTTAAAATGTGGGGTTATAATAGGGCCTTGAGTTGAATTTACCCAAATATATCTTAATTTGATTGCGCTCCAAATTAATATAATATACATAATTAGTGTAGTCCTCTACTAAAAATTGATATTATTGACGAGTTAAAAAATGGATAAAATAACTCTTATTGATCTTGTCTTGCATGCGTATGTATGATTAGATTGCACATTTTGCGATGCTTTATGAATATATATTAACAGTTGGGTTGATGAATGCTCGTAGCAAGACAATCAAAAGCTCGAGTATTATTAAACTTAAAACTACACCGACAAATAAATGTCAAACGATGATCCTTCCTGCCTGTGAGCGAAAACATATGATTGCGATGGTTAAAGTCGAGCTAACCGATTGAGTCATTAAACTAAAAGTGCTTAGAATTACATTGCGGATCGGAATTCCAGTCACTGATGAAAAATGTTTTGGGGAATAAAAGATAATGCGCTCGTTATACTATGAGAGCTGCCATGTTGAAATTTTGGGAGTAAAATACGAAATTGGCATTTTTCACAAGGAAAAATTCAGTTATCGGTATTTATATGTATTGTAAACAACTTTTTGAAATATCGGGAATAAGACTCGTTAAGATTTTTTTTTATTCATTTATTAAAGTGCTCTCATAGTAAATGCACATCCTTATTGTGTTGAGGCTAATATATGTAGAGCTTATATCTAATTCAAGTAAAAAAATGATTTTTATTTTCAGCCAGGCCTGTGCAAATATTCTGTCACTTGCGGGATTATATTTTCTCTTTTTGTTTCTGATATAAGAGATTGATTCTTCACAGAGTTGAGCATAACAGTAAAATTCCTCTACTCAAGAAATGAGTGCTTTGCAAAGTTTATAAACCACAATGTGCTATAGATTAGTGTAGTAATAATTTGCGAAAGAAAACTTATGTATGTGTTTATAAAATAAAATTTGAGTTCTAGTTATATGTAAAATCCACAAACTTTTACGCACGGCAATCCCTTCAAAGGGACAAAAAGCTATCTTTAGCAAAATGTGGTGTTTGCTTAGTAAATTTTTATATTAAAAATGAATTACCACTATATATATATGTATTTACAAAATCTTTTAAATATTCTCTACCTTTGGATACTTTCACTTTTCAAGGAATATTGGCAGAATGACTCGTTGCTTACTAGTTATCAAACAAAAAATGATTATAATGATGCTATAGCATTTAAATTTAACTAAGAATTGTCCACAGAATGTAAGCTGAATTCAATCACTACAATGTTTTTACAAATCATTCGACCATTGAAATAAAGTAGTTTCAAAATTTCATTTAATTTGCATAGCTAAAGAATTTAAAAACCTAATATTAAGAAACTAATATGTGAATAAGATGTATAAAATTAGTATTAAGACTCAAAATTTTAGTTACGTCACTCGAAATTACTTTTGAAACCAACTGCCTTATGGTTTTGAAAAATTATGTTTTACAATATTTTATACTTTTAGTTATTTTATTAGTTATATTATAAACTTTATCAACGGTGTCTCTTTTAAACTATCCTAATGTTTAGACATTACGTCTCATTTTCAACTGGCCACCGACGAGATATCTCATCAAATTATTCGTGCTCAACACGCCAGAGACGAGTTATCTCGTTAATACATAACTAAATTAATAATTGCAAATTATACCCGACGTGCTAGGTACAGACATACTTTTTTCTATGGCAGCCAAAAGGTTAACGTCTCTAACATTGAACTGTTTACCTACACTGATTCTATAAAAAAAAATGTAAGAAATGTTCTATTCATACAGTAGATTTTTGATGGAAAACAATTTCTGCGCTGTTGCTTTTTGATTGCGGAACAACAATTTGAAGCTGGCGGCTGTGTAGCTAATTGAAAATGTAAATTATCCATTTCAATTGTTTTATCAAGTTTGGTAAGGTTGTTGCTTATTTCACCACTGAAGATTTCAAAGGTTAATTGAGAAAGAAACAATTAATGTTTAAATAATTTCTTATAAAATTTCAAAATTCATTCATAAACATTTATTTTCATAAACATGATATTGAAACCCACCTTAATATATAGGGATTTTTTCCCCCGAGAATGAATGCAGTAAGTGAAAATGAAAGCTAATTTTACTTTTCTCCTTGTGATTAATTTGTATGAATTTATCGCTATATTTCATTTACACTTTACTAAAATATTGGAATGAGATCTTACTATAGAAGTGTATAATAACTATAATCGGTCATGCAAATATGTTATCAATTGTTTCAAGTGTGCGAGTTCTTTATTATTTAATAATGTATGTTTGTGTTGCTAGTTTTTCTTTGATGAGGAAACTGCACTTTTGATGAGTGTGTTCATTTATTTAAATGTGTGACTAATGAATATGCAATTAATTGACAGCCGGACATATATTTTTCCGTGTTGCCATTATTGACTTATTTTCCTTTAAGGCTTTTTGCAATATTGATTATTATTATAATCGGCTCTAAAAATTCCACCATAGGTATATATTTTGGGTTTTTATATTTCTATCTAATTAAAGTAATTTGAAAATTTTTAAAACAATTTGCATAGCTTACTGATCGATGCCGATGTTACTGGTAAATTACGAGTTTTTCAAGAATGGATATGATTGTTGTATATGCAGAGATTATGATTTGCAATGGATGTCTTTTATATTTATAAAACAATGTAATTTAAGTTTTTACATATTTTGACTTTGTAATTATAACTAAACAAAATTCACTCATGCTTAAACTGACAGTTTTTAAATTTGTGTAAAATATCAGATATTTAATTTTAGAAATTCAGCATTTTTCGCATTATTCTTTATCGATTCTCTAAATGAAAAAATGTATAAACCCAATATATTAAGGGAATTATCAAAGGTTTTTGCCCTTGAATCCCATCCTGTAAAATAAGCTATTCTAATAAAGGGAAATGGGGTTATATAGAAGTGTACGATATATATAAATATTTCTTCAAATTTTCATTATATTATTGAACATAAAATATTAATTTCTTTTTTATTGTTATGGATCGATCAGTCACAATAAAAAAGATTAACAATGGACAATAATATTTGTTCATTGTGAAGAATCAATATTTTGTAAATTACTAAAATAATAATTTCATTTGAGATTGGTACCAACAGTTGAAGAAAGTCCAAATTCGTGTTTAGTCGTTCAATTAAAGCATTGAAGATGGGATTATAAAAATGAAAAACGATTCTTCACACGAGCAATGATTACGGAATCTGAAATTAAAGGCATTATTTGTTTTATATATGTATTACAAATCATTATGCATGGCTAGAAATTATAATGTACGTTCATATTTTATTCTTAGGATAACTGAGATGTGATAGGTTCTTGGTTTTTGTTTGGACAAATTTCATTTTCCTCATTTGGACTAATACATAAAATCAATCATTTATATGAACTAACAAATTTTCGTCTTATATTATAATCATTTTTCATTTTGTAAAAAGAAATTGAAATTATTATTTTATTATTCTTAACAAAGGTAATATTTAAACTGTTATGGTAAAATCTTATTTGAAGACGGAATGTTGTATTGTAATTGATTTAATGAATATTCTTAACTAAATATTGATAGGCTGTCAGGTCAGATTCGATACATGTCAAATAAAGTAGTTTTTTTGTTATGGTTTTCTATATTACTGACATCAATTTTACTCAACATTATCGTTAATAATTAACTGCGTAATAATAGGAACACCAAATTGTTAAAGACTTCACAAAAACAAATATAAAGATGGAATACCATCCTCATTTAGTAATCAATTATTTACTTTGATTAAGTTATTTGCAATTAGTTTTTAATTGTTCACTAATTATCTACTGATGACACGTTGAGGATTTGTTACAAATATTTTTTTTTTTAATGTGCCCGCATTAGGTTATGACATTAAAAGGTACAAACATTCATAAATAAAATTTATAATACACGGACATTGCAATTTGTTGCAATCCAATATTTTGTAATTATCAAATACTATCCGGAAAACTGGCTAACGCACCTTTGTATGTAAAGCATTTCACAATGCCATCTGATGTGTGATGGAATACCATTAGCGATATTATGTACACATCAAGTTTATATGGATTCAAAAATGAATTCACTTTCACTCTATTTTACGTTTTATGTACATTGCTGTGTAGTATTTGGTATTACTGTCTGAGTGTCTATATGCACAATGTGGCTAGCCGCAGCTAGTATGCAACTGCTTATTTGCAGTGTGTATGATGTATTTTTTTTCATACAAAACATGATTTAGCGTCAACCTCGAAGGCTTGCCGCAAAAAGCGGCTAGCCGCCAGTGTGTATAGCTATTATAGACGTATTAATTGCATCACTTTGCGACACTGGGAAGTAAGAAAAAGAGAATATAAACACTTGATATTGATGATTATTTTATTGCAAAACAGTTAAACTGTTACAGTTTTTTTGTGGATAATTCCATTGGATGATGGGTTTTATTATTTTGTCATAATTTAGGAACAATAAATACAATTAAAACAAATTAAAATTATCTTTTATTATATTCATAATACTAAAATTGAATCATAAAATGAACTAAACTGTCGCAAAAGTATCCTCAATTCAAAATTGTAAATATCATTTTTGTGACATTTACACCTGACCACATATTAGATTTATACTGACGAATTGGCTTAGTAAAATAGTATCCATTTATTAAACTAATTATAAATCGACCAATTAAACACAAGTCTTTTTAACCCTCCAAGGACGAGCGTGCGGTCACAGTAAACACCGTTGTCTATTGATCCCACTATTCATCCTTTTTCTACCTGAATATCGTTCCTTTCACTTATATTTGGTTAAGGAGGGTACAGACTTCAGTTAGTCATCAGACGCGGGGACAGAAACGGCCACCAAAACCACATGCGATTTTTTGAATTTCCCTTTTTTTTTTAATGAACTTTTTCAAACTCTTAGTTATTTTTTTATCAAAACATCAAATTATTTACAGTTCTTTTGCTAATCTATTTGTATTGAAATTATGTTGATCTAAAGAGGTCAAATTGTAAATATTTTTAAAAATTTCACGTTTAGCTATATTTCAACCCCGAATGTTTGCGTGTCCAAACGGTCACGCTCGTCCTTACTACTGTCCGTACTCAATATTACACGGTAATAAAAGGATGAGAATGACCATATAGTCATGCGGGGTTTCTATACAAAGGCTGCGTTTTTTTAAAAAAATTTTGTTAAAGGAATAAAAGTTTTCAGTGACTTCAATATGGCTTAAATATTTTTTTTATCGAAAAAAGCTCGTCTCTGGAGGGTTAATTCAATTCAGTCAATTTAAATTTCAATATACACAGCTGAGGCGTATATTCAGGGTGTGCTAGGCGTGCAGCGCACACGCAGAAAGGTTTGAAGCAATATGATTAAAATTCATTTTCAGGCGGCAGTAAATCATAGATGGAATCACTCAAGGTTTTCACTGTTGCCGCTCGGCCAGTGAATCCATACAGCTGCATACAGTTGTCCCGTCTGCGCAGGGAGTGTTTTGTTTGAAATTTCAAGGGTCCAAAGCGACCTTTTAAATTTCAGCACACGTGTTGTATCTTGTCTTGAACTCATTGGCCGTGCAGTTACTCGTTGCTCCCGATAACTTTTGCGTCATAATAGTTAAGTATATTATTTATGACTACTTTTATCAAGATCATTATCATATTATGACTACTTTTGTCAAGATATTTTGAATACTCTGTTTTCAATTAGAAGTTATGGGACGAAGGTAAATATAATTAAAATTGGTAAAACACGTCCGCCTATTCCAAATTTATTTAATGAGTATGTATGTCACAAGACTGAATACATAATACATTTTGATTTTCAAAATATGAAAAATGTCGAGTAGTTGACTTGCTGTGAAGTTTAATCCAGGCTTTTCGGTTGATCATGTATAATTGAACACACTGTTATGCTCATGTTTTGAATTTAACATTACTACAATTTCTTTCTTATATTAAATATATTAAATTTTTATATTAAATATAAAAAAGTGGAGATCGTTCTTTCAAATTTGACCCTACAGACAATACAAGGCACTTCGAATAATAACGGGTAGGGCTTCCAATTAATCGGACTTCAAAACTAACCGGCTTTCGGTTTTTTTCTGACAAATTAACCGGGTAACCGGCTTAAACCGAAATATCATGTATTTTGATTAGGTAGGTATGCTAAAAAATCGTAGAAATTTTTCAATATTTGGCATAACAGCTAATACTCACAACAAGAAAATGATATTTATCTTAATGGGACTCTAGTTACCAACCTGTTTGCCATGGTAAAGTAACGATACTATAACTTGAAACTCACAACTAGAACACAGAAGGCAAAATATGTAACAATCACTATAACATGTGAAAAAATATTTTATGATAAAAAAATAGAGCTTTATTATAAAACTCACCAAAAGAGCGATGTTTAAATGCATTCATTTTTTTAAGCATATCAACTGGATAAGACGAGACATCTAATGTTAAGACAAAAATAGAGTAGAATACCAAAATATTCACTTTATTTATGTCCCAACTCCCAATGTGGAGCATATGAACTCAACAAATAATTTTTCGGCGACAACTGCTTGTTACTCAGTTGCTCAACCCCCTCTTTTTTCATGCAAAGAAACTATCTAACTGCCAACAAGCACATATAGGCATAAAAATAGGTAGAGAGATTTAGATTATTAATTATAAATTTGCATACAATTAAAAATGGTACATGTTAACTCTCGCGGCTCGGAGACTAGAAAAATACCTCTCGGCCGATGAGGGTCTTTCAGGGACCCCAGTGGTTTCCTCATTATTGGCCTTATTCTTATGAATTTCAGAAAAATAAATAGTCTAAGGGCTTTAAAATATCCCTCTGCATCATTCCTCATACATTTTTTATAAAAATCCGTGGTTTTTTAATAAATAATCATATTTTAAGTTGCGCGTAAAATATACGTCGTTTCAGTGCAAATATCAATGTGCTACTGGCGCGCTTTGCTTAGCGGCGTTCAGTCTAGTTATCTTACGAACGATCGCTGATAAGCGGGCGCTTATCTCTTGTCTTATCGTATTTATATAAACTACAAAAGGTCCAAAAAATTATGATATAAGAATACCTTAATTATAAACATTGTATCACCCATATTAAAATAGATATTTAAGAAAATGTGGGTATTGGGGTCGCATTTCTTGAGCTTAGAACCGGAAAAGTTAATTATATGGAATTAATAGTTTTTTAGAGATTTATTAGGATGTTTTTTTTTTAAAATCAATAAAGAATATTGAGTGACGTGCATTTAAGAATCATTTGTATCTTAATAAATAATTACGAAAAAATGTTAAATTATTTAAAAGAGTCATTTCTGTTCGCAACATGGACAACTTTGAGACAGAAGTAGATTATTCTACAAAATGTATATATATATACATGTTTGTTGTGTTTTGTGAATTGTTTCCTATATTACGCAGTAAATTCATTGTAAAACATGTTTCTTTTTTTAAAAAACAATAAGAAACAAGAAAAGAGTATTTTTGATAAAATCCGGTTAACCGAGTGAAATGAACCGGTTTTCAGGTTTTTACGAAACTCAGGATAAACCGGTTAACCAGTTTCGGCTTAAACCGGTTCAGAAGCCCTAATTACGGGAGTGTTTCATGCAAGGTTCCACGTTACACAAAGACATGAACCTAGACCACCCGATCCTCGATCATATCATAAGCTATCGAAGAAATTTTACAGCAATATCTCCCCAACCAATCTATTATAAACTTACTTGATAACTACATTGATTACCTTCACACAAACATAGCGCGACTGCGGAGAGTCCTACTCAAACCCACCTAGTCTCCCCGATCCCCCACAATCAACTGTTTGGTTGCTGACGACTGCTAAATCATCGATCTTCAAAACCTGAACGACCGCCACAGACACTATTGTCTTGACCTTATCAAAAAGCAGCATCGAAACAAACCAGACGAAAGATAAAGTGGAGCATGGCTCCACCGATCCAGAATTTGATGTATAGATATCATCTTTCAAACTTTAGATGGACTCTTCTAAATCTTCAAAACGAATATGAGTGCCTTAGTTTCAAAACCTACCTAACCCCAAAATACAAAATTGTTGGCAAATTGCAAAAAACTGCTGTGGGCTTTTTGTATTTCAATAAGTTTTGAGAGTAAACACTTTTTTAAAATGCGTTTTCTCTGTATTTAAAGAGGTTTTGAAATCGGAAATTTATTGATTGTGTAGATATTGAAATAGAGAAAGAGTGGTATTTGAGTAGGTTTTGAAATTGAGATCCTCATATATGCTTTGTAAGAGTTTGTGATTGACTTCTTCAGGGACGTCCCGAAGGCATAAGCAAGTAGGCAGTTCCCGAGCTGAGTACGACAAGGTTCTAAGTGTCGATTTTTGACCAAACTAAAGTAATAATGAGGCATTCTTAAGCGTAGCATTATCTACATGCTGTATTAATATGAAGTCGAAATTTTGCTTAAATTTCCAATAAGTCGCAGTTTTAGGTGCACATCGCAAGATAACTGAGGTTTCTACATGAATTCCTGAAGATGCCGAAAGGCGAAACCGGAGTTGTTAGTGAGTGTGTGTGAATGTACATAGGTTGAATAATATCTTTTATATTTTGATAATTTTATTCCTTTTTTTTTTCTTCAATTATTTGATTTTGATCAATTATTTTTATTCTTCAACACAGTGGTGGTATTTTTTACCATTATGATGTTTTGCATTCTTGCAGTGTGGTATTATTACATTTTAAAATATTAACTTAGTACATTAATGATATCAAACACAAATTACAAAAAAAAAAACCTCCTTTTCCTATTTATCCTCCATTTTTTTTATATAATTTTTCCAATAATAACGATCACATTAAATATCTTCCATAGAATTCGTTTTATTTTAATTTAAAAAGCGTAAGTCAGTTTTTTGAATCACTTATGTTTTCATACAAATTTCACTTAGAACCTTGTAGCACTAGCGGTTTGTTTGAATTTCAGGTGAACAAGGTTCTAATTGAAGTTTAGGTATTTTTAATTAACTATGAAGGACAATTTTTAACAATATTTTTTAATAGTTATATCATGCCAGTACTATCATTGATATATACAATCAAAAAGAAACTTGAAAACATTTTCAATTTTCAAAATACAAGCATTCAAAATTTCAAATGCCCATATCTTTTTTCATGCAGCTGTCCACATAGAACCTTGTAGTACTCAGCTCGCGAGTTGCCTAAGGGCGGAAAGCCTAGGGAGCGGCAAATGATCACAGATTTTTCAAATGACTAAATATTTTAGACACGAATTTGATTTAGAATAAACATGATGTCTTAATGTCTTTGATGAATAAAATACAAAATCAAGAATCGATGCTCATATAATGTAAGTGCATTTTAAATTTACATTATTTTTTATGATGTGTAGCGAAGGTAAAACTTATTTTTGCATAACTATTGAAAAATAATATGGGCTTTTGGATCATATTTATTCGTGAGGATCTTTATCAATAAGGTACAAATATATTATGAATCATCTGATAGCAAAACGGAATAAGTGACAAAAGATATGTAAATATACTTCAAATAAAATAATTTACCAACCAAATATACTCGTATTCAATCAAAACAATCGTTTTCATCTGCGGGGCAATTATGTATAAAAAAATAGACAAAGCCTTAACCCTTTGATGAGTATCAACGTACATGTACGTTGGAGTAGATTGTCATCTATTGCCATTCTCATATTTTTTAATGAATTTTTGTTATTTCTTTAGATATGGATACTAGACACATTCACCAGTGACTTTTGGCCACCACATTTTTTTTTATTTTGTATAGCAAATGAAGAAAATGTTTTTTAAAAAATGGTAACATTTGTAAACAAATCGGTAGCCATATAAAATTGAGCGTAAAATTCTATTTAGGATTGATTCTTTCTGGAATCGACGTCTGTAGAGCAGCACATGTAGACAGATGAGAGCAAAAAAGATCATGACGCAAAAACGAAGTAATAGCGTCTAGAAAAATATTCAAAAGTAATAATGAACTAGTTTACTTTACATTTTCAACTATGAGTTTTATAATCAAAAAAAAATATTAACTTCTTGAAATAATAACTAATATTCTTCCCAGATTGGTCTGTATCCAAAAAAAAAGGTTTTTATATTTTTGTGTGTGCCAATACTACAAATAATCAAAATATAAGAAAAAACCTAATTTAGTAAAAATTAACTCACCACTCAAAAGGTTAAAGACAAAAGAATTAATATAATTATGTTTATGAGAACTTTTTTGTTTCCTCAAATTATTACACTGAAAAAATTAACATTTGTTTAACGAAATTCAATAAAGACATTCAATTGTTATGTTATTTCAGTATTTATATTTAGTGTCCCCAATGTATGTATATAATGAAGCACTTAATATCTATGTATTAAATTCATAAGTCGGTGGTAAACTTATAGGTAATTTATATTAATTAATAACTTCTCAGATCTCACGAATTAACCGATGCAATGTGACTTAAAAATGATTGTATGACCACTCATTCTCATATTTCAGTAAAAAAGCAGGGTTTATATTAAATATAAAATTTTCAATTATTTACGTTTCTATCACTTTTTAGTAAAAAGTAGTTATATAGCATACATAATAGTCTATTTTTTATTTACCGGCGCCGTAAGAAATAATATAAAAGTTTATCATCAGTGCTTTTTCCCATTTAACGTGGTGGAACGGCGTTTCGGCACCTTTTTTATTGGCATTTTTAATAGTTCAAATTATATAAGATTTTTAAATTTCGTTTGAATTCGTCTAACACCTTAGATGTTTTTCAATCCCTTAAAATACGTTGATCAGTGATCACTCAGAGGAAGACGAGGCTTCCCTGACGGATCTCACAGATTCGAGTCCCAGTGTGAACTGTATTTTCTTTAATCGATTTCTGTTTGACAGTATAATTGTCTGTAATATCTAAAAAAACTCTCCCACCCTTCCAATCCTAAAATAAATAGGGCAAAGCGAGAGCGATTAATTTATCACTAGTTCTGTCTTAATCCTGTCCTATCCTTACTCTCTTCGAAAAAAGAGAGAGTTGAGCAACTGTGTAACCAGTGGCGGTTCCTGACCTAAAATCTTGGGTGGGCTAGAGAAAAGCATAGCATTGTATACTATTTACGAAATTGTGCATGTTTCCACTTCACCTTATACATTAATCTACAAGCAAATTAAAAAATACTACGACACTACTGCAATGCATAAATTATTATATAACTAGCTGACCCAACAAAATTCGTACCGCCTCAGAGTCAATAAATGTTGTGTTGGCTGAATTAATTTAGTTTAAATGAATACTCAAAATGAATTAAGTTCAATAAATATGCAAAATTCAAAATGAAAAGTATTTTAATTACATTGAAATGATGTTATTCACGTGGCACAGTCGATAGATTTAAAGGAATGCAGTAGACCAACGATTTGATTTTGAATTGTGAAGTTGAAATGATCCACATCTTTGTTATTTGCTGCAAGAATTGCTCGTTCATTCAACCAATTATGATGTTTGTGATTAGCAATGATGTACAGGAACACTTTGTTGATGAGGTCGTCCTTCGATCAGACGAAATTGCAAAAATTCGGCAGAAACTAAATCAATCCATTCGATTCGTCGACAGGAACACGGCCATTACAGATAGTCAGCAATTGCTTGGAGAAATCTGCGGCAGATGGATCGCTTAAAAATACAATGCGCATGTTTTTCGTCACCTGAAATTTCTTCACATAGCGCCACAGAGTCGATGATTTGAGGCCAGTGTTTATTTCATCGGCAGCGGTCGATCTTGAAATGACTTGTAGTGTTTGGCGGAAATCGTCAGACAGTAGAATCATTGCGCCTCCAAAACATCTTGAGTCATTGCACATATCTTTTATAGTTTGATTGAGTGCTTTCAATGCGCGTTTGTGCGTCATTGTGCATTCATCCCAGGTGATGATTTTACTTGCTACCAAAACTTTGGTCATTGCGTGTTTCGCAATCTTGCATGTCAGTTTTTCAGTCGTTTAAAGGTTTAGCGGCAATTTCAACACTGAATGAGTCATTCGCCATCCTTTTATCAACGTGGCCGCTATTCCAGAAGAATAAACTGCTACAGCGATTTCGGATCTCGCACAAACAGTGGCCATAATCAATGACATGAGCAATATCTCCCCAGTTCCACCGGGCGCATCAAGGCAAAATAAGCCACCATTTCCATCATAAATTGCATTCATTAACGTATCGTACACTTCCCTCTATTGTGGGTTCAACAGTGGTAAATTCGTTTGAACTGATTGGTTCAATGCATCTCGAAAATATTCACGTCCACGTTCCAATTTTCGATTGAAAGCGTCGTTCATTCCACGATCTGGCGTTGGCATACCTAACTTGACTAACAAACTGCCGCACATGAGGTAACACATGTCTTCGATCTAAAGCAAAGCCTGGTTATGTATCTCTTCATTCATCTCGAGATCGGGATTCCCTGAACTGACACGAATTCCATGTAAAATGTCTTCCGACATGTCATACTTGTACTTGTTCCACAGTTCACATGGATTCGATGGAAAGCATGTCAAAATAATGATATAAAATAATGTGCGTATTTGACTTGGAGATTCAGAAACAATTTCTTCAGCGATTGTCGTGTGCCAATGAGTATCATTTTCAAGCAAATTGAGCTGTTAGAAGCATTCATCATTTTTCGGATGAACTGTGTAAATATGACCAAGAGCATCAGTAGTCATTTGGGTGATCAGGAACCGCATCGCTTTGCTTTCGACGTTAAAATGTCTTCGATGTAGCGTCCAAGTGTAATAACGTGGCATCTCATAGTATAGCAACGTTCGTGCAAACATCGTAATATTGTTGTCAAAAATGTATCATACCTAATTATAAACATAACCTTATTTCAATATTATCTGATTTTCTTTCGTTTTCATTTCATATGATCGATTTTTTTATTCTAATCCATACTACTCTAAATTTAAAATTATTTAAAAGTCGATCGTGTCAGTGCCATCTAGTGTCATCTATCTGAACCCAGCATAGAACAAAACGAATGTTCGTCATTTGAAAACTCTATGAGAATATTAATTTTCTTTATAATTTCTTTTCCGTGATATTTTCCGATGTTTTAATGCTTATTCTGCTATTCTTGCCAGAGACGAATTTAATAAATCAAAGATCATTGAAATCCGTGCAGCAATTCTCGAAATATACGTAGTGTAAATAACCCCACTTTGTTTTATATATAGATATATAAAACAAAGTCGGGTTATTTACACCACGTATATCTCGAGAATTACTGCATGCATTTCAATGATCTTTGATTTATTAAATTTGTGTTTCCCTAGAATAGCAGAATAAGCATTAAAACATCGGAAAAATATCATGGAAAAGAAATTATAAAGAAAATTAATATCTTCATACAGAACAAGATTTTTAAATTACGAACAAGCTTCAAATAATGACATGTTGTTTTATGCTGGGTTTAGGTAGATGACACTAGATGGCACTGTTTTCTATATTTGTTTGTTTTTGCTTCTTTTGCATACGACTGACTAATAAATAATTTTAAATTTGGAATATGGATTAGAATAAAAGAAATCGATGATATGAAATAAAAACGAAAGAAAATCGGATAATATTGAAATAAGGTTATGTTTATAATTAGGTATGATAAATTTTTGACAACAATATTTTGCACGAACGTTGCTTTACTCTGAGATGACACGTTATTACACTTGGAACGCTATATCGAAGAAATTTTAACATCAAAAGCAAAGCGATGCGGTTCCTGATCACCCGAATGACTATTGATGCTCTTGGTCGCATCTACACAGTTCATCCGAAAAATGACGAATGCTTCTTTCTACTTGCATGTCAACAGCTCAATTTGCTTGAAAACTATACTCATTGGGACATGACAATCGCTGAAGCAATTGTTTCTGCGTCTCCAAGTCAAATACGCACATTATTTGCTATCACTATTTTGACATGCTTCCCATCGAATCCATGTGAACTGTGGAACAAGTACAAGGATGACATGTCCGAAGACACTTTACAACGAATTCACGTCAGTTCAGGGAATCCCGATCTCGAGGTGAATGAGGAGATACATAACCAGGCGTTGCTTTTGATCGAAGATATGTGTTACCTCATGCGCTGCATGATGCGTCGCCAGATCGAGGAATGAACGACGCTTTCAATCGAGAATTGGAACGTAAACGTGAATATGATCGAGATGCATTGAACCAATCACTTCGAACGAATGTACCACTGTTGAAACACGAATGAAACCCCAACAGAAAGTGTACGATACTTTAATGAAGGCAATTGATGAGGGAAATGGTGGCTTATTTTTCCTCCGCATTGGAAGCACTCAACCGAACTATGAAAGATCAGCGCAATGACTCAAAATGTTTTGAAGGCGCAATGATTCTACTATCTGGCGATTTTCGCCAAACACTACCAGTCATTCCAAGATCGACCGCTGCCGATGAAATAAACGCTTGACTTAAAACATCGACTTTGTGGCGCTATGTTAAGAAACTTCAGCTAACGACAAACATGCGAGTTGCATTTCTAAACGACCGTCTGCCGCAGATTTCTCCAAGCATTTGCTGACTATCTGTAACGGCCGTGTTCCTGTCGACGAATCGAATGGATTGATTTCGTTTCTGCCGAATTTTTGCAATTTCGTCTCATCGAAGGACAATCAACAAAGTGTTCCTGAATATCATTGCTAATCACAAACATCATAATTGGCTGAGTGAACGAGCAATTCTTGCAGCAAATAACAAAGATGTGGATCATTTCAACTTCACAATTCAAAATCAAATCGTTGGTCCACTGCATTCCTTTAAATCTATCGACTGTGCCACATGAATAACATCATTTCAATGTAATTAAAATACTTTTCATTTTGAATTTTGCACATTTATTGAATTTGATTCATTTTAACTATTCATTTAAACTAAATTTAATTCATACAACACAACATTTATTGATTTTGAGGCGGTACGAAGTTCGTCGGGCCAGCTAGTATATAGATAAAATCAATGCTTATATAACTAAGAAATAATAGAATAATAATACGGAATCCTTAAATTCGTCTCTTTCAAAGTGAAATAACAAGTACCTACTAAAAGCAATACATAACTGTCACGACTGTCACTGAAAGTCAATAGCTGTCACTTTCATACAATACAACGATATTGGTATTTTTGTTTCAATGCATAAGTATGCGTAATGGGCAGAATCAATTTAGCCCCCAACGAAGACAAAATTTTGTTTATTTAAAACACAATCGCGTGTGTTTGATGACGTTCCCGTACATACAAATACAAAAAAAAATCTAATCGTGCTTGATTGCGCCCCAGTGTAAAGGAATATTGTCTGTGGTTGTGGGCTGGAAATCTGTAGCCATGAATGGTGTTGCTAGACTGACGTGACGTTGCCTGTTCTCTATGAAGTATTTATAGGGTTATTGTTTTTTTTATGCCGGCTCAGTTTAAAATTGTAATACAAAACACAATCGAGAATATGATTGTAAGTAGACGTAACATTGTCTTATATTAAAACAAAGATATTATATTCATTTAGGAAAGGTTAGTTACGCTTATAAATGTATATATTTTGTTCAGCGGCCGAATTGCTGTTCATTTTTATTCAGCCATCTAAAGTTTTGGATGAAAAATGCAGGTCGCCCAGTACCTAGAACCGCCACTGTGTGTAACAAACAATTTTCGTAAAATTACTTCTGTTGAAATACTTCCATTAGGAAGCCATATTCTCCACGCTGGGAACGGGCATGGATAATAAAAAAAGCTTGGTAAGAAGTGATTTCCGACACCTTTAAACAAATAAAGCACTGCCGGTATTTAAATAAAATTTTACAATAAATTGCAAGCCCTAGCAACAATCGTATCTTGCTTGAACCACCGAGCGAGATTGTCGCAACTTTGTGTGTTGCGATTATATTTTGAAATTCTCATATTTTTTATCGACTTATTATTTCCTCACGTACGGACACTGCAAATATCGATTAGTGCTTTTTAGCTTTCACATTTTTATATTACTTTTGGCAATGAATAAATCAAAATGGAATAATATCAATACTTGAAAACTAATCTTCAATAATACAATATTATGCGTAAAAATCAATGACATTCGATTCTCTTTCTGGAATCAATGTCGATAGATAAAATAAATATCTCCATGATTGAACTTATATCTAGGCCCGAACTGATAATAACAGTTATTTTATAGATAAGTCTTTAAAAATGATAATGAATTATTTAATTGTAAAATTTTGGTACGCTCTTTGAAATTTCAAAAGTATTAATCTTCAAAGAACAACGTAAAGTACAGGGGAACCTCTCATAATGAGCACCTCTTATAACGAGTAATTCCTATAACGAGAAAAACAGATTGTGAAAAAAATGCTCTCTTAACGAGCGATATTTCGCATAACGAGTGATGCAGAGTTTTGGAAAGATCACTTTCACATCGTTGCTTGCCTTAGGATGAATGACAAGGCGTGGGGAGAAGTTATCAAGAGGACCCCCACTTCTGCTTGTAAGAAGCTTTGGCCAGAGAGCGTTGTCAAATGTGATTTCGAGAAGTTTGAAACAGTACCTGTGGAGTCTACAGTCAACGAGATTGTATCTTTGGTCAATACCATGGGACTGGAGGTGGATAACAACGATATTGATGAGCTTGTGGAAGAGTACGGTCAAGAGCTGATAGAGTTGCATTGTTTTTCACAGCAATAATTTATGGAGGAAAGTTTTTTAGTGGAGGAGGAGGAAGTAGCAGAACAACAATCTTCTGGCGCATTAGGAGAAATGCTGAAAGCATGGAAAACTGTTGCATCGTAAATTGAGAAGCATCGCCCTAATAAGGAGGTGGCTATGCGTTTTACAAAATTATTCAATGATAATGCTGTCACATTTTGAAGCGTCGGCAAAAAAAATGTCTCAAGATAGCTTTCTAGTAAAAAAGAATATTTTTTTGTCCTAATTAAAAAACTAGTCATTTTTTAAATTGTTTTTTGCAAATCGACATCGCATTCCATGTTGTTACGCTCCATAACAATTTATAAATATGTAATTTTATTTGAATAAACGTTAAAAATAATAAAAAAAAAGATTTTTTTCATCATGGAACGCATTATTGTATTTTACATTGTTTTATATGGGAAAAATTGTTTCGTATAACGAGTATTTCACATAACGAGTAAGATACTGGAACCAATTAAACTCGTTATGAGAGGTTCCACTGTACATCATTATTGAAATAAAGTTAAAAAAAACATGACGCAAGACATGGTTTATTAAAATCAAACTATTTAACTGTGTTCGTTATCTCTAGTATTTTTACAACATTAATAACAAAATAGACTAACTCGATTATGAAATAAATTTTACTAGGTCGGCGTTAATGGGTTATTTGATGGAGAAGTCATAAAGATCAATTGACGAAATTTTATTTAAACAGGGCATATTAAATTACTTATTGAATATATTATTACTAATAATGAATAAAACGAAAACATACTATTTATGTTTAATTTGGAAAAAAGTGCAAATACATTTCCATTCTCGTTTGTAAAAAATATTTACAAAATAAGTACTAATACAAAATGATTCCGCCTCATGCATTTGATTATTTACAGCCGATAATTTTAGTTTGTAACATAATATGTTAATCGGTCCTGATCTTTTTAAATAAAAGTGAAAATTAAGTACGAAGGAATATTGTGTTTTTCTTAATTAATATAATATGTCAGTTATAAAAAAATGCGATCGCTCCATCGAAACGTAACCGGTTAATTTAAAATCATGCTGCCGACATATCTTTTGTTTTCCAGAGAGATGTTTTTTTTATTCATAAATGTATTTGACTGTGACTGTCATTAAGGTCTTGATTTCATATAAAAAAAGAAGGGTAAAACCTACTATTATTGGCAGTCCTCAATTATTGGTCACTTGCAGATAAAATCTAGTCTTATAAGATATAAAACCAATTTTTCTTCGTGCTAACTTATTAAAAAAACTCACCAAGTTTGCCTTCATTGGAAAAACACAAAATTGTTATATGTTGCATTGTAAAACAACATTAAAACCACATTTCATTCAGCGGTTGGAGCGTTATCGTGAAATAAGTGTGTTTTCTTGTAAATATCACAAGGATTTCACTTCTGTTCATTAAATAAAATGATTATTGAATTAGCTAGTTCTTCGTAAGTGGATTAAAAATAATTATCTTGAATGCATTGGAAATATATTTTGTGAAATTTTATTGTGATGGTGGCCAATAAATGATTCCAAAAATGAGTAGATTTTCTATTATCGGCCGGCCTAGTCTATAATATGAACTGCGACCAATATTCTTACATAAATTTTGTTTAACAATATTATTAATCATATTTATATTAATGAGACTTCTTTGACTAGTCATCTGGCCTATAATTGCAGATTTGATGACCGATAATTTATATTCAATATGATCGTAAATAATCTAGTATTTTAGGTCACTGTCACTGTCACTGTCGGCAAGGGTCACTGTTAGTGCTCATACAAAAACTAACTTTTGAAAAAACTGTTTTTCGAATTATGTACATTATTTCTCTAAACTCGGTTTAAGCCGGTTTTAGGAGTCTAACAAAAAGAGGTTTTTAAAACATTGTTTATAAAGTATACCTTAACATTAGTTCAAAAATATAATTCGATTTACTACAGTTTTAATCGTTATTTCTCACCAGGAAATATGTTTTTAGAAAACATAAAATAAAATACATGACGAAAATGTTTACAGATAAGTCTAAATATATTACTCACTTTTTACTTTTTACTTCACACTTGGTAATGTTTTATTTGTAACCATTTGTGAAGTCGTCGGTTTGCTGCAAGAAGTCATTGATTGTCAATTTGATAAATAATGAGGTACATTAAAAAAAGTACTTTTTTCTCATTTTGCATAAACCCATAAAGTCACTTAGTGTCTAGCATCAACCAATATTGATCCAATTCAATTACATACAGTCAGTTCTCGACTTACGACGGGGTTCCGTTCCACCAATTAGGACGTAAGTCGAAATGGTCGTAAGTCGAATTTCATACAAAAAATAATGAAATGATAAACATAAAAAATGTGTGGTACGTTAGTGGTATTTATTTCAGAATATGTACTATAAGTAATATACATGTACTGTCAATCCTGTTTTTATGCGGTTTTTTTATGTGATTTCGAAGTCATGCGGTTTTTTAGAAATGCAAATTTTTAAAAAATGTACTATATTTTACGATGTATAAAAATGTTTAATATAATATCGAGAGCATGTATCGTTTTATTTTGGACAGAATAGAGAATGAATCATAAACACAACCGACATTTGGAAAAAAAATACGATTTTGGACTGTTTAAATCATGTTGCATCTGCCTTCGCTTAATTAAGTCCACCTAATTGGGTGTGTTACTGTCGATGAAACCATTGAAACATCGGTAATATCAGCTGAAATGATTATTTTAGCACATGAACTTGGCGGAGAAAGGTTTGATACCTTTAGCGAAAATTATATCGACGAATTACTTACGGACAGTGCCAGCGCGAAGTTATTCGGCGCCCTACACAAAATTCACAATAAAATCGTGTAAAATTTCGGTTAAAAGAACTAGATGAACATCTAGTTCTTTTAACTCTTTTGATTTTTTTTCTGTAGCACGTTCCTTCTCAATCTCAATCAAATCTTGACTTGTGAGCTCTTAAACATCATTTTTTAAAAGTTGAATTATATGTACCTTCACTGTCAACTTACAGATTAGGTTTTTGAGCAAATTGTACAATTATATTCGTTACTTCTCCTACTTCATTTTCTCTATTAAAATTCATATTATTATCACGTTTTAATAGTTTGTTCCATATGCCATTCATTCATAATGTCGTTACATTTAACCATCCTTCTGAGATATTTTGATTTGATTGAAAGATGTTATAATTTTTCCAAAATTCTCTCAATGTCTGGTCTTTTTCTATTGCTTTGACTGCTTGAGTAAAAGTAATTCTGAAATAATTTATTTTCGCATTATTTTTCATTTTTATATTTTATATTTTATTTTGGTCTCTGTCGTAAGTCCGAATGGTCGTAAGTCGAGAACTGACTGTATATTTAAAATTGTTGTGTTGTATTTAATGCGAATGCCGGAATAAAAGGTATTTTATACATTTTCACATTGCGAATAAGTTTGCGGACCACTTCTTACATATTTTCAATTCTTGCTTTACATGTGAATCAAAATAAGAATATATTCAATCGAAATTGCATTAAGCCGACGAGGTGTTTTGTAAAAAATTAAAACAAAATCAACATTCAATCTAATATTTGAAACCGGGTTACCAAATTAAAATAAACCTGCTTTCGAGTGTCGCAAATTTAACTACAAATAAACCCGGTTTTTAAAACGGAGTTAACGTGAAAAAATATTCATGGTAATGAGTAGAGACACATATTTTTAGCATTTAAAAAAAAATACCGTTTTGACGCTTGAATTTCGCGTTTAGGAGAAAATAAAATTATAAATTTTAGCATATATTTAGCGTTTATTTCTGAATCGTAGTTTAAATAGTAATTAAGTTAAAAAGTCAAATTAAAATAAAGCTTAAAATACAATATACAATTTATTGATAAAAAATGTTTGAAACCATAACAAACAGTACAAAAACAACAGGAATTTAATTCAACATAGAAAGGAAAATACATATGTAAATTCATACAAAAGCACAAATAGACTATTTATGAGAACAAACCATTTGAAATTGTTGTAAAAAATACAATATAAGAAGAAATTAATTAAAAATAATGAAAAACTTGGATTAAAAAAAATATATGGAAATTTATCTAAAGATGTTTCAATATGAGTGTTTTAGCCGAGTACGACGATCTGTTACAATCACATTAACGCAGGGATGGGCTGAAGAGGGCTCGGGGAGGCTCGCGCGAGCCCCTTGTTAAATTTTGGCGCGGCTGGCGAGCCCCTTGTTAAGATAAGAAAATCATTCGTCTTATATCAAATCATCACATAACTGCAATTTCTGTAGATGGATAAATTTGAAAATTAGTTGTCGTTTCATTTTTTCATTCAACGTTGTGGGCGTCCGTGAGTCCCAGTACGAAAAAACATTTTTTCGATTGATTTATCTATTTTCTGTTCGAAGGAATGAATGTTTGTGATGTCTTAAGATTGCCTCTCACTCTTCCGATTCTTCAATTCAACTGGGCGCTACTATTAGTTAATCACTAGTCCTGTCTTATGCTTATCATTTTATCATTACTACTCTCTTTGGAAAAGAGAGGTAGAGCAACTAAGTAACAAGCAGTTCTCGTAAAAAAATAACTTTCGTTGAGATACCTTCATTAGGAGGCCATATACTCGACATAGGGAGCGGACATGGATAAAAAAGTTGATAACATTTACCGAGCCCCTTGTTAAGATATTGGCAGCCCACCGCTGCATTAACGTGTTAATGAAAAGTTCTGCATCGAAACTATTTACAGGACACGAAATGGATTAAATGACATTACTGCCGAATTCCAAATCTTTCATTTTTGTAGCAAGTTATTAGAGTTGATAATTGATTCCGGAAAGATTGCCAGTGAGTCATTCATGAGATAAGAAGTAAATCGATTTTTTTTTTTGCAATTTTGCAAATATCGTATTTATCGCTTCTATGTCGCATTCATCGCAAAACGCGACAATTACGTATCTCTAGTAATGAGCCATCATGGAAATGAGAATTATTTAGCCATCTAGATGCAACTAGTCTTTTTTAAAAACATTGACCTTTCTTGTTTTATTGATACCATTATTATCTCGTTCTTAAATAATTTTCCACTATACAAAATGGGTTCCCAATTTACAATCAGTGTTTTTTTTTATCAGATGTCCTTGCATTTTCGTGCGTTATATTTTGATTAATACAGAACTTTTTCAAAATAATCACTAAGTATTTTTGATTGTTTTACTTTAAAGTGCGCATTGCTCCAATTTATTTATTAAAACAATGAAAACAGTTTGTTTTTCTCAATTAATTTCATTATAGGGTGTTTTTATTCGTTTATTTTATTAAGTAACGTTTTACAAACTTATTGTTTTATAAACTTATGGAGAATGTAACATTCTGAATATCGCAATGTTATCTTTCGAACAGGCGTTTACTTATCAGATAGATATTTTTCGATTTCAGGTATTAAACTTTATCTCAAAAACATATACTCATATCATTAATTAATTTATTATGATAACGTATTTCTTCGATAATAGTTTAAAAATCGAATTAAATAATTTGAAAAAAAAAATGTTTGTATTTTTTTCTGCCATGTCCGCTGTCAAAGTGGAGCATACGTACTCTTGATGGAGTTTATCTCAACAAAAATGCTGAGAGAACGAGAACTGCTTGTTACTCAGTTGCTCAATGTCTCTTTGGTTAAATTTGGTTAGACATTTTGAAGGTTCTTAAGGGAATAATTTATTTGGTATAACATTGTGAATCTCGTAAGCAACGGGAAATATCAAAAAAAAGATGGAGACATGATGAGTGTGAATGATTGGAGAGGAAGAGAGTTCTGGGCACAGATTTCTGGAGAGAAACAAACACTCATAATTGCTACAAACACGTAAACATATCCCTTTTTCAGTGAGTTTTCCATGGTATACATATTATAAATAATAAATACTTCTCCTCTGGTTGATCTCGAACGATTTCAAAAAGTTTTTATCGATCTTACATGATTTAATTATTGAAAATACTTGGCAACTTGACTGTTAGCTGTAATGCCATTAAAAATCATGTTTTTCGCATTGTACACACACATTTATGTTTGACAAATAAAACATATCGCGATAAAGAGCAAAGTGCAAAAAATTTAAAAAACCGTACACACGATATGATTATTATTAAAATAGATGTACTTTTTGTTATCGTATCGTAGTTCTCACAAACATAACGCAAACCTCTCGAGTATTAATTGTTGAAAGACGTGTTTCCATTGAGATAAAGGAAATTTCGATTGTATAAAAAATGTCGTGTTGTTGCATTACATCAGTTCTTTTAGTCGCCGTGGTAATATACGTCATCTTAAAGATCTTCATAAAATTGACTACAGGGGTGTACACAGGCACTGAAAGACTCAAAGGCAAGACATTTGTAGTAACAGGAGCGAATTCAGGCAAGCTAGAAATATTATTGAAACATTTTTACAGGAATATAAAATATTTTTTCAACTATGTCCACTTCAACAATAAATTGCAATACCGGATGAAGTCTTCAATTTCATATTAAATATCTGTTGTGCAAATATCAATACCGATTTTGGGAATAAATATAATAAGCAATGAGTAATTTAAATGATATAAATAATTTATTATTTCAATAAAACGTGAGGTCTTTTGACGAATGCAGAAATTTTAAATCGTCTAGCTATTAATTTCTTTGATTTAATCGAGTGCACTTTTTAAAGTATGCCATTGTTTGGCATATTTATGGCAATGAAGTTCAATATAAAGGTTGTTGAGTATCATTAAACAAATTACTTGTATGCATCATCTAATCGTAAATGCACCCTAATGATAATTATCAATTTGTATGCGATTATAATCCCACACTCAGTTTAAATACAGTATTTTTATTGCAAACATTTGGCAATTACTTTTTTCGCCCAGTTAGATAAAATGGGAAATATATTATTTTTTGTTGTAATATATGAAATTAATCTTTCCATATATGTATTCGAATATTATGCTAAATATGAATTTATGATAATACAATATACAAATCAAAAATACTCATCCGAATAAAAAAATGTTAGTATAAGATATAATGATAACAAATATTAGTTAAACAATACAATTATAACTCAACGTGCACCTCTCAAACATGATCAGGATGACTGTCTTATCGAAAATTCGACAATAATTGATTTTGTAACTGAAAATGCGACATAAAAAAACATTACATCTTTTTTATAACTACATATTGTGTCAAAATCAATCATCTTGAAGCTTCAGATTAACAATAAGTAGCATTTCCATTTCGACGTCCTGTAATTTTAAACACAGTGATACGGGAGCTTTATAATTTTATGGAAAACATTATGGAAGGTTGTTTGCAGACGAAATTAGATCTGGATGTGTACTAGAAAGATCGTTATCAATTCTACATGACAAAAGCAAGGTGTCTCTTTCATAAGTCATAATAAGGCATGTTCCGAATATTGGTTTTATCACTACAAAGGCAATTCGGGTATAATATCTGGGTGGGAAGAAAACTAACTGATTCTTCCCCAAGGAGACATTGAGTACTGTGTTTGCCAATCTGTCAGGACAATAACTTAAAAGTTCTTGATTATCCAACGAAAGAAGAATTGTGTAACCGGTTTGTGCAGGTTTTCAAAGCAATAAGTAATGGATTGTAGCTCGTTTTAGACCTTTGAATCCAAAGGGATAAGTACCAATATAACAAGAAAAAAATTGTTTGAGCAAGAACGAATAACTTTGGACATAAAGAGAAAATATAAAATTACCCCCCAAAAACACGCCACTGGGAAAGTAAATTCCTAGTTCACCCTAGCCAAGCGTATTGTCTTTTTAAAGCATGTCTTAGTAGTTTTAACATAGTCCAAGAATCGAGCCTGTTTTCGTTGGATTAAAAAAATCCTGGTAAAAAAATCAGTTTGAAAAATATAATGGCTCACGAAATTTATTAAAAAAACGATTAATGGAATATTGTTGTTTGCATATTTATGGGATGAGGTTTCCTGAATAAAATTAAAGTAAATATTTAAAATAATAGAATTCTTGCAATAATTGACATTTATAATGTAAATTTATCTAAAAAAAATACAAAATAGACATTTGAAAGTTTTTGTTCTTGGAGTTTCAATTGAGGGGTTGGCATTTCTTATTTTGTTGCTCTTCAATATAATTCAAATTATGTTAAAATATGAATAAGCATACACAATATTTAGATACACAGGCTACAGAAACTATGCAAACATTACTTCCACAATTGGCATTTTTAAAGTGCCGTGGGTCGGGGAACCCTGAAATATACTATGTTCAAAATTCTCGTTATAGGAATTGGTCTTGAGTCAGCAAAAGATTTTGCAAGAAGAGGAGCAAGAGTAGTGATGGTTTGTAGAGATACCGAAAAAGGGGAACGAGTCAAAAAAGAGATTATGTATTCGACTGGAAATGCGAATATATCTGTAGGTATATTTTTAAATATTTTTTTATCAATGTATGTAAACACACACACACACATATATATATATATATATATATATATATTATATCCATGCAGAATTACATATGATATAGGGTGACTGTTCCTATAGTCAGCCTTTTAACTTAAACATGAATAATAGTGTCGACAATGAAAAAAACAGAATTGTTTAAATATGTGTCGGTAGTTAACCACTTGAAGATTGACTTTTAAAAGTTAATGCCTATGAAAGGCTAACTACTGATTTTTGGTAGCGGAGTACTGGATTCTTTTTCCATTTTTTGGAAAACTGTTGAAACACTTGATTACATTATTTGGTACCTGTTTTATAAAATATCAGTGGAAAAAACATATATTCATTAATTCAATATATCTTTAGAAAAAAACACTTGTCCCTTAACTGGATGACTACTGGAACAATCGCCTTATTAGGTGTAGTAAAAAGATCTGTCGTTTTTCCAAATGATTTTTTTTGTGCCGATTATAAGTTTGATAATTATTTGATGGTTAACATCGGGTTAACATGTTCCAAATTCGGCTTTCAGGGCGGCTTCATTTACTGTACAGGGTTGTTCACTTCAAACTTCGTTTTAGCCAAAATTACCGGATTTAAACTTTTTCATACATTTTCTTACATTAAATACGTCTCTATAAATGTTGCAAATGTTTCTTGCGGTGACAAGTGACAACACTGTGTTATTTTTAGCACGAAATCGATCCAGTATGTAGCTGCGAAAATGTGTTTCTGAAGAACATGTTTCAGGCAATACTGTTAGGATGAAAGATTTTTTTCAGACTGAGACTTCTCGCAATACGAAATAAAAACATGACACGTCGCACATGTGTATTAAAATGATTGAAAACAATTTACTTTATCACTGTCTTATTGACTTGTTGGATTGGAGTTTTTTTTTAAAATTACTTTTTAAAGATTTCGTGTGGATTAAAATTATTTTGGGCATTTATTATAACATTAACTGTATGCACCGTCTCAAAAAATACCTTATAATGATTGCATTTGTGTATTTGAACATATTGTAGAAGTTAAAGATATTTAGTCAAATAAAAATATATATAATAAAAATTTGCCGCCTGTGTGGTCGAGTGGTCAACATCGTTGGTTACCGCTACGGAGGCAACGGGTTCGAAGCCCAGTACGGGCAGTTTTATAAATTGATTTTTCAATCGATTTATGAATTTCTGTTCAAAGGCATGGATGTATGTGATGTCTTGAATTCCCCCCTCCCACCCATCCTATCCTATAAACGGGGCGTAGCGAGAGCGATTAGCTAACCACTAGTCCTGTCCTAGCCCTTTCCTTATATTCCTACTCTCTTTGGAAAAAGAGAGGTTGAGCAACTGAGTAACAAGCAGTTCTCGTAGAAACATTTATGTTGAGATAAACTCCATTAGGAGTCCATATGCTCGGTATTGGGAGCGGACATGGAAAATATATATATATATATAATAGTGAACAAATATTTTTTTATTTCTAATGACTTTAGTTAGATCAAACGAAAAATCTTCCCGTCCAATAAAACATATTATATAATATGTAATATAAAAAACTAAAATATACATTGTTAATTTAGCATGATATTTTTTTATTGTTGATTTCGTCGAAATCGTTGATATATTGTGAAATAACATCATAATAATCACAACAAAGAAAATACATGTTTTCGATCAATTGACAGCAGTTTGACCTCGTTATATCATATGTAAATATACTGATTGAAGATAAAATGAAAACCGTGGAATAAATAGTATTGTCTGTTTTTTTCCGTTTTCCATTTTGATCGATATTTTTTTTTACTTTTAAACTCTGATAATACAGCCAATTTGGCATTTGTTTGATCATTGTATATGTTAAAGATTAACACATAGACACTTTATTGCAGAAGTAGTTTCTTCCTACAAATTTATAATTTTCTTCATCATCTTACTAAGGTGCTATACGTGGATTTTTCAAATTTATCCAGTGTGAGGAATTGCGCTCAATTGATACTGGCCAATGAAACAAAACTCGATGTCTTACTAAATAATGCTGGAGCTGCTGGGGAAGGATTCAAAAAAACAAATGATGGATTGGAATTTCTTATGCAGACCAATCATTTCGGTCCATTCCTCTTTACAAATCTCCTCCTCGGTTAGTAATTTTGTTCAATTCTCACGACGACATTAATAATATAATAAACGTAATAATTTAATATGTATCCATATTATGTATATGTATTTTTCATTTTGAATGTTTTTATTTTAAGTTTGAAAAAAAAACATGTTTCATGTTAGAAGACTGTATCAATGCATTTAATTTTTAAAAAATCTTTCCCATCCGTAAACGGCACATAACTGTTGACATATAGAAATGATTCAAAAATACTGATGTGAAAAATGTGCAATGGTTTATTGAACGATTATTATCAAATATCCATAGAAATAATCTTTTTAACCATTGCCAAATAATTATTTTAAAATGTTTATCCACTTATCAAACTTCGATATCTTACAATAAACTCTAAAACGATCACGGCGTAAAGCAGTTGAAAAAATTTCGGGTCAACACTCTGCCATGTTGGCTTAAAACTATTACTATTTTCATTAAAGAAAAAAAATGCAGTAGTGTAGAAAAGAACTTGCAAAATGTAATCATTAAAAAGATATTTTTAAGTGAACGGTTCACGAGATTTAGGCGACGGTAAACGATCGATTAAGCCTGTTTTCAGGCGTGAAGGACCTATTTCCTTTTGATGGTTTAATTAATGGATTCATAAATATTATAAAAAACTGGAGTATTATTAAAAATAAGTCGCATCGTAACGAACCTCTATACAAACACCACTTTCTTAAGATAATTACTAAGATATCTATGTATGTATCAGTGGAATCAAACATGAAATGTGTATTTAGTAATTTGTACTAATGAAAACCTATGACTGTCAAGATTATGATTTATTTTTTACTTACCTAATATGAATAATTATTTACTCGTTTTTGTTATTTAATCACATTATTATTTTTTTATTGAATATTTAATTTGATTCCATTCAAAGGTGTATATAGAAGTGTCATCTCAAATAGTATTTTTTTTCTCAAAATGATTGGATACATTTATTATGCAGTTTAAAAGTCCAATGTGTCATTTTTGTCTTTCGGAAATTATTCCATACTCATATTTTATTTACAACAGCTTAGACCAGGAATGGCGAACCTATGGCACGCCAACGATTTTCAAGTAAAAAAAAATAAGTTTAAAAAATCAAAATTTAGATTAAATAATTTTTCAATTATTAATTTATTCCGTTTAATTAATTTTCAAATGTTGTTTTAATGGTATTTTTTAAGCATGTAAATAAAATTCAGAAAACAAATATTTTTATTTTTTCTATTTTGTGTTTTTTACTGCTGGGCACGCCACACAATCAAGAAATAATATTTGAGGATTTTTGGCACGCGTATCCAAAAAGGTTCACCATCCCTGACTTAGGCAATTATAATAATAATAAAAGTGAAAAATCACGTAAAAAATCTTGAATTTAATCCTTATTTTAAGTAATTATTATGCAGATATGGATTTTCTCACTGTGTTAATTACTTAATCTGAGAACAAAAGTTTCCAAGAAACATGAAAAATTGAGATTAGACCCCTCATAATAAAAAATACTAAATGTAGGGTTATTATATATAGTAATGACATATAAAATTTGTTTTTTTACAATATGGTAAATTTTGGATGACTAACTAATGATAAGATTATCACTAATTTCCTATGTATTATATGTACTTAAGAAATAAGAACCATTCTCAATAAAATGAACTCACCATTTCATTAAATTTTGATTTGCCAAATTTAATCCCATATTATGCTAAAAAGATTATATGCAACTTGTATTGTTTCGGAGAAAAATTAAATTAATGTATATGCATGGGTCTACATTTATGTATATCAAATTAACCAGCGCATTAATAAGTTTAACACTACAAAACTAACTATTTTTAAGACTTTGAAATAATTATTTTCAATAAAGATGGCATAATATGAAATTTGCAATATGTATAAAAAGTAAAAATATTAAATCCATTAAATACAAAGTACAATAATACATACAATTAAAATGATGTCGATTTAAAATAGTGGTTTAATGTTGTAATCCTTCTTTTCTAGAACGTATTATAAAGTCAGCACCGAGCAGAATCGTAAACGTGTCGTCAATTGCACATAAATATGCCGATTTAGATTTAAAGCACCTCGATATGAGCAATGTAAAGTCGGAGATGAAAATTTACTGCAATACAAAACTGTGCAATGTTTTGTTTACTAATGAATTGGCTCAAAAGCTGAAAGGAACAGGTATAATATCATAGAATTATAAACTTAGGTATAAAATTTGAATCATTCAAATTATGTACACTCCCACAGATTTTGTCACTAACGACCCGGGTTTCGCCTTTCGGCATCTTCAGGCGTTCAAGCGCACGGATGAACTTGAACTGACGGTCAGTTCAAGTTCATCCGTGCGCTTGAACGCCTGAAGATGCCGAAAGGCGAAACCCGGGTCGTTAGTGACAAAATCTGTGGGAGTGTACATAATTTGAATGATTCAAATTTAATATTGAAATTCCACCAAGCACCTTCAGTCGAAATCTTAAATTAGGTATAAAAGCTGGGTAGGCCAAATATACTACGACTCCTAGCGGTCTGCACGGGCCCGGATTCGAGATTGAGATTCGGGTAAGGAATTTATTCTTCAGAAAAATATTTCAGACTATGTTCGTGTCATAAGTCAGCCATGGTGGTTTTAATTATTACCAGTTATATAGAGAATCGTAAATTGTTTTTTTTCGGGCTGTGGAGTATAAATCCGGGTTTCGGGTCGGGTTCGGGTAACAAGTGTGGTATTAGACTCGGGACCCGGGCCGGATCAGGCCTAAGTCTTTCGGGCTCGGATCGGGTAATTTTGTAAAATTTCGACCCGTGCAGACCTCTAATGTTGACTCCTCAGCCCTGGTTATAACGGCCGACAACAGTCTATAAATTATTTTCGACTCGAATGCAAGTGAATAAACTTTGCACATTGATAAAAACAGCCTTTTTGGTATTTATTGAATTTTTTTTTGACAGCACTTAATAGAGGTTGGTTTTCTTAAAATACTGAAATGTTGATGTTGTTATTCTATTTAATATTAAACATTAAAATAAATACTGCAAGAAAACAAAGGACAACTTTTCATTAATGCAAGTAAACTATAAAAAAGTGTTTATTTTTTACAGGTGTCACTGTGAATAGCCTTCATCCAGGTGCGGTGATAACTGATATAGTAAGAAAAGCACCAGCGTGGATGAAATATTTGTGGAATTTAATGGGTTCGCTTTTCTTTAAGGTTGTTTTTATTTTTGGAAATAATACATTGCTTTCTAACAAATGTGTATATTTTGAGAAATTGTAGTTTTAGTTGTTTTATAGTTGAAAAAAATAGTCTGTACCCATTTAAACGACGCTGTACATGTACAATGTGCATTTTTTAGCGCGCAAAAAGTTAAAGCAATATGCTTGAAATATTTATGACTTTTTTATATTTGATTGAAGACTGCTTCAATCAAATATAAAAAAAACCTGCCAGCGCGAGGTTATTTGTCGCCATAGGCAACGGTTATTGGCACGGCCCCTTTTCAACAAATCATCCCACTGTTTTTCTAAATAATGAAAAAAAAACAATTCGGGATGGATCGTTAAAAATATTTACCCCAATGTGGAGCATATGGCCTCCTAATGCAACAACTCAACAACAGTTTTTCTATGTGTACTCAGTCGCTCAACCTCTCTTTTTCAAAACAAATCTATAGAATACGATACATAATTACAACGAAACATCAAAATAAAATAAAATGTACTATTATTTATTATTATTAGAGTATATAAACATAATTTTAATAGGCGGTTGCCTATTTCGTCTGTATGGTGGCGCCGGCCCTGGTTGGAAGCACAACGAAAATAGCGATATAAAAAAATCAACAGCGTAGATGACCGAAGATTAGAACTTCTGAAAAACAAACACGTTTTTAATACATAAAAAGTGATTTAACAAATGCATAAACTCGTATCGGGTCCCTAGCTACCACTCAACTTCTTTTTATATTTGCAGACAGCTCTAGAAGGCGCGCAGACAAATATTTACTTGTGTGTTTCACCAGAAGTTGAAAAGATATCTGGAGAATATTTTGCAGATTGTAAAAAAAAGGATATGTCAAATAGCGCCAAAGATGTTGGATTAGCAAAGAAATTGTGGGAACTCAGTGAAGAGGCTGTAAATTTGCAGCCGAATGAAATGTTTTACTAAGTAATTTTTGTAAACTTTTTTGCACAATAGTTGTATTTTGTAGTCAAAATTTATACACACGTGACGAAGTGGAAAATAATTAAAACAATACATAATATTTCTTCAGTATTTGATTTAATTAAATGCTTTTATTCTGCTTATGTTCCAATAAAAAAAAAGTTTTTATATTTATTTAATAGCATGGCATTTGGGATGATCACATTCGTTTTATGTTGATGGCATATTTGCTATTTATAAAAGTTTCAAAAATAATGCTTATATTATATACTTAGTATACTTTTACTTTTAGTAAAACATGTTGTTTTCACAGTCTGACACTTGCATGATGAATTAAAATCAGTGTGAAGATAATTTATGTACATAGATGTAATTTTATTTAATGGGTATGGTATTTCATTATCATTCTTCTATTTTTCTGTTTCATACTCAATTTAAACGGAATGTTATTTTTATTTCTTGTATTAAATCCAGAAATTTATCATATTATACTATGATCACGACCAATTTTGCTCATCGCGAAAATTTTCGACTGATGGAAATATTGAAGATGAAAAGTTGAAAATGATCGTGATGATGAGAACCACTTCTGATCATTTGAAAAATTGTATAATCAGCAAGAAAAATTCGTTTTATTTTCATTAAATATAATTCTTTTAAAAAAAAAAGTATATTTTACAGTCTACAATTTATCGAGAAGACAGAATATTCAAATTGAATACATTTTTACATTCTTTTCGACATTATTATTTACAGTTTCTTAAAAAAAATCTTTAATTACTTGATTTGACGCATGTTAATTAAAATTTATTTCATAGTGTTGAAAATACTCGAGACGCTAGAAAAAATAATAAAGTGAGTTTTTGCTTTGATGTATTTTTTAAACTATAACTATTGATTGATTTTTTTAAAATTAATCACACGATACTATTTCTTTATCCAGTCCTCTTTGTATGCGAATTTCATTAGCAGGTTTTTTAGCATTAGCAGGTTATGCGAATTTCATTAGCAGCACAAATATATTGTATATACTTAAGTGTGGGCAATGTAATGATGAGAATTCATAAAATACATTCATTGAATTAAAAAATAAAGACTGTTTCGGCATAGATAAAAACAGGTAATTTTTTACTTATTTTTATTAACCTTATTGAATATCGTTTCAAAAGATTTTTTTTAAAAATAGACTTTAACCGCCAACTAAAAATGTTTTTTAATAAACTTTTTTTTATTTATCTCATGGATAAATCAATAAAGAAATACGTAAAATCGAATTTTCGCTCCAAATCAATAAACCATTGCAGATTTTTGGTACGTTTTATACAGTTTTACACGATTTATTATTTTTGGGAACTAATCTGTAAAAATTTCCATAAAGTTATTGTAATTTTTCAATAGTTTTTATTCTACACGCCAGTTCATGGAACCATCTATTCCATTAAAATAGGATTGGGTTTATATTTTTAGTAATTTAAATGAATTTAATTTGCTTGAAAATGTGACAATTTTCTTTTTCAATGAAAAAAAATGCGCCAAGTATTTTGAAGTTGAAAAATCATACTTGGGAGAAGTGTATTAATATTTGTACAGACGGTGCTCAAGCAATGGTAAGAAAGATGGAAAGGTGTTGTATCACGTATCGTAAAAATAGCTACAATAGCCAACCATCAGTATTTGTATTTTGCATAGACAAACACTGATAACTAAAAAATCCACAAGCTTAAAAAAAATTATGGATGAAGCCGTGAAAATGATAAACTATGTAAAATTTAGACCATTTCAATCCATAGTATTTAAAATTTTGTGAAATGAAATGGGTAGTGACATAAAGCACTTTTATTGTATACTGAAGTGAGATGACTATTCAGAGGAAAATCACTATTGATGAACATGAAGATTAATTGGTCTTCTTCTAGGCAAAAAATAATTCAGGACAGAATTTTGTTAAAGTTTTGACAAATTCTTCATGGTTGATAAATCTTGCATATTTGGCACATATTTTTGCAATGTTCGATGAAGTTGACTTATTATTACAAGAATGAAGTTTTACAATTTTTAATACAAGAGATAAAATTGCATCTTTTGATAAAAAAATACAATTTTCGATTTCATCAGTTGAATCTAATAATTTTGATTGTTTTCCTGCCTTACATGAATGTTTGAATGAATTAAATTTAAAGTAGATGAAACAGTTTCCAAAGTATTTTTAGAACACATACATGACTTGAAAATAACTCTTTCCTAATATTTTCCGAAAAATAGTGAATACGATTTCGGGGCTCGGAACCCATTTTCCGTGACCACTAAACCAGTAGAATTAAACGCAAGTGAGTATGAAAACCTAATTGACTTAATCAGTGACTCTGATTTGACACAAAAATACAAAGATTTGCCATTAATTGATTTCTAGGTGAGTTTTTCATTAGGGTACCATGTGTCAAAAAAAAACTTTTATGGTTTTGTTTATTGTTCTATTTCGTTTTCTACAACTTTTTGCTATGCAGGCTTAAATTATTACTATTTCCATGAAAAAAATGCAATAACGTAAAAAATACTTTGAAAATGCAATCATTAAAAAAAAAGATTTAGGCGACAGCAAACGATCGATGAGCTTTGCTTACAAGTGTATACCATATATTTCATCTTAAAAGCTTTATTTACCCATATTTGTATGTGATATATTTTGTAAACAGTTACTTATTTATCAATAGGTATTTTAATAAAAAAAATACTGTTATGAATTACCCAAATCAAAAAGTATACTAAGTATACCATTGAAATTTCCGGACTGGCAAAGTGTTATATCCCAGAATAAGTTTGGGAAACCCTGTTCTAGAAAATTCAAGTTCGTATATTTCTATCGTACTTTATAATTCAAAGATCGATTAATCAATCGGAATAATATACAATCGATGATTTTGTGCAAAAGACAAATTATTTTTGATTATTTTATTTTTTATTTGAATGTAAAACTACTTTTCTAAGAATACCTAAAATGATAAATACTAATTGACAACATAAGGTGAAATATTGAATGTTTTCATGGCTCAATTGACTCAACTGACTCGGCAGCATAGATACGAAAGTGTTAAGTTTTTTTGAAATATAAAAAAACTTGTATTGCATGCACTCAATAATTACTCTTGGACGTCACTATCATGTAAGTAGAGCGGGCCACGTTGATAAATTGAGGGTTTTATTGTAAAGTGCGCACTCACAAAACACCTCCATCCACGCGAATACGTGTTTACGATCACACACGAACATATTTTCATTTCATACAAAGTGATATTTGGGTACCCATCACAAAGAAAATGGCGTACAGTTACTTAACATCAGTGCTTCTCATAGTCCTCGTCCTATTCATTCTCTTCAAGATATTCACTAAAATTACAACTGGGGTTTTCAGAGGCACCGAAAGACTCGACGGCAAAACTTTTGTAGTAACTGGAGCGAATTCAGGCAAGTTATATGAATAATAGAAAGATTTCATTAAAAAACTTTCGTTGAAAAATAAACTATTTCATGTTACAAGTCCTAATAAAAATAAACAGACAAATAAAATGCAGAATATATTAAAATTTGATGATGTTCATATTTAATGTAATATCATTTGAATTATAAACGTAAGTTTAAAGCACAATAAAAAAAATATTTTTCAACAAACAATATATTTTGTGACTGTCCAAACTGACCAAAAACGACTTCCAAAATTCAAATCAATCGAAGTAAATTGGATTAATTGAAAAATTTGAAAATTGCTTTTAAAAAATTTCAAATAAAAAAAAATGTTCGTACGAAGCTATCTTAGAAGATGTCAATTTGATGAAGAGCTTGTGTTTTTGGAAGATCACTTCTTATAATCGATCGGCGGTTTATTACCAGAGGTTTGAGAATCATCAACGGGTTAGATTATTACGTGCATTTGGCTAGGAAAGCATAAAGCTGAACCTTGAAACTAATGCAAAATTCAATGTTTAATCGAAAAAAAAATATACCTAATTGTAAAAAAATACTATTGAGCAATTATTTTCTTGCTTCATCACTGAATGAATTAAAAAAATACTGTCAGCAATTTTTTTCTTAGGATACGTCATACGTCAATCATAAAGTTAACAATAGGTATTCTGTGTCCCGTGTGAATTCAGAATCCCTAGTTAATAATGGGCATTGCGAAGCTCGATAAATTTAATATCGTTTTCATAATAAAACATAATCGCATTAAAAGTTTCAATGAAGCTTGTTACATTTTACAGCCCCGTCAATTGGAAACTTTTAAGAATAGATGGGGCAGTTTAATTTCACAATTATCACGCTAGTATCTCTATTTTCATTCACATATCTTATTATGAAAATATTTACCACGTATAAATGTCATTATAGTGGTAAGTTTGATCAAATATCTGTAAGATAATTAATTATTCTTACAATTTTTTAATTTGTTCGTTGGCATAGTAAATGAACTAAGCGACGTAACTTGCTAACTATTGGACCTAACTCCTTCCCTCCCGTTGCATACAGATTTCAAGTAATAAACTCGAATATTTTTTTATGCCACTATTCAAATCGTAAATTTATTAAATGTATTGTGAATAAATAAAAGATTTACAGACTATTCATTTTGATTCAATGTAGATAAATCATCTTAATCTTTTGATAGCTGACACGAGTGTAATTTTAATTATCGGAAGCAACTTCAATTTATATTTTGTTATTGGGCGTCTCAATTAATTTCTTATATTTTTAATAGACATACATTTAGGAAAATATCGTAGCGCAATTTTCACTTCGAAGAGTTGTTTGTGCTTGTCTCAATAAGCCTGTATTGGCGATCTATGGTCTACATCATACAATTAATCAATTTGTGATGCGGGGCTTCTTAAAGCAAAAACCGACATGTCTAATTTGCAATGTTTGTTGATAGTAAAATATTGTATTGTGTTTCACCTTTAAATAATCAGTTTTATTGACTGTTTATATTTCTAGTTAATTTAGGTGAAATAAAATTTATATATATTTTGGCAATTATTTATCGGTACGTGGTTTGCGTGACATGCAAAATACATAATTCAAACATTTTATATCATAATATTATGCTTTTAGCGGATAATGTAAGTTTTGTAAATTTTCATATTACTTATAGTGTATGTATGTACGTATTCTTTGATAAAATATGGACGGCTTTTGCTTAAACACGCCTCATAGAAATATTTTGTGTTTTATAGGAATTGGTCTTGAGTCATCAAAAGATTTTGCGAGACGAGGAGCAAGAGTAGTAATGGTTTGTAGAGATATCGAAAAGGGGGAACGAGTCAAAAGAGAAATTATACATTTGACTGGAAATGCAAATATATCGGTATGGAATTTCAAAAAAAAATATAAATGTACAATTTATTACATATACTACCATCTGATATAATAAAGTAAATTAATATTAATACTATACTAGCTGTAAGCCAGTTGACCTCAACGGGAGGATTTTTGCTGAATTTTTCAGTAGTCAGAAAATTTACTGGCGTGAAAAATAAATTACAAACCTATTTATTGAATAAGCCAAAAATTCTAAAAGTAAAAGGAATATATCTTGGGGCATATATCGACAACCTTGCCCTACAGTATTTAAATTGTATATAATATAATTTTTGGAATAATGTTTGAGTTTGCTAACAATCATTTTTCGTAGTAGCAGAAATAGACCTATATTTTATATATCAGAAATAGACCTTTATTTTATAAAATATATATTTTATTCAACTAATTTTCAAGTACGCTAACAAATATATTTCGTAGAACCGAGAACATTAGTACGAACATATTTGTGATTTGTGATTATTTTATCAACTATTAATATATAGATAAAAGTATTGATAAGGCTTTAGGGTGAGTAAAATGGTCTACAGCGGGACCGACTAGCAAACATTCGTGTTACTGATAAAACGTATTTGAATAAAACTTTAAAAACATCCCAGTTGATAAAAGCATTCATTATTATACTATTCCAATAATAGTTTACTGTATATAATAGACATAAAGCCAGTAGCGTGTTTAAACAGAAGCCTCTTATTTTCTTACAGTAAATTGATAAATCTCATACAAAACAACTTATTTTATTTTAAAAATTTTATTTTCAACAACCACAGCTAATATATTTTTTAATAGTAACTGTAAAATGGAATATCGTTAAATGTTAAACGAAAGAAAGATGATATTGTGTTTTTTACTTATTGTTAGTACTGACTGCATTTGAAAAAAGTATGATTTGATTGAAGAAAAAATATTTATTGCAAAAATAAGAGTTGACCATTTAAGCACACCACTGGCTTCCTGTTCATTTGTAAAATACAAGTATTAGTGGAATAGCAAAACAAGGAATGCTTAAATTGCTGTTTTTTTTAAAATGTTTGTAAAGAAATCAATAAATGTTTGTCTTAAATATAGATCTTAAACGTAGACCGTTGCACGCACCCTTAATAATTTTATTCAAGAATTATTAAATTTATTTCATAAGTTGACATTCTTTACAAATACTTTTTACCGATAATTTACCATCGATAGTTTTTTTTTTCTATAATACTGAAGTAAATATTATTAACATGTTACAACACGACTTTGATCATTATGATTACAGAGTTGTTTGCATACAAAGTAAATTTTGTAACAACAAATTGACCCAATACCACATACAAACCGTTGTCTAGAACCATTCAATTTGTTTCAAAAATTAAATTTTTATGATTTGTTTTATTAATCATTTTAATTATAAAATATTTTTGTGATAATATCGAATCATATTTTTTTTTGTATATCCGTTATCAATGAAGATCATATGAATTATTTCTATGAAATTTTTCAAAAGTGGTTTTATTAGAAATCGGTTTTGAGTTTGTCACTCAATTATTCTCTCCGAAGAGGGTGGCAAATGAAAAATAGATTAATCGTTTTCCACGCGACTTCTTTATCATGCCCAGAGGAGGAAAGATAAACATACCAGAGACATCAATCACAATACAAATACATCATTCGATTGATAAATCAACTGTGAAAACTTCGATTTTGGGATTAAACCCTTGATCCCTCTAACAAATGTATCAAACACAAATGCATCGAACACTCGACCATAAGATCTTTACCATTGATATCTTAAAAAAATAATTTGTTACCATATTAATTTGAGCTAAATATATAAAGAAGAAGGAAACAAAATTGCAACTAAATGCATACTAATATATATACGATAAGACAAAACTCTAAATCATTATGGGATAAGTGAAGATTATAATGAAGTAGATAAGTTTTTAGCTAGATACATAATATCATTAGTTAAGTATACGTAGAGTAAGTTGACCCACAATAGGCAGAACATCGTAACCGACAATTTATAAATTGTACAGGATAAGGTTTTTTTCCTTAAATGCGGTTAGTAAATAGCAATATATGTTCAATGCCTATCCTGATATTATACTGACTAATTTCAGTTCTTGAGATCAGCGTTTTTAATCGGGGTCCACGTCGAACAAACGATAACAAGTTACAACACTAAAATGCACAGACCCTAAAAAAGATTAGGCGAATGCGAAAACGCTCTAAAATTATTATAAGGTGATATTGAACAATTAGTAGCTAAAAACGCAATTTACCGAATTGTGTCGTTTAAGTTATTTTGCCGTTTATGGGTCGAAGTACTCCTGGTTTAATTTAGGAAATAATCCAAATACTTATTTTTTGTCCGTATGATTTGTTAGTTGACTTCAGTAATTCTTTCCTATTTATATTTATTTACTTTATGTTTGATTGTTTATGATATTTTTAAGTTGCTGTATGTAGACTTTTCAAATCTATCCAGCGTGCGAGCCTGTGCTGAATCAATTTTATTGAATGAACCGAAAATCGATGTTTTACTAAACAACGCCGGAGTTATTGGGGTAGGATTCAAAAAAAGTGATGATGGATTAGATATTCAGGCGCAGACTAATTATTTTGGACCCTTTCTGTTCACAAATCTTCTGCTTGGTAAATTATTTGCTTAGACATTCTTCTCAGCATTATGAGTTAGCTGGTGAAATTTTGCATTGTATAATTACATACTGTGACTAACCGCCATAAAAACATATTAACTGTTTAACTAATAAAATGCATCCTTTAAATTATTTTTAGGAATTCGGAATGTAAGTATTAAAATATATTATATTTAAAGTATTCCCAGAATTTTGCCCGTATAAATGTTTTAAGTGTTTTAACTTATCCGATTTTAAATTGAAGAATATTCTCGATTAAGATTCTGAGGCATTACATCTTAAGCCAGGGTTGGCTCGAGGGTTTCTGTGAAATGAGTAGATAGTGATAAAATCTTAGCATTTAGAGAAGTGAATAGATTTATACTGACCTTATTTTACTTTACTAGATTTTTTCAAGATGACAATTGTGTGACTTTTTTTCCCAATGAATATATGTAATTTACTGTATGCTCTTAGATAAACACAACTGTGTTGATTAAAAAGTACGTCTGTACTCCTTTAGAGAAAAATGACGCCGACGTACATGTATATCACCATACTTCTCTAAAAGTTAATGCAGCTCTTGTACGCCGCACACTTTCCACACGTCACGTGACGACCCTGTCTACAACCGTTATTAAAATATGACGTAGTTGAACAATAAGTATTCTGAGTACGAACCATTCGATGATTTATTAATCTTTCCTTTTACAGATCGACTGATAAAATCAACACCTAGCAGGATTGTAAATGTAGCGTCAGTGGCACACGAGTATGCCAATTTAGATTTAAAACATCTTGATATGAGCAATGTATCGTTAGATATAAAAAATTACTGCAACACAAAACTGTGCAACATACTGTTTACAAATGAGTTGGCTAAAAAACTGAAACGGACAGGTAAATGGCGCTGTTTTTTTATTACCTTTTTTTTTATCCATATCCGGTCCCAAGGTAGCCTCCAAATGGAAGTATCTTAACAGTTAACTTAAGTTTTTCTACTCAGTCGCTCAAGACATTTTAAAAAATAAAGGCATACAAAATTAAAAAATTGAAAGTCAAATGAAAAAAATTCGGGAATTTGTAATATTTTCAATATTCGCAATCGTAAATTTCGTTTCGTCAGACACACCTCTCAAATCAATCTTACTCAGCCTTATGAACCTATGTAAGAAATTCAAGGTATTATTGTGCTGGCTATCATCAAATCAAATCTATATATAATAACGGAAAATATTTTTATTTGTATTTATTTCTTCATATGTATGTCCGCCGCGCCTGCCGTTTTGTTTTTTTATTCTTTCGAAAGATATTTTATTTTCATTATTTAATGACATCACATCCCGAAAGACAGTCCTCCCGCTGTAGCCATTTTGGTTTTATTTTTTTAAAACTTTTGTTTGTTCACTGACGTCTATGTGTAGAGATTTGAAGCCATTGTGTGGTTCTGAACATTACTGGATTTTTTTTTAGAATCATAGCTGTTGGCATTTTTTCCAGAAAGATATATGTATATTATTCATTATTTATAAATATAGGTCTTGATTTCACACTAAAAAAATACATATCGACTTGTGAGTCCGGCGGCCTGTCCATTGAGCTACACCACAGTTGGTCAAGGTCGAGAATAATAGATCATGTGATAAAAAAAATGTAAAAAAATAAAATCGTAAGCATGTATGGATGTCTTTTTTTGAGGACAAATAAGTAAGCGGTCCGCTGATAACTGAACGATCGATAGTTCGATCCACACTATGACTTTTTTTTTTATAACAAAATAATACTGACCTGATTTTTATTTAAAGGGTATGTCAGAGATTCACAAGCTTTATCGTTAAATGAATAATATTGAAATCAAAAAATCATGGCTGGCCACCCGTTTTTGTAAATATTTTCTTTATATGGAAAACATTAAGCAAAAAAATACATTTCTGTGTGTATGTTTATTGATATTTTTGAAATAACATACATTTTTATAAATCTTTTTTAAAAAACTATTTTTTGACCATCTGATTTATACAATTGATCGTTTGAACTAAATCCTGTAATATGTTCTCAAATTGTGTGGTGTGAATACACAAAACAGATGCGACATGGTTGTCTGTTAATTTTAATCTAATGTTTGATTTAAATGCTCATAAAATAAGATTTTTCGCAAATATAGGTACTTCCGACACTTTAAAGAAGCCATTTTATGAGTATGTTAATACCATATAAATATCAAGATTATTTTTTGATATTATGTATGAAAGAAAAAAAATAATTTGTAGATTCAACATGAATCTCACGGGACACACTATATGTGACTACACTACACGCCTACTGTCTATATCACAGGTTCCCAAACTTATTTGACCCATGGCCCCCAGTTCAGATACAAAATTACAAAATGCCCCCAGACCAGAACTCTTAGTATCCGTGTTTGAATTAAAGTTTTAACTCACTGTTGATCGATATTTCAATCAATTCCTCTTCTAAGTGCAATTCCGATTCTTTAGTATTTAAGAATGGGTCTAAAATCCAATCATGAATCTTCATTGTAAGAATATCTTTAAATAGATTATTCAAATCGATATGATCGAAAGGTACTTATCGACAGGTCCCTAACGGATTTAAATTTTGATTATTTACAGTTCAGTAAAATTCTGTTTTCACGAGCTCGGAATTCATGTTTTCCCGCTATTTGCATATTTTTTTACAATCCCGTTTTATCTTAGTTCTTAAAGAGGAATTGGTGTATTTTTAAATAAATCCATTTTGAGAGCTTAGAGTTTCTGGTTTATTCAATAAATATGTTTGCATTCGATTTTTCACACTAGTAAATATCTGATTTAATAATGCGAAAAATCCCCCCCCCCCGTTAAGAACAGGGGGGTTACAGCTAGTGTTTTATAATTTAAAAAAAATAACCATGTCAGTACTTGTTATGAAGTACAATTGACATATTATTATTGACATACTATTATTATATATTTGAGAAAAGTTGTTATTTTTTCATAGGTGTCACAGTCAATAGCCTTCATCCAGGAGTGGTGAAAACTGCTATAATGAGAAAATCACCGGCTTGGATCAGATTCTTGTGGAATAAAATAGGATTGCTGTTACTGAAGGTTTTTTTTTAATAATGGATATATTTTACAATTTAAAAAAATAAGACGAAATATTTATTATGCTTAAGAGGAAATCAAGATTATACGAATGTTTGCAAAAATCACTCAACGAATTTACTCATGAATAGATAGATGTCACTGTCAAAGAATATAAAACATTTTACACACCATTCATAAATGCTTAATGTTTTAACGGTTTTTTTACTTATTTAATAAATTAATATTTTCATGACAATTATCAAGGTGTCACCCTCATTTATTATTAGCTTGACTATCGTGTGCAAACTCGTGCTTGCTTCAGAACTGAGATGCAGGTGTTGCTTATATTAACGGCTATCTGGCGGCAAAATTTAAGGGAAAAAGTAATATTCATATGTGAATAGAGTTTATAAACAACCTGCATGTTTATTTGATTTAGTAAACGGACTTTACGATAGTTTTTTAGTTTATCAACTGTATATTAATGATAGTTTCATATTTAATTAAATTCAAATTTATTAACATAAATCTAATATTGGTTTTTAAATGTGAACATGTAAACGTATCTTATATTATAAAGACCAGTTAAATGCAAAGTCTAGAAAGCTTCAATAAAATCCTGCTCTAGAGATTACAAGGTCTACTCTTGAAATTTTGAAAAATATTTTGCTTTCAATTAGGTACATTCTTAAATTTTTTAAATATATATATATTTTTAACATTTGCAGAGTGCCGAAGAAGGAGCGCAGACAAATATTTATTTGTGTGTTTCACCAGAAGTAGGAAATATATCTGGAAAATATTTTGCAGATTGTAAAAAAAAAGACATGTCGAATAAGGCCAAGGATCTTGGAGAAGCAAAGAAACTGTGGGAGCTCAGTGAAAAAGCTGTACATTTGCAGCCTCATGAAAAGTTCTACTAAGCTTAGTGTTTTTGAAAATGAACATAGAGAGCGTCTTTATTTATATGCATGCAGGGGTGGGCTGGAGGGGGCTCGGAGGGGCTCGCGCGAGCCCCTTGTTACATTTTACTAAGGCCGGCGAGCCCCTTGTTAATCTAAGAGAAAACAATATTCTCAAGTCAAATAAGTATATAATTGCAATTTCTGACTTATGTATTATCTACGACAGCTTCAGTATACACAGTAGTACAATTTTAGCCATTTAGATTGATAAGTTTACGGTAAATTCAATATTGTTTGATTGCTTATTAAGTATGAACTATAATTGCATGGGAGTGATAAAAGAATTCACTCCTTCCCCAGAACATCGAGAATAGATTTGATATTAAGCGAGCCCCTTGTTAACGTATTGGCAGCCCACCGCTGTATGCATGTGTTACACAGAAAGAAAGAACCAACTAAAAAAGACACGCAAAATGCATATTAAAATATTATATAAAACTAAATGTCATAATAAATGGAATTATGGAAGCTGCTAATTACGAAGTATTGGTTTAATACAGGCCTGGCCATCCCACGGCCCTCAGAAAACATAATATGTGATGTGCGGCCCGCGGTCATATTTGACAAATAATTATTTTTTAAAATATCGGGTACTTCAGAATATATTCAAAATCCCATTTAAGTAATTAAAACCAATAACGTTTTTAAAATTACGTGAAAAACACATGTTGTAATACCATAGATCCCGCTAGATACATTGTTTATTTTACTAATATTATTTCGCAGAAAATATTTAAGACGATTTCTTGGGTTACGGGAAGAAAATGTTTTTTTATGACCGAAAGAATATAACTATTCCCGAATTAAAAAATGAAGAGTGGTTACAAGACTTATGTTTCTTGGTTGGACACTACGGAAAAAATCCTAATATAAGACATTTTGCCCAAAAAGTTATTAGTGCCTATGGATCTACGTTTGTGAAGCTTATTTTCAAAATGAAATATGTATAATAAAAATAAAAATGTATTTTAAATAATTTTGCTTGTGAAAACCATTTGTATAATACTATATAAAAAACATTTTTTGTTGGTTCAATGCGTGTTTTCTTTTCACATCTAGTTGAAGAATTAATTTTTTTCACAATTACCCTGATTGAATGCTTTCAGATTACTTCTTCATTCAAATTATTGATTGTACTTACAAAAAAATCAATACGTATAAAATTCCTTGTAAAAATTTTTTTTTTGTTGTTTCATAAAATATGTACATATATATGAGGACCTCAATTTCAAAACCTACCTAAGACCATTTTTGATTTGTTTAAAATTTTGATGCCAACTTGTTCTATATTTCAATATCTACACAATTAATAAATTTCCGATTTCAAAACCTTTCTAAATACAGAGAAAACGTGCTTAGCCTCAAAACGAATTCAAATCCAAAAAGCCCACAGCAGTTTTTTGCAGTTAGCCAACAATTTTGGTTTTTGTACTAAAGTATGTTTTGAATCTAAGGCGCTCATATGTGCGCTACTTGGGAAAATTTTAGGTTGTCAACTCGGCCCGGGGTACAAATTAGGTTAGCCAGGCCTAGTCTAATACATTCGAAAGTTGAAAATTATTGTTTGCTTATTAAAACCGGTCCTGATGCGTCTGCAAGATGTGCCATGTATTTTGATAATATCTTATAATAGATGTTCTCAATGCTTTTGAATATCATACAAATAATGAAAAACTGTTTTTTTTTTTAAAAAAAATATTTCACTGCACTACTTAATTTTTCTTACAAATAAATATATTCATAAAAGTATTGTTTCATGCAATGTTTGTCCATCGTAAAGAGTATGGACTCAATGTTTTTTTTTCAACAAATAATAGAAAATATCACACTTTTTAAAAGTTTAGTGCCTTAATTTAAAAAATCATGTACACTTGTAAAAAATTAACAAAAAGAAATGCTTGATTTAAATAAAACGTGAATAAATAAATAAATAAAAAACTTTTTTTATAAAATAATTGTAACATAATTGTAATAACATTAATAGTAGTCCATATAACAATAACTATAATATATTTTAATCGCTATGTTACGTGATACATATAAGGTATTTGAAAACGTTTTTGGAAAGCTTAAAATAAATCTTTGGTATTACATATGAATTATAACTAAAACTATTAAATACGCATACAAATGGTTAAATACTGAATAATCTAATATATAACAATGAATGTTTGTTTATGCGTTGCCACACCGCTCATCCGATTGCAATAAAACTTTGACAGGCTTTTTGCTTGCACTTCCGAGAAGGTTATAGGCATAGTCAAATTAACTTACAGTAGTTCTATATATAATATATATATAAATCAATGTTTGTATGTCTTCCATACAGTTCATTTTGACAACGTATGCTTGCACTTGCGCGAAGCTTATAGTGCAATTAATTTACAGTAGGTGTGTTATTACGTGTGTCATACCATAGACAATCGGCAGCAAACGTCAAACGTCAAACAGACAGAAAAAGAAAACATGCACTTCAATAAACACAATTAAAACACAAACACTTTCTATCTTTGAGTGGCATTGCAACGCTTACCGGGAACTGGGTAGTATTATATAAAAGTACCTAGTTGTAAAGAGTATCTATGTTGATTTTAAGCAAAACAAATATTGTATATTATTTATACTGCAAATATAAATTTAACAGTTATGGGATTTTGAAAAATCCCTTAAGCCACAAAAGCCTTATTTTCTTCAAAATGTTGAGTATCGTTTAATATTCATAAATGAGATTCAATTGTAAAATTTTATGTCTGCTAATATCGTAATAATGTGTATGTAATAAATGCAGATGCATAAAATATTAAGTCAATATTATTTATTCTGTGGAAACTAAGTGCGAGAAAAGCCTAACTCTTGAAATCCCGCCATCAGGAGCCATAGTGATGCGAATGTGGGTTAATTCTTTTTGTTCATGACAGTTATACCAATGTTCGGTGTGTGCAGACAGCTGAAACATAAAATTTATAAATGTTATCCAAAAACACTTTAAAATGATCCATTCATAAATGGATGTATCGAATAAAGTAAGTATTATTTTTACCATTGTATATGACTTATTTTATAAGCCAAAGGTCTTTAAAAGTACAAATACCGTTGTTTTTCGACACATTTAAAAAAGCGAGTTTTCAGGTACTCTTTGGACTAAAATCAATAGTTATAGTAGTGACAATACAAACATGTGTGAGCCTAGTACCACAAATACTCACTGAGTGGCGATATTCACTATTAGGATATGAGTCCGGCAAAAACAATATAATACTCGAACAAATTATGCACATAGCGTAAAACAACGTTTTTTTAATGATACCCCGTCAATGGCGACGAGCCAATACGAAAATAAATAAAGACGCAATATTTTTTTGTGAAGAATGTGCCAAGAAATAAAATTGCTCTGGCCTTTTCAAATGATTTAAATGGATAATGATTACCTTATTTAAGAAAAAATAAATTATACAAAATGGGAACGAATTGAGTTGTTAAATAAATTACCCTGAATATTCTAAGCACAATTTATACGTCGCGTGATACCTGGTGCAAGGAAGTTGTGAGCTTTCTTAATTTTTTTGAAAAAATAATTTATTCAACGGTAAAACCTACCTTAGATTTCGGAAGAACTGTAATCCATTCGGTAGTGTGTTCGCTGGCTTGGTTCCAATCTCCAAATGCGATGCAGGCGCTTTCGAGCTTCACGGTATCAGGGAAATTTCCTTTAAAATGACAAGTATCGACGCAAATTCTAGAAACAGATCCTTTTTGGCCAAGCTTAAAAACTGCCCATTCACTTCCTGAAATTTGTTTTTTTTTTTTTTATTATAGTGTAAAAAGATAAAGAATCAAATAAAAGTAAACTTAATTAAAGCTATAAAAATGTACAAAAAAACCCACTCTGCTTAAAAAACACGACACTGTAAAACGATTTAAAATGACTTGCAATTTGTATGAAAACAAAAATTTTTATTGTTAAATAAATCCGACTTCTTACTTTTTAATACATATCTCGGTAACTTATAGAACAATATTAGACAAATATTTTTATCTTACTAATTCCAAATTGTTAAAATAAACAGTTTCGTTCATTGTCAGTATTATCATTTGACGATTTCATTTTGTTGCTTCAGAAATTTAATACTTTTGAAATAAAAAAAATCTTTGATTCTTTCAAAATAAGCAAATCTGAGGAAAAGTTGATCATACCTGGAACTTTTAATGTGCCATCATCATTTTCGTAAATAATTTCTGGTCTATCTAACCTCCTGGCAGTTTCCCACCCATCAGCCATATTCACTCCACGTCCAGGCTTTATTAAATTTCTCGGGTGACCATAGTGAGCATTTGAATAGCCTATAGTTTTAAAAAAAAAATTAAAAATAACATAAAATTTTCAACGTTCTCAAAAGTATAATAAATATTCATTGAAAATATAAAATACAACAAAAAAATTGAATATATTTTTACCTTGGCAGACACCTCCATTTCTCGTAGCAAGTAAATCAACCATTTGAAAATTTTCTACCACAGAGATAGTATTAAAGCTTGGACTAGCTACCCCAAAAACCTTCAGTCTAGCGATACCACCATCGGGATACATATTGACTCTCAAATGTGTAAAAGCTTCATCGTATATAACCTGAAATATTGTATTATTTTTTTTAATAAATTGACGTTAATTTTGATTAAGATTTATTAAAAACATATTTTGCTATAATGTGGACACATTATTGATTTACAATAAGTAAAACACTTTGCTATAATTATAATGTAAAATTTTATAAAATTTATAAAGATGAAAATATAAAAAAATATTTGAATACAGTTATAGTTGTAGTTACGTTAATTTTTGAAAGATATTTTTACATAATATATTTTTTGAATTATTTTCAATACAAAGATTTATAATATAAAAAAAACATGCGATTGAAAAATACTAAAAAATATTTTTTCATTACCTTTTGATAATTGTGACGAGTTGGTTCATATCCCGGCCTCAAAGAAGTGATTGGAACAATTTCTTGCCAATCTTCTGATGCAATTTTGCTAACCATCTGAAGTTCACTAGGAGTGCAAGCTGATCCCATTTTACTTTTGCGTTTGGGAATCTGTTCTTCACCTAAAGTGTAGATAAAAATGATTAAATTCAATTCAGTTAAATTTCTCTATTATTCATAGAAATGATTGACAAAACGTTTTATTTATGGGTATAATCAATATTTCTATCACATTTTAAGCTTACCTTCTTCTGTCAAGCATGCTGCTTGGATTGAGTATTTAGGAGTATAATTTCCAGTAAAGAATGCTGTATCCACATCGACTCCTAAAGGAATAAAAATAATTCTAAAGGAAATGTTATCAGCAATCAAAATTGTAATTGTAACAACCAACTTTAAATATTATTCCTACTAGACAGAGTTTTGGCAACGTTAAGATAGGTTTAGTTTAATAGTTATAATAACTGTGATTGTATATAGCAACTAAATGGATCTAAGTTCAAGTCCCGGCATGTTCAATATAAAATTGAGATTTTTTTTTAAATTAAAATTGTAATCAAAATATGTAGATTTAATATCAATTTATCCTTTTAATGTATGGGTTTTACACTCCATAAAATTCTATTATGTTTTATGAACTAAGTGTTGAAGCTTCAACATGTTTTTATATTTATAGGTAAATCATTTCATAAAGATTTGAAAAAAGTAATATTAGTTTGACGATAATTAATAATTATTTATTTTCTATATGTGAAATAAAAGACTTAAATATTCTGAAAGTTTGTACGTATAAAATAAACAAAATGTCATAAAATAAAATACTAATATACACGCAAATGTATCATTAAAAAAAAAACTTTGTCTTTGCCAAATGTATTACACGACAAAAACGTATGAAATCTTTTATACGTGCCAAAAGTTATTGACTGTGTTCGTAGTCAAGTGGGTAATCTCATTGGGGTCAGGAGCTCGTGTTCACGTGATTGAATCCCAGTACGGACAATTTCATAAATTAATTTGTGGATTTCTTTTCGAAGTATGGATGTCGGTGGTGCCTTAAAACGATGCAAAAACAAAGCTTGGCATAACCGATTAGCTAACCTTTAGTCATGTCTTAGCCTTAATTTTCTATCCCTACTAAAAAAGAGCTTGAGTAACTGAGTGACGAGTAGTTCTCGTAAGACTCCGTTAAGATAAACTTAGTTAGCTGTCCATATGTTCCACATTGGGAGTGGACAAAAAAAGGTTTTCATTCAAAATATATTGAAAGGATAAGAAGCGTTTTATAAAATATTGTGGTTAATCTACAAAATAATTTGATGTTTCCTCACCATGAATTATACTCTTAGTAGCAAGTTTAATAATGCACCAGTCGTGTCCTGCCTTTCTCTTTCTTCTGGTTTCCCAACCGTCCATCCATTTTCCGCAATTAGTGTATTTTTCTGGGATAAAGATAGGTGCCGTGTCCATCAGCATATTTTCCGCCACTGCGAAATAGTCATCGGTGGCGAAAAGAATTTTTCCACCAGCCTAAAATATTTTTTTTCAATGATACGTATAGAGTACATCTTTTAGGTAATACTTTTACACTATTTGCATTACCCTCAATAATTTATAAAGATGTTGACACATGCATAACTATTTATTAACTGCCATAATAAAAAAATAATAAAAACATTGACTGGCGTGCTTAGTTAGGCTAATAAATTAGGAGAGATGTGCGTTAACCAGTGCAATAACAAAATAAATGATTTAAATTATATAATAAAGATACAGTTCCACAAAGTTACCGCCAAATCCACCAAAATAAAAACAAATATTTTGTAATACCTATATAGAAGTCTGTTAATGCGATTGATCTATTTGGGCTCAGATAGTATGTTGTTAATTTAATATATTGCCATTTAAGGGTCTTGAGTCACACGGATAAATAAAAATAAAAATCTATTAATTAAAATACTTACATTTTTACTGCATAAATCATTAAGTTCCGTGAATTTCGGTAACGGAATGATAGCTTCCTGTTTTAAAGGCATATTGCTTGGAAACATTTTCAATATCTTTTTGTAATGCAGATATTGTTTATCAATATTAAATACTCCAGAAAATATTATAATGCTTGAACATCTGAACAACTAGCCAATTCGAATGCTTCAATTGAACTGATTTGAAATATTCATCAACTTCCTATTTATATGCGCGATGTTATCACAAAAATCAATATTATATAAACATAAATTTAAATTAATATTATACACTTACTTGTTATCTTTTTTAAAAAGATTAAACATTTTCTAGGTAAAAAAATAGTGTGGAAAACTTCAAAACACTATAGAACCGTAATGGAAAAAGAAATGTCTTTCTAGCAAACGTAAGGAATTATTTTTTAATAAATATTTTTTTAAATACTTTATAAATAAAAAGATGCTTGAAGTTCTTCTTCTGTAAAAAATAGTTTGGTAGAGTGTATCTTACATTAATTCGTGTAAATTGGTCAAATAATACCCAAACAATAAATTTATAGATATTTTAAAAATAATTAATTGAATCATCATCAGAAAAATAAGGATTTTTATACATTGACGGAAATACATGTGTGCCCACCACCTTGTTAAACAGCTTAAATTCTTTGTTAAATTCTTAATAAAAATATTAATATCTAGATTTGTATTTTCAATCTATAAATCTACGAAACATGTGGAATATGTTTTTCTAAATTACAAAGACAACCAACTTTTATTTGAATAATACATAAAGTATAATTATGTAGATGCCGCTATAACACATTATTTCTTTGTGTAAAAAAGCATTATAATTTTAAGATTCAAAATTATACCAAGAATAGATGTGTATTTAGTAAAATTCAATTTTCACCTAAACACATTTATTTATTCAACGTATTCTAGAAATTATCTCCGTATTTAAAATGTCTTGAGATATTTTTAGATCGTAATGTAAATAAAAAAATGATTTATTTTTAAATAAGAATATAAGATAGTGCTAATTTGAACACGCTATTTTTATTCATGCTTATATACGACACGTTTAACGACTATCACATCAGTGGTGGGATGCAAATACGTTAACAAGGGGTTCGCTTTATCTCAAAGCAATTCTCGGTGTTCTGGGAAAGGAGTGAATTTTTTATCACTCGTATGAAATTATATGCAATATTTAAATAAGCAATCGATTATTACTTAATGCTCTTATATAATGCGTCAAATATTTTGAAGTTGAAAGATGATACGAGATATACTCGATGAGAATTTTTTTAAGGTCACATGAGATTAACTCAAGGAGAATTAACTTCACAAACACCCATGTCTTAGATCTCAAATTAAAATTGAAAAAATCCAATTTGACATTGACCTACCAGGAATCGAACCCAGACCCACCTGCTCGGTAGAGCAAGCTCTAACCAACTAGACCACAGCGGGCGACAATGTGCAATTAACTGTAAACGTATGAATTTAAATGGCTTAACATGTATTTATGAGTATACTGAAGCTGTTACAGATAATATATGTCAGAAATTGCAGTTGTATACCATTTTGATCCGTGAATATTGTTTTTCAAGATTAACAAGGTGCTCACCGGCCTTAGTAAAATTTAACAATGGGCTGGCGCGAGCCCCTCCGAACCCTCTCCATCCCACCACTGCATCACATTTTATAGACAATTTAGATATTTCAAATGATACATATAAAGATAAACCACCATTTCCGGCAGATTCTGACAAAAAAATGCGATTTTTATATGATATTTTATTTAATTGTGTTATTTTATAAACGTTTTTATACACAACAAAGTTGTTATCAAATAAAACGGTTTTTTTCAATTTAATGAACCAATTTTCAATGTTTATTATTTTTATTTTTACACGATTTTTTTGCACGGTGTTTAGTGGAACGTATCTACCGCGTAAAATAGAGTTTAGTATATATTGTTCACTTTAAATGTACGAATCAAAAAAATGATTTACGTGCGTAACATTTCCCTTACGGTGCTAAAATACTTTCGATATGTTGCTAACCCAAAAACACGTTTTTAAAAATACACGTCTTGGGTTTTTACCGTCCATCAAAGGGCGGTAAGTGTCCAAACATGTTTTTTCACTTGGTTATTTAAGGGCCAGCAACATATCGGAAGTATTTTTTGGCACCGTAAGGGAAGTGTTAATGGATAATTTATTCAGCTCAACTGAATAATTGTTTTACATAGCAGTGCGTCTAGCAACAATTGTATGCAAACGTCAAAGCTAAAAAAATTCTCACCCAACATTCAATAAAAAGTTTTAATAAATACTAAATTATCATAATACTTTAATTTTTAATGAAAGGCTATTGTGATATCGAAATATTTTATTTAAAAATGTATACATTTGCTTCTAGGTCAGTGTGACTATCGCAAAGACGGTCGATTTTTATTTATAAAGTGTCAACAAACTAATACATTCATTTGAACGAGAATTAAAATAATCATTCTGTTCACTTAGTGATAAGGCACAGAATCCGCCGTGCTACGCGTGCTGAACTTGATATAACTGGATATTATACAATTTTTGTTTATTTACAGTCGTCTTTGGAGGATATAAATTAATGTATAACTCTAAACTTTTTAAATGCGACTGGTCATCACGACTGCGATTTTCATTTTCTAGATTCTAGAAAATCACACTAATATGTTTGGCACGTTTGATCTGAATACGCATGGGTGCATGTATTTGAAAGAATGCCACCAATTTTATTAATATTGCGTGCATAATTGAATAATTTCTTATTTTTTACTTTGCTTAAGGCTTATTCATTATCTCACAAAACACTTTATCCACAAATTATCCATGCTATGTGCTTACTTGTGTACGACATTTGTAGTGAAGTGGAAAGGAAACAAGTAAAATGGTGGGTTTATTCTGGTACACCTGTTTGCCTTTTTTAATCCAGTGAATAACTTCTTTTTGATTGTATTTATACACATTGATTAATTTCAATTATTGCTAATTGCTTAGCGTATTAATTCCAGCTTTTTTTAAATCATAAAAAATATACATGATGTGCGGGACACAATTATATTTTCCGGTGAAGTATATGTCTTGCGTTTTAGAAAACTGTTAATATTCAGAAATAATAAATTGTTAAAAAAACACCTTACATCAGTGGTTTCCAACCTTTATGTTACTGCACCTCCCTTTGAAGAAAAAAATATCTTCGCGCCTTCCCATCCTTTATTTCATATAATGATAAAGACACGTTTTAAAAAGTGTATAAATATTTTGGACTGTTCGCGCCTCCCTTTGTAATAACCCACGCCTCCCAGGTTGGAAATCGCTGCCTTACATGGCTTAGAAAACTAAGTGTTTAGATCAGGCATAGGGAACCTGTGGCCTTTTGGCTACTCTGATGCGGCCTTCTGGCCAATTCTGCAATTCTGTAATTCGTTAATTCGGAAGCATAGCAAATTGAGGATTTCAAATTCCTCGGGAAAATCTGGGGAAAAGTAGCGAATGTTTACTGCGGCTTTATGTCAAATCAGAAAAATGAATGCGGCCTTTAGAGAAGAAAAGGTTCCCCACCTCTGGCTTAGATAAAAGATTAGAAATCAACTGAGCAATTTGAGCAAATTACTTGAGGTAGTCAAAACATGTATACCTTGAGTAGTAGAAAAGATTGACAATGCTAATAAGTCCCTGCAATTCCTTCAAGAGACAAAATAAATTATCTGCGATGAATAAATACAATCATTATTGCTGACCGGTTTGTTTAACAGTTTTATCGAATATTCCGTTTCTATTGACTATTTTAAATGGTAGTATCACAATTTTATCTTTTTATCAGCTAGGGAGTAAAATCCAGTAGGAATATTCCAATGAACTAAATCAAAGTTTGTTGGCATTTTATACGCGTTAATTTGTGATTTGTGATATTTGATTTCGAAATGATTTGTGAGATAGTTTGTTACAAATATAATTACATGATATTCAGTTATAATAATTTAAATAAATGAAAAGTGACATATACAATATTTTAAAACATTCGATAACATTGGATAAAATTATAAGATACTGTGGTTCAAATCCATTTTGTATGAAAGTTTAAAAAAGTTACAAGAAATTTTAAAAGAAATATAACGATTGCGATATGTGTACGAAAATGTATACTTTCTTGTGAATTGGAAATATTTTAAAACAAGATTTATATTGCAAAGTATTCAGCTGAATTATTGTAAATTAAAAAATGGTTCTCAATATTCTTTATCAGTGTTATATGTATTTTCTAAAGTCACAAACTAGAAAAATAGCATTTTTCCATCATATCCACTCCCCAGTCGGCGCATATAGCCACCACATGATTTCTCCAAGATATATAGCATAGAAATAAAATATATTAATTCAAATTGTCGAAATGAAAAAATAACTATTTTTACTTGAAATTTTAAGGAAAGAGAAAGCTTTAGGTCAATTCAGAGTTAAATATTAGAAAGTGACTACAAAATTGGTTAAATTGGTCTTGTTAACAACTGGTGATTAAAGTACCCGTATAATCTATTAATCTATTTCACAAAAGCTTTATATAGCGAAGAGATTATATGTAATCTTAATGGAGTTTGTCCCAACAGAAAACTTTCCACAATAACTGCTTATTACATTATTAAAGCATTTTTAAAATGAAGTGTATTGAAACAAACATATATAAACACATATAAACGATGCCCACTTTAAGGTCCCATGCGGATGTTAAACAAATCTTTCATGTCCTTTAAAACATTGAAAATTGTCACGGTCTTAATCAATTGTCCGTAAACACTTTTAATTTCGAGAATTAATTTACCTCAGGTTAAAGAACATAGAGTATAGACCGATAAACACGTAATTGCTATATTTATTGCATTTAAAATAACCTTTACCGTACGGAAGACAAATGAAAATTTAATATGGATGAAAAAATGCCTTATGAACAATTACGATAAAGTATGCGTACTTCCAAAGTCATCTTTGTCACTTCCTTCCTTCCTAGAACTTCCTGAATACCGTTTGTCGATATAAATGAACACTAGAATAGTATGGTTTTTTTTATTGGAGTTGACTAGATATTTTTGAGAATTAAAAAAAATCGATATACTCAATACGGGTAACTTTGGCCATTGGTCTAACATTGGCCAACTACAAGAAAAAAAGTTTTTAAATTATGTCGTTATAATGTTATGATCATACTATTGCCACCTGTATGCAATGGTATTGTGTAGCCCTTTGCAAGTAAAAATATGAATTATAATGCATCATATTTGCTATATTGTAGAACTTTGTCAGCTGTCAGTTAGGTGCCTATCATATTTCAAAAAAACTTGGGTCGGCAATATTTTTTATTTGTATTCATGCTCCATAAAAATGCGTTTATGAAAAAAATACACGATATCGCAGAGAAAATTTGCAAAGACCTTAAAATTCTTGAGATTATACTAATTATTGTGAATATTTTTAACATGGGCCAAAGTTACCCGACATGGGGTGCAAACTTTGGCCCACACTGTTTTAGCTGTATTTATATATCGAGCATAGAAATATTTCCAAAAAAGGTTTGTGAACTGAATCTAAAAACACTGATACTCATCTTTATCAAATAATACCACACATAAAAACCCTCAGAGCTAGACTAAAGTTACCTGCGTTGAAGGTGCTATATTTATTCATTCCACAAATTTATTAACTACGTAAAAACTCTAAAAATCTATTTGATTGAGCTTATTTCAAAACATGTTAAAGATAAAAAAATCATATATATTATACTAAAGGTTTTAGTTTAGTACAAACAGCGTAAATATTTTTTACATTGTATTTGTTCTATACGTTTTAAAATTTAACGTTTTGTACATATCATGTACATACATATAACATATAGCATCTCAGCCAAGAAGTATTTTTATTAAAGATTGCATGCTGACTGTGACAGGTGAAATTACTAAATAACCGCTTGGAAAATAATATAATAATTATTCGATATTTTTCTATATTTTTGATAACATAAGGTTTTGTCTACTGTTTTTAACATCTTTCGTGTCACATATGATATGTAGAGGTCTATGAAAAATAAATTCAAATAAAATAGTCTATTGCGAAAAAATGCATTCCAGATACATCTAGCTCTTTAGCAAAGTACGACTGCAGCATATTATTATATATGAAATTAAACCGCGGATTTTTTTCAGTTCAAACCAGATTCAGCTTCATTATCGGTTCAGATATGAAATTAATTGGGTAAGGGGCAAGTTAACAGGTCATTGTAATAATAAGTCTATTAAGTCACTTCAGAGTTATAAAACGCACATGAAAAAACTTTTGAATAATATATCAGAGTATCTATTTACAGTTAAAAATCCTTGTTGCATGAATAACATATATCATATATTTTTTGTGAATTATAAAATGACTATTAAGCGATATGATGAATATTATTCAAAAACTTTGTAAAGTTAATTGTAGAGAATTTATACTCAAAACGATATATAAGCACCATAAGTGTACATACATGCAAGTGTGTACTGGATTCCATTTTATTTACAACTTCAGTTCATGGTATACCTTCTTCGATAGCCAAACCTACCTTCAGCAAAATACTTGTACAGCTTACGTTCACTTATAGCTTAGAAGCTTGAACAGAATTTAGCGATTTTTTTTAGGTAATTTGCAGAATTAATTTTTTTTATCACTACCCGATATAAAAAAACTTGGAACATGTGGATTTCCCAAAATGACAACAAATTGTGACCTTTGTTTTTTAGGTCTCACGCAAATTTCAAAAAATTTGCCTGCTTGCTTGTTTTCACAAACGTTTAGAGAATTTTGCACTTCTTATCTTCAACCTCATCCCGGGATTTTGAAATCACAAAATTGGACGAGATCCCGGTATTGGAAGCCCTAGTGTGGGTAGACTTGAACCAGGTGATAAATCTAGATATAGCAATCCAGTAGGTTGTAGGCATAGATAAGTTGTAGGACGTTAGACAGTTTGCTCGATGGGAAGTCGTAGTTATGATTTTAATGTAATATAAGACGATACTTCTTTACAAGCACCGTCTCTAAAGTTATTTAAATGTTAAAGTTAATTAAAATTCAGTACCCATATATCGCTAACTTCCACTGATCTGACGGCTAGCAAACTGACAACGTGAATATTTTATTAGCGATATGTTCAGCAATTAAATACATACTCTGAATTAGTGTACTATACTGCTTATATTTGCTATAAGTCATACTTCGCGCAAATAATAGGCGGTATGACTATTTAGTACTGGTGGAGTAATATCCTATGTTGGTACAGTCTGGATATGGCAGTTCGCACACAGGCCTTGCTTTTAAAAATACCTTCCGCAATCGGTTAATGAATGTTTATCTACAGATTAAATATGAGCTTGAGTATCGGATTAGCTATTTTATTTGCATGAATAAAGTGAAAAGCCTCTTTTAATATACCCGTTCATAACGTAAATAGATTGATATTAGACCATTTCAACATGTTGTTTTTTGTTGTTTTTTACGAACATTTGTTGGTCACTCAATCTCTTTTTTATAACATGAAAATGATAAAAATAAATACTCAGTTTCAAGAAAAGATAAACGGGAGGTTTTTAAAACATTAAAGAGATTAATAGTTTTGAAAAATTCATGACAAAAAAACGTAAATTATAAGACTGTTTGGGGATTTAAGCCTGGGATGAGGACTGGAATCGAATAAGTCACCCGCTAACGACTGTTTGCCAATTGGCTACGGACCGGATATTTGTGTACATTGAAAAGGACTGGTAAATTACACCACTGACAACACGCCGGGAGAAGCGTGGCCAAGTCATCCTATAGTGTGCTTGACATCTGAACTCGCATTGATTGAATCCTATGCAAAAAGATTAAAAAATATATGGATTTAACTTAAAAATAAACACAGTTACCTACTCGATAAGCCTTCTATGTAAAAGTTTTTTTTTTAAATAGTAATGTTGTATTCTTATAAATATAGACTATATGGCAGGGATGACAACTAGGATTTGATCGGTGTGTCATCACGCGTGCCATCACTACATATATAGAATATCATATTTATTGAATATAAAAGAAACTATGAATATTTATGTCTGTACATTGGTCACAATATTTTTTAGTGATATTAAAAAAATACCGTATAAAATATCATTTTTCTCATTCAAAATCAATTTTCTGCGTTCGAAATTAATTTGCGTATTAAAATTAGCTACGCTGTTTTATTGAAAGTACCTTATGATTATCAAGTGATAACTTTACATACCAAAAAGTTATTTAATAGTTACGCAATTAAATACATTCGGCGAACACGCATCGTGGATCGCTTAAGACTTTCCCTACCGTAACATTTCATGAAACAACAAACAAATCGAAATGATTTCGAATTTATTTTATATTTATACCGCAAAAAGCTTTTATTCATGTAAAAATTAAAGATTTTGTGAATGTCTTGCTTGTCACGTATTGCCATCGTTGGTGTAGAGTAAACTAAAAGTATAATTACTAAAAAAAATACGTGGAGTATAATTAATAAAAAAACACTTTATTGTAAATTGAATGATCTCATTTTTTTCAATAAATAAACCTAATGTAATATGACATGATAACTTTATAAACCGTAATCCATTGAATTTATGATACAAAACAATAACTTGAGAAGAAGCGAGAAGATATTGTGGTGATCCGTTTCATGAAAAGAAGCGATAAAAAGTACAGAAATATATAAAAAATGCTATTATATTGCATGTATTGTATTTTGTAAATTGAAAATAAAACGACAACCGTAAATGGTATACGAAATAATGAAGATTTATTGAATAAAAAAATACAGTTTTATTTTTCTTCTATTAGGCAACGACATTGCATGTTACGTATATTTTTATTAATGTTTTCACTTGGCTCGACTTCTTGGTTTTCTTACTGAAAAAAAGATAAACGTGAATGTGTTCGAATTTTTTTTTATTTCATATTAAAAAGAAATATTTTTAGTGGCACAATTAACATAATAAATCGATTGAGTTTGGAAAGGAAATGGGACGTAACCCACTCTTTTTTCAAAACAGCTTTTTATGGATAATCACAAAGAATACAACTTGGTACACGTTCTATTAAAAGGATGTTAGCTAACAATCAGTGGTGAAGTGGTAAATAAATAGGTCGGTCATTGATTTCTTCCCTATGTTTTTTATATCCGTCTGAAGTTAAAAAAACACAAGTTTTAACAATTAAATCTATAAAAAAACGATTTTTAATACATGTATGTACTTGAAAATTAAGTTACTAGTCAAAAAGGTTGCAGGGCGCCGACCTGGACCAACCTGGCCCCAGTACGCCACTGCTAACAACGCCAAATAAGTATCTTAATTACGCCTTTAAGTTTGAAAAAATAAAGGCCTGCGAAAATTGCTATCATGAAAAAACTGTTTTTTTTTAAATTTTACTTTCGCCCAAATGATCAATAAACGATTACGTTCTTTTCCCTTTCCAAAGTCGATATGCTTAAAGCAAGTTGGAAAAATTTAAGTCTTATAAAGATAATTTTGAATATTTGTCAGAAATATTTAAATAGGAAAATATTGTGAAGTTTTAAACTGATATGAAATAAAAAACGTATAAGCAAACTGTATATAAATTCATTAAAATTAAAAATATGCAATCTCAAAATGAAATTAAAAAAAATAACATCAGACAGCATTATCAGAAAAATGTTACGTAAGTATTCGTGATTTTAATTAAAAATAATATTATGATGTAAAGTGAATCGTAGATAAAATATTTTCAGAAAATAGAAAGACGGTATGCTAAAAAGCTTTATTTTTTTGCAATTGATTTTCAAATATCCGAAAAGAGAATGATACCAAAATCTAAAAAAAAAATCCAGAATAATTTTAAATATTTGCTACAGTAGACGGTTTTTTTTAGTGCCAGATATTTATACAAAAACATTCAATGCTAAAAGGTTTAACGTATACATGGCAATTACTATTCTAATTAATTAATAAAGAATATATCGTGCATTTAACCTCATTTCGATTTAATCAGTTTCTAGTACAATATATACTTGTTGCTGAGCAATGATATAACACTTAGTATTATAGTCGACAGTACAAGTGCATTATAGAATTATTTTCATAAATAAAACTAAAACAAATGTAAAGTTAAATCATTAGATAACACGTTCAAGGAATGTGTAAAAATATGTAAATCGCATTATATAATATAGTAAAATTAATATTATTAAGTACCCCTGTTTCTGACTTTTTCTTTTGATCACTGTCATAGAATTCGATTCATCAGTATTATAAATTTCAGTATATAATTCACACACTATTGGTTCCTGTAAAGTAATTATTGAAATAAATGGGTTATATAATGAATAAAAATGGATACATTTTATAAAAAAACATAAATTATAATATGGAGTGTAATTAAGACTGTGAGAGTTTTGTTTTTATATTAATCAAATTGTATTCTCAGCATAAGAAATTGGTAAATTTTGATGAAAAACACTTGATATAATATATGATGATATATTCTTTTAACTATTGAAAATAAACATCGCACTATGTATGTTATTATTATAGACCTACGCCAGCTCTATCCCACTAACCTTTTCGTAAGCACATGGATCTGCTGATTGAAAAGAAATAATTATATCTTGTTTTCCGTTCTTCTGAATTTCCCCGACGGACGGAGACAAAGTGAACGTTTTACATGCCATCCATTCAAATTTGTACGAATTTTTATTCGAGTGATTTTGCATTTCAACATATTTGCTAAATATTTTATTGACTCGCATGGTTCCTAAAATTGAAATTTTTAATATTTATTCGAATAGCGTATTTATTTTATACTCAATCATCTATTACTTCGAAATCAGTCAACAGTGTTCTTGAATACAACTAACAAAGGTACTTACCTATATCTAACGAATATGTCAAATGATTGTGTTGGCTTATTTCATCTGTAAAACTAATTGGTTTTGAAGCTAAAGTTGAAGAAATGTTTGTTGAGGGCACCGAACTATAATAAAGGTAAATTCAATTTTTTAAAGTATCATTGAGTACAGTTCTAGAAAAAATGAATTTGAACTATAATTAATGATTTGAAAAAATAAAAAAAACAAATTGTATAGTTTTCAAAAAAATATATGACTGTTAAAATTATAGAACACATATTTCCAAGGAAAGCTAAAGATAAAATAAATACGATGTTAACCGCTCTAATTTTATGGAACTTGTGTCTGAAAAATCGACGTTATTTATTAAAATTTCATTGTTTATATTTTCTGGCTCAAGTGATATTCCTTCTAATCCATCAAGTGTCACTTCCCTGTAGAAACAAACTCCCAGTACGTCGATCTAAAAATATATGTTTTTATATGAGCCATGACTTTTCTTATAGTAACAATTGCATATAAAATATCATGACAAATACTTTAAATATGTAAGATTTATAACATAATTGCAAATTCATACGAGGCTGGTACATCGCCTACATTCACTAGATTCTAGTTAATACTGGAAATTATCAAGAGCGTTATCTGTTTTCAAAGTACAGTCATAATAAACAATAGTCGCAATAATTGTGCTATTTCGATCAAGAATCCAAACTTTCAACTTTATAACTCAAAAAATTGAAGATTGCTTAATCACGTCTGTAAATATTATATATTTCATGCAACCCAAGTCTTCAAATAATAATTATTGTATAATTCAACATCAAATAAATATCTATATTTAAGACACGATATATTAGTCACATTAACTTGTTTTATAATCTAAAATACCTTGTAATTATCAATTTCGTTGTATAAAATATTAACATTGATCCTACATCTATGGATTCCGATTGTTTTTGGATGAAATCTGATTGGTATTTGTCCAGTTTCATTTATTAAAAGATCAACATGATATTCTTTAATTAATGGCACTAAAAGTAATAAGTGAAAATGGTGAAAATTTGATCACATATTTGGAATAATTCTTACACATTTAGTAGTAAAGAGAGAAAAAAGGTATGATAAAACTTTACCCTCATTTATGTAATTTCCGTTCTCGTCAATAATGATACAAAAAGTGTTGTTCAAATCGTCATCTACGATTGTCGATATAACCTGACACTTTGCAATATTTGATACGTTCTTAAAAATAATATAAAATGCCATCACGGTATTCAGAAATACCGGACCTAAATCAATATTTCCTCGCTCAAAATGGTTAATGTTTTTCGGATGAAGAATTTTTATCCTAGGGATGATGCCCTCTCCTTTAAAAATAAAGGAATAAACTTTCGAATCAAATGGAGCAGGTAATGGAACAATAACATTGAGACGTGATTTGAATACCTGGAACGGAAATCGAATAAATTATTCTTTCTGTAAAAAAAGTATAAATAAAAGTTCAACTTGTGAAATAGAAAATGAAAACGATTTAATCAGTCATAAAGTAAATCTAACATTAGCTGTCATTGGCTTAAATTTAATGACAAATTTTTCTGTTGTGCCGGGTCCTATAGTTTTTTCTTGCGGATAAATTTGAAATGGATGATGCATTTGAATAGGATCAATCTCAAATAGGACTTGTATTTTGCAATGAATAAATCCAATGTTTGATAAATTCATTGATATATTATGTTCATTTGTAACACAGACGCGCTCAAAATGTAGAGCTAATTCTTGTTTTTCAAATAAACAATATTGCTCCATCTGGAAATAAATAAATTGGTCTAACTTTTTTAATTGATAAAAGTAGGATAAACATGGAATTATTTTAATTTTAGTTTTAAAACAACTATTTGGTATTTATATTATAACCCGCTTCCAAGAAATGTTTTCACACTTAGTGAGCAACATTTTACTGTGTCAGAATTAATATTAATGACCATTTGTGTAGTTTAACAGTAGCCAAAACAACAATACGATAATATGGTCATTGTTTTAAAAATGAAGAATGAGATTTCTTTAATTGTTCATTTTAAACATTGACGTGATAAATTCAATGCAGAAAATATCATGTTTTCTTCGTATGCTATGTGAACAAGACAATACTTATCAAAATTAAACCTAACATTATCGGTAGGTGTAAATTCTGCAATAGTTTCAACGATATAACAATCTTCAAAAATCGAAGCAAGGTTTCTGAAATCAATATCTGGAACACATCCTTCAACACAGAGTGATATGACTGAGTTATTTTTTTCTGTAACATTGCAGTGCATAACTTCAATTGCCAATTTGTTTTTGTAAATGCCCAATTCTTGAGGTTGACAAGATATTTCGATTATCACATCTTCGTTGGGGTTTAAAACTCCCTCAGGATTTAATATTTCAATGACGTTTGATGTATGCTTTTGAAGGCTTCTAGAATAACAATTAATATAAAGATATGAGCAAAACTTTAATATAACGGACCCCAGGTTAAACTATGTAATAACATTTTATGCTAAAATGTGTTTTTTTTTAATACAACCTGTTAATGTTTTGGATTTTGAAATATAATAATAAACAGTCATAAAACATCTTCTGCGCTTAATGAGCACATGATCAGCTACGGTAATATTAAAGTGTGCCGGCGGATGAATTCACAATCGGTAAACTATGCTTAGTACAGAGCATTTCAATCGTTTACTCATGTAAAAATACCGTCGTTACTCTTCCCACCGGATAACTTGTTTGATTGAATTTTACGTAAAACAAAAACAGACTATAAAATTCCTAAAACATGTAAGGGCAGCAGGTTACAGGTCTTGTACATGGGAAATCTTATAATATTGTATGAAGTACTTTTGTGTTTTAACGGATATAATCTAAGTTCTACTATACGTTCAAAGCGAGATAAGATTATTATGAATGTTTTTAAAACAAGCGTTTGTACGATATATGTATATTAAACGAAATATGACTTGCTTAAAATCTCTTTGTGATTTGGTATTTTTCTCGGGCGTGTGTCGTTTTCGATTTTTTACGTCTTCTAGTTTTACGTTTATATCACCTGGTCGCAGTATTTTGTAGGGGAACGCAAAATCTCCGATATTCTTTAGGTTGAAACATTTAATGACCACATCGCCAAGTAACACAAAGCCAAAATTTATAATATTTTCAGGGTATACAGCAAACCTAGAGAAAAAACGTTGAACTAAAATATTAATCTGTTTTCGCTTCATAGCGCATATGAAAAATATTCGTTTTATTGATTGAATTGGCAAATATGATTTCATATATGGTTGATAGCTATTTTTACGTATGCCCTAAATTAATATTTCTGATGTCATATAAGGCAATATAACATAGGTATCAACCACATATGAAATAATACTTTCAGAACTAAAATACATTGATATTTTTTCACCTAATATTAAGTATTCTTTTAAGTCCAATTATCAGCAAAAGAAAGATATTTTCAAGAAATACCGCAAAAGGGTAGACTACGAAGAAGTACTTTTGTTTGCAATAAAATAATATGATTTTTATTAACTGATAAACTAATCGAAAGATTAAATTTGAATCGTTTAAAGTATGTAAATTCACACAAGTCTTGTCCATAATTTGAACGATTCAAATTTAATATTAAATTCCACCAAGCATCTTCGGATAACATCTTAAATTAAATAATCGAAACATAATTTCATATACTACGTAATTAATAATTGTAATACCTATTAAATTTACTCGAAACTGATATATTTATTGGAAAATTTGCGACTATCTTTTGGGTGCTGTTGGATGCATCGATAATTTCACAATTCATTAAATGCACATCTCGCACTGATACTTGGTCGTTTATATTTAAAGTAAAATTTATGTTATCTGTGCCATTTGGTTTTAATAATCCATTAATAGGAAAATAGCTCAAATTTTCTTGTAAAAGATTTGAAGATCGTTTCTTATCGATGCTTTTTGTAAACCTAAAAAATAAATATATTATTTTAATAGCAACTATAACAAATTTTAAAAAACTTTAACATTTTCATATAATATATATATAACCTGAACAAAATATCATATTTTCCTTTATTGTATATGGACATTGTCTTGACGGCATCTTTCCCGGCAAGAATGTTGCCATAATTTAATTGTCTTTCGTTTTTTAGATCAAAATAATATTCGATATTTATATCGTAGCATTCGCCTGATATATAAAAAACTTTTTTTTCGACTTGCTTTTTTTTCCTTCGGCAGTCATAAAACTGTAACAAAAAAACCAACGAATCTCCTAATTTTTGAATATACTGTAATGAATTATTCGTTCATATATACATAATTTATTGATTAAAAATAAAGATAAATATATTATTTTACAATACATCAATATACAAAGACTGAGATTCCATCTTGAAAGTTTCATATCCGATCAGTTTTATTTCCAAATCTTCAGACGTCATTGCAGCAAGTGTCCCTTGAGAATTTGAAATAGACAACTTTCCACAGAAATCTTCGATATTTCGTACCTTCCATATGAGTGGCAGTAAAGATTGATTTGAAATATTTATCAATTTGTTATATTGTCGGTAAAGAAGCATACTACCAAAATCTGCAAAATTTAATTTTTGTTTATGCTAAAACTTGAATATTTTATAGACCAGTAAATTGACAAATTTCTTCTGATGAATAAATAGTAACATAATGTCAATTTAATCGTGCGACATATTTACCGAGAGTTTGATCTGATAAAACTAAATTTGGCTGGACTCCAATGCAAGTGAAATTTATTTTATGAACTTTTGGACTATTTTTTATGGCAAACAGTAGATTGTTTTTGATGATTTCCGTAGTCATGGGGTTCACTGATATTTGAATCACTTTCGTCTCCTTGGGCTAAATGTAATGCATTTGAATATTATAATCCAAAGAAGTATGCGACAACAATCTCTATTAAAACTATGATATTTATTTGACAAAAATACAGGTAATATTAAAAATCATTGTTTATAATAAGGTTTGATAAATCAAAAAATAAATAAATATATATTTATATCTTTTGAAAACATCACAATATTTTTAAACAATTTATAATTTGATAAACGTTTTGAGATCATTTTTTTTTGTGGAATATGAACATTTAACATCTTTTATTATCTTGTGCAAAAAGCTAACCGCTCATCATTATATTTTGATATTATTTATCGTAGTCATCTAATTTAGTCTTAAATATATACTTAATTTAATTACCTTCAATAAAATTCTAGCTGGATGAACATCATAAGCTTCGTCGCGTTTTTCAAATGACAGCGATATTTCAGTCACCATTGATGAAATATTACGTATTTTCAGGTTTTCAAATATTTTTTCATATCTATGGTTTCTTAAAAAATAACATAGATCAAATAATTAAGGTTTTCATGGACCACATTTCGACAAAAGTAATTACTTTTATGGTGAAGTATGTTGGTATTAACTGTTTTTTTCTTTAACACTTAATACATTTCTTAAAGTGTAAACAGTGTGTTTAAGCTGATGAAAAACAATAATAAAAAATTAAACACGTCACTGGCATTTTATCCGATCTTCCAAGAAAAAAGTTTATTTGATTAATATTATAGAGAGTACATAAACCAACAGAGATATTTTAAAGTTTGATTTTATTATTATAAATTTATGTTTTATATTAATAAAATAAATATGTTTTATATTATGAAATATTTCACATTTTTTTCTAATTTATTGTAAGTTACCACTATCAAGGTGGTAACTGTCAATTATTGGTGACAATTTATTAAATAAAATTAAACAAATTAAACAATTAAATACTAAGTAAATATTTTTATCACTTGATGATGTTCGCAAAATGCAAAACCGAACCTGATCTTAATAAATAATTTGAAATATATACGGAAATGTTTTTTTTAATACTTAGAGAATAACTGTTTTTTTCACTCACCGTTAAATAATCTTAGAGAGAAATTAATTGTATTCTCAAGTCGATAATTTAAACGTACTACTTACTCATGATTCTTCGAATTACAAAAGATAGGACCAAAGTCAAACTCATTTGTGACAGTTGAAAAAGCAGAAGAATTAATTCTTCTTTCTTTGACCCTGGTTATAACTTTTGAAAATATGTTCATCGGATTTGTGTCAAAACTAGAAAAAAATACAGCATTTCTCAAATCAATAAGTAGAAAAAAAAATAATAATGCATTTCAAATATTTAACCATATTTTAAAATATTTCAGTTTATGTATTATAAAAAAATAAAATTAAAATACCTTGGAATATCACACATTCCTTGCATAATGAGTTTACGATTATTTTTTGGAAACCCTAAGGATGATATGTAAACTGTCTCTTCAAAATTTCCCACATGGATTGGATTAAATGATATCTGATATCGTATTATATGGAAAGCTTTCAAATGAATGTATTTCTTCAAATCTAAATTTTATTTACAGAGAAAAGTTTAAAAAGGGTCAATTTCAATTCAATAAAAAAAACCGAGTCAGTCATCAATTATCATTACATCGATTGCTCTGTGTCTTTTATTGTACTATTTATTTCAAACAAAAATCACAAATTAAACTGTTCTTTACATTTTTATATAACTTATTTATAATTTGGTCTTTAATACAGAACAAAGGATGTCTTTGTTAATATATATTTACGGCAGCAATTGTAATTAAATATTTTCAATATTTACATATTAATTAGATGGGATTATTTACCAAGTGTTTCATTCAGATTTAAATACTCAGAGAATTGACTCGAGTTGTTTTCTACAGAGTCACATATACATACGACTGTATTCAAGAATTCATGTATTTTAGTACTATCTGTATAGTTTCTAGGGATGCCTTGTTTACACCGACAAACTGGAATCTAAAAACGTTGTCAGTAAAATAGAACAAACATACGCCAATTTATTTGTAACGGTGCATTGGAATTGGGTTATTGATAAAATATATATACAAGTAGAACATAAGATGGACATATTTATATGACATACTAGCTAGCTATATACAAAATTTTGTGTCAGGCGCTGCGCTCGCTTGGGGTCTAATAGTTTATATTTCATAAAACCCATATAAATCTTTAAATTTAGTTTTAGTAATTAGAAAAACATGGCCTTCATATTTGATTGCGCTTTTGACGACTGTAAGATATCGTTTATGAATAGTAAATTCAAAAATAATGGTTAACTTTCCACATTTTACGATTTTAGCTTGAAAATTTATCATTTGTTACATTAATTTTGTGGTTGCTAAGCGAAATTAACAATTTAAGGTATTATGACAATATCACGTTATGTGGACCGTTCGAGATAATGTCCCGTACAACCATAGAAAGTAGTATCGGAGAGTTGAATTGAAAATTATAAACTAAAAGTTGAAAGTTGAAAATAGCACAGTTGTCTTAGAAATAGCGGCCAGAATGACGTGTGAAACTTTAAAGCCGCTACTGTTTACCGCTTGGGAGAATTTCTTGTGACGGACCCAAAAAACATACTTTCTATTTTATATTGTGGATTGGTTAAACTTTGATAATGTAATGGTTGAAAAGATTGTTAATGACCAAACAATATTTATCATATGTTAAAACATTTTTAAACCTACAACAGTATTATAATTGGAGTGAACATATTTACGACGATGAATGTTACAAGGTGCAATATATTGTTTTAACGTGATTGTTTATCCACTTATTAAATATATAAATATTAAAAAAAACACTTAATGAATAAAATCGGTGTAATTAAACTGAGACAGACTTTATCGCTTACCGGAAACTTGTCGATGGGTTTTACATTGAATATGGAAGTAGTATTTCTTTCAAAAAAAGTATTTTCATTGTATAAAGGTCTGAACGTAGAATATTTGAGAGGTGTTACTAGTAATCGCTTATTACAAATAACGTTTTCGGGTGGCATCACAAAAGTAAGATTCGAAATTATTGCCTCTATAAAGATTTTGTTTTCTGTATTGATTATCCATGAATATGTACCTAGCGAGCTTAGTTCAAGTAAATCTTCAGGCTCATTCTTAAAATAGTAAAGGTATTAGGTTCACAAACTATAAAAATCAATGTCGCTAATTTTTCGATATTTTTTCGCTTACCGTTGTTTCAATGTTGGAAATTTCGTTATTTTTGCCATGTATATTCAAATGCTCAGCTAAGTAAAGTAAGTCTGGTAAACTATTTTTATAATTATAAATTTCTTTCAATATTTGTGATGCATCACTAGAAAAATAGTTATAATCATTACAAAACTGAATACTTCATTATAAAATAAAATTATTATTTGTGAAATTTTACACTAACTCGTTCGAATTTGAATTTAAACAAATATTTCCTAAAAATGCTTCTAAAAGAAGAGAAACCTAATTTGGTACACACTCTGTGGAAAAAAAATATTGATAAGTTGAATGTCTTTATTTATTAAATTCTATTACCTGTCCGATTGTGAAGCTTCATACTTTGTATAATTATTATAATTAATAATCAAATGAACTTCCGTTGAAGAATCTACCAATGGCAGAACTTTCTTTAGACAACAAATCGGTGATTCGAAAAATACACTGTTTAAGTTTTCCAGAAGAAATCCAGCAGGCATTGTTTTGACTGAATCATCAAAAGCGTCTTGTAAGATACCCTTAAAAAGAAAACGAATATAAATTGTTTGAATATTTTAAGTAAATTTGTTTATTTATAATGAAATAATGTTGGTTTTTTGTTAGATAAATGCAATTCTTTTACTAAGATAATTAAGATAAATAGTGCGTACATAATAAACATACCCCCCTTGTGAACGAATTTTTTTTTTGGTCGTGTGTTCGATATTTGTATAAAAATGTGTTTTATAATTTATTTTTTATATTCTAATGTTCTTAGAACGCTAATAAAATATAATAAAATTCTAACTTTATTTTGATAAAAAACATGATCCCAAGAGAGAAAATTTTGCTTGGATTTTTGTTTAGAGCTTTTTGTGACCGATTTCTTAGTTTTTGGTAGTTGCGGTGATTGATTGAAGGCAAAATATTTTGAAATAATGCTTATTTCATATTCTAAGATATCATATTCATCCCAGCATTCATTATCTGCAAAGAAATTAGCCAGTTTAAATAAAAGAAAAATATGCTACAGCGATAACGGAATACAGATTTAAAGAAAAAAATCCGACCTTGCATAAAAATTGTAAACAAACATAAATTTAATGTTAAAAAAATATTTAAATCAAAAAATTTAAAGGTCATTGCTCGTCAATATTATTCTTAACGTGATGATAAGTATAGCTGTAGCAGTTTAAACAAGTGTTAGAGATTCCATAAATTATTTTATTGGTCCTAATATATTTGCGTTCGATGATTGATATGTATTCATATAGTTGCATAAGGACATAGTCGTAATCCTACCCTTATTGTACTGATGAATGTTAAAAATACGTTATAATTATATGAAATTAATGGTAAAGATTGGATAAAAATATCGTACATTCTGTTGATATTCTGATTCCACTTTTTACAAAATTATCTGTGCATTGGTAAAAAATCTTATGTAATTCCCTTTTGAAAGCAACTGAGTTGTCTGTATCACTTTTACTAAGGTATTGCAAGATAATTTTATCAATAGTTAAGACGTTTAAATGAAGTTTTTGTTCAGTTTTCCGTATAAATGCGAAGTTATCTGAAATAATGATTTTTGTAATTAATAAATGGAGTATATTTTTTGATCAGCATTACTTTTAGACATTGAATTGTGCAAATTTTTAGTTGTTTTTAAATGGTTAGTATCCACATATCAGTATGCATGTGGTCTTTTTTATGATTCATAAAATAGTCAGTATTGTATAAGAAACTCTTTAATTTGTATAAATCATTCGGCTAGCCAAATAAAATACCCTTTCTCACTTAACAAGAATGACAAAAAGAAACCATCCTCTCTTGATAATAGTTACTGACTTTTTATTAAATATGAGAAATCGATTATGCATTTGGCATTTAACTTAGTTGTCTGAAAAAATAACATATGTATGGCTTATGTATTTATAATAAAAATGTGTTAAAATTGACGAGTAATTTTATCAAAAGTATAAAAAAAATTACCGCTAGAGGGCGCATTATGAAATATTATAATCATCCTTCGAAAGTCTGGTGGTCTTATAATCGTCTTTTCCATTTCACAATGATTCCATAAAGACTCATTTTCCATAATCTTATCATCCAATTTAAAGAATTTTTCTATGAAATGTTTTTTTTTTGTGTAATCTTGTAATACAAGTACCAATGTCATATTCATTTAAAAATCAAATACGTTTTAGCTAACATGTAAATTATTGAGATACTATTATCATACTGCCTTACCATTTTCTGTGTCTTGTTTGTTTTCCGCGTGGTCTTTTTCAGAGACGATGTACTTTAAAGCAAGTTTATTTGTGTCACTGAAAAAGAATGTTTAAAATTTGATATTTTTTGCAAACTAAACATATGTATTAGCCTAGCCAAAAGATAAACTGCCTATTTTAATTGTGGAAAATACGATTACCCGCCGATGTCATCCAGTTGAACCGTGATGGGAAACGAGTTTGGATTGTAAATACCAAATAATTTCTTTTCACTGCGAACATTCGGGAGATTTGCATCAAAATTAATGCTCGGGCCAAAAATTTTGAAATGTGGTTGCACACAGCGTCCTCTTATTTTCAACTCTGTATGAGATGGATTTCCGTGAACGAAAATAATAATTTTAGCATGAAATTCTCCCTGTAAAAAAATATAATGTAATTTTTACTAGAAATAAGCCGCTTTGAAAACATTTTTTATATTTTACGATTATTTATGATCAAATAAAAATCCATTTATCTTATACATACATAATTGACGTAAACAAAATTTAAAAAAGAAATCTGAGCTATCTTGTCATCAGAGAGGAGCAGTAAAAAAATATTTTTAAGCGACTGATTTTTAAAAAATAGATGAACATCATTAATATTTCGGGAAAAAAATGTATTTATAGTGATGGTAGATAGTCTAATTTTCAAAACTATTTCAAATTTCACTGTAAAGGCGAGAACATACAGCCGAAACCCGACGCCACGTAAGCGTGTTGGATGAGATCATAGCTACATATTAGCCATTGTATTGTATGGAAAATATGTAGCTATGATCTCATCCAACACGCTTACGTGGCGTCAGGTGTTGGTAGTATGTTTCCACCTTAAAGTGTGTTAAAAATATAGAAACATGTATTAGCTGCCTGGTATTGTTTCCTATCGAGGCCACTCGATTTTATCATGAATTCTTAGAACGCTTACGTACTCTTAGTCACAAGCTGGATACTGTCGCCTTTAGAACTGTAAATTGCGGGGCTTATTCTCGGACGACTGCAGACTGATTCGTGTTAGCAAACATAACAGCTGACCCATACGAGAAGCACCACCTAAATTATCTGCAGCCGTGTTTGATTGAAATATGACTACCGCACCGTATGAAATTGATATCCATATCCATATCCATTTATCCCTGTATATAATATGGAGAATTACAATTGCCACGAATTCATAGTTACAACCGACATTTCCGTTTACTTGTCGCATTTAATTAAATATATTTATTCTTCAGAACCCCACAAATACGCTTGTAGTATAATAACGAGATGATAAGTTTTCCGCAGCAATGTTTCGTTTTACGGTTCATATACATTTTTGTCGCGAAAGTCCAATTTTAAACGAAATTTAAAAATGAAACCTATAAAAATGGAAACAATGGTTCAAAAATGAAAAGTAGATAATAAAAAAAATATTACTTGGCTGTTAGGTGAAAAAATCAGCCTAATCCAATGCTCCCTTCCTGGTTCTAGACACCCTTGATTGTCACTTGAAATTGCAAAAGGGCTTTTGATCTTTCGTATAACTTTACAGAAATCATCTTGATCTTTAAGTGACGATGACCAGACACAACTGACAATGCCACTGAGGTAAAAAAAATAATTGTTAAATGTATATATATATTTAAATATTATATACTTAGTGTTCATACACTTTTTAAAACCAAAATGTTTACTTACGTATTCACAAAAGGTATTGAACAAATCTCGAAGTCACCACATATGACGTTATCGAAATAAAATGCATCCGTATTAAGTTCAATACGAGGTACTGTAACCGTTGCTTTAATATCTATTGGAATAAAGACGCCATTTTGTACCTGTAATCGTTTATAATTTTTAATCTATCATTATAAAATGATTGAATTTGAATTTAATTTCAATATGATAATATTTTGAAATACTATTGGAAATAAATTATTTAAATAACCGTGTTAAGATATAATATTAAAAAATATGTTAATAAAGAAGTGATTCTATTATTCTTCATTATTTAATAATTAATTTCCAATACGCAAAATATTTATAATGTTTACCTGAATACATAAAGTATTGATTATTTGACACGTCTCAGACTTAAAATAGTCGGAACTAGTATTTAGTTTAAAACTAATTTCTGAAGTGCTGTAAGGTTGCAAAATATTCGGTAGAGATATTTTCAAAAACGACGGATTTTTTTTTTCGTTTTTTATGTAAACTTGAGTTTTACAATTACTGTAGTTTGTAATTTCAACAGTCTTGATAATCTGTCAACATAAAATTTAAAATCGAAATGTACATTGAGTAATTGGGGTCTATGCTCTTATATGAAAATATAATTTAACAAAAACTCACGACGTTCCCTATCGTAACCACTTCAAAGTCAACTGTTTTTTTGTTTGTTTGATAAAGGATTTTATCTTTATAATTTTTGTCACTTTCTACAGTTGAAACGCGTTTCATTGCTTGTTTCACTTGAAATCTTTCGATTGCTAATTCGATTGTGATCAATGATGGATATTCCTATGTGCAGTATATTAATTAAATTAAATTTATTAGTTCTTTTTTATGGATTCAGCAGTAACTATGAGAAATATTATTTTCAATAAGAAATAAAATTTTATATTTATTGGTGGAAGACTAAAACATGCTAAAACAATTATACTTGCATCATTATTTATAACATCCCATCCATCTAATTGAAGACATTTGAGACACATCGCTGATATATCCATATTGTTTCGTAAATCAACGTTGCTTCTAATTTGTTCATAATGTTCAAACCACGCGAAAGAAAGGCTCGCTATGGCAGTGTATTCATTTTCTTGCGATACCTAAATGAAAAAAAAATGAATTAATTTCATAAAATGTAAGTGAATCATTCAGTTATTTATTTACGTCCAAAAATTGGTAGTGGCATTAATGTAAAAAAATATTATTGAATATACCTGATGTGTATGCGCAGTTTCTGCGGATATGTAGACTTGTGGGAAAATACCCCATCCAGTGATTGTTATCAATATTGGCTTCTCATCAGCGATTGCCAAATAAATTTCTTCAAGAAATTGTCCTATTCCAGGGGTGACTAAGACGTGAATTTTCACACATTCTCCCGCTTGCAAAATTGAATCAATAGGAGATATTTCAACAATTTTCGCTTTGTTAGAATTTTCAAATGACGACAATTTTACTCTTAAGTGAAACGATATTTTGCCCGTATTCTTAAGAATAAATTCTTTCTCGTGAATCTCATTAAATACACACAGCCCGTAATCAATAGATTTGTTATCAACTTCAAAATGAATATGAGAGCATTCTCCTGTTATTGGCAACGTCTGCGCTGCACCTTCAAATATATGGTATACCAAAGTAGCTCCCGCGGAAACTGGTTGCTTCGGGCTAAAGGTAACATTAAAAAAGTTTTCTTCGAAAGCTTTTAACTTTCCCTCGAATGGAAAAACTTTAAAAAAGTAATTTTCTCCATACTTATCATCGTCAGCAGTAACCACCAGACAGTTTTTAGAATAAGTATTATATTTATTTAACGCATCGTTGATAAGCAAAACCACAAACTCAATCATACATATGAAATTTGACAGAAGATCATCTGCATTACTCGTATTTGAAGGCGTACACAAATGACTATATTTGTCAACACTATTGTTACCGATATCGTTATCAGTAATAATTTTAATATCAGATACTGTGATGATTTCTAAATTATTGTTTGTCGAAATTATATCGTTTGATAGGATCATTGTATTTGATTCTCGAGGTGATTTCTAAAAGTGTAAATAAAAAATAATTTTATTCATACATTTTTTTGACAATTTAAAAGGTGAGTGTTACGGTCTACAACGACACCTACATATAATTAAGACAAATTATAAAATGGTTTATTTACAAATATTCATTTAATTGATAGAATCTAGCTTAATAGGATTTTCAAATCATCCCAGTTGAGCTAAGCAGTCATTATTATATCGTAATACAATTTATCTGTTAAAAATAAACAGGGAGGCAGTAGCGTACTTTAGCAGAGACCTCCTATTTATTTAGAAAAAAATCGCATATCAACCAAAACGCACTATTTACCTTTGAATCAACAATAAAATTGAGTTTTTATTTTTTTTAAATTAACCGTTTGACACATACTATTTAAACAACGAAAAAATAAGAGGTCTCTGCTTTTTTACAGATACATTTTATTAAAATATAATAATAAGGAATTTTGAACTCAGCTGGAATGATTTTAAAATTCTATTTAGCTAGATTCTATCAATTAAACGAATGTTTGTAAATAAGCCATTAAATAATTTGTGTCGCTGGAGACCGTCACATTCGAAATATTGTGGTATCTCAGAGATTGATATCGTGCGTTCATTATTAGTTTTTGATAGTATTAAATAATGTCCAAAAAATCCATAATGCGTGGCATTTGAGAATAGAGTAATTTAATAAATTTAATAATTACTTGTATTGACTCATAATGAATGTCTATATCTTCCCACGAGAGACTGTAAATAACAGTCAATGGCGTAACATTTTTAACTATGACTTTTTTATTAATGTAGTCACCAGGAATGCAATCAAAGTTTAATTGTTTTGGAAACAATGTCACAGATGGAATTTTGATTTCTCCTATTAATATAATTGATTCCTAAAAAAATAAAATTAATTAAAACAATGCATTTAATATCATCACACGTAATTGCTATTGTTTTTTTTAAATCATATCCGCCCCAAATGAGGAACATATGACCCCCTAATGGAGGTTTGTCAACAGAAGTTTTTCTTCAAGTACTGCTTGTTGCTCAGTGGCTCAACTTTCTTTTTTCAAAGTGAGTAAGGATAGAAAGATAGGGCTAGGACAGAACTAGTGAACAAAATCGCTCTCACTACGCCCCATTATTTTAGTGTTGGAAAGAAGCTGTTTGTATCGGGACTCAAACCCGTGAGATCGGACACAGAAGCCAACGAAGTTGACCACGGACCGTACATCTATTACTGTAAGAACTATTTACTAAATACATAACTAATTACATTTAAAGTGAAAATGATAAACCTTTTTTTGACTATCTCCAAGTGATATAATCAGTTCCTTTTCAATTTTGATACTTTCCACGATAGAATCAAGGTTGTAATTAAAAAACAAATTCAATTGCAACTGTTCACCTGCCTCTAGGAATGTATCAAAACTTTGTGACAGCGAAAAAGTGTCAGACATTTTTTTAAGTATTTCTTTTATTTGCAGATTTGTTTCCGAAAGGTTGACTGACTGAATTTTTTCATTAATGTTTTCATTTCCATTGTTATTAACAAACATCCTAAATGGTGATTCAGTTGATATTCCAATATTCAATCCAAGTTTACAGCTATTTTCTAGCACGACAGAATCTTTAAAATATATATATTTTATGAAGTTATTTATTTTTTTCAGTTAAAAAAATGAACAAACGAAAGAAATTTCCGTCCAGATGAAGGCTTAATAATTTTATATCGATGCAAAATAACATACCTAAAATCGAAAAATATTTCTCACAAGGTCCTTGGTTTATTTGAAACATGATAATTTTCTTAGATAAAATCAATGTTGGTGTAATAAATTGTATAATAATGTTTGACTCTGACAAAAGAACTTTATTATTTTGACCCTCAATTAAACCAAAAATACACCATTTTTCCGAAACACGCCTCACTTTGTTTGAATAAATTGATACATGACAAATTTGTGCAGCCATAGGTAAAAGTATCATTTCCTTTGGGGTAATTTGAAAAAACGACCTTGAAAGAAATAATCATTATAAGAAGATATATTGTCACGTCATATGAATTGATTTTAATGGTTGCAATAATAAGTATTTCATTTGAGACGGTAATACCATTATCACCTTGTTTTGTCTGTATTTTCATTATTTCGTACATTATGAATATTTTCCCAAGATAAAATATATGTTTTATTTCCTTCGTTTGTTATTGTAAAAGATGATTTGAATATTTTGTCTGCAAACACGTATCCAAAATCTAATATCGAACTCATTTCAGGGTTAATTAAAATACTTGATCCAACCCCGGTGGCATTCAATGTTACTACCTGGAATGAAATCAATGTCAATTAACATAATTTAAAATCAGTCAGTGAATTATTGAGTCAATAGCCAGTAACTATTTAAAAAAAAAGTCTGTTGTTTTATCAAAGCCTAGTAAATAAAAAAAGTCAGTATAAACGATGAATTATGTTGTATTGAATAACTAGAAGTTGTTGAGTATTCGTTTTGAATAAAAAGCTGCCAATACATTTTGTTTTTACTACACACACTATATACATTCGGTGGACAATGGCCATTTATAAGAAATATCGACTATTTTGATAATATGTTATCAAAAAAAGGGATAACTTTGAAACGGGCTAAGTTTTTCATATCTTTAATGAAAACAAATACTTACTTCATTTTTACCGTTCTCAATAGACAAATTCAATTCTTCATAAAAATCATCGATATCCCTTAGAAATACGTATATATTCAAATCGTACTTTTCACCTGACCTCAAAATAATAGTTTCAGAGTCAACTGTCCATGGAGAGTTACACTGATTCTGTGAAAAACAAAAATAAAAATATGGTCTTGTTAAAATTATAATTGATGTACCGTTATTTCAAAAATCTTTCAGAAACACATCACATTGCCGGACTCATATTTTTATGGGGAAGTTTCCTTATATGTGCGTTTTATTCTTACTTGTTTTTTTTGTACTTGAAGGGGATTTAAGTGCTGTATAGAAAGAAAGCTACTGATAAAAAAATAAAACGCTGTTTTCTTCCAACGATCATACTGTGCGAGGTAGGGCTTGCAATTTACCGTGAAATTTCAGTTACCGGTAAAGGGTAAATAGTTCCTCCCATTACCGTATTTTTGTTTCCTAGATTAAAACTGAAATTATTTAAGATAATTCTGAGTGTAATAATGTCATACATACATACATCATTGTTATTTTCTACAAGCAAGTTTCTCAACATTTGTTAGTTTTAATTTTTTTGGTTTAATGAATTCAAAATTTCACAAATTTTAAGAGAAGTTGTCTATGTAATTATTGATGTATATAATACATTTATATATAAACATTAAATAACATTGGTATAAATTATTAATTAAAATTTCATAAAATAAAAAAGTCTTAGAAATAAATTTCTCTCATTAAAGAAATTACTCATTTCATCATTAAAACTCATCCTGAATTTTATTTGTAGGATATTAAAAAAATATGTATTTATATCTTTTCAATTAAACAAGAATAATTAAGAAAATATAACCAAATATGTAAGTATGTACTTATAATATACTTATATTATAACTGCAGAGCATGTATAGTCATTTTGGTGATGGATGGCAGATGACGCCAGTATGATCAGTTACAATTACAACGGTTGCTTCAATGTTTCTAAAGTTTACCGGTTATGAAAACCCTAGTGCTAAAGCCACCGCACCTAATGGAAATAAAAATAGTTTTATAGTATAAATATTTACTTACAAAATAACATTTCAAATTCGCTGAAATAGGTGAATTGTTCGTTAATTCTATGGTTTTTGTTTTTCTTGTTAAAACGTTTACCTCTCCAAAGTCGATATTTTTTAAATTGCACGAAACTATAGGGCCAATCCCAAATAAGTTTATTTTGCACAGTAAAAATGGTTGAATTTCTCCAAATAGTTGCAGTCTGAAAAGTATTTTTTAACTGTGAAAGTAATTGAAATTTCATATTATCTATAAACGTCAAAATAGTATAAAAAATAAGACATTTATTTATAAATTTATCAATAAAATTGATTTTATTATATGAAAGTTATATGACAGGTTTCTTACGATATATCATCAGACTGGAAACCTAAAGATGATGTTTTGATACATAATTTTAATTGAACAATTTCTTTACTTCTAATAACGTTGTCAAAAGGTTTGAGTTTCCAGTTTTTCCCTTCCTAAATACCCCAAAAAAAAAGAACAAAATGAATATTGAGAGTAAAAAAAATATCTTGTCTATCAATACTTTTACGATAAACGTTATGTTTCTTTCTCGACAACATTAATTTTATTAACAATTAAAATAATCGTTTTTTTTTGTATGTCAAGACTGTCGATCAACAATTGTTTGATATTTTAAAGTTTGATCATATTGTGTGCTTTGAATAACGTTTAATTATTTTAACACAAGCGAGTCACGATTTCCACTAAAATGATTTATACTTTACTAGTTTCAAAATATTATCTAATTTGTTTGGATTCAAAAAAAAATAGTTTTTTATTTTAATTTTATAATATAAAACAAAAACTTTCTTCTATGAACTTTTAATAGATTTTATAAATAGAAAAACGCAATAGTAATTAAATATGTTAAAATTTTCATCAATTTGCTTATAAAATAAATTAATATGATATTAATATGATTATATAATATGGTTATATTTTTACCGTATTGGGAGAAATATAAATATATCCTTTAAATTTTGTTGTATTTTCAAAACTTATCACTTCACAATATTCAAAATCAACAAAAATTTTGCCAAGCGAAATAACTGGTGTGTGGGTGATTATTTTTGGAATACCAGATGTATAAAGTATTGGAATACTTTTGAATATTATGTCTTCACTCGATGATAATATTTCCAATTCAGTTGTAAAAGTTCCACTCTTATTTGAAGTAAGATTAATCTGGAAAAAAACAACCCCGCAATCTCTTCAACAGAAAATAAGAGCATTTTTAATGCTGATAACATTATTTATCACTTGACACAGCACTTAAATTTAAAATATTTAATTGCATAATACATAATAATACTGTTGAGTAACATTTCAGGCTCTTAGAATTTTGAAAAAAAAGTTTCTTCTTGTATGGTAAGCGAAACAGTTTTTACCTTGATAATATTATTATTTTCATCTATTAGTTGGCAATAATCCGGCGATATTAAAAATTCTTTTGAATTCAATGAAAGCGCTGGTTTGACAACGCAAGCAGTGACATCTTTTAACGTCAAGCTCGGTTTTATATTATTGTAATCTGTTGGAACTCGTAGACGTATATTGGTTTGCGTCTTGGACAATGTTTTAATATCCAGACACATAAATTGTGGATCTCCTAAATCACAAAAATAATAATACATAAAATCAAGAAAATTCATTAACAGAGCAATGTTCAATTAGAATTTAAAAAGTAATGTAATGAAATCTCAAATTATATGTTATAGTATGCGATTGAAAGTAGGAATTGCCATACCGGGCGAATATATCAACATCGTTAGAATCGGTATTTTATATAAAATAATGGTATCAAAAATATGAATACCGGTACTACAAGAAATGTTTTTAATAGAGCAAAATAGTAAGGTTTATTAGGTTTGCAATACCTATAATAATAATAATAAATCAAAATCAGCATTTCTTCATTCATATAAAATATCTTCCTTACAAATATATGTTAATCTTAAACGAGTGTTTCTCGGTAATAATTTATAAAAATAATAAAACACCATTGAAGGCTCATCGGTCCTGGAACTTGTCGGTATGGGTACAACTCTTTGCAAGCGGATTTTAAATATGTCAACACATCGCGAACAATGTTATCAAAAAATATGTGAAATTCAATTTAGGTTGATTTTCAATACCGAAATACCGGTAATTTTACATTTTCAAAATCGTTAAAGTGACACCGACAATACCGGGACTGTGGTTTCAGTAATACGGGTATTGTAGTCTCTGATTGAAAGTTATAAGAAGTAAATGTCTTTTACTAGAGATTTTTCATAAAAAATATCAAAACATTTATTTCCAAAAAAAACAGACGAATTTTTTGATATCTATTTTGATTTCACGCTGTAGTTTCAGTGTAGATAAACTAAAATTAATTTACTATTTTATGTTAGCATGAAGTTGAAATAGTTATATCAAATAATTGGTCCATATTAAATTGGAGCTCTACTAAGTCGATGATATTAAATTAATATGAGATATTACCAATTGATACCAGACCAAAATCTAAAATGTCGGGGTGCACGATTATCTTTGGAATATTTATTGTACCTCTGAAAAATATAATTTTATAACATTAATTATACTATTATAAGAATATATAAGAAATGTATTGACAAGCCAATAAAGAGACAGATGCCTCAATAAAATAATTTATTTATTTGTACTAATTATGCATATCATCTTCTAATATATAAAAATGAATGTTTGTTTGTTCGTACTTTATGCGTTGCCACACCGCTCATCCGATTAGAATAAAACTTTGACAAACTTTTTGCTTGCACTTCCGGGAAGGTTATAGGCATAGTAAAATTAACTTACAGTGTTTATTATATATAAAAATCAATGTTTGTGTGTCTGCCATACAGTTCATTTTGACAACGTATGCTTGCACTTGCGCGAAGGTTATAGTACAATTAACTTACAGTAGGTGGTGCATGTGTCGTACCATAACAATCGGCAACAAACATCGAACGCCAAGTAGACGGAAAACATGATAATACAATAAACACAATATTTCAATAAACACGATTAAAACAAAACCACTTTCTTTCTTAAGCGGCATTGCAACGCTTGCCGGGAACCGGCTAGTATAGAATAAAAATAAATTTGTAAACGATAAGTAGAAAATATTGTAACTTGATGGTAAATTTTATTTTTTCGAATGATTGCAGAACTTCAAAATAAATGTTTTCTATGTATAATCCGATCGTTTTTCCTGTTACGAATATTTTAAATGTTTTTGTGGTGTTTGGATTAATATGCAGTTCTTTTGGTTCACAAAGTATAATTGTACCAAAACACATAGAGCTCGAGTGGTATTTTATTAGTCCATTACATTTTCCTTAAAAAATAATAAACAAAAACTTTTACTGCCGCAAAAACTTTTCAATGAACTGTTTGTTTTATAAAATATCTCTTGAAATATTGAAGGATAGGATTTAAAGTATACCTTTATTCATTACTTCTAAAAAAACGCAAAAAGTTGAATCATACAGTAAATCAGTATATATCTCGTCAAAATTGAATAATAATTTTGGTCCGACACATTCGGCTTCAATATGTATTGGAAAACGATTGTCACAACCAGATATTTCACAAAAAGCCTGACAAGAAAATTTTCCGATTTGATTTGATTTGAAACCTACTATTATCTCTTTTTCCGTGTTAGGCCATACGTCTCCAATCTAAAAACAGAACAGAAAAATGTCGATTTGATTTTCACATTTAAAAAAACATATTTCCATTTTGCAATATAGCCAGGGATGTGGTGATGGAGTCGAAGTCGTGAAGAAGTCCTGTTTTTGGGAGAGTTGGATTTTTATTTAACTCTCACTTTAACTATTATTAATAATCAGTTTATTCACACCATTTCAATTTTATATATATTTTAAAATCTTTCTTTTTTTCTTCATTTCTTTTACTTCAATCACATAAACTAAACTATTCATAAACTGTACATTGCCGTATACCGAAAAAGAAGCAATTATATTGTTCGGCAAGTTGGGTTAGGTTAATTGTTATATAATTTATTTGAGGTGTTCATATAACAGAATAGTACTTAATAATCTATGTATTATGTGTTGTATCATTAACGAATGTGTAAGATTCCTGATCTGGCGGCGCGAAAATAAATTAATGCACAACTGAGAGACAATTTTTCAATACCGACTTTTTGATCTGTCAGTAAATATCTATGTTTGTACTTCAAGTATGCTTAAACCAGTAAACGAAGAAAATCGAAGGAAAAAAATAATAATTTGAAGAGTTAATTATTTCAACTTCGCAGTCAGAGTTGGTTTTAGGTTGTGGGTTGATGTAGTATTTTTTTGACGGCTCGACAGCTCCGGTAGTGTCTCAATACATACAAATAGTTACCATTGGATATATAAAAAAACACTTGTCATGAAATAAAGGAACATTTCCGTTATAAATCAGCTCTAATTCATCCAAAAATACATCTTTCTTCTCTTCGTCATTATCATAATCCTTAGTGATATTATATTCATTAGACATAAACTCATCCAAAGTTTTATAGTGTTTTGGAAATACTGAAAGAAAATATGATTAAACAAATTATTACCATTATAAAATATACTAAAAAAAATAAATGTTAAAATATAATCACTTGTTATTTAGAATTTAATTTTCTGAAGATATAAGCAATATAGTTATTTTAACGACTGGCGAGTAATGTTGAAATAGCTATGAAAATTCTTCGTATGAAACTGAATACTCATATTGCAATAAAATCATTTCACAATATCTATCACAGTTCTACCGATTTAGTTATCATGTTAAATGTATTTTTTATTGAAAAATAATTATGATTATGATGAAAATGTTTGGGTTACGAAGAATTAAAATGAATTATATTAAAATTTTATAACTTTGAAATAAATAAAAATACTCTCTGAAGTGAAGTCATGCTTCATCCAAGAAAAGTCCACCTTTTGTGTAGAGCTATTTTTTAAATTAAATGCAATTTGTGACGTCATTCCGACAAATGCTTCGTGAATAAACATTGAATCTTGAATACTCAATGATATGTCTAAAACGTAAGCTCTACACTGAAGATATACTGTAAGACATTCTCCTAAGAAACAAAATAAATGTTGTTTTAACATAAAATGGCAGGTTGGTAGCGTCCGATATTGACTGATAAAATAATTAAAATACTGGCTGGCGTAAGTAGCTCGATTCCCATTGGTTGATTAAATGAAAATTAAAATGATTGCAATAACACGTCCATATGATGGGAAATATATATCATTATATTTTTATGACGGTTTTTATGAATACAAAACAGCTACCTGTATTTAACAAAATTTTCAATTTTTCATTTCCATCGCCAGATGTCGCCTTCAAAAATTTTACAATAACTTTCATTCTATTATCAGGCAATAGGTGGCCGCTTGTGGGAAATACGGAGAAAAATCTGTCGGGAAAAAATACTGAATAAATAGAAGCATCCAATTATATGTATGTGCAGTAGAATAATATTCTATAAGATATGTATGAATAATTTGATTACAAATTACATTGAATTATAATTAATGAAAAATATATTACTGTTCTTTTATCAAGGAAAATGATGCTTCGGAAGTGCCTATATTTTCTATATAAAATTCCATACTTGTTTCAATCTTGACAGGAGTTTTTGGCAACACGATTCTATCAGGAAACTTTATCATAGGCCTGGGTCCAATTCCTTAATAAAGGTAAACACATATTCTTACCAACTTAAAAAAAATCATTTTAACGTTTCAAATAATATAAAACAGTCTTTTATTTTACACTGATTGATATAGTTTTTAATAATGCATTGTAACAGTGGCGGTTCGTGACCTAAAATCTTGGGTGGGCTAGAGAAAAGTTTAGCATTGTATACTATTTACGAAATTGTGCATGTTTCCACTGTATGTTATATATCAATCTACAAGCAAATTGACAAATATTACGACACTACTGCAAAGCATAAATTATTATATAATAAAATCAAAGCTAATGTAGGTATGAAATAATAAAATAGTAAAAAAAATAACCTCAAATTCGTCTACTTCAGATGAAGTGAACTACCATGTTTTGTTTCATTCAATACAACTTGTTTTTGAATACAACGAACTCTGACGTTTACTTATTAACGAACAGAGATTGGTAGGAGTGATTTTTTATGTATGGAGGGCTAATTTGAATAAGCTCGTGTGACGTATTGACTGTAGGCTGTATACCAAGGCGCAATCGTGTCCGATTAGATGACGTTTCTATGGCCAATGGTTATAAAATAAATACGTTTTCTAATCGTGCTTGATTGCACCACAGTGTAAACAGAGTTTTGCAAGAAAGCATTTGTTTTATCTCGGACTAATTTGAAAATAGTCCGAGCCAGGTGTTGCCAGACTGACGTCACGTTGCCTGTTCTGTATGAAATATGTATGGAATAGAGGTCTGCACGGGCCAAAATTTTACAAAACTACCCGGTCCGAGCCCGAAAAACTCACGCCCGACCCGGCCCGGACCCGAGTCTAATACCGCACTTGTTACCCGAACCCGACCCAAAACTCTTTATTTTAGCTCACCGAGAAAATTGAAATCCTCGATTTGCTATACTTTTTCCCAGATTATCTCCGAAAGTCCTTTTTTTTTTTAGCTCACCGAGGAATTTGAAATCCTCGATTTGCTATACTTTTTCCCAGATTATCTCCGAAAGTCCTTTCTTTTTTTTTTAGCTCACCGAGAAATTTTAAATCCTCGATTTGCAAAACTTTTTCCCAGATAATCTACGGAAGTCCTTTTTTTTTTTTTAGTTCACCGAGGAATTTGAAATCCTCGATTTGCTATATTTTTCCACAGATTATGTCCCAAATTCCAAAGCCCGGCCCGGCCCGAGCCCGACTCTCAATTGTGCTTACCCGCCCGAGCCCGGCCCACGGGCCGGGTCGGGTAAGAGCCCGCGGGCCAGGCCCGGGCTCGTGCAGACCTCTAGTATAGAGCCATTGCTTTTAGTATATTATCTATGCCATTGCTTTTTTTTATGCCGGATCGGCTTAAAATCGTAATACAAAACACAATCAAGAGTATGTAGGTATACATAGCATTGTCTTATATTGACAGAGGAAAATCAAAACAAATATATTGTATAAATTTGGGAAAGGTTAGTTACGTTTAGAAATGTATTTATTTTGTTCAGCGGCCGAATTGCTGTTCATTTTTATTCAGTCATCTAAAGTTTTTTTTCTACACATTTTGGGTGAAAATGCAGGTCGAGCAAAGCCCACCTAGCCCAGTACGTAGAACCGTCACTGCATTGTAATGATGTTTTTACTATAAGATCTGTATACTTTGTTTTAATGGCTTTGACAGATCTTGTGCCAGTTGCATATTTAAAATGATAACATCATTTGTTAACCTTTTCTGACTGCAAAAATATAATGTCTATCAAAAGTGTCCTAAGTTTTTGGGATGATTGTTGTTGAGGAAAAGAAATGACATTTATAGAGTGCATCGAAAGCGCACGAGTAAATCGTTATCACGAGGTGGTGTTTGGAATCTAGAAGAAAATTAACCCTATGCACTGCAATTAGGTGATTATATAATTTATATTATGCTATTATGAATACCTATCAGCGGTAGAATATAAATGCTCTCGTGATCATAGTGAAATTTTATTTCACAGAGGTAGTCTTTGTAAGACACTGGTTGAAAATTGACCGTCAATGTTGAAGTTATTCCAGGAGCCAGACGTATATAATTTACGTTAGGGTCCAAACGAAAAACTGAGGATTCACCACAGACAACTTTGATATGCAATGAGTTCTGAAACAGATGTACACAAAATAGTATGGTCAGTAGCCTCATGCGGCACATTCAAAAGTATGTTTAATCTCATGTTTGATACGCGCAATTATAATATAAATACGCTCGTAAAAAATATAAATGGGCTTTATAATCACATTTAACACTTCCAATACGGTGCTAAAAAATACTTCCGATATGTTGCTGGCCCTTACAGAACCAAGTGAAAAACATATTTTTTTTTAAAATTTACGTCCTGGATTTTTACCGTCCATCAAAGTGTGGGTAAGTGTTAAAACATGTTATTTCAATTGGTTCTTTAATGGCCAGCAAAATATCAGAGGTATTTTAAACTTTCTCGTTGAATAAAACGTATGTACTTTAATTGATATACCTACGTAATATAAAATACAATTCTTATTTATTACATGGGTTGCTTCACCCTATTCCATCACACGAAGATTTTCTGAACCCAATTTAAAAAAAATACTGATTTTTTCATATGAACATTATGGTATCAGTAGGAGTAGTGTATTTACGCTGTTTTCGTATAAAAACAAACAGTTCGCATATGCGTGACATACTTAAAAAAAATTGATAACGCCCAGTGTTACGCATGTTTCATTTCCATTGAATTGGGAAGGGGGGGGGGGGGGTTTGAGGAGCCTACGATTGTACAAGTGTTATGATTTTTTTTCATTTTGCACTGCGTAGATTTCATTTATGACACATGTATTATAATCAATTAAACAGATGCGGCCAGAGCTGGTTAGTATGAGTTTTGACTGATTGGCAGTATTAATATTAATATATTCTAATAACGGAGCGTATTAACAGAACGTGTAACGCTTTATTTGATTTTTGATTAGATTTCACGTGATTGTAATATGTATCTGTATAAACAAATCAAAAACTTTTGATACAATCTTTTAGTAAAATTGATAATTTTATTATAGAATTTTTTGATAAACTAATAATTGGGAAAAGTGATAAATTAAATGTTAAGCAATTAATTAAAAACTTTTTCATTATCAAACGAACTGGATAAAGTGAATTCATCATTTGACAAGAGGAAGACTCGACTCACTATTTTTTCGACTCGACTTTATGCACGACTTTACGCACGTAGTGGAAACCAAAAAACTCACTCCCCCGCTCTATTTAAACTATAATTAATCAGGATTTTTTTAATCAAAGGAAATGAAGAGTGTGTTAATATGCTTGACTGTTAGTAATATGCTGCTAAAATATATCAACTTTAAATGGGTTCGCTCATCGCAACCAACTGATGAAAATGTAATGTAAAGTTACTAAAAAAGTTTTGTTTTTTTTGATTATGCCTTTCCATCAAGAATTGACAGTGAACACAATAAAATTTGTCAACATATCTTTGCTATACCTGAGCTGTATTTTTCACTGTAAACGATTTACTATAACTGCAACCATTTTGATAGTTTTGAAATATTACAACTCCAGGTGATATCGACAATCTGCGGTTTGCGTTTTTTTTCAACATATTCAATGCCGTATTGGCAGTGTTTTTATTTTGATTCATACGCTCGATGGTCGTCATGCTCATTTCAGAAAGAAACCTTGATGGTGTTATCTAGAACAGAGAAGAATTTTTATGAAGCTATTCTTTTTAGAAACGTAGTATCGATCCATTATTTCATGATAATGTAAGTAATGTTTTACGTTAAGTGTATATAAAAAAAATCTAAGTGATAATGGTAGTATAGTAATATTTACAGATTTATATTATTGAGATTCATTTTTTAGATGTATACAATATATTGTACGGCGTTCAACAAAATAATAATTATTGTATAGTTTTTTTAATAATTGTCCAGATTCAAGTCACAAATAAAAACACAAATCCATTGATTTTCAATAGTTTTGATTTTTTTAATGAATTTATATGATGTTTTCATATCGCTCGTATCCGATATAATGCACATACAGAGCTTTCATGTAATTAATTACAAACCCTTTTCTGAGTTAATACTTTGTGGCCTGACATTAACGAAAAAGATTAAATGATTACCTTACTGCCCGTTATCGTTAAAATTCGGTTAAGATTTTTCATAAATATTGAACCGAATTCACATTAGGTACAGACATGGCTGAAAATATGAACTGTATGATAAGTGTAAAATATTATACCTCAGTGTTTTTAAATACTTCATTGCACTGAAATAATACATCGTATAACTCTTCGTCGAATCTGTCAGCGATTTTGAATCGTTGAAAAAAGTCCATTTTTGACACTGATTATATTTTATCTGTACGTAATATACAATAATGTCTACTTAGATAAATGAACGCGATCTGTATTTTATTTCTATCCCGCTAGCAAAAGTTCTAAATTTGAATTGTTTTTGCGAATTTTTCGTCACCATTGTCTACCAATGTATTTTTTAATAATATAGTAACCTTTTTCTGTTAAATTCAGTAGCCGTCAAAGTTTTTGTTTTAATTCAATTTTACCATGGAAAAACGAACGTTCAATATAAAAAATACACGATTAAAGTTGCCGTTTCTGAAAGAATGCTAGTATTTATATTTCTGAAAAACAATAATGGGTTTAATTTTTACCAGACTTCTAAGTCTTCAAATTTGAATGTTTAACAAATATACAAATTTTATTATTAAATGTTTGAAGGGACTATTTTCCTATTTCCTTGATATTTTTTTCATAAACACTTAAGACATCAAATGAAATTTGAAGTAGTTTTGGATGAAGTTAATAAAAAAATAATTACCTAAAACATTATAATAGTGTAGATGACGAACGGGTTCCCTTCAAGTTGTAAAATATTATATGTGATTAAACGGTGAAAATTTTAAATATAAACGTATGTACGTTTCGTGAGCCGTGTAAATTCTCCATTTAGAATTCACAACGATTGTAATCTTTTGATTGGAATATCACTTAGAGATAATAAACTAACCGTATTAGAGCCAGTGGGTAAAATCCTTTTCAAGTATTAAAAAAATAGCATTTTAATACGGCAGTTAATATTTTATATTAAAAAGTTATTTTAACAAAGTCACACGATATCAAATATACAAGGCATTATGAACTTAATGATATAGCGTGTTATTAAATTATCATGAGTCATGTTAAATGCTATCTATATTGATGAATCCGTAACTTTTCCAATATCTAAGGAAATAATTTACCGCTGGGTAACATTACCTGCATCAGTATGTTACCACTTATCTGTTTCTTCAGCTTTTATTTTCCGAACGATAATAATTCTCACGTTATCTAACATCCAGAGATTTCTCGGATAATCTGAAGATCACATGATAGTGCAGTCGCCGAGTTAATTTTCAATTGTAAATTAAGATATTCCGTAAAATAGGATGTCAAAAATAAATTTTAAAAGTATTTTGTTACTAATAGTAACAGCAAAAGATAAATATGACCAATTGAACCTGCAAGGTGTGCGCCAAACAAAAAAATGACTCGGTACATGTGTAAACATTGTAATATGGCTTTCCATAGCTGAAAATTGTGGCAATAATACCATATTTAATTGAATAATTAAAGTATTACAAACAACTGAAAAAAGTTTCATCTGATTTGAATTTGTGGTTTCACAGTTTTAGTACTTCTAGTAAGCTATTAAAGAAAAAATCAATTCTTCAAAAAAAATGCCGGGTACATGGGATAGTTTTACCTGATTTAGGCCAGGGTTGAAGTGTTAAAAGACTTATATTTATATTATTTAAATAATTTAATGGTAAATATTTTTATAATAAAGGTATTTCGTCAGTGCGAATATTATTTTTTGTCAGTTTACACGTAGACTGGACAGTATTTGTGTTGAATATGGTTAATGGTCGTGATAAGGGAATCCAATCCCGGGATCCCGTACAGTTTTCGATACATTTCAATCCCGGGATTAGAAGACACGATCCCATGTTGATTTTTCAAGCCGAGTGGCAGTTTACATTCTTTGCGATGAGACTTACCGCATGCAAAAACGTAATTGGATGCTAACATTGCTAACATATCAAATTTCCTTATCACATTTATTTGAATGCATTTTACAGCAGTAAATTTTTCGGTACCTTTGTTTTCTATATCTTCTTAATGAATTTTATCAGATATCAATCGCAGTGTTTTTCTTTTGTTCTATTAACATCAATTATGTAATAAAACACGTGTCAACTAAAACATATTTCGGTTAGCTTTCTATATGAACATTATGATACATATCAAAGAGGCGCACGCCGACTTCATGCGACTAAAGTCATCAATAACCGCATATAATTATGTCTAAATATTTTTTCGACTAATATTATTGCAAGAGTTGAAAATCAATTCTCACTTTTACTATTTCTATTGAATGTTCTTATTATTTTCACTGTAAAAAATGATCTTTCTACAAAAGCACTTGTCGCCGGATATGATAAATATAAATATATATTTTATTGGTTCTTTGCACAATGAAACCGTATACTAAATGGTGAAACAATTGATGATCTGGAATTAACTTCGGGCATATTTTAAAATAATACTAAAAGTACTAAGTGCAGTGATTTCCAACCTTAATGTTACTGCACCTCCCTTTGAAGAAAAAAAATCTTCGTGCGTCCCCATTCTTTATCTCATAAAGTAATAAAGATACGTTTTAAAGGGTAAATACATATTTTGGGTTGTTTGCGACTCCCTTTGCAATAGTCCACGCCTCCTCTAAGAAAGGCGCGCCTCCCAGGTTGGAAAGCGCTGACTTAGTGTTCTCTTAAGTACTCTTGCAATCTGAAGTAGGTAGATACTTTTTTCAGCTATCGACATTAATTATTTTAAGTTATATTGCGTATTTTTACATCATGTATGCATATTAAGTTCGTTTAATAATTATGATGGTGCATTAAAAGTTATTAAAAAATCCACTCATTCACCTGTACATCGCGAATATCTGAGATTATGAGAGCTTTTTGATAACATATTGGCAGCCCACAGCTGGTTATATAATATATAATAAATTGTTTAATTTATTTTTCACCAATATCATATACTTTTATTTCTTAAAAAATGTTCTGATCCCGGGATCAACATTTTGGCTCGGGATTGGATTCCCTAGTTGTGATGATAAAAATGTAGTAAGGTAAGGTTAGGTTTGGTTGGCAACATACAACTGGAATTGAGATATAACTTGAAAATACTATTGGATTGTTTTATATAAATACTGAAATCTGATATTAAATATTGTGAAAAGTGGATTAAAATACTGCCCAGATAAAAATAAAACAAGCATTTTTTAATATTTATTAATTGATACCGATAAAAGATAAAATCTGTTATACATTAAACTTGTCGATAAAATCCAATTATCCTAGTTTCAAGATATTAACCAAACGAATTTTGGGGTTTTGTTGCAAAATAAGTTAAATACGTGGTACGAATGATTTGATACAACGAAAAAGCAACATACATTTTGAAAAAATCTGTTAATCTATTCCGTGAATACAATGTATCTACAATGTATCTATTCCGGCGGTTTAGTATTGAAGAAAATCGTAAAACCCGTAACTTGTGCTGAAAATTCGTTTCATTACTGTTTTTTTTCCATTAGTGGTGGTAATAGGTGCAGAAGAGTTTTGAGATGCAAAATTTAAAATAAAAGTCGACCATGCTAGTTCGGTGGCAATAAAGGATTTTTTTTTACTTTGCATGGTCATTCAGATATCGATTAAATTTCTACTCATAGAAGCATTTCAATTGCATATATTTAATTTATATTGGTACACTTAATGTAGACCAACAAAATTTTGGGTAACTGCTCTAAAACGCACCTCCGTTTGTGGCTGGTACAACTTTGAGTATCCTGTAAAGATAAAGATTCGGTTGTGACTTGTGGATGATGTGACAAGTTTGGAAAAAAAACCAAAACAAAATATTGCGCACCATACCAATCATAATATATTCCTTCTTAACACACTGTGATAAAGTGTTACTTTATATTTGTGAGACTTTTTAGGTTATTGTCTCCAACATAATGAGTAACGTGGGGTGATCGAATAAGCGGTACGAACTCCCAGAGGTTTCGATCGCTCTATAGTGATCAGACGAAGATTGTCGTACTCGAAGAATGAGGTTGTCCCATATTTTATTTCCTGAAAAATAATATACGATTGAAGATAAGATTAACGTCAGTATTTGCTTATTTGTTATTATTCTTACCATTATTTGATTTGGATCAGTGATTTTCAAACATCAGTGATATCAAAATGGATTATATAATATGACAGAGATCAACAACCGCTGTTCCGTGGAACATTATTGTGCTGTTAAGCGATACTAGTTGCGCCGCTGTGCAATGCTTCATATAAAAAAGTTGACGATTTTATCCAATACTCTACCAACGTTCATTATTGTTTTCATCATGTGTATTTATCACAGTATCAAATAGCATAGCAAAAGGTTTTTCTGTGTATTACGTTTGGAAATATAATATTAATTGTGGTGTGCCTAAGATATCTGGGTAAAGTTTTGGTGTGTCATTGGTGATAAAAGGTTTCGAATCACTGTTATAGAGTACATATAATTTGACATTTCTCTGACGATGTCATTTTGTGTGACAGTGATAATAATCAGATGGGATATAATGATTTTTTTTTTACTATCAAGATATTGTTTTGTAGAATGATAATACACATTTAAGATTAAGTGATGCCATATCACACTTGAAACAGGTCATCTGTTGAAATTTTACAATTACACTATCAAGTAATTTTAATACAAACGAGTAGTTTGGAAACATAAATATTTTTATTTTTATTAGGCTTAGATTTACTATGTCACTTTTAATGCATTTTCATGTCAAGTTAAAATCAAACTAATTTTTAAATATAACTGCAAAACAATAACTCAACCCCTCTTTCAGACAAGGTAATGTATTTGGATGATGGAAGAAAAGTAGTAGTAAATCACATTTTCTCTACGTCTCGTTGTCAGTTCCGGAATTGATGAATAAAAATGATTAAACTTTTGAAGTAGATTGATAATATAATTTATGAAAAGGTCCATCTAGGCCCTAGATGGACTCCCTATATTCTAGCGAGTCGAATCCTAAGCCGCACAACCGAGAAGGGTGAAAACACTAGGGCAGTAGAGGAAAACCTGCGGCCTCTTGGCTACTCTGATGAGGCCTTTTGACTTGATCAACATATTTACTTTGATCAAAAATTTTTACGCAAGCGTTTGGAAAAACCTATTATATGTTCGACAGTCGAAAAAGGGGGGGGGGGGGTTGTCAACGTTTTTTTTAACTGCGCCTCAATGTTGAATCAGATAAATGAATGTGGCCTTTAGAAATGAAAAGATTTACCACCCTGCACTAGGATGTTAACACTAATTGGCAACAGACACCAACTTCAATATAAACAGTTTACGTAATAATACATAATGAATTTTTTTTTATTGAATACATTACAAATAATAAATTTTATCTGACTTATTTTTGCAAAAATACATTGTAGCAAGAATGTGGAGCTGAAGAAAAAATAAATATTTTTTTTTAAAAAAAACGTGAAAATTAAATTTGAACATTTAATGTTTTGATACAAAAATAGTCAATTTTGATAAAAAAATAAAATTATATGGGTAATACGTAAATTAAATTGTAGAACGATGGAATATGCGCCATTGTGGTTAAAATAATACTTTTTGAAAAACCTATAAAATATGCATTAAGTACAAAGAATTAAACCTTTTAAACATAACATATTTTAAGTTCATATAAAGGCGTTTGAGTATTTTTAATCTAAATCAGTTTGCAATTTCATAATTTCATTGACTAACAATTTACTAACGTATGTATAATGTATTTGATATTCAATAGATGCACCTGAATTGCATATTAATTTTAAAAGACAATGATGCTAGAAACATTACGCGACTTTGACGCGAATCGAAGCCGTGACCTTCCAGTTGATGGACGTTGCCAAAATAATATTTGGTGAGGTACGCAATTGGGCGGTAAAGACTTTTTGCAAGTTGTTGTGACATTTTGTTTTAAAAAAACGACATAAATATCCATATTATGTTGATATATTTGGACGATAACCTAAATTTTTATGATTATTTTGAATGTTTTTTTTTCACTTATTAAAACTAACAAATTTATTAATTTTAATACATATATTGAAATTGGATTTTTAAAGCGTTACCGCCACTATATGATCAGAAATTTATATTTTTCATTGAACTGTCTATGACACGAAAAAATCGCTTGTTTTTTATATTTTAAAATATTACGAAAAACAGTTGCCTATCTTCTGAAATCATATATTTTTCTTAATAATGCAGAACGGATTCATTTATGTAATGACTGATTAAGCACTTGGGAGACCCCAAGCGTAATAAAATTTGAAGGCCCTGTGTTTCTAGTTAATAAAACTGAATTACAAATATTATATGGATTTAATAGAATATATGCTATTTTGAGCGCGCGCCTCGCTTGTGGGTAATCCGCCACTGCATTTATTTATGTACAATTTATAATATAATTAAATTGAATTTATTGGAGTATTGAAGTTGAAAACGAGAGATACAATGCAGTTGTAACATTATACAGATATTTCGATTAGAGAAATTTCATTTAACGTGTTTTATTACTAAACATGTATCCCATATAATTTTAATGTCATATTTTCCAAATAAAAAATTGCGACAGAGATCTGAATCCATATTTTGAGTTTGCTTATAATCAATCACAAGTCACAAGTCAGTTCTCGAAAGATTTGATTACAGCAGGACGCACCATTTGTTGCTCAATGTTCAGTGTTGCAAAATAATATAATACAAACATAATATGACGACGAGTACTGAAAAGATAGTGACAAAGCCAAATAAAGCATGGCCGCAAATTATGGCGGTAATGAGTTGTGAGTAAAAATTGAAATGATATAAATTACTCATGTATAAGTTATCAAAGTGAAGTTAATTAATTATTTCCACACCAACGGACTGTTTGATAATATTTAAATGTCCTTTTGGATTGGAAAAAAGTGACAGAAATAAAAAAAAGTTGAATATTCTTTACAATAATAAATGTTAACGCTAAAACAGGAATACCAAAGCAATTTATGATATTGTAAATAAATCAGTTATTTTTTATGGAATAAAAAATCAAAATGTATCATTGATTAAAAATTGTAATTGGCAATATCGCGTTATTTGTTTATGTATTCTAATTACTTTATAGTAAAAAATAACATATTTCAATCCGATACTCACCTGTGGAAAGATGGCAAAACATTAATATAGATACTCAATAAACATTTATACTACATTTATTTAGACACTTCTATTAACCATTTTTCTTAAAGACAGAATTGAGTGAATGATGGTGACCAAAATGAAAACAGTTACCTATCTTAGTTCGTAAAAATTTTGACTGACTTATTCAGCAAGCAACACAAGTCTTGCTATTTGTAGAATTTACAAAACGTGTTTTTACATAAATTCATTAAGAAGAACCAAATCCCATTTAACCTGTAAACAAAATATTTCAAAATAATTCAAAAAAATATTTTATTTTATTTTATAGCAGTGATTAATATTATTTATTAGGCATGGACTTCAAGTATTGAAAAAATACATTTAAAGATTAAGATTTACGATTATATGTGTGAGGTTATGAATAATACACAAGTTTGTGGTGCGGTAGATAAGAAATATTTTCGAAAAAAACAAAAAAAAAGTTGATAATATATTTTTTGCAATATTATAATAAAAGTACAATGTACAGGGAACAGTCCAATCAATTAGGTGAAATGTTTCATTAACTTTAAAATACTATTATTTGGGTAAATTCGTAAATAGGTTCAAATTAACATTTGGCAGTGTCGAATGACACAGATGTTTTCAGATTTTTGAAAAATTGTTTGACATGTATTTTATTTATGGAGTGTAAATAAGTCGATTTATTCTAGAAGAATTATTATTATCCCATGAACAACTAATCAAATAGTGAAATGAAAAAAATAAATATATGTTATTGGCCGTATCGGATACTTTATGAGTCAATGCTCTTAAATATTCTTCTACCATAATAATTATTTTTCAATAAACGTATAAATTTTTAACCCAAGAAAAGGATGTTACCGATATTTTTATACTCCTCCATCAGATATTTATCTCCATCTCTATTAAACTCTGAAAATGGGTTTTGAAGAAAACTATGAGCAAGTCTGGTCTTTCCGAAATAATTCTTTCACGAACCTCTCCAAAATAAAAGGTTAAGAAACTGAGAACGTAGATGATTAAAAAAAGTGTTCACCATTAGAGCTATGTATCGTCGTACAATAAATTGTTATTTTTAGATTTAACTTTAAATACATTATTATTATATAAGTTATAAGGTATTTCGAAGCGTTTCATGTTTTTTTACTTATCAGTAGCGTCATATGAGTTTTTGTCAAAAAATTTTGATTAAATAAACGAATTGATAAAATTCGCATAATAAATTAAAAAATATTTAAATGAATTTGTTTCATGCAACTTTATCGCGAGACGAAGCACAGTTCGTAAAGTAAAACATATAAATAAACACACGCTTATCTTATTTTTTAAAATTACATTCAAATATATATGTCATATGAATATACATAATTGATAGCAGTTAAAAATTACAATCTTATTAGAAATATATATATAAAAAAATATGATTTTAAGTTTAATTATACGAGAGCAAGTACAGTAAAATTTCGTCCAGCATTTAAAATTTGCATTCTCGCGATAACCCTGTGATAACAAAATGCCCCTAGCTGTCGGCAGTATGCATATACTAGTGACGCCACTTGAATAATTATCTTAGAAATATCCAACGGCATTTTCCGGCAATATATTGGTTATGACTAATAAAAGTTGTTTGTCACTTTGCAGGTTACATGTGTCAATTTTCAACTGGCTGTACTGTTGGATGGATTTCCCCTTCGTTGATTAAGCTACAGGATCCTAATTCACCGATTCCAACGAGCCTGAGCCAAGGATCCACGATAGCTTCCATTACGGTCATTGGTGGCGTAATTGCTCCAATCCTGTTCGCATACAAAATGGACAAAATCGGCCGTAAATGGATGGCGTTCTTTGCTTGTGCGTTCTTTGCGCTATCGTGGGTAACTTTGATTTTCTCAACCGAAGTATGGCACATATACATTGCGAGAATATTTGTCGGTTTCGGCAATGGGTACACGTTTGGAATCGTTCCTATGTACATAGGAGAAGTATCCGAAAAGCACCTGAGAAGTTGGATCAGCATTGGAGCGACGATATTATCATTACTCGGTTCACTTACGTTCTATTCTGTAGGACCGTACATAGAATTTCAGACCATGAATATTATTGGACTAATATTTCCACTTATTGGCATTTTAGCTTTTACTTGGATGCCAGAATCTCCATATCACTTAGTAAGACAAGGCCAAAGAGATGAAGCTGTAAAAGTTATGATGAGGATAAGAGGACACATTGATTGTGAAAATGTCGAAGAAGAGATGGCTATAATTGATAAGTTTGTAGAAATGAGCCCAAAACGACCATACAAAGAAATTGTCAAAGAATTAGGGCAGCGAAGTAATCTGATGGCCATTGCTATCCTTACTCTGGTTATGGTTTCTCAGCAGTTTAGCGGATTACCTACATTAAAAACATATTTCCATATAATTATCATTGAAACAGAAACGCCCCTCGATCCCGATATAACTGTCATTGTAGTGGAAGTAATCGGTATTTTGGTGACATTATCAGCTATGTTTTTTGTCGAAAAATATGGGAGAAAATTTTTGTTTCTTGTTTCATCTGCGGGAAGTATTGTCAGTTCATTTGTGACAGGTTTGTACTTTATGTTAAAAAGCGAGGACATAATTGGAAAAGAATTCTCATGGATGGCTCTATCGGGATTATTTAGTCTGCAAGTGTTCACTAGTTTCGGTCTTTCCCCTATACCAACCATCATAGCAAGTGAAATGAGTTCTGCCAGTATAAGATCGTGGTTCGGAGGATATAAATCGATCACACTGTCGATATTTAACGCTATCAGTTCTAAGGTATTCCAAATAATTAAAGATGGGATAGGTGCGCAGTATGCCTTTTGGATGTTTTGTTTGATACTGTTGGTATGCTGGGTATTATTGTTTATAATAATGCCAGAAACCAAAGGTAAAACCTTCCCAGAAATACAAGAAAAATTAGCTAAAAGACGAAACAAGCCCGAGAAAATAGCTATTGAAAATATGAAATAAAAGTATTATTAGAAAAACATCACATTATTTTGGGGGGATATCAAGAGATCCTGATAATTTATCGCGTGTTAACCAAAATGTGCGAAGACATTTGTTACTAAAATTACGAAGATAAACATTATTTATTCTTAGAATAATCATATGTAAATAGTATTTAAAATATGTCTTATCGATGACTCATCAAAACGTTAATTTATGTCAAGAAATGACAGATTTTAAAATAAAGTATGTCAATGTTTCAAGCACCAAAGAGATGTAATATACTCCCAAACTTCGATTTACGCGATGGAATAATAGAATAATAGGTTCCTGAATATTCATTTTTTAAAATGAGTCTCATGTTCCGTAGAAAATAAGTGGATATGTTCTAGAAAAAACGTGTTAAAATTATGAATCAGTATAGATTGGTAGAAAATGCGAACGAAAAGGTATTTATTGTTTTTACACATGATATTAAAAAAATAATTTATCGCCACTTTAACTACGCTCAATTTAAGTTACCTTTGTTTCCTTACTGGTCACTCTCGTTGTCACTGTGTATTCACATCGTGGAACAATCACTGGATATCATTACTATTGTTCATTTCTTTGTGAACTTATTTGGATTATTCTATACAATGATTTATTTACAAGTACTCTTGTAAACTTTTGAAAACAGAGAACTTTTATAGGTTAGGTAATTTAATTGATTTGGTTGAGTATCGCGAAAATTGATAATATAAATAATATAAAGGAAGGAAAGTGAGTGTACAGAAATGTATCACATAGAACATTTTTGCATACTCACTTTTGTTCATTTTTTTGTACTTGGTGCTTGTTTTTATTCTGTATTCAAATGTGGTTTTTGTGGAAAGTTTCTCGGAAAACTGAACGATTGTATATTTTTCTCTGCTTTGATGTCGCTGACGAGAAAAAGTCAAACATAAGTCGTCCATTTATTATGTTAGATCAATATTTTTTCACGAATGAGAACAGATAACTTAAATTTATAGCTATCGAATACTTTTTCTTAAGTGATGTAGTGGTTATTCAAAAGTTAAATTATACACTGTTGACAAAAATAGAACTTTATTTTAAAAAAAAATTTTAATGAAGCAAAAATAGAATGCAGAAAAATAAACATAAAGCTTATTCTGTGATGATAATAATAACACGGTGATTGAAAATCAATAATTTTGTTTCCTGATATCTAAAAAAGTGTGATTCTTTGCAATTATTTTCTATTTTTAAATAAAGATTTTTGCACAGTACATTCGTGGTGAAAAGGCAACTTTTTAGTTCTATTGCTACAAAATTCATCGCGTTTCGAAATTTAGCTCATTTCTGTGATTTAATTTTTAAGTAAATTTAACTATTAAAAAAATATCATTCTAATATTTTCTGTTATATTGTTAAGTAATTATTGTAAAATTGCAATTTAATTACTGTTTATTTAATAAAAACATGAATTACATTACAATGCTTTTTTTATTTACATATATTCGATTTTCAGTTATTACACATTATTAGCCGAAAATATAAGCCGTGGTGGATCGAGGAGAGAGTTGGAAAGAAGATTTTAGAACTTTAAAAAATCTTTCACTGGTAATTTACCTGTTTATTTCGCATATATCGTTAAATTATATGTTTTGGATAATTTAAGTTAAAAAACGTATTTTTAACTATATGGACTTTAAATATAGTTAATCTCAATAGATGTTTTATGTAAAATATAAGCAGTGGTGTGCTGCTAAAATTTGAATAACCTGCTCGCACCTTGATCAGCGAATTTCCGAATCCAAAAACCTAGGAATTTGCCGATTTGCCTGAAATATCAGTGTGACTCGTTTTTTTTTTTCATTTTTAGCTCTCCCGAAAATATTCGGATCCAAAATCACAGATATTTACTAATATACTAATAACTTTGACGGGCTTAGAAACCGGCTATCCGAACCGAGATTTCTTTAGGAACCGGCTCGCAAGAGCCAGTGCGAACCCATAGCAGCACACTACTGAATTTAATAACTGTATATATCAATTAAACTCTTATGCACAATAAATAAATACATATTATTTTTTTTCGGTTTTTTTCAAACTATTGTAATCATTTTTTACTATAACGTCAACTTTTATTATTATTTCAACATAATTAAAAAATATATTTGGGAAGTTTACTACCAAATTTATTAAAAAGTAGTATTTATTTTAAAAGTATATTCTTAAATTATTCATCTTTTTAAGATAGTAGTGTAAATGTCGAAAGCATGAACGTTTATTTCAATATTCATTATTGTCGGTTTACAGGCAAAAAGCGATAAGCCAAAAAACTCTATTTTGAGATAGTCCTAATTTTTAATAATCATGACATTTTAAGATCATTATTTATACATTTTAACTATAACTTATCGTTCACAAAACTTTATAAAATTCTATATTGATAACTAATTCGATTTACATATTCAAAAGCTTTGCCAAAAATAATTTTAATCGGAATTGACTTTATCACTTATGTTTTGGTGTTTATTTGCCTATCGTTTTTACTTTAAAGCAGTATATATGCATAAAAATTAGAAATATTATGTAAGAAACGTTGGCATAGATTCTAATGGAACCATTAGACGATTTAAAATACACAGTAATATTTTTAATTTAATTCATATCTATTATTAGTTCATCCATTAAAAAGTGTTTGTTATGCTTACTTCTGATGTTAACGTAGTGCGAAAAAATGTATTCATAGTCAATCTTTTTGATCAATTTAGACACGAGCCAATATTTATACGAAAGCTGTGATTTTTTCGCACTGGGTAAAAACATTTTTACTCAAACAAAACGATGGTTGAGGCCCAATAAAAAGTATCGGGACTTATATTCATGGTCAGCCTGTATTATATCTGTTTAAAAAAAAAAAACAAAATTTTAAACAAATTTAATTATAAATAAAAAAGTCTTCATTTGAAATATTTGCTAGTATCGATACAATGCGATGACAAAGTTGTTAAAGAATTATTATTTTCGATGGTTTTGAATTGATTTGTAAAAAATATTTTGTCATATGTAAATGTAAATATGTAAATCACATGAAATTTCAAAGACCTACAGAAATTGAAATTGTTTGTGTGGCTAATTTCCTAATTGATTGAATGAAATAAATATCGAACCATTGATGAAATGAATCCAGAACGCCATCAATAAGAACGCCGCTGGCTACCTGTTAAACTGTTAGTGGAATTTAATAATAAGGAATACTTAGCTGAACTGGCATGTCCTAAAAATCCTATTAAACAATATTTTATCAATTACACGAATGTTGGTAAAAAAACTCACTAAACAATTTGTCGCTGTATAGTGTAAACCAGTGAGGGCAAACCTTTGTGAGGAATGGACAAAATTTTGCACATTTTTTTGAATATCAGCCCTTGGGTCACTAAGTTAGTGGCGTCACATGAAAGTAGGAGGAGTGGAAGCCTTCGTAGGCCAGTGTCTGACCCGCGGGTCATAGGTTCACCATCACTGGTGTAGACTGTTGCACTCATCCGTATACGTAATACTTTTTGCAAGCTATGTTTATTGGGAAAAGAGAGTACATTTGTATTTTCCATTACTAAATGTCATTAACCGATAATCAATAAACAATAAAAACGTTTAGTGGTATTGAGATGTAAAATTCTAATTCATTTTATAGATTTTATCCGTATTTTTTGCAGAAAAACATTCCATGTATTATAAAAAAATATCTGGTATTGCAAGAGAACACCTCTGAGCCTTTGTGGATTTATTGGAAGTCTTAAAATAACTATAGGAGTTTCAACACAATAATTCAAATTTCAAATTAGAGCAGTACATACATCAATGATGTCAATTATTATATATTGTAATTTATTGAGTATGACTTTGTTTCTGTGTATACAACCGATGATTCAAACCATAATGAAATAAAATAGTACACAAGTTGATGTGTAGATGTCAGTCAACAAAGATATTTCTAAGATTCTGAAAAATTCAATGCTGTAGGTATGTAGTTAATTCTCTAAGTACGTTTTTGTCGAGAGTAACTAACTGCAAAAAGCATTTCAATGAGAAAACGAAATTTAAGATAGCTATTATAACATAAACATTTTTTATCAATTATTTCGATCATAATTAAAATTTCATTAAAGGCGGACAAAAAATGTCACTGTTTTTATTTTAATCATGCTGCAGATTTTTCAAGTTAAACTGCTATTTTAAAAATATGTATCCCTTTAATTAAAAATGTAAAACACTTTCATTAAACGCATTTTTATTTTCTAAAATACACATAACACATTATCATTTTGATGACCCTTTTCGGCGATTTTCATATTGAAAGTAATTAGTTTTATTGAATATTTTCATAAAAAAGGAGACTTTATTTTCATTAAAATAACAAAGTAATTGCTTTGAAATTGCTTTTCCATAGTGTTGAAAAATAAATAAAATATAATTTAAAAAAGTCTAAAAGTTTCACAAATTTATTATTGATACTATAGCATGATACTAAAAAACGACGCTGCAACATAATTTAATGCCAATTTACTTAAAGTAATTCATTGAATTGAAATTATCGTTCTATTTTACTTGAAATGCATTTTTAAAGTGCATTCGAAACAGGGTATTGAATTGAAATGTACAATGACGGAAATTCAATTACCGTAAATCCAATCACGCAACGTTCTTTACAATACATCGGGGGTCGGCAACCTGCGGCCCGCGATGCGTCGTTGTGTGGCCCGCAAGGTTCTCTAGATTAAAAAAAATGTCTACACAAGTCATTACAGTGTAATGACATATGACCTAAGTGCGGCCCTCATTAACCATACGAAACAAATTTGGCAATTTTACAACAAAAGGTTGCAGACCCTTGCACTAAATTATCCACATATCGCAAGACAAATGGGTCCTGCAGCTTCTATAAACGACTCATTCATATTTTTTTCAGTAATTGTGGACTAAATATGAATATATTGATTGATTTATTAATACACGTTTATAGAAAAATATATATAACTAGTTAGAAAAAGAATTTGGATGTATAAAAAAGGTCACGACTTTGCAATCATACTTCTCTAGACAAGAAAAGCTCAAAAAGATAAATATAAAACGATATAAAGTTTAATTAAATAGTCTGATAAATTCATCATTATTGGACTTGATTTCTTTGAAAAGCGCCAAGAAATGCTTTTACAACAATTGATTGATTCTAAGATAATATAATTTACATTTTTAAAAAAAATATAAGATACATAGTTTTTTCGTGATTTCTAATGATGTCTTTTTACTAGGTAAATTTATATGATGTATATTGATTCAAATTTTAAAAATGTAAAAATAATATTGAAACTTATATTATAATATTAAAGCTGATTTAAAAATCTAATTATAAAAAAACGTGGTGATATCACATAATTTAGAGATTCAATTTGTGAATTCGAAAGAATACACTAAGACTAAAAACCATATTAATGGTTTGTTAAAATCATGGTTGTGGAGCCAGAGTTGAAAAAATCGTACGAATCAGACCATTAAAAAAAAATTAATGATGTACATATATTCAAACCGCAATAATCCATAATGTTGCAACTGCAAACTAAGCTGACTACATATGGTCTGATGGTATACATATATAAATGTATAAATTACAATGAAATGGTTGAAAAAAAATTTAGGATCGGACTCGGAGTCGTTTTTTATTATGTTAAGGGTGGAGTCGGAGTTGTCTTTTTTTGTACACGACTCCACAGCCTTGGTAAAAAGTTTAAATTTTTTAAACAACACGGTTATGTTTACTGGTGAAATTTTCAAATTAAATATTATTATAATTCTGTTTTACTGGATATACATATGTAAATGTAAATGGAATCATAATAATGCAATTATGATTTATTATTTTCGTAAATGAAAAAAAAGTTTAATAGAAAAATAATAATCTTTTCAGAAAGAAACATAAATATTGATAAAAAATAAAGTGTTGTACAGCAAAAGGTATTAAATTGAATAAAGTCCCAGGTGCTTAGAAAAAAACCTTCAACGTGAAACTAATTACGAAAGATGCTTCTTTGGAGATCCACAGATGAGAACTGGAATATTATAAAATCAATTTTATTTTTAAATATTCATAGGTACTCATACGTCCATCCAATTAATATGTTTATTGTTCTTACATAAAATGAATATTTGGAATAGTAAGGTCTCTACCAAAACAATTTATTTAGAGAGTGTAATTTTGAGTTGTTTAAAAGCCCCAAATAAAAAAATAATAAGGAATTTTTATTGATTATACAGAAATTTGCTAATGAAAAAGACTTTTTTTGTTTCATAAAAATAAACTCAAACTGATGTCGAATGATAAATTGGAATTTAATATTTGACAATAATTATAAAACACATGTCGGTTTCAATGGATTCAGTGGAAGCATTGTAGATTTAAAAAAAATGTTTTGTGTAACTAGATGTGATGGGTACAACGTTACTAGGAATTGAAATAACGGTATTACTAAAATTGAGATCCCGGTATTTATATTTTTGCTAAACCAGATATATCGGTTTTGAAAATATAAAAATACCGGTATTTTGGTATTGAAAATATGATCTAAATCGATTTTTAAGTAGAAGTAGAGTATAAAAACCATGAAAAATTATGTAAACTGTATGCGACGAAGCGAAACTATTACTTCTATCACTAGCAACATTATCAGGAACACATAAGTAGAAATCTGTCAAAATAGTCCAAGTAAATACATAATAAAATTGAAAAAATAGATTTAAAATGTTTCAAATAAAAATATAGTTATTTGAAAATGGTGCTCTCCAAATCCACATCTGCCGTATACAAAACAAGATGTTGGAACGAATGTATTTCCTCAAAGCTGCTCTCACTACCAGAAATTGAAGCAATTAATCAGTGACAACTAAGAAAAAACGTCCCTACATATATTTTCCTTTTTGTTTTGTTGTTTCGGGAGATCGGCTTCAGTATGAATTGGGATTACTAATAATGGCTCTTTTGAAAGTATTTTCCAGGCTTCTATGTTAAATCACATGATAAGAAATATCTAATTTAAGACATATCTATATTACACACTGTTACAGGTTATTATGAATTTCAGCATTTCAACACGAAATATGTTTTTTTTTTAAATATAAAATTAAATTGATTTAAAAACATATTCAAATAAAATTTACAAGTAAACATTGAGAGGTTTTTCTCGTTAAGAAAGCATTCTCAATTGAAGTATTTCCAATCATTTACTAAAATTTCTGTGAACTTGATATTTTAACTATGTATATTGTAATATTAGTTGTTTTTAATTATGAATTGCATTTCTAATACCACGAAAAATTGATCTTAAATATGAAATGACCAGTTATAAATATTTATTTCATCGATTGTAATACGTATCGCTTCTTATCAATTACTTATTCATGGGTTTGTCCATATAATTATTGAACATTGAAGAAATATATAAATCACCAAAATTATGCACGTTTATTTACTCTCCATAATTGATATTTTTTTGGTAATAATATAATTCGTCGCAATATGATAGAGGTAAAAATATGTTTTTCAAATATCATAAGCCATCGTTTTTAACACCCGGTGCTCGTGAATTGTGTATTCTAGAACATTGTTTTTAACGGTGGGCCATGTGTCCCCCCAGGGGGGCACAGCGTGTTCTAAGGGAGCCACAAAGATTTATTTTTTTGTTTTGGGGAGCCACAACACAGTTTAAGGGTGCCACGGGTATTGATAAAACGATACAGGGAAGAGCATAATGGCGGACGCCACGCAGCTATTTTTTGTAAATCCGTAAATAAAATAAATTACTGGCATTCTAGATTAGAAAATCTCAGAAGAGCTATAAAAATGGTGGGTTTTTGAAATTATAATTTTCATGGGAAAACAAAACAATGGTATGGAGGGCACAGAAAAATAAAGACACTCAAAAGGGGCAATGCTCTCAAAAAGGTTGAGAAAAACTGTTCTAGAACACTATATAGAATTTTGTAAACGTATTCCAAAATCATATGCGGAGAGAGTAGAGAATCGATATTGTATTTTAGAATGAAATCTTTGACACGTAACATCTGTCATCTTCACACCAAATACAATTAGATTATATTTCATTACATTGATTAATGCTCCCATTGCCAGATAGCGTTTGCATTGACATACATATAAAGTAACACGAGAAATCCTATAACGTCGTTCTAATATTTCATTTTCTTGATTTTAGTGTAAGAGTATGTCTCGCCTTAGAATAATTTCTTGTTTGTGAAAATATTTACGAGATAATCTGTGAAGGGATCGCCAAATTCTTATAATTCTAATCGTGAAATTACCACACAAGCTAAATTTTAAATCTAAAAGCAGTAATGATATGAAAATAAAATGACGTGATGCAGATAAAAATACAACGAATCTTGTCCGTTTTCTAAAAATCATCTAACACAAAAAAAATTACGAAAACATAAACTTTACGTGTATTGATAACTAAAAATAACATATAAAGAAAACTTAGAAATTATAAAATTAGTTAATTAATCATTTTGCACATTGATGGCAGTGAACAATTATTAACTACGAAGTGTACATTTTATGTGTGATGCTCAGATTCAAAACAGATGTTGATAATAATGAAGTAATTTGTAGATAAGTCATCGTATCGATAAATACGGCAACATTTATTTACATGTAAAGCCGTATTTTTTTGTAAATATTACTGTTGTAAATATTACTGTTCTTCGAAACTTTTTAAATTACTTGAAAAGTTATACCAATCCAAACCTATTTCATAGTGAAATAATATGTAAAAAAGCATTTAATGAAAAAAATGAGCTATTCTATAATACTTTACATCTATTATAACGATTACTAGATTATTCGAAAATGAATGAACTATTTTTAATTTTACGGAATAAATTACTTACACAAATAGGAGTCCTTGAATTTGATCAAAAATATGAAAAGAAAATGATAACAAGGACAATGTTATAACTGTTAATTTTAACATCACCAGAAATAATCCATTTAATAAAGACGATTTGATAGTATAACTGTGCCAAGGTTTTATAAAGAGTTTCATCTCTACGCGATTTAAGAGCGCTTGTGTGGTTGAAAACGGTAAAAAAACAAAACAATTACTACATATTACTTTTGTATCTATTTAAAGTCCCGGATAGAATTATGCTTGTGAAGATTTTTTAACAACCATGGTGGGTAATTTTAGCCCAAGCTATTTGTTGAGAATTGATTGTATGTCAGCAACTCAACGCATAATGTTTTGAAGATGAAGACTATTAGTAATAAGCCAATCACTCTCACTACGCTATTAGATAAAGCGAGAAAAAAGTTGCATCGAATGGAATTTAAAGCAATACATCTATTGAAAAATTATCGTCTAAAAATTAAGTTAAGAGATTTAAGCCTTTTCCCAAGCAACCGAATCAGTTATTTTGCAAATAAAAATAATTTACCAAAACACATTTGATACATGCAACTTTTTTCAGGAGTTTATTATTTTTGTAATATTTTTCAACGCTTATAAAAAAATCCTCTATCGATAAAAATAGCGTACAATTGAATATATATTTAACAAATTTTCACTTTCGTTCATAAATATATTCTGTAGGATATTAAAAAAAGGATAAATAATGTATTTTAATGTACTGAGATTAAGGTTAGGCAAAATATTATTTAAATTTTGACCCGTAAACTTTATTATCATAATTTAATTTGATTTATTGAATTTTTTAATAAAACCATGACAATTGGAAGACTATGTCTTACTTGAAAGGTTTTTTCAATTGTATTTGATTTAAACTTAAGTCTGTATTATATTGTAAAACACTAGCTTAACAAAGTCATGCTTATGTACATATAACATTATCTTAACATTTTTTAATTTTTTTAGATTGAAAAAAATGACATAATGATGATAAATTACCACTCATCTTATTTAAAGAACATATTTCTATGAAAGAACATATTAAGTCGAAACTTATCAAACAAATATTATAATAGCTGCTTTATGATTAATGGTCCCCACCGAAGGTATTTTTTTTAGTTTGTTACAAAAATACTTTCAAAACTTATTTTTTACGTCGAACTGAAAAATAATAATTTAAATGCTACTGATAAAGTCAAGTAATTTTTTGAAATATATTTTTCAATCTCTTAATTTATTTATCGAGCCATTTAAGTAAATATTGTTATTTAAGAAAAAGTCTTCTAGCAGACAAGAACGTATCATATTATCAAATATATAAAAAAAACAAAATTATAAAAAGTTTTCGTTGGAAGGACGCATGAAAAATCTTGACATTTTCTTTTCGTGCATGTTTTTTCAATGTGCTTGGTTTACACAGTTCATCTTAGTTTTGACAAACGTTTTTTTTTACATATTTCTTAAATAATTTGCTTTGGACTAGATTTTTTTTTTGGATATCAAATTTATGGAGCTTTAAGTACCAGGACGCGCCAGCGTCAAGGTTCTTCCAATCTCCTTCATCGATAAAGTTTTTGAAAAATTATAAATTGCATCCCCCTACCATCGTTTGCAGACGGAAGGGCGCGATCACTACAGAGATAAGAAGTTCATGGGATCTCCATATGCATTATTTTGCAAATCACATTCCATATGCTTCCTCCATACTTTATCCGTACATGTACACACACATGCACATAGATACATACACACATACAGTACACAAGGAAATTAAACAAAGAAAGTCATTTTCGTGATGCTAAATTCGTTCTTAAATTGACAATATTAGACGACATAAGATCTATGAAGGGTCGTCGAGCAGAACTGCTCTGGGTCTAAAACGATTCTCAGGCAGTGGATTTGAAAAAATTTGATACTATTGGAATGGTTTTGAGCTCTGTTTTATAATTTATGAATGTACTGTAATAAATGTACCTAAATGGTTTTATTTATATACTAACACACCAGGAAACCTTTGCATCGTCGGCTCGCATAATATGTTGGCGTGCTAACGTTGCCGCCCCGCCCCGTAAATGATTTTTGAAAGAAAAAAATATATTATAGTTCTGACGATAGCAAGATGTTGGAATAGCTATTAGCTATCAAATATGTTTTATATTTTTTGTGGAGATTAGTGTTGTATATTTTCATGTCGAGTAAAATAATGAATAATTATTAAACAACGTGTATTTTAACGTAGATCCTTTAAATCCTTTGTGAATTGGACCTACATGGCCGAAAGCCATTTAATAAAGTAAATATAAATAATAGAGTGATCATTAATAGATTTAACTTCGCTGTTATGAGGTAACATTAAACAACTTTATTTGTGTTTTTTTTCTATGAGATTTGGTTTTTAATACGTCAAACTCAAGCATAACCAAGCTTCATTTCCCGCTGTAATTCACTTCATGAATAAGTGATATGCTATCGCTTGATATTTACAGAATGCAATCATTTCCAGCGTTACGTAGTCTCGATGCATTTTATTGCGGTCGACTTGATATATAAAAGTGAAACGGTGCGGATGCTCAACACATTACCACAATGGAAAATCGATCGCGTGAAAATTAAGATACAAAAATGCCTTTCAAAAATTCCAAATATAATGTAAAATAATATAAAAACAGATTTTCAAGAAATTATATTCAAAATTCTAGCAACACGGGGTTAGCATCGCTATCCTAGAATTTTTGCAACGAAAACGCCATGACAGTCGTGTTAAAAAATCCGATAATGTTTATTAAACATTTTTTGTATACTTTATCTAAAGATTTCAGTATCATATAGTGAAATTTTCTTTATTAAGTAATCTTATTTGTTTACGGAAAATAAAACTATGTATAAACATAATTTTAAAACTTTTATCTAAACGCTTTTTCTTGATTTTTAGAATTGCTAGTAAAAGAGAGAAAGAAGCTGAAAATTATTATTACTTATGAGCCGGAGGTCGAATGTAATTGAATAATGGGTGATGGAAATTTTAGGGTCAACCAAGATTTATCCTTAGTAGACGCAATTCACGATTATTAAAGTAAATTGGGTGATGCCAGTTGATGGATTGCTAAAGATAGACGAATAAATTATATCACTAATGTTTTGATTTGATTATTTTTTGGTAAATCGAAAATTGTGATTCTCATTGATAATATTGTAAATGTATAAATTGAGATTTAAAATGTACACGACCCTGGATTGGTCAAAATACCGGGTACAGGCAGGTATCAACAATTAAGATTCTGGATTGGAGAAGGAATTTATATTTTAGAAAACTATTTTGGAATATTTTCGGGTCATTAGACAAGTAGGTCAAATAATTCATCATGCACGGATGAATAATGTTAATTTGCTATTACCTGTTAGGCTTAAGCAGTGAGTGGATGATATAATTTTGTATAAACACTCTTTTTTACACGGCTTGGAAATAACACGGTTCACTCAAAAGAACAATTAATATATTTTTTACTCGAATACGTTGTTCTAATACGATTCCCAGACACAAAAAACACAAAAGCAGCTAACGGATTTTCTAATAACAAAAAATTCAACAAAAAAGGCTTTATTAGATTATACGTCTCGGATATTTCAAGGGATGAAAGCGAGTTATGCCCAGTCAATAAAAATCTTCGTAAATAATCAAACAGCGATACAAAGTATTATTTTTTTTGTAATAAAATACATATCATGAATAATAAACAATTTATGTAATTTACTTAATTATTACCTTTTTTCACACGATTTTATATACGACAGTTGTTTGTTGTTTTCGAAGAAAATGTGAGATTCAGAATGGGTTTGGGTAATATATAATTGTATGTCATAAAAATGTATTTGACAAATTATTTTTTAAAGCTGCCTTGATATTCAAGTAAGTGAATTTTTAATAAACTCTTTTAAACCTTAAAAACCTCTCACCCGTGTTGAATTATTTCATAATAATAAAGCTTAAGAGTTAACCAGTCGCATTAAAACGCAGGATATATTATGTTTCAACTCGCTATCCGAAAAAGAAACGTTTGATTTTTGGTCAATGGAGAGTTAATTTGGATAAACATTATGTAAACCTTATTAATAATCTGTAAAGTTTCTAATCTCTTCTAGAGCGATACATTAAAAATGTATACAATTTATATATTTATATATTTTAAGAAGAAGAAAATAAATGAAATATTAACATATAAACATCGTATTCTGTTATTTGAAATGACATTTTTTTGTCAGCTTCTAATTTTATAGTATTTTTTTACAGTTCAGACGGAATACATATGTGTGTGTAATATTAAATTTTTAAATATTTTTATTTCATCCCATTATCTTGACCTAGACTAAGAAGACAATAAACTTTCCTGTTGATTGTTATCAATAATACTGGTGTATGCAGGAGAAAAATGCTTTTTGTTGGGCCCAAGACTTTCATATTAAATAAGGATGCGGTACTGGAATGCCAAAAAGCAACAGGCATTCAATGTCATTATGTCTTCCCTGTGAAAACCATTTGCAGAAAAAAAACCTAGAGACTTTATTAGCATGTAATATTAACAGATTTCATTTTATCGAAATTTAAACCTTTTTAATCAATATTTTAATGCCTGAAATGAAATGAAATTGACAAAAAATGAAGATCGAGTCACATACGACCAAAACTATGAAATGTAGGCAGCTATACAATTTAATTGGCTGCAATAATTAAATATGTAACGCCATAAAATATTGATAAATCAAACGAATATATTAAATTTAATGCTTTCACTTGAAGTAACAACAAAATGAGCTTCGTCGAATATTTGTTTGACTGACACTTTTTCTGTCAAGGAGAAAGTCAAATCCCCTGGGAACGTAAATAAAACTCTAGTTCTCCCATAAAACTGACCAAGGATTTCAGAAACAAGATTTTCTTTGCAGAGTTTCAGATAAAAGTAGCGAAGTAAACTGAGAGTGATGAGGCGGGAGAAGGGTTTAACAAGTACACAATAAAATCACGCAAGTAATGAAATTTCTAAAAACACAAAAAGAAATTAGAAAAAGTGTAACAAATAGAGAAATTATTAATAATTCATCATTTATAATTGATTAATTTCGTCTAAAAAGCTAATAACAGTAATTATAGCTCATTAAAAATGTAAATTTTGCAACGCTGTTGGTTATTATTGATGTAACATTAAGTTAAAAGTTTAAAAGAATTTACAGTTTTCTTATCAAATGTCTACGAAATCTATTGTCTTTTTTTTATAATACTGTATCTGAAAAAGTGATTCAATGCTTTTTTAATGAGCGGTAAATACCTTTCTGAATCGTTTACTCTTATGCATATTCAATAGTTGTAAGTAAAAAATGTTTCATTCAATGTGGTACATAGTTGTTTTAAAAATAAAAAATGTCGAAAAAAATATGTATATATATATAATAAATTCATTTGTAAAGATATTAGAAATTTTATAAAGGTTTAAAAATTGAAGTTTTAATCAAAAATATCGCCACGACAAAGCAAAAACCTTAAAAGACTAGTCGCGAAATGGAACGAAAGCAGTAAAAAAATGTTTAATATTCAAAAAAAATTAAAAAAGTCTCGATTTCTCTCGGATTGTATAAAATTGTACGTTTTTCAATCTGGATTTGAAATGAATGTAACGGTTGTATGAGTAAAAAAATTTCCTGATAAGACTGACTATTAAGAAAACAAGTATACCATTTATTAATAAAATGCATAGAAATTATAATATATCCAATGATATTTAAGCTATAATAGCTATGATTGAAGCGTTAACGTAAAAAGTACCTCCAAATCTACTGATTTATTTTAGACAAAAAATCATAATTATTGTTATTTTTTATAGAATGCTCTCTTTTAAAAATAATAAAAAACTATTCAATTATTTCCAGAAATCCATATAGGTAATACATATATACTCTTAACACAATCAATTCGATCAACCTTCTGATGTCATTTGAAAGTTTTTTATCAGACACTTCTAGTTTTATTAGAGTTTGTAAGTTATTTAGTTCATACTCCGATAGGAGAATAAAGTAACTTTCATCTAATGGGAATTTGTAACCTTTAAGATGATAACATCGTTTTGAAAGATTTCTTTACTTGAAGTGGTTTGATAAAACTAGATTTGAGAGCTATTCTATAAAATTTATTTAAATTTAAAATGTTTTAATTCCATTAATAAGTAAATAAAAAACACAAAAAAATGATTAGGTACTGAAAGTAGCCCGCCTAATTAATAACAAATTCAAATAATTAAAACATTATATGTTTACAATTTACACAACAGCTTTAGATTTGTCTTCTTTAAATATTGAACAATTTTAGATCAACCATTACTACTTAGAGATTTAAATAGCTATGAATGTCAAATGAAAGTTGCAAAAATAAATAAAAAAGTTATTGTTTATACCTAGTTATTTTTTATATCAATTTATTTAGTTTTGTTAACGTTTAGTAACTTTAAAATAAATATGCGTTGTGGTTGACATGCGATATTTATTTTATGAATGCTACTGAATCTCTGTTAATTTAATATATATACATTGTATAGGAATAATAAGGCTTAACTCAACCAAGATGTTTTGAAGATTCTATCAATTACACCAGTGCTCCGCAACCTTTTCTCACCTACGACACACCAAAATTCTTCGTAGAATTCCGCGGCACACCAAAAGGAAAAATATATAGGTATTAAATTGAAACACAAATTTAACAATCAATTTTCGTTTTTTATTTGAAAAGTATACATACATAAAACTATAATATATTTACTTTTATGCAATCTTAATAATTATTATAGAATAATAAATAATTAATGTGATACCTGCGCTTGTTTCAAAGAACGCAACAGTTTTATATTCGGCTCGATATTTGACAGCACAACCCAAAGTTCTTGGTCAAAATATTTTTTCATGATGTATTTGACCATGGCACATCTGTATCTGGCTCACGGCACACCAGTGTGTCGCAGCACACCGGTTGCGGAGCACTGAATTACACGAATGTTTGAAAATAAGCAACATTATAATTTGTCTTAATTATAGGTATCGCTGTAGACCGCTACACTCACCTTTAACTAAGATTAATTAATGAAAATGCTTCCCATTGAATTGATTGAATATCAATCCTCAAAGAAACAAAGATTCTCATAAACTTATCTAAGAGAATAAAAAAAAATGTTAAGATGAGCTTTTAGAACAAAGTCTTTCTCTTATTTTCATTAATATTCGTATTTTAACCCAAAACATTTTTGGTACCACTAATTTTAGTAAGTAAAAATAAAATATAGCCACTATATTTTATGTGTCACTGAAAATAATAATAAGACATATTGATAAATGTAGTCGTCCTTCAGCGCAAAGCTCGTAACTCTAGAAACATTAAATAAACTTCAGTTTAAAAAAAACTTTTATAAATTGCAATTAGATTTCATAATAAATAAAAAAAATAATTGTGGTTTTATTAAAAAAATATCAAGTGTCATTTTTATAGCATAAATAATTTATTCAGAGTTATTAGAAAGTAGCAGAGGTACCAATAATACAAACATATATTTACAACTTTTGTCAATTGTCATATTCGGTAGGTAATGCGTATGTAATAATTAAAACGTGATGGGCTTTGATCCATAGAATGTTTAAAACAGAATGGTTCAGACTCAACAGTTTTTCTAAGGGATTCTTTGAATCGTTATTATATTTATATTTAGGTGTAAACAAAACAATATATTGTGATAAAATTAATCATTTTTAGAAATTCCACTTGACTTAAAATGACATGATTTCTATTTGTGAAACGGTTCAGACTATTTTTTATGAAACATTATATAAAATAAACACGATACTAACGATATGTAATTACAATTTAAAAAAAGTAATACAAAGCTTGTCACGCAATCCTTATATAGGCAATAGTTAGGTAATGATCTGATGTCTGCTTTTGAATTTGAATTCAAACGTTTTTCCGTGTAATATTAGTAAAATATCAAAAAAGAAATGGCGATCGTTGGCTTTATACATTGGCTTAACATAATAATGTTAAAGGACAGTCAACGTATTCTTAACAAGCAAACTTCTTGGGCTTATTGTTAAACAACGCAAACCATTTGAAAACCCAACTGTGTTTCGCACGCTTTATGTTTCTTTGGTCTTAAGTAAGCTTGAATATGGATCCATCATTTGGAGCCCATATGAAAGTTCACGCAAGCTGCAATTGGAGAGAGTCCATAAGAAATTCATTTCAAGATATTATTATTTAAAAAAAATTTAAATTATTCCCCTTTGATGATTCCTTAAAGAGATACTACCCCACCAAATTTCTTTTAGGAATGTTATCATTTCACTCTCTTGAAGCTCGAAGATCGTTTTCAAGCTTAAAGCATTTTTCTCTTCTCCTTCGGGGCCGAGTTAATAATCCTGAAATTCTCATGACTATTAATTTACATGCTCCCAATTTATTCTTACGTAGGCGAAACTATGAGCAAAAACTTTTATTTCTAAAAACTTATACCTTGCTTAGAAGGTATGATACACCAGTTCCTAGGGCCGTTCGATTGATCAACTCATTGCCTAGAGAAGTGGATATTTTTAGTGATAGTATTTGTGAACTGTTTGTTAAATTTTACTATTTTATTTCTTGATTTTGTGTGTTGATTTTGATGTATTATGTAGTTTTATTTTATATGTTATCTCTTTATATTTGTCAAGTACATGGCGAATTGGCGTCAGCTGTTATGTCATGTACTTTAATTTTAATTTTTAACAATAAATAAATAATAAAATATCTATATTACTTGGTTATTTCACAAAAATGCTGCTATCATTAAATTTATATAAAACACGATCGCGATTTATTCATTGACTTATTCATCGACGAATTTGTATTTGTTTTCAAAAAATTATTGTTTAATTATTTGAATTTCTGTTGGTGTTAACAAAAATACATTTTGTTCCCTTTATGATTTACTCTATTTGACTTTTTCAAACATTTATATTGAGATACTAAGTTATGGAATGTATATCCACTTAGTATCAGCTTTAAAACTATGCATTTTATTTAGCAATAAGTTTACTGCTGCTAGATGCCTCATATTATTATGTTAATATAATTAATATATAATTTATTATTGTCAGCTTTTTGCATCCTTCTCTTTCAAGCTGTAATAAGAAATTGATATCTTCAGGCTTTATGATTCAAAACTTATTATTCTAAGTACAATATAATACAAAAATAATTTATCAATATTTCCTTGTAAATTCTTACAATGATTCATAAAAATCTGCCAAACCTATTGTAATAAAACTGTAACTCATTGCAAAATTGCACTAACAGAAAATAAAATATGCTGCATCGACTGTAAAAAACCTAATAAAATATTAAGCTTTTTAAAAAGATTTCTAAAAGCTTTGCGCGTTAGCAAATACACAAATTCGCATGAGAAATTGCCGACCTTACCCTTCGGGAAAGGAAATAAATCATTTTTGCGTTGGGCGCCATTGTGCTACAATTTCCCCTTGCCCCACGTAAAGGTCACAAGGAAAAGCTGGCTAGTCAGTTAGGCGGGTACACAGACAGTCGCTAGGCCGAGTTATTACTTATGACAGTGAACGTTCGGAATATTTTCTTGTAAGAGATCAAGGTTTTGTAAGAAGTGTGTGAAGACGTAGCATGTAGTGTGTACGATGTTGATTAATATAACGAATATTTTTTTAAAAATAAGGAAAAGTAATCAACAGTAATAAATTAGCTTTTAGTAACAAATATTAGTTAGAATTTTATGCAAATAAATACATTAAATGACAATTTTTAGGAATTTTTTCAATAATATATAGTAAACGATTGCCGGACAACTATATTGACAGATTGTAAATTTGGCAATTAAGGATAACGGAATGTAAGTCCGTCATAGACAGTGACTTGAATAATGTTACGTACCATTAGAGGATTGAGATTTCGTAGTAGATATTAAATGACATTTTCTTGCGAGACAATCATTCGATCTTAGATAGTTGCAATAGCAAATGTTACCAGATCATTTAGACTTTCGGGATTTTTCAGTTTACACTAAGCAACCCAAAAAGACACCAATTAATACGCATATATAAAAGAGATAGAGTTTGCCTTAATAATCGATTTTAATATGCATTAGTCTTTTGATAGTCTACGATATATATTTATGGTGTTAGCTTATGTGGCCAAATGGTAAGCGCTGTACTTGATTGTTCAGGTAGGTTTAGGTTGAAGTACAAGTAGAATCATTGCTGATTTTGGTCATGCGTGCTTTTGTTGTTCTCGAGTGACTAAAATTCTTATTGATTTCATATCAAGTTTAGTGCACTGTCTAATATAAGCTGTTATACCAAATATTTCGGTTTATGAAGAATAAATTAAATACACAAAAAATACCGTGTAAAGTTTATTGATTTACTTACACATATTAAATAATTCGTCATCTTCAAATTAAAGCTTAATGAATAATTTTAATGAAATGCAACTATACGAAATCACTAAACAGGCATGTATAATGAAACACGGCTGTAAATAATATTAGAAAAATTATCCAATTCGTTTATTCATATTTTATTTAAAATAATCAGAATTTAAAACAAGTACACAGTTTGATTGGCATTAACGGTTAAGAAAGCACAAAAATATAGTCGGCGGCCGTGCTTAGATTTGGGTCGCTGTATGCGCTGAGAGCAGTACCAGGCAACTAGTAAATATTTAAAGTTGCTATCATTTGTAAACTTGACAGATCAGTTGAAATTAGCTTAAACAGAGAAAATGCTTTCGTTACGACCGTGGAACGGAATGGTTTCCTTAATCTCTGAATAAAATTATTTGCCTCCTGATCTACCTTCTAATAAACTTACAGGGTTTCACAATAATTTAAACAAGAAATAAATTTCAGTTGCGTCTAGCAGATAATAATAGCAACGAAGATTTTGACTACAATTGGTAGATATAATAACGGAGAATTATAAATTATTGCGGATATCCTTCAAGTATTAACAGCCATTTTGTCTACAGCATAAAATAAACCATTCATTTTACTGTGTTCACTTTAACGAGCATAATTAATATATAGTGAATTATGCATGAAGTATTGAATCCATTATAGAATCTTACAGCTAATAATAAATGGTTTAATCAGAAAAAGATCATACGTAAGATTTTAATTTTCAATTAAAAAGATATTATTTGTATAGGTTTAATAAATATATCTGTTTTATGTTATTCAAAATGACTTCAAAAGCACATTGTATCAGGTAGCTTTTGATCCGAGTACTTATAAATGTATCCTCCCGTTTTATTTCAATAAACGTGTTGAAATGAATAGAAACGCCTTTGCCAAGAGATTCAAAACCGTTACAATAGTGATTATGAAAATTTGCCAAAGGTCAAAGAAGTTTGATGCTTATATTAAATATGAATTTCAAGAACGCTTTATTCGGATGAAGTCCTTGGATCTCAGTCAAAGAGAAAATGAGAATATCCTCAAATACTAATTTTAAAAATAAATTTCATACTTGTGTAGGCAGGGAATTTTTAAGAATTTCATCAATCACACTTTGGATTAAAATAAAAACTTGATTTAAAAAAAAATGTTTTATTCTTACCATCAGCAGAAAACGGTACTGTTAAAACTTATTAAAAAACCAATGGGTAATTGCATGGTTTTATAAAAAAATATAGAATCGTTAACCAGGGTGATCTACATAGATCAAAACATAGATGACGGTGTATATATTTATAATATAGATAATTCTTGTCATTGATCATCAAGCACCGATACATAATAATTTAAAGTATTTTATTCGTCAACCCATTCTGCACTTTAAGTTAATTCAACGGTCATGCAAACAAAACCATGATCGCTTTGAAATCAATGAATATAAAATCAATCGAAATAGTAAAGTATTTTTATATATTTTCAAGGTACAAACCAGATAACATATTTTTATAAGTAAAGGGTAGTAAAGTTTTTGACTGATAGAGAGCGATTTTAAAACGCAAAAAGTCAGTAACAACTACATAAATGGTAATTATTTATCACCTACACATACATAGTTGGCCTGAACTGAAGTCAAACAGTCAGAATCGAACATTTTGGCTGCTGCTTTACGCGAGTTCTATTCCCAGTATGAACACTTATTTTATACTTCGTTTTACTGATTTTTTAAGGAATTGGGTTCTAAAATTTGGCCAAAGGAAATAGTAGAGTGAAGATCTAACATATTTTTTCGGAACCTTTTTTTTGGAGGCGGCTGATTATTGGTAACACGTGTTCGCAATAAAAGAGCTGATAAATTTCTACACGCCTAAAGTAATATGTTTTATGATTCCAGGAAATTTGAAAACTGATGAAAGTATATTCTATTCATTCTGGCATAGGTATATCTCATGAATATCTCGCCAATAAAAATAACAAAAACCCGATGATTTACACAGCGCAATTCATGAACGTTCCCTACAGAACACTCAACAAATATTTTCTTATAAAAGTGCGTCGCTGGTTTACTAAAAACCATTATTTAAAAAACGCAAAATTTTAAAAGGTGGTTCAAAAACTGTTTTGACATTCAAAAGCTTAGTAAGGTTTCAGCTGTTGTAGAAATGACAAAACATCACAAGTTTATAAAGTTTTTTAAAATATAATTTAGAAGCAGACCATATTCCAAGAACAATATCTACCATAATGTCGCATTTCGACCAATATCCTTCTCTGGCACGTTCGTTAATCTCACGATTTGTGTTGTAGAAAAAAGATTGTTTTTATAAAATGTTAGTTTTCAATTTGAACAAATAAAATTATCAGTTATTTGTTGCAATTAGTCAAAGCTTCTTTTTTTTAAAAGCCTCCAAAAAATAGCATGGTTCTGAAAAGCTTTCATAATATCTTATCTGCATTAGGTATACGTTTAAATTTCTTCGTATGATCAATTGAAGCAAGAAATAGTTTTCGTGGTTTTTAATGTTTTTGAGTTTTTTTATTAGTGAATAATTTTTTGGAACTCAGCACGTTTTTCTAAAAAAAATAAAAATATGTCCGTTGCCAATATTGAGGACATAGTTTTCTAACGGAGTTAATCTCTAAAGAAGGATGTAGTTAGCTAATCGTGCTTACAATGCTTCATTTTAAACGTCGGATGAGTGAAAACCCTCGTCCTAACATCGATTACAAACTCAGTTACTGAAACTGTACATACCAGGATTTGAACCCGTGAGCTCCCCAACCAACCCAACGACACTGACCACTTGACCATGCACCATAGTATTTCTTAATTGATAATTTAAAGCAAATCGATTTTATTATTAATTTGAATACACGTAAACATGCCCTATAATTTGATAAATTCACTCCTTAATAAAATAAAATGTATCCAGGTAATTAAAAGTTAATCTTTAGTTCAAGTTTAAAGTTTGTCATTTATTTTCCAAATTACTGTGATGTAAAATGGTATTTTTTTTCATCTGGGAAAAAAACCCTATTTCACCTTGCTACAAAAGGATGCATACACAATAATAAATTAACTATGTAAATACAATTGTGTACACAATACAATTTATTTAGAAAGAGAACAAAACTGAATTTCAGGTTTATATTCTGTTTTAATTTATTCTTGTTTAAGTAAGATTTTCTCATCATTAATTAAACATTTACTCGCAAAAAGCGCGTTAAAAATGGTCAGACCTCCAGCCGATTATCGCAAACCAAATTATTCTTAACTTCACAGTACACAAAACGTTGTTTCCCGCCCAACAGGAAAGCGCGTAACGATGACAGGCAAAGTTACTTTTCCGCTGGAGAATAAATTTACTTCTAGATTTGAGAATTCCCCTTTTAGAGCGAGGCATAAATCGAGCTTACTTCCGTTATACCAATTTCAATGTTGCCAAGTCTGGCGCTTCTGAAACAACGTAAAAGGAAAAGGCTAATAATTCTCTCGATAGCTCTCGCTCATTTTGTTTCTGTCGATGATGAGAGTGAAAATTTTACGCAAGAAATTGTTAAGTCAAACTGATATGAAACATTTATTCCACATAACGATATAACTTTGATACCATAACTTATATACCGCATACGAGTTTTATTTTTATCATCTTTAGATTTATGGTACTCGTATTTATTTTTTTACCATTAAAATATAATCAAAAATTATCACCACTAGGGAACTACCGAGAGTCTATGATAATAATATGTAAACAAACTCTTAATTGAATAATTACTTGATTAGAGGCGTGTATGCCAAAATCTCTAAATCTGTGCTATCTAAAAAAAATCAATTGTCATATTCGGTAGGTTATGCGTATGGCGGTAATTAAAATGTGATACGTGATGGGTTTCGATCTAGAGAATGTTTAAAGCAGAATGGTTCAGACTTAACAGTTTTTATAAGAGATTATATAAATATATATTTAGATTTAGAAAAACAATATACTGTGTTAAAATAAATCTTATTTAGAAATCCCACTTGATTTAAAATGACGTGCTTTATATTTATGGAGCGGAACAGTTTTAAAAGATCGCTAGTGCTCTTTTGATAACTGAGAAAACACTTCCATATAATTTTTTGATTTACTGTTAAAAATATATTGTAACATATTGGAGATCGGTGCTTTTATTCTAGAACCCGTAAATGGCTACATCGCAAAAAAAAAACTTATACGACTATTTTAATGGATAAATTAATTTTTCACTTCGGAATATATTCTTTAGATGATGTATTTATTTTCTAAAATAACTGCGCAAGTGATTGGAAAATGAGTTATATAAAAGTTTTATGGATTACTTGTATTCAATCCGATATAAAAATCGGTTAGGTGACATTTGTTTATTTTTGAAAATACATATTAAATAATTTCGAAGATAACATAACATACATACTCATGTACTCATTCAATACCAATAAATAAAGAAATACAGCAAGTAATTGTAAAACAATAACACACAAATACAATTAAAAGTGAATAAACCTGGCAAAGTCTTTAATTGATTCACATCAAGCATTTTGTGTTCACTATATGCTGAGTCAACAGACAGATGAATAAAAAATCATACATTTAATTTTAAAATTCTATTTATTTAAAAACAGTCTAAAGCTTTATATTGTTGTTTTAAAAACATCAAGTTAATGAGAATAATAATTAGTTTTACATATTTTGAAAAGTGTTGCTGTTTGTTAAATGTGTGTCTTATAAATAAATTTAAAAAAATATATATATTTATCGAAGCGTCAACGCGACAATCATAATGAAAGATCCTTCTTTTAATTTCCCCAGGGATTTGTTATATCTCAAATTTAAAGGTCATACTCACATATTATTCCAAACATGTTTTTAAAAAATGATATTGTCATTTTTTATTAAAAAAATGAAAAAAAAAATGAAAAAGTCTAAAATCTAGACAGTCTAAAAATACATTTATTTCTCTGAATGTATTATTTCACACAGTTGATAAATTACATAAGAAAAAATATAGTGTAAAGTTGAAAAATAAATTGATGAAAGAACAAATCAGATAATAGCAATTATTGATCGTAGAAATTGCGTTGATTTTTACACACAGCTAAGCAACGTTCATTGCAGGTTTCCTGACAGTGGTAGCCAGGGCATTCAATTAACCGGTTTTCGTTTTTTTTTGAATAAATAAACCGGTTTACCGGCTTAAGCATGAATTATTTTCAAAAAACCAATTTTATTACCATACTAACCAATATTCCAAAACAAAAAAGAAATATAGAGCATTTTGCTTGCCTATTGTCCTCTTAGCTGTACTGCAAAAGAATTGAAGCTTACATTGTTGAAATTTCACGCTGACGGCGTATCTAGAGATGCCCATGAATATGGTGACATTGCAATTTTTATAGCTCTTACTTTAAGACCCATATTCATTGGTCACCAGCAAGTCAAGCAATGCGCAAGTATGCCAGGGTGGCTTCCCTGACTACACTTTTTGCATACTGAGAAACGGACAACTTATTGTCAAATATAACTTTGAGATAGGTCACTTTGATGGAAACTTGTATTCTCGTATTACTTACGCGGAAAATGGGCGGAGTTTATAATGAAAACTGTATACAACCTTTAGAGCAGGGGTTCCCAACCTTATTTGCGTCGTCCACGCGGTGCTAAAACTCTTTTATTTTTTATGAATGTATATAATATTATAAATTAATTGACATGACTTTGTACTTACTAACATACTGAAATTACTGAAACATATTTAAATGAACAAAAAAATCAGCTCAACAACAAGAAACGAGCATTGCAATTTACTCTAAAATTCCTCTTCATGTGGGATTTCCCCTAAGTCGGGAAAACTTAATTTAAGGAGATGACTTCATCTCCAGTGACTACAAAGATTAATAAATGAGAGATGCCACAAAAAATCAAAGCCCTATCAATTTAAAGACGGCTTTTCGAAAATACTAAAAATACAGTGTCGTCTGTGGAAGCAATGATGGTGGAGTCGGATGGAATAAGTATTGATAGAAGAATTAAACATGATGTTTCACATCATCGGTCACAGAAGACCCCTGAAGATATCCCTTGAACATGCGTCGTGTAATAACCGTTAGTCCATAATCGTAAAATATCTAAAGTCCAATGCATGCAGATCTCATGGAATCTGTGCAAGTCGGAGCTTATACAGAATCAGAAGCTCTTCTGAAAAGCTTTGTACATAGCATCGTTTATGGATTTATTTGTTCTAGAACTTTATTGGTGGGGGTTCCTCGGCGAGACTTCAATTTTCAGCACCTTAAATCACTATAGGTTGATTGGTTTTGAGGTTTGTAAATGATTGACTGTTGTTTTTCTGAATCACTATGAGCGATTATTTCCAGTAGTCGAACAAAACAGCTGCGAAAAATACTTGTGATCTCCCGTGCAGCGAGAACCGATACGCATTTAATGATGTCAGTACCAGAGACTTTGCCTTATTCGAGGCTATGTATGTATGTTACTATTAATGATTTTCTCAGATGGTTGTGGTGACAAAATCGTTCCACAAAATAGCACTGATATGCCGCAAATCAACCTCTGAGAATATAACCCATGTGTAAAATTTATTTCTTAGTATGCGGAATAACATTTTTTTGTACATAAAGTTCATCTAAAATATTTTTAATAATATATTTTCCACTAACTTTATTTATTCATATACAGTAAAACTGTTTTTGTAACTCCACTGTCTTTAATAGTTGCGTCACTCAATTCATATTCAAAGGGACAAAAATCAATAAGTTTGAGAAAACAATTAAGTTGCGAACGCAGGTGGCATGGAGAGGACACTTTTTTTTTCTTTAAAACTTTATTGATGTAATTTAGTGTTCAAAGAAAGCTTAAAAAATAAAATTGAAATACAAGAAAAAAATACTTAGCGATGAACCGTCCTTTATATCAATAAAGAGGTCTATGGCCTCTTTCATCCATGTTAATACTACAATAATATCGATAAAAGCGTTCGTATGAAATAAATAAGAATTTCCTAAAATTTGAGATTAATACCATGTTTGCTAATTTTAACAGTTCTCAATTTTATACCAAGCTCTTGGTAAAAAAATGTCGTGAGATTGTGACATTATAAAATAAAATAATCAAGCCTTTTTTAGTATTAAGTTAATTAGAAAAAAATATTGTTACAAAAGTATTTAAAGCATTTTTTCGAAAGTTAAATAAATTAATTTAAACGTCTAAAAAGTATTTTGATCAATCAAGTGTCTGATTTTTTAAATTAGTTATTTTTAATTACGTTCTGGGATTTTGATGAAAATTTTTAGCAATTCAATTAAAAATAAACGAGTTCATGTTATTGAATGTAATATTAATAGAAAGGTTCCGGCTAAAAAATATCTTTTACCCTTTAAACCGAAACATCATTCCGTAAATATATATATACTGAGGGATTGAAAATGGTCGAATATTCGAATATATTCAATGTTATAAAAAATATTAATGATTGCTTTGTTTTGAAGCGAAATTGATTTTGAAAATTGAATAAAAATAAAAAAGAATATTGACCGTAATATGTAAGAAAACTAAATAATATTATTTATCTCACAAAATACAGATGAAATACACCTCTTAATTTTCATTTATGCAAAAAATATTGAGGGGTTTTGAGTGATAGGGTTAACAATTTTTATTGTTGTTGACCTCTGTAGTATAGTTTGTAAGAGCTTTGCTTTACGATCAGATGGGTATGGGCGTCCTGGTAAGGTCAAGATAAAAATGAATCTATTATCAATTAATATGTGTAAATTGAGACATGGGTTTTTGTGAGGCCTCTAGTTGATCTTTAGTGATCTGTAAATTACAGACCGTAATCAATTTTTTATAAAATGAAATAATAATATTTAAATAGAAAAAAATGTAATTCAGAGAAAAATATTCAGTAGTCAATCAATTGTATCAAATGAGTATTCAACTTTGATGCTTAACTCAAGCGGACAGTATTTAAAGTCTTTTATAGTTCTATTTTCTAGTGTTGTAAATCTATTTTATAATACACACAGCTCAATACCACAACTTGACACGTGTATACGATAATTGAAAACAAAATCAATATTAATATGGGTGTCCGTAACTTGTTTTTCTCTGTAATTCTGCGAAAGATTAATAATCAATTATACAAATTACTTAGAAAAACGATAAAGTTATGAAAATTATGAAACGAAAAGAACATGTTTAAATCATTTCAGTCTTCGTATTTATAAGTAAATTAACCAAAAAAATCTAGATTAGCTTCCTAGAATTTCTAAAATGTTGGACGACTTAAATTACGATTAAATACGGCTTTGCTTAAATGTTAAAAGTTTTTGTTTAGAGAGTCGTGGTATATATTTGTCAAATTCTACCGCTAATATAAGGGTTTTATCTACATACTTATAAGTATGAGGCACGTGTCTCTAAATAGTTATTTTGTAATAAAAGCAACATACATAATATATTTGGTCAAAATACAATGTTTACATACAAAGCTTTAATGAGTGTATTTAAAAAACTTACAATTGAATAGCTATTTGCTAACTTTATATCCGTTATGAAAATATTATTATTTATTTTAGTCATGAATTAAAAAAAAGACGGAAAAGACATCATTCTTCGTTACCAGTCACAAATTAAAAAAATCTTCATAATAATAATAAAAAAACTTTCTTTCTAAGCTGCAAAATAAATCATTAATTTTCTCGTAAATCTAACAATTAAGACACTCTTTTTTGCCTAAAAAAATGAAGGTTTTTTTAAAAATATTGTGTTTATTTAAATTGCGATATACCGTATTTCTTTAATTATTTTTTTTTGTCTATTTATGTATATCTGAATTCGGGTGCGGCTTTTAAGCCAAACTGCCTACTCAAAACTTATTGGAAAAAGTAGATTTTAATAAACATTTTTTGATTTTATATGGAATTCTCATGTGTAATATTGCGACAACTACTGTTGCTAAGCCTCAACCCGGTTTCAAAGGAAATGTCGGTAAACTTTTAAAATTGGAGTACGTATTGCAATGCGAATGAAGTGGTGGAAGTTAAAACAAATCTCACTACTTGATGAGTAAAGAGTGAGGATCAGGAAAGTCTAGTATAGGCTATTTCACTAACTACCTGACAAAAAAATAGGCTGTCTTTTATAAATTTTTAAAACTTAAGCCTCTTTAAAACGCTAGTGTCTCTAATCATCGAGAAAAAATAAAGTAATTATTTTTTTTCATTGAATTTCAAATTAATAATCTGTTGCTTCGTGAGTAACCTTCATTTATTTAAAAATTACCGTAGTATTATTTGAGATTGAGTTTCTTACAAGCTTAAAATCCCAGCATGGTCAGGTATAGGGATTGCAATACCGAACGGATATATATTTAGATACCGGTATTTCGTATGAAATATCAGTATTAAAAAAAAAAAAAATACTAGACGAGTAAATCAAAACCGGTTTTCAATAATTCATATAAAATATCGTCACAAAAATATAAATCATATTTTTGAAAAAATTAAAATACATTATTAAAATGCTCACCAATTCCGAAACCTGTAAATATTGACAAAGCTATTAGCAGATTTAAACTGTTTTAATTCTTCACAAACAATTTAAATAAAATCTGTCATTCTTTATCTATGTATATACATTAAGAGTACGATTTTGATTATTTTCAATACCAAAATACCGGTTTTGAAAAATACTATGCATACTGGGATCTCGGTTTCAGTAATACCGATATTGAAATCCTTAGTCAAGTTATTAGTAATTTAGTGTTTAATTTATTTATTTATTGTGATGAGTAAAATTCCATATAACCCACCTAATTATTATAAGCAACGCAGCTTAGCGAAGATGATAAGCTAATTATCAGCTGTAATCTAAGCGTATCTTTTTATCTTTACTGTCGTAGGAAAAAGAGATGAGCAGCTGAGTAACAAACATTTCTAACAGAAAAATACTGTTGAGGAAAGGTTCATAAGAAGTCTGTTACAAACACAAAGTTTCTACCGAACCATCAATAAAAAATCATATCTTAAATTATATTAAACGTTTGATATATTATACAATTTTTTATTTATATTGTTAAAAAAAAAAGAATTGAAATTCATATGTAACGTTTTAAGTGAGTATATCTTATTCATACACTTTTTCTTCGAAAGTGTTTCATGAAGAAGTATCTAGCTGTTTCAGAAAGTTGATGACACGTTTTATTCTACTTAGAAGATATAACTTTGGCGAGGTGAAACAGTTTTACTTTTGAGAATTCGATTTAAAGTTGACCTAACCAATTTGGTGTACGCAAATGCTATTACTAAAGTTAGGACGAGTTTTTTGTAAAAAAAAAAACTTATTCGGCCATCGGAAAGTTTTTCCTTTTCTCCAAATCAACTGTAGATTATGAAAACGCTCCGCTTAAAGCAATACTTCAAAAAAGCTATGATTTGCGGAAACGTAATCAGGAATCAAAGTGGCTTAATAGTTAAGGCTTCATTTATGTAATAGTCATTGCGAATATATTATGAATAATTTATAATGAATGATCCTATTTATTAAATTGACAATTTTATATGGACGTTGAGATGAAAAATTTAAAAGTTAACCAATGGTCATCATCTTACATAATCCTTCTATTTTAACCATTTTAAATATTATACAAATATAGATATAGATTTTGGTATTAATATGCAGTTTTCGTTTAACAATTTTTTCCATACAATATGAGAAATTCATATTCCGCATTCATGGTTGAAAAATGTTATATTTGTATACATAGAAAAAAATATTAAAAGCATAACGCATTAAAAAATGTAAACACAGTAATCACTATTAATTTAATCCTAATAATTAATTTCCTTTCACATATTAATTTAATTTAACAAGATTTCAATACCTTGGCATCTACAGAATTATTTTGTATAGTCTTAATAATGGTGAAATTTACGAATAGATAGCTCACAATAGTATTCGGGTCTTATGGCGCAGCGGTTAGCGTCGTGGGCTTCTGTGCCGGATCTCAAGGGTTTGAGTCTCAGTACGAATACCGTTTTTTTAATCGATTCTGTTTAAAAGCACGGGTTTTTGCGATGCCTAAAAATTCCCTCCCACCCTTCTGATCCATTGATATCTGGGCGTAGCGAAAGCGATTAGTAAACCACAATTCTTTCCCTAGTCTTATCCTACTATCCCTACTACTCTATTTTAAAAAGAGAGATGGAGAGACTGAGTAACAAACAATTTTGGTAGAAAAACGTCTGTTAAGATACCTCCATAAGAAAGCAATATGCTTGACATTGGGAACGGACCTGGGTTGAAAAAATATGTTTGGCATTAGTTATAAAGACCAAGAGAAAAATCCATATTTATAAATATAATGACAAAATCTGTTAGCCAGCAATTCATGACAACGAAGATAGTTCAAGTTGTCAGATAGAACACAATTTTATGAAAGCGATAAAAAAATGCACCAATTGGAAAATCCTAATACACGTAATATTTCATAGAAACCTTTAAATACTGAGAAGTGTATTCGGGTAGTGATCAAACAAAACACGTAACATTCTGGCTTTGAATTCATGCCGTTGTCCAGATGAAATGGGTTGCGAAATGTTTGGAAGTAATGAATCCCACACAAAGCGCTCATTCGGTCTTTCGCTTAAGCACTCTGAAAAATAATAAATTGCGGGTTGTACACCAAGTAATCAGCATCTGTCTACTTAAGCACCATTATTATTAATCATAATAAAGTATTTTTAAACAGTAAATTGCACCAATGTCGTTATTTCCAGCCGTTTGTAGGCAGCAAATACTCTACTGTAGTTAGAGTTCAAGTAATTGTTTATTAGAATTCAAATTACATCGGCATAGTTAAATAAAGTGATTATTTAAAATGTTTTAAGAAAAAACGATCTAATATAAACTTTTCAAAACTATATCACAACTAAATGTTATAGAAATTCATAGAAACTATAAACACATTTTCCCAAACGGAATCATTTGGCTTAAGACTGATATTCTTCGCTAATAATATGTATATAGCTTTTAATTGCCTTTAAGCTTACATTTTTTTGGTCTGTTTATGAAGTAGTTTTATGAAGTAATCAACAATTAAAACAAATACTTTTTTTTAAAAAAAGGTGCCGGAACTCGCTTCTAGGCAATATGTTAACGAATGTTTTTTTTTTATCTATGTTCGTTTCAAATGAAAAACATATGGATTGCTTATGGAAGTATCTCAATATCAGTTTTTTACGAGAACTTGTTACTCAACCTTTCTTTTTTCGAAGAGAGTAAGAATAAAATGATATGGCTAGGACAGAGCTAGTAGTTAACCAATCGTTTTCGTTTTGTCCCTCTAATTTACAAATTGGCAGAGTGGGAGGAAATGTATTTGATATTAAAACACTCATGTCTTCGAACAGAAATCGATTGAAGAAAATGGTGTTCTTGCTGGGACTCGAATCTGTGAGATCCGTCACGAAAGCCTTGTCGTCCTTTGAGTGACCACCGATCAACATATTTTGAAGAATAAAAAAATTGTCAAAGATAAACAAAAGTGTCAAAACTGTTGTATATGGAATCCGTGTGACACAAAAAGCGCATCAAATCAAGCATTATACTCCTTGTTCTGGTGACAGAGTTAGTCTATGTACCTGGTATTGTTTTGTATTACGACATTACTTTATTTATGAGTGTTACAATACCCGGTACATTGCATTTAAAAGAGGCAGAAAATAAGAACAAAAAGCCAATAGTTTTCAAGGGAAAAAATGTTTTCAAAGCAAAATAAAAAATTGAATTTTGCTGTTATTGTTTTCAAACATTTAAAATGCACAGAAAAAAAGGACCGGAATGCCGTTCCACTACGTAACATGCGAAAAAAGATCTGACTAAAACTATGAAGATGTTTCCTAAATAGACGAAACATTTTTCACACATATTATAGCTTAAAAATAATTGATCTGATGAACTAACAATAAATGATGTATACTAATTAGAAATGGGCCATAAAGTAACAGTCAACCATTTTGAATTAAGCAAACTGGGATAATACACCGTTAGGGTTTGAGCGATAAACAACTTTATTACCACGCAAGAAGTCTAACGCTTACACTGGCTTCTTAGTGATAAAAATGTCATTTATGTATTAATAGAAGATATGACAAAACTGGGAAAAAATATTGTTTTATACCGATAGAGATATGACTGGATAGTGGATATATATGGCTGTGGTATCAAAAATTAACGTGACATAGCTGCGTGATTTTATTATGATTGTATTCTAAAAAATTGATCTTAAATCTGTAATCTATATTCTATAAGATGATTTTTTAATCGACTGAATTCTATATTAATCTTTGTAATAGATCATTAAAAAATAACGTAGTTATATGTTTTCCAATAAATTTATAATAAAATATTATCGACAGCAGTCAAAAGGTGTAACAGACACAATTTTTTTTTACAAGATATACATTAAACGTTTTTTAATAATTTTGGGGCGAAGTCAAAATAATAAATAAACAAAACTCTGGAGTCAACGAAGACTTATAAACTAGTTTTTTTATGTATTCAATCTTATATGAGTTTAATAAGTTTAAAAAAACCCTTTGTGGAGCTGGTCGTAATTTTCACAGGCCCTTATTTTTTCAAACATAAAAGCTAAATTTAAATACTAATTCGGCAATTGCAGCCTGCAATCTTTTGATAAAAGCTGTATTAAGTTATATACATTTTGATTATCGAAAAAAACTATTTTTTAAAAAATGACGGTTACTTCCTTTTGCCTGACTTCATTCGCTATAATTATAAAGGCATGCAATTTATAAAGTGATAGCCAGTAACTATACGTATATTTCATAATACAAATGGAAAGACCGTTTTATTCAGTTTTTTTGCTGAGTCTTTCAAAAATATATTTAAAATCCATATTAAGACAACTTACAGCATAATCTTTTAAAATGATGACTTGTAATAATTTACGAAAATAATACATCATTGGAATAAAAAAGTGGCCATTAATTTTCGTATCCACTCAAAAATAAACGAATTTGTCGTTAGATTAAGTTTCCAAAATTCCTTGCGTGTTACATTATGCTGAAGATAAATAATGATAAATTCTTCAAATTTTGCTATTTTATCTTTGTGGTAAGTTTTGTAGCTGTGTTAATTGAATAAAGATGACTAAGAATTTTTCATTACAGAAATTTTTTTGAAATGTCTCAGAGACCAAGAACGTTAGTCATCAAAATAATATATAACTTAATAGATATTTTTTAACAACAATCATAAACAGTTAATAGCTAATATACGCAGTTAAATTAAGATTTTTTAAATTTTATGTTTTTTGTGTTTTTTAAGAATTTCAATGAAACATTTTCAGCGTAACAGTTGCTTAAAATTTCCATTAACATAGGCATATGAATAAACACCCTTTGCTTAAGTACTTAAGTCACTTTTGATGTAGGTTAAGAAGATAGGAATCTAAATTTAGTCTATATTTGGTATAATTAATAATACTCATAGAAATATCTTAAAGCTTTGTCATATTATCTACAGTATTAAATTAAAATTACTCATTTGAGCTTCCGTATGTAAATTAACAAAGAGATAAAGTATATTTATTCTTTATATTTTAAATATGTCATTGAAATTTTATTGTCTTTACATACTTTTCAAAAATGACAGTTTTGTTATCAATTTGTTAGAAAAAAACATCAAAAGCGATAACTACGCTGCTAAAAAAAATATTAAATTAAACACGTGATAAAATATTCTTTCATATTAATTTTACCTTTTTCTTGTCATGTCTTAGTATAATAACTAAACTGAATATATTATGAGATACCTACTCATTTAGTAAATTCATTTTTTATTTCAAATTTAATTTCTAACAAGGGTTTAAAATCACCAATCTTAGAAATAAAAGTCTTGTACTATTTTTTGTCAAACGTCTATATTACAAAATGTCAGCCCTCTTACTGGAGAGACATTTTTACGATGTGGTTTTTAAGGTTGGTACGTTTATTTCTGGTCATAATTTTCTTATATTTCACCACCTTTATTCTATTTTGAGACATGCCAAGGTTTTCGACCTTCAAGTCTGGACGTAAAATGAAAAAAGAGTTACTGCACAATTGCAGCATTAAGGTGTAAGAGAATATGAAATTTTAATTTTGCACTTAAGCTTTCGTGGTAATAAGCGCTTGTGTTTGAAATAATTATTTATTATTAATAAAGCAAATATTTATCTCGTCACTTCTTGTTTATAACGAATCAATCTATTTAGAAAATAGAGATACTAATTAGAAGCAACTTCTAAGCCTATATTTAATATATACATCTTTTCAATCTTAACTATTAATTTTTCTTCAAAAATTGGACTTTTTAACTTCTTTTTTAAACGATTTTTGTGGATGAAAAACACCTGCACGATCGATAAGACCCTATTTATAACTGTATGTGTTTCAGTTAAAAATTATCGCAATAGGCGAAATCAGTCCTGATCATTACATACAATTTCAGATCAAATAAACAAATGTTAAAAAATGTGTTTTATTTTGTAAGCAGATATTTTGTCAATTTGTTAAAGAAGTTAAGTTGGACCAGTGTTTTTAACTGTTACTTTCTTGAACATCTAACGAATGATTTTTCACTGAATTTCCAGATCTAGAATAATTCTCGATACGATAGCAAAGTATATTTTTTTTTTGTAGAAAAATCTAAATCTGCACCATCTTAAAGCCTAAATTCTTGAAATACTTACAGTTTTAATCAAAATCTTACAAAAAAAAAATCGTTTGTATAACTGCTATTATTAATAAAATTCGAGGCGTGGTAAATAATACAAAAATCAAATATTTTCAGTCAAAAATTTGATTATTGAAAAGTAAAAAAAGTATTATTGAATGAACAAGGCTGATGTTTACATGACTTAAAGATAAAAATCACAGTATAGGTAGCAAATATTTCATGCGGTCCTCCACAAAAAACAAACAAATTTAATTTTTAGCATACTAAAAACGACAAAAACAAGTTTTTTTAAAAAAATATCTAAATAACATAATTTTGTTTTGTCATTATGATACACTAATTGTCTAACAACCATGCTAATTGCCCACCTTTGTCTTAGTGTATTAAGTCGTCAAAAGGTTTTCCCTTTTTTAAGACCTTGCAAAATCAGGTTTAGTGGATTATATGATATGATATTTTGAAAGCCAACTTTTGGGGATTCAGCAATGAGAATTTAAGAATCTACTGAAAAGGTATAAATATCCGAAATATTTTGGTGAAAACAGATAAAATTGATATATTTTGTTAAATAAAAAAAATAGTCAACAATAAACAAATTGCAAGTAAAATGATGTGTCGTTTCTAATAAAAACACTAAAAATGGTTAGTTCTTAATTCTAAATCGATTTATGGCAGATCAATCATTTTTTTACCCGATTAGAAAGAAAATCCCACCAATCAACCGCATGTAATTCCCCTGGTAGTCGAAAAATAAAGGTGACGTTAAAAACTATGAAAAATTTGAAATCTATGAATAATTAAAAAAACCTCATCAATTTGAAATCCGTTTTCATTTTGAGGCTTAATTGGAGTTTTGACGTAGAAATTTTTCGTTTAAGTGTAGCTCATTGAAGCAAAGCAGAGGTATGATTGTAAAATATTCACCAATAGAGGAATAAAAGAGAAGGTTTCAACATTATAAAATATCTTTTTCTTTTAATTTTCCATAATATATTGTGTTATATTTTCCTTATTTTTACTTAAGCTTATACATACATACATTTATGGTTGTTAAGGTAGGTTAAAGCTACAATTCATATTTTTTTTCCATATATAGTTCAATTTACTGATTCATTCAACTGTCTGTAAGATTTATAAACTTTTAAAAAGTGCATTATATTTCCAAAGAATCCGTTTATACTTATAGTTTCTTCGAGAAGTTATGTATTATATTTTTTACTTTTTATTATGGCAATTACTGAAAGACTTATCTTCTTGTTTTTACTAAAAACGATCGACTGCACTGTACAAAATATACTGAAATATAAGAAAAGGTAGAGCTTGAAAGTATATACTTTGCCTAAACTACTATGAATCAAGTTACAGTGGTTTTGCAAATTATTTAATTGTATTTGTATTATACCTAAAATAAACACATTGATTTAATCTTCATTGCAATAAAGAGCGTAAAATTGCATTTGCACTAGTGTTATGTTAATTAAAAAAATCACTTACGTTTTGTCAAAAGCTTTTTTATAATATCTTTTAAAAATATGTCAGAGAATAGCTGCCACCTGAATGAAAAATGGGTCAAAAGGTTTTCGGTAAATTATTTTATCAATAAAATATGATGAAGTTAAAAAAACCTAAACCTTAATTTGGCACTTATTACTTCAACATAAAAACAAATTGAGTTTCAATATGCACTCGAGTATATATCAACATTTTCTCGATATTTTGAAAGACAACGAAAAAAGTAAAAATAATTTTAATGAATGCTAAAACACTGAGTATGGAACGAATTAATGAATTTGAACATGAACTGAAATATGAAATTGACTTAAAATATTGCTTTCGCATGTGCAACTTCGTGTTTTTAACCATTGGTGTAGAACATTTTCAGGAACTCCTTAGCCGTTGTCACCCAGCCATCGCTAACATATTACTATAATGTGAAAAAAACAAAATGTGATGTAGCGTGAGCTATAGGCTAACTGATTGTCCTTTTATAGCTTCATCTTTCTATCTTTGCCCAATTTAAAAAAATAATGAATGAGTAAATGAGAAAAAACAATTCACGCAAACCCACTCTTTTGTAAAGATGTTTTAATGAATTAAACCTTCAGTAAACGCCACCATAAAAATCTTAAATATTTGTATATATTTTTTGGGCAAGTAAATTCATCGGCTGACTAAGAGTGTGCACACGTTTCAAAGATGGCCGGGTAATAACTTGTAGCTTAAAAGTAAATCCAATTTAATATTTTCCAGACGTGCGCTAAAATGAAATAAAAATAATTATCCATGAGGAGGGAAAGTAAATAAAGTGGATTAACAAAAACACGTTCTTTTTGGTAGAAGATAGAACATTTTTATCAAGTAGACGCTTTAGTAAACAGAGATTTTAACTATAATTATTGCAGATTAAAATATGTAAAAAAAAATTTACGTTAACAATATTACGTTTGATATTGGGACTTCAAGGAGAACATAATTGAAGATGTTGTATTAAAAAAAATACAACCAATAAAATAACAAAAAGCAAAGTATTATTCCGAGTCATGATATCGTCAGAACAACAAATATTTAAGATGATTATTTATCTTACTACAAAGAAACTCGACAGAGTAAAATACAAATCAATGAATATCATCTTGCCTTTGACAAACAAATATTTTTCACGTAATTTATTATGCTTTATGCAAATACAATTCAAATATTAGTTTAAAAAAATATTTAAATAAAATTCAATACAATGGTTATAATGATATTTCAGTACTCTCTCAAGCCTTCTTTAAGCCAGTAATCAAATAAAATATTATGTTAATAACATGATTTATCTTAAGCTGTATACATTATAATGTAAACGAAAATTGGTCATTGATTTCTCCAAAAATTGACTTTTACTTGGTAAAATTTCAGCATCTAAGGTAAAAATAACAATGCATTCAGTTCCACAAAGCATATTTTTTAGTCATTCGTTTTATTAATATATATTTTTTTTTTCACAAAAGAAGGTCAGCTCTTACTGTAATTGATCGTTAATTGTTAACATAACATAATAACCGTGACTCCTCTGTATACGTTTTTGGAATTTTGATTTAATACACCAGCATTCAAAATACGATATGAATATAAAACATTTTTGATAATACTTCTAGATATCATATGAAAAACTGCTCACTTTACGTTGGTCGTTTTTATTATTTATTTTTATGGATCAAGAAGGTTCAAAGTGCATTCAAAAAGTCATAGGAGAGTTTCGGAGATCGACGACTCTATATTTTGAACGTGAAGGGATGATAAACAATTTTATACAGTATAAAGATAAGTGCTTATTTTTGTTTATTTTTTCAACCATGTCCACTCTAAGTGTTGAGAGAACGTTCTTCTAATGAAGAACCGTAAAATACTCTTTTTTTTAACGAAATAAGATTCCTATTAAAACTTTCAATCTCCATTTTCTGAAGTGGCTTAAATTAGAAAGGAGTAAGAAATTACAAGCAGTTAGTGCATTCTTCTCAATACGATTCGTATTTAGTATAAAATCTGCAAAATAAATATTAAAAAATCACCGACAACCATGCCTTTAAATCTTAATCTTTTGAATAATTGTGTCTTTACGAAGAGTTTAGCACGTTGATACGGTAACCAGATAAGACAAATCACAATACTATTTACCAGTGTTCCCTCTTAGCTGCGCGCGTGTGCGCGCGCACACAACTGGCTGAAGGCGCGCACATACATTACAACAGAGCGCACAAAAGTTACATCAGCTTTACCATCACCAGAATAAATTAATTGTCATTTTATAGTGTTTTTAATTATTGTCATTATTAAAAATCAACCTTTTCGTTTAGTAGGTCTAAATACCGTTATGTGGCGCACAAATCTTTTTATTACTTGTCAAAGTTGCACAGCCAATATCTTTTGCGCACATAGCCTTGAAAAATTATAGAGAACATTGCTGTTAACCAAACATTCCACAATATAAAAACTATGTTAAGCTCTTAGTCTACATAATTGTTTTAGTTATTTAAAAATAATTGAATTGAATGGCTTCATACACTTTATGTGACCTATTTCAGTTTGTCGCCTGCTGTAGCCCCCCCGTTGGTTAGAGCTTGCTCTACCGATCACGCAGGTCTGGGTTCGTTTCCCGGTCAGATCACAGTGAATTTGAGAATTATTTAATTCAAAGTTGTGATCGAAGATTGGGTGTTTGCGATGTCAATCCACATTATTTCCTCTTCTCCCATCCTTCCACTGGGTGTAACAATAGCGATTAGTCAACCACTAGTCCTGTTCTAGTCTTATCTGTACTTAACCACATCTACGGTATGAAGCAAGAATGTTTTTGAAAATTACATCAACATATTATTGTTACATGAGTTTTTCATTTATACTAGCATAAGCACAATACTATGATGAAAAAATCTGATACATAAATTAGTTATAAAATGAAATTGTCAGAAGATAAAAAAATTGAATTGATAGGGCAAGAATTTCTTAAATGATATGTCATTTATTTTTTACAAACATTAATTTGTGAAAAAAAAAATGAAAAAAGGAATATTTTGCCATCGCTGACGGTAGGAGGCTTCCAGACTTGACACCCTAAAGTCTGAAACGTCTGTTAGCAAACAAACTGTTTATTGACGCCGTAACGTCGAAAAGTCACGCTCTTATGAATACGACAGTCCATCGTACACGATATTACAAACATAAAATGCTTACCCGCAGCCAAACTCATATTTATGACGGAAGACGATTATTGAATACTGCATGTACGCTATCTTAAGCCTACGGATAAAAGACATGATTTAATACGACTCACATCATATTATTTGCATGAGATGTAAATCTTTTATATTGGTGATTTGATTTTCTCTCAAATGCATTTTGGTAGCATAAAAATTATTTTGAATAGACGTTTCTGATAAATAAAGGAAATATTTTGCTGTGAAATTTCATGTTTATGAGTGGTATTATAAAAATACGTAAGTTAGAGTTCTATGTCTACATTTTAATGCAGTATTTTGATAGGAAGTATTCGTTCTTTGGGTAAACATATATTACTCTGAACCAGCCAGTCATTCAATTTGAAAATAAGAAACCACCCGTTGTTTTAAAAAAATATCCATAAATCAGTCTTTGAATGTTTCCACTAGTTTGTTCCAATGTTTTTAATCTCTGTGGACGTTAACACGCATATTTATTACGTTATTTATATTATTTACTACGTTACTACGACAATGTAGACTTATCCAATACGTTACCATATTATATTTATCATATTATATATGTATGAACAAAGCATAAAAAAAAACATTGTGTTTTATGTTGCGAATCATAAAAATAAAATATTAAAGAAATACTTTATATTCTGCTACAAACCACACTGTATTTCAACTAACTAGCCACTGTCGATTTCCAGTTCAGAAAATTGACATCATCATAAATAAACCACGCAAAAACAGATTAATACTATGGCGAGGCAGAAATATTAAGTGATGTCTGTGAATTCAAAAGGTACAGAGAGTACAAAAATGTGTTATTTGATAAAATTTTTTTTAAATCAGTTGAAGAAAATTTATATTGATAAATCAAATGTTAATTAGTAAGATATGTCATATGTTTTTAATGAAAACATACACATTTTATTTTGTGAACATATAGGTCAAAACTTTTTATTCAGTAAACAATAGTTTTCGTCATTTCCTTTGTCACGGCAATTAGAATAATAAATTCACAGTGATATTACCATCAATTATTGATAAGTCTATTTTATAGATTCCCAAACCTATATTACCGTAAACATGTAAGAGCCTCTCTGGAAAATTACATTTTTTAAATAAAAATGTAGTGAAGAATTTTGAAGGCACATATTTATAGTATTTATTATAAATAAAATACTCCAATGCTCAAATAATTATTGGAGTATTGTTGGAATAAAAATTGATTTTTAATCGCTTATAAATAAGTATTAAGTTATTCCAAGTGATCTTCCAATTTCGAAGATCCAAAGTGGGCCGGTCAATCGGCTTCCTTACCATGGCCATGTTGACATCTTAGTTCTCTCCAGTACCCTGAGGAAGGCGATGAGCCCACTTTGGCAACCTTTAATCTTTTTTAAAAAATGAATAAACAAATGGACGGTAAAGTGAAATAAATAAATTTAAAAAATGTAAGACTTCTGGCCTATCTCATCACAAGCGAAACAAGGTACTAGTAAATTAAATAAAATATTTACACGTAAAACGACAGATATTGATGTGGATATTTTTGAAGGAAATATTTCTGGTTACTTTTATCATAGAAAATAAGATTGAATTCCAAGTATTATATTTCTAAAATTATGTGATTATTAAAGCAGTAATTCTTTGTACTTGAAATAAAGTTTGTTGTACAATTAAAGAAATCTGTGAATGTGACACAGCAAAGAAATTGATGAAAAATTGCCAAAAGATATTGTTATTGTTTTTTTTTTATTCCTTTAACCATTAGAATACGCACAAAGATTATTAATATGATCAATATATACGGCGGAAGGATTGTGTTTTGTATTTATACATCTAATAATACAGTGTTAAAAATAGCCAATTTTTTATACCGTGTAATGAGAATAAAAGATTTAAAATAAAAATAAAAAGGATAAAATAAATCTTCACAACAAAAATGTTTTTCTAGTTGACTACTAAAATGGACTTATTTTTCATAAAGAAGAATTTACCAAGCTATACGGAAAACAATTGAAAAATAATTTGATTGTAAGTAAAAAACTTGAATTACTATGATCTGTGTTGTCTATTTATAATATGGCTTGATTATTTTTTTCTGTATGTCTGTAAATCAGTAATAACTACAAATTTATATTAGCTTCTTTCATATACGGTTTTAAAGAAATAAGGCATTATTTTATTTCATTGAGACCATACTCGCTCCTCATGTAGAGCATATGAATTCCTAATGGAGAAGCTTTTCTACGAGAACGCAATTGCGTAACCCCATTTTTTCGAGTTTAGTTTTCTTATCGTTCTCACTAAACATCGTTTTTAGTATCAGATAAATGAGAGGGAATTTAGGCACCACAGACATCCTCGTTTTCAAATAAATAAAATCCATGAATTTATTGTAAGCAGATAAAACATTTTGTACTGAAATTTGAACCCTTAACACCGTAACCGTAGGCAACGATGTTTGTCATTGAACTACAGGTCCAACATTGCCAATACCTAAACCTACACTTATTTTTTATAAAAACATTTGCAAAAAAGTCGATAGGGTGGATCGAAAAAAAGGACGAGGTAAAAATAATAAAATATGTTAACTGATTGATTTAAAAAAATACATGTCACATTTATAGCCTATATATTTGAACTCGATTAGTGTCAGCTGAATGATTAAGTGTTTTTTTCGTTAATAACTTTCATTCTATGAAAGCAGTTAGGCAACGAATATTTTTTTTACAAGATTCTTTTGTGTTTAATATTATATTATCAGTGCAGATTTTAAATATCAGAAGAATAACTCCCATGTTTGATTTCGATTTCTTCTATTGCGGATACCAATCACGTGGCATACGAATGTGTAAGAAAATGCATCAAAAGTGTGTACAATGTTTTTGTATCTTCAAGCTTAGCTTCAAAGTGATCCAAAACTGAAAAGAATACGTGCTAAGAATAAAAAAGCGAAATAGGCAACTGAGAGCTTTAAATATTTCACCTAAAAGGGTTCTGTTTATACGGACTGATATAAAGGTTCTTTTTCATTTTCTGTTGTAAGAAAATGGTTGCTTAGTTTTCATTTTCTGTAAAAGCTTAAAGGCGTTTAAGGACTTCAATTCAGGAATTATATATATAAATATACAGTTAACCTTTGGCTAATATATTTCCTAATCCAACATTTTAAAAAACATATGGTTTTTTACAGTATTTTTTAAGTAATACAAATAATAAATTATTTGAGTTTCTAGTAGAATATTTATTTCCGGAAGATAAAAGTCTTAATCAAAATTAGCATCCACAAATAAATGACATTTTTGACGTGAAAAAAGCAAAATAGACTTCCTTATTTACATTTATTTGTATTTTTAACAGCTTAAGCCCTTTTTAGCTTCCCTTCAGCCTTTTCACATTTTTGTCTCTTCTAAATGTTTTATATACAAGAATTCTGTGTCGTGAATATAAAAAAAATGTTATTTTATTATTATTTCTATACCGAATATTTAAAACATTTAAATAAATGATATGTACCGCAGTAATTAACATTTTATTAAACTTAGACGTTATTAGCCTAATCAGTTTTTTGGTTTAATTTAAATACTGTAAAAAATCGTATTGATTGATTTCTAGCTTTTGATCCAATTTTTTTCACCCTTTGTGTCAAAGCTCTCACGCAGAGGACATTTAATTTAAACAGATAACATTTTCAATATATATATAAACTACGGATTTATGTAAGAAACCACTTATTAAAACGTTGTGCCACATTACAATTTACATTTCAAACCCTGGTAATTCAGGAAACACTGTACTAAAGTGAAATGAGTGCTAAAAATACAAATATCATGCTATAAAGAAATATAAATATTGTTTCATTAACTTTTTAGTACCTAGATACAAAGATATTCATAAATGAATGTTATCCTCAAGTGAATAGTTTCATAAACAGCTATCCTAAATTTATATTTACTGTTTCTCTAAGTTTACGAGCGTCGTTCACGAGATGCGCTCAATTTGTTGTATCATGCAATATTATGTTATAGCTCCAAACTTGCTCTAAGCTCGCTATCTAGAACACACTTATGGCACCTTAGTGATTGCAGTTTCAAAAGGAATATCCTAGCTTATTTTCTATGTTTAATTTATTATGTTTATGGCTTGAATTCATACTGAACGAATAATTCTTCTGCTTGCCTCTTTTAATTAATTAGATTATTCATTATTCTCGTGTTTTTAATTAGCATTATTTATTTGAAAATATGAAAAAACGATTTATATTTTAAACAATTAAATTACTGTTGATAAAAAGATAAATGCTGTTTTTTTACCATGTCTTGAAAACAGCCTGAATAAATTTGAAAAATAAATTATATAAGAATGATATACAGACCAACAAAAGAAATAGCGAACCTCACAACCAATCTATGATAAACCTGGAGGTCATCAATCAGCTAGAATATAATTGTTTTTACCCTCATTAAAGTTTATGAATTCCGATGGATTAGATTAATCTCGTAGTGTTCTAGAAAAGCTTATAAAAGTAAAGTTAATTATTAGACGGCAGCAAGTCGATTGGAAATCCAAACATTGTTTCTTGTTTCAAAGACGATGTCAAAGGATATGAAAACAGCATAACACAAGATTGAAAAATATTTGGAAGATAATCACATACGGCCTGAATATATTTATTTATACACGGATTTCACCTAAATCTAAGTAAAGACATAATAGTGACGAATCAAATTGAATGTTTCGCAGACTCAGTTAAAAATATTTTTTTATTTTTATTTTATATTAAGTTGAAGTGTCAAATTAATATGCTAATAAAGAATTGTTTAGTTCATTTGAAAGATATTTCAAAGCTTTTTTCGTACAGGTTATTAACTCAGAAACCAATAATTTATTTTAAATTATGTGAAGGAATATCTAAGACTATTATTAATCAGAATAAAATAAAACTACTATCCTTAATTTTTTGGCATGAAAAAAATAAAAGGAATGTTTATTTATTATTTAATATGAATAACGAATTGCCGTCACAAATCAAACAAAAGTGCGGTAGAAATGTAATCAAAATAAAACAGAACGCCAAGCACTTTTTTGCTTTATTCGATGTATGACAAACTCGTTACCAATTTTATATTTCATTTTCAATAAAAAAGAATTTCTTATACCCATTTGTGTTAAAATGCACTGTGTGTATTTGTAGTAATGTAAAAAAGGTTTTCAATTTTGCCATTTTTTATCTATACATTTGAACGTATAAAAAATACCAATCCAATTATTTGCAACGTTCTTTGTGACTGGAAATTGAAGTAGCTCGGTGAGTAAAAACTTGTGTTGGAGCATGACATGGGAAATCATTTGCTTAATGACATCTTTTAAACTATGGATATAAAAATCAACGCTGTAAAAACCGCTCTAAAAAGTACTCGTTAAATAAATATGATCATCGATAATGGTCATATTTGATATTGAAATTGCATCGAATACTTTCGTTTGATATTTTTAATAAGTTTATCATCTAACTACGATGCAAAAAATAATAAAAAAGTCACATGTGGCGAATGGAATTATAAATTATACAATAAAAAATACTAAGGATTATTTAAAAAGCCAAATATTACCATTATTACCGTCAGCCTATACCACAAGTCAGTAAACCAGTTGTTTTTAGATACTATTACATTTAAAAATTCACGTAATAAAGTATTGAAAAAAAATATCCATGGAAAAAGTTTAAAATATTTATACGTATCCCCATAAATTGTTATTCATTTTCCTATTACTGGTCTTGGAACGAAGAATTTGTTTCCATTTTAAGAAGAAATATTATTTTCGATGCACTTTCTTTTCGTTACATAATTTATCAAGAAGAACTGTACACAGTTATTTTTAGAAGCAATTTGTGATGTTATGTAATTGGTAGTTAGAAAACAAGAGTGCTTGACTAGCGAATGTATACAAATTTCAAGACCTTCTCACGAAAAAATAAATTTGGTGCCTTTAAATGGTTTCGTTTTCATTTTTTTGGCTTCTAGCTTGCTTAAAAATACTTTTATTATTCTTCGACAGAAAAAGTATTGGATTTTACAAAATAACTAACTGCTTGTAGTTTTTATTCAATTTCATGGTAGACTATTTACAGCTAAATATACTAAACCGCAAATTACTCACAAAGAAAAGAAAACACAATGCTCTCAGGTCAATGTTCACATTAGTGTTTAGAAATGGTATGTATTTTTAGTAACGTTAATAATATGTATAGATATATTTAAAATATCAGCAGTACTAAAATATACATATATTCTATTTTGGAAAGCCTTCTGCGCTTAATAAATAAATCATTTTAATTTGTTTACAGTTCACTAACAACTGTACTCACATTTGGGCCATTACATTTCAAAAGGCTGTCGAGTGTGATTTTATATAATAATTCGTTTTAATTTCATTATACATTTTTTTTCTAAAAATAGTAAAAATATATTATTGTCAAATTCTTTTAAATTGTAAAATGTGTCTGAAAATATTAAGCTGATAAAGTTTTGTTTATTATTGAGAAATTAAATGCCACTTGACATAGGCCAGTGAGTTGTAATGATTTTGTAACGTAGAATATTACGTTTGATATTGCGTAGTCTTTGAAGGCGGTTCTTCAGCTTGGTTTGAAAACGTATATTATTAAAAGGCTTTTGTTTTTTTTGTAATAAACGTGATTGTTTTTTTTTCTTTGTAAATATCTATCGATACAGATAAAATAATATGAGCATGGTCATTTAATCAAATGACTGATTGTGTGTTGTTGATCTTTTTATTGTATTATTTATAGCATCAAAGAGTCGCAAGGACATTTTTTAAGCAGTTTTAATATAAAAAAGTTTATTCGATTAATAAAACTCCAGTAAAAGTAATAAAGTAGCTTCCTACGTTATACGATATTTGTCAATTGCAGGTTTAAAATTTGCTGCCTAGTGAGAATCTTAAATATAAATATTCGGGAGTAAACAACAACTTAATTAAGCACAAAAAATTGACTTTAAATTTTTAATGTTTTACATTTCTATATACATTTTTTTGAAAATTTCAATAAACTCGCAAAAATTGTACTTTTAAAATCGATACATATTTTATATATGAATATAGCCTCGCTTAATTTAACGCTTAATATGTCATTGAAAGAACGATAAGCAATATTTTATTTTGTAAATCGGCCAAAACTGTAACCTTCAGAGGCACATACAATAACTGAAATAGCGTATATCCTCAGCCAAGACCTTAGAAATGAATGGAGCCACATAAAATCTTTTATAAAAAGTAAAAAGCGTTCGCCAGTTGGCGTAAGCACCCACTAAAATAAAATAAATGAGTCATACACCCACTATGCCTGTTATTGAAGGTTTCTATCGTAGTATGACAAAATACTCAATTACGTTAACTTTTAAACGAATATTATAGTAGGATTTCAACTGAAGTTGCCTGGTGGAATTTTAATATTAAATTATAATCGTTCAAATTTGTTAAACGAATGTTGAAATGCAGATATTAATTACCTGTAACTAGAATTTTAACGAAAAATGCGCAGAATAACATAATGTCATATTTACTGTAATCTATACGCTTTATAGATGAATGGTAACCGCAATGAGATTAGTCTTAACCGGAGAAATGTTTAAGCCCTCGAATAATTATTTCTTTCGATTTTAATGCTTTCACTGTCAATTATTTGTAGAAAGATAATACATTAAAAAAACACGACTTTTTTGTACAACTTACACTTTATGGGTTTGATTTCATTAAAATAAAATGAACGCTTGCGATTTTTTCACTCACACCAATACACTTATAATCAAATACTGAAATCAAAACGCGAAAAAAAGTCAGTGATTATCTTATCGTTAGCTCTTGTGTAAGGGACCCTATCATTAAATCTGACAAATGTTCAAAAACTACTTTTTACCTTACAGTAGGAAATATTTTAAAAGGATAATATATTTTCTGTTATGAACTTATGATTTTTTCCTCACTTAATAATTGAATTATGTTCATGGCATTTTTGACGATTATTTTCACACGACAATTTGGCTATTAAAATAAGAAAACCTGTATGAATTGTTAGAGGATTCTATTTATTAAAGAATTGTTGAATTGTCAAATATGTACAAGGTTTTGATTGCAAAAATCAAAAATCGAAAGTTAAATCTTGTGTTCATAAATAGAACAAAAGATTTATATCTATTAAAAACACAAAATGAGAAAACTGAGAAAGTGAGAAAACGACAACTATGAAAACGTAATTAAATTTTATTTTATTAATCTTTTTTATGAACTCAAATATTTGATAAAACTGCAATGTAAAAACAATATCTAATAATCGAGCTAAAATAATTAAAAAAACCTAATACCATTACATCGTGCTTTTTTATATCTAGAATAGCGGCAATCGACTATAATAAAAAAGAGAATTGTTACTTTTATTGATAGTATTATTTTAAAAATAATATCAACTAATGAGAATTTAAGTGAACAATGTTATTACTTAATATGTCGCTATGAATAAACTGATTTAAGGAAGTATTGTTAAGGTTTTAAGCAACCGATGTAAAAATTGCGTAGGCGTAAAAAAGTTTCACCACACCAGCGTTTCAATAAATCACAGCCCACTCTCGATTCTTTTCTTTAAGTTTGTAGCAACCAAAAAACCGTTTCCAAAATGCTATTGATTTCACTAGCAACGCAGAAAGAGGATGACTTGAGTCATGTTTAAGGAGCCTTAGTTAATTGCTTATAAAATATATATTATTTGTTGTAAAGATAAATTTATTTATATCTTTCTTAAATTTGAAATGATATCTTGAAGGACAATACTGCACTAAGTATAAGTAAAACTGATGTTTCAAATTAATTTATTACTTTTAAGCCATCGTTGGCATAATTGGAAATATTTTCAGCTTGTATTTTAGAAAAACTGTAATTATGGTAAGCTTAGTGTTTCTATTCATTTGTATGTACATACATATGTAAGGTTTATAAAAACCAAAACAACCCAAAAACATGCTAGGCTATATATGTACACATCTGAGAATAGGAGTTAACTTTCGTCTCTGCGTATTTTGACTAAGTCTACACTGCTGCAAATTTTGCAAATGCGGCGTATTGCGAGAAGAGTTGTGCGCAAGTCATGCTCTACGAGGCGGCCATGCTACGAAAGCTTCGACTCTACGATCTGAGAGCTTTCTGTCAGTACTAGAGCTTTGAGCGCTATGGAAGGTTATTCTTTAAAAAAACATTACTCTACCTTGTAAAATCAATTTCGCGCTGAAAATAGCAGTGTTTTTGTAAGGACAGAAGTTTTGAACCATGACTCATGTTTTAGAAACAAAATAATGTCAGTGCTTAGAGGAAATGTTCAAAAAGTTTTTTAAAATAATATTGCTTTGTTAAAAAACACAAAAGTATTTATTGTATACAAATAATTATATTGATTAAAATAAATAAAAAACGAAAATGACGTTAGTAATAAAAGTTTAATGAGTAAATGACAAAACAACATTCATATTTGTGGATTTTTGCGAACAATAATTAAAGAATATAAACATAAATTGTTTTTTAAATTGTGACATAAAATTTTCAAAAAGTGAGTGTTTTCAAAAAGTTCCGGATAAAGTCATCATCGAGTCTCAATGGTAAGATAGTAAATTTAAATATTCAATTATTATTTGACATTTATGCAATAATTTCTCACTGTATATTCTTTCATGATAATTTTGTGTGAAATATGCATGTGAAAAAACCTTCTCGATACAAAGGTTATGTAAAATATACGGTGATGAATGCAAAGCCATCATGTTTTTTTCGTAGAAAGATAAAATAGTTCCAGTCTTAAAAATAATAATTTTACAGAAAAACTTTTCCACAAAACAGTATTTTTCTCACAGCAGATCGCAAGAAAGTAAAATAATAATACAATTTATTGAGCTATTATTTTTTAAGCTGTTCATCATAAATTTATTATGATTAAGAAATCAAATTGTCATGAAAGCTATTACACTTAAATAAAGCGCTTAAGCACAGATGGAATGCAGACTCATTTCCGTGCAGTTACCGAGCAAGTTTAATAAAAAACGAAAGAATTTTTAATTTATTTTGACTGCTGGCCTTTTCCGGTGCAAAAAATATTTTACTTATGAAGTTATTCCGATACATAAATTTTCAACGTAAATGGGGTTGTTGTATTGGAATTGAACAAAATATCGTACTGGACTATGTAATGAAAATTCTATTTTTAATTATTTTGAACAAAATGTTTTACTAATGTCAAAAAAATAAAATGATCATTTGAACTGAGATCAGGATTTACGATCATCATCAACTGAGATTTAAGATTTCGACTGAAGGTGCTTGGTGGAATTTCAATATTAAATTTGAATCGTTCAAATTATGTACACTCTCAATTTTTTTTTGTCACTAACGACCCGGGTTTCGCCTTTCGGCATCTTCAGGCGTTCAAGCGCACGGATGAACTTGAACTGACTCAGTTCAAGTTCATCCGTACGCTTGAACGCCTGAAGATGCCGAAAGGCGAAACTCGGGTCGTTAGTGACAAAATCTGTAGGAGTGTACATAATTTGAACGATTCAAAATTGAGAAAATTTAAACTGAACGATGATTTAACTGTTTCCAGGTAATTTATTCAATAGAAGATATATATATAATATATATATATATATAAGAAAAGAAGAATAGTAAACGTTGGTTAATGCTACGGATAACGTAAATGAAAAGATAATATGTTCATTCAATAAATCTGAATCAGGCAAAAATTTATGTGTATTGTTTTCTAAAATTTCTTGGTTATCTAATTTTAAATACTTGTTATTTAAATGAAGAATTTAAAAAAATACTAAATCAAAAGTATGGTTGTTTAGAAAAAAATGGTTTCCAAATGAAGAAAATTCGTCACCTTTTTTGGCAGAAGCTAAATACGTAATAACACATTGTAATATTATGAGTTGATAATACTCATGAGAGAACTGGTCATGATCATATTGAATAAACGTAGGAATTTGAGTGAGTCTTTTTACAAATGAGTATTTTTTAAAAATATAATGCCTTTTAACCAATTATTGACACTGAACACCCTAAAAGTGGTCTTACTAATGCCTAAAAATATTAATAATAAATATAACTTTTCATCGACTGTGTGGAGTGATAAAAGTATATTAAAACAAAAATAATAAACGTTGCCCGTTTGATTTACGCCCAAAAACTAGAATTTTGAGAAATAGTTTATCATTCAATTATCAGCATAATACTGAATATTGATGTTTATTCTATATCTGGTAAACTAACAACAAATGTCTTATATTTTTCTATGGCTTAGTTAATACTTCATACGATTACGATATAATAGAAAACCGAACAATATCAAAACATTAGCAATTAAAAATAGTAGAAACAATGAAACAGATTGATGTTTTTTATAAATAAAATAATGCACATTGTTCATACTTATTTCACATTTTTTGATAAAGATCAGAACGGCTTTGCTCAGCACGACCATTATGAAGTAAATTTAAATTGATTTAATGTAATATATATAAAATAAGTAAAACAAATGAAAAGATGCTTAAAAATAATTAAAAGAGTATACCAATAATTATGTATAATATTTTTTTAAATATATGAACAAAAACAGTATAATTATAAATGGATGGCATAATGAATTTATTATAGTTCAGTCAAATATTTCACATTGAAAATACAATTAGTGTACAGCACTCAAGTGGGGTGAAAATCTCTTTTTACGCCATGATTATTAATAAATTATTGTCATATTCCTTGAACCTTAGAATTAGTCTTATTATTTTTTCTTATAGTATCAATTGAAAAAAACAATTAATCGTGACTGAAGGGCGAAATCGGTTTTAATCTTTTAAGTAGATCTAATAAGTAGAAAAAGTATTTATTTTTTAAATATCAGTACTATATTGCCATTCAATCAAAAAATGACACATTTAAAGCGATAAAATATTTTTATTGGTATCGCAAATACAAGCGCAATGCCAAAATAAGATGCAAAATAAATTGAATGTGGTAATATTGAGCGGAAGAATATTTGAAGACATTTTAATAAATTTTATATTGATTTATTAAATAATAATGAAAAATACATGGTTTTACATAAAGAGTTAACTATCTAATACGTATCGCTTAAGTTTTCATAAACGATTGCTTTAAACCCTTTAACCACTTTCACAGGTCAAGAAATATATGTTTAATATTATACTTAAGACATTATATAAATACTTAAAATAACATTAAATGCTATTTTTAGTAAGCTTCATTATGTTCTTGGAATGATAAAATTAGTGGTACAGAATCTTAATGGAGAAATGTAGAGCTTGGGTGTCAAATACATTTAACTTTCTCCCTTAAATGTCTTCCGCCTCGGGAAAAATTTCCCTTGCGGGTTTTTTATGCCTATAATATATAACCTTGGTATAAGTACTTATGATGTTTTTATACCAAAACGGATTTGCTCATTTAACTTTTAAGCTCCTTACTTTTTTAAGGACGCTTTGTGATGCAATGATAATATTATAAAATGGGGAAATATTTTAATTTTTTTTACCAAAAAATCATGTTTGAAGTTGAATTATAAACTAGCTTGGTTGTTTATAAACTGTTTTACTACTTGTTAATATTGTTCATTAGGATTTTTTTATAAATTTTATCACTGCAATTGTTATAATGACTCTTGATCATAAATACCATTCATAATGATAAAGAATGTATTAAGTAACAACATACATTGGTGTATTTAAATTTAAAGTACTATGATCTTTAATAACGAAAGCATCGCATATATTAATTGAAGCTATTTTAATTATAAAATATTTCTCAATTGAAAATATCCTCTCTCTGAGAAAAACCAGTTTTGATTATGCTAAAACTGTGTAATGTGATCAAAAGCGGTTTCGTTTTTTTAACTGAAACTAACTATTTCGGTTGAAAATACCTATTTTTGTTTAAGAGAGTAATTCCTAAAAAAATGGGAAAAGAAAACTCAAAAATTATATGCTTTGAAATTCCTTAAAGTCTTGCGTCGCGAGGACGAAGACGAGCAAAAATATTCTGAATTTTTGGATATTTTTTTGTAGAATGTTTTATTTATCAATCAAATAATGGAGAAGAATCAATCGTTACATCACATGATGATCGATAAGGTCATGTTATTTCAGCTTATCTAAACATTAGAAAATGTTTCATGGTGCAATACAATTTTTTACCGTACGATATGGTAATTTTTTGTATATTATAATTTCAAATAAAATAATCTTGCTCTGAAGAAAGAATCACATACAATTTAAATGCATTGATTGGGTTGAATGTGTGCTCTGTCAGTCTAAGTCACACAGTTGCCAGCTTTCTAACGGCAATTGTAAGTAAAACTCTCTAATGCTGAATATTAAAAGAGTTTCAAATATGTTAGTAGTAATATGAAAAAAGCACTCTCGAAGATTGTTTACATTTTGCAACTTTAGATGCGATTTACACAGAAGAAATTTTTATATTACTATTTTTGGTTTAAATTTGTATGAGTGTGTGTTGCAGGTAATTAAAAAATAAGTTTGTTACAGATTTTAAAATCTGTCACTGGTTTCGGTTATCGCCAAATTCAAAAAAGTTAATAATTTAAACTTTTAGTACTTACCCTTTTTGTTTTATTTTTATGAAATTGTCTTTCTGTAAGATGGTATTCATTAAATTGTAAACGACTCTTAAGGTTTTTCAATTAACACATAATTCTATAGTAATAGCATCTGGTAAAGCAGTTTAATTTAAAAATCAAAACAAACCATTTTCAAATAAAATATTTTTCGTAAAATTTTATCTTTAACTGTTGGTATTTATTCATTTATGTACGTAATTAACTGTCCATCATAACATCAACAATGGTTAAAATTAAATTAATATCTTTCACCGCTAAAGCCACAATCTCAGGCTGAGCTGTTTTTACGAGGCATGTTATCAAAACTTTTCAAAACCAAAAATGTTTGAGAATATTACTGCCTTACAGTAACTTCCTTACGATACAATCTCAAGAATACTGAAAACTGCCCGACCGGCGTACGCAATGATTGAATACGAAAATATGAATTTATTTTTAATCACAATCAAAAATGGTATTGTTTAAAAAAAATATAGCAATCAGTAAAACATTTTTTTTTGGTGTGTACTTTTTCTTTTCACGAAACTACGCAATAATGATAATATCATACATTTTCATAACGCTGAATAAATAGTTCCTTTATGCAATTATTTTTTTGCGTGAAATAGATTATTTTGAATTTTCTGCTGTCTGAATAGCCACGTAAACTGTACTAGTTCTGTTCGATAAGTATTGATACTAGACGGATGAATTGTATTCCTTCGTTCACAGCCAAAACGACAGAACTCACAGCCAAAAAAACGAATTACACATTTAAAAAACAGGGAAATCAAAATACAGCTGTTATATTAAACTCAATCCTAAAATATAAATTAAAAAATCTATGTAGTAATAAAATTTATTGACATTTTGATATATTTATATGATAGTTGTATTAAAATGAGTAGACTTTTAAAGTCAATAATAATAAATTAAAATTTATCCGCAGAAACACTCGATAGTAATAATTTAAAATTATGACATTATTATTTAACTATATTATTCAAAGATGTTAACAATCAAAAGATTAAACTCTTCATCGAATAAATTATGTAAAGATAGATTATTAAATACGATTTAAACCAGTGTCTGCCAAACTTTTTGACTTCACAGCACAATGGTGAATGGGACTTGCGCCGCGGCACACCAAATAAAAATGCTTTAAAAAAGGAAATGTACCTATAAAAGAGAAAACGTGGAAAATATGTCACGTTGACCACTATATATGAACGTGGCAAATATTTGTGTTTATGTTGAATTTATTAAAAATTGAAGAAAATTGAAATAAATAGGCATTATTTAAAATAAAGATTTTTAAGGCTTCTTTCACCGCGGCACACCTGAGAATTCTTGCGGCACACAGTTTGACAGGCACTGATTTAAAAAATCAACCATGAGCTATTTTCAGAAGTATAAAAATGTTTTGCCAAAGAAACACAGTCGAACTATTATTTATCATAAGCGTAGTCAAATATTATGTTACCTGGCATCGTTGAAATTAAATTGATTTATATAAAATGATATCGACTGTGGAAAGGATAAGGGACGTAACCCACAGTTTTTATAAAACAGATCTTTTTCAATAATTGCAATGTATCAAACTTGATACACGTTCCATCAAAAGGATGCAAGCTGCAATTGCCGAATTAGTATCTAAATTTAGCTTTTATGTTTGAAAAAGATGACTCTGTAAAAAGTTAAAACCAAGAAAAAAGACTGAAATAAAGGTTTTTTCTAGACAATTTCTTTAATTAATATACCAGTTTAGAAGTCTCCGTGCACTTCAAGGTTGTGTATAATTCATAATTTGCATATGGCCCAAAATCATCAAAACACGTTTTTACGTGGGTTGCGTCTTTTTTCCTTTCCACAGTCGATATATAAACATGACTAAAACTTACTAAACACATTGAGAATTTTTGCAGCAAAGAATGAGTTTTTTCTTCTAAGTCTAATTAATATATAAAAGTAAATATTTTACGTAACTATACGATTCATATTTTGAACTAATTAACATAAAAAGTGTATTAACCATGATAAGGTGGTCTACTTCAAATCATAAAGATGGCATCAGTCAGTTTTCAAATATCTAAGAATTTATTTTGAACGAGATGTTTAGCATCGCTGTGAAGTGGGAACTCGACCACAGGGTGGCCCAATTGATTAGAGGGATTATGCTACAGTACAGTTCTATGTCTGTGTAAGCTTACCTAGACGGGAGATTTTCAGGTACGAGGTAACGGTAATTAAATCAGGTACAGCTTGTTTGCAAAAGGAATTAACTATTATTAGAGAATGTCGTTCTTCTTCCAATATCACTTGTATTTTGTAATATATGTAATAAATCCACAATCGAAAAAGAATTGCATGAATACCCAACGTATTTCGACCAAGAGAAAAAGTAAGAATTGGTTTTCCATAAACCTGTTATAAAATAATTATATTCCTATAAAATAAAACAAACATAGAAAAAAGATTTATTGGATATTGGGTCAATGTACATCAAACGCAATTAAATACTATCATAAACATTCTCAGTTTTTATTTGCAACTCATAAATTAAACTATAAAAAAGGTTTTCCGTTTTTGTTTATTTAAAACTATATTCAATAATTATACGTAGAATAATTTGTTTGACTCGTCTCATGAGTATTTTTATTTGAGTTTACAAATAGAACAGTGGTTTTTTTTTTATAAAAAATGTAAATTTTCCAAGTAGCTTACACCAAACATCGAACAAGAGGTAAAAAACTGATACCTTTGTTTAAATAAATAAAATAATATTGAAGAATATAAATTCCCCGTCCTGGCGAAAACGTAGAAAAAGTTGTGTTTTCAGTATACTGAAATGTTCTTTTATTATTCTCGTTTAAAAACAAATGTATTCATTGAAATTCTAATTCAATAAAAAAAAAACACTTATAAATACAGTAAAAATAAGTTGTAAAAAAATGAAATAAAAATACTAAATTCTTATGAAACCAGTTTCCATTATATTTATAGATCACATAGTTTTAATTTATTTGGTCAAAATTAATTCAATATTGATAAATCCAAATTTCTAATGATATAATATCTTCATATGGTAGTTTTTATTGTTTACTCTAAAATATTTACAACAAAAAAAAGGATGCGAAAATAAATCTATAATAATTAACATATATGTATATATATGGTAAACCAGAAAATATTTCATAAATATGTGTGAATATAAAATTTTTTAATCTGATATATTGAAACAAACGATAGTTTTATTGACAACACTATTGTGACATATTTTTTTACAAAGAAAAAATAATCATCGTGGAAAGTTCATTTTCTCAATCAATCTATCGGTAACAATCTTCATGCAGTACGACAATGGTGCAGTAGCTTAGTAATCTAGTTGGTAAGATCTTTGTCTTAGTGTTTTGTCCGGTCCGAGTGCAAGTTACAGTAACATCAATATCAAATTCTGAATGGCATTTTGGCCAAACAAAATGCATAAAAATGTTTTTGGTTGACTCCTAATAAAAATAAGTTTTTAATCATTTAATTTTCAAACCCAACAATTAGCTGTTTCATACAAAAATATTATATAAGATATTTTTCATGATTAACTTTCACTAATAGAGCGTTTATGCTATGTTAATATATCATGTACTTTTATGTAAATGATACTTTAATGTCACATTTAACTTAATTAGACAGATGATAGAAATACATACAATAGTTATCGGCATATATTCATATGTCCTCTAGTCATAATATTAATACATATGTATTCTGACTATCCTTGCATTGACGTAAGAAATAGTTATATATTGTAATTTATTAGTAAGTATTTATATAGCATGATTTTATTAAATAAGCCAACATTTCAAATTCGACAGCCATTTGACTGTTTCAATCATAAATGACAGGCTCTGTTCAGTATATTCGATAAAATTGATCATATTAATGTCTCAATATAACGTTGGCGCATACTATAAAGTAACATTTACGAAATTTATGCTCGGTTAAAAGGTTTTTCCAGATAACTAACGATATATTAAACATTGTACAGACTTGTATTAGTAGGGTCTGTACCTATGTCAATAGATTGATTAAACGAAATATAGCTACGTGATTTTATTTAAAATTTACGATAAAGCAAAATGTTACAGTATTGGATCGAGACAACTAAATTTGAGATAGCAAAAGTAGATTTATATCGAAAAGAAACACTAACGATACATCATTCATTGTCAAGATTATGAAATAAAACTTTGTGTGCAAATAGTAATGTTAGTTTTGTTAGTGATGGAGTTAATTATATGTATCAAATGTAAAAAATGTCTACGTGTAATATTGATAAAACAGTAGGTAAATATTTTTAGTTTACTTTGTTACTTTTATTATTTTCATATCGTCACCGTTCTGACAGGTTAATATGTTACAACACTGACAAAATAAAATTAAGAATATAAAGTGATTCTTTGATATAAAATATTTATCTCAGATAACTCAGTTGGTGCAGTTGGGATAAAAACATCTATTTTTATGGATATTTATTATTAATGCTGATTTAAAAACAGGCAATAGTCTTTTTATAGTAATTTTTAACTCTTATTTGATTTGTTATTATATATGTAACATACAATATCGGTTCTAGAGACTTTATCTTTAAAAGTGAATTTAACGATATAAGAAATATTTTTGTAAAATAGTTGTCATTTTTCATATCTATCACGACATACTGTAGCCGAAATGAATTTTTTTTCTAAGACTGAATCATCTTATAGAAAATTCTTGCCCGCTACTTTTTAAAAGATTTTTTTTAGTCGTGAGTTATGCGAAGAACTCTTTGAACGTATTTCAGCGTTTGGAAATCTTGGATTCGGGTCGCGTTTTCTATTAAAATTCTAAAAGTTGTATGCAGTGCTTGCTGTCAGTAGTTAGTTTGTGTGCAGAATAAATCAAATTCTACAGACGTTTTTATGATTTCATTTAAAAAAAGGACAATACATTTTGTTGTAACTTTACGAATCTACCACTAGTACCAGTTGGAGATTTTTTTTTCTGTTTGGACCTTGGTATAAACTGATTTATATTTCGTCTTCTGGTATATAAAATAAAATTAGATTAGTATAATGTTCACACGCAACGTTAAAATATACCGTAGCCGATTTTTGAAAAAATCTAGCTTATTTATTTTTCTCTTTGTATAAGATATAACCATATCTAATAATTTTAACCAGACTGTCAATTTAACCAGAATAAATAAAATAATTATCGATAATGTATTTTATCTGGAAAGTGCTATCTTCTCTTAATTGAATTTATTAGTCCATCAAAATTTACAGTTTACTTATGTTGACAACATTATCTTAACGTTTTGAATTGATTTTTGTTAAAAAAAGTACATATGTAATATATATATATAAGCACTCAATTCTTTTTACACAATTGTAAAATAGCACGGTCCACCAAAAATAACAAATACTATATTTTTACACAAACTATTTGTTGTATTACTCACGTAATTTGTAGACACAATAAAACACAGATAACAGATAATAATAACAAGAAATTCAACAACAAAACACAATAATCAAAAACAAAAAGCTTCATTAGATTGTAGCGCATTGGACGTGTCAGAGGTTTTTAGAAATATATTGTCCATTCTCTCATAAATATTTCCATTTATAATCAGGAGTCGCTGAAAAGTTTTTTCTTCTTAATTAAAATACGTATAGGGAATAATATTTTCATTAATTTACATATTGGGTCTTTATTTGAACCTTTTTTACACGATTTTCTATACCAAAATGTTGTTCTTTCTCAAAATAATGTTAAATATGTATGATTGAATATTTTTAAACAAAATAATTTTATGTTGTATATATACATACATAGATCATTTGATTATTACATAATTTATTTCGTAGGATATGCAAATTAATTTAACATTTATTACTTTTAATAAATCCATTCTAAAATTTCCAGGATAATAAAAATATATATATTTTCAAAAGACGTTTTAATGTTCTATGCATCAAAAAAATAGTACTCTGTAAAAATATTGAAAATGTTTTCATAACATTGATTAATTCAATTTGAAAATAGAAAAATGACTTTAATTTTCTGAAATTAAAAACAACATTATAGGACGTATTTTTTCCATCAATCATTTAATTTTGATAGAAGTCTTTGTACTAATGTACACACTAATGTCTTAAAAATTAAAAAAAAATAGGCTATTAATTGTTTTTACGAAATTTAACTAATGAAAATTTAAAAAAATGTGTATTTGGAAAACAAATAATGAAAATGTCAAATAATTGATCAAAAATATGTAATATATGAGATGGCATAATATACATTAGAGACGACATATTTTTTGCGATTATTTGAAATATTATTGAATTTGTTTTCTTTAGTTTTGGATTATTGTTTTTCTAATGTATAAATATAAATATCTCGATGAATTTAGTCTATAAAGCATTTTAAAAGATTTAAATTTCAAAAGGGTACGTTTAAAGAATGGTATATTTAAAAATATGTATAGAAATCGAATTGAAAAAAAAGTTTAATAGCATTTGTCACTTACTATAAAAAATACTAAGATATGGTATTTTTCTCAAAAGTCGGATGTGCACAGGTAAACCCAGTTTTTACATGCCCGTTCCTTCGTTATTTACGTGCAGTTTTTAAAGAACTGCTTCATTTTAATACACTTAGTACTGATATTTTAATTTTTAAATCCCGCAATATAAAAAATCTATTTTTAGGTAATTTTTAAAGCTTTTAAAGCTATTTTAATAGCATTGATAACGTACACGACCAAATATTCAAATAAATGTATTGAATCAAAAAAAAATATCTCCTCCATTTTTGTTTTCCCTTCTATGAATTTTTCCTTGTTTTCTTTAAGAACCTAAAAACTTTTTTTTCACTATGAATATTTCTATGGTGATATAAAATATTATTTATATTTATAGCTTTTTAGTCACTTGCTTCAACGAGAACAAAAGAGACTGAACAACATTTACTCAATCTTTCTTTTTGTTGTGAGTGTAGGATAATAATAAAGGATTAAAAAAGTTTTAGTAGTTAGTAAATTTCTTTTTGTATGTTAAAATTTCACAAACAGATAATAGTAAACCAGAAATCATAAAAAAATCAAAGATATTCAAAGATTACAAGCCAACTTATGTAAATTAACGTTTTCGGATATTTACCCGTGACTATTCGTTTACAAAACCAATAAATAAAATTAATATATTATAGATTAAATAAATTAACAGAAAAGAAATATATTTCTGGTGAACCATTGCTATATTTTGGCACAATGGCAATCTACGCTATTTCCCCTTGGACCAAAAGAAGCAAGGCAGCGGTGAATAACTCATTGTAATTGTGACAAAAGTACTCCCACCTTGCTCGTTGCCTTGTTGTCTTGTCTCCAAGTCAGAACTCCTCAAAATCTTGCGGTTAAAGTTCTCAGAGGGATATCTTTGGGTAGGGTATTGTTACCCCCAGGCAATAGAGTGATTGTCAAGAGGAATAAAGGGATAATGCAGTAATTTAATACTATTAGATTAGCCCTACTGTTTCTTAGCGAAGATTATATTATAATTTCGTTGTACGTAACTACTCAATAGTAATTATCTTTGATAAAATATTTAATGAAAAAAAAGTAACGTTTCAGGTAATTTTATATTAAATAATATTATAAACTTAACTGTTATTTTCGTATTATTAAATGTCTTGATTTCAAAGTTGTTCGAATTGCATTTTAATTATTTTAAATGATATATTATCTTTATCGCATTGCAACTAAAAATAAGTTATATTGTTTTATGATATCTCTTAAAATAGTTTCATTAAAAAAAAATCAATGCCTGTATAGCTTTTACTGAAACAATTTGTTTTATTTAAAAAAAAATACTTACACAAATACAAAATTTTATCAATCATTTGTTGAATAGAGACTGTTCTTCAAATCTTTTTTTTTGTGAAATCTGATACCTAAAAATCTTTTATTGTTACAAAAATTACTGTCACCAGCGGATCTGTTTTCGATATAAGTGATATCATTATTATAATCGTGGAGTTTGGTGAAAAGTATTTTATGATAAAATAAAAAGTCAATCTATGTTGGTGTTTTTTTTATATTAATTACGCTAATGTTTTTTTTGCTAAAAATAATTTTATTTTCATTGCTATATTCATGATGGCTTAATACTACTATAAATACTAAAGTTGAAACGGATTCAAACAAAATATTTTTAGTTGTATTATATCCATTGTTCCAGTTGAATAATGTAGTAATCAATATTTTTTTATAAATTTCCTGTAATTAAAATATTCTGCACACGATATAATTAAACACTGGCAAGTAATTTTGATATATTATAAGAAGTACAATATATATTAAATTTTAAATGTAATGAGAAGAAGTGTTTAAGATATCATTGAAATTGACAAACACTGTTTTGTGTTGTAAGCCCTGAAATAAACCGCACTCTCGCAAATACGTAAGTTTCGGAATACAGAGTGGCTGAAATGTCAAAGTTAAGGGATCCAAAACTTTAAACATTCTATTAAGCAACAAGAGATTTTTTGTTTTCTTTAAACGATTAAAAATTATCCGATAAAGCGTTATTTGTTTTAATTTAATATTTTAACTGGTAATGATTGCTTGAAATAGTATTTAAAATATGTGCGAACATTACGTATAGTAGGTTTCTATGTTTATCCACTAAGTACTGTCAACGTAATTTACTTTATTGTGATTATATTATATCAACAAGTAAAACATAAAGCACAAAAGAAGCATACTAAAAAAATGTACAACTTGATTTGTCTATTGACGCAATGGATTGAAAACATATTGAGCGTGACTATCTTATCTACTAGTTACCAATTTTGGGTCAGTTTTATTATTTTGGAAGCAGTAAATCATAAGCGAAGTAATATTAATCTTATAACAGAATCCTTAACTGTATTGAAATACTTAAGTGTGCTATCTTAATTATTTATACATCGCGTTTTTCCGGGAACCCTATTTACCATAAATGAAATTATCTTTTAATTCTTCTCTTCTTTGGCCATATTCACTCCCTATGTGGAGCATATAGCCACCACGTGGCACCTCCATGTTTTCCTTTCTTCCGCCAATTGCTTTGCTTCCCCCCATGACATGTCAGCATCCCTCAGTTCCGCCGAGTACATCCTATGGATAGTACCCGACGGACGTCCGGGGCGCCAGAATACCACCGGTCGAAATAAGAGGCAGGCAGGATTGAGGCTTTCCGGAGGCATCCGCAGCACGTGACCCAGCCAGTTCCAACGTCTCTCTATGACCACTGACATGACGGGACGCTGTCTTGTACGCTGCCTTATCTCTGAATTCCTCACAAAATCAAACCACCTCTCCCCCATTACCCGACGAAAGCATCTGTTCACGAAGCTCAGTATATGGTTTTTCTAAGTCTTCGTCAGGTGCCATGATTCGCAATCATAAATCAGTACCGGCAGAATGCAAGCGTTGAATAAGTGGCATTTGGTTTTAATCGAATACAACTGTGTCCCAGACAGTCCGCATTGAGTTGAATGTAGTCCAGCCATTCTTAAGCGAATGGCGAGCTCCTTTTTTGTACTACTGTCTTCGGGGATATGTACGCCGAGGTATCTGAATCTGTCAACCCTCTCGATGATCTGTCCCGCGCTGGTACGGGTCCTATCAGAATCATGACAGGTTTGGTTATACATCACATTGGTCTTACTAGTATTAATTTTTAGACCAATGCGACCTGAGTTAGTTCCTAACCCGTCAATAGTCTCCTGGATGCACTTAATGGGTTTGTCCAATATAACAACATCATCGGCATATTTAAGGTCACGCAGCTACAGAGCGGGACCAACAGCTACACCTCAATCAGGCGGAATTGACCTGCGAAGTATGAAGTCAAAGATAATGATAAATAGGAACGGTGCAAGAACGCACCCCTGTCTCACTTCGGTTGTGACCCGGAACCATTCGGTATTTGAGTCACCGATTCTCACACAACATGCACTATTCTCATGTAGGGATTTGATAATGGCCACAATCTTTGCCGGGATCCCGTAGGCCTCCAGTATCCTCCATAAAGAGAGTCTGAGCGGACTATCAAATGCCTTCTCATAGTCGACGAAACAATTCGTGTTAGATTCATTGCTCTGCTGGAGGAGACATCGAAGATTGTGTATTTGGTCCGCACACGACCTTCCAGGGAGGAAGCCCGCTTGATTTTTCTTTAGTATTTTCATACCTCTTATTCTCGCCAAGAGAATGTGTGTCATTACCTTCCCAGATATACTGAGAAGAGTTATGCCTCGGTAATTGTTACAGCTGAAGGGATCACCTTTTTTGTGGAGTAATAACACCTCACCGTCCACCCAGTCCCTAGGAAAAAGCTCACCGTCCCACACCCTGGCCATCAGGTGATAGAGAGGATGTAGGATGGCGTTAAGACCTTAATCTTAAAACTCTTAACGCTCTTATCATTTAATATAATCGTAAATCAATTATTCCCTATTTGAGAAATCACAAAGCTTAAAATGTGACTTATTTTCGTCTGAAAGATACTATTCTATTTTGAAGACTTATTAGATCGTGTAAGAATACATCAATGTCATTTGAAAATCATGTTTAGATTGTCGTTGGATACCGTATCGTCATCCATACAATTAATGCTCTTACTAGTTTTGAAAACGATATAAATACATTTATATTTCAAAAAATATGATTTATAGACATAAATAAAGTAAAAATATATTTGTGGAAATTTAAATGACTTTAGTAAAAAATATTTTCATATATATAAGATATGATTTTCTGCCGGACAACAAGCAAAAAGTGAAATTTAATTTGAAAGAAAGTAGTAGTTTTTTAAAAGTAAAACGACACCACGAAATCGATAAATGAAAAAATAAATAAATTGTAATATGTAATAAAAAAAACCATTTGTAAATTTGTTTATGTGATATGTTTCCAAATGAGAGAAGTAAAAATGGTTCACTTAATTAATAAGGAGTATTTTTTATTTTAATATGTATAATGAATATTTCATTAATGTATGTTTGTATTTTAAACAAAAATAAATAAAGTTAACTGAGCATTATAGTTTTATGAAGTTAATTGATAATTTTATATTAAGATTATTTTTTTAAAATTAATTTATCTACGATAAATTAATCATCACACTTATACTTTAAAATATTATTTATTGAAAGTCATTTTTAATTGTGAAATTATTTATTCCTAAGTTTTCAAAACGAAACAGAATGTTTAATTTCTGTATTAAAATAAATAATGATATTGGTATACTTAGACAGTTTTATAACTATATTAATTACAAATTATTTTGTATTGATATAAGAAGCTTCTTTGATATATGTAAGTTATTACCTTAGATGAGAATATGCGACGTGTAATCTTAACCGATAGTCACTGATTTAGACAAATTACGTTTATAATTAAGCAAAGTTTTGCCAAGTTTGGCTTTTAGGGCTCCCTGGTATGGACGAAGTTTCAAAGCGTGTGAGTGAGAGTGTGTAGGTCAATGAATAACCATGAGTGTGAAACTTGGGATTATTGAAATGGCTTAATTTACGCGCAGGGTAGCGTTTCATGTTATTGATTCAATTGAACAACTCTTACGTGTATGTGTATCGCTTACACTGTTTACAGTTATGCCGGTATTTTCAATGTTTAAAATGATTTTTTGAGAAATATCAGAATTAATTAATTATATCAGTAATCATTTTTAAATATATTCATTTAATTAATCCATGTCCGGTCCCAATGTGGAGCATATGGTCTCCTAATGGAGGTATCTCAACAGATTTTTTTCTACGAGAACTGTTTGTTACTCAATCGGTCAACCTCTCTTTTTCAAAAAGAGTAGTAGAGATAGAACGATTTTTTTTGGATATAAAATTTATAGAGCTTTAAGTACCAGGACGCGCTAGCGTCAAGGTTCTTCTAGTCTCCTTTATCGATAAAGTTTTTGAAAAATTGTAAATTTTATCCCTTTACCATCGTTTGCAGACAGAAAGGCGTGATCGCTGCAGAGATAAGAAGTTCACGGGAACTCCATATGCATTATTTTGCAAATCACATTCTATATGCTTCCCCCATACTATATCCGTACATGTACACACACATGCGCATACATACGTACACACATACAGTACACAAAAAGTCAAACAAAGAAAGTCATTTTCGTGATGCTAAGTTCGTTCTTAAATTGTCAATTTTAGACGACATAAGATCTATGGAGGGTCGTCGAGTAGAACTGCTCTGGGTCTAAAACGATTCTCAGGCAGTGTCTTGTCATAGTTGTGGAGATAGATAGAACGATAAGGCTAGGACAGGACTAGTGGTTACCTAATCACTTCTGCTACACCCAGTTATAAAAGAATCGGAAAAAGTATTAGAAACTTAAAAATATTAACATAAATAGAAAAAGATGCTGTTCGTACTGAGATTTGAACGTGAGATCCGGCACGGAAACTCTCAACGCTAAGCGCTGCGCCATTGATAAAGTAAATAAGACAAAATTACATTATATTGTGAGAAAATGTTGCATTGTTTACTTGATTATCTACCAAGACTATTTAAAAAATAAAACAAAATATATTTTTTTCTTGTATGGGCATGTAAACATTTAAACAATAAAATTTAATAACAGGAAAATGTTAAATTATTTATAGTTACTTCATAATAATAATTTGAATCTTTCAAGTAAACTCAGTTCAAGTTCATTCGTGCACTTAAACGCATGAAGATGCCAAAAGGCTTAATCCGGGTCGTTAGTGAAAAAACATGTGGAAATATACAAAATTTAAACGATTCAAATTTAATGTTGAAATTCCACAAAGCACCTTCATTTGAAATCCTATATAATAATACGAAGTTTTCATTATTAAGCGCAGGATAAAATATTTGGTAAATAAATCACAATTAACTCGTTCTCATAAATCTAGCCTATTTCAATTATTTCTTCGAAATAATTTTCTAATAACTTTTATTACTTGTTTCAGAAAAGACATATTAAGCGAAGAAATTTATTATTGAAATACATAATACGATTCAAATATTGATAAATAAAAGGGATTAATATTTCAATCAATTATACTGATTTTCGAAAATATGTTAGAACTATAAATCTGGGTTTTATTTGCTTAAGATTTAACTATTCATTATTTTATATGTTATTTTGTACAACATCAAAGTTATATACCTAAACATTGTATCACAACTATCTGGTAACCAAAGTTATAAAAGTTGTTTTTTTAAGTGTTTTTGTAATCTGATCTAACCCGATGTATTTATTATACTGTAAAAAGTAGTGTACAGACCCACAAAGTTGATGTCAATGCAAAGAGATTAATGGCTTGAAAGGTATGTGTACACAATTCTTAAGAACTTGGAATTTGACGAGGGACACATCGTCTGCAAAACTTGGAAAAGGTATCCTTTAGCTACACTGAGAAAGCATGATTATTGTGTAAAAATGTTTATTTCGTTTTTCTCTTTTTTTTGAAAACGTTTGTGCTATTCAATTACATTTAAAATTATCGAAACGTCGACCTGTTAACTTTTAACGAAATTTAAAAAAAACACGACTAAAGGGAGATTCCAACGTATCCCAAAATATTATATAGTCTATAAACAGTGATGCATTTCCCAATTCTTGTTGCCTGGCGAAGCTCTTCCGAAATCAATGTAATATTGGTATAATTTATATTTTGTTAGTTCTAATTACTTCGCTATAATTCTATGAGACATCTCTGTGTGATAGAATATATAAATATAGTTTTTAATAATCCATCAATCCAATGAACACGCCCAAGGCAGTCAGTCATCTAGTTAAAGTTAGTTAAATAATCTTAGAAGAGGCAATGACAATTACACTACCACGTCAATTTATATTTTCACCATCAAGCTACTTAAAAATATATCTCGACGTCATAATCATGTTATTGGTAAAAAAATTGAGAATTCATGACAGTTTACATAACGCAATAACTTTTGTGGCTACATAAATCATCAGTAAGCCTCAGAATTAAATGTTAATAGTAGAAGAAAAAAGCATTACCTACAACCTTCAAGCTCATGCTTCACTCAACAATCACCCCAAACTTTTTGAGATGTCGTAAATTCCCCCCAAGGAAGCAAAAGAAGGTCGTAAATTTTTTAACTCTGCCAAATGAGACTAAAGTTGCGACATTTGTGCTTTTGGTGAAAACAATCAAATATTTATGTATCCTAAGCACCCAATTGCGTACACAGTATACATATTGGCTTTGAGATTAACCGGAGATACGTTCTAAATTATCCTAATTTCATTTAATTCATATAAAAGGCTGAATGTATTTTTCAAAAACACAACCTATATTCCAGGCAACCATGTAATTATATGGAATTAAAGAAATAAAAAGCATAGCTGAAGTTAAATGAAAATAGAAAATGATTTTTAGTGCTGGACTGGCGTTTTAAATGACGATGAGTTGAATGAATTTACGAGAACTTTATGGCTATTATCAAAAGCCTTGGGTGAGAAAAGTAATATAGTACTTATTTATTGAGAAAAAAAATGAAATCTATAAATTTAATAATATTCTCAAAATTTTCACGTTATCCCCAATTAAAATATACTTTAACAGGTGATTTAAAAAATGATTCCATCCAGGACTAAATAATAGAATCGGCAACCTTTCTTCCCTATAGAATTTGGGTTCCTGATAACGCTTGTTATAATATTCAACAAAAACAAAGATTAAATAACAATTGAAAGTAAGGTAGAGGTATGGTTATTAATAAAAAAATATTTTTTTCTAATCATGATTATATTATAATTGTTGTATTAATTATATCATGTATTGATAATTAGAGAATACACATATGTGCACTTTCATTTAATCGTTATAGCAAAAGAAAGTAACTAAGCAAAACTTCTTGGTTGGTATAAGCTTACATATTTTTCAGTGATATCTTGAAAGCCTGTCATGGAAAGCTAAAAACGTCAGATAAAGTGATGTTGACGTTGATTTATACGAGAAATAATTCAAATAGTTTTATGTTCCAGAAACTCAAATTCAAAAACAAAGTCATTCAATACTTATTCTACTTCAAGATTTATGGTGGAAGTTTTTAAATGTTGATGATTTGTTGAAATATTTTAAAAAGCTTTTTTAGACAGTTACTAAATTAATAGTATTTTTTGTTTCAGAATGGCAATATGTAGTATGTGCTTTGTTTTCTTTATATTAAACCTGTGAACTAAAATTTATCACAAAATAAATACAATTAAATAATACACAAATATTTTTTAGTAAATTTTGTTTTATCACCTTGATAATGTACACATGAGTAAAATTAGTAATTTTTTTTTATTAAAATGTGTCAAGTATGTTAAACTGGGATCCAGCTATTAATTATTAATTAAATTATCTACAATATTATGTTTTTTTAGCTCATTCGAAAAAATGTACTTATTATATCACATGTCACGCCAATTCAATTACTCAAGGAAGCCAATGTGACATTACATTAAATTTGATAACAGATAACCAGTTTATGTACGGGCTTGGATTCAGATACACTGAATTTATGCAATATATAGCGATGTTTTATTTAACATATAGAGCAATTTAAAATTCGATGAAGCATTTAAACTTTAATGTGCTCATTTTTATTGTACAGCAAAAAAAATCCAGTGAAGAATTCAGGATCGGATAGGATGTGAATAGGAAGAGTAAAAAACATTACAAGCTCTCTTTTCCTTGGTTACAAAACTCATAAATCGATTGAAAAGTCACAGATAAAAAAAATCGCATGGAGATTAATAATTTACAATTTTTGAATTTTTCACCGATGAGCACAAAAGCCAATTTGAATTTTTTACAGAATGAATATGGTGAAAATATAAAAGCGTTCATCATTTTTTTTGCTTTATGTCAATTGATACACTATTTTTTTTATAACAGTAAACAATATCTTTGTTATTATGCGAAGACGATAGTGTCAAAATTACATACATCAATGATAAAAGAACTTTGTTAATCAAAAACTTATCTATGCTTTAATAAAGTTTGAAGTAATTAATTAAAATAATGCGACAGAGGGTAATCAGTATGGCCGTTAGACACACAATTAGGTCAATCCTAGGGGATATGCCTTCTGAAAATGACATGGGTCTATACAGTGTATGACATTGCTTGTTACCTTTCAGTTATTAACAGAGTGCGAGATAAGGTGACCAAAATATGAATAAATTTCAAATCATCTTTCATTTATATAACTCAGTAGCAGTAGAGAAAAATGTATGCCTCTTATTATTGTTTAATTTAAATGTTTATGAATGAAAGTAGGTACTATTTATAGCTACCCAAAAACATTTGTAACGTATAAATAATATCATACTTAAATTTCAATTCCACATGATTTTTTTTTATAAAATAATATTGACATTATATCGGTTCTGAACTAAAAAGAGTAATAAAAGAACTTATTCATGCCATTACTTAACAATTTAATTCTTTAAAACAACCAAAAAAATTCTTATCAAAAAACACATCTTATAATCAAAATAATAAATATTTATATTATAATGAACGGCAATGATCATAATATAAATATTGGACAAAATTGAAAATTTTAACAGAAATACGTTGTAAACATATTGAAAAAACGTTTTAAAGCCAAGAAATTAATTGAAAAATTTAATTAACAAAGAAAACATGTAAATGACAATGATACTAATGCTGATAAAAATGTTTATAACAAAAAAAGCACAAAGATTCATGCAAAGTGAAACAATTGTATAATATTTTCATTATAGGGTTTCACTTTAAATAATTTAATTGGGCGTCAATTCAATTCCAGTTACTCATAAAAGTGTAACAAATGGTCACTGTCCCTCTGATAACGGATGTTTCAAGTGACAATGCACTTAAGGCTTTCGAGGAAGCGTTGTCTCTACACTCTATCGCCACTCGATAAAGCTTCACATCGAAAGCTTTTCCATTTCATTAATATAGAGCTTAATTGAATTGAATGCGAATAAGAAAATCGTGATAATTTTTCACAGTTAATTGTATTCGTTTTATTAGATCGGTGATTTTCACTCAAAGTTCGATATCGTGAACGAACATCGTTATTTTCATAAAATATTATATATTTATAATCACACAATAAACCATTAGTAATTTTCAAAATAAAAGAATACCTGGCCGATTAAAAAATATATTTTGGTAATTAAAATAAAAGTAAAATCACATTGATAAATGTATATCACAAAAAAAATGATCGAAAATAAATTTGGGCACCATGGTAATAGGTTAAAAAATTAGTTCTGATGAGGGCAGGGCGTAAGCCAAAATAACTATCAATTATGTATAAAATAGTATACTTTGATATTTTTTACCTTATTGTAATGAAATTCTTACAAGTAAATGATAATTAAATCAACATATCGAGAAGGGTTTTTGTAAATAAGTGTATGCATTCATATTTTTTTGCTAATTTATTTTTTATATTTACAAGAATAATATATAAAAGAAAGTAATGTTAGGAATATAGTGATATATAGGAGACCAATCATGCAGATTTTTAGAGCTTGGCATTTAAAATTCAACTAAATTTATCAACCTGTTTTTTAGCTGTCTAATTATTATCATATAAAAATAACTTAAAGATCTTAGATTTTGTTTGTGGAAAAAATATGTAAAAAAACATTAAATTTATTTTAACGGAAAATAATGTTCTAAAGTTATCTTTTGAGCTTTTTCAATTCATGCATACAACTTTTTGGAAAACGAAATTCTCATATCCATAACGCAATAAATCACCAAAAACAATATTCTCCTTTGAAAAACAAGAATAGAACTCGGATAACACGTAGTGAGCGAGTAATTACCAACTTATAATGAACATACGTTAGAGAAGTAATAAAAAAATATATTGTTCATTGACATAGTTAACTGTCAAACTAAAAAATTAAACATTACAAATTAAATTAATATATTACATCAAAATTGTGATTTTTTTTAATCGATTTGTAAACTTAAATACACCATTATTTTAAGATGATTTTTTTATGAAGAAAAATGTAATTTAATAATATTTTTAGGGTTGGTTTGGCACTCAACTTTTGTTGTTATTACATCCTTCGGCAATAATAATTATCTATACAAAAGTTACCTGCGTATTCTCGAATATTAAAATTTATCGTTTTTCGAAGGATTTTGGAAAAGTGTTGCCGGCGCTGTAATCTAATTTTGTTTTTCAGTTGAATGTGAATTTGTTTTTTCGTAACAGAAAAAATTTACCATTTTCAATTTCCTGTTCAACTGATATAATCGTCAGCATCAATGTTATTTAGAACAACAGTGGTACAATAACTTTTAATATAAGATATCAACCGATTATTATTTTCCTAAATTATTTTCATGTATCTTATTTGATTACTGACAACTGATGACATCAATTTGTTTAATGATGAGAAAAAACAACAAAAAGATTTTTTTTTAGTAATTTTACTGTGTGATAATAAAACAAAAAAATAAAAAGTTTTCGATGAAAATAAATTATTATATGGGCCCTCTAGAGGTAAAGTGAGCCAACTAGTAAAATGGTAAAAACTTTTTTCATGGAGTTTACATACAATCACGCCTTTATTTGGTATTTTCGTGGATTGCTTATTTTTATTTTACAGATATAACACTATTGCAATGTGTATTAACTGAGCTTACTTCACTTTTACGATACTTAAATACGTGTTACAACGTCTTACAACGTCTCTAACTTTTTTTTATAGAATAAATAAGTTTTTCTGAAACTAAAACATGTATGTATTTGTACACAGTGTTGGTTTTTTTTTACCACATAATTATTTTTTTATTGGGTTATTTCCAACAATATAAAATTACTATTTGTTTATATTTGACATGTAGCCACGTTCGAATCAATGTAACGAGCACGTGTAATATATCTTCAGCTTACTGTCAGTAGTTGCTCAGTAAAAAATGAGATAAGTAATGATCGACATTATTGAATAACAAATTTGGAATATCTCAGTTGTTGCAATTATTGTACAATTTTGCCAAAAACATCATTTTTATCGTTTATTATTATTAGTGAGGATTTAATAGCAGACAATTATCCTTCTACCCTGCCTATTACTTTCTCACTTTGTTTGTATGATATGGGCATAAACCTACCAATATTTTGATATTATAATTATCTATCAAACATAAAATAAATAGACTTTCTTTTTTTGTCAACTCAAAACTATCAATTTCTTACTTAACAAATTCTGCCATTATGGTGAGAATATATTCTCGTAATTATAGCTTACAAAAGATTATATGACAATATATTCAGAATATATGGTGAAATAAACACACTAAAGGCGACTATTTTTAGGAAAAAACCATTGTGTAACCCACTCAACTGTTGAGTGTAACTGACATGGGAGGTTGTAAATCATTTCACTTGAGCTTGTGTTGTATACAGCGAAAGTCTTTTATCAGCGCTGCCAGCGATGTAATAAATTTGTATTTTGTTATAGGATGGTATTTTATGCATATTTTTAAGAGAAAGTGCCATAAACTGTACGTGATTAATGTAACATTATTTTGATGTATTCTGCGATCTAATATTTTTTTACCAAATGCGTGTGAATAAAGAAATAAAGTTTTTATTTTTATTTTTTAACGATAACGTTTTTGTTGTAATTCTACATGGGACGGTCTTCATATCAATCAGTGAAATAATTTGGTAATTTTTTAACGTTTGTTCTTAATGACACATAATACACGATTATGTTACGAGTTTAAAAATGTGTTTATTTATAAATGTGGGTTGTAATTTAAGCGATGTGAATTATATTTTGATATAATGGAAAGATATAAGGCAAACAAACTTTTGAGATTTTAGTTAATTTAAGTATACAGTTAAACATATTCTTTCTCTTGGTAAAAGAGATTCGGACAAGTGTGACCATTCCCAGCATCTTCCCTCCGGATGAAACTGAATAGTAAAGCTTGGATATTTGAAAATGTATGTCTAATATAAGAAGTATTTTTATTCATAGATATTATTTAAAAAATATATATTTTTTTCAATATTTTGCGAATATATAATAATACCATACTTTTTTTAAAATTAAAAATAAATTATTTTGGAATAAAAATAACTTGTGCACCATTTTTGATGAATAATAAAAAAAATATAACCGTTATGTTGGTCACATGTCAAGGACACCAAGTTCAAGGTCATCATAGTATGCATGAGAGTGGTAAAGTAAGCAGTCTGTATTATCGACCGAAAACAGTAATAAATTAGTATTACGAAGAGGCCTCGGGATAAATATATGGAGCCATTTCGGAATAATTCATGACTAAATTGCTGGCTATATCCGTTTACTTGGCGTAGCGATGCGCAACTGTAAATATTTTCCATTCAAAATTCATGGTTTCATTGAGAAATTTATTTGTCTAGTGATACAATTGGTTAAAGTGTAAGCTAAAATAAAATATATCGACTATTTTAATATTTTTTTGTTCAACATACAACAATAAATAATTTTTCTACTATAAGTATTTTTTTCCGAAAATCTGATAATGAATGATGTTCTGAGTTTGAGTTTTAAGCGAATAAATTGACAAAATAATACCTTAAAGGTATATTAAAATTGCATATCAACGTCTCAAAAATCGCATATCAGCATTTGTTAAAGTATAATATTTAAAAACTTTCATGGATAATCACAACAGATATGAATACATAAATTTGTGATTCAGAAGTTATTCAATACGAGAATGGTAATTGGCATGCTTTTCAAACTAAGAATAGATTTGAATTAGTCATATACTTAATAAGTTTAATTAAGCAAATGAGTTTTCTACTGTCCAAAGTTTAAGATTTCATGCTTTTAAGCTTAAACAATTTTGATTTAATTTTCTGTGTCTAATATTTCGTTTTTTTAATTATGTATGTTTAAAATAATATTCTGAATTGCGCACAACTTAAAGTATTATAACAGCGATCTTACTTTATTTCTATGCTAGGCGATTACTGTTAATTCATAATACAAAGGTTTAATTGTGAATATTTTTTTTTTAGTAGTTATACATTTTTTTATAATGATCGATAGTAGTTTTGCTCATAGTATATATATGTATATCACCAACTGTTGAAAAGATTTTGTCTGTCATTGTATTATCTAAAATAAAAAGTATTACTACAAACGTTTTACGTACGATTAGTCCAATTTGTACGACAACTTTCTAGGATTAGAATGTAAAAATTGCAGCATGTCACACTATACAGTCAAATAAATTATGATTCAAAATTCTTCCACATCCTTGCAGGCTTGCAGGTAGTAATTTCACTAGCGATTGCATTTCCCTAATATCTGAAATAGAATCGGCATTCATTTTAATTTCGTTGTATGAGTGAAATTTGGCAACGTCCGCAGATAATTTATATTCAGTTCGTTAGACGCAATTTTTTTGAAACGCTTCAAAATTTATTTAATAATATCTATATTTTTCATATAATATCAAGAGAAATGTTTTTTTTATAAATTAACGTCAAAACACCAAAAAACGATAAATTTAGAGTAAATGAATTTAAAAAATGCTGCTTTAAATTGAGTCTCGTAATCTAATTGTATACTGTATTTTAAAAAAGTTCACACATTTCACTAAAATATGCGGTATTTTATACTTAGTGTAATATTTTTAAAAAACTTAAGAAATATTACGATGTTCGCTAAAAATATTACTGACTAGGGCATCCAATCCCGGGACTCCGTTCAATTTTCTGATCCTGAAATCGATTGACATGCTCGCGATCCCGGAATTTCGGAATTGAGAAATTTTGAGGAAATCCCGAAAATTGACACTAAATTGGCAAATTGTGGATTTCAAATTCATCGGTGAGTTAAAAAAAAAATGAGCTTCTGTGATAATCTGGGGAAAAAGTATACCAAATTGAGGACTTCAAATTCCTCGGTGAGCTAATCCCGGGATTGGAAAAAGGCTCCGGGATTGGATACCCTAGTACTGACCACTTAGGTATGTACTGTCTTATAAATCTTAAAGAAAGAGTCAAGAGATTGGAATATTTTGGTTTCAATTCCTTTTAATGTCAATATCAAATGGCGTTAATTTTTAATGTTTAAGATTTAGTTTATGGAAATGAATTTTCCATATCGGTCTCGAGTTCGTTAAATTTTTTCAGCCTTAACAAACACGGAGTTAGTGTAAAAAATATTTAAAAATTGGAAAACTCGTATTGCAGTGACTATTATCCATTTTATCAATGTATGAATGTGATTGTGTGGTGTGGTAACTAAATACTTTCTTACCGAATACTCGACGAGAAACTAAGCAAATTCTCAAAATACATTATTTACAGTGTTGCAAGCAAGTGGTGAAACACATAAGTGTCATAACAAACCACATTATCAAATACAGAGAGAAAATCATATTTAACAAATTTACTGCTCTTAAGCCAGACACTTATCACATCGGCAGATAAAATAAAGTGAGTACTGGTGACGTCATTCATAACTAGCCTTAACAATCCCATTTGTTTTTCCTGTATCAAAAGATTAAAAATAATCCAGGCTTTTCAGGATTAAAATCGTATTGAAATATCAGCCTAGAACTTTAAATAGTAAAATAGGTTGGTATTAAGAAAAGTTTTTGTGTACGTATAAACTTCAGTAAATTGAAAAAACTTTTCGCCAGCCCACATGTCTTCAAAAGCTAGAATAGTTAATCAACTGTCAAAGATTTTTAAAAACATACTCGTCTTTTGCATGAATGTTGTTTGACATACTTTTTTTTAATTAATGATAAGAATGAGTAAATAATATATTTAAAATTTAAACATTAATGCCCGGATTAATTTCTACATAAAATATATAATATAAAAAAATCACAAAATAACAAAACATACTAAAAAAGCAAATCTATTTGTGACATTTGTATAGCGAAAGTTTAATATTTTTTCTATTTACAAGTATCTCTAAGGATTGTAAATCGCCATTTTTTGTAATCAAGTATCAAATGCAAATATAAGATTGTTTTTTATCGCTTATGTGGCAAACATGTGAAAATGGTGTGGTATTAATGCTTATGGAAGAAAAGTGCGTGTCTAAAACAAGGCGTAGGAGTAAACTTATTACTCTTGCTTTCATTGAGGTGTTTCAATACAAAATTACTTTAGTTTACTTAGCACGCTATTCTCTGAAAACCTCTTGAGTTATTGCTACCTACTAATTTGTGTATTTATTTCAACTGAATACACGTAGCTAAAAGATTTTTTTAATTTTAAATAAATAAATATGTTATCGTTTGCCAAAAAATGCTCAATAAACAACAATAATTTTCGTCTTTTTTAATCACATATGTATTTCAACTAATTAATTATGATTTTTTTATTCAATTTCGAGGTTTCACAAAAAGTCTGAAGTTGATTTAAAAAATATATAAATAGAGAAAAAAATCGTCGTCAGTTTTTAAACATCGCCTTCTAGTATAACACTTTAATGTAGTGATGGCAGAGATTAATGGTATAAACGTAGAAATAATAAAAAAAATCAATGATGTTGTTACTATATTTACACTTGATTGATGCGCACATCAATAAGTACTGTACATTTATAAATGTAATAAAAATAAATTTTGCTTTGTTTGTCCTGTATGCGTTCCCATACTATTCATTCGATTGTAATGAATCTTTGATGAGTTAAATATTAGAGGATATTAAAAAAAATATCCGTTTAATAAGAATATTTTCTCTATGGCGATAAATAAACCTCGTTAATAGCACATTATGTAATTATATGAGCCATTGAGAAGTAAAGAGTGCCAAGTAACAAAATGGTAAAACTTTTCTTTTGACCTTTTAAGTACAATCACGTTTTTGTGAACTGCAAATTTTATATTTTTGGAAGAATTATTGTGGTGTGTATTAACTACGGTCATTTAATTTTAACAATACCTTAAGATATGTAGATTAATATAACGCACTAAAATCATTTTTCCTTAAGTACTTTGCTGACTTCACTTCTCAGGGGCTCATATGACACTTTGATTTTTTTTCGATTTAGGTATTTGTATTGGAAAAGCTTGAGAGAGCGTGTAACTTTATGAATATTATGATGTTATAACAAGCTAAGAAAAAATATAATGATTATTTATTTAGTAAGAAATAGTAATTAATGGAGAGAAATTCTTTTATTTATTACAAATATAAACTTTTATCTTTTGCAATAAAAAAAATATGAATGCTTTTTAAAAGACTGGTTGAATGGTCGTTACTTATTGCAAAAAATGACTAAATATAAAAAAAAATGTCAAAAAAAAATATTGATCAAGTTTTTATTTGTAATGTGTTATTTGGATTAGGGTCAATCACGAAGATAAAAAAAAACCAGCTGACTTTGCCTAATTTACGAAGCCATTATGCATTTGTTTGGATAGGTAAAATGGTCTGACAATTGTTTGAAAGTAAGAAAAAAAAATGTTTTGTCTTTAGTTTTCTAGTATGTTGTAAATATGACATAAAAATCATTTTGACGGTAAATAGTTGAAAGGTTTTTATTTGAAGTTTAATTTTTTAACGCTTACGTGAGTGTCGAATATTTATCGACATAACCATTACAGGTATACACGCTTCGAACGTAATTTTAAAGTGTGCTTTATACATACGATCCATAGCCATGTTCGCTCGTTCGTGAAAACTGACAATGATTTGAAATTGGATTCGACAATTTCCCGCAATTTTCGTTCGTCGCTATATACCTGTTCACAATTCACCGCAGTTCACATCTCTGAACAAATGAACAAAATGTTGAAGTTCGATACGCCATTCAACTGCCAGAGAGCTGTGCAGCTTTTTAAATAAAAAAGAGTTTAATAAAAAGTGGTCTTTAAAAATTTAATTAACATAAAAACTCGTGGATTTCAACAACTTCTTTAATCTACTATGCAATATGTATATTGTTCTTTAAACATCCATTTTGACAAAACCGCTACATGTTGTGTTTTTTTTCGAACCATACTCATAAATTATCATGGAAATTATTTACACCCTTTGAACGTAAATAAAATTGTTTTTGACATTTTTTTTTTATTTAACCTTTGTTTATTTCGTAATATCGATTTCGGTAGTCGACAATTATATCTTAAATAAACAGAATCAATGACCACTTTTATCTTACCGACGTAGTAGTCAAAAGTTCGAACCTTTAAATGATCATTTCTTTTTGTTGCTTAATGTATTTTTTGTATGTTTGACGGGCTTAAATATGTTTGAAGATTAAGTTTTTAGTTGGTGACCAAGACTTAAAATATTTAAATTAGGCTAGAGTTTAATTAAAACGTTGTGTCCAATAACTGTGACACGTATGTCTGATTACTGTAAAATACTTTACAATACTGTGATATTCCATATTTTTCGGAAAAATGCAAATATCTTAAAACACCAATTGTTTCTTTAATTATTATTTTATTTCACTTAAAGTTTATTAAATTCCACATCTTTAAATACATCTAGTGTTACTAAGATGTTTATATTTTTTGAGTTGTGATCTGTTTAAGGAAAATACTTTTTTAAATGTCCAAGTACTCCAGTATTCACTCTTTTTTTTATTCATTTCCACCCATTCAAAACCATGGCAAAGTGAGAATTTTTTAATGGTCGATTGAGTTACTACCAGTAATAATTAAAACATCTTCGATTAAAATGTTCCATATTGGTGATAAACATCGAACAGGATAATACAGTATTATTAATTACGCACATGTTTTCATTTACGACTACGTATCTTTCTGAGGGTCACTTTACAAAACATCGTATGTATATTAGGCAGTATAACATTTTACGATTGTGTAATTACAAGTTCGTGTTCTCAGCCAACCAGAATCCAACAGAAGCTGAGCGTCTGGTATATAACGGGTTCTTAGAATTATTATTTTCAGTTCAAATGCTTCATGAAAATTCTACATCCACCACATTATGATCGGACGTGATTGAAAAAATACAATTTTAATCAAAAATTGTGTACTTTGTATGCACACAACTATTACTAACTTCACCCTTTAAAACTGTTTTTTTTATGACGCTTTATAACGAGGAGAAAAATTAATAACATTTAAGTTGACTAAGTAATAAAAAACGATTTGAAATTTGTATGACAGTTAAAATTCAATGACACATGTCAGTTTTTTTTTTGAATAATTCATTACAAAAGCTCGATTAGAAATAAATATATTGCCAAAAGTATTTTCTGCGCTTGCTTTGAAATTCGATGCAAAGTAACAAGGAAGCAATGCTGCAGCTATATACATTAATTAAAATGTCATTAGCGTGTCTCAATAAATACGAAACGTATTCAGTAAAAAGAATTTACAAGCTTAAATTTCATTTAAAATCTTAGCAAGCAAAAAATAATTTAAACATTCAAAAATACTTTATGAAATGAAAAAAATTACTGCAGCGGCATGACATCAGAATAATGATAAAGGTGTATCATAAATTTCTTGAAGAATTAGCTGAAAAATGATGAAATAATGTTATATCATAACTGATGTAACTTACATCCCTTGTCGGATCCATGATGCAAAGGTCAAAGTCGTTGGCTTCCTTGACGGATCTCACTGGTTCGAATCTCAGTACGAATTTTTTTTTTCATTTATAAATTTCTGTTCAAAATCATAGGTGTTTGTGATGTCTAAAAAATCCCTCCCAACTTCACGATTTTTTAATAATAGGGCGTAACGAGAGCGTTTTGTTAACTACTAATCCAGTCTTGCCTAATTCTTCTATTTTTATTACTCTCTTAAAAAAGCGTGCTTGAGCGACTGAGTAACAATTAGTTCTCGGACAAAATTTGTTGAGATTGAGATCAGACATGGATTAAAAAAATCTTTTTTAAAGATACAATATTTATAATAATATCAAATACAAATTGGTGGGTATAATAGATATTGGCTCACATACATCTCTGAAATTTAGATTTAAAAAAGTTGTCACTCGAGTTTGATTTCTAAAAGGACGAATTTGATCTTGATAATCAATGTAAGTAGACTAGTTATTATACAATCGAACGCTTATATTGCTAATGTTTTTTTTCAATCGGACCAACTCTCAGTTAATGCTCATGAGACACTTATTTTAGAATGATTGACTTTACTATGTTACAATCCATACTCAGTGTAACAAGCTGCTAATTATTTGTGGGTAAAGAGTTGCGTTTTCTTAGAAGATTCGAAAAGATGGCAAATCGATTTGCTCACTATTAAAAAATGAATATTAATAAAATATTTAGTCGAAGTAATCGTGAGTCCTTCGACTGCAAAAACCAATGTCATTATTTTTAGTTTAATGTTAAAAGTCTTACATATAAGTAAATATAATGATTACTTTTTTAATTACAATTACCTGCGTTAATATTTTATTTTTTATAAATAGTAACGAAAAATCTTTGGCCAACACCAGTAACAAATCGAAAAACATCAAAGCGATTTTCAAAATACCGTTGAAAAAATCCACCAATCACCGATCGCAAAGCGTTTCCGAGCGCCATTTTATTATTCTATAATGGTTTTTCTACCGCCAGTAAAAGCTAAAATATCGCTAACCCGTTCCCTCTGGAATCGGGATATGTATGACCCTATTACCGACTGTATTTTCTACCTCTTTCTTATAGGTATGATAGCTCGTGTAAAATAATCACGCATGTTCAGTATTTCAAAGAAAACTGAAAAATCATATTGGTATTTTAGAAAGCTCAATAATTTCAGATTAAAGATTTGTAAAAGACGTCGGAATTCTGTTCTTTTTGAGCAGGTGTATGATACTGTCAATGTGGTTTCCTAAAATTTAATGCTAAAATTAAAAAGCCAAACAGCATCTTTTCCATAGATTCTGCGTATCACAATATTTTATATATTCAGCGTAGATATTAATAGAATATTTCATCAAAGATGCCATTATTTTAATACTATTAAACGAATAAGATTTTCGGTTGTCACGCTTTAGTCGAATAATTTTAATGAATCGTTAATTCGAGGTTTACAGTGAAGTATCGATCAATCGTTAATCAACCTACCCATGAAACGAAACGATACTGTTTAAGTTTTTGATAAACGATAATGTTAAAGATATTTAGAAAAAAAAGATAATATTTGCAATAGCAATTAACGTTGAAAGATAGGAAAATTATCCATTGTACACATTAGTTGTTTCTATATTGTGGGTTGTGATTTTTTTTCTCTGACATGTAAAACTTTTTGCAACATTTTTCATATAACCATTTTATCGACTGGTTTATTGTTTTAAATGGAAATCCGTAAACTTACGCTACAATGAAATATTATGAAAATGTTCTTGTAATCCATTATTCAAGTGAAGTTGAGAATTTTTTCATTATTTAGATCAGGGATGCACAAGTCGGGGCGTTCGTTTGATTTTTTGAGTAAATCATTGAATTTAACAAATGCTTTTTTGTTGATGAAGTAGAAAAATCAGTTGATAGAAATAAACTTACTGATGATAATAAGTATTCCAATTTGCAGCATAGCACTTTAAATATTAAGTAAAATTCTCAACAATGAGTATAAGATAAAAAAAAGCATCAATTTTTGAAGTAGGTTTCATACATCTCAATATTTCACAAGAAAATATTTTTTTTAAAATTCATCTCATCCTCTTTTACACGATTTCGAAATAACACGGGAAAATCTAATAGGATATATCTTTCATTTATCTACATATATTGACTTTTTTCCACTGCTGTGTTACGTGGAATGTATACCTTGTGTAAAAAGACGATTAAGCGAACTTTAAATTTTATTTTCTTTGCGACTCGAAGCCATCATTATTTGTCTTTATGCGGCCCGTTAAAATAATAAGTTGTGCATGCCTGATTCAGATAAAAAGCGCCTTGATTCTCGATGAAATTCTTGTAAGTCTTTTTTTAAATACCCAATGAATAAAAACCCAAAATTACACGCAATATTTTTTTGCCAACTCTCAAAAGTTTCATTGAACATTGTTCTAGTCTTTGTTGTAGAAGATTACACGTATTGACTCGTAGCGATTGAAATCTCGAGCATGGATCAAACATTTAAATAAAATGTTGAACGGTTTTTGCACGCGTATTTGAAAAGATATATTTTTCTCAAGCTTGTTCAAGTACGGTAGAAAAAAAAAATGTTCACTTATGTATATTGAGATCAAAAAAGCCACTTTGAGTTAAATCACTTTTAATGTAGTGCGATCATGTTAATAACTAATTTTGTTTATTAAAATTTATTCATAAATCTAATTATGGATTTTTCTCATACAATATTTTGCTAAATTTTGATTGTACTTAAAAATAAAAGTCATGAAGCATGAAAATAACACACTTTAAAATTAACATCAACTTATAAATTTTGTTGATATTTATTTTATTTTATATATTAAATAAAGAAACCACGAACCACAAAATCGACTTAAAGAACGTGAAACAAATAAGGTGTAAGATGAAATAATATACCTTCCTGTTAATTATTATTACAACCGTTTGCCATGCTTTGTTAATTAGAAGTTGTAAAAAAGTTATAGAGAAAAAAATATATATACCTTAATATAAATATATGAACATAACTTTCAAATTATTTTTTGTTGTGGCTGGGATAAAATACTTTCCAGGCAAGTGCACATACCAACAAGCCTTTTATTAAAAACAGGTAAAGGATAGTATTTTATACTTACGGCATAAACAATCTTATTAAAAACAAATTGTCTCAGGACAAGTATAAGATACGCCACATAGTTTAAAGGTTTGTTTTAAATAGCCTGAAACTAAGTGAAGGAGCTTTATCTTAAGTATTTACCTACATAGGTGCCCACCAGTACTGTCTACTCTTCAAGTATTTAGGGTTTGATACTTGACGCTTAACATGTGCCACCAACGGGCGAGGAATGCTAGAAAATCGTTAACGCAGATTCGAACCTTTTTCTATGTAAATGTAGATGTCGCTTGCCAATCACAAAAACGATCAATCACCGAAGAAATAAAAAAGAAAAATAAGATTAAGCGTACTAACGTGAGTCACTTATCTCCAAAAAAGGATTTATGTTGATTACAATAAAGAAACACATTTATGGTGTATTGAAAAAGTCTGTTTGATAATGACAAAAATAGTATAATGGCACTACCTATCAATCTGATTTTATCTTTAGAATGGAAGACGACATTTTGTAATTCCACGTACTCACTATTTCTCTTCTACGCATATGAATTTAAAATGAATAAATAGTAATAATACATATTATGTTTTAAGGATTTATTATATTCCATCAAAATTATTAAATGTAGTATGTAAATAGCGCTATCAAGTATCAACTATCAACGATGTCAAAGTGAGATAAAAAAGAACTCACCGCTTGCATTTAACATACAAGTTTTTGATTATCCCACCATCACCCGTTCGTTATGTGTAAACAGTTACTGTTTCACGCAGGATTTTTCAAAATAAACAATTTTTCTCGTAATATTATTGGCCCGATACAGAGCCGCACATTAACTATCTTTTAACCATGCACTTTTGTGCCTGAAAAAATAAGGATAGTAAGAAAAAGAGAGAATGTGACTTGCTCTGCCATTTAGTTAAAGTAATATTAAATATCCTGTGTATCCGTATACCGAGTATCCGCTGTGGCGGAAGAGTTATATCTACTCCGCGTTGAATCAAAAGAGAAATCAAGAATATCTCGTTCCCCATATAATGTTGCAAAATTATAATACATTTAACACATAATTATTAAGAATAGGGTAATTCTAACGAACACAAATCGAGATTCTTATTAAAAAATAAATTTTAAGAAACATCTGCTTTTAACCCACTAAGGCTCGGAACGCTGATCTGTAGTTGAATTACTCATATCATTATTTTGACTGGAAAAGTTGCTATCATAATTTTGCGTACATAAATTCTGTTGAAAAACGTGCTTATTTATTTGTTATATAAACATTCATGCTCCTCTATTTGCGTATAAATCAACAAGAGTATTTGGAATGTTTAATAAATAAAGTAAATATTCCAATAAGTCCAACCATGTGAATGTAATGAAAGATAAAATTTTTTACTTTTTAGAAAATTTCTTATACGAAAAAAGAAATAAGTAAACCAATGTTAGCAAATAATTTGAAGACTAAGCAAACGTAAAAGCTTTTCACAAAATTTGACGAAAAAAGGGCGCCGAGTAGGAAATTAACTGCCCGACTGAATACGAAGAAAACGTGCATTCATCTCTTTTAATCTCTTTAAACGCGTTGATTCCTACAAAAAGTTCATAAAACTTCCCCGCATAATTTGATTATACATATATGATGTAATCGGAAAACGCAATTCAATTAACTGCTTTATATTTTATTTCTATCGCTGAAGAATCGTTTATATGTTAAAAAAAAAATATTGTTTTATATATTTAACATTTAATTCTATACAATTTTGATGTTAAATAAGTATATGTAGATATTTTAATATGCAAATATTATACTAAGGGTATATAAATTGTATTTTGGCAGAGTTTTACAGGTGAGAAAACGAACGTATTAAACCTTCATAACGACCAAAATTTTAAAGCTGACGGTGAACTTACGAACTAAGTAAAGATAGTACGGCTGGTGTGTTCTTGGAATCAGATCAATTTTGTCGTCCTGGAAGGTCCATATTGACCGATTTTTACATAAAAGATGTAGTTAGTTGGAACTGTCTGAAATCATTGGGACTGACTTGAGAGAAACAAAAAACCAATCAAGAATATGATACTTATACATTTTTTTTACGACAGTTCACATTGCGTAAAAATAAAGATAAAAGACAATTAAATCTGACTAAAAAAAACGGAAAAAGTGTAAAATAAATATGTACATTTTAAGTTTTTGAAACTTTATGACAAAATAACAATATAAAACATTACCAATTTCAACCACCATTCGTTTTGATATGCAGCTTTTTGCCTTTTAATATTTCCGTAAAAGTTTAAATAAATTGCTTTAAATATTTTAATATTTCGTTCACTCCGTGTGAAAAAGCGATAAACACTATTGGCAGATGCTATGATAAACTTATTTGTTTTTTTATTGACAGGTAAGGTATTATTTTATTATATTGCCAAGTCAAAAATTGTCACGAACATCTGTGATATACAATGTTATTCTTTGGAAATAATTGAAATTTGAAAAATAATATCTCGTTTATTAAGAGGTCTTTATTTTAAGATATAAATAAATTATAATCCAAATGAACGGCTTTTCAAATATCACCAAAATTATATTGATGGTCGTGTTATGCACATCAATTGAATCGAATTACTCGAATAATTAACGACCTTGTTTCTAAAGAAAAATTATGAGTGAAAAAGAAATTACTTTATTTATAAATATAATTGAGAAAATTTACAAAATATTTTTGATTTATTAAAAATTAACAAATAAATATAACATTTTTTAAAACGAAATAATCAGTTATAATGTATTCATTAATGATCAATAAAATAAAAACAAACCGTTTATCAATATCATATTTATTTATTATAAATAACTATCTATTAAACATTTAATAAATGAACGACTTAATAAATACAACAAAATAGATAATAGTTAAAATAAATTGTCATCATTTATCCAGCGTTTCTCTCTTTATTCCACTTTCTTAATAATTTCTAGCAACGGACTTCGTAAATGGAACTTGCATACTTCCATTACTTACATGAATATATTTCAATGAAAGTTTTATTAAATTTTCTAGCTCTTATGAAATGTGGTTTATTGAAATTCTCGCCTTGTGCTAAATGGAGTAGTTTATGGAACAAAGTTTTTCTATGGAATGTGAGAATATCGATTAAATGTCATTTTTTCCAGTTTATTGGTACAATCTACTTTAAATGAGACTCGCCCCGCAGTAAAAGTTTAAAAAAAAAACTGAACCTGAGAGATACAAAATTAATCAATTAATTCCGTTTCATAATACCAGTAGTAGTGACTAATTTAACTTGATTTTCCTTCAATAAGATTGCAAATTATTCATTTATTTGTAAGAGGTATTCAAAATTTAGACTATAATCAATTTAGTGCAATATATAAATATTTTGTATCTTTATCCGTAAAATCCTTTCATATTTCTATTACCAATCGTTTGTTAAACCTTAATAATTTTATTTCATTCTGTAAAAATAGCAGTGTATTAATGTATTTTCTTTTCAGTTAATAATGCTCGTCATGTGGAAAACCGGTCCTAATCGTAAAAAATAAAAGTAGAATCTATACAAAAGAGTGTTTTATTATTTTAATATAATACTTTTGCACAAGTATTTACAATTACACTTTAAGCGTGGTGAAATATTTGTGTTTCAATAAATCATTTTTTAAAATAATAAGCAAGCAATTAGGGTGAATGATATAGTACTGGGCACTTAAGGAAGTACTACAATTTCTTTAAACAGAATGTAAGTCCAACGATATAATCATCTTGGCAAAACCAGATGTATTTATGTAAAAATGCGGAATTTAATCAGCTTCAAGAAAATTAAAGTGAAAATAGTTGGAACAAATAGGATTTTTTAGATAATCGTATTTGACTAAAAAAATATTTATTGTAGTGATGAGACAGTATTTACAATAATTGGACACATTTGTTGCGGTAATAAAACATGACGTCTTAATCGAACTTTAGTTTCATATAAATATTTCAAGTATTGGTCACCATGTCTTAAAACTGGTGAATAACTTGATTATAATAATTAACCTTATATAAAATATCATATATTATTATACTGCAACGTGTGCAAATTTTAACATACATAAAAGATCGTTTAAAAATATCAAAATGGAATGTTAACACGATTGATATATTTTTTTATGTAAAATCATTTTTTTCGTAATCATAAACAAGCTTTGACATTTAAAAAAGCACGAAATTCATTCAGAAATGTCAAAAAGGGCACATCAAAGTGTTTTACTTAATTGAATGAATGAACCTTTCAAATGATAAATGTAACGTTTCTTTTGAAAATATGTTTATAATCAATCAAATTCCACTTATTTTAAAGTGAGACATTTAGCCACTTTCAATATTATAATAAATAAATTGTATTGCACGACAATGTGCAATCCGTGATAATAAGTTGCATTGTAAAACACGTTAATTTTTAAATAAATAATTAAAATTTGATGTAGAAGTTAAAGGTGTTTTCAATGTTTATAGCTATTTCCGATTTACGTCTTAAGAAACTAAATCAAATGAAGGCTAATTATAAGAAAGATAGCAAAGAATAAACTTTCATTGCTTTTCATTTCTTCCACACTTAATCCTCTTAATATTCCTCATAAATTAAATAAGCACTTAAACCAAATATCGTGTCAAACAATCGTTCATAGCTAACTTGTATGAAAAATATTTACAAGTTTCCAAAGAGAAAAAAAGCAAATAATTGAAAAAACGAAATAAGAGTTTGAAGGGAAACTCAATTTTCTCTGCAATCCGTCAGCAAATTGAAACAGTAGAGAAATGTGATTGTAAACATGTTTTTTTTCAGACACCTTCTTTTATGCGTTTTACGTTTCACAAATGAATTTTCTGAACGTAGTGTAAAAAAGTGGTTATAAAAGATAATTTTAACTTATGTTTCAATAAGTATTGAAATGATTTTTTTTATTTCTATGGCCAGAATTCTAGATATAAGATAAAAATGATCAGGGAAAACATGTTTTTCATTTGATAAAAAAGAAATAGTTAATTCATGACAAATTTTCCGAAACAGATTTGTGTTTAGATGCTTGTCAATATTCCAATAATAAATTATATTGTCAACAATAATTACTTGTAGATGATATTCATGCATTAACAATTTTTGTAATATTCGATAACAAAAAAACATTTTATTCATTCATATCATTTTAAAACATCTATTTATTGCTTAATTTATTTGATGCGAGAAGAAAAATGCATTTAAAAAAGATAGTAAACGCTAAACATATTTGATATTCTCTTCTGAGCCAACGATTTAGAAACAGAGGTCGTGTGTAATCCGTTCGCAGAATTCAACATTTTCAATTTGTTTTTTATTCTTTATAAAACGTTTGTATTTTTTAAGGCTGTGAAAAATACTACATTCGTCAAAAGAATTCAGTTAATAGTTATTTAAAAGACTTAAATTAGAAAATACACACTCTTTTAAACGCAAATAGTTTAAGATTGTTTTGCCAAATTTAATTCACAGATTCTCATAAATATAGTAAGTCTATAAACGATTTCATACTTAAGTTAGATTAATTATAAAAATTATAAATCCTAAATAATACTGAAAAATTAAAAAAATAAATTGAGTACCTTTTAGGTAAGTTCAAAATAAAAACCTAAAATTTATTTAAATGAACTTGTTCTTTAGAAGGCATAAGCCGACATAGCCATCAACTATATATAAAATAATATGTGTAGAACTGAAATACTTTGATATTATTTCACCTTAATTCAATCGAGTTCTACCCAGTAAATGCCAATTCCACCAATCAAAATTATATTAAAGATAAGGGTTTGTATACGATTTGACCTTCTCAATAAGTTATTTTAAAATGCAGCAAACACCAATTATGTTTTTATGGAGTCGTTACTAATGTCGTTATCGATTCAGCCATGGGATATAAAATAATCGATGGCCATGACTTTTCATTAAGTAAACAAATACAAAATGCTGTCAATATAATGGAGTAAAGTAGTAGATAGAATTGCATGTTGTTGTTTTATACACAAAGGTCCGGTCAAGATTGACTGATTAATTGGCATGTCAAAGTAAGTAAACGGAAATTGAAGGTTAGTGTTAATTATCGATGTTTTTTATTCGACTTTTACTTAACATCTATACTAAGGTGTTGATAAAATAGGTTTCCTTGCCTGAAAGGAAAGACACCCTTGATAATTGACAACATATTCAATGAATATTGTTAATCTTTTTATTTAGTCGATTACAAAATCTCTTAATAATTTGAGACTATTCTGGACCAGTGATTCTCCCATTTTTTTCCATACATTGTTAGCTCCAGATTCAGACAGAACTTCTATTATATTTAAAGGTATGAAAGACGTGTTAAAAGTTCAAGAAGGCAGCGATTTTGAAACAGTTGTATTGCAATTTGCTTCCCCAGATTTAAAAAAAAACTTAATACCTAAGGTTTTCACCGTTAAATGAAAGTTTAACAATATTATCATTAAGAAATGACCAAAACTGAAAGAATTATCTATGCGGACGAAAGTCCACATATGTTATACATAAAATGGTATAAAACATATGAGAAAATTGAGTAATCGTTAATTTTGAAATAGCTTTTACTATGCTATAATCGCTTGCTGTTGTGAATTGTGACATTTTGATTCAAGTCTAAGAAGTTTTGTTGTTCTTTTGTGAAATTGGTTTATGTTTTGTTTTCAAAATAAAACGAACTTATTAGTTGAACATCAAGCTATAATTTAGACGAGAAAAAATGTATATATTATTAAATATTTAGAAAACAATGAAATATGTTAGAATAATCACAAAATCCTTAAATAATAAAATATTTATTGATATCAATTAAGCAATCCACGACTATCAAAACCGTTCATATAAATAAAATAATTTTAAACATCTATTTTAAAATAGATTGTGTAAATAAACAGTACTATTTGTATTCTATTTAATATTCGTAAAAACTGGATTGAGTAAATTGCGACCATTTGGTATGTGAATTATTAAGTTTTTTTTGATTTATTGCACTATTCACGACAAAATCTTACGTCTAAAGTTAAGAATTAATACATCAGTTAATCCTTATTTTATATTTGAATAAAGCAAAGGAAACAAAAGACTTTCTTAGCTCCACAAATTGGAGGTGATTATTTTGATTTAATTACAAATACAGGTGAAAGGAAAGTCTCAATAAAGTTAGGTAGCGAAGGCACTTAGTCCATTTGAAAGAGATTTATATTGTCGGCAAAAGAACATTTTCTTGATCACAACGGCGTTTGAAAATAAATTGGTTTTTGAAGCTAAGTTACAAAAACAGAATAAATGTTTTATTTGATGTCTAAATAATAAATATATGTATATATATATATATAATTAGAAATAATGCTTCAGCGAAAGAAATTCAAGATAAAGTATCGAAGTAATACGTATGACAATAATATTAAAATAATTGATATTCTTACAAATGGATTTACTCAAAAAGATAATTCACTAGAACAGTCTCTTTGGAAGCCGTTACTATCTTAGTAAAAATAAACTGTATATCATGGATATTAGAAGAAAATAAGTCTTAAAAAATAACGTCGGTATTTGCGTTGTCTTTATAGATAAATGTGGTTAAAGATTCCAAATTACATAACAGAAAAAAATAATTTGGTATTTATTCATTATGGCTTGAAAAGATTTGATTAATTTATTGGATTTCATAAGTTAAACAAATATTTTTATCATGCCTTTATTTCAATTTATTAATTTAAAAAAAAGTTTTTACTCTGTATTAGGTAATGTGGTTGATTATTACGCGGGTTAGTTTTTGCCTGTGCACACAAAGAAGCTTGCAAGAAACATCTAAGCTTTCAGCTTCTAAGCGTATTTCTGTAGACTTCTTATTTTTTTGTTGTTTTTTTTTAAAATTCAATATATAAACAATTGCTTTTTTGTTTTTCGCTAATATGTATACCGACCGCTATTGCTTTTTAATCATTATAAAGAATTAAAAATCTTTTATTATTTTTATTATAATGCCATTCTACCAAGTATTGACAGTGAACACCTTAAAAGTGATTATAAAGAAGATAATAATTGAATGACGCTTTGATACCAATAATACTCTCAACCTTCTTACCTGAGATAACTTTTCTACTAAAATTACATCATATTTAAAATTAATTGGTACTTTTACAAACATGTTAAAGACAATTTTATTAATTGGAAGAAAAATATAATAAAACATTCCACTGTCGACCACAATTAGAAATTGTTGCCGAATTGAAGACATATTTATGCACCAAGTGTTTGTACAGCCTATTTTGTATTTTGAATAATGTTCTAATAATAATATATTTTCGGTATTACCAGTATTTTACTCCGCATTAACTGCAATAATGAAAGCTTTTTTTTGTAGTTATATATTGATACCGATATTGAAAACCATAGCTGCGTAATCAAATGATTCAAATGATTGATTTTACCCGAATACGTTAATTCATTAATAATATATATTTGTGTATAAAACTATAAAAAATTTTTAGTGTTCAATAAAAATGATGATTTTGATATAAGTTTAAACAATTATCAGTTTACTAGATAACACTATTAAAATATTGCTAATCTTATCAAGCTTCATCATTATTTCGGTTTTGTAACTAAAGCGGTTGCAGCAGTATTGTTATAGTTATAAAATATCAAATATACTTACTATATCAGTTATAAAAAATACACGATGACAATAATAAGCAATCATGTTCCAATAACGTAATCAGAAAATTTTAATGAGAAAATGGTGAAAAAAAACAGAAAATATTAAGTTTATTTAATCAATAATAAATAATAAATGGGACCGGAATCAAAAAAATCTGTGTAATGGAATATACTATTTAGGTCGTATCATACGATATCATAAGTAGTGTGCACTAATTACCACCAAATTTTTCTTCGTCCACACCAAGTATGTATGCATTTAATAATGTTATATTACAGAAATAGAAAGTATTTTATTTTTACCAAATATTGTATAGCTGCATGAAATATAATTTGGTCTCAGTTGAAAACTGAAAACAAGTCGTAAATTTAGCGTGTAAAATTTACAAAGAAAAATAGTTTTGCTTGATTAAAAAGTGAACTCAATTCGTTTTAAATAACTACACGGAATCTAAGCACACGCAACTCTGTTTAATTTGAACCGGATTTTTTTTTATCACGATAGCGATAAAGTTTTCCGTTGTTTTATTATACCGATATAAGATTAAACCAATCATTAAAATAATTGCAATAAATTTATACGTATTTACTTCTTAATTAAAATTTTCATTGATCGTTGAACTAATGCGTTAAGTCCTAAAACATGCGAGTTCAATTTAAAGTATTTTAGAGATAGCGATGAGTTATTATGATTTAACTCGCATATGTAATTGTAATAATTAAACAGCAAGAAGCTCGAATAACATTCAATATTAAATTGTTTGCAAAGTGGTATTTCTTTCAATACGCAGAGAAACACAAAGATCCAATTATTATTTAAAAAATATGCATATACCTAGAATTATCGATACGTTTTAGTTGTTTGTGTGATAGTTGAAACTTCTAATAATTGCTGAGTTTATAGGTTTTGCTCGTTCCGACAGTTTAATAAAACAAACAACAAACATTTTACTGATTGTACCGTACAAAATCCACGTTAAGGCTATATACAATTATACTGCTATTTATTTATTTATGATGGTTGATGTGTATCAAAACCTTCCGAATTACCCTTCAAAGGTTGGTGCAATACATATAACAAGTAGAACTGTAATCATACCAAAGTAAATTGATTTAATTTTTAAACTGCTTTTTTATTGAAATTGTTTTAATGGTAGTTATATGAAAAGAGCACCAGAGTATGTTACGTTTCTTTTGAGTTACTAATATTCTATAATATCATAAAATGTAAATTATGAATATTAATATTCTGGAATTATTCTTCTTCTATTTTAATTATATTAAATTAGATGTTGTTGAGCTCAATAATTATAATTATTCATAAGATTTATTTTCAATTACATGGGTACACATATGGGTTTAAAATGTCTTAAATTGCTTGCCGGGTAAACATAAATCAAACGCAAATTCTTTAACGAAGCATATAACAAAGTATGTTTTAAATAACGTGTGCTGTAAATTAGGGCTATAAATTTACATTTGTTATTTAGTTATCTTTGTATTATTTCGCATACCTTAAACGTGAAAATAGCCTTCAGGAAGGTTGAGAAAATGGTTTACGAGACTAATTCGGATAGAAAGCATAGATCTTTTTAATAAATCACAGCTATTTAAAAACGCTTATTGTACAAAATGGATTTATAAAAACTTAAAATTTGTCTGAATAATTACGAATAAGTGAAGTTACTGGCATTTATAAATTAATAAAAAAATAACAATATACTAGACTCAAATCGATTAAATTGATTAACTACGATAACTTCAAGACGTAGAGTTATATAAAGATATCGATAAAGCATAAAATACTTTTAAAAATATATATATGTATATATTTGATCTTTAGAAAAGATACCTATAACCAAAGAAAAGATAATGCTGTGAATATAACATTCATACAATTCTAAAACTGTTATATCGCGCCATGTTTCTTCAGTGCCGCCATTTTGTTTATGTTTCGAAGAAGTTTTGTTTTGAATTGACACAAGCAATATCCGTTATAGAAGTTTGTAATTTAGTTAATCAATAGCAATACGATAAATTGACCTTGGGAAAATTTATTATTAAATATATATTGAGCTGTGATTTCATTTCTTGCGACTGAACGCATATTTTATATTCCAAATCAATCCACGTCGAAGTATAACATAATTCAATACCGTGTCGTGTTTATTACTAACCTTGCAAAAGAGTAATCCAGTATCATATCGTCATATCATTTCGTTTGAGCCGCGCTAAATATTGATTTTTTGCTTGAGTAAGCGAGCTTCGGTTTATTTATTTCACGATCGCTCACTGCACCCCATTCATAAATAGCCACCGAAGCCCTAAGATAATGATCAGTTGCGACCTTTAACACTCATAAAACTGACACAAAACAAAATCGTTTGCTTGATAACTTATACGGATTCAGTGAACTAATTATTATGTATTTTTTCATCATAATAAAAAAAACATGCTGCTTATTGGTGGTAATTTTCTGTACACTAGTCATAAAAGTCGTTTTTAATTACACCATATTTACTACAAAAAGATGTCAACTAAAAATTACAAAAAGAAAAAAAACTGCAACTTGTTTTGGTTTTTATCAGTATATATATATTAATACATTCAATCAAATTATTTCGTTCACTTTGGCATTGCAGTATGGAAGTTATATGTGTGATAGGTTTCAAAAAAAATGATAAGCACAGGGACTGATATTTCATAGCTCATAAACACATCGAATTTGGATTGTGTATTTTATGGCAGTTTTATTGTATATATCAGCGTCTGTCAAACTTTTTTACTTCACGGCAAACTCATGAACAGGACTAGTACCGCGGCACACCAAATAAAAATGATTTAAATTAGGTAATGTATCGTTTAAAAAGAAAATGTGTTGTGTTTACCACGATGTATGAACGTGACAAATATTTGTTTGAATGTGTAGATGTTGAATTGATTTAAAAGTGAAAAATAAATAAATGAAGAGCTATTATTTAAAAATAACATTTTTAAGGCTTCTTCCACCGCGGCACACCTGAGACTTCTTGCGGCACAATAGTGTGCCGCGGCATACAGTTTGGCAGACACTGGTCTATATTGTGTAATAGTATTTTTTACGAAAAAAATATTTGCTTAAATGATAATCTGTTTGATCTAGTGATGTTTATTCTCAATTGCAGTCTGTGGTTCTTTTACCACTGTCACACAAATTAGAATAAAGATTGTGAAAAAAGTGTATTTTTTTTAATCTGTGTGAATATTATAATGACAATTTTTGAAATCGAAATATTTCAGAGTATTCAGTACGGTGACCTGTGTTATTTATTGCAGTGTCTCAATTTTCAATAACTTTTTTATTAATCTCTAAGTAAATGTTTCCACCGAATAATCTGTTTCCATATTCTGTTAATATTGATTTTATCCCAATAACCCCCCACTATATTTTATACATCAGGTTTTTGTGAATTAAAATCCCATATATTTTTTAAGATACTAAAAAAACATTAACCATCATGTTATCTTACTTAAAAGCTTAAAAGTCTTCACATTAATTATTATTTTCTTGTTTACGATCATTTCTTTTTTCGTCCAAAACTGTTTATTTTAGGTAGATTTGCAAGTGATACACAACGGAATTTAAAGTGCAATAGTATATATTTATAACTAAAAAAAACTATGTCAAAGTATACCCCAGTTGGTTGGTGAATAGTTTTATTAATATTTCACATAGCGTGATTGAGGTGCCTAAAGTTACCTTTCGTTGCACGAAAGGCAATTTTGATCAGTCCTTGGACTTACCCGTATATTTTAATTTTGTTTTGAATATACTTGGCAGCCATTTGAAATGTATACCAGCTTTACTTACTGTTTTGTATTATAACTTGCGACAATAATACTTAAGTTACAATATTATGTTGATGAGTTCAAAAGCACATAAAATAATCATTAGGATGTTAGTGAATAAAGCTTGATATTAAATATGTTGATATCTTAAATAAAAAAAGCACATGGTGTTTTATTATTGATCATATATACATATGTTCACGGTAGATATTCTATGTTCTATTTGAGAATTTAATATCACCAGTGTTTACCAAAAGTAATTTAAACGTTATTTTCAGGGCTATTTTTTTCCTAAAAATATTTTTACATCTCAAAACTGGCAAAAAAAAAATTATAATGTTCCAATAAAGTCCATTATATAGACTTTATTGGAACATTGAACGATATTTTTATGTATTATTTATACCTCTCAAATATTAACATTTAATATATGCATAGTTCAGATCCAGCCCCATGTGATTAACATCTATTCAAATATCTTCAGCACATTTAAAGGGTAAACAATTTGACAATCCAACGGAGGTAAAAAACGCACGTGATGAATTTCTTAAATCTAAATCTCTACAAACTTTTGGGAAGGTGGAAAAAGGTCATGTTGAACGAAGGAAACTACGTAATTAATCAAACATAGGTGATTTTTGCAATATTTCAGAGAGTTTAAAATACTATAATACTCAAAGGTTTAGTTGATTATTTTTTTTTGATTTTTTGGACTTGTTTTTTTCTAATTATATTTTTCAGAATACAACAGAAAATTCAAAGGATATATCAACCATTGAATGAAATTTAATCATAAAGTTTTCAACATGTTCTAACTCAACCATGTAATTTAGAATTTCAAAAAATACACGTTTTACATTACTTTTCGCCATGACTTACTATCGTAACTGTTTAAATAAAACTATATTATTAATTTTTAACGTTTTAGATCATTCTTAATTATTTTTCTCATCATACTTGTTCTAATTGTCAATTGATAATAGTAATAAAATTTATTTATTTTCTATATTAAATAAAAAAAAACTTTTTTTTTGTTTGAACCTTGTATTGTATGTAGTTTAAATACTTGTTTTTGATTGAAAGCTAAGTATAATTCTAATGACACACCATATTTTTCTATTTATTTATATTTTCCTATTTCATCTCTAGTTTGAAACCATAGGGTACAAATCCAGGCAGTTTAAACAATACTAGCAGTAAGCCCGTTGACCTCAACGGGGGGATTTTTGTTGCATTTTTAAGTAGTCAGAAAATTACAAACCTATTTATTGAATAAGCCAGAGATTCTAAAAATAAAATAAATATATCGGGGCGTATATCGACAGCCCTGCCCTGTAGTATTTAAATTGTAAATTATTTAATTTTTGGAATAATGTTAAGTTTGCTAACAATTATTTTTCCTATTAGCAGAAATAGACCTCGTAAATTACCTAATTTTTGGAATAATGTTTATGTTTGCTAACAACTATTTTTCGAAGTAGCAGAAATTTCGTAAATTATTATATCTTTGGAATAATGTTCAAGTTTGCTAACAATCATTTTTCATAGTAGCATAAATCGATCTCGGCGCATATATCGACAGCCCTGCAGTTTTTAAATTGTAAATTATTAAATTTTTGGAATAATGTTCAAGGTTGCTAACAATCATTTTTCGTAGTATATATATTTTATTCAACTAATTTTCAAGTATGCTAACAAAAATATTTCGTAGAAAAAGAATAAGACCCGAGGACATCAGTACGCACACATTTGTGAATTGTGAATTGTTAATTGTGATTTGTGAAAAGTGATTATTTTATCGACTATTAATATATAGATTTTGGAATTTTTAGAATAATCTAATATTCTAATTTTTAGAATAATTTAATATCTATTGAACTTTTTTTTCACTTCAATGGAATGTGAGAAAAAAGTCGGAAAATAAATGGGCAAAGAATTAAATTATATTTGTATAAAAAATGCAATTTTCACATGCAAAATATTATAAATTAATTGGACATTTTATCAAAACAAAATTATCAAAATTTTGACTTATTCTCCAAATAGAACTTGTTTTTTAGAATATATATAATGATTTTTACTGATGTTATTTTACTAATCATACTGAAACTATGCTTTCGCCAACAACTAACTATACCACGTATGTATCTAGATTAAAAACAAATCTTGAAATAATTGCGTCTTATATTTATTTTTTGAAAAACTTATTTGGCTAGTCAATCGGATTTTGTTATTTTGATAGCATTTATTTTCATACGATCAAGATGTAATGTGATTTAAAAAGAAAGTTTTCAAAAAAAAAAAATGTTATAAACCAAAAAAAAACGCTCAGGACATCCTCAGACAGACTTACTTTCAGTAAGTAAAAGTAAGTCTGTCTGAGGATGCCTCTGAAAGAGGCGAAACACGTGTCACAGTTTGTAGCACAATACGTGGAATAATCTAAGTTATTTTTTATTTTATATTCAAATGAACTTCCAAAAAGTTACCGACGAATCCATCGAAAGCATAAACAATGTATTTTAGAGAAAACATGATTGAAAGTTTGCAATAAAAAGGGTGGGTTCAGTTCACTTTTTCCCATCATCCTAACTTGGCTCACTTTGCCGTATTTTAATCTCGTTGACCCCAATCTATCAAACTATTTCGCTTACTTTATTTATATTACTATTTGAGCATAAATTTACCTTGTCATTCATTATTTGACAATATTCCATTTTTGAATCTTGAATACAAACAATCGAAGTCAGTAGGAATCGCAAATATCGTTCCATTTTCAAATTTTTATTTTAAATACACTATTTTTATCGCCTTGATATTTATGACGATAGCTCAGTTGATAGAGAGCTCGACTGGTAATCCAGAGTTCTGTGTTCGATCCACGGTCGCGGAGTTTTTTTGTATGAAATTTTTTCAGCTATTTGATTTGTTTCGTCAAATAATAAACAGTGTATTTGGAAAATATGTCTTTAGTATGAATAAAAAAAATAATTAATGGCGACAGCGGGGCAGGATTGGGGGGGGGAAGAGGACCGTCTTTCTTGACGTCATCGAAAAGGCGAAATCGCGACCATATACAAACGAAAAAAGTATGTATTTGGTATGAATAAAAAAATGGTGACAGCGGGGCTGGGGCGGAGGAGGGGGAGGGAAAATCGCGGACAATCATTCAGACGGACGGACATTATCGAGTATTAATATATAGATTGAATTTCTTCTGGCTGTATAGTAATTCAATTAAATTATTTTTAGCTGTCCATTCTAAGCAAATAAATTATTTAAACGATGATCAATGACACTGAGAGAATAAACATTTTTTGATATGGAATTCAAGTAACTACGGATTTGCGATATTAATCATAGGCACTTTTAATCTAATGATTGCTTTGAGCAAGAAGCCAGTCTAGCTATAATTTATATGTCACTAATGATTAATCGAATTAGTATAATTAATTTGCGTTGACGTTCAAGTGACATTTCGCTCGAGGAATCTTAGAATATAATGGTATGAGGGTTGTAAAATTTGTTTACTTAGAAATATTCGTAGAATATTCGTCCAAATACAAATCATTCTTAGTTTGGCAATTCCATTGTTTATAATGTAGTATTGGTGAAAAAAATATTCAAAATATATTTAATTAAGAATTTTAATTTTTATACGCATAAATTGATTTTGATTTTTTTTTTATGTAAATCTTCGTTTTTGAACGCGAATTATTTTTAAAATATTCACTGACGTTTCGTAATAATCATTTTTATTATTATTTCACAATTCCCTTTTTGGTAGTTTTGATTAGATAAGAAAAAAATTCATGTGCGGTTAATTTTTTCATTTATTGAAAAGTCCCTGTAATAATACAACTTTAAAACTGAATCTATGATTCATTAATTAACAAAACTGTTTTTTTTGTATTATCAGCAATTAAAATTGTTACATGCTATGATTGTTCTCAGCATATGTTTTTATCTCAAAAGAAGTGTTTTTAAAAGAACTGCTTGTCACTTTTTATTCAACGAGAGTACGAAAAAAGGATATGAGACTAAGATAAAATTAAAAAGCTCACCATTTTTGCAACGCACCCTTTTTTGGGATATCATACATAGGTGGTAAGGAATTTCAGACACTTCATATATCCATGTCTTCGAATGGAAGTCTATAAATAAATTGGAAAACCAATAAATAAATCGGCCCGTACAAGGATTCGAGTCTGTAAGTTTCACATCCGATGCCAACGACGTTGACCAGTCGACCACGGCCTATTTAATATTGCATTTACACGGAAAAATAATATTTAATATTGCAAACATATAAAATATTAACTCTCTTTGGATACGGTGAGTTAAGGAGAATGATTTTATGTGAGGACTATTTGTAAGCTAATCACCTGTTTAATTTATTTTTGCAAATCTAAAGAACACTTAATGGTATTACAACTGACGCCAATTTTCTATGAACTTAACAAATAAAATTAAGACAATACATAATGTAAGAGGACAAAAAATATTAAAGTACAAGTTCAAAAAATTAAACTTAAGAAACAATTTATAAAGACTTGTTGAAGATGTCTACTTCTTTAGGCCAGCGATTTTCAACCTGGGAGGCGCGAACAGTTCAAAATATGTATTTACTTTAAAAAACGTTTGTTTATTACTATATGAAACAAAAGATGGGGAGGCGCGAAGATATTTTTTTCTTCAAAAAGAGGCGCATAACCATAAAGGTTGGAAACCACTGCTCTAGGCAATGCGTCGATCAGCTGAACAAATTTTGAAATTGACGACTCATATAAACTACGCGAAGAACACGTTTCAAGAAATACAAATGTTTGGTTATGGTTTTGGTCGCGCAAGTAAAAAATGAGTGCATAGGTAAGCTTATAGTCTGGAGAATGTCGGAATTATTATCTCGGCCCTTAAAAATAAGAATATATCAGTTTACATGAACATTGATAAAGACAGAACAGAATGATATATTTATTGATACAAATACGATCTATAAACGCATGTAAATGACTATTTTGCGTTTAAAATCTGTGATCGCATATCGGCATTAACAATTAAGCTATAAAACGTTCCCACTCAACCATGGTAATTGAAAACTTTATATCAAGATAAGTAAAGCCAATCTGTTATGTACATACTTGACGGTTTTACCAGTAAATCAAACTTAAAAGAAAAGGTTCAGCTTTTGAAATGCCTTAGAAGATATTGACATTTTGTTAATTTAATATTATTTAATTATAACGAGAGAATATTTTTTATGATATAAGTATGTCATAATTATCGACAATTTTACGGTACACGTAAAAGATAATAATTTCGAAGTCGCTTATAACACCATTTATAAGAAATATGTGACACCTGGAATCGCACCTGCTCCATTTAATAACTTGAACATGTCTTTGAACTTAATGTAATTACCAGATATGCCGTTACCTACTACCACTATTGAATTTACTGCTCAATCAAGCAAATAGAAGCTGGTAGAGTACAGCCATTTTGCGTTATCGTGAAATACGTTTAGTATTTACTCAGTGGCAGTGACATCAAAATATGAAACCATTCGTTAAAGCCAAAATACAGAAGAAAACGTGACCGAAAACAATTTTTCTTCATTGTTGCTTCTGTGTGAAAAGTAACGAAGGTAAAAGAGAAAAGATCGCAACTGAGGAGGTGTTTTATTCTAAGCACGTAAAAAATCCATCCATGTCTAAAGAACGTTGTATTTTGCAAGGAGAAAATGACACAAGGAAAGATAAAAATACCTCAACATATAATATTATTCTGGATCATTTTTTTACATATCTTATGAAATACGTTTATAATAATATGTAGAAAGACAAAATATGCCTCATTTAAAAAAAATGATATTCGAGATGAATTTTTAAATAAGTAAAATTCAACAGTTTTAAAATATATCTAAGACAACGTACCAAATATACTCTATTTTTTGCTTTTATGAAACATAAAAATAATTGTAGCATAATCTTTCATATTAAAAGTGAGAAAATTACACTGCGATTTTATGCGTAAAGCCTGTTAATATAATAATTGTAGTCAAATTTACCTTTTATTTTATTGATAAGAAATTTATATACTAATTTAATCTGAAAAAATGTACGTTCAATTAATTTTTTAAATGGTTTTTAGTACGGAAATATGTTTAGTGTATCCTATTTGGTCAACGAAAGTTGTATGTCGTGTAATATTTTTTCTGTAAGGTAATTAATAAAAAAACTGATTTATTTTAAATCTAAATTTGTCTTTTACATGGCAACAAAGATCTAACAAGAAGCTACTAATTATTTTTACGCGGATTAAAAGTTTAAAAAAAATGAAGCTTTTGGCATCGTGATCAAGTGCCTCAACTCAAGCTCATGGTTTTAATGAGCCAGCCTCGATTGAAAATCTCAACAAGTACATATTTTAAATTGATTCAGATTATCAGTGTATCTGATTTTCCCACTATTACATTTCTCATAGTGTTATTTCCAAAAAATAATTCACGGAACGATTGGTTACGAGAAATTTACACGATGTGTCGTCAACTCTTGACTTTATTTCATTGGAAACAAGCTTGTTACTAAAAAATAATTGTAAAAGTATATTATGTACAGTTTAATTTACTAAAAAAGTCTAAAATATTAATATAAAAAAAACTTTTATTTCTTGTCTCTATGTGAGTTATTCAATATTAACGTTATTTGATTCGATATTTTTAATCAGACATAACAATTTTATTTCAAATGAAAAAGGTATCTCTTGAAATAAAACAACATTATTAATTTACCCAAGCATTGAACTACGCCAAAGTTCTCGATTTCAAAGAGAATATTTAAGATAAGCATCAAATATCTGAAAGCTGTAATGAACGTTTGATTATTTTACAAAACACAGCTCAATCTTTGCCGTTGTCCAACGATATCGTCTGACAATACCGCTGAAATGACAAGCAATCTATGGTCGAATATAAGTTTCTTAATTATAGAGAAATCAAAAATAAATCGTATTTTTATAGTGTCAACAAGACAAGTTCGACAGTATTATTTTTTTGGCAAAAAAATATTGTTCAGAAATAAATTATATTTCTTTTCATAAACATGGAATATTTTTCGATTATTATGCATGAAAAACGTTTTTCCATTTAAAAATAATTTTGACCATTGTTGGAATGTAAAAAAAATAATTGACCATTGTTGGAATGTTGGAAATCTCACCATACATATCCATTGTAATATTATATTTATACAAAGTTATTGATGTTTCTATTTGAAATTTCTAAAAGTTTGTACATATACTGTATCATATTGATCATCAAAAATATCTGAAAAGAAAAATAACTCTTCTTAATCTCGTAATTTGTTATAGGCCTTCCAGAATTGACTTTCATGAATGTAGACTTAGTAGAATATCAACATTTTGGGATACACATAACGAATCATGATAACAATCACAAGTGGTGTGGGAAAAATCAATGCTGATAAAAATAAGAGGGGATTATATTCAACAAATTTGAAAAAAGTTGAAATGTCAATCAAAATACCAAATATAAATAATACAGTCTACTCTATATATTGTCGTAGCTATTTAAAGATATTTCTTCGAGAAAATATTGGCGATGTCACCGATGGTACAGATTTGACGAAGAGTTCGTGTTGTGAAATTATTTTTATTTATAAGAATGAAACATTTTTTTGTCGGTATTTCGGGAAACTTCAATCTATTTAAAAATTAATTCGTAAATGGTGCTCACAAGTGATATATAAATTTTTAGTCGTCGCGTAACAATTTGGTACAGTTGCAAATATAATAGAAAGCCGCAATGTTTATTTTAAAAGTAAATTATACTTTAGCAAAGATTACAAAACAAAATAAGATATTTGATTAAAAACAAACATTGCACATTATAATGAGAAAACAGTTTATGATGTGTCTGCAAAAAGTCTAGGTGAATTTCATTTAAATTATGTTTGACTGATAAATTTTCTTCATTTTCGTCTTTTTTGTTGTTGTTAGTGTGAATGAAATTTCACAACCATCATCATATATATATGTCTATAAGAGTAATTCATTAATATGCAAATATAATGAATTGAACTAAACTTTATATGTTATTTCAAAATTTTACCTCACGTTGCAGTTTTTGATCCATTGTGTAGTAAGGGTTCGAGATTCATTTATACGTCACACTGCTCGAATACGTTTGTGACAGAAAATTTGATTCCACTTACCATGTTTTATTTTTTCTTCATAAACATCGTATTTTTGTAGAATGTGAAAGTACATATTTGGGTAACGATTGATAATTTAGTTTAATAAAGATTGGCGCCGAAAAATCTTTGTGTACTTTTTGAAAAAAAATATAACTTTTGAATCGTTTAAATGAAATAGTAAAACCATTGTAGTATTCTTTTCAATTCCATTAAAGTATTGTTTAAATGTCATTATTTCAATTGATTTTTTAAAAAGTATTATCAAAAGTCTAGAATCTAATAAACTACCGTAGTCATTGTGGATGGTAGTAGTAACTAACAAATTAAATATTTTTTCATTAATTTTTATTTTATTAATTTAAAATTCTTTTGAATGAAATAATAAAAACTTTTGTATTGCATGGTATCAAAAGATTTCTTTTCATGTATTGCTAGGCTGACGAAAAAGACAGTGAATTATAAAGGTTCGCATTGTCCACTAAATACAAAGAGAAATATGACGTTTTTCTTTCATCCCGTTTGCGGGATTGTAACGTATTTCATTCCCGTGACAATAAACTTAACTAGCGGCCTACAAATTTACCAACACACCCCCTGGAGAATATTCTTTTATATTAGAAAAAATATGTTTGTATAAGTAGACGGAAATGTTTATTTGCGCAGACTTAGCTTACCTATATGAAATACTTTATTCGCATTTAAAAACGCTTTAATTATCATAAAACTATTATTGTACAGTATAAAAATATATTTTTTGAAAAATACCAACATATTATTTACGTAAAAAAACTTTTTGGCTTAATTGCCTACTAATAACACAGTTGTCTTTAACAAATTATTTTTTGTTAAAACTCTATATTAATTAGATTTTTAGCCTGCCTTTATTCAGGATAAATTTCAACATATTATTTTTTCATGATGATTTTATACATACCATACGCAGTACTCACATTCTACTAAACCACAAATATTTAACTTTTTATTTAAGCACGAAAACTTACAAATAACGTTGCTATAATTGTTTTTTTTGTGTTTTATAAATACAGATGGTGGGCTTACTACCCAGATTTGCTCTGGTTGTATTATATGTCCAATCGGAGACACTAAAACTACAAATATTTAGTATGCTTTATTATTAAGTATTTTAGTGTTGGCATTATTAGCTTGTGTTGAAAGTTAAAAGTTGAAAGCTAAACATATCATAATAAACCGAACGGCATAATAATAAATCCAGAAAATATTGTTTAGCATTAGATAATATTGTTAAAAATAGCATAGTTAACCTAAAAATGGCAACCCAAAATGACATGAGCAAATGTTACGTCGCTACAGTTTACCGTTTGGGAGTAGGTCTTGTGAGTCTAAAAAAACAGAAATAGAGGTGTTGTTTTGCCTTTTTCTATAAAATAGATTTACACGCGTTTGGTTTTGAATTTGAAACGATACATTCTTTTATTATAAGTGGTTGTGTAGGAATAGTAAACTTATAATCGAATAGTACTGTTGAAATAAAATTTATAATACAACTATCATTTCTGCCGTCAACCATTTTATTTACGAACGATGTCAATATGAAGAAATTACACATCATACATCGTCGCTGTATTATTTATTGTACTGAAAAAATACAAGTTGGAAAGTAACAAACTAACAAGTGCGAGTCGACAGTAAAAATAAAATAAACCCAAGACCTGGGACGAAGTATCCAGCCTCGATGTTAAATGTTATATTTAATTAAAATATCTAAATATAAAGGTTTTCCAATCAGGCTCAAATTAAGTAAAGACAAAATAGGCAAAGACACTTGCTCATTTTAAATCTGCATTTTTAATAATAACTCATACATAAGTTACTGTGTTTCTCAAACGGGTATAATAAATGCACTAACTGTGTTACTTCTAACACGGAATTTATATCCAAGAGTTTCATTGTTTACTTACATAATTTTTGATAATTTTGTTACTTACCAATATTTTCCAGTACGGTGACGATATATTATTATTTTTGTTTTTTTTTAAACGTTTGGCTTAAAGTTTATTATTTACTCCAGGTAAGGCATCAGTACTGCCGTTTTATTGCCAATAGTAAGCTGTGAAAGAAAAGTAATTAAACAGATTGAATATTTGAAAATTTAAACCTCGGGAAGGTGCTACTGGGACACTAGACGTATCTTCAGTTAAAAAACATCCTAAATATTTAGGGTGTTTACTGTCATTACTTAGTGGAAAAGTATTATATTAAGAGAAACACAATACTCGTTTGTTATTATTTCCACATTTATTTACCAAGATCTGGACCAAGAACATCAAAGATCAGTTGATAATGCTCGCCACGAGAGAAACCGGTCCTGATCTTGGGGTAAATAAAAGTGAAAATAAGTATAAAGGAATATTGTGTTTTTCTTTATATCTTAATTTTGCTCAAGGTTTGTACCCCACTACCTAGACATGCCTCTCTAAAATGGTTTGAAACCAGCGATAGGTGGGTGAGGTAAAATAAATCATAATCGATATTTTTCTTAAACTTTCAGTTTTACAGTATTAAAAGTTTCATTTCTTACAAATGATTTGATTTTAATACACATATTATGAGCTCTTATATAAAAAAAATACGTTATTCGTCAATTCAAAGATAGTTTTTGTTATAATTCAAAAGCAATTTTAAATGAAAACTATTTTAGATAGAAAAATACATATATGTACAATATAATTGACATATGTGGTTTTAATTTCAAAACTGGACAAAGTAACACGATTGAAAACGATAAAAATTGCGTTCCTTTTTCAATTTTAATTTTATATGAATTTACCTTAATACATGTAGTTGGTAAAAAGTACACATAAAAATAAAATATATAAAATAGAATATTTGAAAATAAGTGTCAAAGGCCAAACCATAGTCGCTCACATATAAATGATTTCTCAAATAAACGAAAAACTTCGAAAAACGAGGTAAAAGTTGAAGTGAAAATGAGCCATGAACTATTGGCACTAAAGTTATGTAAAGGTGGAATAAGGTTTCCACGTTCCTCAGTCTCAAAGAAACGCAAGCAACCCGAGCTCATTTAACTAACAAATACCTTAAATTCAACTGAAATTTACAACTACCGTTTTTTACGGATCTTCGCGCATTTTCATCTGTACGCCTGGCCCTTTACGAATTGAGAACAGGAAAAGATTTGAATAACAAATGTTTTTTTGTATTGTAAAATGTAATTTTTATGATATGAATCCGTGTTTTTACGGTTTTATTACGAGCGTGAATAATACGCAAAGCAACTCGTACAAGAAAAAAATGAACAACACTAAAAATTAACTTTATTAACTACTAAATTTCATAAACAATAATATGAAAAGTTGATTTTATTGTTACTGTAAAGTTAAAAATAAAATTAAATCCTCAGTTTGACCGGATAAAAATTGCAAAAAAATAAATAATTCTGAAAATACCGATATCATGTCCGCTTTTGGAAATTACCTCACAAAGCATTTTCTTTTTACGCAAATCAAATCACGTATTATCTGTGTCTCATCGTTTTCTGAATTTTGAAATTCCTATTGAAAAAGTGAGAGTTGAAAAACTACTAACAGTACATCTAGTAGAGTGCAATATGAATGTTAAATTATTTTCACCATGCAACAGTTTTTGATGATGTCTTTCAAGATAACTTTATTAGAGTATATTTTGATAAAATTTGTTTATCTAATTTAATTTAAAAGAAAATCATGTATAATAGATATATAACATCCAGTCTTCGATCACAACTTTAAATTGAATAATTCTCAAATTCACTGTGATCTGATCGGAAATCGAACCCAGACCAGCGTGATCGATAGAAAAAGCTCTAACCAAACGAGCCACAGCAGGCCAGAAGTTAATTTTTGTGTAGTATTTTAATAATAATTATTATTTATGTTAATTTTAAGTGTAATTCAACTAAGAAATGTCCGATCATAAATAAATCCTTGATCCTTTATAGAGCATAAAATTTTCATAATAGAGTTTCATGAAAATTAGTGGAAAGATGAAAAATAAGCAACCTTTTCTTGAAAGAGGAATTATGAAAGAGTGAGGCGAGAAACGAACGACTAGTAAGATATTCTCGTTTCAATGATAGAATATGGTTAACGTTATGGGATTAAAACCCTCAACCGCTTAATTAAATACAGAATAACTCGAATTTGAAGCAGATAAATAAATGCGCCCCTCTTACAGGCATTGGTAGAGGTAGCACCCACTCTAACATCAGCAGTGTACCCGTAAAGTGTTAAAACTAATAAAAAATTCTTCCTGTTTCTATAAAAAAACTTCAATTTTGGAAACAATAGGTAAAAACAATATATAATGCAAAATACATTATAAAATGACGATTTCTGTTAATTGTGTTATTGCTTTGGAGAGTACTAGGCAAAGATTAAAATAATAACTTAATGATATAAATAAACCATCCCATGATTCATTTTTAAATGATATAATAAAGTATAAAGAGCATGTATCAGCAAGCTGGTTATTAAATGTTATAAAATCAAAATCTGTTTCAAAATTTTAGTACTCATGATGAAAATATCCGTATCACCAACGGTAAAAATATAATCACACTCGGATGAAAAGCGGATCTTTTTTTCGTTCATTTGATTTACCTTTTTTATTGTATCATCAATCAGAGTGGATAATGAAAAGTCAAGACGACCGAGAATAATATCCGGTGGATTCATCCTTTTGCAATGATGACGGCGTTTTTTTTATTTAAAAGTGAAACTATTGCTTTTTCTCAAGCGTTGAAAGTTTGATGAAAAAAGATTTATTTTAAATGAACTATCGTTATTTATCGAAAAGGTAACACAAAAATTATAAATTCTAATTTGAAAATATTTTTTGATTGTTTTGACAGAAGGGTTAACGTATTTTTTTACGTTGATAGCGGTGGTCACTGGTTTGAATGACCGAACGAATACTCTCTTAAATCGATTCAAGTTAGAGACTTTTGAAATGTTAAAATTCTTTCCCCATCCATAATATGTACAAAGTTACTCACATAAAACGAATAATTGTGAGTTGATAAGTGAAAAATTCCATTTCTCAACTTATTCTTGCGTCATTTTAAAAATAAAAACTGAGCCAATCTAGAGTTCTCGCTAAAATGCTACATTACCAGTTTTTATAATGTATCTGATATAGATTTGTCGGGTCTTGTAGTAATATTTTTTTGTAAGGTTAAAAATATACAAATTATAATTATTAAAAAATATTAAAAGATACACGAAGATGATGTAAATCTTTTTTTTGCGTTTTTTTCCAATAGGAAGACATCGATAATTCTAAATGACTTTTAATTTAAGATTTCGACTGAAGGTGCTTTTTGGAATTTCAATATTAAATTTGAATCGTTCAAATTATGTACACTCCCACAGATTTTGTCACTAACGACCCGGGTTTCGCCTTTCGGCATCTTCAGGCGTACAAGTGCACGGATGAACTTGAACTGACGCTTAGTAAATGTATGTTTCGTGTTTATATAATAAATAAATGTATCACTGAGTCTAAAGCCATTGCTGGCGAAAAGGATAAGCTCATGGGAATGCCCAAAGATTTGAGTAGTGAGTGGTTTTAAAATTTATATTTATTTGTTTGTCGGCAAAGGTTTTATGTTTATATTTATATAGGGTATAGAAGTGGAGATCCCGGTAGGTTTAATATTTCATTTAAAAACATACATTTACTAAGCGTCAGTTCAAGTTCATCCGTGCACTTGAACGCCTGAAGATGCTGAAAGGCGAAACCCGGGTCGTTAGTGACAAAATCTGTAGGAGTGTACATAATTTGAACGATTCAAATTTAAATGACCTTTGTTTGATCCCACTCATGAGATTTCCATTTTATTAAAGTCAGCCTACTAGTTTCGGTTAACGCAATGTTTTGCTCAGTAAACTATGAAATCGAAGATTTTCACCCAACAACCGATTTTATAAATATATTAAAAATATTATTTTCTAAAATTTCTAAAAAGATTTTGTTAAACATATTTTTTGCCAATCCCCAATCAATAATTTTTTTAAATAAAAATATCAGGCTTGTTTCTCTTAAAGTTTAGTGAGCCTGAGTTAATAGACCTTGAATTAAAATAAAATAAAAAGTATTCATTTCTTAAAGTACTGAAATATAGGTACGAGAAAGTCAATTTGGCATTATGACATGTTCATTTGTTTAATAAAACAAATTAATGTTCGCTTTCAACCCACAACTTTTACAAAACAGTTTTATTTTGATAATAAAAATACAACTTGATTCACGTTCTATCAAAACGGTGTAACCTGTAAATGCTGAATAATTATCTAAATTTAACCTTTTTAGTTTGAAAAAAGAATGACTTGTTAAAATTGTAATTAGAAAAAGAGATTTTAAAAGGTTTTTCCTTAAAATTTAATAAACAAATATAATTTGCCTTTGGCCCACAATCATCAAAAATATGTTTTTTGTGCTTCCTGTACAATTTGTTATGTGTGGGTTAAGTTCTTTTTCCTTTCTAAAATCGAATTAAAAAATATATAAAAGACAATAAACAATAAATCTTAGAAGTAAATTACTTATTTAATATAGACTGATTTAGTGAGTTTGTTTTCAAATTAATTAATTCGAAAAATAAATTGATTATTCTTGTAATCTTAGATACATAGATAAAGGATTATTAAATGGTTATGTAATTTTTCAAATTGAGTTGTAGGAAATATGGTCAGTAAAATTTTTAAACATAATTAAAGATTTTGCTAAATGATGAAATAAACTAAAAGTTAAATATATATTATTTTATTTATTTATTGTTTAAAATTAAAAATATGGTACATGACATAACAGCTTACGCCAATTCGCCATGTACTTGACAAATAAAAGACACAGAATATAAAATAAAATTACATAATACATAAAAATCAACACAAAAAATCAAGAAATAAAATAGTAAAATTTCACAAACAGTTCACAAATACTATCACCAAAAATGTCCACTTCACTAGGCAATGAGTTGATCAATCGAACGGTATTGATCAATTATTATCTATTGTAATAATGAGTTGATCAATTATTGTCTAGTCCAGAGGTGGGAACCTTTTCTTCTCTAAAGGCCGCATTCATTTTTCTGATTCGACATAAAGCCGCAGTAAACATTGACTAGAGAGAGAATCTTTGGCAGGAAAAAAAATCATATCAATTTGTAAAGCCGGATTTGCGGATTTCTCAAAATTATCAGCGTGGGTCCTTTTTTTTAGGTCTTTCAAGAATTTTGACATCAAAAATCCCAAGAATTTACGGATTTGCCAAAATTAACAGCGTGGGACCTTTTTTTTAGGTCTTTCAAGGATTTTCAAATACAAAATATGCAGAATTTTAGAATTGGCCAGAAGGCCGCAGGTTCCCCATGCTTGGTCTAGTCTGTTTTGGCAAGTAGAAAAAATAGAGCAAAGTATAAGTGAGTTGAAAACTTGACGTTAATGCTATAATAAATTGATTAATTATATCATGCTTATCAATATGATTGATTGGAACAGTGCTTCCCAACCTGGGGTCCGCAGGTTTTTCACGGGGGTTTTTCACGCGAGGACTTCGAATTCATCAGTGAGCTAAATAAAAAAAAACTAGTTACGAAGACAATTGAGGAGAGCCACGGATTATTTATTTTAGATTTAGGAGGCCGTGGAACGAAAAAGGTTGGGAAGCACTGGATTAGAAGAACTATTTAAATCCAACATAGGTATATCAAAAACGTGTGTGAAACATCACAATAAGACTTTTTATTGCTATTGAATTGATAATGTGATAAAGATTTATATTTTTGTAAGCTGCCCACGCAGGTGGAGAAATTGTTTGAAAACTGACTATTTTCCAATTTCTCAGCGCCACGCTCAGTCACTTTCTATGGATTCAAATAAAACTTCGCCATAAAATGTATGTTTTTATTAACATTTATTTTATAATAAGCCGAGGCGTGGATTACTGAGGTTCTCTTTGTAAAATGTGCCGTTTATCTTAAATTGTATGTAGAAGTAGCAAGCTTTCGAGGTCAAACTAAATTCTTCGCTTATAAAAAATACGTCATTTTTACTAGCAATTTTGTCACATGGTTCTTATGTACCTATAAAACATTATTGTAAAATTTAACTTCCCCCTTGTTTTGAGTTAAATAATTTCACGATATAATATTAAAAGGAATGATAATTAATTATTGTAACATAAAATAAAAATGAATGGTCAATCAAAAACACATACGCTCAATCCGCCACTTGATATTTTAGCGTAACAACCCTTGTTGGGTGAATTCTCGGGTTGTATAGCGGGAATAGGCGGAGAAAGAGAATCTCGAAGAAACCGTGTGATGGAAATTTACTACGAATAAGGAGCGGATATGGATATTTAAATAAAATATAAATGGAATAACGTTGGACAAAACTGATTTTCAGTATTTCAACTCATATTGTATAATTTGTTTTATTTATAAAAAAACATGATTAGAAATTCTGATGTTTTGGCCTTTTTAACTCTCGTGGCTCGGAGACTAGAAAAATACTTCTCTGCCGATGGGGGCGTTTAGGGACCCCAGTGGTTTCCTCATTATTGGCCTTATTCTTATGAATTTCAACAAAAAAAAATAGTCTAAAGGCTTTAAAATATCTCTCTGCATCATTCCACATACATTTTTTTTTATAAAAATCCATGGTTTTTTAGTAAATAATCATATTTTAAGTTGCGCGTAAAAAAGACGTCATTTCAGTACAAATATGTATTTGCAACTGACGCGTTCAACTGACCTAGTTATCTTACGAACGATCGCTGATAAGCGGGCGCTTATCTCGCTATCGCATCGCGTTATAGTGTATTTATATAAACTACATAAGGTCCAAAAAACTATGATTTAAGAATACCTTAATTATAAACATTGTATCACCCATATTAAAAAAGATATTTAAGAAAATGTGGGTTTCTTGAGCATAGAACCGGAAAAGTTAATGACACGAGATGTAAAATTGTCATGTCAATTTATTTTTAGGACTTGTCATGACACAGAACCTCCAGTTATGATATTTTTTCTAAAATATTTCCTTGATTTCAATTGAATCCAATAGAAGAACTTAATTCAATACAGTTTATCAAATGATTTAGAGTTATTTAAAAAAAGACCCTGTGTTGTCTTTAGTTTCTCGCGAAACTCACGATGAATGAAACCAGTGATAAATTCGGAAAGTGTTTTGAATTCCAATGTAATTATTTTTCACCAAGAATCTACAGTGAACACATTGAAAGTAATATAAGTAAATATTGAATAAAAAGAGATTAAGAAAACCTATAAAACTTGAAGAGAATATGCTACTTCATCAATATTCTCCATCACATAATTTAGAATAAATGACTAAAACGTAATAAAAAATGATGCTTTTACTTTTTCATTTGACATTTTTTGCATTTCATAAAGTTTTGCAACCATCCAAGTGTTTTCTTTATAGGAGAAAGTTATTTATGGCCTACGGCGTGGTGTAGACATTTCAAATTCTTAAGAAACAAATTTCGACTCAGTTTGAAAACAATTTCACGCAAAAAAAATATCGTCATGCATGAAAATTGTTTGTAACTTTTGAATAAAAAAACAATTGATGAATTTTAAAATATGACCGAAAATTATCATACAAGATTAAAGCGTCAAGGTCATTGATGCGTTGTCGTTCAGGAATAGTACTATTTTATATAAACCCTCGAGAGGTGAAATGAGCCAACTAATAAAATGGTTTTTAAAAAATCTCTTTACTATTATTGTTTTGGTGAATTACATATTTTTATTTTACGGATACAACACTATTGCATTGCAATGTGTAAAAACTGAGGTTACTTGACTTTTACGATACTTTTAGACGTGTAGAATATTGCAACGCATCTAACTTATTTTTTTCTAAAATACCACTTGGCTCACTTTACGTACAAATAAATTGTCAATAAAAATATTTATTTATGGCTTTTAATACTATGATGGATCTAATGACATCGTCATCATTTATTTAACGAAAAGCATAAAACGTCGTAGTATGAAATATTACTATTCATTTTGTTTGTGTATATGCGTGTTAAAGTACATTTAAAACTCAAGTGAATTGCATCCTTATATTATTCAAACGTGAGATAACCGAAAAAATATCTATATATTTCAAAAATTTATAAAAGAATCTATTTTCACAATTAAGGTTGATAATCCGGTAAAATAAATTTCAGCACGATAATTTAAAAAAAAATGTATTTCGTTTATTCATCTGTGAATAAGTAGGCGACGCCATTGTGAAAACCTATAATAATATCAAAATCTTCCATTAGTAAACATTTTTTCAATAAATAAGTACCCTTACTTACTGACAAAGACGTCAACAAAAGAGAAGGTTTCAGCACGTACATAAATGCTTTTAAGCTTTATTCGTTGGGGCAAAAATTTTGCTTACCCTAATTTAGGATCGAACCCAATTATTCAATTATCCGTCTTTCCGAATGATCATTAGGAACTCCTTTAGTTTCCTTACTTAAATTATCATTAAAAGGATTTATTTATAGATGTTAGTGAAATTGAATACGCTATTTTTTCTGGAAAGGTATAAATCGATTGTTTGTAGCTTACGTTTTGAGAAATTCACAATTATTTTCTTAACTGCTATTTCGGACAATCACCGCAACGTTTGAAATGAAAAATCAAATAAATGAAAGCTTTATTGCTAATGGTTAATGTTAGAGTAAATGAAACAAAGTCATTTTTTTATCTCAAATAAATATTCAATAAAGTACTTTGATTTGAATTCCAGCAAAAAATTAAAAATAAATTAAAAGTTTATTTTTTAAACGTCAAATTTATAAAAACAATCATATTGTTTATTTTAATAAAATAAAATTCAATGAGGTTAATATTTTCATTATAAATTAAGAGACTTTTTTTCGGTATCTTTAAAAAAATATTTATTTATATGAATAATATATCACTATCTTCCCGCATAAAGACATCCATACATACACATGGACCTCTCCTGATGGACGCACGAAGACGCAGATTGACCATCTTCTTTACAGCACGAAACATAAAAAGGAACTTCTCGATGTTCGCACATATCGAGGTGCCGACATTTATAGCGACCACGAACTACTTGTCGGCAAAATCCAAAAAAGTCGCATAGCTCAAAATCCAGCGCGGAAAAAGATCGACATCGAGAAGCTTGAAGACGTGAATACGAGGTTGAAATTCGAGATTGCTGTAAGGAGGGAAATAGATCGTGTCTCCGTGCGGCCTATATCCGGGTCCGATCGCATCGAGAAGGACTGGTGCTGTATCAAACGTGCTATTGCATCATCCACCGAAGATGTTCTCGGATTCCGGAGGGAGGGGCAACCAAAATGGATGTCCGAAAATACGTGGAGGAGAATTGAAGAACGGGCCAGGCTAAAAGCACTGAAGGACAGTGAAGCTGACCCTGAAAAATTTGAAGAACGTCGCGCTGATTATCGTAATCAGGACAAGGTTGTCAAGAAGTCTGCGCGACTTGACAAGCGCCGATTCTTGGATCGGCAAATTGAGACAGCTGAGGTGGCGGCCCGTAGAAATGATACCAAGAAGTTATTTAGAATCACGCGTGAGGTCTGCGGAAAGCGACCACCGACTCATTCGCGGCCCTGATGGAGCGATAGAGTCAAACGCAGAAAGCGTTAAAAAGATTTGGAAGGATCATTTCTGCGAGGTGCTGAACCGACCGCCCCACAAGGATCCATTTGACGTAACCAAAGAGGCTACATTTATGGACCTCCCCCGAGTGTCCGGTATTTCAAACCGTACGCCCACACATGCCGAAATTATTTTGGCAGTAAAGAGGCTTAAAAACGGCAAAGCACCGGGTGGAGACGGTATACATTCGGAATTTCTGAAATGTGGTCTCAACGCCGTCCTACATCCTCTCTATCACCTGATGGCCAGGGTGTGGGACGGTGAGCGTTGTCCTAGGGACTGGGTGGATGGTGAGGTGTTGGCACTCCACAAAAAAGGTGATCCCCTCAGCTGTAACAATTATCGAGGCATAACTCTTCTCAGTATACCTGGGAAGGTAATGGCTCACATTCTATTGGCGAGAATAAGAGGTCCTATTATGAAAACACTAAGGAAAAATCAAGCGGGCTTCCTCCCTGGAAGGTCGTGTGCGGACCAAATACACAATCTTCGATGTCTCCTCCAGCAGAGCAATGAATTTAACAGTGCTCTTGCTTGTTGTTTCGTCGACTATGAGAAGGCATTTGATAGTCCGCACAGACCCTCTTTGTGGAGGATACTAGACGCCTACGGGATCCCGCCAAAGATTGTGGCCATTATCAAATCCCTACATGAGAATAGTGCATGTTGTGTGAGAATCGGTGACTCAAATACCGAATGGTTCGGGGTCACAACCGGAGTGAGACAGGGGTGCGTTCTTGCACCGTTCCTATTTATCATTATTTTTGATTTCATACTTCGCAGGTCAATTCCGCCTGATCGAGGTATAGCTGTTGGTCCCGGTCTGAAGCTGTGTGACCTTGAATATGCCGATGATGCTGTCATATTCGATAAATCAATAAAGGGCATCCAGGAGACAATTGATGGGTTAGGAACTAACTCAGGTCGCATTGGTCTGAAAATTAACACTAGTAAGACCAATGTGATGTGTAATCAAACCTGTCATGACTCTAATAGGACCCTTACTACTGCGGGACAGATCATTGAGAGGGTTGACAGCTTCAGATACCTCGGCGTACTTATCCCCGAAGACGGTAGTACAAAAAAGGAGCTCGCCATTCGTTTAGGAATGGCTGGAGCAACATTCAACTCAATGCGAACTGTCTGGGACACACAGCTGTACTCGATTAAAACCAAATGCCACTTATTCAACGCTTGCATTCTGCCGGTACTGCTTTACGGTTGCGAATCATGGCACCTGACGAAGACTCAGAAAAACCGTATACTGAGCTTCGAGAACAGATGCTTGCGTCGGATAATGGGGGTTAGGTGGTTTGATTTTGTGAGGAATTCAGAGATAAGGGAGCGTACAAGACAGCGTCCTGTCACGTCAGTGGTTATGGAGAGACGTTGGAACTGGCTGGGTCACGTGCTGCGGATGCCTCCGGAAAGCCTCAATCCTGCCTGCCTTTTCTTTCGACCGGTGGGATTCCGGCGTCCCGGACGTCCGTCGGGTACTATCCATAGGATGTACTCGGCGGAACTGAGGGATGCTGGCATGTCATGGGAGGAAGCAAGGCAATTGGCAGGAGACAGGGAAACATGGAGGTGCCGCGTGGCGGCCATATGCTCCACATAGGGAGCGAAAATGGCCAAAGAAGAAAGAAGAGAAGAATAATATAGTAAAAAACATAGTGTAATTTAAAAACATTCATTTAATTAAAGGCTTTTATTTGAATATAATCGCTTTTTGCGTATTATGTGAAATATTTATGGTCTTTCATAATTGAATAATTTTAAAATGCATTTATTTTTATATTGTTATTTACAAGAAAAGATAGAGAATTGAATTTAGTTAAATAATTATTTAGAAAGACAGCATAAATAATTTGCGCACGAGTGTGTGGAAATAAAATCATATTTTTTTGTTATTTATGAATATTAAAAGAAAAACAAACGCTTATAATTGAAAATATTTTCTAGACCACATCATTTATCATAAAATATCTTTGAATTTGACACAAGAATGAAAAAAAGCTTTCCAATTTGTAAAAAAAAGAAACAAGACTCTGGAGAATACAAACAAATGATACGAGGAAAAAATAAAACAAATTGTTTCTCATTTCTGAAAATTACAAATTGTGACAGAAGACTCGCAATGTAAAATACTGTAAGCAAACAGCAGTTTAGTGTCATGAAGAAAGCAGATCTTAAATAAATTAGGAATTGAGGTTCAAATATTGACAGCCTTGGTTTTTTAAGGAAGAAGAAAATTAGTTTCTCAACGGTAAATATTCTGATATTATTTTTAAAAGATCGCCTTAATTATTGATTTGATTTTTTTTATTGCAATGAATTAAAATGGATATTTTAAAAATAATATAAATACACATAATCAATTGTTTGGAGTATTCAAAAGCACTAATACTTAACCGACACGTTCGTTTCTCGAAAACAAAGTGTAATACAAAATCGAATAAATAAAAACAACAATTTGTTTAAATCCTTACCTATGTGAAATATATGCTTGATAAAAAAGTTAAAAAATATATCTACTAAATCATTTATGTTTTATTATTCTGTTTTTTTTTATTCAAAGCATCGTTGAAAATCACCTTCATCATTAATTTGACTTGTATTACCGTGCTTAATCGAATGTTTACCCTACTAAAATCAAAATACAATTAAACAAAGTTTAATCGACTCTGTAAATTAAAGGAATTATTTATTTATTTGAGCACAAACCATTCTTTACTGTCATTTGTTTAACTGGTATTAAAGTAAAATAAAATTAATAAACATTATCTTTAATAATCCAAAATTATTATTGGATGATTATGTGGTTGTGTCTTTTCCGGTTAGTATTTGAAAGAACTTATATGAAAGATGTAAAAAAATAGATGGTAAACATTGCAAACATTATAAAGACGTTAAAGAGTAAAACTGTAATATTTTGATTTAAGCCATTTGAATGATAACGAATTACTACTATTTTTAAAAAAAGTCTCGTAAAATAGTACTCAAAAGAACTTTTAAAAACCTTTAAATAAATTATTAATCACGTTATTTAGCTGCCCAAGCGTAAAGAATCTTTTATTTGTATGCGCACGTTGAGATGAGATTTATGCTTACTGCTTCTATTTCCATCTAAATCGTCGGAGCTCGTGTTATTGACCAGTACTCGTGATTGGTATGAAATTTTTCACAAAAAATGTTTGAATACTAAACAGTATTTTAATAATGTAATGGTTGGTTTGAATGCAGCAAAATCGAAATCGAAAAAACAATCAACTAATTTTAACCATGTACCGATTTAAACATTTTTATGACCATCATAAACAATTTTTGTAATTATGTGTATTTTGTGTGCTTTTCAAATGACAATATTTTTTTTTTAAATTGTGGAAAAATCTGTAATGAATGACCAAGCCAAAAATAGCTTAGATGTTTCAATTTTTTTTTTCTAATTTTTATGCCGTTATCCATATATTTTCTTTATGAGTCAATTCCTGCCAAATAAAAGCATGGTTCGAAGTAAATATCTAACAATTGCACTTCGCAAATCTCCGTCCGTAATTCTGGTCTAATTGCGTATCCAGATTATCATAAAACATTGATAATTAAGATAATTTTACGTCATAATATGTTATATAACGATATGAAAATCCATTGTTATTCTAATAATGAAATGGATATAATAATTTCAAATGGTAAATTGGAGCGAGCTTAATTAACATTTATCTAAATGTAAATCATTTGATGGAACAGATATTTCATTGCAATATTAAATATAAGCTATTATGCCGATAAATTTAAACAGTATTACAGCTCACTATTAAATTGCACTGACTGACAGTAATTGTAATACTTAAATATTGAGATGTTTTTAATAAAATATTTATTTCGATAAATATAAATGATATTTAAATGAATTTGATTGTCATTTTCATCAAATCCTGTATTTTACTGTAAAAAATGACAATCTCATGTAATAATTTATAATAATAACCACTCCTTTTTAAATACATACATATATGTTGAATATTTTATTGAATTATACGTCATTTTGAGATAGACAACTAGCAGACCAGTTGGTTGTTGATTGTCCCACGACTAGGGTATCCAATCCCGAAGCCTTTTTCCAATCCCGAGATTTCGGGATTGATAAATTTTCAATCCCGGGATTGAGATAAATTTACCGAGGAATTTTAAATCTCCGATTTGGTATACTTTTCCCTAGGATTCTCACGAAACCTCGTTTTTTTTTTAGCTCACCGAGGAATTTGAAATCCTCGATTTGGTATACTTTTCCCCGGAATCTCACGAAATTTTTTTTTTTTAGCTCACCGGGGAAATTGGAATCGCCAATTTGCCAATTTCGTCTCACTTTTCGAGATTTACTCAAAATTTCTCAATCCCGAAATCCCGAGATCACGACCATGTCAATCCCGGGATTTCGGGATCAGAAAATTGAACGAGATCCCGAGATTACGGGATCCTGAATCCCGGGATTGGATGCTCTACCCACGACCACCCATTATATGTATGCAGCCGCTGTTTCACGGTCGCCTTCAATAAAAAAAACTAATTTACTCGTAATGTTGTCTTGACACAGAGCTGCACGTGACCTTTATTTTAATGATGCACCATTGTACCGGTAAAACATCCGTTTAAGATGTTCTGTAAGCCTTAGTAATCGAAATCAGTACATTGTAAAATAAGTAGTCCACTCAGCAACGTTCTCTTAAAAAATCCATTTTTTTCTCAAGTTAGATGCGTATTCTGCTATTCCAATAATAAATGCACCGGATGTTATTTTAAACGCATGAATATTGAATCCCCTGTTTTTTCCAGACAGTACATAGAGATATGCAGATATAGCCACAGCTGGATGTTTTTATTACAACATCAATTATTAAAAATACCTAACAAATGAAATATTTAAAGACACAAATATTTACAATTTTTTTAAAAAGTTGTTACTTTAAGATATATAAATTATGTATTGCAGTATTTTCATAATTAAACAACTGAAGCAATTGGATGTAATATTAGGTCGTGTTTAAATAAAAACCTTAGTTTTGCCTGTATTTACTTTGGATATCTAATTGAAGCAATTTGTGCTATGGTAAACCACGCTGTGTATTAAATCAAGTTGTGTTTGGAAAATATCTGAAGTAAACACTTATTATAAAAACAATTTTGTTTAATAATTTGGGATTTCGACTGAAGGTGCTTAGTGGAATTTCAATATAAAATTTGAATCGTTCAAACTATGTACATTCTCACAGATTTTGTCACTAACGACCCGGTTTTCGCCTTTTGGCATCTTCAGGCGTTCAAGTGCTAATCACTTAATTTCGGAAGGACACGTGTTCAATCAGGAACAAGGGATAAAAATGTTACACCCAAATACGGACAGTCATAAGCTCTCTTTCCAGGAAATTTTAGAAATAAATAGAGCACAGCTGCATAGCCTTCCGATTTTAAATGAAATACCGGGATTTTAAACCTACCGGGATCTCCACTTCTATACCCTATATAAATATAAACATAAAACCTTTGCCGACAAACAAATAAATATATTTCTTGAAACCACTTACTACTCGAATCTGTGGGCATTCCCATAAGCTTATCCTTTTCGCCAGCAATGGCTCTAAACTCAATGATACATTTATTTCTTATATAAACACGAAACATTCATTTACTAAGCGTCAGTTCAAGTTCATCCGTGCACTTGAACGCCTGAAGATGCCGAAAGGCGAAACCCGGGTCGTTAGTGACAAAATATGTGAGAATTTACATAGTTTGAACGATTCAAATTTAACAATTTTATTTGAAAAAAAATAATGAATATAAAAAAGCAATGCAAAACTATCATTTTTTCAATAAATTAAGTACGCCATATGTTTACAACGAAATATGATTGAAACAAATAAAAATATATTCTGGTGTTCTTAGATGGGGCGGGGCTTATTTTTTTTATTCATGTGATTTTTTTATGAACTTGAAAAGAAATAGTTACCAAGTAAAATGTCTCTTTAAAAAGTCAATTTTATAAAAATTGTTTGATCCTTATACTATTTACGAATAATTGATAGTTATCTTGTTATTAAATTATACAAAAAATCTAAGCTTTGAAAACTAACATTTTTTCTTATTTATTTATTTAATAATACAACAATTACGCGTGATGGGATATTTTTATAATCAACTGAATATAAATAATATTTATTTTTACCACGCCCGCTTCTAATGTAGAGCATATGGTTTCCTAACGGAAGTATCTCAACAAATTTTTTTTCTACAAAAACTGCTTGTTACTCAGTTCCCCGAGAGTGTAAGGATAGACGGAATAAGGTTTAGAACTGAATTAGTGGTTAGTTAATCGCTCAAGCTACGCCTCATCATTTAAGAATTAGAAGAGAATTTTAAGACGTCACAAGCAATCGTGGCTTTGAACAGAAATCGATACATCGATTAAAAAAATGCTGCTGGAACTAGGATTCAAACCCGTGAGGTCCGGCATGGAAACCAACGACGTTAATCGCTGTGCCATGAACCCGACATATACATAACTGAACATATTTGCAAATTATATACAAACAATAATTAAACGTGTTAGAAATATTTCAAACTGTGTTGAATAATTCACCGAATTTGCTATGAATATCGAATCTATTTGTTTACTAAATGCTAAATAAATAATGTGCTTTCAAATGACTAATCAATAAATTGCATTTACCCTGATAATAAGCAAACATTAGTTATCGTAATTAGTATTATCTCAACACACATTTATTATTATAAATGTTATTCCCATATTCGATTTACACATAACCGTAAACCCATTATTTTTTCTGGCCATCTAATATTAATGGCTACCCATTTTAATGACTTAATGGTTTGTAGTTTCCTGTCTTAGGTTTTTATTAGTGTAGGTATACAATATTCTTCCTTATTTCTTTTATCAGCATGTAAGCTAGCAAAATACTAACCATCTAAAAGATTCTGTCAGTTTATGGTCAAGTGTAGAGAAAAAACTAAAATCAAACCTTTCAGTGAATGATATGTCATGGAATCATTAGTACAAGTTTAATTCTTAACAAAAATGGCTTGCTATGCTAACATGAGATTGTTTGACGCTTTAAAGAAATTATTGTGTTTGCTTAAAAAAATATAATCGTCTCTTTGATACGGATGGACAATAATTAAAACAATTATCTCTAACACATTGCATTATTATTGTATTAGAAAATATCATTGTTGGCGTGATTAACCCTCTGGCTAATTATCTTGTTAATTCTGATTGTTTTATTTTTATTTTCAGATGATTGCTGAGACAGAATGGAAAAAAAATGCTGGATTATAATTATTACCGCTGATTCATTTATATAAGCATAACAAAAATAATGAAACACATTAAAATATGAACAATATATTTAAAAGTGTAACAAAGATATTTTGTGTGGAATAATTGATGAATTTATAACATAAACGTTATAATTATTTAAATAAACATTAAAGACACTGTGATAAAAAAACGAGTGCTTGTTTTTAAACTAAGAAATTCGGTTAAAAATGTTGAGCAATTAGCAGGAGATTAAGCATTCTCTTCATAGACAAATCTAATTAAAAACCCAAAATGCTAGTTAACCTTTTGACCCAATTTCATACAACAGCTACGCTCACGACAGACCTTTTGGTGTCACCATCACCTACTGTACCCTACAATAACTTCACGTCCCAAAATGTAACAAATGTTCTCGCGCCATCGAGCGCGTATGAATTTCGGTCTGCTTCAAGAAATTCGAGCCCATCACATTTTGATCCGCAACATAGTTATAGTAATTCTTTACTAAATGCTACAACTGTGGAAGTTATAAACCCCAATTGGACCGAACTACTTGGATTAGTTTTAAAAGGGTTCATATTTGGAACAATAATAATCAGTGCTGTTCTTGGTAACGCTTTGGTTATCATATCGGTTCATAGGCACAGAAAATTAAGAGTGATTACTAACTACTATGTTGTCAGTTTGGCTATGGCTGATATGCTTGTTGCCTTGTGCGCTATGACATTTAATGCGAGTGTTGAACTGACTCAAGGAAAATGGTTGTTTGGATATTATATGTGTGACGTATGGAACTCTCTTGATGTATACTTTTCCACGGCGTCAATTTTACATTTGTGTTGTATTTCTGTTGATAGATATTACGCCATAGTAAGACCGTTAGAGTATCCAATCACTATGACACACAAAACAGTATGTTTTATGTTAGCGAATGTTTGGCTTTTGCCAGCATTAATAAGTTTTACCCCTATATTTCTCGGTTGGTATACAACGGAAGAACATTTGGTGTTCAGAGAAGAGCATCCAAATATATGTATATTTGTAGTAAATACTTCGTATGCAATCATTTCTTCGTGTGTATCATTCTGGATACCAGGAATTGTGATGATAACGATGTATTGCAGGATTTATAAAGAAGCAATCAGGCAGAGAAAAGCATTGTCAAGAACAAGTTCCAATATACTGTTGAATGCGGTGCATATGCAGCACACTTCGCACGCAATGCACCACTCTCATCACTACCTCCATCCAAGTGATGGCGATATTGGATTAACAATTCAACAAATTGGACAACAAACGAGCTTAGGAAATGTAAGCCCAAACATGAGCACATTTAATGAAGCCGTTGGAGAAGAAAAATCCGAAGAGACGGTTCCCACCGAACCGGTTGTAAATTTTAGTGAAAATCTTGAAGTTGCTATTTCTAATACTGAAAATAAAGAAGTAAGCCCTCATAAATCTGTAAATATTAGCACGGATACAGCTTCCAGTGGATACTATTCTAGTGGTTCCAGTAACAAGAGAAATTCTAGTGTAGGGGTAGTCGGAACTCATAGAAATAGCAGGCAGAGTACGAGTTCAGCTAGCACGGCGGCAGGAGCAACATTGCAGTACAGAGACTACTGTAAAGCGGCTACAGAACTAAATGCAAATGGTAAGAATTTCATAGAAAAAAACTTAAGTAGTACCTTTTTGTAATGTTTGTAGTATTTAAAATTTTGCTTATTCATAAAAAAATGCATAATCGCATTGTTTGCATTCAATAAAATCAAATAACGTTCGTTATAACGCAACACTGGCCAACACAACCTCGAAAGTTCAAATTTTTATGACAACTGTGTGACTTCTCGTGTGTTTATAAAAATGTTGAGAGACTAAAACGTAGATGTTAAGGGCAATTACCTCGAGATATTTGTTCTTTAGTGAATGTCGGACTTTAACAACAATAAATAAAATTATGCAATAAGGATAGTCATATAACATTAATGTAACAGTCGTTTATTTAATTTAAATACTGCGTCAGCTAATTTGATAAATTTTCAAAAGGCATTATAATAATACGATCCTTAGCAGTGTTTGTATAACGCAATCCTTTTAAAGGTCTGCACGCCTTTTACTCATTAACTTGACTTGGAACGTGTCTACTTTATCTGGAGCTTGGTCGTGACCTACCGACTCATTGTTCTCGAACATTTCATTGTCTAGCATAAGGCAGACAATGCGAAACGAAGAATTCTGTTTAAATTCAAGATTCCATCTGTCAAAATAAAGAAGATTTGATCAAGATGAATACACCAAAAATGGTAAAACAAGTAAAACGATAGCACAATTTGAAAAATCAATGCAATGAAAAGCCAGCTTGCACTTCATGAAGTATTTGCAATTATTATAAAAAACAAATTATAAAAGTGAAAAAAAAAGATCTTTGAATTAGTTCACTTAAAATAACCCGTCAAGAATTCAAGTATCACAGTTTTTTTGGTTTTCATTTTTTTTTCTCCAATAACGATACATACAAATAGTTTTTATTTAATGCCTAACACACTTTGATTCGGTATAACGAATTGACTTATATATATGTATGTATATTTATTTACAATAAAACTGTCCATAACAGTATTTGTTATTTAAAAACAAAAAATCAAGACTACTACGTGAAAATAAACACTCTCCATTACATTTCTTTTGGCTAAGAAAAGTGAAAATAGTTTTCGATGACATTTGCGACATTGAAAAATATTTACTGGCTCACGTAACATCGTTTTCAGAAAAGATTTTTGAATAAAATATAAGAAGTTAAATATATACATAAATCAAAGATCTTATTCATTTTCTTTTATGCTAAATTGTGTAACCTTTAATTGACCTGTAAAGTGTAAAGCATAATTCTCTTGTTCAAAAGCAAACCAAAAGGTGAGATAAATGTTGAAATCGAATTCGATGAACAGTTAATTTGTGTAAACATTTTCCACGCCTTAATGTTGTTTTTTAATACATCGAAATGATTATTGAAAACATGCCGCCGTTGTTGTAAAGTGGATTGAACACAAAATTCAAAAGTACTTAAAAAAATGTTTTATATTTAGCACAATTTAAGAGCAACGGAAATTTTTAGACCTCGAAAATATTTTACACAAATAAGATGCATTTAGAGATAGAAAACATCAATTATTTTTGGTTTTTAATAAACAATGAAAAATAAAAAAATGGGTCTGATGAAAAAACAATGATCTGTATTGAATCATATCCAATAGAAGTCTGCACGGACCTCTAAACGGACCGACCCGTAGGCTGGGTTCGGGCAAGAAGGACGATCAAGATTTGGGCTCGGGTCGGGCCCGGATAAATAATTTATTTTTCAGAAAAATATTTTGGAGTCGAAACGAATCATTAGGCCATGCGGAAATATAATATTATCCATAAGAAAAGAAAATATGAAATAAGTTGTTCCACGTTGTCTTAAATATACTTAAATTAAAATCATTTATTTTTAAAGTAAGGCGTCGTTTTATATATATATACATTTATATATTTATTTATTTATTTCAAGAACACGAAACATAGAAATATGCAAGCAGACTAGGCAAATAAAAAATCGAATATCATATGCCTAGATCGATTTTTATAGGATTATCAATAATAACATTTTTAAATAGCCATTTTTTTTTATTGATTCCAGAATATTTATTATTAAAAGTTCTATTTCAATTCATTACTATTTAAATTATAATATAAACGTAAAAAAATATATTTCATATTTTTACTGTATGAGTAAAATGTGAGAAAATTTTCTTTTGAAAAATTCTGTCATGTGAAGTAAAATTAAACCTTTCTGACCTTTTTCGTGCTGACATAATAATATAGTATAGTGATAAACATATTTATCATTGAATTAATTTTCAGGGTAAATTTGTTCTTAAGACTCATACTTTGTATTTTTGCTCAAATATTAAACGAGCCAGCTATTTAAAAGGAAGCCATTTAATTTCGAAGCTAGGTTAATAATATATTTGAATCGTAAAACGTCTTCTAAGCCAGGTTTTATTTAATTATAAATTATGTTGTTCGATTTTAGTATTTAATACGTGATATATGGATGGAAGGTATTGTATGTTGAACTGTTATCAGGGACACAGACTCAGAATGGTATAATGTTTATGGTACCAGATATTTGGGGAAACTTTTAATCCTATTGAACCTCGCTTGAACAAAGTTTGAAAGCATCGGCTTTAGATGAAGTGTACAAGCCACTTAGTTTAATAATATTTATTTATCATGTTAGTCACATCTACATATCTACGTAAATTTCACTTAATTAAGGAATGATAAGTTTATTTAGAAATATATTATTTATTACACGTGAGAAATATAATAAATTACAGACGATCGAAAAATAATGTTTATTCTTGTATGTTCCTTATTTCTTGACCAAGATGAAACATCTTCTTAAAATATAATATTTTTTCCCAATTAATCCAACAGATAATTTGAATTGTGGTAAAACTACTAACACCAAAAATGTGTCTAATAAAGTGTAATCAAACAATTTATTACGAATTTCAAACAGTAATTTAATTTATAATTAAAGTTAGACTTAGCGTCAGAACTTAAGGAGTATTTAAAAAAATATCACATGAATTTGAAAATAAATCTAAATTGCAAAAACGTGATATATATAATAAATAAAAAACCCCTTTAAATAAAAGAAACTAGATTATTTTTAACAAATATCGTATAAAATACGTATTCTGTCTTTACTATATATTATAGTAAAGACAGTATACGTAATTTATACGTAGAATACGTTCATTTTCAAATTTTGTTAACCAAGATCAGACAATATTTTTTAAACATAATACTATTTTTTTTGTGGTTAAAGTTTTAATAAAAACACGAAAAAGCTGAAAAATTTACAGTCAATTAATTTTAACTGGCCTGTATTATATATTATGCTTAAAAAGTAAATCTTTGAAAATACTCTGCTTTAATGCATGCCGTTAATTTTAAACTGGAATATCCAGAGGCGTAACGAACGTTAAACATATCTGTAAACGAAAATCTTCTACGAGCTTAAGTTAACTCGCTCTCCGTATGACGCTGAAAGTAACAAAGATCCAGTAAACGTCGCTAATCGGATGAATCGACATGTGAAGCTCTTCTACAGCCTTTATCGTGGTTTAAATGAAACTCACAAAGAATCCTTATTAATAGCGTTTTATTTTAGTGTTTAAGTGATCACTGTCTCTAGTCATAAATTGGCTCGTTTAGGGACTAATAGGATTCAATACTCAAGTTATTTTCTTTAAAAGTACTGAAAAATGACACAAATCTTTCATATAAATCTTAAAATTTTTGCACACTATCGTAAGTTTTGTCGTTATCATGTTGGGACTTGCCTTTCGTTTCTTATATCGTAATCCATGTAAAAATTGTATCTAAAAAATAGTTTTTTCTGAATGCAATGTCGCAATTTTGAAAAATTCGTTTTATTTTATTTTGATGTAAAGTGTGTGAATTTAAAAACATGGTTAAATGCAAAGAAATATAATAAATCAATATATAATAATCTTTACGATGAGTATACGGAATTTAAGCAAAAACTGCCTCGACTTTACCGCCAAAACAAATGAGCCCGGAACGGTTCTCGAGAATACTGCCCCGAAAAATCCACATGGACAAAACCACTGGCAAAAAATAATATATAGATGTAATAATATAACAAGTGCTTTTTCAGTTTTTTGAATAACTTATCGATGGAAATTTATATACGATACTCAGGGAAATTTAAGATTAATCCGTTTTCCAATGTTGTATCAAAGTGAACATCCTGAATACAATTAAAAAGAAGACAACAAAAGTAAATGCTATTATCATATATTTATTGATTTGGCATTTACTTGGTAGAACTCCATTTTAATAAGGTAAAAATATCAAGGTATTTCAGTTCTACAGTTTTTTATATATGTTATACGTTAATAGCTATTATCATATTTTATATTATTTATAATTAAAACTTTGCAGACGGTTGGCACATAAGCTTAAAATTAAATTTTGAATTATTTATCTTTTACTTGCATGAATATCTTTATTGGTGTTTCTAAAGTATGTTTAATTAATATATAAATATATAAAAAAAACCATTTCATTTCAAATGCGTATACGTTGTGGGCAGATTTGATTTGGCAGCAATGTCCTGGCTGTTTTGGCGGAAATCCCATGTATGTGTAATTGGTTGCATTTGACAGATTCATTGTTTTTACGAATAACATCGAAAAATTTGACAAAATCATTATTTGTTATTTAATAGACAATTGCCGACCTACAAGACGTTGAAGCTAAAGATATAAAAATGCATAGTACTTTCTTAATATTAAGTTTTTTTTTTTTTTGATTATTCATGTAAAAGCTTTTTAATTTTATTAACGATGTATGGCGTTCAAAGCTATTAGTTTTTATATAAAGCAGACTCTGGTAACCATATTGCTTGTCAAGCAAATAAAGCTTTGCACAATCAACATTCACGTACTATATTAATTATGTATTCCCTCTCGCAAGGTAGATGAATCATTTGACTTGCAAATCAACTCAGTTACTGGATGTTGCTCATGCAAAACTAGCAACACCTAATCAGAATTATTCATCAGTACTGGAATAAATCAATTGGAACCATCTGGACGTGCCAATAAAATATCAACTGTGTGAGCTAATACCTCCATAGTACTTGAATAACCTTAAACACAATCAAAAATAAATTCATACGCTCATAATGATAAAACAGCGCAATGCCTTGTATTAAATTACTCAGATCAAAATCTATCAACCAATTAATTTTTCTGAAACATTTTTAGAAGTACCAAAAAAATATATTGCGAGTTACTTTTTATAGTCGATTCCCAGTGATGCCTACATTCTTAAATAAATTATATTTTATGATTAATTCTAAAGCAGAACCACTATTATAAACAATCTATTCGGATTATTTTTCATCAATACATGAAAATACGTGTAAAAGGTAAAGTTACTAACTTAAATGATATAATATCGACATATTGAACCACTTGCATGTATGAAATTTTGGTCAGTGTTCTTAAATATTTCAAGTACTTTGTAACTTTGATAGCAGTTATAGTTTTATAACATATGCATATCAGCCCAAAAAGATGAAATTAAAATGACAACTATTTTTGTATATATTATTTTTTTAATTAGGCAGAACAAAAAGATATGCGGTGAAATATGCCATAGTTATAAACATATTTTTTTAGACTGAACATCCCAAAAAATACACAAATATCAAAAAATATTTGGTTTTCACATAAGTGATTTATTTACTTTGAGATTTTTTTGAAAATTACCTTTTATTCAACTATATTTATTTTATGTGAAATTTCTCTTGAGAGTAGACATATACAGCGAAAAAGAATTCTCTAAGTTGTAGTATTGTTTACTTTGTTTAACAAATTGTAGCAACTTCGTGTTGGTAATATACCTTTGGGTAAAATGTCACTCAAACACATTCTTCAAACGCAAAGAGCTTTTGCATTATTTGGCCGTCTTTATAATAGGGACTTGAATATAAAAAAACGTTGTGTTTATTTATAGCGACCCAGAAAAAAGATATTGAATATTTTTTTAAATATTCCAATTACTAAATATAATCACATTTTTTTTCTTTAATCAATATAGTTTGCTTAACATTTGAATAAAAATCTAGGATTTATGCCGTAATAAACATTAGATGTTTAAGAATAAATAAAAAAGTTTATTAATTAAAAGTAATATTAAAACCCTTATAAAAATAACATCAAATTACAAATTTGTCTTAAACAACAAACACTCTAAAATAACAAAATCATAGTTACCAAATTTTTGAAACAAGAATGATAATGTTTTGTAAAAAAATATAAAATATCCAAAAATAATCATTTGATCGCAGGTTCGAAAGCAAAATTCGTGTTCGTAAACGCTCGCCAACTGAATATAATAATAATGAAAAATTACAAAGTTCGTAATAGAAACAGAAACGAAAAATTAATTGTTCTTTTTTATCTTTTATAATTTAATTCTTATATTAAATGATTTAAAGCGGTTTGTTTGAATAAATAATTGTGACTGACAGCCAACATTTTCTGAATAAATTTCATATGCCCGTTCACATGAGTAGATCTCAAATATATGCTTCTAAGAACGGTGTGTGTAGAAATGATGAGCAGCGAATTTTGTAAATATGAATCGTGAACAATTTTTAGAAGATTTATGTAGAATGCAAAGTATTATAATTCAGTAATAATCTGATCCCTTGTGTAACACACTATTTAATTAGATTACAAACGTATTTTTATTGTACTGAGTATAGTCATAATATCATCATTTTATTTGTATAACATATTTAATAATACTAGTTAGTTCTTGTTAGAACATTTTTTGAGACGTTTGATAATTATTATATATATTCAGATTCACATAGTACTTTGTGAGTTTACTAAAAATATAACTATAATAATCATATTAAGAATATTGAAAAAGGATTGGTTTATTTTCTTGTTAAATATATTAAAAATCCTATGCATATCGATAGAGCTAAAGTCTGCTTATACATATAGAAAAAGCATGAATGATTTTTTAAATTATCTAAAATTGTTTATAAATTTGAGCGTGAAATATAAAAATGATTCATTATTTTAAGTTGCTTTGTTTAAATTAATTAACTCTTATAAATAACACTAAACTTTGTTATATTTAATATTACTAAGGTGTTATATTTAAGATTAAAAAGGCGAAATTTAAAATTTTGCTACTAAACGAGTTAATTTTTATTAATTGAATAAGTCAAATCATTTAAATTCTCCTTACACAAGAAATAAACGTAATATTTTATATTTTTTATACCTAATTAAAATTTATTTGATTTCGTATCTGCTACTATTACCATTAGATGAAGAGACTTTAATGTAATATAATATATTACATCAAAGTGTCGTATCACGAGGTTACAAGGAGTTGATAACAATTATTAATAGAATCTTCGAAAGTTAAGACACTTTCAGAAAATACCTAATTATACTTAAGCACAGACATTTCCCAAAGTACATCACATTAAACAAATTTAAATATCGTGCCACGTGAAAACTTGATGCTGAGTTTCTTCATTTCCCGAGGCTTTTTGTTGAACAGATACAATGTAATAATAATTTGTGGAAGTATGACTCACATTTAAAGATTTATAAAAAACAAGCTTTGGAAACATCACATTTTTAAAAATTTCAGTCCGGACACCAAGATAGAAAGCATTTTTGTTAAATTAAATAATTAGTTATTTTATTCCAATCTTCTTTAAAGTTTTATTAAAGGCTAAAAATGAACAGTAGATTTTTTGATTTATTAATACATTAATTATAGATTTCAATATAAGTTAAGGAAAAGTTATTGGATTAATTTTTATTCGTTACGCTGGGATAAATTTCAAAACTTTTACAAACTTTTCTCTTTAAATGCAGGATTGTATTTGAAAGCATTTGAAATATTTTTCTTAATGTTGTTTACATAATTAGAACTCTTGATTTAATTTAAGCGGTATAAAAGTTAGGTAATACAGCTCGCGAAACAAAAGAATTGGATTAAAATAAATCTTTTTCGTCAACGCAATCCGAAAAGAACAATGCTTATCTCTTAACAAAGTAATTTCATTAGAGTTACTTGGAAAACATCTCGCTCTCTTACTAAATGTCACCTGAAATATTTCTCAAAGCTTTTTAGATAACTGAAAATGTATATACATTTTGTAGGAAAAATTAACAAGTTCAGTGAGAATTGAATATTTACATAAAGTAACAAATTAGCCGCCTGTGTGGTCGAGTGGTCAACATCGTTGGCTACCGCTACAGAGGGCACGGGTTCGAATCCCGGTAGGGGCAGTTTTATAAATTGATTTTTCAATCGATTTATGAATTTCTGTTCGAAGGCATGGATGTATGTGATGTCTTGAATACCCACCACCCACCCATCCTATCCTATGAACGGGGCGTATAGAGAGCGATTAGCTAACCACTAGTCCTGTCCTTGCCCTTTCCATCTATTCCTACTCTCTTTGGAAAAAGAGAGGTTGAGCAACTGAGTAACAAGCAGTTCTCGTAGAAAAAATTCTGTTGAGATAAACTCCATTAGGAGTCCATATGCTCCATACTGGGAGCGGACATGGAAAAAAAATTAAAGATATTAAAGCCAACTCAAGACGCTCATTTTTTTTTTAATTTAAATACTTTTTGTTCTTACTCTACATTATTTTCTACATATAAACCAGATTAGTTTATTACGCGAATAATCAACTGACGGCATATAAAACAATACAAGGTTTGTATAAAAAAATAAGTAAAACTAATAACACTAAATAATTTATCAACAAATGCTCACAATGAACCATACATATGTATTTGGTGTATCAACATCTGAAATGTCAACATTTATTTCGAATTAAACAAAAATAGTGTATAAAATAAAATCGAAAAGTGTGCATAGTTAAAATGTCTGTTAAGTTTTATATCTGGTCCGCTTTCGTTCCGTTTTCACGTCTGTATGCTAGTGACATAATTTGTTTGGATATGTAGTTTTAGAAGAAGAAGTAAGAAATATAAATATAATTTTGTTCACTTAATTTTTCCCTATTAAAATGGATTTTATTTAAATAAAGTGTTCGTAGTTCGTGGTTGAATGATATAAGAAATATAAGTAAGCGAGTACTCCATAAAGCCACTAAAACTGTAACAGTAATTTATTTAAAATGTGAATGAAAACATATTTTTAATTATTTCAAGCGAATAAAAATATGTAGTGAAATACTATCACGACAGTAAGAATTTATGTAAATTTTCAACAACATATTATTCAGAATAACAGTAATAGATGCATTTATTCCAAATAAAAATTCTAATTTAATAAAAAAAATTCAATGAGTTTTTTAATTTCATTCGAGGTTTACACGAAGAGAACATATATCAAAACCCATACCAAAGAACATAGTTAATGTTTAATTTAACAAATCTAAATTAAGATGAAAGAAAATAAAAAGATATATACCTTGTAATTAAATCCATGCCCTTCTGATTGCTGTGTTAAAATCTAATCACAAAAAGACTGTAGATACTTTTTCACGAAAATAGCCAGATATGAAAACAATCATAAATATTAATTATAATAAAGTTCCAATTTTCGCTCATAGATAATTGGAGCCTTTTCATTACCTAGTTCGATAAATCCTGGGATCTAAGACTTCAATGAGCAACTGGGCTACAGTAATTTTATAACCTGACCCTTCTCTTCTTATTTTGAAAACAGATGTTGACTGATTAAACATTCCATTTGGACTTAGTAGGAAATACTTTGTTAACCATTAAATAATAATTGTTTTTGTTGTACCCAGTCTTCGTTGGTTATTAAATTGAAAGATATCTAAAAAAAATATGTGAAAATGAGGCATTTTAACGGCTTGTTACACTCATGGAAATTTTGCTTCAACAAAATGAATTTGTGTTAGGATGAAATGACAACGAGATAACATATGAGCGTAGCAAATATTTCATGTCACAAATTGTTCCCGCGTTAAATAATTCTCATTCATTTTTTTGTAACCGACTCTATGTACCTAGGGTATTTTAATACTCGTACAGAAAATTGATCGAATTGTGTTTATCAAACCACGCGTAGGAGTGACTTAATGGACATTTAAAAATTGAGACTGCCTCAAAAATAAAACATTTAAAAATAAGCATAAATATATTTTTAACGCTTCACCAGAACCGCTGATATCAGAAGTCAATGAATAAGTCACGTACTGCGGATGAACTTGGAGAGTCTCAGTTCTGCTTGTTTTTTTTTTTCGTTGTCCATCAGCCGTCGACCGACGATCATTTTCTACTATCCATATTATGATATAATTGGTAAAAGTAAAAAAAAATAGCTTGTCATGCGTGACGTCACGTAGTGCCCATATTCCTCACATTTGCTGTAGATAAAATCCAAAAAGTGCAATTATCTATTTTTATACATAAACAACATGTTCCGTGTAAAAATGTTACAATTTCTCAAATTAAATTACTTAATACTTACTTCAACCAATTCTTCTGAAACGAGATTCTGTCGGTTGGCTTAATGTAAGTAGGCACAGTTTTATTTTAAAACCAGAGAAAACTTTTTCATTTCATAAATATTTGAGCACTTTACTAACAGCTTTTTAAGTCAAAAAGCTATTTTCGATAATCGATATTCTTACTGTTAATAAAGCTCTATATATAGTGTGGAAACTCAGCTGTGATTTTTTTTAAATATTTTTACCGTATCAAATCTATTTTTGTAGCTTTAAGGCTCAGAATTTTTATTTCTATGTTGAATTTTGTTAAAAAATCACATTGTGCTTAAAACGGTGACACGATATGATTCCGAAATTGACTAAACACGTTTTGTGTGTTTTCCGGCATCAACGAAAAGAAGGTATTTGTAATGAAATATGTTTCGAGTTTAAAGTATTAAAAAAACATCTAGAACGATAGCAAAACGATCATTTTACAACAATGATTTATTTTTATTTGTCTTGCTTAATAAATCTTTCATAAAGAGCTTATCATAGTTTTCCTCTTTTTGAAATTATGCTTGTAAAAACTTTTATCTAGATAATAATATTATTGAAACGTCTATTAAAATACAATACTGCAGAAAAACTGATTTATTTAAATTTTTGTACATCGTATTCTTATAATATAAAATAAGCGATGATTTGAATCTGTTTAACTTTATTACGAATATATACTAAACATAATAAAAATGGATGGTTTTATTATTTAAAGTTTATTTTTCAAACAGTTTTCACAATATATATATAAGCCAACGAGGATATGTTAAAATAAAATGATATTGACTAAAAAAATAGCTATGAGAAATATCTACGTATGTAATTGAATAAATGAAAAGTATTCTTTGAACAAATTTAGGAAAATACATGTCGAAAAAGAAGTAGTTCATGGTTGGCTTAGATTTTAGGGTCGTTCAACTGTAAAAATAACATGAATACTTGATGGAATATTTAAATGTTTAAAAAAGCCTGGATTCATAAATAACGAGTAGTCAACTACTGAACACAACAAGTTAGTCATAATATTTTATAATCTGCGATGCTTTTTTCACTACTGTTTCAAATAAATTTTACTTTAAAATTAATTTGTTAATTACAAAATATTTGCATATATTGCGTCGACACAAAACTGTAGTCTTTAATTAGCAACGAAGTTTTACAGATAAATTTCGTTACAAAGCAGAGAATCGGTGAATTTATGTCACTAGAGATTATAATACCAGTATAACTGAATCTGAGATCGCAGTTTACGTAGTGTTTTTTTAATCACTATGTAAATTGTATTGGAAATGCAAAAACATCCGTTTTTCGTTATAGGAAGTTTACCAAATTCGAGTATTGAGAACATATTTTAATGTCAAAATGTTTCAATCGTGGTAAATACCATAATAATATGTATTATAACTTTGAAAAAAAAGCAGCATAAGTAATTTATGAAAACCACCTGTCTATGATTATGATATTTTTTTATTGACGGTATTTAAAATATATTTTGCGTTCCAATTTGTCCGTAGTTTAAGATTTGATTAATCTTTTTCTTAATACCGGTAATGCATTTTGCAGTACAATGAATTAAAATGAAACATCAAAATACCAGTTTGGATATGTTTATCCGGATTTCAATTCATATCCTCGCAAAAGTTCTCGCACGATTGAAGAAATGGTTTAACTTTCAATTGTAAATTTGATGTTTTAGAAATTTAAAACCCTAAAGATGCAATAAGTATGACATTTGAATACAATTATAATATTTGGATTTTTGTGTGGTTATGAAAGAGCGTATTTTTTTCCATTATCTTTTTTTCCAGTTAATGAAAAATTGAAAAATGAAAAAATAAAATAATTTTTAGATATTTACAACACATAAAACGAAGAGTTTTGATTACCCATGGACACTGAAGAAATTTCAAAATAAAGGTTTGGTTTTTTAAATTTATTGCACAACTATTTTAATGTTGTCCAATAAATCTGTTTAAGCTTTTATTTACATTAAAGCGTTTATCTTATTAAAACTGATTAAATTAAATTGGATTAGAATTAATTTTGTACAGTTCTCAAAAACTTTATCGTCGGGACATCAAGTTACACATTATTTGCAGAACTGTGCTTTTCATTGTTTTACCCATGCAAATGAGAACTAACTAAATCAAAGCTAAAATAAGCAGAGTTTAATTATTTAAATTCAAAAGACAGATGTATTCATTTGTATTGTCGGTGCGACAAAGGATTAGAAAAATCCGTTGCTTATTCAAAAAGAAGATAAAAGCATTGTTCGTTTAACACATAACGTTAAAAATTTAAATAAATCTGTTATTAAATGAGATAATTTTTTTTTGTATTTTTAATTGCTTAACCTTGTGAAAATAATGAATATTCAAAGTGATTTTTTTTTTTTTTATATCATATGTATTTTACATTTATTTAAATATTCGATATGACAAAATATTAAATAAACATGCGTAGATACTATGTGTAATATATAATTAATGAAAGCTAAAACATTGTGTCTGCCTCAGTTTTTCATTAATTATCATACATATTTAATGAAACCCAAACCTTTACCATTGAACAATAAATCCAATCTGATTTTCATGGAGACCTTTTGTTAAAGTAATTGAAGACCGAGTCTTTATATATAAAACAATATTGACACATCGACAACCAGTTTTTGATGATCAAGAGTCTGGTACTATTATGTGAAGATAGAGTATAGCAACGAAAATACAGCATGTTTTTGTTGAAGAATAATTCTTCCCTCACCCAATATTCCACGGAGACTGATTTTAAGTAAAATAAAAGCTAAGACGACTGATATTTACTAAGATGATGAACGGGGTAGAAAGAGCTTTAGCATCTTTGAAGCTAAGACAACGCATTTCGGAGAATGAAGGTGTTTCATGGCGGCGACCAGGAGTAAATAATGCGTAGTCGTTACAATTTCTGAAATAATAATTATAAGTCTGTTTTAGAAAAATTGTTTGTATTGATAACGGATGTTTATTGTTTCTTGTTATCTTTTTACATACATTTTCATGATAGATTCTATTTTTTGTACAAAAAACTTTTCACTTATACACTGTTTGATTTAGTACTTCATAAGAAACCTTTTCAAGACTTCACAATAAAGAATGTGTACTTTAAAAATTAATTGAGTCTTTTTATAATGATATCTTAATGTGTATGCAATAAATAAATGATAAAATCTTTCGATTATCAATAAAAATCATTATAATAATATTATATTAATATTTTTTTTTACAAACTATTTATAATATAATTTAATGTATGTCATTTAATTTAAAATGTGATCATTATCAATTATACATAAAACAGCTTAGACAGGTTCATCTAATAACGGTATCATTGATTTTGTAATAGTAATAAGAAAAAATAAATTGTTTAAATGAACAATTTATTTTTTTATAAATAATATTAAACCTTTTTTCATATAGTAAAACATATTAAGTGAATTGACTCGTCACAAAGCAATACTAGCCAATGTATGAATTATTGTTGCCGCACAGTGAATTTTTAACGACTATCTTTAGTATACATTGATTTAAAAAACTGAAGAAAGAGGTTGAAGTATCTGAACTATTTCATAATATTGACTAATTTAGTTGTTAATATGATTTTATAGAAAGAGAATAAAAATTATACGTTTATTGTGCTACTTTTTTTATTCTTTGATGTGTTATAAATAAGACGTTTAGATATACACAGAATTCTTAAATACCTAACCAAAACTCCAGCTTTTCTCCAAAAAATATTTTTATAATGACTAGCCAAATCAATCAGAAAGCATCTTCGAGAGTGGAAAAGTTTTAAGTGCTTCCATTGTCCGAATCCTATTTGCGCGGACCTTTTCGCTGACTGAGTCGGAGCGAAGTTCCTTTTGAATGTAAAAAAATCATTATTATAAAATGGCGTCCTAAAAATAAAACGACACTGAATGTAATTTAGTGTTTTAATTAACCTTGCGGTGTCCCATTAAATTTTGTAATGGGGATTCGCCGGGGAAACGCAGGCCGTGATTATCAAAACAAACCATTTGTTGAGATTTATTTTGACAAACTTTCTCATCATTATTATGTAATAACAAGTTAAAGTTAAAACAAATTAGCTCACAAATCCGCCGAATTAAAAATGAAAAAAATATTAATCGTAAGAAAATTTGTGAAGTTACATACTAAATTTATTTGTGTTTGGATTACATTTAATGATTTGTTACCATTTAATTGTTTATTATGCTTTCGTTGCATTGAAACAATTAATCTTAAAATAAAATATCAAAATGAGTCTTATTAAAATTCAGTCATTTTTTAAAACCAGTAAAAAGAGATTAATAAAATTTTGTGATACATATTCATTTATATAGTCAAAGAGTAAACATTCAAAAAGTGATTTGTCACACAAATACACAACTTGTGAAATGATGATTTGAGTTTTGGAAACATCACGGTTCGCTGTTAGTCATATAAGCATTCAATAATCAGGGCTTTGCAATTAGGTATGCATTAAAAATCGTGGTTACACTAGAAGTTTTCTATTTAAACAAAAAATATGACATAATGATTTTTCAAACACAAAGTATAAAAAATATAAATATATTGCTGTAGGCATGTTCCTTGGAGACAAAATCAACTGAAATGTTTTTTTCAAACTGAGTTCAGAGCTCAGTAAGTTAGTGATACCATGAAATACGGTCAGATGAATATCATCAAAGATGCTGATGATGATTTTACGAAGATAAGTTTTTGTTCAATATGATCAAGAATATATATTGTGAATTTTCTTTGAATTTGAACTATTATAATAACTATTCAAAAAGAAGACCTTATCTACAACAGGTTGTAAAATACGAATTCGTGTGAAGTATGAGGTGAACTTTTTGATAGAGGCTATTTTTCATCAGAATGAGTTTTTTATGCAAAATTTTGTACATCCAGATAGAAGCTTCTTGCTCAGATGAAAAAAATATATTTACGGGATTTTTTTGAAAACTGTCGCTGTGCAAAATAAAGTCTTCGCAGTACTTACTACAAGATGACTAAGTGACTTCTCTATATCATATAAATGACTGGTTTTGACATTTTACGGCGTAGGTCACACAAACATTATAAAGTGGCCAAAACTTTCAATTACTTTTATGATAATCATCATTTGGTAGAACTTTTGAATTTGACTTCATTTTTATAACTCAAACATTTCCTTTGTTTTTATAAACAAAACAGAAAGTAGCAAGATAAAGTAAAAACACACATGGAAATAGTTTTCGCTGTGAAAAACAAATATGGTGTTTTAAGGTGGTCAGTGTTTACCGTCAATACTTGGTGGAAAGGCATTACATAATATTTGAAAATAAACCACTATTTTGTACAAATTTCACATTTATTTATTAATATCAGAACCGGTTTTGCCTAAAACGTGCATTTTCAAATGATTATAAATATATATTGTTACCAGTAGGGCATCCAATCCCGGGATCCCGTTCAATTTTCTGATCCCGAAATTCCGGGATTGACATGGTCGCGATCCCGATTCCAATTGCCCCGGTTAGCTAAAAAAAAAAAAAACGAGGTTTTGTGAGAATTCGGGGAAAAAGTATACCAAATTGAGCATTTCAAATTTCTCGGTGAGCTAAAAAAAAAAAAAAACGAGGTTTCGTGAGAATTCGGGGAAAAAGTATACCAAATTGAGGATTTCAAATTCCTCGGTGAGCTAAAAAAAAAAAAAAAACGAGGTTTCGTGAGAATACGGAGAAAAAGTATACCAAATCGGAGATTTCAAATTCCTCGGTAAATTTATCTCAATCTTTTTCCAATCCCGAAATCCCGGGATTGGAAAAAGGCTCCGGGATTGGATACCCTAGTTACCAGGTTATTAAAAAACATTTAAGACCAATATGGGTGTAACAAACAATTTATTACAGGAATATTGATGCTAATAAATATAAATTCATGACACTAAGCTGAATATAAAATAATTAACATGTTTTAAGCTCACCTTTACAAATAAATGCTTATAATTCGCGACGGCATTATCAAAAATGTTGTAAAAAAGGTAACAAACAATAAAAGGTGTCTCTGAAATTAATTATCACACGGGGAACTGGAAATTCATATTATCACTTATTTATATTTCGTATTAGGATTTTTAAATTCTTTTTAGATTTCTATTATAAATTGTTCGTTACGCCCATATCAGTTTTACATGGTTTTGTATTATTAAGCATGTTAATATGTAAACACTATACATTTTTTATCAGTCAGAAATTCTTCTGATGTGTACAATTGTTCCTGATTCTAAATAAATAGACACAGAATTAGTACAAAAAAGTGCTTCATTTTAAAAGAAATGTGTTATAAAATTTACCCCTGTTTTTAAATTGTACATATTAATTAATTAGTACATAAGTATTTTTCGTACTTTATAAGAAACACATGTGCTAATTATATTTTAAAATATAATATTTGACGAGGAATTGTGTTTGCTTTCAGTGTCTTGTTGTTTCAGAAAGGGTAAAGATAGAAGGATGTAAGATAATTGCTATATTCTATGTTCCGTTTTCATGATCGTATAGCGCGGGATTATGTATTGTTGATTGTATACAAGATTGTTTAATTTAATTTTATCGATGTGAAAATCTTAAATTATTATAGTTTATGCTAATTTACATAATTTATGTTAAATACATATATTTTAATTATTTATTTGTATAGTTTATTATATACATTTTAGCTTTCTTAAAATCGTTTTATATAAAGTATTTTTTAGAATAAGCAATACCTTTTACGGTGACAGCCAATCTGACCGCTGACATCAGATTTGGGCTCAGTTTGATCAGCCAGTTCAGGAATTAAAGCCGTTTAACCATCACGTGCGTTGTACGATCGGTAAATGTGCCAAAAACAAGATAAATAGATACAGGGCTCATTTTTGGTACGTTAATTTGCAAAATCGCATTTTGCGTTTTGCATTTAGAGTATCGAAAATCCATAAGCCATTATTGAGCCGACGTTAAATTTACATAACGTCACTGTTTGGTGTGCTTTGTGCGCTGGTGAAATCATTGGTCCATATTTACACGCTTAAGTCAAAGGATATCATTACAAGATCACTGACATATAGCATTAATGTGGTAGTGCAATGGTTTCAACAAAACGGCGCAATATGCTACACAGAGCGCGACACAATCAATTTATTGAAAGAAACATTTGATGGGCACATAGGTTTACGTATTTGAACTGTGAATTGGCCTCCAAGATCATGTGATAAACAAACATATGGTTATTTTCTGAAACGATATGTAATGTCGCTAGTTTATGATAATAAACCAGAGACGATAGCTGGTTGGAAGTCACTATTCGTTGTGTTATTGCAGAAATACGACCCCAGCTACTCAAAAAAGTGGTTGAAAATTGGACTTAAAGATTGCACTTTATCCAGCCACCACATAAGCCCATAATCTCAAAATCACATTAAAATACTAATATTGTAAAATTATTTTTTCCAATAATGCTAATACCATATATAGAATAACGATTGTTATGTGTTTAATTAAATTTTAAAGTTCTATATCTCAAAAAAACTTTCTCTATAATGTATATTTAATTATAGAGAATATATAAATTAGAGTTATGATAGAAAAAAGTTTATGATTTTATTTAGATTTGATTTATATTGTTAGAAAAAGTAAATACAACATTATAAAATCATGTTTTTCTGCTAAGAAGTGACAATATTATTATTCAATACCTTTAACTGTCGGCTTACAAGTAAACCAGGTCCTTGGTGGACTGTGTAACGTCATTATCTTCGGTTACTACTCGAATCCCAGTAAAGACAGGTTATATAGATTTAATAAATTTATGGAGTTTAATTCAAAGTCATGAATGTATGTGATTTTAGTTCCCTCTCATTCATATACTCCTAACAATGGCAATTAGGTAACTTCTATTCATAATTTAGCCTTGTTGTTCGGTATAGTCTTTGTTAAAAAACTTCTGTTGTGAAAAACTCTATGAAGAATCCATATCATTCTCCACATTGGAAGTGAAAATTTAAAAAAAAAAAACAGCAAACGGATAATTTTATTAACATTTTTAAAAATAATTAATTTATTTTGTGAGTATTATACAACGTTCTTTGTGACACAAATCCGTATTTTATTATCTATTAACACCGATGATTAAAAAAAATAGCATATTCTTTGAAATTTGTAATACTTTTTGTACATGAAGGCGAGTAAATGGCAAAAATTTACAATCCCCTTAACAAATTTGCAACTAAGCGGTGGTGAAAAATTCGAAATAATTAACCTATAGCAATTTCGCCCCACGTACTGATATTTTTACGCAGTAAAATGCTTCTTAATTTGGGACGCCGAAGTGTTATTTTGATGTAGTGAGCGATGAATAATGAGATATTATTATAAAAATTACTTCTTAATTTTTATTCAAGTCAAAATTTTTCGATGCCGTAATTCATAAAAAATTAATGCACCCATTTTCTTATAAATTAGCCGCATTTCATTCAGAAATTCACAGGCTTGTAAATATTTCTTTAACTAAAGTAAAATTTCGAATTAAAAATTATCAAACCAATTGCCATCAACAATGGATACGATGTGTCTCTTATAGACAATTTTTTATCAAAAAAAAACAAACCAAGCTTGCGGAAAAAATGCTATTTAAAGGTAAATTGTCAAATGACATATAACATACTATGTATTGGCGTAGAATCATTTAATTAAGACATAATACAAGTAAAGTTAAAGTAATACAAGTTGTAAATATAAAAAACAACTTTCTGATAGTATTAGACCAGATTTTTATTGTAAAAACTCATTAAATAAATTATTAGTCTACAATGAAGATAGTATACATCACTTACATAAATCGGAAATTTATAGAATGCAATGCTTAAGTTGAAAAAAATTATATATAGAAAAAATAGAAAGAACTATGAAAAATAGACTTTCGAAGCACATGACCACCTAACACGTAAATAAAAGAAAAACACGTCTACTTTTTCCAATTACTTTATCTCAAAAAGTCACGAGTTCAGTGATGAACAAGGATTAAAATGTTGCACCCAAATACGGAGAGCATAATTATTTTTTCACGAAATTTTAGAAATAATTCGAGCACAATTGAGTGGTTGAGCGATTTTGAATGAGCAGGTAAATTTGCCAAATTCCCCACTCTCATACCCTATATGTGAGTAAATATAATCATATTTTTTTTCCAACAAACAAAAATAAGTATAATTATTAAAATTACTCGCCATTCAAATCTGTAGGCGATGGCTTTAAACTTAGTTATACATTTATTTATTATATAAACACGATACATTCATTTACTTAAGGTCAGTTCAAATTAATCCGTGCACTTGAATGCCTGAAGATGCCGAAAGGCGAATTCCGGGTCGTTAGTTACAAAACTTGTGTGAATGTACATAATTTGAACAATTCAAATTTATTTATGTGAAGCATTTTTACAGAAATATTTGTGATTGGTCTATTGATTATTTTAAATTGTACACGCCTAAATTAAATTAATAAATCTCAACTCAAATATAAAAAGCTTAATTGATATAAATAACTTTCAGAATTGGATAAGATAGTATGAAATAGATAAAAATAAATTTAAATAAACATGCATTGATCGATTTGGAAACAAGGAAACATGGAAAATAAAAGATCGGTTTTCCATACAAATTCTAAATAAACTTTTATTATACTTATGATATGACGATCAATTACTATGAATACAACTTTTTTTGCATTTATTTACGAGGGTAAAATGGAATCAACTACATATGGCGTTAAATTAAATTAAGTTTAAATAAAAAGTTACGGAATGCTTAAAAGCTGTTACATCAGCTTGATTTGTTGGGCCAACGGTTAAAAATGTAATGAAAAAAAAAATATGAGTAGGTAAAAATTATGCCTAATGGTTTAAATAAGATATTCTTTTTGATTAGTTTGTGGTCTGCAATTTTATATAGAATAAAGCCATGTTGATGGTATAGTTGATACTATAGTTGGTTTGGATAGTAGAAAGCTTCTCTATCTTAATTAAAATGAAAATTTAGATTCGTTATAATAAAAATCTGATAGTAATACTACAAATATTCACAAGAGTAGAGATGAAATATTTTTTTTCGTTCACTATCACACTTGAAAAAAATGATTCAAACTCTTTCGTGTGACGTTTTTATTTATTGATTTAATTGAAATATTTGATTTACATCTTTTTAACACAGGTATTGCTTTTTCGGTATTGAATTAAATGAAAATCGATTGCAAATGTTTACTGATATTTCCAAGAGACTTAATTCAAATTTAAAAGTCTAAAGTCAACTGAATTATTACTATTAAAAACCTGCAATCGAATATTTTCATTGGCAAATAACATACGTTTTTAAGAATTATTGGTATTCGTGCGATCAATTTTTTGTAACATTTTTAAAACTTTAAAACAACATCAAATATGCGATGAATTTCCAATGAAAGCACAAAAAATAAAGAGATAATAGTAATAATAGTTTTTTCTCCCTGTTCGATTAGGTTATTGAAAAAATATGTTGATTGGCTCACTTGGACGCTGTATGAACGAAAAAATCCATTATATACATACAACGTAATAAACCTATCACAAATTTATCCAATATCTTGACTCTAATTACTTCCTGTCACTATAAAGATAATTAAATAATTCTAGAATGCACTTGTGCATGCATATTATAAGTAATACATAAGAAAATTTTAGTTTTAAATAAGCCTCTAGTAAAACAATTTTTTACACAATACTCCCTCAAAATTTGTTTAAATTTCTTAGCATTAAAATTGAGCTGGATAGACTAAAAATGAAATATTATATACATAAAATCGTCAACAAAAAATTATTAAAATGTAACTTGATGTCAATCGGTGCAATATCTTAACTAAATTTTAATTTTTGCTTGGCACAAAAGAAGATCCAAAATCAAACTGTGTTGTCAAAATAGAAACAAAGCTTAGGGAGGTAAACTAAATATAGTCCCTCCATACATAAAAACAACAACAAAAGTTAGAAATGTAAATCTTCTCAAATTTATATTATACTCGCTGGCCCGACGAACTTCGTACCGCCTCAGAATCAATAAATGTTGTGTTAATTTATTGGATGAATTAAATTCAGTTTGAATGAATACTCAAAATGAATTAAGTTCAATAAATGTTCAAAATTCAAAGTATTTAAACTACATTGAAATGATGTAATTCACGTGGCACAGTCGATAGATTTAAAGGAATGCAGTAGATCAACGATTTGATTTTGAATTGTGAAGTTTAAATGATCCATATCTTTTTTCTTAGCCCCAAGAATTGCTCGTTCACTCGACCAATTGCGATTTTTGTGATTAGATGTTTGGGAACATTTTGTTGATGAAGCCGTCCTTCGTTGAGACGAAATTGCAAAAATTCGGCGGAATCGAAATCAATCCGTTCGATTCGTCAACAGGAACACGGCCGTTACCGACGATAGTCAGCAATTGCTTGGAGAAATATTCGGCAGATGGATCGTTTAAAAATGCAACTCGCATGTTTATCGTTAGCTGAAGTTTCTTCACATAGCGCCACAGAGTCGATGTTTTGAGGCAAGCGTTTATTTCACCGGCAGGGGTCGATCTTGGAATGACTGGTAGTGTTTGGCAGAAATCGCCAGATATTTAAATCATTGCGCCTTCAAAACATCTTAAGTCATTGCACAGATATTCGATTGAGTGCTTCCAATGCGCGTCTGTGCGTCATTGTGCATAAATCCCAGGTGATGATTTTACTTGCTACCAAAACTTTGGTTATTGCTGAGTGTTTCGCAATCTTGCATGTCAGTTTTTCAGTCGGTTTAACGGATATTTCAGCACTGAATGAGCCGTTTGCCATCCTTCTATCAACGTGGCTGCTATTCCAGAAGACGAAACTGCTACAGCAATTTCGGATCTCGCACGAACAGTCGCCTTAATCAATGACATGAGTAATATCTTCCCAGTCCCACGATGTGGCGTTGGCATTCCTAACTTGACTAACAAAATGCCTCACATGAGGTAACAAATGTCTTCGATCTGAATCAAAGCCTGGTTATTTATCTCTTCATTCACCTCGAGATCGGGATTCCCCGAACTGACACGAATTCGATGTAAAATGTCTTCCGACATGTCATCCTTGTACTTGTTCCACAGTTCACATGGATTCGATGTGAAGCATGTCAAAATAATGATAGAAAATAATGTGCGTATCTGACTTGGAGATTCAGAAACAATTTCTTCAGCGATTGTCATGTCCCAATAAGTATCATTTTCAAGTATCAAGTAGAAAGAAACATTCGTCATTTTTCAGATGAACAGTGTAAATGCGACCAAGAGCATCAATAGTCATTCGGGTGATCAGGAACCGCATCGCTTTGCTTTTGACGTTAAAATTTCTTCGATATAGCGTTCCAAGTGTAATAACGTGTCATCTCAGAGTAATGCAACGTTCGTGCAAAATATTGTTGTCAAAAATTTATCATACCTAATTATAAACATAACCTTATTTCAATATTATCCGATTTTCTTTCGTTTTCATTTCATATCATCGATTTCTTTTATTCTAATCCATATTCTAAATTTAAAATTATTTATAAGTCAATCGTATGCAAAAGAAGCAAAAACAAACAAATATAGAAAACAGTGCGATCTGGTGGATTTTTCTGAAACCAGCATACGACATTTTATCGTTTGAAGCTGTTCGTCATTTGAAAATCTTGTTTTGTATGAAAATAATATTTTCTTTATAATTTCTTTCCCGTGATATTTTTCCGATGTTTTAATGCTTATTCTGCTATTCTAGGTGGACACAAATTTAATAAATCAAAGATCATTGAAATCCGTGCAGCAATTCTCGAGATATACGTGGTGTAAATAACCCTACTTTGTTTTATATATATAGATGATGATATGAATTTTCTGCGGTTTTCTGTTCTTTAAAAATTTCAATTTAAATTCGAATCTAAATTTTAAAGCTTCAATTCATTAGACGTTTTATTAATCAACAAAATTTTATTAAGAACGTTCCATATTTGAAAGAATAATTTTTGACTTTGCTTCTGAGAAGAATCTCCTTTTCTTTACTCATAGAAAAGTTTTCAAAATCAAACTATATTAAAATGTCTTCGATTGTGTTTTTTATTAATATTAAAACTGAAACAAAGCTGGGCGGGCTAAAATGAAATAGTTCCTTCTTACAAAAAACAACAAGAAAGATAACAAATGCATATATGTACACTCAAACTTCTCTTCGAACATTTTATTTCCAATTCAAATTAAAATTTAAAAGTATAAATTCATTAGCCTTTATATTAATCGAGAAATCATTTTTCGAAATCGACAAAGAACGTTCCAAATGCTAATTAATAAAAAAGGAGTTGTCGTTTCTGCTTCTCAGACAAATCGTTGGACTAAGCATTTATTATAAAAAAAAAAATATTATTTTGAAGATAAATTTTATTTTAGATTTTTTTAAACTTACTCTAAATTTTATGTTATCTTATTTTTGATTAAATTAAATCGAATTCATTGTTTTGCTGGGTGAAAAGCGTTTTTTTGTTATTTTGTCAATTTTGATACATACGTTTACAAGACACGCATTACTTCTAACAAGTGCATATAGGCTTTTTGGCGATCATTGTCACTAAAATTCAGTTTTCCTCAAATTTGAATGCAATACTTTCATAGGTAATAGTTACATTTAAATACAATAATGAGTACCAAACTTGATCATAATGTATAAGGCAAGCATGCAGAACCTATTTCCTCTAGTGGGGCGCATAAAAAAATATGATGGGTTCGGTCGCAAGGGAAAGTAGATTTTAAAATATTCGTTTACAAAAACTGTCTTTAGTGTGAAGTAATTTTAAATATTGTATTAATAATAATATAGTGCAAAGCAAATGCAATTTTTGTCTTTGTATTTTTAAAAGAAATTATATTCAATTCCCTTAGAAATTGTTAACAGATATTAAATGCTATTATTTTTTAAAAACATATAAGTTAATTATTATTTTAAGAAAAAACCTCCAAGAGCCACCAATTTCAAAAGACTAGACCTCAGTCAATTGTTAATTGGAAAATTTCATTATTTCGTACATTTTATACTAAACTTTTTTTAGCCCACCCAAAATTTTAAGTCACAAGCCGCCACTAGATTTGATAACTTGTTGTGTAACAAATTGTGAAACTTGTTTTTTATTATTTAGAAGCGTATCAGATAGAATCAAGACTGTGGAATCGGAGTTGGAGTCGGAGTCGTGAAAAATGAGCGGCTCGATTTTTTTTTGAAAAATATGTTTAATAATGTTTAGTCAAACAAAATAGTCAAAAGTGTTGACATTTCATGCTTGGCTGACTAAAAATGATCTATACATATGTAAAAGTTAAAATGAAATTATTGAAAAATTTCCTCGGAGTCGGAGTCGTTAATTATTGTAAATCTAAAGTTGGAGTCTGAGTCGTCTTTTTTTTACACGACTTCACAGCTCTGGATAGAATATTGCAAGGTTTACAAAAACACTGATTTTTTATCAATAAATAATATCACAAATTTGTACAAAAATTAAAATATGATTTTAAATATTTACCTAGTTACTCTCACAGAAACTGAAGCTTTGTAGAAACCTCGAATTCGAGATTTTTAAATATAAACTCTATCTTAGATACAAATTATTTGATGTGTAATCACAACAAAAGTATGTGTTTGTGTCGAAAAAAAGACAATAAAAGTTTTATGTTGTTACAAAAATGATTATAGAGAGAATTGATATCCAATTTGCCATGTGTGTTATACTACTGCAATTAAGCTCAAAGTTTACGATAAAACGTAAAATATCCGTGTATAAAGTTGTGTAAAAGTAATGTATTATGAGATGTACGACCTCTGTTCAAGGCAGCATATTTGTGGGTGTACAAAACTAAGGGTGGAATCATACCCTAGTGACGTCACTCATCCCCAAACCTCCACCATTGTTCGGTCCGCCACTTTGCGAAAGCATTTTACTTCATAAAGAAAATTTATGAGGCTTCGCTGCCATACAAAAGTTGTTGGACGAGGATTTTCTGGGATTTATCGCTGTGCAGCAGTAGATTTGAGAAAAAAAATAGCCGTAATGAAGAGTATTATTGTATAAGTCATCGTTTTTTTTAATCCGGCACTTAAATAGAAGATTCAATTTGATCTATAAGAATTTTCAAGTACAATGATGCACACAATGTTAAAACTTCTGAAGATGTTTTTCTTCGAAAATTATTCATTCCGTCAAACAATAAAATATCTTAGATAATTCTTGTTGCGTAACAAAATGAAACACGTTTTACCTACGCTTAGCCTCTACGATATTAAACATGCTTATCGCTAAACGTTAAAGTTGCCGTTAAAAGAAAATGTGTACATATATGTAGAAGAATTTTATACGTGGATTACTTATCTAATTATTTTTCAGAACAATTTTTTGACTAAACCAAAATTTTTAACCAAATACATGTGTTGCAGTAATTAAAATTTTCAAAATGAAATATCAGCCCATTACTAATAAAATTATGGTGTTACAACAGCTATGTAACAAAACGTTTTATGGAAGAATACTATTAATTGTAATTTTTTGTAATACTTATTTGAAGTTATAATATTTTAATGGCATACTCCAGCAGTAAAAACTAAAGTAACTGATTAAAGATTTATTGCTATTGGTCTATATATCAAAGCTTAGTATTGATATTTAAAATCTCAAGTGACCTTAAGATATCTTGGATTGTATATAAAAAGTATAACCTTACTAAAACAATTACTTCTCTTGTGTCTATGTAAATGGAAACTTGAATATATAAATGCTTGAATTATAATAAACGCATATACACTAAGTAAATAAAAGAAGATTGAATAAATATTGTGAATAACGTCACGAACAAGTCTTTTAGAAAAATTCTGTTAGAGGCAATAGACGTCGCGAAGCCAAAGTGGCGCCGGAAATCTCTTCCGACGCCATATTCAGCAAACTCGGCGCCCCCTAAAACCCAATCTGGCGAACAACACATCTGGCGCAGTATATGAACTTGATGGTGCCTTAACCTTGATCTCTGTATATCTGCAACAAATGAATGTTATTTTGAATGTTTCAATGTTATACTATTGACACCGGGGAAATAGATAAAATTACTTTTAACCCAGTATATGACTTTAAATTCTTGTTGAATGCTATTCCGAAACTCAAAAGTTCAAAACTATTAAACGTTGATTTATTAATCGATGAATATGTTTGTATCCAAAATGTATGTTTAAGTGTAGTGTACTTATTTATTTTAATACACTTACTTCTTTCTTTTGATGCGAGAAATTAGAAATCTTTAACCCGTAACATGCCATCATAAAAAATCACGTTCCCTGCCATGATGGCATTTCAGTTTCACTTTTTATTAAAAGTATTCAAACCTAAGTTAGAAGCTAAAAAATATTTTTAAAAATGTATATATGCTAGAATACCTAAAATGATAAATACTTATTGACAATATTAAGAGAAATATTGAATGATTTAATGGCTCAACTATTTACGGCTGCATCATGGGTATGGAGATGTTAATCAGAAAAAGTCATTTCTCTTATAACTGATGATCATAAAACGCATAGGTGAACACAAATGTAGAAAATATATTTCAATAAATCGTTATGCTCAAATAAAGTTTATATGAAATAACAAATGAATTACAACAATAGTTGAAGTTTATATTACGATAGACACAAAACCGATAAAGTGAAATCTTGACAATAAATCACATAAGCTGAATACAAGTAAAAAATAGAATTACATTTAAATATAATTAGATGAGATTCATAACAATATTATAGTTAAAACGTTATACCCCAATATCAAACGAACAATAAAATTGGCGTCAAAGATAGCTGGCTCACACGTAAAAGCCATTACAGACCAGTCAAGGGCAGGGGATGAAATTTGAGAGAGGCGAAGGGTAAGCAACATTCCCGCAATCATATTTTTGATGTCAACGGGGTGTTTAACCTTTAACAAAGAAACGGTTTTTTAAAAATTACATCAAAAGAGAGATTATTTCTAAAAAAATGATATATTTTAGAGATTGTAATATTACATTCATCCTAATTTTTCCGATGAATTTGGTCTGTGTAGAAATTTGTTTTCAATATATCTAAAAATAAAGAAACATTAATAAGTTAAATAAGTGTTTTATTCATTATTTAAATATTTGAAACAGAACACTAAGTGATTCTCATTTAAGTTATCACTTCCTTGCATCGCCGAATTAAAGTATACACTAGTTTGGACAGAAGAATTCAATCAAACCAAAAAAAGCAATGCGGTTACAATCAGAATGTTAATAATATTAAGCCATGTATGTAGAAAGTAAAATAAACATTTTTTACCATATCCGCTCCCAATATGGAGCATATGGACTCCTAATGGAATTTATCTCAACAGAAGTGTTTCTACGAGAACTGCTTGTTACTCAGTTGCTCAACCTCTCTTTTTCAAAAGAGAGTAGGAATAGAAGGAAAGGGCTAGGACAGGACTAGTGGTTAGCTAATCGGTCTCGATACACCCTGTTCATAGAAAAGGATGAGTGGGAGGGGGGAATTCAAGACATCACATATATCCATGCCTTTGAACAGAAATTCATAAATCGATTGAAAAATCAATTTATAAAACTGCCCGTACTGGGATTCGAACCCGTGCCTTCCGTAGCGGTAGCCAACGACGTTGACCACTCAACCACACAAGCGGCAAACATAAACATACAAATAGCTTTTCAATAAAACACAAGTTTACTTTTTTTATAATACCAAAAGCAAAATATTTCTTTCCAACAACTGAAAAATGTTTTTAAAAATATTTTGATTAATATTTTAACCTCGCTGATGGATCAATTAGAAAAAAGGGATCCACATTCTGCAAAAAAACATTGGATTATTATATTATTTAAAAGAAAAATAAATGTTTCAAAATGTAAATGTAAAAGTAAATGAAAAGTAATTAATAATAATAAAAGTTTCTAGTAATTAATAGAATATCCAAGATAATAAGCAACCCCTGTTTTGACGTATTATTGTAAATGAGAAAAAAAAGAGTTGGAATGGCAAAGTTTTGTGATTTATCGTTTCTGTAACCTCTACTATAGGCACTGCGACTGCGTGCTAGCTTGTTTGTTGACCATTTATGGGATTTTCCCGGGAGAGATTACATATACAAATTTTGCTTGTAAAATAAAACTTATTTTATTTAGCATATTCGTATTTGTAATTTCAAAATCAATAACGATAAAGAATATAAGATTTAATAATATTGCTTACACACTGAAACACAGTATTTTAAAATCTTATTTTTATCTTACCAAAAAAACTCGTTTTTTGTATATTTCATCAGAATACGACCCTTTTAATTGAAAGTTTTATATATGCATAAGCGTAACACAATAAAAATTAGTAAGTTTTTCTGTTTTATTTTACTTGTATTGAAAGCACCCACAAAAAACACCAAAATACTATTTTTCTCTGGTGTACTAACTACTAATTTGATTAGCGACATTAGTTGGTAGAAATTTTGGCTAAATGTTATTTAAATGGTAAAATAACTTTTAAAACAAAACTTTAAATTTTAAATGTGTAAATTTTGGAAATGATAAAACGAATCGAATAAAAAATGAGTTTTATCAAAAAATATGTTTTAGCACAGTTAAAACATTGTTTAAGACAGTAATGAAAAAATAAGTCAGTAGTCATTACGAAACTAAGTCGTTCATTCGTTAAAAAAATAACATCATACATAGCAGTGTTTGAATATATAAAGTTTCTTATCTGTTTTCTGAAAACCGATTACATATGAAGGTTATTTTTAGTCATTGACAAATCGATTTCCAAAGCATGAAAGTTGCTAGAAATAAAGTTGGCGTTGAAAAGCAAAGGTTGTTTTAGGGCGCCATATAGTCTAGCCTTGTGTTTTTACAATGGCATCTATATACCCTTGAACGTTGCAGCGAGAATTCCTGAAATCTTTTCACCGGAAATGACGACAAATGAAAACAATATCTTTGTTTTAAAAGTATATTTATTTTGTTGTTTATGGTATTTTAGTATTTAATCCATTAAAACACCCACGTATATACTGATGTGCTAAGAGTTGTAATTGTATATATTTTTTGAGTTGGATGATTCTCTCACCTATTGTAATAGACTATAACTAATCGTATATTTATTCGATACCTTTTAATCTATTTATTTAAGTTAAAACACCGAGAAAATGGGTTATTTATCATGTAATTAATAAGATTTCACAAGCTTTACATCTATTTTATAAAGAGAAAATGACACCAAGCTTTTCATTGGTTATTCATCAAAAGGCAACATTGTTGTTATTTAAGTAAATTGAACGATAAAGAACTATATGTATCAGATTCCAATATTGTGCTTGATTGCGCAGTATGTTCATACTAAGCTTTCCAATCCATGGATCCCGTCCAATTTTGTGATCCCGAAATACCGGGATTTTGGAATTTTTAGTAATTTTTTGCAAATTTAAATTTATAGGATTTGGAAATCCTTGGAAGAGCTAAAAAACGAGTCACGTTGATATTTTACGCAAATCGGCAAATTCCTGGATTTCTGAAATTGGAAATGAAATAATGAAGTAGTTTGAAAAAATTCATGACACCTAAAGGTTTTTCAATTCATACATAATTTCATGTTGAGTGCCCGATCCCGGGATCACAAAAAGGCTCCGGGATTGGATACTCTAATCCATACATATATTGTGCGCTGATGCATAGATTACGGTTTCTATTCATGTATAACTTATGTAAAGTGAATGAAATTTAGTGTAAAAATTTGTTTTACCTTTTCGTATGATAAATCCAATAAACATATACTGAATTTATTCAAGAATAATGGAATTAAAAGAATACTCAAAGAGTTAATTTTGTTTCCTATTATCACCCGTTGTGTATATGTAGCCAATGCATAATCACCTTCCACGACGCTACGACTGACAAAAAGAAGTCTGCAACTTCTATTTATTGCCAAGCAGAGCTGCAAAGATAATGATAATAAATTTAACATGACTGACAAGCTCAGCCACTTGAATCTTCACTGATCAGTCACTCAAACATTCTATCTAAAAAAGGCTAAAACTTTCAGTTTTAAGGAAAGACTAAGCAAGTATTCAAACTATTGGCCATGCAAAAGAATTCATATGCATTCCTAATCGTACATTTAACTGGAAAACCCTTCATTTAAAACATATACCCATGTAAAAACTGTGATGAGCATTACCCGGCGTTTTTAGATTTTATATAACATTGCCCAATGCCTTTGCTCTCTTTACTGCCATAAATCGATCCGTCGGGACTTCCCCACTGTCCATAGAAAACATTTGGCGCATGAAAAATCAGAGAAGAACTTGGCATAACATTCGCAATGAAATTTGAAGGCTGCGTTCTGGCGCCAACAAGTCTCGACCGGTCTACCAGTGCCATCTACATGACCTTGATCGCTGTAATAGCAGATACGGAAGGAGCGCAAAATTAGAAGGTTATTTGAGAAAAAGCGGGAACAATAATTACATTAGTCGAAATGACGCTCAATGACTGCTTTCCGAAAGTTTGTCCTCGTCAGTTTTTATTGTATACATTGTTATTTCATAAATATTTTATATGAAGGAGAGTTTATGAGTTTTTCAAATAGACAAATTAGAACTTCAGATATATATTGCGTTATTGGTTATCTATCATTGAGTTTTTTTGTTCGTCGACTTAGTAATTGTTTAACAATGTATGATAAAAATCTGTTTAAGTGTTTCCAATACCATGCATGCATACACTGTTTAAAAATGCATAGTATTAGAAGAACGTCAAGTTTTAAGATATTTTAAAGGAATGTTGTTAAAGTACACAAAAAAAACAATAAGGTCTAATACAGTCATGAGGAACTTGCAGCCTTTTGATCTAATCGGCCAATTCTGTTAATTTTTGTAAATTCGTAAATTCCTGAGATTTCGGATTCGAAAATTTTAGAGCTAAAACAAAATAAAGCTCCCACGCTGGTACATTTAGGAAATCCGCAAATTTTTGGGCTTTAGAAATTGTCATGATATTTTTTCTGGTCAAAGATTCCATAGTTTTCAATGTTTACTGTGGCCTTAAGTTGAACCAGAAAAATTAATGCGGCCATTAGAAAATAAAAGGTTCCCCGCCCCTAGTATAATCCAATTAAATGATAAATTAAAAATCTAAGATAAACTAAGCAAGGAGAGGTAAAAGAAAAGATTTATTTATCATAATCGGCAAGTGGATTTTAAAATAGTTGCTAGTCAAAACAAAATGTTAGTCAAGTTTGTTTTTAGTAATTTTTTAACCACTTTCGTTTCAAATGAGTGGGATATGGATTTCTTATAGGGAATACAAAATTGGTATTTAATGAAAACAGCTTATTTTTCAGTAGCTTTTTGGAGAATGTGGGAATATAAAAATGAGTGCGCTTAGGGTGAGAAAAGTTTTAATCTCCCTATGTCCCACCTTTAGAATTGAATGTTTGGCTACGGAATGTAAACATCACACATAAGTAAACTTCCATGTTTCCAAACACAGATGCTTTCAAACAACAAAAAAAGACAAAAATATATGAAATCATGCGTTCTAGGACTCGAATGCCTGAAAACCACAACCAAAAAAGATCAGGGGCTTCGATGAGCACTCAGGGGCTTCAACCACTCGGCTGTACTTCTAGAACTGGGTCTGTATCAGTTTTATTGTTACTAGTAACATAAAATGGATTACATGTTTCCATTTAAGTAGTTTCATTATTACTTAATGTGTGTTACTGCTCTAAATTTTCTTATTTGGAAAAATAAATTATGTTTAGTGAGCGCTAGTTATAAAAATTCTGAAAAGCATAACCAAATTTACAGTGAAGAGCTATATCCTTTCATAAACGTTAAGTCCAGGGACCGTACTTAACCTTTAGTTAAACTAAGCTTTTGAAAAAAGTAAAAAATCAGATAAACTTTATGTGTCCTTTAACTTCCGGCTTCTGCGCGAAGCAAACATCCGGACGAAAAGGACATCTGTGCCGTAAATCAAGGAGCTTACACGAGTCAAAAAATATTTCACAACAATAAACCTTGAATAAGAGGAGAGTTTCATTATAACTGTTTGTTGGACCACGTTATATGTTTTATTACGTGTCTTTCTGGAAAAGGTTTATAAAAATAATCGATATTGTTGGCATTGTGTATGAAATTGAAGTGATGGTTGTTTTAGTGAACTTACAAATGATATATTTTGCTTAGAAAGCTGATTGTGAGCTATAACTATAATAGCCTAATAGTATACATTATTATTCATAATTATGTACCTAATCATCGTTTTATATTTAGCATGATGTTTATTAAATTACCTGAAGTGGTTAAGACCGAATCATATTCTTCGATTAATGCTAATTTGTTGGTCTACAAATCTTATCATCCAAGCGTATCAAACACGAATTTAACACGTATCGATTAAAAAAAAAAAATTTGCAAGATTTCGTTATAAATTTTATTTTAAATAGCATAGTATGTTCATACGTTACAAACAGATACAAATGGTGGTTATTATTATAGTTGATGAAAAGATTTTGAAAAAATATTTATTAATAATTACCAAAAAACACAAGAATAAATAAAGGCTTTCTTATACATATACATGTGTAGAAAATAAGCAATAGATTTAATTTTGCATGTAAATTATTACGTAGATCACCACGTTAATTGCATAAAACTTCATAAATTACAGTTTTGGTTTTCTTAATTGATCAGATATAATCGTTTTTCATTTGTTTTATTTTATCAGCAAATGATGTTTTATTGTAAACTTTAATATAAATGTTTTTTTCTCAGTTAAATACTTCGATTGTAATAAAATTGTGATGAATTTAAAATTATATAAGTGACAGTAAACTTTTTTCATGCGTTATTATTTTTCAAAAATATGACATGGTTTGGTTCATTAAACCTTTGTTCTTGTACCTTCCATTTTAATAAAATTATATTTGTCTATCCTGAGTTGTTAACGTTAAGCTTAGTTAAGTAACGTGCTATCATCAATTTTAGTTTACAGGAAACTAATTTATTAAATTTCTCAAGCCAATTAGCGAAAAGCGCACCTCTAGTATGCGAATAAATGTAACGTTACAATAACTGAATTTCAAAAATTATATAATTCAACATCACCCTGAGTATCAACCGAAAAAAGTATTCTTCCCATGTGACGTCATTTTTCCACGGAGATTATTTTGCGAAAGAGCGCTGTCACGATCTTTACAAAGATAAAATAAAACGAATTCTGCTACATTTTACCAAAAAGTACTTGTAATGTGAGTTTTTCTTTTTTAATATATTTTTGTATCCTTTTTTTAAAATAAGTTGCCAAAATGCGTAAAAAATATCATATATTTATGTAAACGGACTGAAATATTTTCGGTTGAATTCGCCCGCTGTGTTCTAGTTAGCCAGAGATTGCTCTACCGATCAGGTGGGTCTGGGTTCGATTCCCGGTAAGTTCAATGTAAAATTGAATTTTTTCAATTTCTATTGAGATCTAAGACATGGGTGTTTGTGACGTCAATTCTCCTCGAGTTAATCTCATGTGACTTACACAAATTCTCGTATGATATTTCAACTTAAACCTTTAAAATATTTGACGCATTGGCGAAAGCTGTAATGTCAAATAAAAAAAATAAATATATTTTGTCGGAATATATTTTTGAATTTCCCCATTAACTACACAATAAAACAGTCCTTTAAAGCAGTGCTCCGCAACCTTTTCTCACCCTACGACACACCAAAACTCTTCCTAGAATTCCGCGGCACACCAAAAGCAAAAATATATAGGTATTAACACATTTTCGTTTTTTAATTTAAAAGTATACATACATAAATCTATAACATATTTACTTGTATGCAATTTTAATAATTATTATAAAATAATAACTAATTAATGTGATACCTACGCTTGTTTCAATTAACACAGAGGTTTTAAAAATAATTCAATTCAAATATTTTTTCATTATGTATTTGACCGCGGCACACCTGTATCCGGCTCACGGCATACCAGTATGCCGCGGCACACCGGTTGCGGAGCACTGCTTTAAAGCATATATACTGACAAAAACTTATTGTGACTAATGCAAATTTTAGTTAGAATGCATCTTATAAAATATACATGCAATTTATTGTTATTTTTTTTATATTGCACCAATTTTTTTTCCGCCTTCGATAAATTGTGTATATATATATATATATATATAACAATCGTATACATATACGTACCTATTTTGAATGGACCAATAAAATAAAATAAAGTGCGTTTTATTGGAGTAAACATTTGAGATTTTTTATATTTAAAGCTTTAATTTAAATTGTATTATTCAAGTCATCAAAAAACACTATTGAATTTCATTTAAATTCAAAGCTTGTTTTAAAACCAATAAACTTTGCAACTAACCAAGCCACTGAATGCTTACTTTAAACATCAGACTCACGGCTTGGAAAAGATTGGCTTAATCCGAGGCCAAAGAACCTAACTGGGTGCTTTTAGACTTAACATCACAAGTGGGATACATTTTGTCAAGATAAGGACTGTCTAGTTTCAATGACGTCTCTATCTCGGGGCACGTTTGACTGTGTATAAAACGAAAGCAATAGGAAAAATCTTCTATATTCTTTTGACTCTTGCAATCTAGTAAAAAGTATTTTTAATTGACATCAATTCTATTTTATTATTATACGTATGACTATACTAAAACGAAATATTAAATGTACAGAAGAACTGAATAGAATTTCTAGGTACTAAAACGATGTAACATTAAATCTTGTATTACATGTAATGTAACATCCTTTCAACATTTTGTAAATGGTTCCTTTTTGAAATTCTTATGATGGAAAATAGTCGTCGTTATCTCTTGAGCTAATAGTGAAAAGAAATTTGAAACAATTATTGCTGGAGAAAATAAATGATAAATATCAAATTTGTGGTTGAAAAATATTATTTTGCGTGCGACATTAAAAACTTTCTTTTATAAATAGGCGAGAGAATTTACAAGTACTAAAACTTATAGAATATAATAATATATATAATAATGTAATTATTTGTTGCTGTTTAAAAGATAATAAAAACCTGCGTCGTAACGTGACTTTTCATTATTTAAACCATTATTATAGTCAACGGTTGAATTAAATATTTCGAGTATATGTCTTCTATTTTTTATGCAATAAAAAAATGATTTTAATATTGTTAACAATATCTAATATATAAAAATGAATGTTTGTTTGTTCGTACTTTATAGGTTGTCACATCGCTCATCCGATCGCAATGAAATTTTGACAAACTTTTTGCTTGCACTTTTAGGAATGTTATAAGCATAGTTAAATAAACTTACAGTAGGTCTTATAGATAAAAATCAATGTTTGTATGTCTGCCATACATTTAATTTTAACAACGTATGTTTGCACTTTCGCGAAGGTTATAGTACAATTAACTTACAGTAGGTGGCGCGTGTGCCATACCATAGACAATCGGCAGCAAACGTTAAACGTAAAACAGACAGAAAAAGAAAACTTCAATAAACACAATTAAAACACAAACACTTTCTTTCTTCGAATGGCACCGCAACGCTTGCCGGGAACCGGCTAGTACATATTAATAATCAATATGACAAGTTGTCATAAATTTATTATATAAATTACTATTTAAAAAAAATAATATATAAAATACACTGCACACCATGTTCATACTTAGTTAGAAAATCTTACAGCGTGGCTTAAAATTAGAAATCCCCACAAGCTTTTGGCTACGCTCTCGTATAACCGATCAGCGAGTGCAATGGAATGTAAAACGCGATAATAAAGTAAGAGTTTGAGGGATTTGTAGTAAAATAGCTCTCATCTTGATAATAATTTTCAACCCTGAGCACCTTTTTTATAACATGATTAATTAACTACTAATGTTCTGCTAACAGTTTTCAGTAGCTATTTTCATTCACAGTAAATAGGTATTTTAGTCCTACAAATATTATTATATGTGTTGTTAATAGCTATTTCTGCTTACGCCTTCAGCAAAACTATGCTTAAATTTTATTATTTACTGCATAGAAGAAATAAACAATACATCTCATATTTTCTAACATTGTAACCTTTATTGAAAAACATAATGTTACATGTAATACGTTAAATTTATGTGTTTCTCGGAACGATAAAAAAAATATATTTAGTTACCGTACCCATTTAAACAGTAGGTTGTGGTCTATTTTGTTCATATTAAAGTTTGACGTACCGCATATTAATCTGAAAAATTTAATTAGATATTTTTTTAATTAACGGCAATAGATTGTCATTTAAATTTTGATTCAAAACATTATTATTGCCTTTTTTTGTTGTTGAATAAATTAAATACGAAAAGCATTAAAACCTATACTATTAATTATTTTTTTATTACGTCTTCTTTTTCTGGGTTGTTCTTTTTATCTTCTTGTAACGATACAGTTTTCCATGTTAGGCCAGTGGTAAAATATTAATGTTATTGTAATAAATTCGAATGGCACAGTCTGGTCAGCAAAGATACGTGTCATCTTAGTTATTCAGAAATTAAAATGGTATAAGGCAAAAGAGTTTTGTGGCAGATGGCACTAATAGCAATAGCTTTCAATTACACGCAAGACTTGCGCCTTTGCTAATTACGTAAGCTGTAAGCTTTTTCGAGACACGAAGAAAGCGACGCTCGGCTCTACAAAGTGTGCAAATTTTTTGTATTCGTTTTCGAATTGCTTCCAGTCACGATAACGTAGACTTATTTATGTTTACTTCGGAAGTCACCGTCAAGAGTATTAATCAGGATTTTATCCGACTCCAAGAATAGATAATACGTCAGTTGAGATAATGTTGTATGGTACGTTTTCTTTGTTCGACAGGATATCGTATCCATAGTGAATTCAAAAAGTGTTTACTTAAGGTATATTTTTCGATCAATTTAACATTTATTTATCAACACATTTAATAAAGATGAGACACTTTTGATGGCATATCTTCTTGTAAATATAATATTTCACTGTTGAATGTAACATTATGTTATGTATTTACTTCTACAAAAATTGATTTAATTAATCTATCCAAGATAATAATTGGCATCGGTATGTGTCTAACATCCACTAACCGTTGATTTCGAGCAACCATTATATCTCATTTCATAAAGCCCGTATATTTAAATTGCTTAAAAAGAAACATTGAACGTTTCTGGTAATCTAAAATTTTCTTAAGACACTAGACGGTATAAATCTCGCACTAGATTAAAGATAAAGCATAATGTGTATAACAAATTTGATAGCATATTTTATGTGCCGCTCCATATTTAATATATTTTAAAGGTGTAATGAGTATTTTTTTAAAAATTAACCTACTACTATATACATTTTCTAACAAAAGGAAACATAAAATTTAAGTGATTTTTAAATGTAGTTTCATTAATAATGTAATTCGTGACATATTTTTTCGACGATAAACATGGACTCTGACACAAATAATTACATATTGTGATTTTACTACAATGGGCTCAGAATAAACAAAAATAAATTAACTATTTTTTATACACGTTACACTGAAATCCAATTATTTATCCGATACTAAGCCCAATCTAATTTACTTAATGTCAATCGATCAATCTAAAAAAAAAATGTTTTTCTAATGTAGTTTTTTGTAATCTATGTATACAATTCTGGGATAATAAGTACTTTGCCGAGATGTTACTTTTTTACTATAAAAACAAATTTATCTTCATAAACAGAAGTACCTATTTCGTATTTTTGACTTTTAGAGGACACACAACAAATCTTTTTTACGACTAAAGGTGACGTGAAGTGCGTAAAGAGAGCCTTAAAGCTGTGTAAATTCGTATTTTGTGAAAATCTTCTGTTTACGGATCATTTGTTTTCTGGTTCAGCCATGTCCGTAATCCAATTATTCGAGCAAAACATCTGTGGCACGGTTAAAAAGACAAAGGGTGTGCCATAAAATCAATAAAAAACATTGCATCGTTGACAGTGCACTTCAATACTAATGGATATCAGGCCAATTTTCACTCAATTAACATGGCGAGTGTTTTATTTCACAAACGAATGACTTTTGAAAAATATTGTAACCCAAAGTAAGGTTGTTAGAATGTGTGAAAATAAGAAAACAAAAATTCAACATTTGATTATATAAGAATATCTGCGATTGTCTTGATTCGCTTTAAAAACTCACTTTTATACCGCAACTATTTATGAAAATGTTTCACTCACATACAACTCTCGCAAAATGTTAGTGTAAAAGGGCTGAGTTCTCTTGGGGCTTAAAATGTTTTCTTTTTGGTCAAATGTATCCCGAAGATTCTGGAGGAAATATTTAACGGCTGAGTATTTTTCTTCTAGCAGGGTTAGTAGCTGATGAAACAAAGTCGGCTGCGGTGTTTTCATGCGCGAATACAGTATGGATAATTTGGTTTTTCAATATCTATTTGAATTTTTGTTGGAATACTTGGGTGTCTCTAATGTCTGAATTTTATCTCATTTACCCGATACTTAATAGGGTTCAGCGAAAACGATTAGCTTACCACTATTTTTTCCCCAGCAGCTTAATCCTTTCATTCTTACTCTTACTTAAAATCAAAAGGTTGAGCAACTAAATAACAAGCAGTTTTAGAAAAAAAAAATACTGTTTATATAGGCTTCACTAGGAGTCTATATACAACATTAGGTGCCAAAATTGTTGCAAAAGATCTATTTTTGTTAGTTTTTTTGAGTGTAGAAAGTTCAGATATAAAGATTTTCGACTGAGTAAGTTGTTGAAGAGCCGAATTGCAATTTTAGGTAAGAGTGCTGACACGGTATGAAATTATTTGAGATTGATAGCGAACAAACATAGCTTTTTGACAAGATAAATCAGAACACAGACTTTTAAATGATCTCAACGCAAAATAGTTGAAGGTATTTGAAAGTCCTTTGACTGCATCATATCTTACAAGGAAATTCCATGATTCAAAATCAGATTTGATAAATATTTTATACAAACAGAAAGCAATTAGGCTAAATGAATGAATGGGTGAGTAGATGACTACTAGTTTCAATTGTTTTTTTTTCATACGCAGTAAGACACATTTAAAGATCTTTTTGATTCACCATATCGTGGAGCGTAATATATTTTTCTTGACTTCTTAAGCGCTATAAAAAGCGGACAAGACAAATGCAGGTGCATATTCATAAATAGTAATATAAAAAAACAGAATAATTATCTAAGCAGTATTAATTATAATACTACACAAACCTTTCATTAAACATTAAAATGCTCTACTGGAAAAATTGAATAAATTTACTTTGTTTATAAGTTTGTTTAATTAACGAGACATTATGTGTTTTTCATGGAAAATTCGTTTTGAAAAGTATATAAATGTAAAAGATGCTCCTTTTTACTTTAAAATTACTTTTGATTTAAGATGTCTGACATCATAAGTCAAGTACCATCGTTGGGTGCTAAAATTGATGGTAGAAATTCAGTAAACAGATGTACATTTCATGGCTTGTCAATAATTTTCAAATTGTTTTTAGTTAAAAGTAATGAATTGTATTTGTTTAAGCAAATGTTAAGAAAGTGTCAGTGATAGTCTCATATTTTGTTTCAAAAAAATACTTTATATTGAATTAAATTTTATAAGAAAATGATATACAATTGAATTAAACTATATTTTTTCAAGTTCAAAGAAATTACATACATTTTTCTTGACTTATTTGTTTGTCACGCCCAAGGTGTGCACAGCACAAAAAAACATACGCATATCCAGTTTCTTAGTCCGCCTTGTGCATTCAGCGTTGACAATGTCGACAAGTTTACCAGATATTTACTATAATAGTTAATGAAGACATATCGTAATGGGAAAAATATATTTTTAATGTTACTAAAAAAGTATTTGACAACGAATATATAAAAACCACTCAAAAACTCTATGCTTATTAAGCCGAAAACTATTAACATTTATTTTGTTATGTTTTGTAATGCATGATGAACGCTTTCATGTCTTCTTTCTAGTAGAATATGTTATGAAAAACATGTACATTCGTTTTTTTACTAGCTCAAACGAATAATATCTGAGGATACTTTTAAGATAACGCAGTTGTGGTGCTGCTACACTTGAATGTGTATGTTAGTAATAATAAGCATTGAAGTTTTTAAGATAACACGTTCACCTGTGATCATATCTGCAAAAAAATCCCACATGAATTCATTTCAAAACTATATTACATCGAAAAGGGCTGTTGAAATTTTGACCATCTCAAAATATCATATTTAAAAGTTTTTCAAAGATACTCATATTTTATAATTAACTCTGATTAATGAATACAAAAATCAATTGGAATCAATCATTCAATGAATACAAAATCTTAGTTTTCAAAAGCTTCAGCTTTGTTTATTCTCCTGGGGCATTTATTATTAAAGCCTTCAGTAATGTAGAGTATGAATAAAAGGTAAATCTCTCTCGTAACCCCTGCAATACATGCTGGTGAGTTTTATTATATTGTCGCGGTAGAGGGCAAAAAAGTCTGTAGGAATGGTAATGAAATGTTTTTTCTAAGCAATAAAAGCTTTATCCACGGAAAAGAAAATTGTGTTCATTGTTTGTATAGAATACTTTGATGTTGGATAAGTAATATGTTGTATAATTGATACTGATATGTTCGTAAATCTTGTTGTTAGTTCGTTAAAATAGAAAATTATAGTGTAAATATAAAGCTTGATGAATATAAATATTACTTTAAAATATCGACTAACGATGGGTGTTAGGTTTTCAATATAGAATTTGAATCTTTAAAATTTTGTACACTTCCATAAGTTTTGTCATTTACCCCGGTGTCATCTTTTGTCACCTGCGGGCATTCAAATACAGAGAAGAACTTGAACAGACAATATAACAAAAAAAAATCTACCCGAGTCTAGGAACTATATTGATGTTCATCTAAATTTTATGAATAATGATTTTATGTTAATGATAAATAATATGCACACATATATTATAATTACAAAATTATCGGTTTCTGGAATTAAAAGTGGTTATAAAATCAAAATAACACGTAGAAAATGCTCGATTCACACTCAACTGGATCTAAATTAATAAAATTAATAAATATATATATATAGAAATTAAAAGAATCCCATAACTATTAAATTTAACCGGTTCCAAAACATTCTTAAAATGACAAGTAAACACTTTCACGCTGCTACAATAAGTTTAATCACAAAAAACCCGGGATCAAATCATTTATTTAAGTCGTTAGAAAAAAACGATTAATTCATATGTATGAGGGAACACACATGTTTAATAAAAAAATACTTTAATATCTATTTTTACTAATTTATCTGCGATGAAATGAAAGTAAAATTTATATACGAAGAATAAATATTCCTAATTTTATTTACGAATAAACAAAATATAATAAAAACATAAATAAGTCGTAAAATAAATGACAATTTTCAACCAAGATTCACGCTTATATGTAAGCCAGTGTCATTCTGAAAACTATAATAACGTAATAAAATTAGATGGACGGTATAACATTTTTATCTCAATGTTTTTTTGTATACTTTTCCTTGAAACAAGTAAAACCACAATAGGCTTCACATATAGAGGCGTGACACTTGAGTGGGATTAAATATGATATATGAAAGGTTACGTCACGTGGTAATTGAATAAACCTTGAGTTGTATGAAAACATAAAAAATAAAGTACATACAGAAATAGGATGTAAATAAAACAAAAATTGTATCCGTCTTCACCAATCTAAACAATAAATGAAAGATATAGCATATATAACATAAGAAAAATAATTTACAAATTTAAATTTACTATAACAGGTGTCTTGTACTGATTATTTTTTATTTATAATATCATATTTTTAATTAATTCATTATTCCTTTCGTCAAATATTTGGAAACTAATAAACACCCTGTCAATTTGTAAAATATGTATATTGCAGGATATCTTCCAACAATCAAAGACAGAAAGATTTGTGATATTTTCATAAGCCTCAGAGTATATCACACATTACCGAAAGACAGATGTTTAAGGGGATTTTGTTATATCATTGGAAATTTTATTATGAAGGAAGCTGTAAAAAATGATCATCATGAATCTAATCAGCGTGATTTTAGCTGAATTATTTATAAAGTCCCCTGTTTTATAAATAAAAAAATCGATGGAATTTATAATAAGCCTATACGTCAGATTTAAATTTTTAGATTTTATTCAAACAAAGTGTAGTCATATATAAAAGTATACATATTCTTGAAATAAGTGTGAAAAATGAAGCTCGATATTGAAAAAAAAGTGTAACAATACATATTTAATTTCAAAACGAAATAAGTTTTTTGGTTGTGTTTCTCAATATCAAATTATTTTTATGAAGTGTGGTATATAAAGAAAAATATTTTTTCTAAGTGTTAGCACCAACACATGCTTCTTCTTATGAAAACGCTTTATTTTTGGACAAAAAGCGGTAGGTACATGAAAATTTATAAATTTCCCAACTTTACTAAAATGTTTGTGTAAAAGCTTTCACGAAAACAGTTTTACGAAATTTTACCAGAACATTACAAAAATAACATATTGGAATTTTAGCGCGTAAATTATTTATGTTTAAGGCTTCCACGGTTTGAATTGGTATACGTATTATTTTGGGAAGGAGCTACGTTTATAATTGGTAAATCAAGTATCCAAAACCAAAGATTTCATGTTTAATAGTTTTAAAAAATCACGAAAAATTATATATACAATATTTTTTAATACGCATAATTGTATTTTATTTAGATACTAAAATATCGTCTACATGATATGTTGATAAAATGCTGTTACAGAAACTTCAAAATATTACTAGTGTAGCATATTATACGCGTGTAATCATAATGGCTTCAATGTTGTCAATGAAATTGCCTTTAACATAAAGTAGCACTAAGTGGTCTATGACAATTTAAAAGTTACCTTCAATATACTCGTTGTCTTTAATTTTAAAGTCATAAGATTGACAATGGAAGGTAAATAAAGTGGAACACGTCCAAACTTGACTTGGCTAGAGCTTTAAGTTCTTCTTCCATTTAGAATGAGTTTTGTTGAGAGAAAACTTGAATAGAGTGGCGTGTAGAAAGCTCTCGCGCATACTTAGCGTGAATCATCAGACATAATAGAAAATGGTTGGACGTGTTTGACAGGGGTGTGCTGCGAAGCTTCTTTGATAAAACACTGGGCTAAACCAGATTTTTTACACACATTTGACGTTATTATTGAAAAAAAAACGAAAAGGTGTAGCTAAAAAAATATTGATTTTATGCGTTCAGATAATTAAATGATCATTTTTTCTCGTTTTAATGTTCGGATATTTATTCATCCACCTTTTAATGATATATGCAGTAGTAAAATTTTAAAATCAAAAAAAACATCTCTATAAAATATATCAATGAACTTAATCTATCAATAATAAATGTAAATGCTTGGGAATAAAACTCTTTTGAACAATTTGTAGAAATAAAATTCGTCACGTGATATCTCAACCAAGTTATTCAATTTATTTATAATGGCCTAAAAAAATACTTTTCTGAAATTACCTTTTTATATAAATTCAGACAACAATTTAGCTCCATTCACCAGCGATAATGTTAAATGTGCATCGAAATTTGTAAGCTAAGAAAAAGTTTAATCTAAAATTAATTATATACTGGTACAAGCAGAGATTAATCGAATTCCTAAGCCATTGATCTACGAAGCAAACTAACGTGGCGCAACGTAGGTCTATAATGCAGAATTCCTCTACGTAGTTATACCCGTTCGTAGCACCTGCTACGCCAGCCTACATTATGCTTTAGCAGTGATTTTCAATCCGCAATAAGCAAAATTTTGGGCCAGTATCAATTTCACTTTTTTGAAATGTTAAATATAAAATAAAAACAGGTAAATTATGATTGAAAATTATGATTTTTTTATTCATCACATTTTTTCCTCAGATTTCAAATGTACAAATATCAAAAAAGAAATTAAAAACTACATCTAAATTTTTTTCTTTAAAATAAATTTAAAAATCAGTGGTAAATAATCATTTTTCAAGTCTTATATTGTTTTTTTTCTTAATATAAAATCCATATTTGACATGCAGACAAAAACAATAAAAACAAAATCAGCCTTAGTGATTATAAATAATAAAATGGCCGCTAAGAAAAACAAAATCACTCATAAAATAATCAAAACGTTAGCGAAAACTTAACGAGATTTTAAAAAATGTGGTAATTTTCATATTATAGAATACACAAACATTGCTGAAAAAAAATATTACAATACACTTCATTAATTTATCGCATATTTTTAAATATCAGGTGACGTCACAACGCCACATCGTCATGCGAAACGTTTTAGAAGCGCAATTGATAAATAAACATTGCTTTATTGCGAGTTAGTGTAACGTCAAATTACTTTTCTAAAAATTAGCTACTATTTAGTTATTCATTTCAGTGTACATTATAAGACGTGAGAGTTTTTTTTCTTGTTCAAATTTCATACAAGGAATAGTTCTGCTTTTTAATTTAATTTTGAAAACCACTGCAATACGCCAGTGGTTCCATCAGAACAGTTATGTGCGCGTTAGGAATCTCAACCCGGCTACCAAAATACGTTACGTAATACGTTGCGATTTCGTAGCAATGCGGGAAATTATAGAATGGCTCTTTTGAGAACAAAGAAAAATTGGAAAAATGTAAAAATATTTTTTGGTTGTTACAAAAACTAAGAATCATTAAAGAATTTATAAACTCATGGGCTTATTATTGGGTACAGGCATACATGAAAAATATTTTTTTAATTCTTCTCAAAATAAGATGTATTATCTCATTCTATTCTACATTATATTTTAACTAATTATTTTATTTTGATAAAATAACGAATGTTATATTTGTGGTCATTGAAAGACATTTAGACTGGCCGAGTCACGTGCTGGTAATTAATTATTTATTAATGAAGTAGTAAAAACTTACATAAAGGTGATATGATATAATTAATATAAAACATCCTTGAAAATACGATCGTACTAAAAGAGGGAAGTTCTATAGGGAGGTTAACTGGACATATATTCAAATGATAAAATTTGTATGACACATTAAGTTAAATATCAACCGACAGCAATCTTAGAGAGTTTATTAATCGATATCCGTATTATTAGAAGAAAATAAATGATTGTACCAAAAATGTGTACCAATATTTCCGGAGATTTCTGTTTCGAAATATAATCAAAAATCGAGTCTAGTAGGCTTTCATTTCACAACTATTCCAGATAGATTGAGTTTTGGTTGATAAATGATTTTTGTATGGCAAAATGATTTCATACAGGTAATCGCGATGGATACATCATGGGAATTGTCGCGATGGCAGAAATTTTGCGATCAACGGGAGACTTAAAAACAAACACTTTATTAATAAAAATAAGCATTATTAGTAAAAAATGAATATAAGTAAAGTCATAAAAGTAATATAACACCATTTTGTTGTGCCTTTTAAAGAAGAGTTTAGTTTTGCATTGTATGTTTACGTTTAACATGTAATCTTCTACACTTTCACGGAATCAAATTTTCCAAATACTATTCATATACAACTACGTAACATCATTCCATGGTTCTTTGATGTTTCTGATGAAACTATATTCAAATATAAAAAAAGACATTTTAACGAAAACTACGATTTAACTAATATGTACTTGCCGGATTTGCTATGAACGATGATTACATTTATTTGTTTTTTTTCTTTCTTATAAAATATTCTTATTTTTTTTAATTAACGTGAACAACGTTTTTTTAGTTTCAATTGTATGAAATCCAGTTACGTTGCAATACGTTTTCAAGTAAGACTTTTTTAAAAAAATAATTTGCCTAATGTTATGTAAATTAAACTCAAAAATTGAAAAAGAAAATAAACCTTTTCATTTATATTTCTATCAAAAATATATAAAGAATTTTATATCATCCAACGAAGTAAAATATAATACTACTAAGCTTCAATTGAAATGATTGTTTTTGACTTTTCCCTTGTGTAATTTAATTTCAATAATGATTTATGTATATAGAGTTTTTTTGTATTTTAAAAATAAAAACAAATAATTTTTAGGCAAAGAAAATAAGCATAAGGTCCTTAAAATTTATTTAAAATTTTAATTTGACACTAATTTTTAAAATTTTAAATTATGAAAGCAAATTCAACATTGTGGGAAACAAAAGCTTTCAACACATTTGAAAAGCTTTTCCAAAAATGTTGTTTTAACCCTCTTAATATCTCAGAAATCAAAGCATTATATTACCTCGTTTAAATATAAATATAATAATAAAATTGATATTTGTTTTTCGCATTTGAATATGATCAATCAAAATTAATAGTTAAATATTAATCATCCATTTGTTCACGTTTTATTCCTTCTTTTGTAGCTAGGCACTCCATTATTAAATGTAATGCAAGGTAGAGGGTGCTTAACGTTTGATAACCAACTATATACATATTAAGGGGACCAGAAAGAAATTTGCTCATTTTTTAAAATATTTAAAAAAAATATTATTAGCATTATTATTTAAAACTATTTCTCATTTTGTGTGCAATTTTTCAATTCAATTTTTTAAAAAACTTTCCTTATTAGATTCAAAATACTCATTTAGGTGATTTCGACATCTGTTACGTTACGAAAACGTTTTCTACTTAGAGTGTGCTCCATAGATCTGAATAAAAAATAATCAGAAGGAACAAGGCCTGGTTAATATGCAGAGTGTAGCAGAACCTCCTAGTTTACCTCCTGATTTTTTCTTGGTGCAAAATTACACCCTTTTACCTTTCCCTTCTCTTACACCCTTACCTTCTTAACAAACTTTTGCCAATGCGTTTTAAATGTAACTGCGTAGTTGACCACGGAGATTTGAGCCTTTCCGATAATTCATCAATGGTTAATCGAGGACCTGACTCGACCAGACGTTTTAACTTATCATCTTAAAATTAGATGATCGTCCAGATGAAGGTGCATTTTTAAAATTTCTATTGCTTGATTTGAATCTTTGAAACCAAAATTGACATCTACGCACTGTTAGCAATTCACCATACAAAAGTAATTGCGTTAGTTGCCTTGGTGACATTTAAACCAAGGTCAAAAAAAGTATCGTGTAGTGCCTAATGTGCTATTCTTTAATTTAACATTACCATTTTACCCTTAACAATATAAAAGATCTACGCTACTCATAAATAATATCAAACAATAGGTCTACGCAAAAAATACTCACTGACGTGCTTACTTTACCGTGTCTGGACACGAAATGCACTCGAACGGGAGATCATAAAATGCGCAATTTCTTTCTGGTCCCCTATTACTATTATTTTGACAGTACACACCTTAATAGTGATAATAAAGTGGTAACATTTTAATTAATTTTAATAAAGAGCTACATTTTAAAGAAATCAAAATAGAACTGCACTTAACATTTTTTTTTTTATAAAGTTGATTGCAACTTCGCTTCACGCCCTCGTCAGGACTGTAATTTTAAAGTACCAAAGTACAATACTATTTTGACTCTATTTTAAAAGTTGTTATCGGTTCTTAAAATGTATATGAATTTGAATCAATATATAAAAATAAACCTATCTGTGTAATTACTTGTATATTATAAGCAGGTTTTATAATATGTTTTAACATATCATAATATGAAATAATGGAAAAAGATATTCAACATGGCTGACAAATAACGATGGGGTATTTTTAATATAGTATCCGCTTTACATAAACATTGATTCCAGCCAAAGTTTCAAGGGTTGCCATATCTTAACAAAAAGAGAGGTCTAAAGGGTGAGTGGAAATAGCGTTAACGGCCTACGGTTTTCACACCTGTTAACTCAAAAAGCTTTTATCAGAGAATAATGGAGAATATACAAAACAAATTGCCGCTTAGTTGTTAGTTGTAAGTGAATCATTACAATAGACTAGGATCTTAGATGAAAATAAAGTCCTTTTTCAAAGTCATTTATTTTTGACCTTATATTAAATCAACAATTTGGAATATCTTTTCTATTTTATTACACAATACCTGCCAACATGTCATAAGTGTACAATATGTGAAAATGAAGTTTGCTATTGTACAGTAAATTAATTTACTGCAAACACATAACGGGTGGTGGTAGGTGGTGGATGGCATATAAATATTTGGAAGATTTAAGAAGATAAAAAAATCACCTAACAAATTAAGTAATTGTAACATATTGGTTAAATGTAAAAATACGATAAATAAATTAAGTTTAAACAAAAAAGTATAAATTTCGCATCGAACAATTATTAAAGATTTATATCTTAACTTTGGCATGAATATAATTTTAAATATTCGTTTGATCGTAAAGGATTGAATAAAAATATTTTCCGAGTAAATTTTCTATTCACTTCAATTATTTTATCAAACGAATTATCAACGAAGAAAATTGGCAGTTTGGTAATTTGACCGTATTTAAATATGGTTTAAGCTATAAATTGCGGGTAGGTTATACAATTTTGATCGATTCTAGGCCAAATTGATGTGGTTAATTGAAAATTTGAACTGCGTTAGTATCTTATAAATGAAGGTATTACTTGGAAACACGGCTTATTCCAAAATAATTAAAAAATGAAACTTGAATTTCATTTTGAAAAATAGTGAACATTTTAAAAGTGTGTTTAGTCTTACATTACTTTGGAATGATATTTTGGATGTTGTCAAGCCATGTCTGAGACTGATTTCTAAAAATATTTTCAAAAATTATTTTTATCTACTAAATTACATTTATGGTTCATGTTTTAACAATTTTGGAATGGACCTGGTTTGCAAGTAATACCCTCAAATAATGTAATATATATGTTTATAAACTCAAAATATGACTAACTACAATTTATTGGTTAAATATACATAATTTTTCCACCGCATTAAAACAACAAAGTAACATAATGATCAATGGTTTTGAAATAGGTGAATATGATCTAAAATCAACCATTTTTAATTTTCATGTAGCTTAGATGTATGTAAATACAAGGTTTCAAATCTTATTTGCCTAACAGTAATCAAATCAAAATTAAATAGTTGTGGTATAGAAGTGGTGATTTAAAAAATAAATTAACGTTGAAAAATCAATAATAAAGTACGATGTTGACTCATAGAAAAATAACAATAATGTTATTTGATGATGCACGATTAACAATATCTGCTACTAATTTGGATCATACTGTTGTTTTGTTTTTTGAAGAAAGTTAACATATCGCGTAAAACTTAACAAGATCTGTTGGTAAGACAGTCGCTCAATCTTTTCTGTCAAAGAATAAAAGTATGAATTTAGAAAATGTTAGTAAATTTCCAAAAACTCCTTCAATGTAACTTTGAAAGGAATGTACAAGACCAACATTAATGTATGATGAAAACATAGTGGCGTTTGTATTCAAATCTTTAAATGAATTGAAAAATCGATGAACGAGGTTTACCACTTCGGGATCCCAAAACCGAGTAGACGAAAGCCCAAGTGCATATTAATCACGTAGCAAGTGAAGCGGAGAATTAAAAATCTTTTCACAATACATATAACTAATTTGTATTCGTGTTGAATAAATCAACCGACTGAATTTTAATCGCGTTACTAGACATCGATATTTCAACTAACATTTTCCACAATTCGCGCTCGTTACGAGTTGCGAGACATAATTGAATCAACTGTTATAATTGAAAACAATTCAACCGCGGCGTAATAATTCAAAATCTTTGTCATCTGAAATGTTTTCAGGTAGCATTAAACTTCATAAAAAAGCTCATCGATTTATTCATTAGTAATGGTCGCGTGACGTCATATGTATAACCTTGACATGCAGCGTCCTTGCTCACACGTCACGTGACCGGTAACGACTGACGACATGACACTGGTTACAAGAAAAGTGCACAGTTTACACTAAGGTCGATGCAACACCTTTTGTTTTATTTGACAAAAACAATGAAGCATATTTCTTGTTGTACTAGTAACATTGGGCGAGGTTGTTCGATTTCATGGAAGTTTTAGATGATTAATATTTAGCAAAAATATGTTTTTTTGCCACGTCCACTACTGACTTCGATCATATATATACTCTTATTAAAGCATATAATCACACTGTTGAACGAATTTTAAAAGTAATCAACTTCTCGCGATACAAAATTTACTGTATCTGTTTATGTTTTGCTCATAATAAAATAATACCTCGCATCCCACAGCCACAGCAAAAATGAGTTACAGATATGTTCATCTTGCAAATAAAAACAGAATCTACAAAGTTTTTGATAACAAAAATGGTTGTATCCACTTGATTTACAACTAGCAATACGATTTTATTTATTAGTCTTTATTGGTACTTTAAGTAATGAAATATCTCGTATCAAATGTGATTATTGTATTAAAATTATGAGTGGTTCATGATGCATGTAATTTATGAAACAATAATGACAGTAGTGATTTGTTCAACTGTCAAATTTGTGTCGTGTAGAATATGATGTATTGTTTAACTACATGTATATTATATTATATATAAATAATATTATATTATATATTTATTATTCAATTAAAATCAAATGATAACATTGAGCTCCTTACTTTGAAACTTCCATCCATTTTCAAGCCACGCCTAACTTTTCCTGGAACAATAGAAGCCAATATTATCTAAAGATTTTGTATTAAATAGATGTCGATACGAGCACAAGCGCCAGTTAAAGGCAAGTGACCCTTGTAAACGTATATTATAAGTTTCTATAAACTATACCTGTATTTAAATAGCCAACGATAAATATTTACTTAACCAAGCAAAATATATATTTTAAGTTGGCACGCCAAATATACAGCTAAAAACTGCCTATAAAGATAAGGTAACAAAATATCGAAATAACGGACCTTAATACAACGGATTTTACGGACGAATAAAAAAAATATTATTAAAATATCGTACAATTATGCATATATTCATTAAATACATACTGCAACAAATCTCTACGTATACAAATAAATATGTGGTCATGGAGATGAGACAGTTCAAGTATTTGCCAACTTGATTTGTGTTAAGTTATAATACATCCCAACCTATCAACCTCACATTTTTAAATCACTTAACATATTTAATATATTTATAAATATGTACTTCAATGGAATAATCAATATATTTTCAGACTGTTTCGTTATTTAAAAAATAAATAAATAGCTAATTAATAAAATCGGCTTAGTATTAATTTAATAATGCACGTATGTTTTTAAACGCAGAAACAATATTTAGCTATACAGCTAATGCCAATGTGCAAGTTCATCTCATATGACATGAGCCCGAAGAGAATACATCACAACCACTGACTAAGATCTCCAATTTTGATAGAGAACAGCTATCTATACATCGATATTGGTTCTACTGGGTCTTGGACTCAAAGTAGCCTGATCGGTAGAGAAAAGCTCTTAATGACTAAACAACAGAGAGAAATCTTAATCAATACTCCTCACACTGATCGAGGCTTTATTGTATTTAAATAATGACAAATAAAATTGATGTTTGATAAATATACATACTTTGCTTGCTTTCATATAAAGCTTAGACTGAGAAAAAGTTGTGCAATTTGCATGAGAAATTATTTAATATTATATGCATGTGATAATGTATAACGTATGAGTTTAGCGTTGCAAATATTAAACATGCAGGATGTAAACGTTTTGCAAGATGGCAATGGATGGTTCTTTGTTTCTGTGATGAATGAAAGTATAATTTATCACAGTACATAGAAAGTTCATAACATTGAAAAGTTTTTATATTTTCAATGTGACAAGCAAAAATACGTAATTTTAAAAATATGAATTTTGTAATATTTGTAAATTTTAAAATGTGTAGTTAAAATTAAATATAAAATAAATTATATATCTGTTATTATAAAATTTAATGATAATATAATCATTTGTAAACTATCATCATATAATTTATTTGTATTTTTTCTAAGAATAATGAAGTCTGCATTAAAATTATACTAAATAAAGTTTTTGATCAAGCTTTTCTAAATGCATATCATCTATCTATGCTGTTTAATTTATTTTTAAAGGGTAACATAGCGTTTATTTACAAACGATCTTTAATAAAATCTGTCTGTAGCATTTTTAAAACGTCTAATAAAAAACGCCGATCCTTTGAATAGAAAATTATTCTTCAATTTATTACAGTTATTTAGGGCAGACCATTTTTTGTGAGGATGTAAGCAAATATTTTCTTTAAAATGGCAGACTACTGCAAATTTACTACATGTAATTTTATTTTTATGCGTTGCAATTATTTTGTATAGAAAAAAGCTTTTCAAAAATGTTTATTTTTCGTGAAAATAATGAATTGTATATCTCAATGAAACTTTTTGTATATTTTTATATATTAAAAAGCATTTTTTTAGATCAATGAGTGATTTATTATTTTTTTTAGCTTTAAATAGATCAATTTAATTTCGAAAAAATAAAAAAAATAATATTTATACAATTTAAAATTTCCATACATCCAAAATAGTATTCAAATTAATCTGTTCATCTTTCTTCTTATATTCTTAGTAAGTGCATGCGTAGAAAGTGTATATGTGTGTAAACGAAAGTTTTGATTAAATTATTGGCGCACAGCAAACACATACACAGTACCTCTGTGATCTAACGTATTATTAGCAGTAAGTAAAATGAGCGAGTGCTGACAGTTATCACTGTCAGCTGGAATTATATTGTGATAATTATGTTAAAAACTATACCGAATAAAAACACCAAAATTATTTTTAATTTGTCATGGTTTCTAAAAATACTTTCTTACTGCTTATTTATAATAAAGTGAAAAATTTTAAATATGACCAATGCCATGTTTTACGATGGTGAAAGATAAACATTTCCAATAAATTAAGATTAATTTTTGAGATAAGATAATAAATGAACAAAAACATAATTTTAACTAAAGAACCCACACAGCATTTATCATTTTAAAAAATTAAACTATATTTTTTTGAATAGGCCATTAAGATGGACAAAAACAATATTACTACAAACAAAATGAATACAACTCAATTGATAAAAATATGGCTAAATCATTTTCCAAAAATTCTATCCAGTCTTGTTTGTAAAAACTTTTATTGAGTTAGAAGTATGTTAATGCCGCAGTTGAAATTGTACCCAAAAATCAATATATCCAACAACCGACATAAATTCTAGCATTAAAAAAATAATATGATTTATTTTAAATCGTTATACATGCTGTCTATGCTGGTATTTTGGTAGACAAATTAAAAAAAATACTGATGTTCCAATATAAGTTATTTGGTATTTTATGATAAAAAAATCTTGAATTTCAAAGCAAAATTTAACGACAAACTAGTTTTTGTAGTAGTAGTATATGTAGTAGATAACTATCGTTTTAAAGATTCAGTTTTTCGAACATCTTTATTTTGGAAAAAAAATAATCACAAACAGGAAACATGAAAATATGGTATGATCAATCTCGGGATAAAAAAATTGTGGAATCCAAAATCCCAGAAACACAAAAAAGATCCGGATTGAATGACCTAACCTGTGAATTTCAAAAGAGGTTTGGTTTTTAAAACAATGTAACTGTCACTATTTAATTAAACTTACAAAACAAAATAAGCCCTGTTCAGTGATATTTAATGATTTAAAAAAAATATAAATATGCAAAAAATTGTCGGTTATGCAATAGAATATTAGTTTTTTACAATGCTAGTTGGTTAACATAAAATATTTGTACTCATTTTTGAACTTGTATTAGAATAGGATATTTCTCAAACTCATAAAAGTGCACTCGTGCTTGCCTATTAAGCAAACACTCAAGATTGCTACTGATGACGGTCGTCAATATCCTTTTGTCATTGGAACATTCATGGAATGATGATTTGGCTCTTGGCATTTCAAATGGCTTTTTTTACCTTTAATTGAAATCTTTTATTCATATTGCTGTAGTACATATTTTATATTTGTTTTTCAACATTTTATTTTTTATTTTTCAAAAAACTTCATTAATGCAGAATTAAATCCAATCGTAAAACAAAAATGTAAAATACAATTAAATGTTGTACTGGTTCATTGCCATGTAATGTACAATTTATGTAATGCATTTACAGTTAAACCACCTTAACAAAGTTCAGGGTAATGTTTTAAAACACAAAAATTTGCGTCATATTCTGTTGGTCAGGTGATTTTATTTGTCAACAGAAAGAAAATACCTCTCGCCCTGAATGAATAGTCTAGTGATGATAATTCAAATATTATATAAATATGACAAGACAAAAGGAAGGATTTTTTCGAAGAAAAATATTTTTGTCCCATGAGCCATTGACGGTACGGATATTGAAATCATTTAGCAAAATAAGGCATTAGTATCTATCGACAACTTTTTTGCATCTAAAGAAAATTATATCATATACAATATGAGGAATTTATATATTTTTATATATTGTTGCATATATTTTAAACCTTAGGCTATGAATTTGCTTGTCACTTCAGATCAGTTGTAAAATTGACAGCGCCCGCCCCATACACCCATTTTTTAAATTGAAATAATCTAAATTTTATTTTCCCTTTGTCGTGACTTGATCCCAGACCCACCCGATCTTCAGGATACCGCCAATTGATTCACAAAAAAAATATATGTATTTCATTCGTCTATTTTTATACACCGTCCAGTCGATGCTAAGAAATAATACAGTGGTAATCAAATACACAGAAAAACACTTAAAATATACGTGCCGATTTAAAAGTTAAAAAAATCAGTTCGGTAACATAAAAAATAGCGTGACTAACATCACTCAATGTTTGCGGAATAATGAAAAACTATTTTGAAATTACCTCTTCAAATGGAACCACTTGTATGGCAATAGTAAGATTAAACTGTGACCTCTCGCCAATGTCGCGGGCCTGGGTGTTTCTCTAGAATAACGGAAACTTAAATTCGAGGCTTTCTTTCATTTTTGTTTTCAAGGGGAGGTTTTGTTATGGTCAGCTTTGCGTGCATGCGAAGGTCGTTAATATTTACGCTGCATATCAAAATAACTTTCGTGTTAGGTGTATGTAATTGAGTTGTATGGAAGTAAAAATCTAATGACAAAAAACGAGTAGGTGTAAGACTGTTTTTTATAAAAATACAGTCGTAATATTCGTCAATATAAGTCTTAAGTAAACCAAATTTACCATAACGAATATAAAGTGCGCTATTTTTAACATGAACTGTATTTTTTGTAAAATATTGATCTAGCGTCTACATGTAAGTGTTTGGAAACACTTTGGCTTTTTTCCTACTCGGCCAAAGCTTAATCAATTTACGGATTTGTGTTCAAATGAATACATCAATAATAGTAATGTTTTCTTTCCTTTAATCCAGTGATTCCCAAACTTATTATACTCGTGGACCCCTTTCATAGCAAAAACCTGACCGTGGACCCCCCAAGTGAAATAATTAAGGTAATGACTTGAAGGTATTTCCATGCCTGCTTCCAATGTAGAGCAAATGGCCTCCTAATGGAAGTATATTATATAACAGATTTTTTCTACGAGAACTGTATGTTAGTCAGTCGCTCAAAATCTCTTTCCCAAAGAGTAGTGGAGATAGGTAGTCATCCACGCACCCCAAATGATTTTTAATTTGTCACGGACCCCCTCAGCGGTCTCACGCACCCCAGGGGGTCCAAAGGAACCACTTTGAGAACCACTGCTTTAATCCTATCTCTATTTCTAAAAATGTATGTAGTGTGATAAAATTACATGTACTGTTCTTATCCTACCCTTTGTTTCTTACCTCCTCATGAAAGAAAAGTAGGCTGAAAAACTGAAAAATAACTTTAACCCTTTGGTTACGGACCGAATTTAATATATATTTTTCGAAAAAGACGAGTATGATTTTTGAAAATTTTAAGGGTTTCGAAAAAAATAAATATTTTTTGCATTGTTCAAATTAAGTCAATGAAATAAAATACATTAAGTACAATAAAAATAGTATATATTTAAGATTTTTTTTTTTTTAAATTATAAAGATAAAATATACATTTTTTACATAAATTGCAATTTTGACAGGAAAATGCAATCTTATCTAATATAAAATGACAGCTATTATGTATATTTTCATCATTTAATCACCGAACCATTTCCAAGCCACCCGACAAACATAAAAAAGATTTTATTTCAAACCTCGAAATAAGTCGAGTGATTTTATTTTTGCTGTTTTTTTAATATTAATATAAATATATAAATAAACAATTAATAAAATACATTTATTATAATATCATAGATAAACGTATATCAGTGCATATAAAAACAATAGTTGGATCGATTTCAGCCCGTACCCAAAATTACGGTACATTGAATTGGAGCTAAAATCAGCGGCTATAAATTGCTGCGTCGGCTTTTTCATTAGTGAAATGTGCAGCAATTTTTCGCTGCTCCGTAACCAAAGGGTTAAGTAAAGTCTCAAACCGTTTTGATGGTGGTAAGTATTATATAAAATACCGAACAAAACGTATAAACATATTTAAAAAAAAAGTTATATTTGACTGCCATATGGTCTATACAAGACATGAACGGTGTTAAAACTACAAGTTGTATTATATTTTAAATGCGTTAATCTAAACGATCATGTTTTTATCATTTTAATTACTAAACACAGCTGCAGAAGCTTTATGGTGACTGTTTGCAAATCACGTAGGGTGAGTTCACAAGCAAATAATGTCTTGTGCTCTAGGTTGTCAGGGCATTAACCTCGACTGCAAACATTTACGATTAGTATCGGCATTTGTTATTGAACCTTCTATTAACCTTCTACAATATAACTACCACTAATTGAAAATCAATATCACTGTAAGTACTCTATAACAGTTTTGTTCTAGTTTTATTAATGCTATCAAATACAATCCAGCAGACCGAGTGTGTGTTGCATAATGTATGTTATATATTCAGTAGATATATAACATTGTGACGTAGACATATTTTTTTTTGTGGCTATTTAGTTGTGTAGGCTTCTGTTGTACGACCAATACTGATAAATATTAAGCCTAAATTTGAATGATTTTTAAAATATCTGTCTAAATAGAAATGAGAGTTCTCATAGTAATCATTGGAAAATATCGAATGAGATATATTTTAAAAAAAATGCTTATTCACTACAAGAATAATCATAATATTGAATCAAGTGAGTAAAACATAAAAAAAATAGTGTTATTTCTCAAGTAAACAAATTACATTAGTAGAGATAAAATGAAGCCGATTTTCTATTTTCAATAATCAAATTTGTGTTTGAGGATAGTCTTAATATTGAAACAATTTTAATCGGGAGTGAGAGTTTTTCTTCAAAATCATTTCAGGTATTTTTTTTATAAATCGAATGAATAAATAAACAAAACTGATTAAAGATAAGACCATTGTATCAAAAGCTCTCTTTGTTTACAATAAGTTTTTTTTTTTTTTTTTTTTTTTTTTCCTACCTTTATTTTCCTACTGAAACTATATGTGGTGTCCGCGAAGCGGACTCCTAGTTTCCTGACTAAAGTTATTGCTAGGGTGGGTACAGACTAAGTCTTTATATCCCTTTCCCGCATGTAAGCTAGCTACGTAATGACTTTCTAAAAGATTCTGTCAGCTGAAGGCTTTGTGTGGGGAAAACAGTTAAGAAAAAACCCCTTACGAGAATGATTGGCTTTGAATCATAAAAAGTTCAATTCTTACCAAGAATTGCTCGTAATGTTTACGTAAACTTGAAGAGTTTACTGTTCTTATTTTAGACATGCCCAGTCCCTAGCTGAATAAACGAGCCTGGCTCGTATTATCGAGTGCGTATACTCCCTTTCAAGAGTACACACGCTCGATCAAACATTAAAGATTATCTCTTAGGGCGATTAAATGAAGGCCGGCATTGCTGTCGGCCACTTTCTCGTTCGACTCCGCTGTGAAAGAATTTCCTGTAAGAGAAGGGGAAGTGGAGCATAATAAGGATTGTGACATCATCTTGACAAGTTTCTTAGAGACCTTAAGTTGGTTTTTAAAATTTGCGATTTTTGTAGCTCGGAGAGTTGGAGCGAGGTGAGGCCCCTGCTTCAGTCTCTCCTCAAAGCTGGCACGGTGGAGACGTAGGGTCTCTTGGATGTCTGGGCCTTTGTACCAGGCACGCAGGTATCGTGTACTGGCATTTTTCCTCAAGCCTGAGATTATACGCAGGCATTTGTTTTCGACCCTCTGTAGGAGAAGGAGTTTGCTGTCAGGAATGTCAACAGACCAGATAGGGGAGGCGTATAACATGGTCGGCTTAATGACCATATTGTATAATGCTTTTTTATTTGCCATGCTAAGGTAGCTTCTGGCGTTGAAAATTGGGTACAACGCACCGATTGCAACGTGTGCTTTGCGTCTAGCTTCTGCAATATGAGTAGACCAAGTGAGGGAACAGTCCAAGTATACCCCGAGGTATTTAACTGCTGGACTGAATGCGCAAGGAATACCACAGACGGTGATTTTTCCTTTAAAATTTTTGTTGGCTCGCTTTCGTGTGAAGAGGATCGCCTCTGTTTTTGCGCCGTTTACTTTAAGCCTCCAGCGACAAAAGAAGTCAGTCAGCTGGGCCGTACCAGCCTCAAGGCGACGTAACGCTACGTCTCGATCCTTGTGGGTGGATGTGATTGCTGTGTCATCTGCGTATAAAGCGACGGAGCAGTTCGTAGGGTGCGGGAGATCATAGATAAAATGGTTAAATAGCCTAGGTCCCAGGAGGCTACCCTGAGGTACCCCAGCAGAGGCTGTGCGGAGAGAAGATTTCTCTTTCTTTACCGCTGCGTAGAGAGTGCGGTCTTTCAAGTAATTTTGAATGATCTTTGAAATGTAGGTGGGAGTGTTGGTCGCAACGAGCTTGTGGACAAGACCGTCGTGCCATACCGTGTCGAATGCCTTTTCCAGGTCGAGCAGTACCATTCCGGTGGTTCTGCCTCTGTAAAAGTCTTCGGTGATCTGACCCGTGATACGGGATAGCTGAAGGGTGGTTGAGAGTCCTTTCCTGAACCCGTATTGAGATTCAGGGAGGATAGGGTTATGGGTGGGAAGAAAGCGTTCAAGTATCACTTTCTCGAGTAGTTTACTGAGGCAATCGAGTAGACTGATCGGTCTGTAGTTGACAGCTAGTGAGTGGTCTTTTTTAGGTTTTGGAATCGCGACGACGTGAGCCGTTTTCCACGTTACTGGAAAATAGCCACGTAAAAGACATGCGGTGTAAATTTTGGCTATAAAAATGATTCCCTTTTGAGGAAGTCGTTTTAAAATGGTATTGTTAATGTTGTCCCTTCCGGGGGCTTTTTTGACTACGAGTGTTTTGATGAGTTTTTCGATCTCTACCGGTTCTACGATTTTTACATCATCCGGGTTGATGTTTTGCGCAGCAAGTGATTCTATTGATTTTTGAACAATCGCTTTCGTAGCGATGTCCGTGTCCGACTGAATTTCAAAATTTTTAACGAATGCATCGGCGAGTGCATTGGCTTTTTCGAGATCGGAATAAACAAACTTATCGCTGGTTGGGTCAGGTCTGATTGGCTTGATAACAGATGAAGACGTTTTTATGCGTCTCGCGAGGGCCCAGAGTGAATTTCTGGGGTCGTCGGTGTATATCCGACAACTTGTGAGGGTGTCCTCCCAGAGGGCACTTTTGTGGCTTTTGACCATGGATTTTATTTTAGCCGTGAGAGAGTTAATCTCACGTTTGACAAAGTGATCTTCGCGGTTTGTTTTATTCCATTCTTTGCGCAGTCTATTACGCTTAAGAATGAGTTCGCGAGTTTCGTCCGTGAGTTCGGCTCGCGAGTTCGATGGCTTTACTTTAGGGACGTAGCGACGACGGGCCGTTAGAATTGTTTCAGTCAGCTCAGCTGCTGCTGAATCAATCTCTGCCTCCGTTTGCAGAGTTTTCGATGTGAGTTGAATATTTTGCGTAATAAACTTTTTAAAGAGTTTCCACTTCGCTTTCGCGTAATCAAACTGCGGAGTTCGATCTTTTTCGTACGCGCCTCCTATCTCAAAATAGACAGGGAGGTGGTCCGACTGGAGTGCGTTTATTACTCTCGGTTTGCCGACGGTTGGAGAGTTTTGAGCGATCACTAAATCAATGAAAGATGGGCGAGTTTTTCCTTGAATGCGAGTCGGTTCATCCGTGTGGAGAATCGCAAAATCCGATTTCTCGGAGAGCTTGAGAAGTGAGTTACCGCGGGAATTTGCTTTAAAGCAATTCCATACACTGTGGTGAGCGTTAAGATCGCCAGCTAAGACGACCGAGTTTCTGAGCTTGAGCAGCTGATCAAGTTCAGAGGCAAGGATTTTTTCCTTTGCCTTACCGTACAACGAAACTATAGCGTGCGGTCTACCATTGATTTCTACTTCTATAGCTGTGGATTCAAATCCGTTTAAAGGGGACGTTGGGAGGTGCGCGTGTTTTAGATCGCGATGTACTAATATCATGACACCTCCGCCCTTCGCGGGAAGGGGGCGGTCTTCACGGTAACAATCGTAACCGGGGACAGAAAAACGATGTTTCGGCTTAAGGTAAGTCTCTTGAATCAAGACGATGTCAATACCAAGTTCTATGAGAAGAGCTTGAAGTTCAGGTCGTTTGTGGTCAGAAACGCTGTTAGCGTTCCACGTTAAGATCTTGAGAGGTCGTCCGTTATCTAAAAGGTCTGCGCCTTTTTATGGTGTGGCTAGTCCGCACTTGTCTAAAAGTGACTCGGCTCTAAGTAGTCTGTCGTTAAGAGACATAGCGGGATTTGCGCGGATGGCGCGGGACATACGAATGCTCTCAATGATAGCTGAGAGATCATCTTTTGTGATTCCGTCCTCGCCGTCGAGGAGAGAGTTTATAATTTCCACAAGTGTGGTTGGGAGGGAGGGTTTTGCTGGTGCTGGTGCAGCGACGCAGGCACTGACTTGGGGTCCAGCAAGAGCGCTACTGTAAGAAAGTACGTTTGGTACTGCTGCTCGGGCAGCTGATTTATGGAGGTTTGCTTTGGGGGCGGAAGTGGCTTCGCGGCGGGCCACAATTGACTTGACATAGGCAATGCGCTTAGGGCATTGCCTATAGTTGGCGGGGTGGTCACCTCCGCAATTGCAGCATTTTACGCCAGGAGATGAGTCTCCCTTAGGGCGGGTGCATGCTTGCGACTCGTGCTGTCCCAGGCACTTGACGCATCGAGCATCACGGTTACAGTTTCGAGCTGAGTGCCCGAAGAGCTGACACCGATAGCACTGGGTGCCACCGATGCTTGAACGTCCGCGGAATTTCTCCATTGTCACTCTGACGTGACAAAGAGATTTAATTGAATTGGACATGTACGACATGTCCGTCCCAGCTGGCATAGCTACTAAGTATGCTGGATTTATAGGTTCTAGAGATTTCCCTTTGAGAAGGGAAACCGAGACTGGGCTGAACCCGCATTGGGTAATCGCGAATGCGATTTCCTCTGCAGGAAGAAGGGGCAATCCACGGATGACTGATTTGCAGGTCCTATCTTCCTGCAATGTAAACGAGTGAAAGACCGCTTGGCCATTGCGTAGGCCAGCGGTCAAGCATCGATGGGCTTCCACCGATTGCACTTGAACGGCATAAGTGCCGTTCTTGATTTTAATAGAGAATAAAAATTCTCCTAGAATATTTTTTAACCGCTTGACGACGGTTGAGTGCTGTTCCTGTCTATCTACAGACAGGATTACAGGGGGTACACGGGACTTTTTTGGCTTAGCGGGGCCGACTGACGTTGGTACTGAAGGCACGTAAGGAAGCGTGACTTCAGGATTGAGCGCGCGAAATTTATTGCTCGTCTTTGTGGGGGAAGACGGAGCAAGGGGACGTTTGGGGGCCGAAACTTTAGGTCTGAGCCAGGTTTCGGCAGTAGATACTGGAGTTATGTCCATGCGAGAAGGCGAGCGCTTGCGAAGACGGGGATCAACGGGGAGCTGCACCGGTCTGGGCAGCGCCGCGATGATAGTCGGAGAGTGGCCCGACATAATGATAGAAGGGGTTGGCGAAGGCACCGGAGTGCGCTGATCGTAGCTCATTGAGCTTACACGCGAGCGGGGCCGTGATGACCCACGAGGAGAGGCCGGCATATTGCTAGTAAGCAATCTGCCGGACGGACGTACGGAGATTTATAATATAATAGGTAACTCACCAAAAAAAAAAAATACGGATATTCACGTTCACCGATAGACGCACTGTACGGGCGACCGAAAACGTTGGCACGCTTGAACCCACCAGTCACAGGGAATGCCCGATGAAAGGTGGGGAAAAACGCACGAATGAGTCAGTCAGAACCGAAAAGTACGCACGGTGCTCGCAAAAAACCAACAAGAAAGCAGGGCGGATAATACGTGGGCCGGGCAATCGGGTGCCAAGATGGCTTCCGGTGCACGGTAACTGGTATGGAGAAATATTATTAATTTAAGCTATGATACTTAACAAGAATTAACACTTAGCACTTTAAAGCACTGAGAAGGCTTTTAAAAACAACCGAGCTTCTTCGCGAAGCGAAGAAGCGAGCACACAGGACAAAATCTGAAATTTCGCGAAGCGAAATTTCAGACAACTTTACTCGGTAAGAGCTCAAACGGTAATGATCTGACAATAAGTTTAAAAAAGTAGACTTTTTATAGTTCGTAAAACTTATTTCGTAAAAAATGTATATATTGAAGTTTTTTTTGCGTCGATTTCGATAAGATAAAAAAAAACTTAACGGATGATCAAAATAAAAAAGGCTTTTATAAATTTGAATTAAATGTGTAAAAAAAATAATATACAAAACGACGCACGTATGATTTTCTTAACGTCAAAAGCTTTTTTATTTTAATATGGAAAAAGTCGAAAGTCAGAAAAAGATAATTCTTTAAGTGAGACAAAATATGTGATCCGCAAAATAAAGTACTTGTTATGTCTTTTCAATTCAATGAATCGTGCGAATTACTGACAAAGAACGGTATTATGCAAACAAGGGATAATATATTGTCATAAACTCTTTTTTTTATCTTTTCCTAAGCAAAATTTAAATTTAATTTAAATTGTGCTACGAAAATGTTTGCTGGTATGTAAAAAAATGTTTGTTTTATAATAAATTCGATGATGTAATTACGTTTTACATGTTTAATACAGGGTATTAATTTGTATTATTCATTTAAATTGTTAAAATTGAACAAAGTTTCATGTGGTGAAATCGTATTTGATTTCATAAAATTCAACTCAAACTTCCGTTCTCTGTAAGGATTTGTAAACATTATTACATTTTATAAAAGCCGATTTAAAAAAGTACTATCGCTTTTAATTGAATTGCTCGTTGATTACTCTGTAAGAAAAAGTAGATGATTTTATAACACAACATTTAAATTGGTTTTTGTTTACATATCCATGTGGAGCTGCAGCACCTCCAAGAAAATTTGATAGAAATATAATTGTATTTATTTTTATTATATCTTTAATATAATACGATTAACTCTTTAAAAGTGTAGTACGTATTTGCTGAGCGGGCGCCGATCGCTCCTCAGATGCATTACTGTATATTGTGCTGACAGAGTGTACAGTAATACACTAATAAGCACTGCGCAGCGGCGTTGCTCCTAGAATTTGGTGTGTCACTGTATGGCGTGAAGTGTATAGACTGGAGGGGGGGTGGGGTCTCGCCGTTTAATCAGTGTCACGCTGCAGCTCAGAGCAGCGTCGTTGGGTGAATTGGCTGATTTAGCGAATTTGCGCCCACGGAGTCGTGATCACTTTGCATTTTTACATACACTTAACACCTCTTTGTAAGTATTTTAGGCTCTTAGCTTCTATGCCAAGCTTCTTATTTTTTAAATTTAACATTTGCCCCTATTACAGGATAAAAATCATGGATCTAACCGAGCCACTAACTGTAACAGAAATAAAACTTAAGCGATGTTCTTGGAGAATTGACAAAGCTCTTAAAAATTTTGATTACTACTCCAATGACAACTGCAGAACTTGAGCGTTGCTTTTTTACAATAAAAATAATAAAAACTTACCTTAGGAACACAACTAGTCAAGAAAGATTGACAGCTTTATTAATGCTTTCAATAGAAAAAAATATTAATGTGTTCACTGTCAATACTTGGTGGAATGGCATTATAATAAAAATAATAAAACATTTTTAGTACTTTTTCCACATAAAATTGATTGGATCAGGACCGAAATGAGCGAAACCAGTCCTGATCCAACAAGTTTTATGTGGAAAAAAGACTAAAAATGTTTTATTATTTTTATTTTAGAAAAAAATATGATTGGAAAAATACCAAACATTAACGAAAAAGTTATAGAAAAATTTGTCAACAACAAAAATAGACGAATAGACTTTATTTACAAATAGCTTTTTCTTTTAACTGTTATTATTTTTGATATTTTAAATAAAATATAAATAAAATGGTCTTTTACTGAATTTTAATCTACCCACAGCATCCCCAAATATCACACCCACGAGCCGCCACTGCATATACTTAAAAAGGTTTCGAAACTATCTATATGAATCAATATTTTAATTTGGTAAAACCCATTAATAGTAAAGTTAAGATAAGAAGTAAATTGTGTTGATTTTATTTTTGAAAGATGCTCAACTATTCAATTCACTACCAATAAAAACGTAAACTTCATCTTTCGAAGCAATGGAGTGCTCTGAGAATTAAAAAAGTTTTTCTCAGACGAGAAAAATAAAATTTAAGCTAACATCATTTAACACATTGAAAATTGTATTAAAGCAACTCCATGCCTGTTTAATGTAGTTTTTAAATTCGTGAGTAATCGTACTTTGAGACGGTTAAATATTCAGAACAAGTCAAAACACTTTGTGATTATTGCTTAATTGTGCGGACTACTTTAATGAAATCATAACAGTACTAGATTAAGTAAATAACGCGGATAGTAATTACTACTTTAGTGTTATATATTATCCATTAACTGAAAGAATAAATTCGTTGTACGATAATATTATTTTCCACAAGACCTTCAATTTATAATGTTGCGTAAGATAATCTTCCCGTGTGAATTTTAATATGAGCCCTTTGTGATTGATTATATATTATTTAATTTAGTAGTTTCACGTAATTTATTAATGTAATAACAGTTATTTGACATATAATAATAGAAAAAACTTTTTAAAATAAACAATATGTGAAATAAATTGCACTTAAATCCCATAACATAAAGAGTATTTTAAGTATTGTCATTTTTTTCAACTATGTCCACTCCCAATATGAAGCATTTTGGACTCCTAATAGAGTTTGTTTCAACAGGAGTGTTTCTCAGTTACCCAACTTTTCTTTTTTTCAAAGAGAGTAGTGATATAAGGATATGGATATGACAGGACTGGTGGCTAGATGATCGCTCTCGCTACAACTCATTTTAAGGATAAGATAATTTGGAGGCCATTTTAGTTCATAATTAGATATGATATATTAGAAGTTTATTTTTACAAAATATGAACTCTGAATGATGAGATATTACGTAAAATATAAAGCATAAAATAATATTATTATATCATTGACAAGTTTAAATATTGTTTACTTAATCTAAATTTCTATCCGTAAACCAATATTTTTTTAAAAATCTACTGACAATAGTGTGGCAATCACCAAATGTTTGCCAATTTTAATACGTTTATGACGAGGTTTTACCTGGTGAGTTTTATATATATAAATGAATAAAAGGAACACCACCTAAATTATGTATTCTGGCATTTATGTTTATTTTGAAAAGCTCTCAAGGTAAGTGATACAGTAGACGAATCTTTGTAATGGTAGTATTACCTTTAGAAACCCCTTCTTCACCCATTTCAACAATGACCGACATTTTCACATATCTCGTTTTTCAACGATAAATTAGGATTTTCACGCATTCTAAGAAATCTCGCACGTTTCAAAAAAGCTACATTGAAATATGTATAAACATAATTAATGTAGGCTCTGAAATGTTTTCAATTATATAAAAGTAAATCCCTTTCCATATTATTTGGAAACACGTGTGTTTTTTAAACTAGTCACTTTGTTAGATATCTGATCTATTAAAATGAACCCCACTTTCATATGATATAATATCTAAATGATAAAAAAAAATATGCACATTTATTCAAATTATCACCGCCTGCGTGATCAAGTGGTCAACGTCATTAGCTTCAGTTACGCAAGTCCTGAGTTCGATTCCCAGTACGGACAGTTTAGTAAATTGATTTTTCATAATTTTGATAATTGAATTTATGTTCGAAGTCGTGGATGTATGTCTTGAACAAAACCATGATCAGCTAGCTAACAACTAGTTCTATCCTTACCTTATTATTATATTCTTTATCTTTTTGGAAAAAAGAGAGGTTGAGCAACCGAGTAACAAGCAGTTCTCGTATAAACACTTTCGTTGAGATAAACGCTATTAGAAGTCTATATCCTCCACATTGGGAGCGGACATGGTAATTTTTGAAACTTTAAAGTGGCAGCACCACTTGTCAGTAATTAACTCGCACGATACCCACCCCGCACTCAAAGAGAAATAAATATTTAAGGTAGGGGGTTGTGCTGTAATATCCATACTTTTTTTGCTACATACAGAAATTAATTTAGAAAAATTTATATTAATTATTTATTGTTATAACAATAGTGAATTAATCAATGTACAGTTTTGAAGTATGGTAAGTCAGGAGAGGTTGGACATGTTTTATATAAATCTAATTATCGATAGGTGTCGTATACTTGGAGAACCAAACTGAAAAATTTCTGCGTTGAATAAGAATAAGAACATTCATTCTTGGAAGCCAAGACCTACATCTTTTTTATTAAATTTAATATATTTTTTAATACAAATAAAATATTGTTTTTAAAACTACATTTAACTTGTTGGAGTTAACGAATCATCAAAGTATTAAAACAAAGTAATAACAGGTAAGTATACCAACTTGTTAGAGAAGATCAGATGGAAGGATACGGTAAATTTAATCCAATTTGATGGCTTGAGTCTTTGAGCCTTTCGTAAAAAATCAAGAACTTTCCACTGGTCGTGTTATATACCATTAATTGTGTGTTAAATCGGTGTATACAAAAATAGGTGTTTGACAACCGTATCGTGAAACCGAATTCGGGTGGAAGCTTTAGACCGTAAATTTTAATAATCAAAGTAATTTTAACAATTTTCTCGGAAATAATAAATTTAGAGGGTGAAACAAATCCGAGATTATACTCATATATTAAATTGTTTCAATACCATTCGTACATGAAATATAATAATGTCTCCGTAATCAATTTAAATTTGCATATTTTGCCAAGGATAAAGTGTCCTTTTATTAAGGTGGAATCTATTGTGAAAGGAATTTAGAGGGAACAAAGTGCGGAAATTCCTGAATTTCATTTCTAAATAAATAAAGGATAAAAGGGCAACCACCCTTGGGTGGGTGACGAATGGGTTAAATGATAAATAGCTTTCAAAATAAAGACGTCTTTTTGTATCCAAATGTAGTTTAAAAGAAGAAAATTTTTCAGTCTATAGATGATTTTTAGGCTGTTAAAGCTTTCTACAATACTTATCATGTTAATTAACGTTTTATTTCTCGTGTAAAAAATATTATACAAGTAATCCAAAGTTTACTGTTTGCACTGTAAAAATACCAAATGGATACATAAAGAAATCGTTATTTTAATTCTAATATGAACACTAGCACCAGTTGAGAAAACTTTCCGTTAGGTAATGCACCTTTAGATATTGAAAAACTGTAAATATTAGCAAATATGTATTTCATGTAGAAATAATGTGCGTGTCTTACTCAATTTCAGTACCAAGAGTTCGAATCTCTATATTCCATGCATGAATTAAAAAAAACCAAAAAGATGAAGACCAGAAATTTGAAGCTATTGACTAAAAGCTTGTTGTTGTTAAACCATTTTCTTTAACAAGTGCTTTATAAGAAATCTATAACAATTTATATGATGACTTAACACAGAAAAATATTTTATTTTCCCGTTTTTATCAGCCCAGAGTACACGTTTCCCACTTCTGGCGTGCAATTTTTACAATCTCGTTTCATTGAAATGAATCTGGTACTAGATTTTAAGTTTTGTATCCCGCAATTAGCGTTTGAATTATTCGAAATTCCATTTAAATTATGTACATTTAAAAGTTAACTGAAGGTGTTTAAAGCTCTTTTACTAAATTTAATGACGTACACAAAAAAACCTTTTAATAAATTTATTGAATCGAAAGAGTTGTATATGTATACCACAAAATATATCCTCAATCCAAGTAATACTTATATTTGCATTTGTTTCCGTCTGCCCCCTCATAAAAGTTTTTATATTTAACATTTTTAAAAAAATGTAAGACTATTTTAAATAAAATAAGTATAATAGCGTCGATAAGTATTCTATAAAATGAAATGGAACTATATAAAATGATTTTAAACAGTATGCAGTACAATGTAATTCTATTAGTATTTGATATTTTTTTTACTTTATTCTTAATGCTTCTTAAAAGATTCTTGAGAGTAAAAATTCATTGTGTAAACACATTTTTACTGAATTGTTTGATACAAAAATAAAAGTATTACGTTTTTAATTTATAAAACCATGAATACTCCTAAATTATTAAGATTTGTAATGAAATACCAAGTTTAAATCTATCATATCTTTTCGTAATTATAAGATTAATAATTTTCATTAAAAAAAAGCTACAACTGTGTAAAAACTAATATTTGTAAATAAAAACTTAAAACAGGATTAAAAAAATAAAAGCTTTTGATAATAAACGACAAAATCGTTGTATACTAACTAAGTTTAATGCATGGTTTCTAAAGAATAAATCTTTATGTGTTTTGGTCTCAAAAGATTTACCGAAGAAAACTATGTTATTAATCTACTTATGATGGCGCTTCGTTTATTCACTGAAGATACCCTGTCTTAAGGCAGATATTCGGTATCCTCTGATTAATGTTACTGTAAAACTGTATTAGTCACTGTAAGATGAGGTAAGAAACTGGGACCACGTAACGATTGTCATTCTAGAAACAGATTGCAGCGACGTTGCCAGATGTTATTTTAAACCACTGCAATTTTTCACAGTACACTCACGCTTATTTTCTTCTTAGTTTATTTTGACAAAAAACAGTTTTTTACCAAATTTAATCTATGAAACATGATATAAATAGCTTGAAATGCGAAAAAATATGTTTCGAACAAAAAAAAAACATTTTCTTTATGTTATAATATTTTATATGCTCGTTGCCGTACGATTCTAACATGACTTCAGCACCATTCATAGTTTTGTGTTTAAAGTGTTCGTAACTTAGATTCTTCATATAATTTAAAATTAGATACTAAATATTAAATGTATATACATATGTGTTTGTTCGTGGTGTGATTGCTTCCGCATATTAATGTGGAATAAACAATTCATTAATTTGACATATTAACATAATCATAACAATTCACCAATACATATCTGAATTTATTCGACCTTTTATAAATGATCTCTACAGACTAGTGCAATGTCTCGCATTATGTTGATGTAATACTAAACGTTATGTATAGTGAACATACATATTTGTGTTTGCTTTCCTAACTCGACTCTTAATTGGCAATACAGAAATTTTCAAATAAATATATTATATTTACCGTTTCACAGGAATACGGTAATATCAAAACAAACAATATACATATATGTATAAGTATTTACCTATTTTGATCGTAAATTTAAAGAGGAAAAAATACAAAAGGTTTCCCAACGTTCTTAAACACATGTGAACTGTGTGAACATAAAACATTTTAACAACGTTAATCTTTGATCTGATGTGATAATCACATTAATATAATATTTTTTAGTCACTTAAAACATACTACTATATATTCTATATCAATTTTTTAAAATCAAATTTGTCACTTTTTTGTTTAATGCATTTATTTTTTCAAAAGCCATATTCCCGTTATATCCAAGTTAAAATTTATGCAATTCATATAATGTACTGAAACAAGATTTTTTAAAATCTAACTTTTTATTGTTTGTATAGGGTTATTGAAAAGTAAACCTAAAATTTTTTTGTCACTTAGTAAAAAAATAATACTGAAAATAGTTTACATTTTAAAAGGTAAATACACATAAGCGCGTGTATTAAAAATATGCAAAGGCTTAAGACAACATAGTATTTAACTATTATTAAACAAATTAATATTTAAATGTTTTTTTTTGCCAATAAATATCTAAAACAGTGGCGGCCAGTCAATGTGGCATTGGATTAATGCACCCCTTGTATATGCAGGGGCAGTTATATTTCATGAAATAATATTCAAACATAAAATTTATACCATTCACTCATTTTAAATTCTTCATGTATTTATTCTAAAATAGAATAAAATAAAATGTTCTAAAATATTTATTATAGAAAATAAAATACATGAAGAATTTAAAATGAGTGAATGGTATAAATGTTATGTTTAAATATTATTTCATGAAATATAACCACCCCTGCATAAACCAGAGGTGCATTGATTGATCCAATGCCACATTGACCTGCCGCCACTGATTTAAAATATATATATGTATATATTTTCATTTAAAGTACCACAGTAGAGCACTATAATAAAGAATTTGGAATAAAGGTGTTTTATTTCATTAAAAAAAATAGCCTTTAATCTTTATTATAAAACGCAATTGTTGGTAAGTTTGTGTTCTCTTTTTTACAGGATACAATTGTTATAAAACATTGTGTTTGATTTCTGTTCAAATCAATTTCATGAATAGATATGAAAAGTCCACGCGTTTATATACAAATTTGATTAAATGTTATATTCCGTCCGTAGTTAATGTTATATTATTGAAAACTTGATCGCAAAACAATATGTTTTTCTTACATGAAAAGTATTAAGATTTTTATCAATTGATATATTTTAAGATTTCGACTGAAGGTGCTTGGTGGAATTTCAATATTAAATTTGAATCATTCAAATTATGTACACTCCCACAGATTTTGTCACTAACGACCCGGGTTTCGCCTTTCGGCATCTTCAGGCGTTCAAGCGCAAGTCAGTTCAAGTTCATCCGTGCGCTTGAACGCCTGAAGATGCCGAAAGGCGAAACCCGGGTCGTTAGTGACAAAATCTGTGGGAGTGTACATAATTTGAATGATTCAAATTTGTATCAATTGATTGAACAATAAGAATAAAAATGTTAAGCAATATTGTTTAAGATTGCATATTTGAATGCTTAAAACACAATTTTATTTAAAGCAATCACTGTCAATGCTGCGAAAAAGTGAAAACAATCGTTTTACAAAATCAACGTGGCAAAAATATGTTACTTTCATGTAAATTTTTCACTTGGTATGATAAACATACAATATAGGAAATATTATTTCTTTACATATCACTGACATACAATATACTTTTAAATTAATATAAGCGATTTTCGTTTTATATGTAAGTAATGCAAAACACACATTGTTAAGGATGTGCTCACTCTATTTGTCGGTGATAATTATTATTCATACTGGAAAGCCTTTATTAACAAAGCTTCCGCCGGATACATAACTAAACACAAAACCGAGGACTTCGTTAATTAAAGTGCTTTTTTTTATAACAAATTTAATATGTATGCTTTGTAAAAAAAACTAATCCTGAGTCAATATATGTGAAAAGCTTAGTAAATGTTAAAAGATGCCATTGTTTTTACCGATTACATTTGTTTTCTTTACAAAACATAATAAAAATGGAAATGAAATACTGGTAGTCCTTGACTAACGACAGAGATACGTTTCTGAAATTTGATCGTTAGTCGAATTTCATACAAAATATCGTCTTTATTTTTCCACAACCTCGTATCTGAAAAAGTAAAAGTTTTCAGGAGACACATACTTGTACTTTATTCTAACATTCAAAAAATAAAATACACATTTGTACTAATTCTTCTTTTATGTAATAAGATCAAGGCCGGTTTCGATCCTAACGCGAATTATCAATTAATAAGAGAACACAATGTTACTGTGTTATTTATATAAAACAAAATTAAATTAATTGGGTGTTAAAAACAATTGTTATTAAAAGGAATTTAATGACGTCGAAGCTGGTTCTGATTTCAATTATAATTTTTTCTAATAAATGAGCATTAAAAATAAGAAAAATATTATATTTAATTGATAAAAACTAATTCAAAAGTCATTATTTTTATTTTTTGTATTATTTTGCTAAAAAAAAGTAAACAGTTCAATAAAGTTTTCTATTATGTTTAAAGATCTGTTTATTTGTAACCATTATAAATTTACATTTTGTTACTGCAAAATGAAAGCAATATGTTTTCAATAGGGTGTATAAAAAGACTTTGCAGTAAGATTTTTCAAAGTTGTGACATTGTCCAATATAAAAATGGAAGTATTTCATAACAAACTCGGATTATTGGATTTGCATAACTCAACGTTTTTTATTCTGTAGGTTACAGAACAATAAAGTTGCCACGCCTGTAAAAAATAAATTTAAACGCCAAATTGGCTTGTTTTTGTATACGGCTTTCAATTCAAGTAATATTTAATATTTCAGGGAAAATTTTCATTGTGATTTAATGTAATGTTTTGCTTTACAGCATGTTTCAAAGCGATGCTTGAAATTTATTATTTGGTAAAGAAGTCTAACCATTTGTTGGTAGTGTACCAAAAATGGCAGAGGACAAAATGTAAATTATTATGCTAATATCCACCAATATATCATTGTAAATAGAGTGTCGGAGTCAAATGAATCGTTCCTAAAGAAGTATTTTTTTCTCGCTTTGAACAAAGGATGAATAAAAAAAATAATAATTAGCATTGGAATCTTTTGTGAATAAAATATTTATTGCTTACGCTACCTGCAAACAGGCTTGGGAGATTAAAGAAAAAATATAAAAATACGTTAGACTAACTTTAAATTAAGAATCTGTCTGAAAATCTCAATATAACAGATAATAAAGGATAATCTTATTTATGAAACAAATACAATCTTAAAAGAAACCAAACTGATTTAAAATTTACCAAAATCGTTTTTATGAACACCCAGTACATTTAATTAGAGAATATTAATAAATATATTTTTTAATAAATGTCCACTTTCAATGTGAAACACATGGCCTCTAACCTCCTGAGTAGGGCTTCCAATTAACCGGACATAAACACTAACCGGTTTTCGGTTTTTTTCTGACAAATAAACCGGGTAACCGGTTTAAACCGAAATATCATGTATTTTGATTAGGTAGGTATGCAAAAAAAAATCGTAGAAATTTTTCAATATTTGGCATAACAGCTAATACTCCAATTTCAAACAAAAAAACACGACATTTATCTTAATGGGACTCTAGTTACCAACCTGTTTGCTATGGCAAAGAGACAATTACTATAACATGTGAAAAAATATTTTATGATAAAAAAATATACGTCAAATAAAAAAAATAGAGCTTGATTATAAAACTCACCAAAAGAATGATGTTTAAATGCATTCAATTTTTAAAAAATACCAACTGGATAAGACAAGAAATCCAATATTTAGACAAAAATAGAATAGAATACCAAAATATTCACTTGTCAAAAAATGTCAAATTATTTGAAAGAGTCATTTCTGTTCACAACATGGACAACTTTGAGACAGAAGTAGATTATTCTACAATATATATATATATATATGTACATGTTTGTTGTATTTTGTGAATTGTTTCCTATATAACGCAGTAAATTCATTATAAAACATTTTTCTTTTTGTAAAAAAACAATGAAAAATAAGAAGAGTATTTTTGATAGAACCCGGTTAACCGAGAGAAATAAACCGGTTTTCGGGTTTTATCAAAACACGCGATAAACCGGTTAACCGGTTTCGTTTTAACCCGGTTTGGAAGCCCTACTCCCGAGGTATATCAAAATATATTTTTAAAGACAACTTTTTGTTACTAAGCTGCTAAGCCACCCCTTTTTAGATAGATTTGTAAGGATAAGTGGATAGAACTCAGGACTGGACATATGATTTACAAATCGTTCTCGCTACGCCCTGGTTATTCTAATATTTGAAGCAGGAGGGAAGTTGAAGACATAACAAACATCCATGCCTTCAAACAGACATCGATAAATCAATTGAAAAAATGCTGTTCGTTCTGGTATTCAAACCCGTGAGTTTCGTTATGGAAGCCAACAAAATTTACTACTGCGCCACGGAGCTGAGAATTATTGCTGTTCACTTATAATTAAAATGTTTGTGATGGCTTAAATATATTGTCAAACTAATTAATAATGATAACTGTTTTTTATTGAGATTTTATCTTACTCAGTTTAGTAACCAAGGCTTTAAATCTTATGAATAATTTCATCGAATTTTGAATTGGTAACCAAAAACATAGATAACATTGATGGTTTCATCCCTTCATCCCCTTTTCAATCACTATCTGACATTAAAATCAGAGCGGTGACAGATCGATTAGCAATCTTCGCTCTGGTTATTAAAATTCTGTTTAAAAAAATGACTTTTCAATTTGATACTGAACAGTTGATAACTAAAAATATTTATTGTACTAGATCACTATGACATTTTCAAATATCTACAAAAGTTGCAATTGTATTGCCAACTTACCAATATGGAATTTAAAGTATACGAAAATATGCAAAATAATAAATTTTGATAAAAAGCTCAATTACCTTCGCAAAAGATAAATAAATAAAAAAAAAATAATGCACTTAATGTCTTAACGAATTCATGAGCGATGTGAATCAAAATCTCTTTTAAGGTGCTCAGTGTCAATAAATACTTGGTGGAAAAGCATTTTATTCAAAATTGAAACAGTATTTTGTATTAATTATACGTTAATTAAATATGATCAGGATCGCTTTAGCCCAACACGAGCATTTTCAACTGATAAGAATTTATTAAAAAACGGAATTATAAATATACAAAAAATAAAACACTCAGTTGTACTAATTTTACTTTTATTATATATTATTAGCAAAACTGGTCCTGATCTTGTGGAATTAGTAAAAAATAGAGTTTTATTTTTGAAGTCAATAAAAATGTTGAGGTGAAGTAAATTTCTTTGCATTGGAAATATTGGAGTACATTTTATAAAGATAACATTATTCTGAGAATTTATCTTTACACTGAACAATTGCGAAACTATTCTTAATTATTTAAAATTATATGGGAAAATAAGTTTGTATGCTTACGCCAGTATTAAAATACAAATAAGTTATACAAAATATCGTAAGAGAATGTAATAAGACTAAGTAAGTAAGCTAGGTGGTTGTTTTTTTTGTGGTTCTCTCTGTGTTGAATATATTACAAAGGAAACAAAGGAAGTATAAGTATATGAACTTTTTAGTCAATGAAAATAAAATTAGAAATATTCCTTTTAATATTCTCTCAAAACTCTTCTGAAACAAATTTCTTAGAATGTGAATATAACGCTTTTATGGTTGATGTGCGAGCTGTTTTCTTCATAAAATATTTTCAAAAGTTTATCTTTATTTGAAATATGGTACATACAAGGTTACTAAAAGTTTGAATCATTAACTGTTCAACCCAGCTAGCGAAACGTTTCAGATGAAACAACTAAACGCTTAATATAATAGTACAAAAATGCTTAATACCTGAACGAGATTCCTGCTATTCAAAAAAACAATGTACGGTTTCCCATTTTTTGCATAAAACTTAATCTTGGGATATATTTTACATAAAGTACATTTAAACACAGTTCATACACCAATACCAACGATGTTAAAGTAAGTGAATTCAGCAAAAATGATTTTGACTAACGATCACTAGTTTCTTATATATTTGCTATATGATTTAAAAAAAAGTTGTTTAACTCATATACGATACTGCAAATTTGTTCAGAGGCAAAACGTCAATAAATGTACCTACGCTTAGACTTAGCTTTGTTATTTTATGAAATAAATAATATACAAAATCACATTTTACTTCCTCATAACTTGGCACGGCTTTCGACTTGGAAAAGATATTCATGATATCATCTGCTAAGTGAACTGGAGTAAGGGTAAAACGGTTGATGCAGGCAGTGCCTCTAGTGAGGGTTCATATTGATTTTGCAAAGGCTTTTTCTCGTCAGTTGCTAAGGTGCGCAGCATTACCCCCAAACATCTCTGCTTGTGTAATGTTGCCGCAATTCGTGAACATCAATGAGGTTCCACGAATATCGGAACTAGTTAATGTAAATACTTTTATTTGTTTATGAAAATAACTACATAAAAATTAATTCCAAATTTTTGTTTTTAAATATGATTTTATATCAATCCTTTGCATTTATACATATATTCTAAATAAAATAAACATCTATAAATAAATAATATAACTTTTTATTAAATAAATTAAGCATTTAGAATAAAAATTTGTATACATTTGTTGTTGTTTTGGGCATAGCTTGATAACGGCACTTGAGTTTGAATTTACATGAAGGCAATTCGAATAAATACTAAATATATAAAATAAGTAAACAAAAACAAAAAAAACATTATCATATTTTTGACTATTCCTATTTTTATAAGTTTTAAAGGATTGCGCAAATATTTATTTTAAAGTATGTATGCAACAGCGTTTCAAATCAGTTATCAGGTCTCAGTCTCTAGTTTGTTAGAGCTTGATCTACCAATTAGGCAGGTCTGGGTTGGATTCCCTGTAAAGTCAATGTAGGATTTAGATTTTTTCAATTTAAATTTAGGGCCTTAGCCATGGATTTGTGATGTCAATTCTCCTCGAGTTTTTCTCGATCTTTCAACTCAAAAATATTTGGCGCATTGGCTGGAATAACAAAAGAGCATATAACAGAAAATAAATTCTGTTATAAAATAATCATGATTTAATATTTATAATTTTGAATACAAAGTTTTTTAGAGGTACACAAGTTGGATATACACTCCCACTCGAATATTCGAACGTCTTTGGCATCGGTAGTGGAGTTCACGTGTGGAAACCTGAGTACGGAAAGTTTTATGAGTTGATTTATGAATTTGTATTGCGAAGAGTAAACTTTGTGATGTCTCAATTCCTATTGACCGATCTGATCCTTAAAATGGGGCGTACCGAGAGTGATTCGATATCCACTACTCTTGTTGAAAGCCTATTATTTCTAGTCTCGTTCTCTTCGGAAAAGTGAAGTTGAGCAACTAAGTTACTTAATTTTAAAATTTAAAGTTTCATAGGGTATGTGTAACATCAACATTGGGAGCGAGGATGGCTATAAAAAATGGTTATAGTAGAATTTTACATTTTTTATGGGCCCTTCTAAAAAAAGATTAATGCGGGGAAGTTCAAAAATCTATGAATAATAAAAAAACGCGTGATTTCTCAAATTATATAAAAGTTTGTTGAATTATACTTTATAAATAAAAAATCAGTTAATTTATTTTTGAACAAAAAAGTCGTTTACAGTTAGTTGCCGCTTCATAGACTGGCATTTTTATTTTAACACTGTCTCGTCTAATTTGTTAATTTTTCACACAAAAGATTTCTTTATTGCGTTAGCACTGCTTCTGTAAATGTTGTAACATGCTTATCATTATACCTTCCACCATTTTATTCTTTACTGCGGTCATTGGTAGCGTCACATAAGGATTTGTGAGATTTGAGATAGCAGTAGAGGCTAAATTGTGCCATGTGTATTTCTGAGTGAGATGATAAATGTTCGATAAAAACGATCAATCGGGGTAATATTTGTAATGGGACCATAATCTAAAAAAAAACGACGAATGAGGAATTTTTATGCATTGTTCTTATAGTTGTTTGGCAGGACAACAACATAAACGATACGTGCGAAAAATCGATGAACCCGAAAACAATAGTTGTAGGTTTCACTGTATACTAAATACAATTCATGACATGATATTATAAATATCCAATAAACAGAGAGTAATTGTTAATTTTATTCTTATTGAAAGTAGTAAAAATATGTTTTTCTTCTATAATTAACTGTGTCAAGGTTAATGTTTTTAATATCAATTAAAATAATTGAAAAATCTGACAAAATTTAAAGGACATTCTTCAAACGCGTCAAGTGTCACGCAGAAAACGCTCTTGAGATTTTATACTCTTAGAGGTGAACGATGTTTATTTATTTTAAAGTATCATTAATCTATTTTTTTTTTGTTTCTATCGATTTAGTCTCAATTAAATCCTAGGCATGATAGTAATGTTTTTGTATGATTAGTATATTAGGAATACATGAAACTCACTGACTTTTCAAAACCGCTATAATATTTCATCTTCAAGTGTCTCAGAACGCAGCAATATAGATTTTATCATTAGGAGTAAACTGCGTAATCATGTAGAATAAAAAGATAGTTTCATAATAGATGTTTTAGTATGATAAATTTAGTCAATATCAAAATGAAAGTGATTGCAACATGATTATAAATGATAAAAAAACAGCGCAAAATTCCAGTAATTCTTGAAATCAAAATTTAGCTTTTGAACAATTATGTTCAATAAGTTAATAATGTATACACCTAATCCTTTTTTACGCTATACATTGGTTCTAGAGCGTAAAAAAACCTCATTTTCATATAATTTGATAAATCGGTTCCAAATCCACGTAAAATATATTAAAAACGTAACGGCGCAGTCCAAAAAATTGCATAAAATCATAAAAAGGATTAAGTGTATATAGATACGTATCGTTCACCTGTTGGAATTTATGCTAAGACGTTATTATTATGAAGTGATCTGGGAGGCTAATTATTAGGAAGTAAATCTTTTAAAATTTTCCTTGGTAAATGATTTACGTCATTGTGTCAAAACTTTGAGACAGTAAAAGACAATATCCTAAATATTCAAATTGTTTTAATGTACATTTAAGAGTGATACTAATTAATTTTAATAAATTATGGTTTTAAGTTACTCTACAACAATAATTAAAAAAATGACTGAGCTAGGTTTTTGTTGAAAATTTTGAAAATATATATAAGTCTATAAACTGTCAAACATGTATTTTGATTTGAAATTTTTAACGTGCATTATAAAAAAATAATCTTGAAAACCTTAAGATATATAATATATAAATTGATTGGTTACTTCGTTTATATATGGGTTTACAACAACTGTTGAGTTTGAAGATATAATTCAGAACGTTTGTTGGGTAAATTCAGACAAAAACCGTTAGAAAATTTAACGTGGGTAAATGGAGTTGTGCCCGTTTCAGGATTAGTGAAATGTACGATGAGGTTTTGTAATTTGAACTTTTTGGGGGAAGTCATTGAAAGTTTACTGTCAAACGGCTTGTCACCAAAGACGTGCAGATAGTATCTTGCCTCAAATAAAACATGAGAGAAATTCAATTCACATGAAGAAAATGTTTTGGCCATAGAAAATAATTTCTTCGGACATTAGAGGTACACATCACAAGAGATGGTAATCCACGTTAAGAGCGGTACTATTAGAAGAAACTGGAACAACCTTCAACTCAATACGAAAAGTCTAAGACGTAGATGTACTCGCTCAGAAATAAGTGCTTCATGTTCAACACATTCATCTTGACATTGCTGTTTTACGGTTCAAGTCACGGTACCTTGCAAAAACACAAAGTTACCGCAAATTGTGCTATTAAAATAGATGCCTGTGGCAAATACTAGATACGATAGTTAAACTTTGTCAGAAACACGGCGATAAGAGTGTGAGCCTTATTACTTCGACGTTAAGCCTGGCTTGGACATGTACTGCGGATGCTTCAATGTAATTTCAATCAAGCCTGTCTCTTCTTCAAGCCAGATGGATCCCACCGTCGTAAAAAGCCACTGATAACTACCCACAGGATGCCTTGATTGACTCTGAATTGACCCTGAAGAAGACAAAGAAACTGACGGGGTACATAGAAACTCGGGAAAACATTGTGATGGCCGTATGCTCAGAATGGAAAGCAGATATGGTTCTAAAAAACACGTTAAAAATAACTTACCATTAACCAACCTTTTATAGATGGGTAAAGCAACAGTGAATGCATTAATTAAATTCTTTAAAGAAGTTTTTGGTATTATATTTGTTATCTTTTGAAGAAATTGAAAGTTGTTTTTTATTCTAAGACAAAATATACATAATAACAGGTTATATTATTTCCACACGGTTTGCTGCCACCAAAAAATGAAAAGTTCTAGAGTGCTAATGAAGTGGAATAAATACAAAATATTTTCACATCATATTTATTTAGTATTGATAAACATGCTAAAATAAAGTGAAATAATTATTTAAAAATAAACGTTATCAACTATTTTAAAATATAAAACATTAGGTACGCCACTTATAAGAAGAACAATTATTTTAACCAAAACCACTTGCCACGAATTGCCCAATTTTGATACTAGAACTGTTTCATAAATATAAGTAGGAATAAATATAGCGAAAATTAAATGAAAATTCTTATTGCGTATGACAAAAATATATTTCACTGTCGGTATTCAGCAGCAAAATTATTCAAGGTATAAATATGAAAATTTACAAATGATGCTGAAGACTCGGCATTAGGAATAGTAATGTAAGCAGGCTCGTTTTTGTTTTTGGTATTCCTCGTTCGAAAATTAAAACGATGAAGCGAATTGAGCTACTATTTTGCATGAAAAAATGTATTATTGGCAGTAATCATTTATTTTCTATAACAGTACGCAAACAATAAATTTCAGGTCCTAATAGAGATGATAGTGGAATACTTCAATGAAATTGATATCTGTTTAAAATTGATACCAGTGTAACTAAAATACCCGTTGACTTAAGAAATAATAAATTGCAATAATTTTTACGTGTTTTAAAAACAGATAATTCCATGATACCTATAAACAAATATTTTATCAGCGTATTTAACATTTGGATTCCATGCGTGTTTTAAATACGCCTTTAATTTTAACAAAAACGCTATCTACGCACACTATCGACGTTTTAATAGGGACTGCAGAGTTTTGTTGAAAAAAGTAATCGAGATTTTAAGGATTTTCTGATATAAATGACAATTTTCACTTGTGTTTATTGATGTTTAAAACAGCAAACAAACTTTAAAAAAAGTGTAAATGCTTTGTTAATGTATGAAAAATATACATTTTACACTTTCCAATGAGTTCCAACAACAACTGTTTTGTAGTAATAGTCGATTTCCAAAAATAAAATTTATCTTATATATATGTTTATATTTATCGATAGTTTAGTTCCATAGTGCAACAAAAAGACATTGATAGCTTTGAGATATGGCTGACCAAAGTTTTGACGCATCTAAACTGAGTAGTGAAAGAGTGATCATTTTTATTTGTCTTATCTTTTTGGAAAATTATTTAGTCATTTATCTCAATTTAATTAAAATTTATTGCAACTTGAAAAAACCGTAAAACGATATTTCAAATTGTATATACCATTTGCAAATGAGAGAAGAATGTTAACATTTTATTATTTGCATTTGCATAACATATTCTGCCTACCGAGAGAAAACTAGTGCTTTTTAGTTGTACTTTTGTAGTGCTATATATAGCAAAGGCTTTCTAATAAAGTGAATAATATTTCTCAAAAATGAAATTTTTGACTTAGTTCTATGAAACTACTCAATATATATACATATATGTACATATTCATGTACATTTCGCGCAAGAATTTTTAACGCACATCGCGAAAATTTAGTTGTGTAGCTAATATTCCCTGGTAATATAAAAGTTTAATAACTCACAATATATAAAATAAAGTAGCAAACTTCAATTAAAACATATTTGATGAATACAACGATTTGTTAACTATCTACTTAGTTTATAATCAGTTCATTAGCTGATCAAAAATTTAACGACGCTAAAACCATTTTTATTTGAGATGTGGATACATGATTAGACAAATTTGTAACGATATTTATTAATATACAATTTATACTCTTAAATCAATGTGCGCGAAACGTGATTGGGCTGTATGCTTGTTAAAATGTGTTCCTAGTAAACATACATCCAAATGCGATGCATGCCTTAAAATGCAAGAAACAGCGTAGTACAGCAGAATCGTATACATAATTTGATCACTAACTATCAATATAAATTGAGAGAGTGCAAATAATGCATTTGAATAAAAAAATATATATATAAAAAACGGATACGCATGCCAAACTAGTCTTGTTGAATAAATGTTTTATTGACTAAGCAAAGAAAACAACGTTTGTATACTTACATTGAATTTTGGTAATTTTATGTTTACAATTTTCGATTTAATTACAGCATAATAAGTATTAATTCGCTTAAACTAAAATTCAGTGAAAATATGATATAGATATTTCACACATACATACATACCTACAAGATCTCAAATGATATCTTACTGTATATCCCATATTTACATATTAAATAAGAATATATCTTGACGGTGATGTTTAGATGGGTTGAAAAATAATTTACAAAACTATACGTAGTCTATCAACGAAATTTAACTAGTCGGCACGCGTTAAAACTATTTTCACTTTGTAAACAACCACCATTGTATATTATATTAAAAGGCTACTTATAATAAACTGAATACTGTTAAATTGAGATAAAAATGAAAATTTAGGTCGATTAAAATAATTTATAAAAAAGATTTTATGTTCATGGACACACTATTTTTATCACCTTCTACTAATAGCGGAAGCAGTCTGAATTTTGGGGTTGGATTTGCGTGCGTAGGAGTTTATTTTGGTACTGATGTCGTGCGGATGTCAGATAAATTTTACTGTTACAATACTTTGGCCTTACTTTATGCGAGGTACGTAAAAGTTTTATGCCCGTGTGATTTTTTGCTATAATAGATAAACTTATACAACAAAATTTATAAATAGCTGTAATATCACGGGTATTGATTGAACAGCATATTTGAGCTAAAAATGTCAATGATAATTAGTACGAATCCTTAAAGAGATCTTTTTTCTATCGAAATTTTGCTTGTGAACATGGATTCACCTTGACACGACTCCATTTTGTAGGTGCCCTGACCTCCTTGTCCGACTCCTAAAATGCCGCTTGCAAGGAATAATGTAAATTCACAAATAACAGTTTTGTTTATTTTGCCAAAATATTTTACAAAGTATTCGAATGCGCTCAACTTAGGGGCTGCAGGTTATACAGCCCGAAGGCTGACCGAGGGGCAAGAACGGACGGTCAACGTGCGCGGAATATCCCCGCATGTGGCCGGACGTGCGAACCACTTTCTAAAATTCACAACGGCTCTTGGCCGATTTCCAAGAATCCCAGAAATACAATGCAAACAATGAGAATGATGCTTTCGCGTTTTACGCGATTCAGGGGGAGGCAATCCACCACCCAGCATATAGATTATTTTTCACTCTTTAAGAGCTACTTCCTTGCAAAATTTCAATTCAAACCAACAACGTATAAGGGACTTATGTCTTCCTAGCGTTAATCCAATAATCAATCACCCTATACTTCAGGAACGAGCATTTAACTACTCATCCTATAGTTTACAGAAAGAAATTTTCGCTTCCCGCATCTAGGAAGATATATTTCATTAACATAAAATATAAATTTATCAAGATTCGAATTTGCCGCCGAAAAATTACGGCAGAATTGCAAAAAGTTGACGCGGGCGGCGCCACGTGACGGGCGATACGCGAAGCCACGCGCTACCCCCACTCTTTCCCCCCACCACTTTTTGCCAATAAATTTGGGCTATCGACCGAAATTATTGGATCACTTCTCTCTGATCCTTGGTAAGCAACACACCTCTCTTGGGGCTTTCGAGCCGGCGTCGCCCTCCCCGGGGGCGATGCCGCGTAAGAAAAATCCAATTATTCTCCTTAATTAACTTCAAGCTTTTATTTACTTTACTTAAATTTCTAACTATCATCTCTTAATTATTTCAAGCAACATCATTGTATTTTTGCAATAATTATTTGTTTACTTCTGTCTTCTCTGTTTGTTATCTTCTGTGTCTAACCCATATATCTGTGTTTGTTTATTTGTTTGTTTAAGGGATACCTGGCTGTAATAACCTTCTTTGGAAGGTGAATTTATCGAACGTTTAAATTACGTTAGTCTGCTTCGAGTCATTTGTTTTGGGGGGGATAATTCTTTTGTTTTTCTTTCTCCGCATTTCAAACTAACGATTATAATCCATTTAATACGGTCCGCAGCGTACATTAAGTTATCTTGAAATTTGTGTCTATACTCTCGTGTTCTAGTTTATCTCAACGGTTTAAGTAATCGTACGTGATCTTGTGCGGTTCCTTTTATTTACATTTGTTGGTTGTATTCAAGCCTCGTCTCCCGGGAGAGATTTGGCTCGATATTTTCACTTCATTATACTACGTCGGTAGTGCCTTAGTTAAATAAAATATTGGTTCAATGTCACTTAATGGGGGAAAAGATACTTTTAAATCTCCGCGGTGTTAACTTTCAACCCTTAGAATCTGTTCAATACGGCCCGAACTGTACTCCAGATACACCGGGAGAAGTTTATTTGAGATACAAACTAGCTAAAATACTGTTATAAGTCGTTATCAATAATGTGGTCGATCGAGTATTTGTGATAACGTAAATATTGGTGTTGATTTGTTTTGCTAAAGGAGCCCCGCCATAATCCATCTTCTAACGTCATTTATCGATTAAACATCATTTATTTGTTAAATTCATTTAATTATTTTTTTACTTGGCCAAAATCATCTGCTAAAATCATTTGTCTATTAAAACCACTTATTTGTTAAACTCATGTATTCAATTTCCTTTAAATCATTTACTATAACTAATTGCTGCGATTATCTGCTAACATCCTTTATTTATTCAAATCATTTGTAAAGAAATTATTAACTCTAACATCATGCGTTTGGGAATAACCATCCATCAACTTAAATACCATTGAGTATAACACTAATTATTAAAGTATCGCTCAGGTCGACTAATGACCTATCATTAAAGCTATCTCTTGAGAACTGGTCGGGTATTCTAACTTGATAAAAGCAAATAATTACATTAAATCAAATACTAAGTGGGTGTATTAAAATCTTGTGAAAGGCAGTGAGAAATGCATCATTGTCATTATCTATTTGGGCTTTAAAAATCAGTTTCACAATTTTATTTTTCTATTCTGCCTAGACTGTAAGTGTCATTACGTTTTCAACACCGCGGGTTTCTCATGGGATTATTTCTTTGTTTTGTACCCCGGCGGGGGGGGGGATCATACCTATTTGAGTAGCTGTTTATTTTAATTCGCAACTTGACGATCTCACGTAAATCCGGGAATCGTTGTGATTCATTTAGGGAGTAAGTCATTAGGAAGTAGGCAGCGAAAACTATTGTTTTGTTTTCCATTTTAGGTAGTAAGAATTTATTATTTGTTTGTTTCCCCGGGAGGGTTAAATCTGTGCCGGATCAGTGGCATCCGAAGGGTTGTGGGATCGAACAGTGAGACGTGGAAGTAAATTCATTAATTTTTAAGACATGCCAGACCACGTGGGCAGCAGCTACTCATCTTATTAGACGCTTAAGAGTTAGTTATAAGTGGAAATAATTTAACTGTCAATAATCATTTATTTTACGAGTAAACACGCGGTGGTGAAATAGTTGTAATCTGATATATAATATTTTGTGAGTTAAAGAATCTGACTGTTCAGAATTTCGTTTGTTGTTTTGCTTTACAGACACTAAGTATAAACGTGTAATATTATGTGTAAGTGATAACCTGTATGTCCTTGTTATCGTGTTGTTGTTAATAAACCTTGCCCATTTGTAAACGGATTTTGATCTTTGCAACATTTGACCCACCTTTCTCCCATATTCCATCTTAGGTGAACCCACACAGGAATTAAATAATATCTTTCCATACTTAAAAGCTATTTCCACCCTTTCGGAGAAAGGGGAGTGTCAACCTTCATATCCATCTATCGTTCATCGATAATGTTGAAGTATTGATTTCACTCATTACTGTTTTTTTATTATGCCGAGTGGTCAACATTGTTAACTACGGTTATGGAATTCACGGGACCAAGACCCAGCTTGAATTTTTTTGTACATTTCTTTTTCAATCAATTATTGAGTCGAATATATTTAAGGATTTATACAAAAAATCATGAATATTTATAATGTCTTAACATTTTATACGAGCAATCTACTCATAAAATCAGGGTACATCAAGAGCGATAAGTTTTCTGTCCTGTCATATTCATATCCTTCTATCATTACTTTCTTCGAAATAGAGAATTTGACTGAGTAACGAGAAGTTTTTAGAAAATAGTTTCCGCTGAAAAAAGCTCCATGATATAAATCGATTTCCGAGATTTGATCTGTTGTATTTTACTTATCAAAGGTCACGCGGTGTATGGTATTACACCTATACCCTTTACTACTTAACTGTACTGTCAACAGAGGAACAGAAAAGCTAGGATGATGCCTTCTTTGTTTGATTCACCTTTCTTTAAGAGGCGTAGGTGTTTTGAATTGGTGGGTCGTCACTCAGCCCGAAACAAGATTTCGCTCTTACCATACTGAAATTGGTTCTCAAATTTCAAGTCAAGACTATGAAATTAAGTAATTAAAAAAAAGGTAATGAAGTGTTATTTGCCAGATCTTGGTAGACAGGCATTGTATAAAAACGCACATTTATCGGTTTTATCAGTAATCGGTAACAAAGCTATACATCTGAATGGAACAGTATAAATATGCGAGTCTAAAAAATTGTGTCACCACAACTATTTTTCTTTTAAAAAATCCCAGTTTCACCAGTTTTTCAAATATGTTTATTTAATACATTTTAACTGAAAATTTAAATGTTGCTTTTCCATTATTAGAAAGAATTAATAAAGACAGTTATTCAACAATTGTTAAACGAAAATAAATAAAGACTGATCGACTGCTTTGCATAGAATTCAAAGATCAATAAATATGGTTGGTTTATTTGTTTTTATATAAAAAAAAACATTTTTGGTTTACTAATTTATATTTTTTACTTTATAATTTTTGCAAATGGAATTAAAAAATATTGAACACTATTTATTAAATACATATACAGTGGGTGACAAAAAATAAGCCTCGAGTAAGACAAAATATGAAAGACCAGCTTTTGTGAAACAATTTTCAAATAATAAACTTTGTTCGACAAAAAACACTGAAAAAATCAACAAGGTTATTTTTAATGACATTTTCCGATCAAGTTGAAGTGAATTTTAATGTTCCAAAATCTTATATTGCTAAAACAAAATTCAAACATTTTTAGCAAAAACAATATGTTTTTTTTTCATTGCTTTGTATATTTTTAAAATATTTTATTGAAAATAAAAAAATATTAGTATTTATTTTAGCAAATAATAGAATAGCAACAAAGTAAAGTATTACCGTTAAGATTTTTTTCCAATGTAAATATTATTATTTGTTTGTACGGTTACGGTAATGATTGACTTATTTAAATTAGTTTTAAGAATAAACTTAAAAACTACTATACTGTTCTAACGAAATATACAAATGAGTGATACTGATTTAAATGAAAATTGATCGATTGTACAGTGAACATTTTCTATAATGTCCTTATCGATGGTAACAGATGATTTTTTTTCATATATTTTGAAGCCATTTATCGATAAAAGATTTTTCGGGTAGACGTAAAGCAATCACATTTTGGACGACACCTATTTTGAGTTCGGTATAATAATGTCACCATTGAATAAATAAACTATGAAACCATACGACTGATATTTCCACTTCGAGTCGAGTGAAATGAAAAAGCCCTCAACGTCTTGTCAGTTGAAGGCATCACTCTCTCTATTCACACAATGGTTCTAGCAAACAAAACCCGTTCTGTTCTGGAGTGTCCCAGCCTATTGTCCGATCGACCTTTCTCTCACGATGTGAGCCTTCAAAGCTTACTGAAAACCAGAAACGTTTAATGGTATGGGAGAATAGTAAGCTTCTTAACAGTGTTTTTGATCACATCATAAATTAAACTAACAAAAATTGGTGCGTTGCACTTTTACGAATTCAAATATAAATTAGGAAAATAATGTGCATGACTTATTACATTTTTCTAAATATCTAGTTTTGTAAATAACTTTAAATTTTCATACGATAACGTTTTTCGTATTATTAATATTATTAGAAACAAAAGTCTTGTTGTAATTTGCTAAGCCTTGGTGTCGATTTTTATAATTATTGTTTAATGTGTTAAATATTAAATTTAAGGTTCATTAAAATTTAAAAGAAATTGTTTTCAGGTGCATAAAATGCAGTAATTTAAAACATTGTTTTATTAAATCTTTTAATACATCAATTTGATTGAAAAAAGTGCACGAATATCACAAGCATTATTTGCAAAGCTTACAATCAGTAGCCTGAGAAAACCCTGAAAAATTTTCCTTCTCTCAGTAAGCACTTCGAGTAAAAAATGTTTGTACAGCCTTTGGTTGCTGTAAAATCTCCTATTGATTCAAAAGATTTTAAAAGATAAAACAAAAAAGAGCTTTGCATTGTAATGAAGCTTCATTCACAATTATATGAGAAATAATTTAATATTTATTTAGGGTACGTAATAATTTTCCTGTTTAGTTCAGAATATTCTCGGTAGATATTTATTACACATAGACAAACAGATATCAATGTTTTGGAAACCTTTTTGCTTTATAGTTTAAAATTTTCACGCAAGTAAAAAGTGAAAATCATACTTATTGCTCTTTTCTAAGATCGTTGACTTTATCGATGTTTGCATAACCTTCTTGCCTCAAAAAACAGTTTGTCGAAAAACTTTATCTTTTAGCAAGTATTTTGTATGAATAAAAACCATGTTTTATTAGTCCACTTAGCTCTTAACTACCCGATGATAATTTATATAAAATGATAAGTAAATTTAAAATCGGCTTTGATCAAAGATTGGTTTTTCTGCAAGAAAACGTGACTAAAATATTCTTATCGGTTTCCCTCACTTGATTCAAAGTTATCTCGACATATTATTCAAAATTTTATTCAAGATTGAAATAAAATACTGGCCAGAAAAAAATAATAAACTTAATACCACTATTTTTATGTTACTTTAAATGGTTATTTTAAGAAAAAATGCTATTCAAATTATGTTTTTCATAAATATATTCGTTTGTAAGTTTTTTTACGATTGCTTATATTATAACTTTAGATTGGGTCGAAAAATAAGTTTAAGTTTTTAAATTAGTACGAATCATATATTTATATACTTGCACGTTTTTTTAAAACTATGTAAATGAAATCATCAGTACAAAATTTTCATTTAAAAGCGTAAATCGTCAAAGTGGTGAGATAAAAATTAATTGGTGCCCATGAACCTAATTACATACTATTAATTATTAAAATCTTGTGTCATGTAAGCCTTCCTGCACCAACAAAAACATTAAACTAAAATAAATTTTGTTTTGTATCGTTTACGTAATAATTTTGACATCTTAAGAAACTCGATATAAATGCATCCAAATTTTTGACAAAATATAATACTAAAGGTGAATATTTTTTAAAATATCTTTTTACTAACATTAAAATTTGATACGCTTATTTGTCAGTTTTTATATAAAATGTTGTGGTTATTTCTAAATACTAATATTATGTATAAATTTGATGAAAATTATCACAAAATCATATTTTAATTAAAAGCATATTGATTCTTATCTTGTTTTGATAATGCCTCTTTGTAAATTCTAAGAAAAGTCAAAAGGAAAGCACGCTTTAACAACAAAATAGTCTTTCAAAATACTCCACACAACTTCTTAAATGTCAATAAATATTATTTTTCCTTCGAAAAAGTTGAATCATGTTGGTCTCAAAGTGTGTTTTTTGTTTGGTAAAGTTTTCGATAAAAGGGTTTCCGAAGAAATAAATACAAATATGGGAAGATAGTTGGATTTTTTGTAGAAACAGTACATTCTTGTAAATCCTTATCAAAAAAAACTTTTGAAAATCTTATATACCTGCAATATATACAATTATATAATAAAAGACTTTCTTGATTGTTTTATTCTTAAAAAAATGTATTTGATATGACCTTTCTTGTGAGCTGATGTCATCTCTATTGTGAGAGGCATTGAAAAATTAAGAGACTCAAATATCTGTTTTTAAATGAATAATCTACAGAAATAATATTCTTAAAAATATAATTGCAACTTAGTTAATCCATAAAATAATAAATTCTTATTAATAACTAACGTTGTTTAACTTTACGCGTGAAATGAAAGCCAATAGCAAAAGAAAATATATTAAATCAATTTTTATATACAAGACATCCAGAAAAATCATATTATAATAAAATATGGTTTTAAACAATGAGCAAATGTCGGTCAGTTGTTCGGTCACGATCCAGTGTTATTTTGTGATGAAAAATAAAATAAAAAATATCACATAAAAATAATAAAACACACCGTGGCTTTAAAATCTTTTTTGATATTGTAAATTGAGAGATAGACCGCCGTTTGAAATTAAATTTTGTTTTTTCAATAACCAATTTATAAAATTGGCTTTCTATCCATTGGAAAAAATAATGATACATGTTTGATTAATTTTAACATAAAAATGTTAAATAAATTATTATATTTAAAATCCACTTAGAAAAGATATGGGTTTACATATTTTAGCATATATATCGGTATCATGATACAGGGTCGAATCAATATAAAATAATAAGCCAATAATATGACGTAGACTATTGAATAATATGTGTTACCATAAGTTTTTTCAATAGTTGTAAAAAATTCTGTTGACGTGTTTATTAAGTCCTTGCTTCTTTCTCAAATTAATTATTTGTATAACTAGTGTAAGACTTTTTGTACTTATTGCAAAACGAAAAACTTTCAAAGAAATTCAGTGATTCAATTGGTTTGTTTTTGTTTCTAGGAACAAGCATCAGGCAACAAGCAAAAAGCTGGAGAGCAGAACATAAAGCTGCAAGAACTCTTGGCATAATTATGGGAGTTTTTCTCATTTGCTGGCTGCCGTTTTTTCTATGGTAAGGATAAGCTCAGATTTAATTCCTTTTTACTCACTATCTCATTAACCAATAAAAATCTAGACTTTTATCAATATCTGAAAGTAAAATATAAGTGTTCCATGAATTTTCAATACTTAATTTTATCGAAAAATGTAATAAACCTATTTATTAAAAGTTGTTGATTAAATATTTCATGATTATTGTTTTTCATTTATGTTATAGACATAAGTGCTAAGTTTTCAAAATAAAGTATATTTATAATTTTAAAAAAATGCTAAAGGTGCTCAGTGGAATATCAATATTGTATTTGAATCGTTCAAGTGTTGTACATTCACACAACTTTTGTGACTGACGACCTGCGTTTCACCTTTCGGCTTTATCAAGCGTTTAAGTCCACGGATGGACTTAAACTGACTGAAGATATCAAACGGCGAAACCCGGGTCGTTAGTGAAAAAACTTGTGTGAATGTAAAAAAATGAACGATTTAAATTAAGAAGTATATTTATGTTGGTATACATTATAAGTCAGAGTTAACCAAATGTCAAAATAATTACAACAGGCTTTTTTCTTTTTACAAAATAATTAATAAGAAGATTTTTTTTGAAATATTCATAAAATGTAACTCTAGTATAAAATTTTCCCGACTTTTATCTTATTCATTGTTATTATCAGTGATATCATCACACTCTCAGTAAGTTGTTATTGGTTTGATTTGTGAATTTCACTCTCGTTTTACAAAATATAGTCACATTTCAGAACCGTTAAGTCGGAAATAAAAAAAAACTATATTTTTTATTTTTATTTTGAAGACAAAATATAAATACAGTTGTCAAAAAATCACATTTTTTCATTTAAAACAAACAACTGCCAATGCATCCAGCCAAATTATAAGCAAATCCAGCAAAATAAACAAAGTGACGTACGGCTTTATATTGTTGAGAGTGCCATTTATTTATTGGTTCAATTTAGATTCACTGAAAACTAAAGCTTGGTTTCGCCACGATTTATGTTGTATTTAAAAATTGTGTGTATTTTAACAGATAGTATTTACTGTTGATTTTTAAGTTTGTTACAAAAGTTATATTGCTTATATTAATGAATACTTTTTCATTAGGTACGTTATCATTGCAATATGTGGCGACGTCTGTACGTGTCCTGATGAGGTGGTCGTTATGCTCTTTTGGATCGGATACTTCAACTCAGCCTTGAACCCTCTTATCTATGCCTATTTCAACAGAGACTTCAGGGAGGCTTTCAAAAATACGTTACAGTGTGCTTTTCCTTGCTTCAATTGCTGGAAAACGACGCAAACTTTACATTACGTATGAGTAAGGACCGAGCAGTAAACAAAAGCTTACAAAAAGCCTGCGTTTACTTTGCAAAATTAGCTCTTATATATTTTTATTATTGTAAAAATGAATAAATTATTATCGTTCAAAAGTATTGCACGAAAACGACATAAAATGCAAAAGCAATGACATTTTTAAAACAAGACAAGCAAAAAATATATTCGTTGTTTATATTAAGCCAAACATATTTCTAAGATTGAAACACTTACAGTGAAATAGTGAAATATTGGATAGAAAATTAGACTTTCTGTGGTGATATATCGAATTTAAGATACGTTCCTAAAGGAAACGGTATGGATATTAAATATTTCAATAGATCGTGAACAGTTGTTGATTTCTTCATGTCATTCGATACGAAAAAAAATCCTTATTTTAAAAAAGTTATTTTTTATGATAATTCGTGTTAAAGAAGCTATCTTTAATTTAAATTATGATAAGGTCCATCATACACAAAGAAAAAGTAATATAAAAATTGAAACACTTCTTGTATGTATGTAATAATTCCACATTTTTTGACAATGATTTAAAGCCGAATTTTTTAAAAATATTATGCTTTTCACGAATTATTGACAGTTAACAAATTGGACTTGATCAAATACGTTGGTAAAGAATTTCTTGGTTTTTTAATAGACTACCCACGAATGGAAAGTGTTATTTGTATTTGTAATATTTTTTAATATTTATAAAATCATCAACAAAAAAATGTTGATTCCTAGACGATTTGCAAAAAAAAAGAAACTCTTTCTCAATTTTAGATCTAGTGAAAAAATGGTTCGAATCATTTAAATTTAAAGTTGAGATATTTTTTTTATGACTTTATTCTAAAATAAAGTAAAAATTTGGCGTTAAAACACCAATAGTTGATTTTCTTAAATACAATAAGGTAACAAAAAAAGGTTTTTTAATGACTTTGGTAGTACAACATGGTTCTATGGCATTTTAAGTCTAGTATAAAAGATAAATGATGTATCAATTTAAATACCAGTATATATAAAATGCATCTGATTTAAATGGTCAAAAAAATAGTTGTTCTTCTGAACACCTACATTCTTTGATAAACAAACTTGAAATTTACTTTCTATTTGGTAGTAATATTTTTTTACTGTAAAACGTATTTGTATTCAAAATAATATGATTTTTTCTGAATAAAATAATGTATAGGTATTATAAAATAATCTATATTACATAATGTTAACTACAAAAAGATTTATGTTAAATGATAATACCACTCACGGTAACTGTGTTCTAATTATTGTCAAATGCGTTGTATTTATTGAATAAGTGAAAATGTTTTTTTAGATTGTAAAATTTAGCTGTAAGTGCTGAATGTTTGATTGTTTTTACTGTTTTCTACATTGATTCGAAATTCGAAATCAAGAAAAATATTTAGTTTAATTTTGGCTTAATGATACTTTTTTTTACTAAAAATAGTTTGATGGTTAAAAAGGTATTATTAATTAATTTCTGACTTCACCTTAAGTGTTGTTAAATATTATTTTTTTAATTAATAGTAATAAATTAATTTTAAGAAAGACATCGAAATTTAAGACTTGTTGGAATCATTTAAAACTTATCCGAACCTTAGAATTAAAAACTAAATGCCTACTTCAAAAGCCTATCAGTAGCTTGCGATAATGTTAGTTTTTATAAAAACGTTTCACTACAAAAAAGCAAGCATAAACTTTCTTAGACATTTTAACATTATGAATAAGAAATATTTCCCAAATTGAATTGATTATTCTACGTTAAGACTGAAATTAAAAATTTCAGGAAGAAAAAATTATAAATCTACATATTATAAAAGTAATCTCAAATTTTTCATAAAACATAATTTGTATTATATTGCTGTGAAACTATGGCCTAATTATGCAAATCAATTATATATATGTGTATATATATCACAACTTTTAAGAAGCTTCTGTTCATTAAAATATTAATTCGTTTATATTAGGTATGTAAACAAATAATTTGATACTTTTATTAATTTAACGGTCTAGGTACACGAAGTATGCATTACTCTAAAGTACTTATATTTTAACATTTTATAATTAATTCTAAAGGTTTTTCGATGTTTCTAATAGTTTAAAATATATGTAAATTCATGAAATCAACATAAAATTTTAGACGTGACACACGATTGAATCAATGACTAGCATTCGACCTAATCAATAGGAAAAGAAAATAAATGCAGTGAAGTAAGAATTTTTGCGCAAAATAATATCTTCGTTAAAATATTTTTTTAACTTGTATAAACTAGTTGCTTAAATTTATCTAAAAATTCGTCCAAATACTATTTATATTCCACATGCTTTCGCTACTTCAAGTTTCGTTGCTATAAAGTACATATTTAAAAATATATAAGTACAAAAAAAAACTTTGGTGTTAACAATAAAATATAATAAGTTTATGTATGTTGATGTAAAATATAAATTGTTATTTATCTGTTTATTATAAGTTATAGAAACATAATGTAATTGAAGACTTTATAACCACACGATATTTTACTAGTTTTAAGATATTAAGCAATATTTATGGAGACTACAAAATATTTCGATACATGTTTTTACTATGATATAAAATGTTTAATGTTTTGTTAATTTGAGTGATTTTGCAAAAAAAAAAGCTTGTATCACATTAAGACGTATTGAAAACCAAACAAACTCAAAGGAAAACAAAACTATCTTAAGCTTTTAATCATGGTCTTAAATATTTTTTTTCCGATATCAATGATAGAAAATTTATTTTATTTTTATTTGAAAAAAAATGCGTTAAATACTATGTTATAATTGAAAAAATACAGGATTGTAACACGTTTTTGTATTTATTTTGGAAAATAAATGGATATGGATTCAATTTAGTTTTATGAATACAGTATACTATGGCAATACTTTTTGCAAAATTTGTAGCGAAAAACAAATAAGTACACATTTTTTATAAATTGATTTTTAAAGTTTGAAGAAGATATTTAACGGTATCATTTAACCATTTAACGCATTGATTTTTGAAATAAATACATTGAAAACTATTTTTCAAAATTAACCAAGCTCACAGGAATGAACTTTTTACTAAACGAGTGACAATATAAAATGTTCACATGCAATATATTTGTAAAAAAAACAATATAAAATATGTTTTCTGAAAATTTCATGTGAATTTATTGTGTTTTATTATTATTTTTATAAATATAATGCTTTTCGATTACAAACTGACGGTTAACCTCATAAAAGTTATTTTTTCATAAATATTAAAAATATATATATTCTAGTTGAAAGCTTGGCAAATTAAAACCGACTTGTTTTACTATTAGTATCGTTTTTTTTTTTTTTTTTAATTGAACAAAGTGTTGTATGACTTTACTTATAGTTAGTGAAATCAGCTATAGAATATAGCAATAACGTTGATATAAAAATATTAAAACATCAAATTAGTAGCCATAGTATAAATAATTAACAATTGGGTTTTTTATTATTGTTTATTTTTATTTTTTGCCAGCTTGTAAATATCATTTGACGCAACTGTGATGACTGTTTAATTACTCTAGATTTATCTTTGTGTAGAAAAAAATGTTTTAACATATAAAATATTTGTAATATTGTGTCTATTAAATTGTCTATTGTTAATAAAAATATATAATGATATTAAAGAAGAGCACGCGTAATAAAATAATATACGTAATTTTGTGAATGAAGTTTAAAACACTGATAAGCGTATGTAAATAGCAATAATAGTGAAGTAAGTAAATGTGATATTGAAAGAAATGTGTCAGTTTAGAGGTATGTACACTTGTTAATAATATACATTGTACTATAAATGAATATAATTACATATATTATATAAAAACATTACTGCTATAAATAAAAAAATATAATAGCATGGGTTTTATTTATTTGTTGATAGTAATCATTTTCATCAATTATTAATTTATTTAATAGTAATCATTTGAAACCAAATCCGGGCTGATTTTCGACGCATCTTTATTTTCGAAGCCCTTCTTCACGCATTGGGAATTATATCTTGCTTATCTCAGGTAACTAAAAAACATGTTCAAAAAAGCATTGAATAAAAGTGAGTTGCATTTCAACCCCAAGTGAATTATATAATTTAAGATTTTCACCAAAGGTGCCTGGTAGAATTTCAATATTAAATTTGAATCGTTCAAACCGTTCTGAAGATATTGAAATACAACATCCGGATCATTAGTGACACAGCATTAAGGAGTGTACAAAATACGAAAGATTTAATTTTATAGTATAAAACCTATCATAATTACGATTTAAAATCAACTTTCGTAGATATGATTTTTTTTGGCAAGAATTAAATTGGTCTGATTCTGGTTTCATAATTTAAGCGCTTTCAAAATTTCGTTTGCAAATGTTTATCGTGACATAACAAACCTAACGCAACGATGAAAAAGTTAAATCTGTGATAAAATAGTACGTTAAATATTTTTCCTGATGAAATTTTATTGGAGACGAAGTATATAAATGTATACCGCACCCTTAATATTATAATCATTGAGACGTTAGAAAAATCTCAAAATAGACTTATCTAGTTTATATATTGATGTATAGTAAGTATTTTAAAATATCAGTTCATCAAATAATAAATAACAATCAAATTTCAATCGATGTCACAGATTATTATTAACTTCATTTGAAAAAAGGTGGAATGACAGTAAAATACCAGAGATATTGAGTACATATAACGAACGTTATTAACCCTCCAAGGAAGAGCGTGACCGTAAACACCGTTGTCTATCGATACCACTATTTATCCTTTTTCTACCTGAATATCGTTGCTTTCACTCACATTTGGTTAAGAAGGGTACAGACTTTAGTTAGTCATCAGCCGTGGGGACAGAAATGGCCACCAAAAGCACATGCGATTTTTTGGATTTACGTTTTTTTAAAGGACTATTTTTTTATCAAAACATCAAATTACTTACAGTTATTTTGCTAATATATTTGTATTGAAATTATGTTGATCTAAAGAGGTCAAATTGTAAATATTTAAAAAAAAATTACGTTCAGCTATATTTCAACCCTGCATGTTTGCGTGCCCATACGGTCACTTTTGTCCTTACTACTGTCCGTAGACAAAATTACACAGTAATAAAAGGATGAGCATGACCATATAGTCATGCGGGGTTTCTATACAACAACTTTGCGTTTTTTAAAAGTTATCCGTGACTTCAATATGGCTTTAATTTTTTTTTTTTATCGAAAAAAAAGCTCTCGTCTTTGGAGGATTAGTAAAATTGAATAAGCTTGCTTATTAAATTGAATTGTTAATTTGTTGTGTAAACTTTACATAAAATATTTTATTAGATTATCAGCAATCAACTATCGGTATTAATAAAATCTAAGAAAAACAAAAATCAAAGGGGTTTGTGTTTTAAACAATGCATTCTTATAAATTTTCCAATGCTCTCGTTAGATATAATATTACGGATATGGCACAAGCGGCATATTGATTGCAGACTGCAACGGATGTGGGTCATCACTAGGGCTATTTATACACGCGGTTTGCTCCCGGGGATGATTTTAAAAGGAGATTCCAGTGAAAGGTGACTTAAAGTCCCTAAATACAGATATCGTAGCAATTAAAAAGCAACAATTCATTTTCACAACAACCGTGCTTGAAATTACATGTTATGAAAATCATATACATATACATACATACATACACATACATATGAATTTATTATCATGTATATTTTTTAAGTTGTTTATTATTCAGGATAATTTTTAATTGAAAGTTGTGAGTATATGAATCAAATAAATTTTATAATTTAAAGTCAACAAGGAAAAACAATTAATTTTGGGTGATTTAAATTAAATAAAAAATACTCTGATATTAAATGTACAACCAATTTAAATCACAAAATAAATCAAAGTAATAAATGGCATGGTCGATATTAGCTAATTCTCTCAATTTGCATCCCAATGGTTTCATTATAGAATAAACTAAAAATGTGTTCGTTAATTCATATTTGTATGATTCGTAAGTGTGTTCCCATATATAATAGTATATATAATTAGAACAGCGATGAAAAACAATTCGATCTTGTTTTTTTATTCATTACTAAATTTGAAATCGTCAATCAACAAGTTTGTCTTGATCGAATGAACAATATCGCACATACTTTAGTGTACTTACAGTGAAACAAAAAAAAAACATCTTCATCCCCGACCGCACTCACCCCAACCCAAAAGAGTGGAAATTTCATTCATTTACCGCAGCAGTTGGTATTCTCGCTATGTTTTTGTTTAATGCTTTTATTCATGTTAGAGGACAACACAGGACACTGCGAACAATGTATTCACATATCCAGACAAGTTTACTTGGCTGTCTTAACTTCGTTCATGGTAATGTTTTCATTATTAATATTGAATGGAATACTGACGCTTGTTTCTCTTGTAGGTTCTAGATGTCGCTCGTGACCAACATATGCAAGTAAATCTCCTAGAAATATTAATCGATTGCATCAAAAATAAAGAGTTAAGGGTATCATAAAAAAGTGTTTTATAACATGAGGATTCTTATGAAATGAAAGCGCAATCATTAAAGTCTACCAAAAGGATTACAATGTATTGTAGGTGTAACGTTAAGAAAACAGTCTTTAACTCTTGCAATGCGTACATGAATTCAAATTCAAATACCTATCGTCAGTGGCGGATTAAGCACGTAGGAGGCCCCAAACACAATAAAATTCGGAGGCCCTGTTTTTCGGATAATATAAAAACGTAAAGTATATGGGCTATATAATACATTATGCTATTTTTGAAGCCCCAAGCGCGCGCCTCTTTTGGTAGTCCACCACTGCCTACCGCAAATATATTTTTTACAACTGGACTTTTTCATTCCATAACTTAGATTGTCACATACATAGGTCTAAGTTTACAAATTTACAATTAATCCATATTTAGTCGTCCTTTCATAGATATATCTGTCAGTGGTTAAGCAGTATACAATGTGGCAGAAGTACAATATTTCTAATTAAAATTCCATTTGACATAGCTTTATTGAAAAACATATTTTTAATTTAAATTTATATTTGATAAGTTAAAAAATATGACCCGTGCTTCGCCACTTTGAAAAGCATCAATGCTCAAGCGATAATTCTTTTCAAAGAAAATTTTTTTTTTACTGATCAAATAAAATTTTATATTAAAAATGAATGTTTTTCAAAAATACCGCAAAATCCATTGAAAAAATAATTATATCGTTATTTTCGATTTGAATCTTAAAAATTATTTTCATTGAAATGAAAAACAAAAAAGTGATAATAATAAATTTAATGTTTTGTATGCTAATGACAAAAGTATAATTTTCATATTGTCTCTATTGTGAGAATATGATTTCTATGGTAATAATAATTAACATAGAAAACGTAAAAAGGGGATTGTGTAACATTTTAAGAGACTAGAAATTTTACTCGTAATATTCGTATAATTCTTAATGCTCGTATAAAAATGACAATAGTCTTCAAAAGTTTGGCAACAAAGAAAACTTTTAATTAATGTGGGAGATATTATACTTTTTTAAGTCGAGTTTCCGTTTTACAAAAAAAAACTTTTGCAAAGTTTTAAGTGTGGTACCAAGCTGTAGCAGCTTAAAGCTTATCAATCGGCTTAACACTAACCGGATAAGATGAATATTTTTTTAAAAAATTTACTCTAATAGTTTGTAAATTAAAACGTCAAGAGAACAAACACAATTTGCTGGGCAAACTTTTTTCCCAAATAATTTCAAAACTAACAGTCATTAATTAAGAAATTTCGATTGTTGTATAAATATTGATGAGATTAAATAAATATTTTTCTACCCGTTATGTGTATGCAGTGCTCACGACTGCCTTCCATATTGAAATAACAATTAAGCGATTAAACGAGTTTTGTCTTCATGTTCTCGACCCATTGCGAAGCTGCATCAAACTGATTTTTTAACCGTTCACTATTGTGCTATAAAAAAAGAAAAAAATATAATGAAAGCAAAAAAAAACAAACAAACAGAAATGTGGCTAACTAAGCCATTTAGAGTGATATATAATGTCATTAAAACACACCACACAGAATATATTTACTCACAAGGGAGATTTTATTTTTAAAAATCAGGTCCAGTGTCGCCCATCTGACAAAACCATATTAAACGTCAGGGGCATGATCGATATATCTATTTAATAAATCGATTTGAAGGATGATTTTGTCAAGCTAACAATCCTTCCAATTCTACATTTTTTCAAATAATGAAAACGGTACGTAATATTTTTTTGTATCTAAATAAAAACTATTTCTCTTTAATTACTGCGATATGCTTCAAATAGAGTGTAAATGCGGAAGAGAATGTTTTTCTTCGATAAGAAAGCTTGCATGAAATATGGTGTAGTGTGTTATAATATACAATCCATTGACCAGATAAATGGAGGCTTCACTGTAAAAATGCTGATAACTAGATCATAGGAAATCGGTAGTGAGTCCTTAGGTTACATGAGAGTTGACAGTTATTTTATTAAAGTCAAATTAAAGAAATGAATTTCGTGGTTGCATATATTAAATGAAAAAGCTTTTATATCGAATAAAAGAAACTTTGCCATTATTATTTAAAAGTTTCCCGTTTCTGAAATAAACTTTTACAAAAAGTTTTATCTCAGGCTCCTTTTTTAATTTAGAATGAAATCGGCGAATTCTTATTTTTATTTTTTTCAATTTACACAATTCACTCCGTTTTATTTTCGAGGCATCCCATTGTTTGATTCACTTTAATCTTTTGAATACTTTTCTTTAATTCACACACTTTAAAAACTCAGGCTCAATAATAAAAATAATTCAAAATATTTATCAAATATCAGTAGTATTAAGCTAGTACGTATTTATTTTATTTACGACTTAAAAATAAAGTAAAAAATAAAACATTGGAAGTTTTGGATCATCTTATTGAAAAATGCATATTTGCATAACCAAAAAGAAAAACTGTCAAGCTCACGTCATATAGATATGAGTGATATGACAGATATATTTATTGCTCGGATAATCGAACGCAGCTTTGAAATTGGTTTGTCTGAGGCTAACAATAGAATTGGCTGTTAAAATAAATCAAAAGAATATATATTTTTAAAATAATTTAATTGATCATTCTAAATCATTACTTTTTGTAACTATTTGTGTCTACTCGTTAAGAAAACAACACATATAATGTATCACAGTATTAATTTTGTCAAATCGGATTTTACAGCGACGATAATATAACCAAAGTGTGTTATTGAGGTTATGTGATATTTGTTAAAAATATTCAGTGGTACGTGAGATAATGAGAGTTCCATAGATCGTCCAAGAAGCCACCGTGTGGATGAGGTTATTAAGTTTAACGATATTACGTGCCAGCAAAGGGCAGCATACTAGAATAAGTGGCGCCATAATGGAAAACCCATATTCAGCAAGGGTTTGAGCGTTATTAGCACTGTATAATATAAGTTTTGAATAACACTACTTATCGTAAAATAAATGAACACACTGCATTTTGGCAGTTATAAATTGAAGCTCAACTAGCTTATTTGTAGTCTCTTGAGATTTGTTATTTCTAGAGGATATTAATTTTAAGCTATGCAAAAATTATATTATATAAAAATACTGATCACTTAACTAGAATCTTTAAGAGAATAACGTACAAAACGTTATAAACATAGTTGTCATTTTACGCAATTAAAAGGAAATAAAATTTCATGACTATTCTTTTGTCATACAAAATCAGTTCAGATTTAGTTTTGCAAATATATGTTTTCAACAAGAGATAGACAAATATTTTTTTAGATTTCATGTTTTTTGATTTTGATTGCCTGTCATGGAATATATTAATTTAATATTTGAATCGACTAAAGTAACTAAGGCCGGAACTATTTTCAAGCATTCAATTTTTTTTAACAACAACCGTAAGCGCGAAAGTGACCATGTCTGCTTCCCAACGTTCATAGTGATATGTGCCGAATTTGTAATTTTTGAGATTTGGCTTGGGTAGTTAAGTTTCTTGCTTTTAGATATCGTTATTTTTGTATCGGAAATTTAAAAATCAAATATTAATATAGTGTGATGATTCTTATTTTGTTTGTTTTCCATCACTGACAATTAGTTATTTAATCAAACGCTTTATTTTAAATATTTTGTTACTCTTAAATGAATGTATTTAAAATATAATAAGTAACAAAATAAGAATAAAAAAACTTTCTTGGACTAGCGGGGTTGTCATTTGTATTTATGCAATTCAATTACTTAAACAATTTTTCTTGATAAAGACTTCGTGCTTCATTAAAGAAAATATTTTACCTACCTAAGAAGCTAACATGTTATAAAATTCTTGAAAGGATAGGTAAAAATAAACTAAAGATTCTGAGAAGCAAAAATAAAATGCAACAAAATTTACCAGCATAATCGATATCAGCATTGTTGTTTTCATGACATGTAATACAAGCTAGTGCTCCCGCGCATGAAAATAAATAAATTACCATCTCCTGAGATGAATTTCTCTCACAGCAAAATGAACCATTCTGGCAGGGGGGAATATGAAACCAAGCTTGGTGTCACAACAACCTCGGTGTAGTAAACTTCTACTCATATTTATTGCATGATTCAAAAGTAACAAAGCAGACATATGACTCTTATGAGACTGTCAATCATATTAAATTTTCAAATAGGTGTTAATCATTGTACATAGTAAATTAAATCTATAATTTTAATGTGTATTTTATCTTTAAAATTCAGTAGATTTATTAGCATTAACGTAACTTATGATGACTATTTTACAGTTTACACTCAATAAATTTAAGCGTTTTAATAATATAAAACACTACGCAATATTTATGTATTTATTTATTTGATTTATATAATTAACATTGCAAAAGGTTGACAAATTTTATCAAATTGAAACTTTTACAATGGGAGAAAAAAAATAGTACAAGTTAATATTAAATATCAGTAGAAAAAAAATGGCAAAGAAGTCAACTGAGTAAGCTCCGACGAACTCTACTTTAATACATAAAAAATAGTATTCGTCGGAACTCTCCACGTATACGTTGGAATATGTCGACATCCGTATAAGAAATATGGTGGAAACACCGTTAAAGCTCTCCCCAGTGGCATCCCTTGCAGGCTGGTTCTACACCTTGGGAGAAACAAACAATTCATGTCCACGATTCTCAAAAAATAATCAGGAACATTTAGAAGTCACATCTCAAGAATGGTGAATTCTCATTTAGGCCACGTATAAGTCCGAAAGAAATATTAGGGCAGGATACATTTCTCTTCGAAATTCAATACTATTGAAGATAAGCATGCTAAGAGAAGTTCAGTATGGATAAAGCCATGGGTATACCATACACCTCATATAGTGAAGTTCTCAAAATTTCTTCTGAATCTTCTCCACCATTAGGGTTTATTTCGAGCCTCTTGGGGCCCAATCAATTGACCCACTCTCAAGTCTGCTTCGATCCAAAGCGTTTTACATTAATATTAGAACTATAACTCCGATATGACTTGGTGGTACGGATGATAAAGGCCCAACATTTGTAATGCTTTCTGCAAGTAATATTAATGTGATTATGATTGTTAGTTTGCTCTCAATTTGTACGCAAGATCTCCTGACTGATGAATTCGCGAGAGAATTCGGCCATTCTTTGAATAACGGAAAAATAACACTCGCGACCCTCTTGTAAAAGGATAAAGATTGCTTTTATCAATATTGAATCGAGTTTGTTTCACCGCCCCCAATCTATTATATTATCCTATATCAGACTGAAGGGTCGATGAACAATCATCTAAGGTGACAACCTTCAAAAAAAGTTTCAAATCATCAGCGAATACAAGAACATAGTATTTTTAATAACGCTTGCATATATATTTATGGAAAATAGTGAACAGCAATGGCCCAGGTTTGAACCCTGCGGCAACAACAGAGTAGTGCAAATCGGCATTGATTCGAAATAGCCCATACGATACGTATTGTTTCTGTTCTTAAATATAGTACCAACAAGCCTAACAAACCCATCAGACAAACCGTTCATGGAGTTTTTCCAAAAGACATGTCATGATCGACCCTGCTCAAATGCCTTCGAGAAATCATTGTTAAGAACAGTCAACTGCAGTCACTTTATCTAACGCCGTCGTACACGTAATCCGTAACCACAAAGTTTGGTGTCGGTTGATCTTCCGACTTATTATAAATTAACCCAATATGATTAAAAGTAATATGATAAATAACATGTATATCGTGTATTGTTCAAGAGAATTTTATTTGATTATAAATGTATATATTTTTTAAATGATTTTCAATACCATAACACATCTATGCCTAATTGTTTTATTCTTAGCATGTTTTCGATACATATGAAAGTTTCTCTAATCACGTCGTGAAACTCTCTTTATCAATATAAAACTAATATTTATTACATTCTTCGTTATATTTTTCATACTTATTGCTCCATTGCGAAACAAAAAGCAAACGAGGCTCGTAGTAATTCCCTAGAAACGTGGTAACGATCCATTGCTCATCAACATTTCACAGCATGCAAATCGTTGGAATTGAAGCGCTGGATAGTGAATTCGAAACGGCCACGATGACGGCATCCAAAGGTTTTCTACAAATGGAAACGAAGTTCTGAACTCAGTGACGTTTTTAGACTATGTGCCGCCCCAAGGCAAAGCCTAAAATAGCGCCCTTATTATTTTCCGAAATATTTCTTTGAAATAACATTATATATGAATCGCTTCAGCTTTTAATGCCATGGTGACATTTTTTTCAATATTTTTCGTTATTATCTTCTTCTCATTTACATACTAAAACATGATTTTGTCACTTATTCCGTTTCGTTTTTAGGTGATTCAATATAAGTGCACTATATTGACAAAGATCCTCACAAATTAGTATTTTTCACCAAAGCTGTCGCTCATAGTGCCTATATCGGTAAATGTGTTATTTAAAGAAGATTTTCGCGGCATGACTGTGCTATATAAAAATCAGTCATAATATTATTACCGTCGAAAATGTATTTTTCGTCATATTTTTTATCGAAGACATTCTACCATTATATTTATTATAAATCAAATTGAAATTAAAACCATTTTATAATAAATAAATCTGTGATCATTTGCCGCTCCCTAGAACTTGCCGCCCCTAAGCAACTGCCTACTTGCCTATGCTCTCGGGACGACCCTGTGTGCACTCTCGAGTGGTAGTGCTGAAATAATTTTTTTCCGTTCTCCTCGTAACTAATTTATTTTACTAAAAAAGTCCACTTCATGTGTGGATCACACAAACTAGTATATATAGAAAAAACATGTTTAAACTATTTTTAAGAACCAAACTTTCGTGTGCATTTCCAACCAATTGATTATTAGATATCTTAATCACCTGTTTTAAGGATCAGATAAACGGGGAGTATAATAAAATTACATAAGTTTACGTCCTAGAACAGAGGTTCATAAATTGGTTGTGAAAATACCCTATTACACGCTTTCCATTACTTAATAGCAGTAAAGAAAAGTAAAAAGTTTACCTTTCATATTTTTGGAGAAATACTAGGTTAGTTAAAGGGACGTATTGTAATATCATTGATTGATATGTTAACATATGACAAAAATAATGAAAAATGATACAGCAGTTAATACCAATTACTTGAACGAGTTTACTAAATAGAAATAAGAAATACGGCAACATATGTATTTTTAAATCGAAATCAGCAATTAAACCTATAAATTTTTCTCCTGATCTAACTGGGATAATATATACTTTAATCGCACCGAATGGACAGTATAGAGTCTACACTGTAGACTGTAGAGTGAGTATACTTTCAGTATGAGTAAGGACGGCTTACCAAAACGGATAAGCTGGGATTGAAGCGGGTCGTTCTAGTAATAATTCTCGTAATCCTCGGTCACAGCACTGGAATACGAAAGACATTAGATGTAGACGCTTAATTTGGCTTTATGTTGGACGGTTAAAGGGTTTTTTTGAACTGTGTGGGTAGGTTTATTGAATGTTTGATATAAGATATGATTTCAACTCTTCCTTTTTACTATAAGTTTTTTGCAAATATCTAGCGATTATGCATATTTTTTTTTGCTAAAAAAATTACATCTAACGAACGTCTTGATGTAAATTAAAAGCATACGCCAATACTAACGTCACAAGTCAAATAATAATAAAACACAATATTCCTTTGTAATTTATTCCATTTTATTAAATTTAATTAAAATTAAATAATGTGGAATAAAGTACGAAGGAATATTGTGTTTTTATTAATAAAATGCCTTTCCACCAAGTATTGACAGTGAACACCCTAAAAGTGAACAAGTCAAATAGCTAATGCTTAAGACACCATTATTTGCACTAAAAAGAGCAATGGCGGACTACCCCACAAGTGCAAGAGGTTTGCGCTTAAGGCCTCCGTAAACTTCTGCTAGTATGGCTACAATACAATACGTTTCTCTCCTGTTCAGTGTTATATTATGCACTTGATATGCCCCAGGTGCAATATAATTTGGAGGCTCTGTTTTTTTAATAAATCTACAATTTTTTCGTTACGGAAAAATAAATAATGAATGAAAAATAAATGCTTTCTTTTCAGTGTTCTCTTTACTTCGAAAAATAATCTTTTGAAAAAATTACATATTTATTAATTATAATAAGAACCGGTTTAACTCATCACGGTCCTTTTCATAAAAAGAGTGTTTTTAATAATATAATGCCTTTCTACCAAGTATTGACAATACCTTAAAAGTTTTTCTCTCTTTTTATTTTTAACTATATGAATATGGCAACCAAGCGAGGTCTTCTTGATTTCCTGTTTCCTGTTACTTGTCACCCTCCAATCGTTTTGCTTCCTCGCATGACAAACCGGCATCATTCGATCTCACCTATTACATCCAATGGATCCCTCTCTTAAACCCTTGCATTTTCTTCCAGCCGGTAGTGTTCCGGCGTCCTCATTTTTTTATGATATTCATACCATTTACGTTACAAATATAATGTGAATCAGAATTAAAAAATATTTTAAAGATAGATATTTATATAAAATGTGGTGAAAAGCTTTTGTTCTAAGATACAAATTACTTTACTGGTCATTCCACTTACAAAACCAATTTATCATAATAAACTAAACAGTTGGTTAAAGTTTTGATATATTTTAAGGCGATGCGCACTTACACAGATTAACATCTCATTGCTTTCGTTTAAGCTTTGAAACTTTAGATCTAAGCAACATTTAAATCAGCATTTTTCTGAATAAAAGTTTTATATTCAGCTTTAAAAATGGAAGCTTTTTTAATGACATTTTGCGCCAATGATTCAAGATTAATCATTTATTCATCTTTTTGTGACAAAAACTGATTAAAGCCTTATCTTTTTACGAGTCTTAGTAACATGTTTCTTTACGAAAAAAAAATAATGGTTTTTATAATGTTGAATTAGTTTCTAAAGTGTTTAACAGAAACAGAAACTGAAATATAATGTTGTAATTTTTTGAAAACTGTTGTTGAATTACTGAAATTGCATGGTAAATTACTGAAAATTTAATTCAATCGATTAATTCAAAACATTTTTTTTACCGAAAAATTATAAATATCACAAATTTAAACCATAAATAGTGTAAACATAATAACATTTGCCTCATTCTTGATCAAAGTTGACGTGAAATCTTTAATGTTTGTCGGTTTTGTGTAAAATTCAGTGTTTAAATATAGATAAATTATTTGCCTTCTATTGATGACAATTAAAAAAACTACCATTCATTGACATGCCGGACGATTGAGTAACGTTTTTGTATGATATGTTCTACTTAATATTGACCTGTAATCGGTAGAAAATCGTAAGCGACAATTCATAAATTTCACAGAAGATGCTTTTTTCAGTATTATTTGGTCAAGTATAGAATTATTTTAATAATGATTGCTATCGTTAAATATAGATACTAAAATAGCAATCGACAAAACCTGGGGCAGACTTTAAATGTTGGTCTAAACATATTTAAATTTAACAGTTTACAGTGATATAACTGTATCGAAAAGTTAGATATTTAAATTTATTCACAAAGCACGCAAGAAACAAAAAATGCACTGAAGGAAAATTCACAAGCGTAACAAATTCTTGTAAAGGTCTCGTCATTCACGGGTCATTAAGGCAGGTAAAGTACCAAAACAAGAGCCAGTCGAATCAATGAAAGGTCAACGTAGTAATTCTAAGTGGTTTCAGCTGACAGAGCGAAGTTACGTATAAAAATCACGATATAAACATTTTGCATACACATATTGCAGATAACAATGAAAAATCCCTTCATATGTGTCTTTTTTTAAAATGATTAAAAAAAACTAAATTTCAAGTCTGAGTCAAAAGAAATGTATTTATTCGTCAAAAAAACATCTTATACCCAATCTTTGTTATGTCCTGTGTTTTTTGATGTCACCAAAAGAGTTTTCGAAGCACTTTTAGAGATAATGCCACTTTATAAAATTGATTGATAAATAAACGATAAGGTTTCCAAAAATGTTAAAGACAAATCCATGCGTTAGACAAAAATGTCTTTCGAAAGTTTCTCAATGTTTGTACCCTTTTAAGATTATAAATATTCAAGTACACTTAAGTACAAACGAAAAAAAATAAGAATTGTCAGTGTATATGTTTGTTATATTTTTCATAATAACATATCTATGATAATAATTCAACGGGTATATAAAACAAAAATAAAAAATAATGAAAAATATTTAAAATTTATATTAGAAATATATGAGTGTAATCAAATTACCACAAAGGAAAAAATACCTATTCATAAATTTATAGTAAAGATATTTATATTTTTGTTACGACTAAAAGTTGGAATTATATATCTCACTATTTGAAGAAAAACAGCCATTTACAACGAAATAATAACTACATTTTAGGAATTTCTATGTAAGTACATTTAAACAAAAAGGTTATTTGAATCTGAATAAGTAATTTAACCTATACTGGTATATAATACAAAATATATTACTTAAATGAATCTATTGAAGGTATAGGTGAAAAAAGAAAGTACATTTTACGTATAAAGAATACTGAAATGTTTCGCTATAATTACTAGCCAATCAGCCAATAAACTTAAATATATTCGTCTTCTTAAGCAACAATTGGTAAAAAAATTCTAATTAAGTTGTTTCGAATAAATGTGGATAACTGCAAATTGCAATATGATTTGATGAATAAAAGCACTTGGTTGATTTTTCTTCAATCTTATATTTTAGTCATTATTTAACGCCTGTTTTCAAAGCATACTATCTTAACAAGTCGAAAAAAACAACGTCGGTAAATCAGATCCCACCAATCACCAAAAACGTGACAAAATATTATTAAATTTCATATTAATTAATCCGCAGGTGTTGCAAATTATCCATGTTTGACCTTCACCATCTCAATAACAGACGTTGTTTTGTTACACAGTTTTTAATTATCTTATATTATTATGGTTGATTGTTAGCACCAATAACTTGAGACTTTTGTGTACTTATTGTTTTCACAGTATTGAAATATTTTTCAACGATTTCTACTTGATATCATATGATATTAAATGTTTATACATAAACTCGTATCACGGGGTAAAATAATATATTTTCAGAACAAAAGAAAAAAGAGTGTGTCTGAGCCATCAAAATAGAAACCTTTACAACACCTAAAAGGACAACTTGCAAAGGTTCGTCGACTCAAAATAAAGTTAACCGTATGTCATTTATTTGATCAGTGATGGAAAATTTCTGAAATGTATTAAATACATTTCAGAAATTTCGTAAATTGAATTCACAGTGATATTGTTCTTTTTGTTATCATTCTTTTTATATCTTGCTTAGCTAAATTGCGACATAACTGAAATGAATTGTGTATAAAGCACACACAGTAGATATTGTTAAATCTGTAATGTTTTTGAAACAATTGAACCCCTAAAAAATGAATTAAGGCAAGTGTTATTTTAGGAAAAATGAATAACATACATTATAATATTTTACGTGTCTTAAAGTATCGTAAAAGTGAAGTGAGGTTAGTTAATACATTTTCGTGGTGTTTTCTTTTCAAAATGACTCAAAAAGTTAAAACTATGCACTAAAACACCTGAAACACGTGAAAAAAGTGAAAAGTTGTACTATTTTATTATTTGGCTCACTTCAATTCTTAAGGGCTTAATTAATATTTCCCCCACGGTGGTAAAAAATACTTTCGATATTTTTCTGGCCCATTAAGAACCAAGTGAAAAACATGTTTTTTTTTAAATATACATTTTGGGTTTTTACCGTCCATCAAGTATTTTTAGTAAACATAATTTTTCACTAAGTTCTTTAAGGGTTCTTAAGTATCTTTTAGCACCGTAGGGGAAGTGTTGAAGAAGTTAAATAGGTTGTTTTTAAAAAGAGTTAATTGACGATTATTGTGTGTGTTTTTATTTTATAAGTATTGGTTAGTGTATTCATATTGAATGTCACTTAGTATTAACACACATTAAACTGAATGCTTTTTAAATGAATTTTGAAATTAAATATGTACACCATAATATTTGGCATAGCGAACCAGGATCGGTTTTCTAGATCTTTTTATTACAAGGAAGAATACTGTTAAAGTTTATATATATATATATCAAATATATTTACAACCTAAGTACTGTTCTGATCAAGTCTTTGGCGGCTTTAAATGATGATAAGAAATAGGTTTAAAGAAAGCGTGTAGATATTAAAATTGGAGTTTAAATTTTTCAAAGTATGATTATTCACTTTATAGTTCAACGAGAATTAGGTAAACGTAATTAAAAACTTGAATCTTAAACTAAATTAAAAATAAAACTTATAAACTTAATTATAAATCAATTCTACGTAAAGTAATTTACGTAAGATTTTTTTGTTGATAGCAGTAAAAATGATCCATAAAAAAAGATAACGATGGAAATTGTTTTATTTTTATTTATATTCGTTTTCATCTAAAATTTTAAATCATCAAAGATTTCATGTAGTAACTTTCATGTCGGGTGTGTTAATTTTTTTTAAAATCTCGTTTAAATTTGGATCAATTGTATTTTGTTCCAAATAAATATTAAAGCTGTAGACTGAATATTTATGATTAATAAATGCTTCATATCACAAGCCTTTTCATAAATTCATTGGTATGTTTGTTTTTAACGTCACTCTACCATCACTGAGTTATTGGTGTTGAAAAAATCATGTTCGTTACGTGACTGTAAAATAAATAGTACCAGTATAATGCTTGAAGGTATTTCATGATAAAAGGTTACATTTATACCAAGGTGAACTGCCTGTATCACTTTACTAAAGCTGGTTTGAATTCGAAAGATATTTTTATATCGGAGCGTGAATTTTACTGCACATATTCAGTTCAATAAAACCAGCGATAAATTCAATTTTTATCGCCAGGTTGAAGGTGATTTTCAAAATGAAATACGCACCACATGGTCTACTCTAGACTGGCAAACATGATGTATAGGTAAGTGTTTGAAAAAACGCTGCAATTTTTGAGAATGTATTTTTTAGGTTGAATAAAAAAATATCAAATCAATCTTGTTCTAAAGTTTTAAATGCTATAAATCAGAAAACAATTTACTAAGCCCATAAATACTTACTTTATCAAACGTTTCAAATAATTTTCTACTGTCAGATTTTTTTATTTGTTTCACAACAAATAGATAAAAAATACTTATCACTTTAATGTTATACGAAACAATAAAATAGATTATTCCAGTTGAACAGCAATAATGAAAATGAAATAACTTTGTAGACAAAGCTTTTAATTACAGGTACACTATAACCTGTTATTTTAAAAACAAATATAATTCAATACGAAAAACTTTAAATAAAAAGTTTCAACGCATTGTGTTTTAGTATTTTAAAACTTAAAACATGCTGAAAAATGTTTATACAACTAACATACACAATTAATCTATCTATAGTATATGGACTAAGAAAACTAATTGAAAATAATCGTCATTGAATTCAGTTTTAAAGGAACGCCTTGGGCAGGGATGGCGAACCTATAGTACGCGTGCCCAAGGTGGCACGTTCAAGAATTTGGATGGCACACGAACGAATTCTAAGGTCTTAAAAAAATATTTTAATGTTTAAAAGTTAAAATTTTGATCAAATAATCAAATATATTCCGTTTTATATTAATTTACAAATGCTTCCCAAGATAAACGACAATCGTTTAAAAATCAAGTTTTATTTTCATCTATTTTGTTTAAAAAAAATACTGCTTGGGCACGCCACACAATCGAGAAATAATATTTGAGGTTTTTTGGCATGCGAACCCAAAAAGTTTAGCCATCCCTGTCCTAGGGCTTATTCTATTATAATGATAAATTTATAGTCATTCATTTGTATACCAACTTAAGCTTGAAAGATTTATATAATTATTAGATTAGAAGTTTAAAATAAAAGTTTAAACTATGGTTGCGTGTAGGAATACATTCCATAAAATTAATGATTTAAACTTAGACCAGGATAGGATAGAGTGACATTACATATCATAGATTTATCCTTGATGAAACTAGAATATTGTGTGTATCTCCAAAAACGATTACAGATGACAGGATAGACGAAATGCACTTTAGTTTTGCAAATAATGTTTTAAAATAAAATGGAACATATAAAATTTATCGCAATAAAGTGAGCAAACATAAGAGAATTACAGCCACTATCGCACTTCAACTGCTCTAACAATACTGAAAATACACAAATTTTCCGTAAACAGTTGAAGCTATGAAGCTACAAATATGTTTGAATCTTGAGCGGTATTTTGAGATATACATAGTCAACATTGAATGTCACTCCCCTTGTTTGAGTTTTTCAGTGAGCTTGAGCTCTTTTCCCATTTAAATATACATGGTTATAAAAATATAGTCTTCATCTTTTGAGCTGCGTCACGTAATAATTCGGTACGATTTATGGTTATAAAAACACTAAACTCTCTCGGTGTCACGACAGAAAGAATGTTATGAGAATTAATATTGTTTTTTCTTAGTTTTAGTCGGAAGACTTTTATTGATCAATACAGTTAAAGTTATACATGCGAACTGTACTACGTAAAATATGTATATATATATTTTTGTTGCAAAACTGAAGTTGATTTTCTTTTTAAGGAAAAGTATGGTACACATGTCTTTTTTAATGAATTTTGTCGTGGCAAGTGGTGATTGGTTTAAACTCTTAATAAGAGAAGCAAGCCGGATTTTTTATAACTCTTGATTAAAGGCAGTATTTGAATTCAATTTTATTTAGACATCGTAGATTCTTTTGAAGACTTAAATATTACATAACTATTAAATACACGTTGTTTGATTGTTTGTTGTAATAAAATTCCTATAAAAATTTTACCTTATCAAAATGTTTGAATGTTTGTTTGTGTTTTTTGTAGGATGCATTTAAGGTATCGTAAACATGTGCTAACAATATAGCTACAACAATATAATTTTAGATTTTAATTTTTTATATAAAGCAAATATGTCACAAATACACAATTTTATTGATAAATAGCTTCAAATGTGCATGGAAAATCTTGGTAGAAAAGAAAATCGAATCGATTACAATGAAGATGACTGCACTGTGAATCTTAAATTTCAAGACGGAATTTCTAAATTTTGGCGACGATGATAATTATTATAAAGAATAAAATTATTTTTCAATGTATGAAACTGGTGATTTCCCACTATTTTATATGGATCATCTTATTCAGCCACCAGAAATACATAGGCTACAAACTAACGCTGATCCATTGAAATAACTGTAGATGGAAATTGAAAAAAACTAAACATGAGGTTCCAGCAACATTCTGGGGGTAAGTTTGTCACTCCTTCAAGACAAGAAACGAATAACGTATAGTATTCCTTTCTATTAATTGATTAAATAACATGACATAAAAAATTAGGATAATGTGGCTTTGCTCACTAATATTATGTAACTTATTTTAATACAGTTATTATTTCGACTATTGTTTGAAAAGATAAAAAAAATATTCTCATCTTTTGTTCACCAACGCAGAGATAATTCAAATGAAAACTGCCATTAAATAAAAAAATGATAAAAATAGGTAGTAACAATTTTATGGTGGCATAATGTTGAAGTAGTTATATATATTATTCTTGTAGAAATAAACTGTTTGCTATTTTTACTGAGTTAAGACCAATTTTTACGATATTCGAGTTACTATCAAATAAATCATTTTTTCCCCAGTACAATCAGTATATTAAAGGAGTTAATTCAATGGATTTTCATATTTAAAAATACGTCATACTTTTGATTATAAAATAGTATATGTGACCAAAATGTCGTGTAACAGTGTAATTCATGGATATTACAAGATACCTACATTTAAGAAGGCTAATTTTACACAAAAGTTTATGGATCTTTCATCGTTTAGGTTTGATCGAATTGGCGTCTATTTTATCCAAACACAATAACAAATAGAGTGAAAAGCCTCAACCATCGGATTTATAATATGAGGTCAAAAAAAGACACAAAAGAAGATGGCATAAGACGTGAACCAGCACAAAAAGATTCAAAGGGGCGATTGAAAATTCAATTTTATTCAAACTATTCAGAAAAAATTTCACATTTCACAAATCACATAACATAAGAATAACCTTTCGCAAATATTATCTAAAGATCATATTTATTTTTATGTTGCTAATGGATGGTGTAATTTATAGAGAACCAAATTTTTGGATGAAAATATATCAAGAAAGTAATTTTTATACAGATTTATCTTTTGCATATTACATAACGAAAGTATATAGAAAATCATGTATTCAAGGGTGAAGGGTAACATTAAAACTAGTTTGTTGATTCGAATTATATTACGGCAATCACTTTAAAATAAGTACCACCACAGTACAGTGTTAAATTTGTATGAATGAGAAAAAAGCCATTCAAAAATGATACGTTGAAATAATAATATCAGCATCGTATCGACACTAAGTACACATTAGAAAAATACGTTTAGTACCCTCTGCGAGAAAAGTTTTAAAGCTTTATATATGTATTTGCTCTTGTTTGGGACATTGAATAGGAAAATGCTAAAAAAATACACTTTATCAAAGATTCAAACCAAAAATTTTCGCATTCAAGCTTTACAATATTTGCAATAGATGCTCTTTGTGTGTAATTATTATAAAAAAACCATCTGAATACTGTTGTTCAATTAATAGGTAAATATTTTGAGTTTTTAAAAATATAGTGGAATAATATTTGATATTATACATTTTATGAACACAATTTTCATCGCAGATATATTTACTTTTTAGTCAAGTATCATACATAAATAATTGTTTCTGTTATGTATAATTCATTCAGCCTATAAAATATTTATATACAAATTAAGTAATTCATTATATTTGCAGCATTTTATACTATTATTGTATTTAGGGATTCTGAAGTCTCGGGTTTTTCAAAGTCCCGGGACACGAGACGTGAGTAAGTCAAAGTCCCGGGACTTCCCGGGACTTGGGACTTTTATTTCCCCTTCAATAAAATTATAAATTTATTAAAATTAAATATTTGTATGTATGTATGTACTAAAAAGGGATGATAACGATAAATCTATTGAAAAAATATCAATAAATTGGGTAAAATTATGACCGTTACTTCAAAAATCACAATACAGCTTTTATACCTTTTTTTGTCGTATTGAGACATTGATAACTTTGTACAATAGTGAAAAACATTTGTAAATAAAACAACATCAGGTATGAACATTTAATTATAATATTAGCGATTGCTTACATCCAATTTTATTTTGTTAGAATGGTTTTTTCGAAATTAAAATGTACAATTTGGCTGTCTTTAAGTCCCGGGACATTTAACAACAAAGTCCCGGGACTTAAGACAGCAGAAAACCTTAAAAGTCCCGGGACTTTTGTCCCGGGACGTCTCGGCACAGAATCCCTAATTGTATTGTATTAAAGGGTGTTTTTTTCTATTATATATTGATTTTTAATTTATTTATGGATATCTATCCAAATGCAATGATGTGATATTTTCATCCATTTCCACCCATTCACATCTGAGTCTAAAAATGGGGCAAGATGCTACGATAAACATACTTCTTTTACTATTCTATCATTTTATCTCCTTCCCAAACCTTCTCTTAAAAAAAGATTTGTTCATTTGATAATGCTCGTCATGAGCGAAACCGGTCTTGGTCTTGCTAAATAAAAGTGGATATAAGTACAAAGGAATATTGAGTTTTTTTTTAATATAATGCCTTTCCACCAAATTTTGATAGTCCCTAAAAATGATAAATGTATATGTATCAAATAAATATACATACAATATGTAAGGATGAAAAATAAAGCGTTTTCTTAAATAACATTAAAAAAATAGGCTTCTTAATTACTTAAAAAAATCTGAATGCCAAATCGAAAATGTATATAATATAATTTAAGATTTCGAATGAAGGTGCTTGGTAAAAGTTCAGTATTAAATTTAAATCGATCATATTTCAAATTCTCAGTTCTAAATTTTAAGAACATTCGTGCGCTTGAACCACCGAAGATGCTGAAAGGCTAAACCCGGGTCGTTAGTGCCAAAAATTGTGTGAATGTAAAAAAAATAGCGATTCAAATTTTATATAGTATATTTCAGTTTTTTATCATTATTAATAATTTAAATTTTTCTATTAGAAATGAAAATTATCATGGAGTTTCCATCTCAAATGACTTATATTATTATTTTACAAAGAATATAAACAATAAGCTTTCTAAATGAAAATATGTGTGGGCGTATCAAAAGTGTCATAAACACGATGTGGTGTTTGTTACCTTTACGCTGAACTGTCATAGTAAATCTTAAGGGTATTCGTTTTATTTTATTTTCCTACGTCACGTTCTGTTGAACCGAGTAAAACATTCTTTGACATAACTTAATGTTACTGTTTTATTAGCTTAGAGACTTGACAGTAAATGAAATACACAAACGACTTATATACGCAGCGTTTTTTTTTATAAAATAAAATAAAATTTGTGGGGATACCCTCAGGATAAAAATAAATATTTCTCTAATGTATTATATTCGTCATATAGAGGTAGTCTCTATTCAATACTCGGTGAAAGTCTGAATTTCTTTTCAAGTTTGTTAGTCTTTCGCTTTCTGATCCAACGTTTGTGTTTGCTGAATAAAGTTAAGATGTGCTTTGCCAATACCATCTATGTTCGTAAAATATTTTATATCATGAACGTATTATATTGTGGGAAAATAGTGTGCAACTAAACTGTACCATTTTTTATTTCACCAGCGGAGACACGTGTATTCTTTTATCCATTCCGCACCCGATTTAAATAACAAGACTTTTTAGGTGTTCAACATAATTATATTTTCAGAATAATATAAACATAAGGATGGGATTAAAAAAATAAGAAGGAACACTTTTTATTCCCTTTAAATAACGATTAACCTTTAATTTTGATTGTACTCAAAATATAAAAAAATATTCTAATTAAGAGGGAATCGGATAATTAACACTGTGAGATTAAAACCGATTATGGCAAACATTATATTTCAGTTACGCTAACCAATAAAAAAATGCAACATATTTCAGCATAATGAATGGCATTGTTAAAGTAAGAATACAACTATTAATGATTTAGAAACGAAAGAAAACCAAGCTGCTGCATTCGGTTGGTTAACATTAGCAAATGGCCGTCAGTGATGGTGCTGAAAATTTAAAAAATACCAAATATTTTATATGTATATCTATCCAAATGCAATGATGTAATATTTTCATCCATTTCCACCCATTCACATCTGAGTCTAAAAATGGGGCAAGATGCTACGATAAACTTACTTCTTTTACTATTATATCTGGATATCTAGATGAATAGGGTGTCACAGGACTTGCAAGTGCTGGAGGTCAGCGACTAGCGTAAGAAGTCGAGGGTGTTGTGGAGTGGAGGGTTAACTGATGTGGCTAAGGTTCACCCCGGACGGTAGCAAAAAGAATAAATATTAAAATTATTCTGAAAAGATATGATTAATAATAATGTTTTTATTCCAGAGAAAGAGTGGGCTATTTTCCATCAATAATGTAGCAAAGCAGTTTTTTATACTTTGAAAATGAATACTGTTTTGTAAATAATACACTTTGAAGTCACTTCTAACGAATTGCAGCGATTAAATTTCATTTCGTTTGGATAACAAGGTTATATGCTTTTAAAGAAAATCTCTTCAATATTTAGTATTTTGATTTATTTTGACCAATTTATTTGCCCCAATGAAACTGTTTTGGCGTTGCAACTGTTGTAAGCAATATTGTTTTTTTTTTTATTTCAATTAATGAATTAAAGTTTAGTGCAATGGAAAGTAGGGTTCACAATCCCAGGATTACGAACAATTTTGCGATCCCTTTATCCCAGGATTGTCAAAGTAATAATCACAGAATTTCGCTAAAAAAATAATTTTGCTCTGGATTCTCTGGCACTAGCAACTCTTTGAAAGGATGGAGTTAAAAAAGTGCGTAATTTATTAAGTAATCTAGTAAAGAGTCCATTTGTAACTGTTTCATAGTATGTAATTCTACGACATAAGTTGATAAGGGTACAATTTGACTTAGAGTCATAGCAATTTTCAATTATCAAAATGTTATTGGTATGATTTCAATATGTTGTAATATTATCGATGTGTTTATTTAAATTTCATGGTCAATATTTAAAAAAAATTAAGAAGATGATCAGACATTATTTATTTGAAAAAGCATATTAAACACATTAGTATACAAATATCAACAGAAAGGTTTCTGGAGTGGTAAAAAAAATATAAAAAACAAGTAGGTAACTAATTACTTTTAAATAAAGTGATAACAGACTTATCGCTCTTAACAAATGTTAATATTATTACCTCATTAGCTTTTTGACGTGACTTGTACACGGCACACAAAATATCAGAACCTCAACTGTTTTAATATTCGTATTTGTTACATCAAGAAACATCAAAAAAACCTATAAAATATTAATAATAAAAATTGTAGTTGAAAAATTGATTTTTCTAACAAGAAATAATACTGTTGGTGAACGAGTTTTCTATTTTGAATACTATTACGTAAATTATAATATTTTATAAGGATACTTTTGAAAGAAACAAACCATATTTAGCATTACTATGAAAAATAAATGAAATGTTAAAAATGGTTATAATTATTCATAGTGTTATTACTTTCGTTAAAGGTCTTTTAATATAGCTATAAATAAATTAAAATTAAGGTTATTTTATAATAAAAAAAATTGTAAACTACCATAAACATACAAGTTCATAACATGTGTAGGTTGAAAAAGTCAAATGAGGTAAAAATATTTAGTTTTATACAGGAAGGCTCTATGAAAAAAATATGTGTTTTCCGCATTAAAGATTTTGTTATTATCGTTATAAAAAATAACTTATAAAATAACGATCTGATATACACATTTCCAGAAGAGAGTTTTATTGAAAACAAACCTAATTAAAAAGAAAATGGCTTCACATACATATTAATAGCTAGAGAAAATTTAAATTACAATAATTTTTATATTGATAATTTTTTGTTTGGAAATTCCAGTTAAAAAAATTGAGGATATTTCCACCTCAAGCGCCTTCAAGACTCCTTTAAACTTATTTTGCTTCTATAAATTTCATACGAGTATTCCTTTGTTTTGCAAAATATGTATATTTTAAAGATATAACACAACTGTCTTCCAGGACGCCGCAATCATATTGCTGATAAGAAAATTTGAGCAACAGTGGGCTCTTCGGACCACTTACGTTACAGAGTATATTGTCTAGCCTTTTCCATATTCTAAGAAATGTTCACAATTTCAAACCACTAAATTTTATTACAGCAAGCTTCTGTTCTCAAAGCACAGTTTACAGTATTTCTAAATCTCAGTCTTGTGCCATAATTCATTCCTATAAAGTAGCACCAGTACAATGCAAATTTTAAATGACAATTTTGATTATAACAGTCGCGTGTCTCTGACATTCATAATTTAGTGAACTATAGCTTCAGTTATCTTTGACCGAATAAATCTGTCTCTGTTCAAATAAGGATCCAAAATATTTGAAGTATTTGAAGATGTTAACCATTTAAAAGATCAGTTTCAATCTGTTTAATGGCTGACGCAATTTTATTGTCAACAATGTATATTTTGAGTTGTTTGTATGTATACTCATACATTTAATTTGATCGTAGAGTACCGACGAAGTTTTATTAGAATACATTATGTAGTACCTTTATATATATGGTATTAAACACTTTAAAACTTTAGGTAAGCTTAAGTTTCTGGAACCACACTCTATCGAATACCATTATCAATGTTAATAAATAATCTTTGGGACATTAGACTTGACGCGGGTCAAAAGCGTTGTTGGAATATTAGGGTGAAAAAGCTCTGTCTGCATGGCATCAAGATGGATGAAATATGATTTTAAATAAAATTATTGTATTAATATCCTCTGCGATAAGCGAATCTCTAATATATTATTCAGAAATACTAAATTATTAAGTTTCCATGCATATATAAATAATAAAACAACATATTTTTTTGTATTGTGTAACGAATCATTATTATATTATATCTAAAAGTGATAATAACACTTTTTCACATCTGAGTAAAAATAACTGGTATATAAATAACAAAAACATAATTCCCATTAAAAATAAGGACAAAGAACACTTTTTACTTTACACTCACGGTCAGAGTTTTTAGGAAACTTTTTTTATTACCTTCCTTATTCAATGTTTTCATATGACACAGTCTTTAATAATGTATTGTTGTGCTAGTATACGTGTTAAAAATGGCTAAAGAAATTTCATATATACCCTCTCTTCACATACAATAGTCAGGAAACTGAGAGTCAACTCTGTGGGTACATTTTGTTTTAATAGGTAAATATAATTATGTAAAATAATATTTTTTTTATTTCTGGCTTAAAAATTTTACACATTTTGATTGCGTAGAAAAAAATGGCTGTTAGCATTACGAATATCAATGCTTTCTATAAAACTTCACGGTTTTCAAGCTGAGGAATTGGATACGACTACCAAAATAAACCCTGAGGGGTAATCAATACATATATTATTAAACAATTACCATATATTTTAACTTTTAACATATCTCATGTTTATCAAGCGAAATTTATGTTTATCTATTACTAGTTAAAGTAATAATTTTCAGTAGCAGCACAACCCTTACATACCTGTTACTGAATATGATAATAAATTAGAAGCACAATTTTAAGTTATATCATAATTTTATAGAAATATAAAAAAGGAAAAGCTTAACTATAAATCATTTTTTAGGCAACATTGCTTTCGTTTAGCAACACCTTCGTAGCGTATCGGTCGAATGATTTATTAGGATGATGTATGAAGGGTGTATAATCTAGTAAGCTTATAGAGAACTGTTATACCTTCTAGTCACAATATCTCAACACACTAAATTCAAATATGTGAAAATGATTTTCAGAGATTTTCGAAGATAGCTTTTAGTAAAAAATAAATAAATTGAAAACTTGCTTATAACATAAACATAACATTTTATGTTCATTGAATTGTTCATCAAACCTATTTCACTAAACAACCATATCTATATATTGTGGCTTGGTAATGAGACAAAGAAATGTATATGTAATTGAATTTCGTAACCCAGCATCTGCTTAATGGTAAATAGTAAAAGCTTGCAAGTTCAAGTTCTGGAAAGGTCAAAATTATATACATATATTTATATATATCTATAAAACGGTTTGACAACTTCGATATAGGTGCTTGCGATGTCTATTCTTCTTGATCTATATTTTATTATTTCTTGAATTAATGTCGAATTAGTTTGTATTAATTCTTCTGAAGCAAATATTAGGTCATTCGAAGAGTATCATTATGTTAGTTTAAGCAATTAGTTATTGTGTCGTATATTTTTTAAGGGCTTAATATCATTAACAAACCTCTATTAAATCATCGCTTTTTCAAATTAAAAAAAGAAGGAGTATTGAAATGTTTCAAATATTCGTCGATCTTTTCATAAAATAGTTTAAAAATGGTTTGATGGAAATTCATCATTCCTTTAGTTCTGAGTGTAATTGTGATCTGCCAATATTTTTTTTTATTTATTTACTCGGAATAATAAATCTAAGGGATGAAAAAGAATAGTTAAAATAAAACACGTGTAATTAAATTAGGGCGATACAGTATGTTTTCACAATATCAATTATGTTCCAATGTTCCAATTATGTATCAACATCGTCCCATTTAAGAATAGATCACTTGGACTACTAATGAAGCACTTTAAAGTTACGCATTGGACAACGGTTGGTTGTGTCATTTGCTTAGTCTCTTTTTAGTTAGGGTATAAAGGATATTAATAGTACATACCTAAATTGTTTTTGATCGAATTCTCTAAATACTATGTTTTCAGGTCGGATACAAAGTATAAGAATACAAGTATCACACACGATTTTTCATAAACGGATATTTTTATTTGATTCAATTAAACAAAATGTATCCAAATTTCAAATCAAATACTCAAACCTTTAAATGCGAATCGGCCTTCTTGGTGACAAAAGGCAGCTTATAAATTGATATTTTTTTTTTAAATTTTAAAGTAGCATAAAAAAATTCAAAAACAAATCAGTCTAAGATGATTCATTTTTGTCGAAAAAATGCGGATAATAAATGAAATGTGGTTTTAAATTCACTTAATAAATATGTTTTCTAAATGAGAAATTTACAGAGAAATAAATAAATATTGACAAATATTTTATCACACGAGAAGAAAAGTAGCTATTGATAAACAATTGTTTTTTTTTCCATTTCGTTTGCCAGAAAGAAATTAATTAGAGACAACCTTGCCTCATATAACTGTAGTATACAGATTGTTTCAAAATAACCATTATGACTTTTTATGAGATCAATGATTTTTGAAACTAAGATTGCATATATTTGATGACAATGACATATTATTATTCTAAACGCTTTGAAGAAAAGTGATTTGGGTATTCTATTATATTTGGTTTTCAATGAAATATAAACAAAAACCAATCAGCTTTTGTCATCATTTCCAGAAAAGAAAAGGCATTGGAAAAGGCTATATATGTCAATTTCAATAAATTAATCATAACATAAATAATATATATATATCATCGTAAACAACTAATGATCAAGATGTATTTTTAATATTTATATACCTAGTGTTCTGTTGAAATTAGTCTATACTATCCTCATCTTGAAATCTCGACTTCTTATGGTGACAATTATTCGAGTTTATTGCAGGTAAAATTTGTTGTAAATGGAATACAAATGTTGGTACTGTGTAAAATACAAATTATTCCAGCAAGTTGCATTCAATCTTACGGAATTTTACGCGTAAATATTAAAATAACATTAAATTCGCATAGAGATGAGAACAGTATTGAAGTAATAAACATCTACATCTCGTCTAGTTTGACATGATTTGTTTGAAGCTAAATAATTCTCATCGCATGTAATTTCAATCCGAACATGCATAATTTATAAATGTACGTATAAAGTTAAGTAAATAAATATCCACATATCTACCATACGAATTTAAAAACGTGCTTTAAGATCAGAAAAGCATTTAATAATAGTTCTACTGTGAGCATATTCCTCTTTCTTTCTTTCTTTCTTTCTGTTCCCAATCGCCACATGCAGCAAACTGGCTTGTCGTAGAGCGTAGGCGTTTTTGTCGTAGTAAATGGAAAATATCTAGGATTACGTTTCTTTATACTTTTTACACGCTTCCACTAAAAACGTCTTTACAAATATTGTAAGTTATATTGTTATTAAGTACAGATCAATAAGCAAATGTTATTTTATATTATTAATGTTAGTTCAAACGTTTGTACTTTGTAGTCCTTAATGTAAATTTTTTATAAATAATGATATGAGCTGAAAAGTTAAATAATCCCTCTACCAAATCGACGTTAGCGATTTTATTATCTGTAGGATGAATGAATTACCTAAAATAAAAAAGTGAATAGATGGTTGTTTTCTACTTATTACTATATTATAACAATAAAAAACAAAACAATGATATAGAATGTGTACATAATTTTAAAATGAAAACAATACAGTATGTTCTGTTCAATAAAATAATATGTATAAATAGTCAGTAAATTTATAAAAAAAATAGAGTTTTAGCGCAGCTTATAGTTTTCAAACAAAAAGAATACCCTTTATGAATAGGATGGCCATAAATTTTTTGGCCAATCTGTTCAAAGAAAACTTTTCGAGATACGATATAGGAAAATCAATGGATCTGTTGTGATAGAAGCTCAAGTTTTTCCGATCATTCCTCGCCAAACTATTCTCATGAGAGTACTTTTATTGTAGGATTGCTTTCTATCAGAACGAGTATATCCCAAAGTGTATATAAGAGGGATTCAAGAACTGTGATCGAGTTTTGCGAATGCGGTAGATATAAGACACTAAAAAACGTTTTTTGTGTCATGGACGTAGTTAACTTTTTGGCCAATTTAAAAAAACCTTCGAATTTCACGATTTTCTTTTACACACCGATGACTAAGTCATTTTATTTTTAATCATAATAAAGGCATAGTTGTCTATACCGTGTAAGATTATTAACTTGTTTTCATCCCTTTGGTCTTTTACTTTACTTTATAATGTTTTAGTACACTCTCCGCTGTTTTTATTCCATTAAATGAGTAACATAAACGAAGCACAATTATGAATGGTATAAAATTATTAAAATATTATTATTCATTAAATGAGTCATTTCTGTAAATACCAAAACATTCTTTAATAACGGAAAATCAAAAATAAAAATATTTTTTTCCCCTTACTTGTCTATTCATTTTATTATGTGCCTTCAGCTTCACTCCAAGAACTTTTGTCTAAGATGGTCTGGGAGTGTTACATTTTATATTTGCTTATTTTAAATATCTTCCAGTTTTGATTATTTTGTATTGATGTCAAGTAGAGGTTAAGTATTTGTATTTACTGGCTTTAATTTTCAATATTTGAATTATGTATGCCGTATGCTACAAGTATTCTTATAATGTTATTGATATATTTTATTCGTATTTAATCAATATTGTAGAAAATAAATTATGTTTGTCATTGTATATATAGGTTAACTTTGACTAAATAAAATAGTTTCATCCCAAAAAATAAAAATAAAATGTTTATATTTTTAAGTATCGGAGCAGAATCCCAAATAAAAGTCTATTTACTCCTAAAATATAAATGACGGTTCTATTTTACGTCGTTTTTGCAAATACGTACTATGTATATATAGTTAAAAACAATCCCTACATTTCTCGAAAAATGTAAATATTAGTTTTGCATACTGTAAATAAACCATTATATTATTAACCATTTAATCATTGATAAGTACTGAGTTCGTGGACTCGTGGTCAACATCGTTTTCTTTGGTTACGGTAATCACAAACAAGCTCGAGACCCAGTTTGAAAAGTTTTATATTTTTTTATTTTTATAATCAGTTAATGGATTTCTGCTAAAAAATATGTGAGTAATTTCTAAGCTTTATTCTCATCTATTCTATCTTAAAAAACGGATTCTTACTCTCATAGAAATAGAGAAAATGAACAACTAAGCTACAAACAATTTTCGGTAAAAAAAACTTCTGTTGAAATAAACTCCATTAGATGTTCGTATGCTGCATATTCGGAGAAGTCATGAGAAAAAAAAAACATTGGAAACGTTTCTAATTTAGACAATATAACTATGTTAAGCTGAACGAAAATTGATAGAAAAGATTTTTTTAGTTTACTTCACATCTATTTCATTTAAATACAAGTATTAAAAATTATAGAGTATTAATTTTATCTCGTAATTGATAAATAATGTGTAGTATTGTGCAGTAGCTTATTTTTTTTCTATTCGTAGCGTATTCACATAGAGAAAAAAAGAAACTGAACATGTTTTAATCAGTGTTCAGTTACTGATTATATAACTGTTATAGAATAAAATCATGTAATTCAAAACGTGTGTTTTCATTTCACTTAAACGTTTATAAGCACACAAAAACTAAATTTCAATCGGTGATAAATATCAATATGTACATATATATATACATTTCTTCGTGTATAAAAACATTTAACATAACTAAGAATTATGAATTGTTTCTACGTTATGTCTGTTAGCACGTGTCTTTAATGAGTATTTTTTCCATATCCGCTCCCTAGTCATAGCATATAGCCACCACATGATTCCTCCAAGATTTTCTGTCCCCCACCAGTCTTCTTGCTTCCTCCCATGTCATTCCAGCGTCCCGTAACTGCGTCAAGTACATCCTATAGATGGTCATCAGTGGCCTTCCACGACATCAGAATCGATCCAGTTGGTAGAAGAAACAAACAAAATTCAGGCTTTCTTGAGGCATCCGCAGGATATGTCCAAGCCTGGTCCATCGTTGCCTTTTTACTTTGGACGTAATTAACGGTTGTTTAGTCCGTTTCCTTATCTCCGTGTTTCTGATAAAGTCAAACCACCGCAATCTCAGTATTTGGCGCAGGCATCTGTTTTCAAAGCAAAGTATACGGTTACTCTTTGCTTTTGTAAGGTACCATGACTCGCAACCGTAAAAAAATCCTGTCAGAACACATGAGTTAAACAAGAGGCATTTGGTTTGACTACTTTGAAGTACAGCCGTGAGACCCAGACTTTCCGCAGTGAATTGAAAGTTGCTTCAGCTATCCCCAATCGGATTGTGAGCTATTTACGTGAATTTCCATCTCCCGTGATATGTACCCCCAGATGCCTGAAGTCTCGATGTTCTGCCTTTAGGAGGTAGTCTGTGTCCGGGCAGGTATTGTCGTAGTGCACATTGGTTTCACTCGCATTGACTTTTAGACCAATGCGGTGTGAGATGATTGTAATTTGTTCATTGTCACCTGAATACCCTCTACAGATTTATCAAATATGACAGCGTTATAGGCATACTTGAGGTCGCATAGTCTCCGGTTGGAGGCAACGGTTACACCTCGGTCAAATGGAATTGAATTTCCCAGAATGAAGTCAAAGATTATGATGAAGAGGAATGGGGCTAAGATGTAGCCCTGTCTGACCTCGGTTGAGACCCCAAAACATTTGTGAGCATAATTGTGTTTTAATCTAAACATGTATATACATACTTTTATATATTATGTATATATATATTAATACATTTATTTATTTTATTTATAAATTTATGAAAGTACTGTATTTTGTCAAAACAATATAATTACAAAAGCAAACCTTTGATCTATTCACTATATGTCTTTCCATTAAATACAATATGTCTTAAATAGAAAATTACTTTAAAAAAATCTGTTGCGTTTTCTCTAAAAAAGTATTTTGTAGTTTCTTGTCCTTTGTCAATCTAAGCCCCAGTACTGCACGATTGCGTATTATTGGAATATTTTTTTTAAATATTCGGATATTAAATAATTACCGAATTTTTCGAATAATTGATTGAAATCTATAATGGTAACTGGAGAAAATTAAAATATCATATGCTGCTAGATAAATTAAAAAATACATTTTTTTTACACGTTTTAAAGTTTTGGTCGAGTTATCAATGTAATAATATTAACCCGCAACAAACATGTTTGCCGTAGGTTGATAGTGTGGTGGGTTAGGTGCAAACATCACTTATTTACATTGAAAAATTATAATGCGATCATAAGTGACTTTGATAAGCTGATAGTGTGAAGTCGGATAGTTGGGAAAATGCGGTTAGTAGTTGGTAGCGGAGAACTATCAATCATATACGTAGTTGGCAGCTTGCAGAAGCGAGAATTTGATAGCTTGACATGAATATTGCAACATTAATATTCTTTATTGAAGTCTCTTACTTTGTCGGATAATTAATTGTACGATTCGTATTCCGAGATTTCGTTATGAAAAATTATACAACATAAATACTTTTATACAACGGTGCTTTGTTATGGTTTAAAAATATACTAAAAATATTTCTCATGACACCTTAACTTAAAACGACACCGCTTACCAATAAATGGTAAATAATTTAATGACGTGTTCATTTTTCAAAAACAAAAAAAAAATAACAATACAAAAACATTTTGACAACATCGGCTTTCATTGAGTAGAGCGGTTCATCGGGACAGAGCTGGTTAACTATTAATTACAAAACAAGAAATAGAGAAGCCAAGATAACTTACAACGTCCGCTGAAACAATTTATTTCTCGAGAAATATACAACTTGCGGTATAGCCTGTGTACAATTTTATTTAATTAACATAGCTTCCATAAAAAAACACATTTTTGATTATCGAATTTAATATGTGGGTTGAGGGTTCAAATAAAGCTTACGAATTGCAATTTTTCTTTCAATTTTTGTTCGAAAACATAGGTGTTTGTGATGTCTAAAAAATCCCTCCCACATTTCCAATCTTCTACTCTCTTTGAAAAAAGAGAGGTTGAACGACTGAGTATCGAAAAGTTCTCGTAGATTTTTTTTGTTGAGATACCTCCAGAAGAAGTCCATATACTCCACATCAACACTTTTAAAACCACAGCCAAAGATCACTATCAGTGTCTATGCTCACATTTTTAAATTAATAGTATATGGTAAGAAAGAACCAATCGGCAATTAATATTTTTCATGGTGTAGTATTATATTTTGCATTTTAAGAAAGTGCTGATTTTCACTTGCGATAATATTCATGATGGTTAATTATTATTAAGAAAAATTGTGCGTATGTGGTTTTTTGCCATTTTTTCAAAACAAGATTTTTGGATACTAGGAGTTATGATACTAAGCCCCTCACTTGGTTCCCACACATTAAAAAACATGTTTTTTTATGACAATCACAATTTTACGAAATTATGAAATGAAATATTTGTTTCTTACATACAACACAAGCATACAAAACTGCTAAATGAATTTACTCGGGAAACGAATAGGTATATGATTTTATATCGTAACATTGTTTGCTTCTTTTCAATAAGGGTGTATCGTCTTACTGTTATAATATATTACTTCACATTCCAATGCTAGAAAATTCTCTATAAAGCTGGAAGACTTTTCAGGTTTTCTCGTTGTGCAAAAATACGACGTGTAAAAGAACAAATTGAAAAATTGACACTGGCAGTTTTGTAAAAGTCAATCAGTTAGAGTATATTCTTGGTCATCGCAGGCGAATGGGTTTTCGTTCTATTCGCAGTCAAGAGTTTTATTAATATTTTGTTTTTCGTGATTTTACCACTAAAATAGCTGAATTATAACTTAAAAATATTTTATTTTATTCAATATTCCTGCATAAAAAATATATATAGAATATCTTGATTTTTAAGGCAACAAAAGGTAAGGTATTTACATAAGATAATTACTAAACATTTAGTATCTTCGAGGGTTTTGGCTGTTACTTTGTAAAAGTTTATTTTTAAAATGACATTAAAATTGATAACTTTGTAAGTCCACTTGTTGCGCTACAATGTTTATCAAATAAATTGTAAATGAAATATGTAGCAGTCTCCTGAATATTCAGGTATATGCCGATTAAATTGTTTATCACAAGTATCGACGATTTTTTTCAATTGACCACAAGAGCAAAGAGTTCTCGTATGAATTACTCATGTACACTTGCTTTACTTTATGATGTCGCTTTTTCCTGTCCTATGTTAAGTCATTGTTCTCGTTCATAGACATGGTATCAATTAAATTTTGAAAGTAAATAATTCGCAATCTGTCGATATTATTTAAGGACGAATATGAATAGAATTGAACGCGTTACATTATGACACAGTTTATGAAAAAAAAACAGTTTTAATTTTGAAAATGGTGATTGAACACTCCTGTTTTGATAGACGGCTTGGACCAAAGTCCAAAATCCTGAATGGTGTGGGTCAGGATTTGCGGTGAACAAGATAAGATTTTGAAGGGCTCGTCTGTGAATACATAAGGTCAGGGGTCACCAATTAAGGTCCACTTACAGGCGTGGTGAATTATTTAATGCGGTCTGCGGCCCCTCATTAAATCCTACCCATTCAGATAAGTTTAACGCAAAGTTGTTAAAGAACAATTATTTTAATCTGACAAATAAAAGCACTTTTGAATTATGTTCAAAAGTTTTAATTAATCACACAAATTTTATACAGTTTGACTAAGGTTGCAAAACGTTGTTGAGTTCAAAATATCTTTAATAAGTTTTACTTTGCCTATTGCTTTATTAAGTATATTAAGGAACCGTTTTATTTTAGATTATTATTTGTATGATAAAGTCTTATTTATTTGTCTTTTTTTAAAATGTGTATTTAAAATCACGGTAATAAAATGAGAGGTTTATTTCATTATCTGAATGGTAACATTAATTTAATTTACCATTAACTTGCTAAAACTCGATTTGATTAAACTTAAAGATAACAATGTGTTTATGTTCTATAACCTTTTTATTACGTTGATAAAAATATCAGCATAATTTCTTTATCAGAACTAACTATCCTTAAACTTGATATGGTTAAGTAATATTTACTGGCTTAGAAGAAATATATATGACTTAGTGCATATGTTACGGCCAGTTCTGCACATTTTAGAACATATAATTCAAACAACTTTTTGCATCTAATATGCATGTTGTTGAAATATACATACTATGTTCTCGAATAAAAAAATATCTTTTTATGAATCTTTTTGTACATAAAATTATTTTACAGCATAATAATACAATTCAGAAGAGCATAATGTGTACGTGAACTAAATTTCGACAAAAACTGGACGTACAATATACTTGCACTAAGCCATCGATGTACAATAAGTTATCTCATATATTCTGATATTATAAGTTATGCTGAGAAATAAATAAATCCGGGAATTAAATGGTACTACTTCTAAAAAACATTTTTTTGAAAAACTCCAGAAGATTACATGAACTTTTTTTTACTGTTTTTCACATATTCATGAAGTTATGTCTTTACAAAAATATCTTTTGCACCGTTAGTCACTAACTTTATTAAAATGTTTACATTAACTTGCATCTGGCATGAAATGGTTTAATTTAAATTTTCAATCTAATTAATTTTCTGCGCAAGCGGACCAAATTTATGTTGCATTTAATTTTAAATGCAAAAATTATACAGCAGCGGTATTTAACATTTGACAGGTAAAATACATTTTTAAAGAACATAGTAACGCAAGTTCTTTGAAAAATGAATATATTATTCATGATTTTTAACTAACTAAGGCTAGATTTAAGAAACTTTAACTGAAGATTTTTAACTAACTAAGGTGCTTGTATCCATTTAAAGTATATTATGTAATTTAAAATAAAGCTCGCAAAGTCTTATAAAACAGAAAAAGTGAAAGTTTTAATTACAAATTTACTTGTGATAAGATTTTGTGAGTTGTGTTTTTTGCTTCAAGTAAAATAGTACAAGTCCTTTAAAAAATATTTGTTTATTATCAATGTGTTTGGCAGTTTATTTGTGGAGATAAAAAAATTAGGTTAAGATTGCTACTCATTTAATTATGTACCTAAAAAATATTATTTACTGCAAAACAGGTGAAAACTATTTCTCAAAAACTGAAATAAAACATTTATAATTATGTTTTTATATTTTTTAGAAGAAATAGTTATACATTTTTACTTCATTTTTCTAGAAAAAAACAAAAATATAAAGTTATATTTTATATAAACTATATGAATAAAACGGAGTTGTTTTGAGTGATAAAGAGTTATGCGACGAAACTTAAAAATATGCAGCAGAATAACGTTATTCTGTTTAACAGTATGCAAATTTAACTCTGAATGCACAATCATTGCTAACGCTTGGGAAAAATTAAATCATGGCGTGGTTAAGTAATTGAATTTTCACTTCATTTAAATGTTTTTTTTTATTTTTCACATATGTATAGATTTGTATAGGAATTAATTATCAAAGTGGTGTACTTCTTTTATGTTTTCATTTATTACCACTAAATCCATACCTAGCCTGAAAAAAAGTATGGAAAAACACTTAATCAGCAAATCAATAGTTTTTATTTGTATTTTAAAATATATTTTTGATTAAATAAAAATTAAACACACATCTTAACCACTTCATAAAGTTTACACATGGAGCATTGATGGCTAAAAAATATCCTTTGTATGATAATAATTTATTATACGTCAACAATAATGATTTTACATTGTCATTTTTGGATCGTAAATAAGAAGAGTAATGTTTAGATTTGTCACAAAATTTGAGTGATGTTATTCTCTTAAAGAAATAACAACACTTATCAATCAGATTTCCTCCTGCGACACTTGGAAAAAGCTTCAAACACAAACGCTTGATAAAAAGCTTAGGTTTCTATGCATTTTAACCTTTTTCAAAGGGGTGGTATAGCTAGAGGGGCTAAAAACAAATAAAGGGTCTTCACTGCAAAGTCCAGCGGGTAAACATTTGGACAGCTGTTCACACAGGCGGCTGTTGTACTTTTACCTTTCCTCGGATACTCTCGTAAAGGCAAAAATGAAATATCTGTTTGTAAACATTTATCCACGCACCACTATTGCTCAGAAGTTGACGGAAAGGAAGGATGATTGAAGCGACTTTTTTTTTATCGAGATATGATTTTTAAGATAAACAGCGTTGTTTCAATTTATATATAAAAAAAACAAAATCGTATGAAACGAATATTGGTAAATGGTAAAAGAAGTTCAAATTTCCAACAGTGATTTCACGATAAAATTTTTTTTTTAGTTATTGGATTTTGATATATGTTGTGGTAATTTAGAATTTTAATTGCGACAAAATTTATCTTTTCTAGCTCTTTGAATAAGTATTTATTTAAAAAAATGTATTTAATATTTTTTATTATTTTTAAAAAGGCGAAAATCTTTATCTACGAAAATAGCAAAGTTATAAATTTAATATTTGTATTGATAATGAGTATCCACATAATTAACGCTGAATATCAAAAAAAAATTTTTTATTCTTGAGTTGGTGCCGTTTCCTATTGAAATTTGAGCACGAAGTATTACAATTACGGTATTAAAAGTGATGTTTTTTTGTATGTAGTAAAGAAGTATGAAAGTTGCTAAAGTTCAATGCAAAAAATCATTCATACTGATAAGATAACACGATAATGATTTATTACTCGATGAGAATTTTTAATGACATTCATGATTCACTTCAAGAGAAAAAAAATACTAAAATCCCCTCCATGAACGTAAACAAATTATATTGGTCTTGCTGGGGATCATACCTCAACAAAAAATAAATCTCTTACAAGAGTTTGACAGAACTTACATAAATCAACAGGAAGCAAAGTAAAACTGCATCACTGTATAATTGAGATATATAACTAATTCCTTTTTATAATACATGAACGAACATTATAATTTTTGGGTAATATGTAAGCCTCAACTATGATGAGGATCAAATGTGAATTTTGAAATATTATTCAAAATTGATAAAAACTTAATAACCATCCACTTCGTTGTCAATAATAAATTTGAAAATTGACAGTTCATGGTTTCTTTTCATATAGAATATCATCATAATTTATATGTACAATACTTTAATGTATAAATAATACTTTAATCACTGTTTCACGAGAAATATTTTATTTGCATCTGGCAGTATTGAAACATTGCAGTGGTATTGATTTTCAACAATGTGTGGAACTTGAAGAGCTGCTCCATCCGTTCACAATTCATATGGCTACAGGAAAATACTCTTCGCCAATCAAATAGTCTCAGATGAATGCAAACAATAAATGAATTTTTTTGTGACCTTTAATGATAATATTTTGTGATAATTATTAAAACCATAAATAATATAACAAAATATTTGCTTAATTATAAAAGGTAATGATATAGAATCTCCAAAAGTAGCCCCTATTGACAAAATAAATATGACTTAGCTTGCCACTGCTGCAGAATTTCTTTTTTCTATACCCTTAATAAAAAAATTCTTAATGTATTGAAAAAATATGAACTAGTAATTTAATAAACGCAGTAGTATTATATTAGTAAAAAAACAATATTCCTTTGTACTTCCACTTTATTTAATACGTCAGGACCAGTTTCGCTCATTACGAGCATCGTCAACTGATAAAAAATATAATTTAATAAATAAAGTGGAATGAAGTACAAAGGAATATTGTTTTTTTACTAATATAATGCCTTTCCACCAAGTATTGACAGTAAACACCCTAAAAGTGAGCAATAGTATTACATTTAATTTGTGTTATTCCATTCAATAAATATCAAATTTTCAAATATAATTGATCGAAAGAGTTGTATAATGAAATGCATTTAAAATAAAGAATGAAGGTTGATTTCAAATAAAAAGCTTAAAACAACTTATAAATTAAAAGAAAAATAGTATTCTTCAGAAATCAAACCTATTGTCATTGAAAAAATATCTAGACTTACTATCACTGTAATAAAATATTTTCAGGTCATGTACAGCATTTATTAAAACAAAATTCACACAAGTAAATTCACGTTTCGTTTTTGGAGACTTGTCTCAACTCATTCTTACGCATGACATTGCTTTCAAATTGTAACTCAATTTATCAGGAATCACACATCCTTACAAAATCTCTGACAAATCACTCCACAGACCTTTTCCTATATATGGGAGAATATATTATTATACTCGACCACCTTCCTTCCCCATCTATTTGAATAGCGCCCAATTTGTCTCTGGATTTAAGCAAACAATTTGTCATCAGTTACAAAAAAATACATGCTTTAATTTTTCATTTATTTTCATCTTGATATAAGTAAAGTCTCAAAAGATTTATAAAACGACACTTTAATCAAGGAATATCGAATTAAAAAAAGCAATAAACATTTCAATACATTCCTTTAAAAAACTGTTTATTATTAAAAACCAGTGGTGGTCGGTGAATGTGGCATTGGATCAATGCACCCCTTGTATATGCAGGGGCAGTTATATTTCATGAAATGATATTTAAACATAACCTTTATACCATTCTCTTATTTTAAATTCTTCATGTATTTTATTGCCAATGCCACATTGACCGGCCGCCACTGTTAAAAACTAAATGATAATTCACAGACTTCTTAACATTGAACAAAGCAAATTAAAGAAAATACTTTTCGCAAATATTGCATTATGAAAATATTCTGTTTTTTTTCTAGTATATTAAATATTTGACACAACAGTTTGAATCAACAGCAATTTTCAAACTAAATTCGAATTTATAAAGATTTAGCGAAGATTTTTTTTTCTTATCAAAATAATATTTCCCACTGAAAGCTCGTTATCAATTTTAATTATCATTATTTTGTATGACGCTGAATATCGTAGAAAAATATAAATAAAATACTTTTTATCCAGGAAAGGCTAAGAAGACCACCGGTGCCTGAAATTTATTTTTTATGAATTTTCATTACCATTGTTAAGCATGTGCACTTAACCTATCAATAGTTTGTATTCCATACCTCAAAAAAAAATGTGTGATTATAACTGATTAGAAGTTATTTACTTAGTCTTTGCTCTAATGATGGTTAGGAAAGATTGGTGAAACAAAAATAATATTAGAAGTTTATTAATCCCTTTCTGTCTATTTTTTTTAGTTCAGGTTTTTGATGAAGAGTGTGTGTTAATGCTTTAGACATTATGTGAGCTTAAAATCTCAGAGCTCAACGCTTTCATGATTTTGGTCAACCGTGTAGCACAGTGCAATGGTTATAATCCCCAAATTGACACATTAATTTGCATCCAAATGTATAAATATGTATTTTGTTTCATGTTTTATAAAAAATATTAAAATAGTGAAAATAATTGAGCGTTTGCTAAAAACAATACATTGCATTAAAATATACAAAATTTTCTAATGCATTAATAATATTAAAACAATGAAGTCTATTTTGAATTAAAATGTACCGTTTATTGCGGGAAACAATTGTCGGGTATTAGTTTGAGGTTCGCCCAAAATGTTTGTAAAAACGCATAAAGTTGAGACGTTGGAGGTCTACCTAAAGTTGGCGCAGAATAATTGGGCTTCAATTTGCATTGAAATTGGCTTCCATTAACCTTGAAGACACTGACGAGACTTGTCATTACATTAAAGGGCAAAAGAATATCTTTTTATCATAAGAATAAGGATTATCATACAAGATTAGTGTAATTTTAATAACTCTCAAAACGAACAAAACTCTCCTGCAGCTAATTGACTATAATATTATATATATTAGTTCTGAAGCTTCGTGTAATTTTTTTGATATATAATAAATATACTAAAAATATTTAGGGCATTTTGTTGTTAGTTTGAATACATTTGAATATAAATTTTGTTATTATTACGTATGTAGGTTGTGAAAATTAATACTATTCAAAGTCTTCATTTTACTTACTATCGGTCCAGTAGCTTATTGCCTACACCAGTGAGCTTTCATTCTTGTTACTCAAAAAAGTTTTGAATCGTCGAATATTCATTTTTAAACAATCACTTTTCAATGATTTAAAAAAAACGCATGTTTACGTTTATTTCTTTGCAATAAAAATAATTGCCCACTGAATAAATGTCAATATAATATTAAATAAACAATTATCATTTTTTAGTAGTATTTACCTCTATAGTGATTACGGCTTTCCAAAACATTAGCGATGAAGAAGACTCGAAGAACTTTGACGCTAACGCACCCTAGTACTTTAAGCTCCATATATTTGATATCCAAATAAAAAAACACTGACTGATATTATTGCGAATGATTTATAATTTTATTATTTTTAAAAGAAATTAAGTCATAAATTAGAGAAATTCTCTTGTACTTCTGGGAACATAATTGAAACCTGTTGGCTGCAAATATATATTTTAAATGCAAGTTATTATTTCATGATAAACTTTTTGAACCTTCGTCAATTCGACCTCATTAGGTAAGAGATTTTGTATGCCCATCCATCATAAATGATGTTAAAATAATATTTTTTACTATTTTATACTTATTGAATTAGCAAAAAAACAGCCATGAAAATTACCATCAGTATTAAAAGAAACTTGACGAAAGTTGCAGCAAATATTGGTATTACAAACCAAGGCAACCCATTCAACGGTTTTCTAAAGTCGCTTGCTTGTCACACCCCAATCAACATTCACAGCAGGTAACCTTTGATAGAATTAATGTCAAAGAAATTCCAAACTAATCAGGCATTGTAGGACTGTTAGCTTCATCTCAAGTCCTTCTCATTTCGCTCGCTTTTGGTGATACGATTTCCTTAAATAAGAGATTCTAAGAAAATGGTATTTGACACTTGAAAATAAGCAATCTAATGAAATTTAAAATGTTAATTATATTTAAAAAAATGGCTATCATAATTTTTTATTGTTTAAATGTGTGTTATGATATCTGAATAATATTCTATTCAATTGATATTCCATGTCAGAGACTATATTATTATCTTTATAAGCTAAATATTTTTCAGTTATTGAATAATACCATTTTTTAAATAAAGGTTTATCAAGTAAGCAGAACTATCATAAATACGAAGTAAAGATTTTTACTATGACGTTAAGAAAATTAAAAGTTAAAGTAAAATTTGTGTATAAATTTCATCAAACGCTATTTTTTTTTCTTCTCCATGTCTGTTTCCAATAAGGAGCATATGTTGGTTTAATAGAGGTATCCCAACATTAGTTTTTCTACAAAAACTGTTTTTCTCTCTCTTTTTTAAAGAGAGTTGTTGGGATATAAAAGATATGGCAAGACAAGACTAGTGGCTAGCTAACCACTCTAGCTTAATTCCGTTATTTAAAAATTGGAATTTTAAGGGGAAGTTTTTGGATACCACAAACATTTTTATATTCGAACGTAAATCAAAAAATCGATTATTGAAACCAACGACGTTAACCACTGTACCAAACACCCGAGATATAATATGCTGATGTTATGCAACCGCTTTAACATATAAATTGATTTTTCAATCGATTTATGACTTTCTGTTCAAAGGAATAGATGTATGTAATGTCTTGAATTCCCCCCTCCTTCCCATCCTATCCTATGAACGGGGTGTATCGAGAGCGATTAGCTAACCACTAGTCCTGTCCTAGCCCTTTCCTTCTATTCCTACTCTCTTTGGAAAAAGAGAGGTTGAGCAAATGAGTAACAAGCAGTTCTCGTAGAAACATTTTTCTGTTGAGATAAACTCCATAAGGAGTTCATATGCTCCATATTGGGAGCGGACATTGTAAAAAAAAAAAAAAACTTTAAATCCAATACGTTTAATTTGGTTACGTTTCATTTTATGTAAAAGCATTAATTTTGTTTCAGTTGGTTTAGTTGACTTTTTAGTCGCAGTGCCGTCGACAATAATAAAACAAAACACTTTTGAGGTTGAGTAGTGAGAAAACCTGCAGCAGAATAGAAACTATATTGTAGCATTTTACCGGTTAAATATTTAAAGTATTCCAAATTGGATAGCAATCGTGCCAGATTTTCGAGAAACTATCACTTTGGTTACTGTGTAATAGAAATAGATAGTGCTGATTAAATGTATCTGTACTCAAATTATGTATTCAAGAATAAAATTATAGAATAGAATTAAATTAATGATTTGTGAACAAAAATTCTTTTAAAACATTAGCAGAGAAAATTAATTTATATAATCAATAATGAAAATGAAAAGTAGGTTTTATTTCGATAAGGCGGAAAAAAAATGTTGAATTAAATTGTACGAATTCTAAACAAAAATCAGTTACTCTTTAGTAAAACTAAAACACACTTTACTTTAAACTATGATAAAGTTTTTTTAAGACACGTTCCATATAAAATATTAATGCATATGTGATTTTAGTGTCACTTTGACTTTGATGGTAGGTGCGCTTCTTTTGCATGAATAGAACTATAAATGCATCATATTTAATTTGATCAAGTTACATTTTATGTAAAAACATTCATTGTGTTCCAGTTAATTTAAATTCTGTCGGTTTCCAAAGTTGGCTCTTCAGGCGCAGTGCCGTGCCGTAAGTAGTAACAAAACAAAACATTTTTGAGGGTAAGTAGTAAGCAAACCTGCAACAGAATAGAAACTTTTATATAAATAAATGTTCTCACCGAGTAGAGTTGCAACGGCTGCAAGAGTCTCCACACTTGACCCAGTTATCACGCCACTGCTGTGTACTACTATGCACAGTATAACATTACGATTGGCTAGTGCTAGAGGCCTGGAGAGTTTTGGATTTCATATACAGATTCTAAAGTTGTTCATATGATTTATTAATTTGTCATAAGTTTTTTCATCGACTATAATTATGTATTTCTTTCGAGGGAAATTAATTGTATATCTAAATTCACCGATACAGACAAGTCTACATAAATAAGCAATTATTGTTTACAAGATTTACGTGAATGTTATACCTTTAACATGCTTAAGTGGTCAATACTGTTCGCTCAGTTGTCCGTTTATGGACTAAAATCTTAGAATTGATACTAATTTCATATTGGTGTTCCAATAAATTTGATACTTATAACCTGGCTTATATCCTATCATGAATAGGGAACGAAGAGTGAACAAATAAATAGCCATTACACTTTTCCAACTATATTTAAATTTATCTTTCTTAAAAAAAGTGATTTGACCAGTTTTTTTAAAAATAGGTTATATTGAAATGTTTTATTAAGGCGTAATATGTTCCAAAATTAAAGTGAATATCGTGAAAAAAAATGATTCTGACTTTTAAATGTATATTAGTTGAATTATATTCGCCAATTTGATTTTAAAATTCCTCGGTGAGCTAAAAAAAAACGAGTTTCGGAGATATTTTAGGGAAAAAGTATAGGGAATTGAGGATTTCAAATTCCTCGGTGAGCTAAAAAAAAACGATTTTCGTAGATATTTTGGGGAAAAAGTATAGGGAATTGAGAATTTCAAATTCTGTGAGCTAAAAAAAATGAGTCACGGTGATATTTTGGGCAAATCGGGAGATTCCTGGGTTGTGAGATTTTGAAAAATGTGGTGCTCGCCGCCCTATCAATATTTTAAATTGCGCTCTAGGGGCCGAAAAGGTTGGCAACCTCTGTTATATTCCATAAACTTAAGTTATTCAAAATACACTTAATATTGTTTTTTATTATTTCTGTATTATATGAAAGAGATGTGGGAGCTTGTCATTTTCCTCTGACGACCACGACCAACCCCCAAAATAATTACAAAAGAAAATTTACATATCCAATTTTCGAATCAATCAGGATTTGACAAGTCTTTTACAGACTTATAATTTTTAATTTCCTTTTTTTCTACCTGTTTTATTTAAGTTGGTAAACTGAAAATTCCTGGCCCAAAATAACTAATTCTATATAACAACTAACATTCTTTCCAAAAAACAAACTGTTTACATAAGACAAAACCTGATATTAATACAACAACTACAACACCGGTTACTATTTTTAAAAATATTTTTTAATTTATGGATAATTTATTGTCAAAAATAACAAAATATCGTCAACATAATATAGTAACAAATGATCACTGGATAACCAAAGCTTGGAAAATATTAATTTTTGACACACGTGTTCAAATTTTTGACGTAAATTAGCCGATATAATAGGATTTTAATTATACATTTAAATATTGGAGCCCTGAGAACATTAAAACCATTTAACTATCCTAATAGTTATACAAAATAAAAGATACCTTTTGTTATAATACAATATAAAGTTTATATTATTTGTGTATTTTTTTTCATTTGGACGTTGATGTATGATAAACCTGGGAATGTGACAGTTGCTAAAACAAAACTTTCAATACTAAATTCAAATATTACCCTAAAGATTTTCATTATTCCCAACTGGCAACACCAGTGGACGAACATTTATTAGAAGAAACGTTAAATTAAAAAAATTTAAAATAATATTTAATAACATATATTGAGAAAATAAAAACCGTAGTTAGACTAAAACAAAAGTGTGAATTTGAAGCAATAAACCTTTTTTTTTGGTTACGTGTTTTGATAAAATTCATAATTAGAAAAATAAATACTGTCGGTTTAGTGAAATAAGTGAAAAAAAAATCCAAAGATCAATAAAAATCCTAATGCCTTTTTTTATATATAAATTTTATGTCGTTTGTCTCTCAAATTTATGTAAATAAAAGTTTCTGACTTCATGCATTTATAGAAAATATCAAATTGAATATTGCGATTGAGATACTCAATTTCAAAAAATAACGGTTAGTGATTTTTCGCAATTAGCCGAAGATATTTTTTTCTTAATGGGTAACGCATTATGTGAAATACTTATTTATCTACGTTAAATATTTTATTTCACGATGAAAACTTTACAAAACAGTTTTAAAATTAACATAAAATGTGCATCTTAACCATTAATAAATCTGTTTTCCTCAGAATTTACGATTTACGGGTAAAAGTTTTCAAGATGAGAGTGTAAGCGAACGAAAATTTTCTTTCGTAAAGTTTTGGCTCAAAAAATGCTTCAGCCGGTTTACATAAGAAGCTTCTAAGACTCTTACGTCAAGTTTTTCCCTTTTCACCTGCAAAATAAAGCCAATAAAGTATAAATAAATTTGCACTTATTTTTATAAAGTAAAAGTTTTTGAATAGCTTGCACTTTTTAGACAGCTTAACACGTTACTTATGTTGATTAAGAAAACGTTTAAAAGAAAATACAATTCACATTATGTAAGAGTTACAATGGCCGGTTTGTACACTTTTTATTTGAACTGAATAAATGAAACATATGGTTTCACGGACAGAAAAATCTTCACTCTGACCCTCCTTTTTTTTATAGAAACTAAGATTATGCATTTGATCATTGCAATTGTTGCTGTTTATAAAGTTAAACGTGTAAGCATCTTGTTGGCCGAATCCTTAAAAGTATTTTTTATTGCACAAAAACCATGCGGGTCTCTGATTAGTACTCTGGTTACTATGTTATAGAAAAGGATAGTGCCTCATTGTGCTGATTGAATATATTTGCAGTCAAATTAATTATGCAAGAGTAGGTAAAGGTTTTTTAGTGTTTAAGTCGTGATTCATGAAATAAATGCTCTTAAAGCATCACCAGAGCAAAATTATTTGAAATCGCTATGATTGCAAATCATAATAGTTGCATAAATAGGTTTTATTTTGGTATGTCGAAAAAAAATATGTTTTATAAGATTTTATACATATTTAAAACAAAAATCAGTCATTTTTAAGTATAAATAAAACACACTGCTTTTGGTTTTGGAAAAGTTTTTTAAAACACGTCTCATATTAATTATTTACGCACATAGATGTATTTATAAATTAAGTTACTTCTGATAACATAATTACCATTTAATAATACTCGTGTTCAAAACCAAATTTAGTATGTGTAAACTAGTGCGCTGACTGTTGTTTAAAACACAAAGCATAATAGTCAGACTTTTTGGAAAATTAATCTCACAATTATTACAAAGTTATGCGTTCTTTTTTATAACCAAAAAAGCTTTCATCATAAAGAAAATTTAAAGGATTCAAATTTAACATCCTTTGTTACTGTTTTATCAGTCAAGGAAAAAGTTTTAATGCGTTTATGTTTTGAAAGTTTTCTTTTTGACTGTTAAGCTGTTTATATATTATTATTTATTTTTTAAAATCCCTAAGCTGAACTTTTTCTGTTAACATAATAGCTTACACTTCACTTGGGTGCTAAATGGGACGATCAAAAGTTTTATATCCTAACGCTTTACCTTTTGGCAAGTTTACTTAAAATGTTCATATGTTTTATGTTCAGTAACATATTACTGTTAATAGATTTGAAAACTAAGTTACACATTTTAAAAATTGTTTATATAATTTTCGAGTTTGTTGGAAGAAGTGTTATAACACGAAGTTTTGTAATTTCAAAAATTGAAGGTCTTATGTAAATTAATACGTATTCAGTGTATGTACACAAACACGCATACAAACAATATATTGAAGTGAGTAGGAAAACAAAGTTGACTTAAGAAAGTATGTGTGAATAATTTAGTGTATTTTTTTTATAGACTCTTTTCAAATAACCTATAATTTTATATATTTTACCCTCTTTTAACAAACGTCATTCGAATGATTTTTTAAATTTCTCAGTTCTGCAGTTTGAAGCTTTAATTTTAACAATATAATATTTAATATTTAGTCGAAGAGGTGATTAAACAGAAAATTAAATAAAAATAAATATTTATTTAATTACAGAGTTTGCGTGACAACTGAAAGTACGTGTTTTTCACATGTGTCTTATACAGCACCCAAGAGCGGGTTTTTGGACAAAAAAGTCTTACATTCCATTAATTAAAATATATACTATAAAGTCCAAATAAAATTAACGGAATATTTGTAAATTACACATTATGATTTTTGAAATAAAATTATTGCCAATCATAAATTGCCGTTTTTTATATTTAAATATAATTTTAAAATATTCATTAAAAGTTAGCCAGTTAGTGAAAAAGCGTTTTAAGGTTTATATTTTTCAAGAAAAAAATCTGTTCACACCTAATATTTAAATTATGCGTTTGTGAATGTTTTTTTTTTGTTGCTAGTTTTTTTTCTAAATACAGACTTAAAACACTTAATATCTTTACTATAATGAAACTTTATTACTTTCATTATCATCAATAATTGGCATATTAAGTCATAAGAGCTTCGAAATTGGACATGTACGTAAAAAAAAACCTTTTTTTAATTGGTTTGGTTTACTTAATTATCATCAACAAAATAAAAGGATTAACATTTATATATAAATTGAAATGTTAATATCAGGATGATCGAAAAAAATAGTAAAATGTTTGTAAAATTTAGTTATTGTTTGAGTTGTTTGTGTTTTTTTTCCATGCCATCTTTATCAATTATCTGAATTGTGATATCCATGAAAATAAACCAAAATTCAAAGAACATAATCAGTGTTAATCAGAACACAATGAGCATTCAGAAATCAGCAAACCACTTCTCTACCATTTTGTCTCGATGGAGCAGAGTCCGAATAACACTTGTCAAGCTATAGTTTTGCTTGAACGGTATTTTTTTTCCATTAAAAAACAATGCTTTATTAACACACGCAATTCAGATCTTTCTATTGTTTTGAAAATGAATAAAAAATAGCGTCACTAAAACTACTATAACTTGTAAAGTAAACATCAGATTGTTTTGAAATTTTGACTCATAATTTGATGTTTGGTACTTGGTTGGAATTATATGGATTTTTTAAAAGTGATGCTATATATATCGCATCCTACAAAATTATTGAGTGATGTGTTAATTAACCCACTATTATTCAAAATTAACAAAAAACATTAAATCTTGAAAATTATCCCTCACTGAGCAAAATCAGTCAAGATAATAAATGTTAATTTTTAGATAAGAACCATGTGTTGTGCTTTATTTTTGAAAATCGAGTGTTTGTTAAAGGTCGTTAATGTGTATCAAAAATATGAATATAGTATTCCGATGTATTATTATTTGACGAAGCTCACGTCGTTCGATTCCAGTCGTATTGCCAACAAAGCACGATTTCATCTTTACGGTAATAATGGGATTCACTGTCACGTATTTAATTGTACGAACGTGACAAAAACTAAAGTTGTTTTTGTATAAAACGGTGTATGAGAATTTAAAAAAAAAACAAATTTCGTTGATATTTATTTTAAAGTATACACTGTTCAGCATGTATTAGTATTTGTATCTAACTATCGCTTCTATTAAAGTTAACATTTTTAACAATTAACAAATATGAAGTAGGTTTACAGTTATTTAAAAAAATAATTTCATTTGTTTTTCATCATTATAATTTTCAATTACCCTAAAATAAAATTTCAAATAGTTGTTTGTTATTGGATTTGATTTTTTGATTAAAATGAAAAATATCTGTTCTAACATTATGTATTTAAAAAAAAATTGAAAATATATATTTATCCCAGGATCGCAGACTGGCTTAGAAATACCTCCCTAAAGGTGGCACGTGAAAAAGAGATAAATGTTCTCTACTTTAAAAGGTAATATTCTAGAGAAGGATGCAAGCATAAAATCTGTAGACAAAGCCATGAGAATAGAAGAGAGAGAGAGCTCGATCGATCGAGCGAATGTCTACAGAAAGAGATGAGTATATTTTTGGAAATTACCGACTTCAATTGATACTAACGGATGTAAGTAAATGTGCCGAATTTCATTTAACCCGTTACGGAAAAAACATCTATTTTTAATAATTAATTTAAAAACAAATTATTACACTTTTGCCTTGACTTAGCTTTATGAAATCAGCTTAAATTCTTCAAGTATTTTACCTTACACGGCTCTTAAATATTTTTTTACTACTTTAAATTAAAAATTAATTTGATTCAATAAAAAATAAAATTTGTGTTATAAACGAGTGATGGCTATATTCTATTAAAAATAGCTTGACAAGTCTTTTAATTTATTTAACTTTATTCTCTGTTTTACCGATTGAGTTTACGTAACTTTACTGTATGTATTACTCATTGTGGAGCTTTTTAAAAATAATAATTTTGGGACATTTTATTAATATTGATAGGTAATCTTAAGTAAAGGTTCCACAAAAAAGACGTTACAACTTTAGACATAAATTATTGTACATACATATCGACTGTGGTAAGGAAAAAGGACGTAACCCACACATATCAAATTTTACAGGAGGCACAAAAAACGTATTTTGATGATTTTGGGGCATATGCAAATTATGAATTATACACAACCTTGAAATGCACGGAGACTTCTAAGGTGGTGTTAAATTGACATAATCTAATATTAATTAAAGAAATTGTCTAGGAAAAAGCTTTATTTCAGTCTTTTTTCTTGGTTTTAACTTTTTACAAGGTCATTTTATTCAAACTAACAAGATAAATTTAGATACTAATTCGGCATTTGCAGCTTGCATCCTTTTGATAGAACGTGTAAAATTACGTCCTTTTTCCTTTCCACAGTCGATATGTATATTTAATATTATTAGTTGTATGTCATAAAAATGAACTAAACTCAGTTAAAAAACCAATTACTGAAATAAGAATAATTGTATGTTTTATACAAATATGTATTACTTTGAAAATGCATCGTTTGTCGTCACTCGTCACCCATTCGAACTTAAAAACAAAATATTTTCGACAAATATTTTTTCTCTCTCTTTTTTCACTGATGGTAAATAACGCTGGCTTGATGGATTTGAAATAGGTTTTTTGGATCCACTATTTGAAAACTTTTCTGTTTGTGTTTACATCAGCACAAAAATGACTTTTCAGCATACAAACACTCCTGTCAAATCCGGGCAGCGTAAAATATATCGATTTAAGTTAAAATGAACATTATTGTCACACTTCTGGTTGGTATATTTTCACAATTGACATGTTTGTATGATTTTATGAATATCTATCATCTACGATATGACAAAATAGAATACAGGAGTTTTCTATGTCTTTTTATTTGAATGTAAGAATGAAATTTCAATTGAATTTTTCAACGTCGTCTTTATTTATTTTCTGACTATGATTTGAAGTTGGTAATATTTGTATTTGAAGTGTCAAAATTTATAAACGTTAAAATTAGTTAAGTTGTGAAATAATGTGATATTGAAACGGTGTTTAGTATTTAATAGTTAGTATCAAAACAAATTGAAAAACATAAATTAAATCACACGTACTGCTAAAAGTATGGAAACTTTTTTTTGGTAAAATATTCATATATTTTTATTATGCACTAATTGAAGGTGTTATCATCTACCACAATATTATAATTCCATGGCACGGTGGTCAACTTCGTTGGCTTACATTTCAGACCTCACAGTATGAACAGCATTTTTTCAATCGATTTAGTAATGTTCGAAGGCCATTATGACATTAAACATCCATTATGAGGTCTAAGAAATTCTCTCACACCCTCCTAATCCTAAAATAACGGAGCGTAGCGAGAGCGATTTGCTTACCACTAGTCCTCTTCTAACCCTATTCTTTATTCGCAAAAAAAGAGGTTGAGCAACTGGGCTACAAGCATTTTTCGTAGAACAATTATGTTGAGAAACCTTCATTAGGAAGCCGTGTGCTCCACATTGCAAGCGAAAATGTAAAAAATATACCTTAACAGGCAAATCGAATTTATTGAATCGTATTTCGTATCCAAGATACAATTTTATCATGTTTTCATCCAGGAATCTAATCTGGTAAAAAAGGACTACAGAAAGAGTGATTAGCTAAGATATAGGTTGGGTAACGGAAAGTTTCTTTTTATTAATCATTTTGTGGGCATACGCTCTGTGACGAGTCTAATTGAAATCGATATAGCAGACTGCTAGATATATTACAAAATCATTTTTTTATGGAAATTAAAAGAATTCAACGAAGACAATAAGTCTATTTAAATAAGAAACAATAAAGATCATCACTAACGCACATTATAATGTAGTAGTAAAATGTAATAGTACCAGAAATAAGTATAAAAAAAACTTTTTAGGCTGAATAATAAATAACTTCTGTGTATATTTTCTTTATAGTAATGGTTATTCATGTCCGATAGAATGATGTCGCGACAACTTGGAAATTTTGTTTGTAAGTCTATTGTCGCCCCACAAATTTCTATTTCTTTTGTTTATTTTTTATTCCATCTCTGTGGCTTTTGTGTTACATATTTATAACAAAATTCAATGATGATTAATCAGCTTGAGATACAAATAATTTTAAAAGAATAACCTCACATAGGCAAAAAATTTTAATGGAATATAATGAAATATTATAGTATATCAAATTCATTTCCAAAGAAACAAAATACACAAATCTTTTGTTATACACATATAAAATCAGGATATATTATTTTTGTAGCTAGTTTAAAATGTTATGAATGGTTATAAGTTTTTTTTATCTTCTTAATTTGGAAACTCGTTTAATTTAACTGCCGTATGATTTTTTAAAGTTTGCATTTATTTGCTGACATTTCACACATGACAAAAACACATTTAATATTAATCTGTGTTCATTACGAAACTCATTAGTTCAAGTGATAAATATTGTGTAGTTGATTTGTTCAAGCAACAAGAAAAGGTTCTTGATGGAATTCATTGCGTAAATTTTAGTAATAATAATTAAATAATTCATAATTTCTAAATGTGAGTAAAATGTATAATATTTAATTTCAATAGTATCTGTGAAAAAACCTATTATATTGATTCATAATCAAAATTTTAACCATTAAACAATTGGATTACTATGTTTTATTCTATTCTCTTTTGCGAATGTCGTTTTTTTTAAAAAATAATATACATATGTTTAATAACATAGGAAAAAAATATATTTAACGTTATTGACAGTAATGTTGCAATAAATTATGTAGTTATAAATTCATAACAAATTTTGGTTGACTAGCAAATTATGTGGCAAAATGAGAAATTATTTTAATGACTTGACCTCATGTGTAATATATAAATGTAAAATGAGTGTAAAAGAGTGGCTTTTTAAATACAATATATTGTGATTGTTTGAAAATCTTTTGAACAATTTTATGAAAATTTAAAGCTTATATAGTTTACTTTCTTAGCTCTTTTATCTGATTTTTTTTATTAAGTGTAAGAATTCGTGATGGTTTTTTTTATCTTTTGAAATACATATCATATAATAGAAAACTTTCTCAAAAATGTAGTAAGCTATTATTTGTCGAATAACAAACATGACATAATTTTAATTGTCATATTTGTTAACGGTTTTGAGAATAATATTAAATGTTTGAACGGTTTTCTTAAACACTGCTATTTGAGTGTTGGCGAATTTATTCTGTATAAAGATTATATCACATAACATTGTTTGAGGTGACTAATGAGGCTTTTTAAATTCATTTTACAACAAGTCATACAGCTTACTAGTCCTTTAAATTCGTAAGCAAACCATCCAATAAAACGAAATATCGTCAATGTAGTGCTTTTTATGAAATTTTAGGCAATACGAATGAAAAAAGGTCTTCGTCAGGTTTGAGATTGTGATATGATTTAATGCGTGAAAATAAAACAAATATCACCCTCAATAAACGCTTCGAGTTTCAGTGGCTGCGCTCGGCGGAGAGCTCTGGGGCCGATAAAATTTATGAGTCAAATAGGAAATTCCCCCAGCTGGTTTCATAGTGAGCACATACCCACAAATAAGCTCGCTGACTATTTTTCTTTTGGAAATGTTATTGTTTGGGTCATCACCCACTCCACCAAAATAGTTGAAAATTTACAGCGCTCAATTCACGTTTGAAAATGAAATTTAGTGCATGTATTAAATTTCGTCTTAAGTAGTGACCGAACCAACCGAAAAAAAAATATCGGTTTTTTTCGGTTCAGTTTTTGAAAGTCTCAGAAGTGCTAAAAAAAGAGTCACGCTGGTATTTTGGAAAGATCGGTAAATTCCTGGGTTTTTGGATTTGAAAGTCAACAAATCGGACAAATGTCCCGGTTTGACTTGCAAGAAATCTGGAAACCCTAGCGCTAACAGATAAGTACCAACATGAATCACTCGGAGCTGAACCGAAAACCGAAAACTGAAAAAACCGTTATTTTCGACGGAACGAAAACCGCAGCCGAACCAATATATTTTTTTTTTACTTGAATTGGAGCGAAAAAAATAACGGTTTAAAGCCCCTGCTTGTTTATGTCTCGGTCTGGAAAATCTTAAACGATCAATGATATTCCCCTGCTAAAACTATTTGTGAACGACCGATTACAAAAAAAAAACTTTTGTCTAAGATAGTTCGCTATATGATTTTATTGAAAAATACACTGAACTCTCTTTTACACTTTTTTTACACGATTTAGAAATAACACAGTGCAAAAAAAGAAAAAAAGTCGAACATTCATTTAACAATGCGTAACAGTAATTTGGAATTTCCTACATCCTTCACATGTACTTACTACTCATACTATGCCCAGAGAGGTATGCAGAAAGGGGCTAGGACAAAGAGGGGCGGGAATCGTAAAACTGCAGACTGCATTCTTTATACATTTTTTCTACACGGTATAGTGTTAAACGTTTCTACAGCGTAAATGGGAGGTTCAGTGTAAACGAAATATGTATACTAATCATGAAAATATTATTTTTATTTCACAAAAATTATAAGTAGTTAATTTTTTTATATCATATATTAATAAATCGTGAGAACAAAGTCTTAATTGCGATATCTTGATATAAAGTTTTTTATCAAACTGCTGAGTGGACAATGAATGTATACTGTTGGATTTTTTCTCACTCGTTTGCGGGGTCACGAGTTCAAAATTTGAATGTAAGCTTTTAAACATTGATTACCCAATCAATTTATTTATTCGTAATAGAATGCATGGAGGCCAGTGATATTGTCATACTTTCCCACCCACCCTACATATCACCATACTACTTACATACTACCCATCATAGAAAGAACAATGATTTCCTTCTTTTTAAAAAAAAATCTGTCCTATTAACTTACCATCTGCAAAAAAAATGTTTACATAACGTTTGTAACATCTCAAAAACTGCTGTGATTTTTTTTGGTGTTAAATCAAATTTATTTAGCATCGATATTCAAATTTATCTTGAAAGCAGACAATTATTACGTAATTAGCAGACCACAAAATGTCATACGCTGTCGCGCTGTATGAATTAACGAAATGTAAGTAGCTATTTTAATTATTTATCGATTGTTTCATGCCGCGGTGGATATTAAAATGAGCAGATGTAAAATTTATATTTACAATATTTTTACAAAACATAAACGAAAGATAGTAGAAACATTCATGCAAAGTACCTTCAGGAAATAAATCGCGCAAATAACTAAATACATTTTTAACTATAAACTATTTTTTTCCAGAGAACTGCATTTCAATAAATTTTCATGTTCTATCAGCAACTTACAAACAAATTATTGTAAAATTGTAAAAAATTGTATGTAATTTTGTCGATCAGTATTTTTGACGTAAATTCAAATGTTATTGTAAATCCGTCAACAAAAATGTTTTTGCAAAACATGACGTACCTTTAAATTTTTGAGGGTAGTCCAAAACTTCAATCTCCCCATTCAAAGAAAATGTTTTTTTATCGGATTTCTAAGAGGAATAGGGTGCAGATGCAAGTAGAGTGAAAAAAAGGTTTGCCGCTGACCTGAATGTTTGCACTTTGCTTTGCTACACGTGTGAAACCATACAATAATATATTATTTGTTTGGTGTGGACTATTTAATCAAATAGGATTTTTATCTGAACGGATAAAACAAATCGTTAAAATCAGCGATAAGACTTTATATTAAAAAATAAATATGTTTTGCATTATGATAGTAAATGTTTATTATAATGATTTGTTTCAATGTTTGTATTTGCAATATAAAATTTAAAATAACTTCGATTATTCCACGTATTGTGTAACTAACTGTGACACGTGTTTCGCCTCTTTCAGAGGCATCTTCAGACTTACTATCGCAAATTTTGCTTAAGTAATGAAGCAAGATTGATTCTAAAATTTTTAAATTATGAAATTACAAAATGGAGTTTGGGTTTTTTTTTCCTTTTAAGGGAAGCAAGAGGGGGGTGATTGAATCGAAATAAAGCAAACAAATAATGATTCTAATGAGCTGCAATCAATCAGATTGGGATTTTTCCCTTTTAAAGGGAAGCAAAGAGGGGTTTATAGATTCGAAACAAAACAATCATATTGGGCGAAACACGTGTCACAGTTAGTTACACAATACGTGGAATAATCAAAGTTATTTTAAATTTTATATTAAAATGAACTTCCAAAAAGTTACCGCCGAAACCATCGAAAGTATTTGTATTTGCATATTAAATTAACAAAAAAGTTTCGGGTTTTAATGATTCAAGTTTATTTAATGGTTTTAAAAAAGGGATCAAAATATCCTTTGTGACACTAATTAAATAACAAAAACTTTAGCTATGCTGGATAAACGTCACTATATTACATCATATATATATGTGTAATATTCAGGCTACACATATGATAATATTTTTAAGATAGGAAAAAACAGTCAATTGGTAAACCACATGATTTTAAAAACGAATAATTTGTTAAAATTGAAATATATGTGCGCTGTTGACATATTACTTATTGCAAATACAAAACGATTCTTGGTTTCGCTCTATGATTGAGATAAAGAAGGTAAGTGTTTCATATTTTTCAAATTTTCTTTGCGTTGAATAAATAATACATTTCGTTCGTTTTTATTGAAATCATTTCCGTAATAAAAAGCAATTCAATTGAGAATTCATTCCCGTTAACCAAAATAAATTATGCTGAATATTTAAGTTGAGCTTAATCGGAGAGTACTTATTCAATAAACATCGACAAAAGCTTTACAATGTATTGCAAATGTAAGCAAAAAGCTCTAACCTTTTCGCAACAGTGAGCACATTGACATGCTTTGGAAGTGAATGGTTCCAAATAAACATTTCTTATGTTTATTTCTTTTTTTTTAAATTTATCGAAATTCCAAGTGATTGTCCTTTTACTCAATGTATATGGGTCAAAGTTATTATTTTTCAAAAATCACGAAAAATTGTTACCTCTTTTCATTTTTAACTAAATAAAAAAAAACAACTTCAAATCCATTACTATTTATATATTGGAACTTTTGAATTTTTTTTATCAATAAAGTGAATATTTTACAATCAAATAGTCTAAACACTGATAATAATTGAAGCTTTTTTCTCGTCTCGTAAAAGCGTTTTATTTGTAAATAGCCTGTTGAATGTATGTATATCATTTGCTATTTTTTTTTTTATTGAAATCAATATTTTTGATTAATATTGAAAATTGATGACAAATAATTTGACAACTGTTTTAAAGCGCAATAAAAAATATATATCATACACAAAATCCTCAGTTCAGACAATAAAAATAGTTATTGTATAGATTAAGTAAGAAATAAGTTCTAATTTATTGTAAATAGAAATAAATGATGTTATCTAACCAAATTATAGTAAATAATAACCTTTTAATTTTAAAAATAATGAATACTGTTCTAACATTTAAAAAAAATACATTACTGTTGAATGATTTATATTAACTTACATGATTGTATGTTTATAAATAAAGCATTTTTGACATAGGTTAAATAATATTTTTGTGTTTATGTTGGTCTATAAATAATATACAAATTATATAAATAACTTTTTTTATATGTATATACACTTGCCTTTATGATGTTTACTTCCCAGAAGTCAAAAATTTAAATTAAAGATAATCTTAATACAATTTGTCAACCTTGGCATAAGATGACGAAATGAAATTAGCCTTTGTCCTTTCATTGCGATCCCCAAATCTCGACAGTAAACAAGTAAAAAAGTGAACAAAAGAGTTAATGAAATGTAATCCAGACCTAACAGAGGTTACAGGGGACGCAATGTTATTAATTTTCTTCTTAAATTCAACATTTTTCTCTTAATATATTAAAAATTCATATTCCCATCGTCGGAATTTTGATTATTACAGTTATTTTGTTTGGGATACAAAATATTTGAACCTTGAAATTAATTATTTTTTCTCGTTCAAAAAACAAAGAATATTTTTTTATTTGACTTTTTACAGTTTAGTAAAATATTCTTATTTGCGAGCTTAGAAAGAAGGAACATAGAAACGGTTTTTTCCCTTTCCTAGATTCCTTGAAATAATGTTACATTGATTGAGGGAAACAAATAGAAGTTCATATAATCCCTCCCTTCAGCCTACCATCATTATTACATGTTGTATCTTTTCCAATTATATTATTTTTTTTATTAACATCAAAAAGATACCAATTAATCTATAGTTGTTTCTATTTGATATTACTTAAGTGCTGCGAACAAATTAAATTTTTTGCATTTGTAAATGAATTTGAGCTTTTATTATTGTCATTAATTAAAAAAAATATATGTATCCAAAACCGTAAAACGAATTTTATTTATCTAACCAACAAAATGCTAGTAAACTGTTGTAGGTATAAAATTGCTACAAAGAAAACGATCGAAAAGTGTTTTGCACATACTGTTTTTTGGTAGCTTATCAGAAAATGAAAATTATTTAATACGTAAATTTATTTACTTCGATGCGAATAAGATACAAGCTTTCTTAATATTTCACCAAAACTAATTTGTTACATATTGTTAAAAGTCTCATGATGTTTTATTTATTTATGAAAAGCCAATTAATACAATTTTATTTTATACTTATACTCTAGATTGGTTTTGCGGTAATTTTATGATTATTTTTCAAGAATTAATTTATTCAATCCAATTTGTCACTTCTATCTAATGTATAAAGAGTACTACTTTCTCTACAAGCATTTTGTTTGTTTCTATGTAAATTCAAATTTTATATGAAATATTCGATGGTTTAAAATAAATTCAATTTGAATCAAGGTTAAAATGTATACATCTTGTGTTGGGATACCAACAAAAATTAAATATTCAACCATTTTTATACAACAAAAGACACTTTTCATCGACTGACAAAAAGAAAAGATAAGGGAAGACGAAAATGGCAAACACTTCCGGATTTGCGACTTTTTAACTTTTGTTTTACTTTGTCTCGTCATTTTTAATTTTGTGAATTTAGCTTATCGCTGTGCAAATGTTTCGTAAGACAGTTTTCTTATAGCATTATTTCTACTTAAAGAAAATTCAAATTCACACTCGTCTCCGCCATTACTTTTTAAGTCAACTTTAACTTAAATTAAAATATTTAAATCGTTTGTTTTATTATATATGTATGTTACAGCAAAAGTGTATTTTAAATAACAACATTTGTATTAGGTTTTTTGTGAAATCATATTCAAGATTATTTTTACTAATATTATACACATACATTTTTTTCCTATTGAAAAAATGTTTTCACTGATAGTCATTAGAGAAATTATGTATTTTTTTTTAAACTCTTATTAAAACTAAATTTGGCAGTCGTAAAATCACAAATGCAATCACATAATTTGATCAAATACTCAATTCCAGTTATTTAATATCTGTGAATAAATTTATTCTGACACGTAAGATTGGGTTAATATCGTAAAACATACGCGACATAAAGTTAACAGTGTACAAGTAATTACCAAGTATATTTTCGTTGATATTTAGCAGTAAAATTATAAATCTATTGAATGATACACTTTACTAACTGAGTTAGCAAAAATACATTTTCGCTGTAACAATCGATAGAATCAGTGTAATTTTATTGCAAGGATCTCGTTTTTTTCAATGTTTACTTGTAAAATAAGAATTCTATGTAGCTCAGAAAAAACAAAAACGAATGCAATTTTCATTAAATAGTCTGAGCACAGTTTCAAAATTGTTAATTAATTTTATTATTTCATTTGAAATTGCCACATTTAAAAATTTTCTGACATAGAGAACTTTTATAATCTTATTCATCAAAACTCAAACGCTTGTTTGAGTGAATAGTGGAATTTAATGTTTGACGATGGTACATTCAGTTTTTCTGACTATTTTATGGAGTAAATACAATTAGCTTAAAATATCAACATTAAGTGCTGCCTTGATGTGGATAAATGTTAATCTTAAGTTAAAAGACATTGCCATATATTATAAAAAAAGTCAATTTGGTTTGTGTTTACTAATCACATTTTTTACATATATCAAAAGCAAGCCTTATCGTTTAGATAAAAAATGAGTACCTATTTCAAGTAAATAAACAAATATAATGAAAAAACTCTGTCGTCAACTGTTTATAATTAGATATAATTTTAATAATTAGACACTAATAAATTTACTTTGTTTTGATGTTTGTTAATTAATATCACGATTTTTCAACGATTTGTTTAAAAACGCAATTAATTATTCGTTATGTCAATATTGATTTACAAGTTATTAGAGTAATAATTACAATCATTTAAAACTATCTCAGAAAATACTTTTCATTAAAAAAAATGAATAATTTCAAGATTTTTCTGTAGTTATTTAAAATAATACCAAAACAACTTATAAATGTTTGTAAAAAAGTTAAAATTAAACTATTGTTTGAGATTTTAATGAGTTTTTAAATATATAAAAAGCACGACGTACTAGATAATGTTTCAATGATATTTGTTTGTTTAGAAGAAAATATGTTTTTATGATCAATTGAATTTTTATCTACAAAATATAAAAATTTTCAGCAAAAGAAACGATAACATAATAGGTATCATCGTAAGAATTGTCAACGTATGCAATTACAAAAATAAATAGTAAGTTATAATGCTTTAAATTGGATTGAAGTGATATTTTTATATCTATTTATAAAGTATAAAGAGTTATTTTTTTTGGATCTTTAACATTTTATTAGGCATTAAGCACATTCAGTCTAAATCCTTAATTAAGCAAAAAGTTATATTTATAAGTAATTATACTACTTTCATTTAGAAAATATTAAGGAAAAATGAAATAGTACCCTATTTTTAAAGATTATAATTTAAGCTTATGCTAATTTATATATCGCAAATATTCAAATTACGAAAAGTCCATGAAATGTGATTATACTTGAAATCTTACCCGCAGTAAATTTTATAAATGTGATTTAAAGTGCTAGGTTTTATTGTTCATATTTGAAGTCAATAAGTCAATTATTCGGATGTATATAATGCTGTAAGAGGGGCTGAAATGTAGTGTTACTAAAAAAATCTTACGTGATTCATAAAATATATTTTAACCTTAAGACACCCTTATCATTGACAACTTTCTTCTACGCAGCCTTCAGCGATAGGATCGTAAATTTGAAATCCAACTTTTAATTACATAGCTAGAAGTTTCAGAACCCGTTTATTTTCTCACAAAAGACACGGACCGATGGCTTAGCTATGAATTAACTAGATATCCAAAGTTTTAATGCTATGAAAATTAAGAAAAACATCCAGTAATAAAATAAAAATTTACAGCTTTATATAAAACATTAATTCTATTCAATTGTATCTTACATCATATAAATTAACTTTAAGTAAACTTGATTTCAACTCTTATATACTGTACATCAGTGTTCTTCAACCTTTTTACATCCGCGAACCGGTAAAAATTGGAAAAATATTTCGCGGACCGGTGTCAACTAGATACACACATTTACATAGTCAGCTCTCTTCTAGCTCAATAAACTCTTGCGGACCACAGGTTGAAGAACACTGCTGTAAATCATATTCAGGATTATTGTTTGAGAATTTTCACCAATTGTGTTTTCACGAGCTCTGATTATATGTCAGTCACACTACTTCACTTTGCATATAGAATGAAAATTCAAAAACACTTAAATGAATGATCATTTACACCACGAAAATAGTATATATTATATAATTCATATATTTGTATATACACACGTTATAAAATAATGCTGCACGGTAATATACCGGTTAACTTTTCTATTAAAAATAAAATGAATTTTTGATATCAAATTCTTATAACATGCAGTAATATTGAAAAATGAAAGTTTTTTTTAGGCTAATGAACCGATTTTTTTTCATAGCACAGTTTATCCAAAAAATTAATTCATTTCCAATTTATGTAACAAAATACAAATATAGGTGTTCTCAAGTGCGCGAAAGCTTCTGTGAACTAAAGTTCAAACTAATACCGCTCGCTTAGCAAGTTAAAGTTTAGGTAACATCCGATTATAACGAAAGGCTATGACGGTTCACGTGGTTGAAAGTTTATACCAGTTAACGTGTAATGCACTCTTGTTGAACTTTGCCCATTAATTTTCACTTGCTTACATAATATAACATATTTGAACGAAAAAAAATCTTAATAAATAATTAAGTAATAAAAGCATGTAAGGAAGATTTTAACAGTATATTTATAAATACAAGAATACTGTAATATAAGGTTTTTTTTGTATACTTTTATCTGTATCTAGTTATATTACTGATCTAATTGATGCTTTGAAGTTACAAGGAGATATCCATAATTGTAATGTTTTTCATTAAATTAAGGCTTTTTTTTAAATGAAAATATTTCAGTGTTTCATTACAAAAGTTTAATTTTCAGCAATCGATTGGCATACTTATCTTAAGATCGATTTTTTCACTTTATATAACTGTTTCTTAATGGTGGCGAATAATATCCATCTAACGGTAACCAAACTAAACAGAAAATGAAAAAACATAACAAGTTAAAATAAACAATATTTTTGTTGTATCTATTTTCTAATTAAACACGAAAGAAATTTTTAAGCAAAATTTATCTAGTCTATTTTGATAATCTTGCATTACTATTGCCACTCGGTTAAAAATTTCCTAATAAGTATTTGTACTTTATTAATTTATTTTAATGAATTCAAAACAACGAAAAGATAATTATGTAATGTATAGAAAAAAATGTAGAAGACACTTTCATATTAATAACTCTCAATTTGAATGTGGTAATTGTAGATATTAAACACAAGTATTTGCAAGTGGCCTTACTGTTCATTTAATTTAATACTAGAAACTTCAAGACGACGATTGTTAAGCAGTGATCCAAGATCTTTTTAACTTTAATTAGAACAATTGGATTCAGCAGTAACTTTGCGAATAAATAAATATTAATTGAAAAAGTATTGAAATTTGTCTCTATCAAGGTTTTTGAGAAACAGTATCTATCCGTTTTCATCAAAGTTTTTTTTTTATATTTGAATATCGGCTTATAAATAATTACCGATGCGACAGATTTTTTGGTTTTTAGAATCGCATGAGATATTTATGTATTTATGATATCTAGAAGAGTAAAATACATCACAATCATCACTTGTAAGGTATTCACCGTCAGCTCTATATGATAAGTCATTATATTACAAAAAACATTTTTTTTATTAATTATAAAGTAATGTTTTAAAAACCAGGTCTAGTTTCACTTATCACGAGCATTTTTAACAATCGTCCGTGCCAAAAATCATTCGTTAATATTTCCGGGATTTGCACCATCTCTTACCGTACCGATCATAAAGGACAACGATTGTATATGAAAATGGATCTGTACTAAATATTTATTGTTATAGCCATATGACCTAAAACTTTAATGAAATAAAGTTAATCTTTTTTCCCTTTAAACGAATAAACTTATTAGAAACAGGTATTGTTTTTCTTCGTGCCTTGAAAATTTGGAGGTGAAATCAAAATAAACGGAAATATTTCTTAGAATTTTTGAAAAGGTAAATATTGAGAGAATTTTTGATCGTTTATCTGTAAGATATAAAACACAAAGAGATTTTTCGTTTGTTTTTAATAAAGGAAAAAACAATAAAAATATACACAAATAGAATATTGAGTTAGCTTTTGTTTTTTGATCGTTTATTATTTTGAAAGCTAAGAAAATTTAAAAGTTTTTCGTAATATTGCAAAATATTGTAATAAAGTAAACGCTTATATTTTATATTAGAACATACACAATCGAGACCAAGTAATTTCAAGGAAATCTTTTATGAAATAAATTCTCAAGCGTCTTTTCGAAAGCTCTTGTGAGCCTTTTACCGGAAGTGCATATGTACATAGAGGTTTGCTTGAAAGCTCTGTGAAATATCATAATGCGGAAAAGTTTACCATTGACCATTAAAATCCATTTGATGAAAATGTGCATGCAAAATCTAACGTTTTTATTGCGATTCATTAAGATTGAATTCAGTTGTAAGAACTAAACAATGGTTAATAAGGAACTGCTTAAACCTAGATCTGGTGACAACGGGGTGTCAAAATAACTTGATATAATATAACATATATTGCTATTTTCATCCTTGTTAAAATATTTTAGTTTACTATAAGTACCTAGTAATAATGTAGTCAACGTCGTTGTCACGAGGTGCGGTGTTTATCGATTTGAATTTCAGTTTCGATAACTTCATAAATTGAATAACGGAGAGATTTATGAAATAGTAATTGAAAGTATAGGTATATTTGTTGTGTTAATCCTCTCCCACTCATCTGATCCAGACTAGATGTAAGTTTTCTTTAAAAAACTTTTATTGAGATCCATAAAAACCCATTTGCTTAAAATTGGTAGCGTATACTTGGCTAACAATATATTTATTGTATTAGTAACAGTAGCATAAGTGTAGTACAACAGTAGTACAACTGGTAAGACAAACTAAACTTACATACGTTTTTTTTTACATGTATTTAATAATACAAACTCTTAGTTATAGAAATTACTAACAATTATTATTTTATGATCAAATAAAAATATGTGATGTTTTAATACTATTTATTCTGTGTCCATTCATGAAATATATAAAATTTGACTACATAAATATTGATGTCGCCTACTTTTGTATCTCTTCTGTGACTGACTCATTTTAAAGATTTAAACTGCTCCAATTTTATTACATAATGATCAAAAAGACACACGACTGTATTTTTCACAACTTTGATCTTTTAAAGAACGGCACTGGACTGGGCCCTGCATTATGTTTATTATAAAATAAAATAATGTTAAAAAAAAATGATTGTAAGCGGATCGCCAAGTTATCGGTTGCTTTGAAATAGTCTTGTGTTACGATCAACTCACCATTTTCTAATATGCCTGCATAGGAATTGACCGCCGAAAATAGTTTTCTTCGTTCCGCTTTATTTTTACATTACAGTCATCTCATGGCAAGTGGTAAACGTTTTATAGATTATACCTAAAAGTGAAATCCAGTCTATTATACAATATATTCAACTAATGCTGTAAAATTTGTAAAAAGAAATGTCAAAAGTTTAAAATATAATAAATCGATAAATTAAATTTAAAATCGTGTAGAATGATTCAAATTAATTATTTGTATAAAAATGTTTTTATTTTAACAGTGGTATCTCGACTCGAGGGCTTGGTTTTATGCAATACTTTCTAGTATTGTCAACACGTTATTGTTATTGCAATGCATAAAAAAATATGTCTTTATGTTTCAACTCTAAGTCGTTCGACTGAATTCCCAAAGGTTGGTTACAAACAGGGTATAATATCGAGTCGGCAAACATTTTTGATATAACAGGTTAGGTGAATAAATGTTTGCGATCCAGTTCAAAATATACAGTTACTGTACGTCAATAGAAGATGCAATTTCATCCCCTTATTTATTTGTGTAGATTCACTGAACCGATTGAATATTAATTGATGTTTTCGTTACCGTTCTAAGAGTTTTCACAATAAATTTTATTTATTTATTTAAGCACCTGCAATAAGAACGATAAAACTTGCACCGTATATTTAAACTGGGAAATGATTTATTTTAAGAAGAAGACGAATATATATAAATCTTTCCTTATATTGGCATGGAAAAAAATATATCAATAATATAATATGGCATTCGTTGTCAATGGTCAAAAAAATGATTATAATAAAAACCGTGTTATAATAAAAGATTCTGTGTACACACAACCTCAGAATATATTCCCGGGAAATCGACATATTATGCTAGTTTTGGTTTCCGAGAAATTCAATTAAAACAAACCAATACTTGAAGCTTGCTAATTTTTTAATAAAATTTGTATAAAATAGATTTTATGCATTAAATAAATATACATTTAGTTAGAAAACATTTACACGTTGAGGAGCTTTGTACATTTTGGAAACCAATAAAAAAATGATTAGAAATTATCGAAATCTTCCATTTATTCAATTATTAAATACAAAATGACAACTGTACGTAGATATGTGACAGATGTTAGTTTGCAATATTAACCATTGACGGAATGTATTATATTTCTAAGAAAATGATTTTATCGGCAAAATCTAATAATCTCTCAATTGATTTTATGATGATGCAAGAGTTTTCCAAGGCAGGACAATTTAATGTCTCGTGTCCCGGGATATTAAAAAAGGCGAGACTTCAAAATTCTTAGACTTATACTATAAGCGTCTGATAAATACTTTTTCGATTACCGTTTTTTACTCTTAAAATGCAAATATCACTGTGTAAATCATGTTTATATATGTAATGATTAAAAAAAGTTTTAAATATTTAAATTATTCTTCATTGTTCTTTTTATGGTTCATATAATCGATAACTAGACTCGTGAATTTTACTTAAGAATTATTTCGTGTTAAGCCCAAACTTATCTATTTATTTAGATCTACATTTTGTTAGTTTTGTCTTAATATAAACATGTGTCTTAATTTTATTTTTATTATTCTTTGCGCACTTTTATTTCTAACAATAACTTAGTTGTAGGGAAATTATGTTCTACATATGACGATGAAAGTGTTGGTGTGACATAAATCGTTCTAGTGAAATCTTCGTCATATACATACCCTAATATTATTTTACAATATTCGATTTAAAAGAAACCCATTGTATTTAATTGATTTTCTTCTATCGAAAAAAACGTAAAAATGACAATGTATTCAACTCTGGCGAAATGGAAAGTAAAAATAAATAAATTTATTTGTGTGATATATTTTTTGTTACTATTCGAAATCCATGCAGCCGAATATTTTCTGAAAATATAAAATATTTACTTCCTATCTTGTTTTATATAGTGGTGAATAAAAAATACACTACATTTCAGCAACTTCGCAACTTTGATTGACTTTTTCCCCTAGAGTAACATTCCAAAGCATGACGCATATTTTTACATATTTTGTTTATTTGTCAAAAAATAAATTCAGTGTTTAAATATGTACCGTAAGCAAAATATATAAAATAAATATTTTATCAATCATGGCTTATATTATATTTAACGGAGAAAAATATAAGATCTACAAACATTGTATTAAAAAATGTCTTGTTTTTACGTTATGGTGATTAGAACAAATAACACGCAGAATTATTTATTTGGTAGTATGAATTTAGATACCTTCTGTGAATATTTTTGAAAGAAATGCTTAGAATTGATTTGGTTCACCAAGTGAAACTATTAATGATTATGTTTAGAATGATACTCTTTCTAAACATAATCATTGGGTTTATTAGCTTTTGCAAATTAAAAGAAATGCGACACTTAAGATCAAGCTTCATCTAAAAGCGACGCTTTCAATTAACAGCGTCTATGTTGCATTGCTCTGTGCTTAGTATCAAGAAGATAAGTACAGAGCTGTTAGATTGTAGTTAATCAAATGAAATGTACTTCAATTCTGTCACACAGTTATTTATCTGTTCAATCCAAGACTCTTGTAAAATATAAAGTATTTAATAACATGTATTAGATCCTTATTTAATAATAAAATTAGAAAGCAATATTTAAAATTATTTATTATTAAAAGTAGCACTTAAAATTCTTTGCAAAGTACATTTTTAATGCCTCATTTTATTTTTATTTTTTGTTTCCTTATCAATTTATTTATAATGTCGTGTGGAAAAAAACATTAAATTTAGTTTATGAACCTATGCATATGCAAAGACATTCTGGTAAATAAATTCAATCATATCTCTAAGTCAGGGGTTATCAACTTTTTTGGACCCTAGAGCGCAATCTAAAATACTGCTAGGGCGGCGAGCAACACATTTTTTCAAAATCTTGAAACCAAGGAATTTACTGATTTGCCTAAAATATCACTGTGAATCGTTTTTTTAGCTCACCGAGGAGTTTGAAATTCTCAATTCCCTATACTTTTTTCCAAAAATATCTCCGAAACTCGTTTTTTTTTTTAGCTAACCGAGGAATTTGAAAATCTCAAAATAGTTGGGGGGCGCATCGGAATCGGTCGGCGGGTGCCATGGCGTATATATGTAAACATAAACTAAAGTAAAAATAAAGTAAAGTAAATAAATATAAGCTAAAGTCACCAATTTTTTTTTAAATATTTATATTTATGAAAATCTTTGAAAGATTATAATAACAATGTTCTGAATATCATTGAGCTACATGTTTAAAATAGCTTGAAAATAACTGATGAAAATGATACTTTAGGCGTTAATGCGTAAAATCAATATAGACTGCCAAGTTCTTAAGTCTTTAAGCTCTATTAATCTTGTTAGACATAAGTTAAGAAAACCAAGTACTCCGAAGAAATTACCCACAACACATATAACAAAGCACAAAGGATAAACCTTATAGAATTGAAAGTCAAAGATTTTTTTTAAAATATACTTTGAATAAATGTATATAAGTACAAAAAAATAATATTTTAAGCGATCAATATGAAATTTATATACAGTATCAATTGTTTTAAATAAAATTTGTTGATAGTGAAATTTTTCATTTGATATAATTCATATTTTAGAGTAATTTCAGACTTTTTTTAAATTTTGAAATACATTTTTTAGAAAATATAATATTATACTGTAATACAAATTTATCATAAATTTAAGATTTCGTCTGAAAGTGCTTGGTGAAATTTCAATATAAAATTTGAATCTTTCAATTATGTACATTCACACACGTTTTGTCACTAACGACCCGGGTTTCGCCTTTCGGCATTTAATCAGCATCAATTTCCACAGCAGGTTTCTTTGCACAAAAACTTTATAGAAAATCTTTCATTTTTAATTTCAAAAAATATGGACTAGAGCATCCAATCCCGGGATCCCGTTTAATATTCTGATCACGAAATCCCGGAATTTATATGGTCGTGATCCCGGGATTTCGGGATTGAGAAATTTTTAGCAAATCCCGAAAATTTACACGAAATTGGCAAACTGTGGATTTCAAATTCTTCGGTGAGCTAAAAAAAAAACGAGCTTCTGTGACAATTTGGGCAGAAAGTATACCAAATCGGGGATTTCAAATTCCTCGGTGAGCTAAAAAAAATAAATGAGTTTCTGTGATAATCTGGGCAAAAAGTATACCAAATCGGGGATTTCAAATTTCTCGGTGGGCTAAAAAAAAAAAACGAGTTTCTGTGATAATCTGGGCAAAAAGTCTACCAAATCGGAGATTTCAAATTCTTCGGTGAGCTAAAATAAAAAAAAAAACAAGGTTTGGAGATAAACTGAGGAAAAAGTATAGGGGATTGAGAATTTCAAATTCCTCGGTGAGTGAATCCCAATCCCGGGATTGTAAAAAGGTTCCAGGATTGCATACCCTAATATGGACTGACTTTATAATATATTTGTTTAAGTTGCACTGGCTACCTTTTTTGAAATTCAAAAGAACTAACAACAATTATAATTTTAAGTTTTTAAGAAGAAGACGAAAGTATAGGGGATTGAGAATTTCAAATTCCTCGGTGAGTGAATCCCAATCCCGGGATTGTAAAAAGGTTCCAGGATTGCATACCCTAATATGGACTGACTTTATAATATATTTGTTTAAGTTGCACTGGCTACCTTTTTTGAAATTCAAAAGAACTAACAACAATTATAATTTTAAGTTTTTATAAAGTGAACACAAATTTTGAGAATTTCTAAAACGAAAGTTTTGTATTTTTCAGTCTGTTTTTTTCTTGTAATGATTGTTTCTAAAATAAATTGAAGAGGTTTAGAATACAAAAATTGGGTGATTTTTACTGAAGTCTACAGAAATAAACACTCGCAGTTCATATTTTGACTAGATAAAATGAATCGAAGTAAATAAACTTACTTACTCAAATCAATGAAGAATCCGTTTCAAAAAAAGAAACAGTAAATATATTGGAGCTAAGGTATCCAATCCTGGAGCCTTTTTCCAATCCTGGAATTTCCGGATTGATACATTTTCAATCCCGGGATCCCGTATTCCGGGATTGGGATAAATTCACCGAGGAATTTGAAATCCTCAATTCCCTATACTTTTTCTTCAGATTATCTGCAAACCTTGTTTTTTTATTTTTTTCTCCGATTCCCCAAGTCCCCGATTTGGTATACTTTTTCCCACGATTATCATAATAGCTCTTTTTTTTTTTAGCTCACCGAGGAATTTGATATCCACAATTTGCCAATTTCGTCTCACTTTTCGGGATTTACTCAAAATTTCTCAATTCCGAAATCCCGGGATCGCGACCATGTCAATCCCGGGATTTCGGGATCGGAAAATTGAACGAGATCCCGAATCCCGGGATTGGATGCCCTATTTGGAGCTAAATGCAAAACATATTGCTTAAAACATGTTGAGAAATAAAGAAATATTATTAAATAATATCTTGAATAAAACAGGTGGTTCGCCACTGTTAAATTTATTTTCTAACGGTTTAACCCATCCTAATTGATGCAACTCATTAGTTAATCATTTCTTAATGTTAATGTCATTTGTATTATCATTATCGTTTGTTTGTTTTTCTATCATTCCCTCCTTGCCTCTCATTTTTATTTGATTTTTGTTATAATATATCAGAATAGTAAAATTAAAATCTTTCCTACTTAAGCAAGCATTTGTAAAAGTAGTCAGTCCGAAGATGCCTCTGAAAGAGGCGAAAAACGTGCCACAGTTTGTAGCACAATACGTTGAATAATCAATAAGTTATTTTATTTTATATGAAGTTGAGAAAGTCTAATATTATTTATAGATTACCTAAATGCCAACTTTTTTAGCGCTCAGTTACTTTTCAGCGATGTACACCGTGACTTGATGTTACTAACTCATAACAAAACACCAATTAATGTACATAGTTATGAAGCATGTTGTATACATCAGTGATGTTTCGAATCAGACTAGAGTAGATTCAAAAGAGTCTAGACTATTTGTTTTACAACTCACTACTTTTTTTCTCCTCAAAAATCAATTAAAATCCTCAAAAACAATGCAATTCAATGTAAAACGTAATTGCGGTCACGAAAATACCATAACAATCTTTTTTCGAATTAGGGGAACCGATAATCATGCAAATTAAAAAAGATTTTATTACTTTTACGTTGATTTATTAATATTGATATTTGATTAATATTTTGCCTTAATTGTAAGTTTACATGATTTCCACATATGATAATTTAACATTTTTCTATACGTAATTAAATTTCGTACAGGAGAGCATTTCGTACATTAGGGATATTAAATTCATTTTGAGGTAGAAAAGAGGATAGCATGTTATAGCATATTTATGGTTTTTTGAAATACAAATAATACTTTATTTAGTTTTAATAATTTAAATGTTGAAAAATCCTGAAACTATTTTTTATTTCAAATAAAAAAAAAACAGTGAGCATTTTTGTCTGAAAACGTTGTCAGCTGTTATTAAAAAAGGACAGTCAAGGTTTTAAAAACATCAAAATGTCACCACCTATAACAAGCTACATTCTATAAAATGTTCACTTACATGAGTTCTGTAGGTTGTCGTAACGAATGAACATAAATGTTAAAAACGATATTGTTTCTCCATAATTGTGTCAATGTTAACCTTTAAAATATGGAAATGTCAACATTATTTTTACTAATTTCACATTGACGTTAAAATGCGTAGGTGCATATCATATATATCTTTATATAAAACATGAAACTGGACGTTATAAAAATATTTTTACTTTGGTAAATTTATTGTTTTGAACGTAAATATTTAAGATAAAAATAAATTAAGTAAATTATTATTTGTGCCAAGAAACGTGTTTTGTGTAATAATAATACTGGTATTTTAAATTAATGACTACACGATTTGATTGCATATCAGATCTACTTAACTCGTTTTGTTATGTTAACTTTTCAAATGACTAATTGTAGAGTAATTTTAATGAAGTAAACTATGATATGATGTGAAATAATTTTCAGAGTTGTAATATTGTAAAAATATTTATAACAGAACATAAACGTATGTATATTTGAAAGTGAATAACAAGTCAAGATGTATTTTCTTGGAATAGATTGACGACTATTAAAATTAATGAAATATAGTATATTACAGATAGATTTATGCATTTTAAATATTTAAATTAGTAATTTTATAAAATTTGATTTTCTATTTAAATGACAGTGATGAGGGCTTCAATCAGTGATCTGAAGGTTCAAGTACTTTTAAGGTGATGTTTGTAGATTTTTTCAGTTTTTGAGCGTGATTTTTTATGCCTTGTCTCCTCAGGTAGATGTGAAATGATTCTTCAAATAAGAAATGATTGGAATATGTGTAAACTAAAACTACACGACAATTGAAAGAAGCTCTTTGGAATAACCTAGGGTATTCGAGAGATAAAATGAGTGTCTTTCAGTCAAAAAAATATGAAAAAAAGCAAATATTTGCTGCTTTTTATTGAATATTTGAATTCATGTGCTTCAATATAATTGACTCTAACATTTGCAAACATATGTACACAAGCCATGCTGGCAAATAAATGTTACAAATTCAGTTTCGATCTTCTAATTTCTAATTTTTTTTAATAAAACGACAACACAAAGCGTGTTTTGGACGTGGCGACATTGATTGGTTTAAGGCAATAATTATTTTTAACATAACTGACGATTTATCATTTTCAATACTTTTTAAGAAACTATATTAAAATAGCTTCCTTTTCATGAATTGTATCGTAACGAAGAGAGCAAGGGTACGGAAGTACAAATTAAGTTTGACTGCGATTAAGTAGTGTTCAGTTTACGCTGTTGTTTTTGGCTGAAACAGGAACACAGTCGTTCATATTAAAGTTTAAATTATTATTATTTGACAAAACTTTTGCAATTTAAGAAGTATAGAAACTTCAATTTAGCCTATATAATGTTCTGTAACATAAGCATGTAAATAATTATCGGCCAATTTTCTTTATTTCCTTTATCTAATTTATTTTTTTCCGCTGTAAATGTAAAAAATATATCAAATAATAAAACAGACTTTTTTACTAATTTAAAATTTACTTATAAAGTATCAGAAACAGTTTTGTTAGTCACGAGAATTTTCAACTGACAAAAATATATTGATACAAATACAGATATATTGAAAAAAAAAATATGTATACGTAGTTATTTAAACAACACAAAGTATTACTAATAAAGGAGTAACAAACAGTCGACAATAGAAAGATGACATTATCCCATAGATAATTTTACATAAAATTATCTCAATAATTGACATGTAATTTACTTTAAATAAAAATTTTAATACATTATACAAATATAAGATAATAATTTTTGATTAGCCGAAATAGCTATCAACAATTATCTATAAAAGATATATAAAGTAATTTGGTATAGATTCTGTGGTAAATTTGTGGAAGTTCATTTTTAATATAAAATTAAATTCGCTAACTTTGCCATTCCACTTTTTGTGCAACCTGTTGATAAAAAATTGAATCAATTTTAAGTTAATTTGTAAATGTTGCAAAAGTCTTCCGATGATGCTTCTCAAAAAAAGAAGCACTCGTGTAACAGGTCGTGGTACAAACATTGGAATTATGAAAATAAGGTTATACTAACTAAATTCCAATTCAATCAATAATAATTTGATATCGCATTCAAAAATAAAATCACGTAAAAAAGGTTACAATTAATGAATTCATCTTAAATAAATAAATGATTTTTTTATGATATCAAAAACAATAATCATTTAAGCAACATAAACCATTTAAAACTGGTGCAGTGAAGAAGAATATGTCTTGCAATCGAACGGCCAAGAGGTATCTAAAATAGATAAAATAGAAAATAGAAAGTCATATCAATTCTGAATAAAAAAATAACTAGCCAGTCATAAACATTTTTCAATAAATAAACGTAAGTTATTGAAATAAAAATAATAAAGGCGAAGAAGAAAAACTAATTTTCCAATTTAATTAATTTAAATTAAGCCAGAAGTTATGTATAATAGTTTGTAATATTTCTTGTTTACCTTATTAAAATTATTTAAATACGAAATTTTAGAATTTATAATGATGATTTCCAAGCGATTTTTAACACTAAGTGTTTAAATATCTCTTGGAAATAGTGTTTTATGTGAACATTATATACGTAGTAAGTTATTTTAAAATGAATTAGTCAATTAAAGAAAACCTTTATTTAAAAATATTTTAGTTCTTAGAAAGTATTATAATTGGCTGAAATATTATGATGTGTAGCTTAACCTTACTTCACTATAGAAAATATTAAAAATAAATAATAATTTGATTTATACAACCATACTTATAAGTTGTTACTGTCCGTTAATCGATTTATTTGTTGCGATAGTGAATGGACCCAATTTAACTAGAGCTGTCATAATAATGGCTTTGCAAATACTAAGATTTATAAAACCTTTCAAAAAATATAAACATATATATATATATATTACATATACTTATATTAAAAAGAATTTGGATAGATATTTATACATTATTTTTACCGCTTTTGTTTCCAAGACGGTAGTAATTGGGTACGCCTAATAGTCAAATAGGGTTTTCATCCTGAGTTATTTACTTTATATTAAAAACAAGTAAAAATATTGGAAAAACGCCAATGTTTTTAGACCGTTTAAATCTCAATCTTTATTCATCAAATTCGCATACCTCTTAATTCCCCTTTTTGATTTTTCAATTAACCTAATTTGAAATTCTCTTTCCGCGCAAAAAATAATTCTTACCGTTTTTGAGAGCTTCATCTTACATCTTCGTAAAAGCACGTCCATCATACAGGTTGGTTATCAATTTCACAAAAAGTACTATTTTTTTTGTTTATTATAAGCAGCGTTAAGATAATATTCTAGGCCATATATATACAATATATATATGTATATCAATTTTCATCCATTATAAATTTAAATTTTGTTCTCGAAATAAAAAAAAATGACGAAATAGTAAATATTCTTAGTTTTAAAAATTTTGTCAAAGCTGATAAGCAACAAATTTATAGTTTCGAGAAAACAGCAAAAAAAAATGTGAGTTTTTGGGGTAAATAAAGATTCTAGATACTAATAAATTAAGAAAATAATAGGTAGAGATACGTGCCTTCATTTAATTATGCATTAATAATAATTACGAATAAAACGATTTTTTCGGTCTATTTCAGGTACCAAGTAAGTAACAGTAAGTAGAGTAATTCGGTACAAAAAATAGTATTTAAGAATTCTGTTTTGTATTTAGCTAAATTCTGCAGTATGGTGACGATCTTCTTATTTAAAAACTACAAGCTTAATATAAAATGACATACAATATAAACAAAAAAATAAGCAAATCTTCGTTTTTTTATTATTTTGTTTTTATTTGAACATCCAGTATTTATTTTGATCTTAAAGATAAAGCCCCTTCCGCTGAGAAATCATGTTTTCAAAGACTTGAGTCAAGTGGTCGACAAAAAGCTTTTGAAAAGAAATAAAATCAAAATACTGGAAAACAGGCTTCACAATGAAAAACAGCTGTAATTAAGTGAAATGCGAAGGATTTTTCAATTGAAAAGCTTTTTCAAAAGCAGTGACTGGCAACACATGGTTACTGAATAATTGAATTGAAATGTGTGTGGTTGTTTGAATGCTCAGACAATATAAATTCAGAAAGCTTTATGGCATGACATTTGATACATCATGAATATTTAATAACACTCAATAAAACAAAAATACGTTAAATTACTATTTCACACAGCAACACGCGTTCTTTTGAGAATGTTTTTAATGTTTCAAATAAACATTCAAGTTATGTGAATAAAGAATAACTTTTATTTGTTTAAAATGCTTGATATGGAAATTATTTTATTATTTCAGTTCATATATGTTTTAAAATATCTTTTGGGTGAAAAATATACCCATCGACTACTACATGGAATAACACTCTAACTTAAAAATTTCTTCTAAAAAACTTTTCAGTAGGCCAAAAAATATGTAGCGATATTGATGGGTGTGTACAAATATCTAGTTGATTTTAATTTAAATCTACATTAAATAAAAATTAACTGAATTTTATTACGACAATAATTATTAAGGAAATACTATTCATTAAGTTTTCTTCTGTGTCATAATTGACAACTTAAATATTAGAACTATATTTTTTTTGCATGTCGCTAGTTTCAACAGCTAATGTGCTAGATTTTTTTATTTTAAAAAGTACAAGGAAAAACACATTATTGCACAGATAAATATGTGACCAGATAGCACCAACTGGAGATGAACTTTTTTTCTGGGATATTTATGACTTCAAAAAAAACACTAACATTACGTATGATTACATATTTGTTTGATTTTATCGTCAGTAAAATTTCACTCTTTTATTTAATGATATTGATTTTATTTAATAACTGAAAAAATAAAGTAGATTATTTATTGGTTGTTATTGACTAAATATAAACAAAAATTGGCGTTGATAAAGCATATATGTTTACTCATTGTAAAATGTATTATGAAATTGAAAATAATATTTAAATACTTTTCACTTTTATAGTTTCTTACTTCTGGTTTAAGAGCTTGCGGCTCGTACTTAAAAGCTCAGTTTATTTACTTGTGAGATGGGCAATGCTTATATCAAAGGCTTTAATTTTAATATTGCTCAGTTCATACAGTATGAATTCAATACAACTCAACAAGTGAAAACGGCGATGCTTAATTTTGTTCATTGAAAGCTATCGGTACCGTTCTTATTAAAATTAATAATAACCCAAAGATACATATTTTTTTTAAAAATAACCACCTTCTATGTCTTCTATGTATTTTTTCATTTATAAATTATACCATGCGTTTTTGACTGAATTTGCAGGGTATTTTTACATTTTGAAACAACAATATGTTTTTTTTATGAAAAATAACTTTTACTTTGTGTAATGTTTATGTTTATAAAAAGTGATTCTTCATAAACATGAAAATTAATCAATGAAATATTTTACAAGCAAAATTATGTATATATTGGATCCATTTATGATTGCTATGGATCATATTAAAAGAACTGGTTGATAATTAGTCGCCCAATTCTCATTTTCAGGGAAGAATTATAGAGGAGAGTGGAAAAAAGAAAAAGTTTAAATCTGTTTACTTACGCCTTACTTTCGAATCGAAAAGAAAAACACCGTATAAATTTATGCAAATAAACATGACTTAAAATGTCAGTTCGAGGATCTGATGATTAAAATAAGTATAGTGAATGCTGAATACAACCAATAATATAATAAATAATGATTTATTTTGATTTCTCATACAATCGATTAAAAATTGCTGTATAGAAATATTTATAATATGAAAGAAATAATCTTTAAAATCGTTGTAGAAATGCATCGTTTACTGTTGAATTGTTGAATCTGAAAGTTTAGTTGTAGTTGTAGTTTTTTTATTGCAAACTGAGTACCTTTTTTTTGTTTATTTTATTCTTTGATAAATATACCCTGGTTGCTTATTGTATAAGGAAACGCTGGTATTGATTTTATAAAAGCTTGCAAAAATTTGAAAACTTAAATGAAAAAGCGTGCACTAATGACATCATTAAGTTTTAACAAGCGCAGTTTACAAAAGGAGCCTGTGTAAAACGACGTATTTTCATATAAACCTTCAATATCTAACTAACAAATGAAAATGGAATCTATTAAAGAAGAAAATATTAAAAAAAAAAGATTTTTGTATTATTAGTTTTATAATTTACAATGATTTTATAAGTACTATTATATTCAATTTCATATTTTAACTGCGTTAGTGAACATAATCTTTTGCTGTTTAACAATTAATAAATGTTAGAAATTGTCATATTAACAGATATTTTTATCAATAATAATTTGTAAAAAAATATTGATTCAATTGCCATTAACTTGGTAGAATGCCACCAAAACTAGTTATAATTAAAAAATACGCCAAAATAGCTATCATTTTAATATTAAATAATATTTGTAGAACTAAAATATTTCTATATACATATTTTTTCACCTTATGTCAAAAAATATTTTGTGCGTTGTGCAGCTTGTAGGACAACTAAAAGTATTTATTAATTAAGTATTACTGTTGGATCAGTTAATCATGCTGCTTATTAAAAAAGTACGTAAATTTTAGCTCCCAAAAGTTGTACATTGTAGTCATTGCCAGCAGATTTTACTGCATTACAACAAAACCTTGTTTAGGTTTAAAAAAAACTCTTTACTCAGTTGTGTGGTGGGCTTCATACAGTAAAATGCTCATAAATAAATGGTAGGTACCTATCACTTTAAGTAACATGTGACGATAAAGTTGTTTAAAATGTATTTTTCATGGCTAGCTGTTTTTAACTCTCAAGTTATATTTCATTGCAAGCATTACCATCAGTTGATTCTAAATATGCTTACGATAATCAAAATTAGTTCTGATTATTATTTAAAATATGAATGAGTAAAAACAATTTCTTTTATAAGTGTAATCTTTCGAGAGATACATACAATAGCAGTTAAAAAGGTTTAGTTACTAGTAGAAATATTTCATGCTGAAATTAGTAGATACAAATGCAATATATCAAGTAGTAAACTAAACTTGTCTACAAAACAAGCCGCGAGTACAATCCAAAAGCATTATATTGTAATTTGACTCTAAAGACAATCTTGTTTGTCTTTCTAAAGGTACTAAGGTATTAATTATTATTTTCCTAAATAGTATATTTTCCGTCTTTTCATACCAATAAAATGAAATATTATATAAAACTCCATTTATGTATAGTTTTATATATATTTTATATTATTATATATATTTTATATTTTTATATATATTTTATTATACAGGTATTTTCATCAATTAAATTGTATTTGAAATAAAAATAATTTCAACATGGTTATCAACTTGACGTTATATTTATCAAGTAACACTTTTAAGGTTTTGTTTTGTTTAAGTTTTGGTTTGGGACGCTTGAGATAAAGAATAAAAAAATAACTACTATTATCTATGTTACATAGAAAGGTCATAAATGAAAGTAAAACAAGATACGATGTTCTTCGAAAGACTAAAAAACCTTTTTTAATGAAGGAAACCATAATTGTTGATTAAAAGAAAATGTTGGTAAATAAAAATAAACTGTTTTTTAACAATATTCTAAATAAATTTTAGCCGTGTGCAAATCGACTTTAAAGTTTTATTTAAAATGTCAGAGATGTTATAAACAAATATTTTGATACCATTACAGATAAGATCTCTTTGATTAATAGTGAAAGCAACGTGCAACCGAAACACAACATTTTGATATAGAAGAAAAAAGTCATCCTTAAGTTTGTTAACGCATCAAAAAGTTGGTTTTAATGAAAAACAAGATAAATGTTTTTTTTTGTCAAAACATTTTCAATCTCAATTTCTTTGAATCAGAAATGTACTAAGTACATAACTTAACTTAGGTTCACGATTGATGGGTTGCAAGCCATCGAGATAACGTCATTTACTACTTACGATTAAATAATAAACTTACAAATCTTGGATATGTTGGGAAATCCATTTCATCCGTAAATCAACGAGTAAAATATTATGCTCTCTCAAAGAAATTGGAGATCGCAAAACATAGTTCGAAAAATATATTTTGGTCAAATTGTAATGATAAAAATGTTTGGCAACTTCAAATATCAAATTGTTCCCAACTTTTTCATATTTTTAAGGTTCATAGAAGCTTAAGTATGTTACTGTGAAGACAATTTATAAACCATTTTAATCGTCATAAGCGCATAATGTTGGTATTTATTTCGTAGAAATAACGATATGTTCACTACCGCGTTTACTAACGGTTTATTTTGAGCCGCACATTTTTGAAGTGATCGTGTCGTCGAATGAAGAAAGCTTATTTTGAACCGCGCATTTTTTAATGTAATGTTTGCAATGTTCTGATATCGTCAATCGTTAGAAAATTTGATCTTTTCTGACTTAGAGCTAAAGTATTGTATCTCTATTAACCATAGTATTGAGAAAACTTAGTTTTTTAAGTTTGCATCTTTCCAAAAAAATCAAATAATGAAAGGCACTCATTCGAACTACTGCAAGCTATGATTATATTACTCCAACATTTTAAGAGACGACACCCCCGACTGTCTTGGTGATTTTTGTCATTCTATATATGACACGATTTCTCTAATTTTTAAACTTCAGCACCCCCACTGTCTGTATGGTTTATGTTTCTTTTGCGACAAGCTTTCTCAACATTTCGAAACTCGACAACCCTAATTTCTCAAAGATTTATTGCCACATTATATTTTTATTTGTACTAACGCTATAAATAAAATATAATAAGATTATTTTTAACTATTGCTCTAATTCTTTTTTAACCATTTGAGTAGTAAGTTTGATGTAAATTTTGATTATTTATAGTACAGTGAAACCCGTTTATAGAACAGTTAAATAATAAATTTCTTACAGTTAACATACATATAGATATTAAAGAGAAAGGGAATATTTATTATTATTTTAAATCTCTCGAATCGATAAATTATACCACAGTTAAAATGAAAAAGTATTAAGACGTTAAGTATTTTTTCTGTGAACGAGAATAAAAACAAATAAAAAGCTTCAGTATGCTATGTCTACAGATACGCTTTACGTAAACAAAAGAATATATAGAGCAATTTATCGATTCCAACGATCTATTTTACAGTGACAAGTATGTTTATAAATTTAAATACATTTCATGGCGTACCTTGCTTATTTAGGCCTTAAAATTGTACTCATGCCTTTAAAAGTAGACAAGGTAAAGTCTCTAGTAGACAAGCCTTAGAATGGTAAAATAAAAATAAATTTTACTAAAATTGTGAGTTTTAAGAAGATTTTGAATTAGAGTGCTAATCTTGCGAACACAATACCATATTGTTATTTTATAAAAAAAACACTTTTTTTACTGATTATATCCAGTGGAACACCGATTGAAGACCTTAATAAAGAAACAATAATTGCAGGGAAATCTGCAATACCATTGATCTTCAAATAATACCAAAATAATGCTTATTAAAAAAACTTATTTATTTAAACAACTAGTTTTTATACATTTTTTTCTTATTACTAAGTTGCATATTTCCAGTTACTTAATACTTAAATTTTAACGAAGAGTCTTCAAATTTGCGTACTTTTTTTGCTGTCAGCCTATTTTTTTATTATATTTTTTCAATATTTAATTTTATTTACAGTTTATCAGCTAGAGTCATGGTTTTTTTCATGTGGGACATGGACTATGAAAATTAAACAACCCATGTGGGAAAACGAATACTGAAAAAACGGTAGGTTGGGGTTCCTATTAACTGTAAAAAACAGAACCTACTTTTCTCATCTCAGGCATTATCAATTGATGTACATATAAATTAATACAGGGAAAAAAGACGGCTTATTTACCATAAAAAATAAAACCAAACTAAAACTCACTCAAGTAGAAAGAGTACTCAAAATGAGACACAATATTAAAAAGAGCTTTTCTTTCTTGATATAAATGTTAAACATTAAAAATTACATGAAATATTCAGTTTGGCAACTAGTAAAGAACAATTACCCTCCAATCAAAGTTTAGGAATAATAAATGTCATTAAATGCCAATTCTAAGCTGTCTAGATATATTATATATTACGTTTCTTATACAGAAGATGAAAGTGTACTAAACACAATCTTCATCAATGATTCGAAGTATGTCTGGTTGCTTGAAAAAATGCTGAGAGTTTTTAGTATTACATATTATCGTAGTGTTTTTGACTGAAATACAATTTTCATTGTGGAAACGGAGGCCATTAACAAAAATTACACTAAGAAAAAATAGATTGTCAACAAGACAGTTCCATTTTGACACATGCAACATGTTTTAAGACATGGAGATGATAATAATTCGCAATAAAAAACGTTATAAACTCAATGACCGTGGCCTTAAAACACTTGTTTTGAATGACGAATATGTCAGCAAAAGACTATCAAAAAATATTGTTTTAAAAACATATAAGACTGTAAACAAGAGAGAAACTTCGACAGTAAAGGAAAATTCTTAAACGGATTGAAAATTTAAAGTTAAAATAATAATATTGTAATAGTTCATTGTGTTTAGTAGCTTTTGAATAGCACGTTCTTCTCTCGATACGACTCCGTTTAATAATTCATAAGGCACGAAAGCCTTCCAGCACCACCTGCGGAACAACCTCACCGGAACATCGCAAACCTTCAAAGTCAAAAAGGATGCGGATGCTTTGAGGTAAAGAGATAATATGCTAGTTGATGAATATGAAAAGTGCATCTCCATAACGAAGCTTCTGAAAGAGTGGATGTGCATTAATTTTTGAGTTGTCTGAATAAAATTTCGTTTTCAAATATCTAGTTTAAAAATTACTTCATGTTGAAAAGTGTCATAACGTTTTGTATTTACTAACTTGTATGCTAAGCATGACATTACAATACAAAGCACAATATTTATTTCAATTGATTAAATTAATCATAGTTTTAGTAAAAAATACAAGCTGCCTGGTACTTTTCCAACGGTATAACCACTCCCTATTTGTGATCACAGTATCCCACAGGTTCATGAATAATGATTTTCAGGTCTTCATTTTTACCCTTTCAACGGTTGATATTATAACAATAAAACTAAGACATAATTTTCAGGTGACTAGAGTCTGATTTGTGTAAGAAACCCCATAGCTACACACTACACACGTTTTAAAGTCATTGAATGTGAGACCTGTAATGTTTTAATAATGCCGTAAAATATGCAGTTACATCTTTGTTGAACAAAGCAATCTTATAGTCAATATTAATATTTTTAATATTTTTGTATGCTACTTTACCATGGAGTAACACGTCATAATATGACGCGAAATAGTATATCTATAATTATCTAATATATAAAAGCCATCAAATAAAAAGCATAATCAATCACTTTTATTTGCTAACTGAAAGGTGTCTGTCTGTGAGAAATTATTGTTTCCAAGAATCGACTGTTTACATAAACAAGGAAGAAACTTAATTTCGACTGTTTTCCTCTTGCATGTTTTCAGCCTAAGAAGTATGTTTGGAAAAGATTGTGGTAATATATATTACTTATTTAATGAAGAAGTTAAACGCTGAGTAAAATTTATAGGGTTAAATAAACCACATATAATTGCCTTGATCTACTTTCAGGAATTTTTCGACCGGAGGAAAACTTTCGCACAGCTCGGAGAGTGTGGTCGTTCAAACGAATAAAGCATTTCAACTTGAGGGCATGAACGAAAAATATGTTATATTTGGTTTTGCGAAAAGAGAAATGAAAATTTAAGCCTGTTATTTATGGCCGTTTATTTGATATGAATAAGCGGCTGCGGTTTATTATATAAATTTAATTAAAAATAATAATGCTACTCGCGCTATGTATAAATCACGGATGAAGTTATTTAATTTTTCTTAAAAAAAAAATTGATTTATGTATAAAGTCTTTATTTGTTTTCAAAATTAAATAAAAATAATTGAATGTTTGTTACAATTTTTAATTTGTTTAAAAACTATTTAGAACCGATTATCACAATTGCAACATGTACATATATCAACGTGCCTTTATGTTTAAAACTTCATTGATTTCAATAATATTATTTTATTAAGGATTTTGGCTTAAGATGCTAGATGGAATTTTGAAACAAAATTTAAATCATTCAAAATTTTCACAATCCTTCACAAAAGAGCCAGGTTTTGACTTTTAAAACATTTTTTTGTGGTGTTGGCAAGAGCGAAAAAGCTCACACGCTTGTATTAAAATCTATTAGTGATATTTTCATTTGATATAATATTAACGTATATTTTTTAAAAATTATAAACGTGTGACAGCAAAATATTAAAATATCTCAAAAATATCGTTAAAAATAAAATACAATTCTTAGTTCAATTACTTGAGTGGTTAACGTTGATGATTTTGATTTCGGAGTTAACAAGTTCGAATCTTAGTATGAACAATTTTATTGATAATTGATGATTGTTTTCTTATCGATAAATGAATTTGTGTTCGAAGACGTGGATGACTGGTGATGTTTGAATTCTTTACCACTCATTCAAAACTTTAACCGAATGACTAATAACTAATTTTGTCCTAGTCATATTCTTTAATCTTTTCTCTTTCCCTAATAGAGAAGTTGACTGACTTTCGTACCGAACAATTGGTGTTAGAATAGGTTTTATATTGAGAGTGAAATGGTCACAAAAAATAATACCTTTCTACAATGAATTGACGGTTAAGTGATAAATGAAATTTTAAACGTTTATTTTTTTTGTTTTTTTCATTAACTAACTTAAAATTCAAATACCACAAATTCCCACAGTTTTTTCAAAGTCAATATGATACAAAATTGTTCTTTGCTAGTAGTTCTTAACCTTATTGTGATAATGGGCGCATTTCAGACTTAGGATAGTAGTGAAGGGCGCTAACCGGACCGAAAAAAAAACAGTAATATTTGTTATATTGTTTTGCTGCATAACTACTCAATTATTATTCATCGGTAATTATTAATTATAAATGTGCTGAAATTGATATGTCTTAGATGACATTAACAGAATAAGTAGAAATAAAAAAAAAATAAAGAGTACACAAATACCTTAAAAAACAACACATCATGGTAAGTGCAATCTTTGACATTGCATTTTACAAACTAATGTTATTAATGTTGCTAGTGTAAAATGATCCATTGAATTGTTAACAATTACCTACAATTTGCTTGTTTTTTGTGAGTTGTGTTGTTTTGACATACTTTGTAAGGGTGCATGAAAACAACACCACGAGCATGTGAGCCCCCGCCAGCATAGGATTAAGAACACCTGCTCTACGGAATTTGAAATCTACGTGTTTGTAAAAAATAACTATTTTAATACATAAAAAACTAGATTTTACAATTTCAATGCTGATAGTACAGCAGTATTCATAATTTTTTTTTCCATCGATGATAATATACTCGAGATAATTTTTAGCAATAATGGATTACTTGAAATGAATAAAAAGTACTACTAGTTCATGAACGCATTTGTTGAATGGAAATCCTTTGTTCCACTCGTCATAGACACGAATAAGAGGGCTGATAATATTTTGCAGGTTAACAAAGAAATTGCAATTAACCTCTGTGAGCTTTTTGCGTTGCCATTGTTTCAAAAAGCAAATGTGAATTCAAATGTGAGTAAAGAGAGAATCAAAAGTAAACAAACCATTGTACCTAGAGAGAAATGAGATGTTATATGTTGATTTATTTTTTTGTTAATATATACAAAGAGATAAGATATGCTCGCGCTTTTTCGAACAATGCGTTAATCAAATAATGTTTCTGAAAACTTTACTCGTATTACTTTTGACTTATTTTCAGGGCTATGAAGTCGTCAAAAAAACCACGGCTCTTGTCTGCAGCATCTACAGATGGTCCGGATTTCGATTTGACTTGCTTAGAAAATGATGTAAAATTATATATGAAAATATTTCTCCTTTAAGACTTTGGGTACTATCTACTTAAATACATAATTGATAGTATTTTTATTTAAAAAAAAAAATACACGTCGAATCGGACATTAATCCCACAGCCCGAATTATTTCAATAAAACTTCATAAACACAACGAAAAAAATCGTTGTCTAATTTTTTGTAACAAAAGAATAGAAAAACATTCTGAAAATAAATTCATTTGTGACTACAGCCTATTTTACAGAAATATTTGATTTTCTCCATACGAGTAAACTTCAATTTAATTACATTAAAATTCGTTTGCTAAGGCTTTGAAACTTTCACAAAGCCTCTTTGGAGTCAGTTTCATCGAAAACTCAGAAGTCAAAGATTCTCAAACTTTAGTAATTTTGAACGTACTTAATATTCTTTCATAAATTGATGTTTTAGTTATGTATAATTAGGCATGGATTCTATAAATTCTTCCCACCCATCCAATTATAAATACAGGGCGCTATGTGAGTGATCAATTTATTTTTACATTTATTACTTTCAAAAACAAGAGAAAAACAGCTTTCGTAAAAAGACTTCTGTTGGTATACTATCAGGAGTTTATGTACTCTAAAATGGTTGTAAACATGTTTTTATGAGTTTTAGAAAAATATTTTTCTGTATCATGTAAAAATATGATTATTTTTATTAAGACAGTTAGGTTACTTTCTATTGTTTATAATATCATAAAAACAGAGTGACGTAAATTATTAAATATATTTGTTAAGGATGAAATAACCTAATATATGGTATTCTTCTATCTTTGATATTTTTGTTCAGCCAATGAATCTTCTTACTTTGTCATTCACTTCAACTGAATAAATTAGAATTTGTGGTGTATGCAAATTAACTTTATCATTTAAAAAAAAAATAGATTGATCATGAAATTTTAGCTGATTCATTGTTGACAATAAATCAAATTATTTAAGCAGTAAAAAGCGCGTAAAAACATATGAAATATTTCGAAATAATAATTTTAGTATTGATTATTAGATATGATTCTTTCTTGAAGACCAAATATGTTTTTAATAAACATGATCTTTTGTTCTGAGCTTATTTATGTCTATGATTAAACTTTTCGTTTGAAAAAAGACGATTTTTTATGAAAAATTCAACAAAAAGCGACAACTACAATAAATCAAAAATCTAGAATTTGATTTTTTTCAATGAATTTTAAAGTTTGCGTTGTTTTTTTCAAAACCTTTTAAATGTTATAATTGATTATTGACACGTTTTAATAAAACATTATACAATGAAAATAGTAGAGAATTCCAACTTTGTCGCCCTGACTAAAGCCGCCACGACATTACTGCCAAAGGCAAACCCGCGCGGCAAAGTGCCGTCAACGCCATCCAGACAAACCCGTCCAGACTAAGCCATCCGCAAAAAAATAGAATGAAAGAAGATTTTTTGGTTTTTTAAACTGCTTATTAGAAATTTTCATTCTCTGAATTTTGAGATTTATCCCGTTGCAGCTGTAAGTAGAGAAATATCCTTTAATCAATAGCTTGCTTAAAGTTGCTGATTAAACGTGAGTAATCTGATGCAACTACACACATTTATCTACGAGCACAAAATTTAATTGTAAGTTATAGTATATGTTTTTACTTTCTGAATGTTATATATTTTTTGTTTAGTTTAAGTCCCACTTTAGTAATTTGACTTCGTGGTGGGCAGCAGTCGGGACTCGGGACCCTCCATATTAATATTGAGTGAGATTGAGTCCATTTAATATTTTGAAAAGGCGCCAAATATATTGAAAATTCAAAGCAATAGAGTGTTTGGTGAAAAATATTTAGGAACCATAAGTTATTCAAATTCTAAATCACATACGGAGTAACATGCATTAAAACTTATAGCAGTTAAAATGGCAACAGTTTAATATGATATCTCAGAGATATCATCATCTACAGTCGAAAATTTGATTTGAAGTAAGTATTCGCGTGTGTTTGCTAACATTATATAGCATGAGTATTAGTTTGGTAATCACACATGGATCGATAGTTATGTGAAACTTTGCATTAGTAAGTTTATAGAGAGCGATGAATAGTAACATAAACTAAATGATCAAGATTTGTTATCAATAATTAGAAAAGTTAAAATAAAATAAGACTTTGCAAACATGTTCGTAACTTTTACCGAAAACTTTTCCGGCTTAATCAAAATATGGAGAACATTATTATTTATTCTGAAATTTTATCAAATATTTGATCACGTTATTATGTTTTCAAAAACAACATTTGTTTTTTGGTAAATTCCGCTTCTATCCATTTTAATGACTTCAAAGAAAATTCAATAACATTATGTAACAATTTTTGTTAAATTAAAATATCTGCGAATATTACAAATGCTATTGAAATTACTCGTGTTAAGCACGATTATTTTTTTTCCATTCGTTTTTCAAGCCTTTTTTAAGCGATCCCTCTTTTTTATTACTATTACTGGGAAATTAACCAAAACAAATTTTTTGTACTCGTATTCTTAAGAAAAATATTTGGTTAAACTGTTTTTGTTTTTTCAATAATGTAATTTTTTGAAGAAATAGTTTAAATTTTATGTAAATTCGATTACTTAATTAATTGTGTTGGTAATTACTCTTTCTCAGTGGTCTGGTTGATAAGAAATTTATTTGCTATAACGATTCAGGCAATCTGGGCTTAAATTCCAGCAAGGATAATATTTAGAAAAATCGTTAGTTAAAATTTAAAATATTATACATTAAAGTTTCATATGTCTCTTCTTCTCGAGTTGATATCGAGTGACTTTTATTTCAGAATATAATAGTAATTTTTATATTTTATTTAAACACATTATTATCTACGTAAATAATAAGGTATGAATATCAAAGTATTAAAAGTGGTAGCTGTCGTTGTATTGTAACCACTCTTATTGTGAGGAATAAAATCTTGTTATAGAACATTTCATTAGAAATTTTTGTATCGAAAACTATTATTAGGTCAGTCAGTTGCTCTTTTCAGAGTTGAAACTCGTATATTAACCGATTGAAAGTTAATGTATGAAAGATTTCACGAGCAGGCTACGCAATTAAAAAAGGTCAAAAGCTTTAGAACGATACATATTACTCTAAGTTAGATAACGGGTAATGATCATTACTTTTTTATTTCTTTACTATTGAACAAGTTGTGTGTTTTACACCCATCCGTTGTGTGTATGAAATCATTTATTTAATTATTTAAAATTTATATTCGAGGGTCATTTAATGAGAGATTGTGAAATCTCGTTACTCTTATCTCGAATGTTCAAATTCTCGTGAATCGAGACCACAATATTTAATTATCCTGTTTAATAAAATAAAAAATATTTTATTTGTATATCTAAATTACAACCTATCTTTTTTACGCGTTACAATGGTTCCAGAAAATGATTCTTAAACAACTCTACTTTCATATTATTTGATATATTGGCTCCAAAAATCATAATACCGCGTAAAAAAGTATTAAAAATTAATGAAAATCTAGCAATTTGCTGTTCAAATTGATGGAAAAAAAGATTTTGCTTTACATATTAAGCATTATTATCTTTAATTAGAGTAAGATCTCGTCAATATCTTCAGGCGTAATATTTTTAACGGTGTTGGTACAGAATGACATCTGGAGTGCATTTTATTTAGTAAATTTAATGCATACGCATGCAAAACGTAGATATCAAGTGGTCAAATTCGGTTAAGAATATTGGACTTACCTTAAATAGTCGACTTAAATTCATTTATCACGCCGCGATTAAAAAATGTCAAGCTAATGCTACAAAAGCAAGATTGTACTTTATGCTTAATGTGAGCAGCAAACTTACTCTCAAAAGCAAACTGCTCCTCTATACAGAAATTACTCGACCAATCATGGTTTAAGCTACTTTAACATGTGCTTACCACCAACATTTGAAGACTCTCCAGATTGTTCAAAATAAATCAGATATGTAACGAACGCTCCGTGGTACGTGCGTAACTCGCTGCTTCATAGACACTTAATAATACCTACTATCGTTTGTGAAATATCTCAAAAGTTTCACAATATGGTAGAAAAACATTATAAACCAACGATCTCTTATCTTCACAACTATGGCGAGACAATGCCTAAGAATCATTTTAGACCGAGAGGAGTTCTGCTCAACAAACTATCATAGATTTTATTTTTTGCTTTAAAATAATAATGCGTGTAAAAAAGACCCTTCGCATCATGAAAATGACTCTTTTTGGCTGACATATTTGTGTATTATATGCGTTTATGTATTTATACCGATGTGTGTGTACATGTATGGATATAGTATGTGGGGCGGTATATATAATGTTATTTGCTTAGGTTGTCCCCATGAACTGGATTCACTGAGGATTTCTCACTTTACTGCCAAAGAAATACAAACTATAAAGCATTAGAGATGAAGGAGACTTGACTTGAAGAACTTTGACGCTAATGCGCCCTAGTACTTAAAACTCCATAAATTTTAAATCCACAAAAATACATGTTTAGTTATCTGTGTTTGAATAAATGTATGGCCGAAATGTCTTATTTAACGGACTAAATACATGTATTTTAACAAGATTTAAATGAAAGCCATCATATCATATGATTTTGTACAAGGTCTGTATTTCTTATGTGAAATAAAATCATGTAGCAATGAGTAAATCGCGTAAAAAAGGAATTCATACACAGAAAAACATGGTAGCTCCTGAAGATTAGCTTCAGAATCAATTATTTAGAAGATAATAAAGCTAAGACCACTTCAAAGTTTGTTTCTTAAAAAGACACAGTGAGTTCAATGAACTGGTGGGAAAGCAGTGGATCATGATGGAAGCAATATCAGCCACTTGCATCACAGTCACGAAAAAAACACTATAATATCCTTTCTGTTCAAGGCAAAACTGATCATAGGTATTTTTTTTAATTATACAAAATAAATAAAACGAACCCTTTATTTACTTAAAGATAAAAAAAAGTCTTACCGAGATCTTTTATATCACGTAGGGTAATAAAACATTAGCTTTTACGCATGCCTCTTGCAGAGTTAAGCTGAATAGGTACCGTGTCTGATTCAAGTTGAAATGAAAGAAAATTACCACTAAGAGAAAGGTCAACAAAGGATACATTTAATCTTTAAAACAAATTGGATAAAACTCTGTGACACTTTTCTTTTCATTATATCTCAGAGTAAAGGTCAAGAGAGTCTTAGAAATATAGATCCTTATTAAAAATGAATAAGCTGGGATTAACTTGCCTCTCTGTTTGTTTACTTTTAAGCTGAAAGTTTTCGGGGATGTTTCTAAAAAAGGTCTTTCGGTTATGATAAGCTCTCATCTCTTCAATGAAATAAAGGTTTTCTTAGCAAAATCTATTATATTGGGTAAAGCAAAATTTGCAAATTTTATTCTTACTTATTGCTACGTTCATTCATCATTAAATTATATTGTTTACATATAAATATAAATGAGTGTAAAATGTAAAATTGTAAAATTATTATAATTTGGTTAAAATACACTATTAAATTTTTCGTTATTGATTTTTTATATTGCGATATTTTAAACTAAAATTTATATGCCAAAATGTAGAACAGTGTTTTGTATGTAAATAATTTAAATTATTTTAAAGATTTTTTTGTTTATTTTAAATCGTTCTGAAGTAGTAAATATATTATGTTTAATTAACAAGAAACAAATAACTAATATCTACTTGAGAACGACGAGAGAAATCTACAAGTGTCCTAAGCAAATGTTCATCGTGTGTTACTTTGCATACCTGATTTCAAGAAACGTATTAATTAATATACCCGAGGATCAGTTGACATGAAGCCTTTCCTGTAAGGGCACGTCACACGTTCACTTGGTTGTCAGAATAGTATACTGCCTGTGTTCCGCTTGCCTGTCTACCCTTTTCATATACAATTCACATAATCCTCTTATGAAATGTACGTCAAATTAATCATACCCATCATGTTTATATCGAGTCACAAATAACCAAACGTATTTACGGTCAAATAAAACGAACGGTTTTTGATCGTTTTTTTTTTGCAACAAAGATAAGAAAACCTTATTGTATTCATGCAATGTATTCTTTATTCTCTGCATCCTGCAGTATTTTAGGTTGTACACACCCCAGCCCGCCACGACTTCTCATATATTTTTCATAAATTTCACCACGCCAGCATGTCTTGTGACGATTTATTTATATTCTGTATAAATTTTCAGAGTTTGTTTTACACTTCTGGAAATTTCCAGTGGAAAGTGTAATTACAATCGAATGATACACATTCATAATAAGAGTGAATTTTTGAATATCTACGAAATAGCGTGTTAGAAAGCCGAAAATTGTTTAAATTAAAGTATATTACAAAAAACTTAGTCTATAATAGCTTTTAGTTTGCCGCATTATTTTTCGGAAAAATGCAAATTTCCTTGCCTTGGGTAAAAGTAACCTATATGTAAATAGTTCTGTGAACATCACAACGCAATGTCATTTAATGCCGCACTGCAATCTGTGTGTAATAATTGTCAAATTATTATATATGAAACGTAATTAAACTATAAAACCTTATTATTTCCGCAAGGATAATGATATTTATTTATTAGCTATTTTGACACATCATCATCGCCAGAACATGGTGTGATGCTGAAATAGGTATCAAGTTTATTTTTAATTATTCTGGAAATAAAAAGTTTATATTTGTTTACCTTATTACCGAATAGGTAACAAAAACAGTTATAACAGAATAGGTTTTCAAAAGTTTTCTGCTTACTCAATTATAAATATAAAATGATAAAAAAGATCACAAGATGTATGCGAATCCGTAAACAGTTAGTAAAGGATTGATGGTACTAGAAAGATTGCGGATCACTTAGCTATTTGGTTCGGTGAACCAATATTTCGTCTTCATAACACTTAAAGAAATTTTATGTGCCTAGTTTAAGAATAAAGGTGAGTAATAAAAATAAAGTAATATAATTGAGTTTACCGTTAATTATATTACGTGGTGGGATGTGAAAACTTCCGTTTTTATGTGTAAGTGTTGCTTTCATGGTTGATAGGAAAATAAATAAACGTTTCACCGGCTAAATGACTGAAGGTGTTTACAGGAGAAAACAAACACTACTTAAAGTTATATTGACGTTGTTTATTTCTGTGTTTAAATTAAAGAAACATTCATTTAATAATGTACTGACAGAGGATAAAGGAACAAAGCCGGTATTACAAAAAACAGGATCCTAGTGTTTCTGTTTTTTTCAATGCCGGTTATGAAAATACTAAATACCAATGTGCAGGAAACTTATAAGGAGATTAGATGAACTTTGACGCTAACGCGTCCTGGTACTTAAAGCTCCATAAATTTTATATCCAAAAAAAAAAATCGAATTCATATTCATTGAAATCCTAGTTCACCATATTATTTTTTTGATACAGGTATTAATACTTTGTAATATTATTATTTAATATAAAAGCCGGTATTCAAATATGTGTTCGGTAGTACAACCCCTAGTTCCAACCAAACGATTTTTATTACAAAATAGTTTGATAATTTGATGGTTAAACAATGTTATCCAATTCAAATCTTGAAGTGAACGATAAAGATAAGTTTTAAATTATTTTTGGTCGTTTTCTATTTAATTTCACCTGTTTCCCTGTGATGATTTTAGCTACCAAATATATTTTTTGGTTGAATTAGCATCAGTCTGTTAAAACGCAATCAAATCAAAATAATAACAAAGCAAAGTATTGAGTTTCAGAAAGAAGAAAAAGTAGCTATTTTGGCATCAGGCTATCTGCAAAACTTTGTTAAGCTGTACAATGTTATTTGGTTTATCTTCTCTTCACTCCGTAACTAATTCCCTACTCTTTAAGAAATTACAGATTCGGCAACCTTCATAGACTAATTGATATACTTAACACAATTTATAATAAACATGTAAATACTTTTATTGTGTAGCACAAATATAAGCAAACAATGTATCCTTTTATGTAATATTGTATACCTCACATTTTTATTTAAATCATAATTTTATAAAAAATCATCAGTTTACGTCATACAAATAATAAGAATCTCAGAAAATAAAAATTATTTTCACTGCGAAAATTGTATTTAAATGTTCGTTGAGAGTTAATTTTTAAAAATAGTAAGGAATCAGTTTAAAATTCTTGCGATAAGAGAAACATGTCCTGATTATTACACAAATGCTGAAGTTGTACGACATAATTCTACTTTATTTTAATAATAAAAACGTATAGTTTGCATCTTCTAATATAATGGTTTTTTTTATACAATATGAAAAAAAAATTCAGTGCATTAATATACATTAAAAAGTGATAATTAAGAGAAATTATTGTTATGTTCTTAATATTTAATAAATGCGTAAGATGATTCAGAAATATTCGATTTAGCACATTAAGAAATTGAAGCCAATATCTGAAATGATAAAAATAACTTTTTTTTGCACACTTTCTTCAATTATGTACTTTTCACAATCATCACGAGTGCAGCAATGTAATGTAGATTTTTGCAGTTTTTCTTTGTGGGGTCGTAAAACTTAAATATTTTAACTATTGTGGGTCACTTTAATCTGAGGGGGTGATTGCATCATTACACGTTACGAAAATATAATCGTTGCGTCAAAGTATCCGAGCTATTCTGCATTTAAATCAGAGAGCTTAGTTTTGATTGTTCCTTATTTAAAAAAAAACCATTGCATGAAGTACATCTTAAGCAAAGTATTATTTTGAAACTTTGGTTTTGATTAGTGTAGAGGCGACGGTTAATTTGAATACGGCAAGGGTAAAAGTATGCGGGCGATGGTATCAATAAAGTTAAGAAATAATAACAAACGACTCTTTCTGCCTATCTATATCCAGTGAGTAGATTTTTAAATTTTGTTTTAAAAACGTATGTGTGCTGTCGGAAACTACTAAATTTGAAGTTAGGCCGATAAAATTTTGGCCTGACGTTCCTTTAATGCTCAGTCGGATGGATACATATTCTTTGCTTAAATGAGCATACGCTGCACATGCCCAGGTTAAAATATTATGCAAATCTTTATTGGTTAAACTGTGCTGGTATTATCGTATAACCCATAAACCTCAGTGTTTCAACAAGTAATGGTCTCAGACACGCTACATGTACAAAATGAATCTTTAATAAAAAAATTGTACACGTAAATACTTCGTGATTTTTTTGTTTTATTTTATCAATGCTTTGTTTTAAAACAATACAACATGTATAGCTTATCTTATATTAGTCAGACTATTTTTATTATCAATATATTATCTGCAAATTTTTTGAAAGTATTTTGTAAAATAATAAGGTCAAGTATTACCCAATTTGTCTTAATAACTCGAATTTTAAGTACGCAGCTGAGTTGAAAGCAACATCCGAGAGAGAAACTAATACAATTCGCGTCATTACGTTTGGATGCCAAGAAGTGCATTAAGATATTTCTGCTGTATGAATGCATTTTTGTGTCACGGTCAGTAGAGATGATGCACCAAGACTATGATATCCGATGATAATTCAAGGTTTCGCAACATTTGAACTTTGTAAATTCTGCCAAAGAATACTCTATTCAAAGAGCTTTATTGACTGCCTAAAATAACATGTTTGATAGGAATTAAGTATTGTTTACTCTTAAATGTGATTGTAATGAGCTCATTATACTTAAGCTCGAACAAAACGATTAAAATACATTCTGTAATTCGATTCAATTTTATTGCGCTCTCTCATTTCTAAAACAGTCTTTGACTAAATCCCGGCATAATGTTTATATAAAAAATATACGTTAAAATAAGACATATTCTTTTTTTTATAAATAATAAATTCCTCAAATTATAGGTAAATAAAAATCCATTTAAGAATATCACAACAAAAAAATACACAGTGAATAAGTTATAATATAAGAATTATGGAGGTAGGTTGATTTAAAAGCATAAACTACTTTTTTTCATATTACTATGGTAATTAAAATAAAAGATTAATTTGTTGTTTTAGCACTATAAATAAAATGACACCCGTTAAGATCATGTGCTTATTTATAATATAAATGATTTAACGATTATTTTCTCTAAATTAGCATAGGTCACTGAGTGATATAAGTTTACTGTTCAACATACGCTAATAAGCGATAGCCATAACACATAACCCGAATGAATTTCGGGTCATATGGCGTAGCAGTTAGCGTTGTGGGCTTCGGTGCCAGATCTCATGGGTTCGAGTCCAAGTACGAACAGCATTTTTTCGATCGATTTCTGTTCGAAGACATGGATGTTTGTGATGGGTTATGGGTCTACAAATTTCCTCCTGCCCTTTCCAATTCGTTAGTAGCTGGGCGTAACGAGAGCGATTAGTTAACTACTAGTCCTGTACTAGTCTTATCCTTCTATCCCTACTACTCACTTTGAAAAAGAGAGATTAAGCAACTAAATAACAAACAGTTATAAAATAATGCTGGACATTGGAAGAAGACATGGATAAAAAAATGAATGTTTTTTGTAAAATAATATGTTTTGATCAATTCTAGGCAAAATGTTGTGTTTTAGTGGGCGGCTAGCAAAAATATGACTATGCATTTAACACTTGGAAATAATGTAAGCTTTTGTTTAAATATATTGTCCGGTTAGATAAAATATATTATTTCTAGAACTATTCTATTGTTTCAGCTGATATTGTGATTTTGTATATACCAAAGACATCGTGACAAATCTTGTATTATTTAAATACTGTTTTTTTTTTGTAAGATAAAATATATATGCATATCGAATAAATTTTACCACCGTGAATGCACAATGTTGTATGATATTGTATTTTTCTTCATTGAAAAAATGTTCACGTTTCTTCAAGATCTTGGTCGTAAAATGCTTGGATCAACCTTTATAGTATGTGTGAACAATCGTACTGAAAACCAACAAAAATAAATTATAACAATGAGTATTAATAACTGTATACAAATCTGAAATAAAAACGTCCCATTTCTTTCATAAATTAAGAAAAAATTCCTTCCTCATGATAACAAATAATATTTTTATAAAATATGTTACTATTCGACCCGCAGCAGATTTAAAAATTGTTATTATGTGTCCCGTCAGCCAAAAACTTCTCTTATTCTGTTGTATATATTTATTTTCATGTAATAATAAACAAACTTTAACAATGAATGTATTCGCAAAACATTACATAACAAATTGTTTAAGATAGAATTGTATCCCCAGAGACGTAATCAAACAACGTTGCCCAACTTTGTATTCCATTATTGGAACTATGGCCTAAGAAATCATTCTCGCAATATATTTAATAAGGTTTCCGTCTGAAGCAATACTAAATAAAAACTATGTTTTATTGTTTGCCAAAAGTTTTTGGTTTAGTTATACCTTATTATATTGTCATACCCACTAGTCAAGTTTTCTCTCTCGAGTTTGTGTCTAAATTTGAGTTCTCAACAAACTACACTAAAGTTTCCTTCTCGTTCAATCATTGTAATTAGGGTAACTCTCCTAAATAAACGGATATATTTTCTTCCTAAAAAACAGAAGTGTCAGTAACATTAACTTGGTGTATGCTTATCCGACTGTTTTATAGTTTTTAACCCAGCAACAAAATTAATTCGGTTTTGTATAGGATAATATACAAATCAGGTGTGTTAATATAACAGTTATCTTTTTTTTCGTTACCGACATTAATTAACTGCGACCACAGATGACTACCTACTAAATAATCTCTATTTGAATAAATGTGGCTATGAAATCTGATATGAAATCAAACGCCCGTGGTATAAAACTCAGCTCAATATACTAAAAGTTTTTATTTTAATTACAATAAAAACGACGTTGCTTTGTTATTTGGTAGAATAAAGAAATCCAAAAACTAATAACTCAATGGTTTTGTACTAATTAACTTTTTATTTAAAATAACAGACATTTAAAAAAAAATTGACATTTCATTTGAAAATGACCTTTTTATAGAAGCTTGAGCTTTTATTTAGTGCTTAAAAAATATTTAAATACCAAAAAACAGTATCGTATTTACCGGTAAGTAAAAAAAATATGTGTAGCAGATCATGTAAGATGACTTTATTATAACTTAATGTGATTATATTTACTATAAACTGTGTCTTAAATTGATTGACACGTAAATAATTTAAATTACGTCTGAAGGGGATAATGCCATTTGAATACATATACATATTATGTTCATATTGTTATTTTCGAAGTATGGAAATGTAAGATCAAATAATCGCTTATATGTTACGTCTAGTTTGGTTAATTTAAATTACGATTGTATGGTTTGGTTTACCTGACTTCGAGGAGTAAATAATATTTAATTATTAGTTTATCCATTCACTTGATGATGTATGTAATACATAAACTATGTTTATCCATTAATGATTTATATACAATAACCAAATTAAATTTAATGAAATCATTTACCAATTGAATGTTTCAACTAGATTTAAATTAATTTTTAAAAATGTTTATTTTGTTGGGTATCCTACATTTTGTGAATAGCAATATGCTCGCAAAATTAAATGAAATATATTTTTTTCATTTTCTAAGCACAGCTTTAATTTTTTACGTATTTGCACCGCAGATAAAAAATGTTCGTTCTGGTTAAATACTATTATAATTGGTCGTCAGGTCATCGGATGTTGAAATGCAATGTTTAAACATTTGCCTCAACTTTTTGAATATGAAATTTGACGTTTCTCTCTGATAGCGCTGTTTATATATTTTTTCGGTTTATCCGCTTTATATTTATCTTTTCTATCTGTATTTTTGTATATATGTATAATATTATTCCCTTACCTTGAAAATTCACGCTTTATTTTATCTGTTTGCGTTAGTTGTAGTTTATTTTATCAAATATTTTGCTTACTGATAGCAAAATTATTAACTTTATCAAAATAATGAAGATGATCAAAATAAGTTTCCGAATATGACAATCTTTTTCTCCATTTTTCGAATTATTTGCTGTTCTAAGTAACATGTTCAAAAAAAAACTTTACCCTTCTAGATAGATCATCTACCTTAAATAAATGCTTGTTTTAGCTTTTTTAAATATATATCTTAATATCATATAGATGTTTTTACCATATGTTATTCTGATATTATGTTGGAAAATTTATCAATATTTATCAATTTGTTTCGTTATTATTAAAGAAGAAAATTATACACAAATAATGAAAAATATTTACCCAAACTGGTTAGTTATAATAAACTTTAAAACAGCTACAGTATGACCGCACCTTTTTTTAATTCATAATAAAATTATTTATTTTAAATTTTCCAATTCACCAGAAATAGCCGATGGATTTTTTTTGTTAATTTGCCGGTGATGCGAGTTCTAGTCGGAACTGGTCGAACTATATAGAAATCGAATAAGAATACAAATGTTATTTTTATTGATAATAAGTTAATTAAAATACATTTGTTATGCATCGTTTTAACCCTTTTTAGGGCTTATTAATAATTTTGGAATTTGAATTTCAGCTGTTGTATTTTGAAATACTTACATAAAACATATGTATTTGATAAAAAAATATTATTTTGGAATTTGAATTTCAAATTTTAAATTTTGAAATACTTGCCCAAAAATTTTTTTGATAAAATAACAAAAATCATTTGGAACAATACATTAACCAAAGAACGTGCTCGACAGTGTATCGATCTACTAAAGTTGACGTTTCTATGAGCGGCATTGAAAATATAAACCTTAAAGCGACTGGTTAATATATTAACCTTTACCCTATAAAGGGTAAAAAAGTTAACAAATTTGTACAGTAAATTTTTTAAAGTGTGATTAGAATTAGTCGCATTGACTTATACAAAACAAACCTTTCATGCGTGTCGTGAATGAATAAATAAAATCGTGAAAACATTGCATTTGGTTTCATATAGATTTTTTATACTGACATTTATATTATTTATTATTGAAACTACAAAAATTGATCTCATAAACTAACTTATGCAAAATTATCAAGGCTTTTATATTTGTTCATGTTCTCGCACCGCTAATACTCTCGCGTTAACTTCAATTAGCATCTTAGGCGAAGTTAATCTCTTGAGGAATGAATATGTATACCTGTCCCTATTAATTAACACATAAAATCAGTAAATTAAATATCTACACGACAAGCTTGTATAAAGTCAAAGTAAATTTTCAAATATATTAACCGAGTTCAATTTAAGGGTAGTAAATTTTATATTCAATCGTGGAGATGATGTTCACACTTTATCATTAAAATTATAGAGAGCGTATCATGCAGATAACGTTTTAAAATTCTATGCGGTACGTGAATCATCCTGATTTAGACATAAGTTTGGAATTACCGGTAATGGCTTGGTGAATACTGTTGTTAAAAATTCAAATATCGTTAATAAAATTAAACGATGTTTTAATTAAAAAATTCTTGACTTGATCACCATTTGAAATATTCGAGAAGCTTTAATATTATCGAAAATGCTTCAATTGATCAAAGTAATTTATCTATATTTAAATATCAATTAAAAATAGCAAACTAGGCAAATAGAAATAACGAAAAATCCATCCTTGAAGAAATAGCAAACACCATACATTATTCAACTCGATTAAATCTGCTTTCATATCAAATAAAACGATAAAAACAAACTTTTTATTCACTAGCAAGAATAAATAACTTAAAGCTTTGTAGAAACTACTACCAAAATTGTCATAAAATACTATTTCTTGAGAAAATATTCATTTACGGAGGCTGCATACTTAGCTCCAGAGTGTCTATGGCTTATATTATAAGATGTGGGCTTAAGCTTTTCGATTTTGCGTAAATATCACACGGCTTAATCTCATTGAGCCTTTGCCATCCTTAATAGAAATTCAGAACATCGAGCCATTAAATTATTATGAACATAGATTGGAAATTTCCACTCTGTGAGTAGACATTCAAAGACTTTTAAGTAAGTTATTGCATTAGCCCATATTATAATACGCACCCGATCGTTATACTTTATCACACTATGCCAAAATGTTGCGTTTAAAATGAATAACATGGTCCGTAAATAAAGCTGATAAATGATAACGGTTTGTTATTCAGTCGTTCAGCTTCTTGTTTTCAAAAAGAATCAAGTGAATTAATATGTGTCAAGAAAAATACTACTAGTTAGCGAATCCTTCTGACAAGCCCTATTTGAACGATCCGATCAGTTTTTGAGAATTCTGTAAATCAGTTATATTAACTTTTTCTTGCAAAAGTGAAATCCTTAATTGGTGGGTTATTGGATTTTTAATAATATTAAATAAAAGTAGCACAATCATCAATGAAAACAAGCCAGATTACAAGAGACTTGCAAAGTCTAGTTACCATTTATGGTTGAGTTAAAAAATCAAATTAATCGTGAAGCAAGACTGGGAAATTATTCTCTTGAAACCACAATTTGAGTTCGCACCACAATATCCAAGGTGTGGGCTACATTTGAATTGACCCAAGAAAGAAAACAACCACTCGTTCAAGTGGTCATGGTTTTTTTTGTTTTATTCAATTATTTTTCTAAATTAACAAAATAAATCATGCAAAGAGGCGGTTCTTTAAAAAAAAAAATCTGAATCGTTATCTTTTTCCGTTTCGAAATAAAGTGTTTGACATATCACGTTTAGCAAACAATGGTTCGCTTATCAAACTTTTTTAAGGGTAGTAATGAAAAAGGTATAAAATAAGCCAGCTCAGCTATCAGACAGACGATTTCTTTGTTCTTCACAAAATTAATCGGATATATCGATGTTTAAAAGAAAAACTATTGTATATTCAATTTTACACTGAAATTGTACCTACAGCAAATACTGAAATATAATATACGAAATACATACTGTTCCAAAGATTTTGTAAATATTAAAATATTCTAGGTATTGTAAATTCTCAATGCAATATTTTTATGATAACAGATATTTTATTTCCTTAACAATAAACCCTACTATAGGGTTCCCCAAAGAAGAGAAATGTTCTAAAGTGTAGGCGGCAGTACCAGTACAGCGGTCTTCCCTATAGTGCCAATTTTATAGATCAAATTAGAATTTTTATCAAAATATTATAATTAGATATTTTATACACGTACATTGAAAACAAATTTGTCGGTAGCTGTTTGTTCCTTGACTTCGCGATGTGGATAAGTTTTCAATTGATTAATTAATTAATTAATCAATTTTAGAATAGAAATGATTCTATACAGCCATTATGATGTTTAAATAACTAGTGAGACTCGTATTTTTTTTCTAAAGATTTTTTTTCATAAAGGTGATATTAGGTATGTTTAATTAGGTCTGCAAGATTAAGTTCCTTAAGTTGACATGGTATGACATATAAATATCTAAGAAGCTTGGAAACCATCACGTATATTTTGAGCTACAACTTTACTCTATTATTAAAATACTAAGTAAACGTAAATGTTTCAATTAAATACCAAAGCAAAAGAACAACATTATCATAATCCATAATTTTACAAAGATCACATCAGTGTAAGCTTAATAGTTATTATCCAGTCTGTTTAAAGTTCAACAAATATCAAACGATTTTTTTATCAAAGGAACAAATAAGTAACAATATTTATATGGATTGCTATAAAATGTATTTAAAATTAGTGACGTCTTTCTTCTTTATCCAGCCTAAATAATTATTACTAGCCAAGGAATAAATGCTATAAACTATCTTTAAAATAAGTGACTTCTTTCTTCTTCTTTTTTTCCAAATTAAATAATTATTGTAACTTATTGCAGAAATTATAATTAATATGAAATTAAAATTAAAAACTTTTATTTATTTCACTGTCTTCGAGAAACAAAGTAATCATAATATTATGTTGTCCACTGAGAAAGAACAAACTTTTAAAATATTTTGTGCGGATTGTTTTAAGATAACAATTTAAACGTAACATGTTGAAAAATAAACATACAAGAGGGGTAATATAGCAATTTAAATCATGTTAAAAGTTACCGATTTTAATATAATATTCGTAATCCTCAGACAGCTGATAGAAGTTATCCATAGAGGCAGGCTGCGTGGAGGAATAAATGAGATGGGGGAGCGCTTTAATTAAAACACGAAGAGAGATAATGCTGTCGCTTAAATTTTAGTATTCTGTCCCACCTGTTATAATCTCGTTTAGTTTCAGCTATAAATAATAATCCACTAGCTTCTTCTTGTATTTCAATAGGAAATCTACCAAGTAAGACATTTAAACTAGATTTCTTAACCGTATATGGAACAAAACTTCAATCGATGTACACGGTAAATTGGTTTCTCTATCGGTAAAAATGTATTTGGTAAAAAACAACGCAAATCAAGACCATCGTTCGTTCTTTCTAATAAATAGTATATTGGCTAACATTCTGTTTTTTAATAAATTTGCTGTTACGTATGAAATTTTATGACCTAAAGTGTATAACAATTTTTCTTATCTTTGTAATAAATCATTTTTATTTGATGAAAATCATAAATGCTTGGGTAACTGATTTATGCAGTCTTATTGACTCCTTTTTTTATTTATTTCAATTGTTCTATCTTAAATGAAATCCATTAAAATGGCAACTTGAATCATTATTATTTCTTTGAATTCATGTATAAGCAAAATTAATAAAATAGTATATATAAGTAATAAACATTTTATCAAAGCGGTATATATCGCCTCAACTGTGAAAACTATCCTGTTTCTTATTTACGGCAGGCTGGTTGAAACATAAAAGTAATATTTTTTCAAATTTTGTGAATTAACTAAAAAAATATCATGATTTTAGTAAAAAAAAATGAAAAACTTTATCTAGTAAATAAAAAGGATTGAGAATAAAAAGCTTAAAGTTTTTGGAAATTGATAAATTCACTAACCGAATTAAAATATTAATAAATGACATTTTCAAATAGGACAAGGGGCACACCACTGTTGAACTTATTTCATTTGGGATTAACCCGTCCTCATATAAGTAATTAGTACTATGTGTGATTGTCTCTTACTCCTACCCTGTCTTTAGTTGAATGAAAAAAACCACAATGAGAAAGAAGTATCAGTTTGTTTTAAAATAAACTTACGACAGTTTGTCTGAAGATGTGCCTAAAATAGGCGATGCACGTGTCAGAACTTGTAACAACCTGTGGAATAAAAAAGTTAAAAAACATATTTTATATTAAACGAAAGTATTCAAAACGATGCTACAATAAAATATTTTCGACACTACTTGTTCAAGAGAAATCATAATTGTGTAGATACATCAAATACCATATTATTCAATAAAGTATTTCTTATTTTATATGCTATTATATTAATCTTGCACTTCATGCTTAAATTATCCCAATTCGTATCACATCACAAAAATGTTACTTCAACCTCAGACCTCGGACCGCAGCAACTATTCGCATTCAACATTAACAACGAGAGCGCTGCATTCGAAAGGTTACCACATTATCGTTTCAATTAACCTTCCAGCATCGGTGAATTTTTTTTTTATCTGTCATTACTGGTCATACAATCAAAAAATATTCGAATTCAATGCCCACGTAATAATTTAAAAACATATATCAACAAAAAAACTTTTAGTTTTTTTGTATTAGAAGCTTTGTTTCTTTTATTTAGTTGACCTTGGATCAGCCAAAGTTTGAGCTCTAGCGGTTTTAATAAACTCAAAATAAGGAATTCCAAATATTATATTCAACCTGTTTTTATTTATTTTTCTTTCTAGTCTAGCGATAAATTATTTTGAATTTATACTAATGTATCTAAAAAACAGCACTAATCTTACTAGTCCTAGTCCACAAACAACGCAAGTCCTACGTGTCATCGATGTTAAAAATAAAATCACTAAACCACATAAAGTAACAAGATTTATGCCAAATTACTGACTAATGTTTTACGATTTTTTTCGATGTTTTCAAAACATTCAATTACTGGCAATTGTATTGCTTTTACACTGTTTGATAATAATCTATACGGAAAAGGAATGACATATGAAACTATTTCAATGATTTTTTAAATCTATGTCTACTCCCAATGTATAGCAAATGATTTTCTAATGAAGGTAATTTAACATAAGTTTTTCCTATAAGAACTTTTTGTTACGCAGTTGTTTAACCTCTCTTTTAAAAAAAAAAAAAGCAGGAGAAGAAAGACAAGGCTGGTGTCGTGGTTAACTAATCCGTCGCACTACGCCTAACTATTTTAAGATTTGAAGATGGGAGAGATTTTTGAGAGATCAAAAACACCAATGCCTTCGAATAAAAATCAATAAAGTCCGTGAGATCCGTCATGGAAGCCAACGACGTAGTTTACTGCACCACGGATCCGACAATAATTTTAATTTACCAACACTTAGTTGTTGACATTTTAACTGAATTAGATTATTTAAATTTGTAAACTGTAGATTTTTGTTGTTTCGGAAAAAAATAAAATAAACCGCTAAGATCTAGCATCAACCCATGCAGTATGGAAGGTACAATATTGTGATTCATATATTGATACTTTTGATCGATTCATGAATTTGAATCTGTGTAATGATAATTATTGTGATGTTTTGATCGATTTTTACCCACACTTCTCAGTCATCAAAATGGAATTTACAGGTGTAAATAGTTTATTTCTGTTTTTCAATCAAACACCTATGAGTAAATTCTCTATTTTGTATTATATTTACTCAAAATTGTAAAACACGAAGTTATATAAGGCGATGATTTGTGTTGAAGACTAACTGGTATTTGTTATTTATTTATATCTACAGTTGTAATGTTTACTGAAAATAGAACAGTTTCATTCATACAAAGTCCTACCGCAATAGGTTTTTGTTCTTAGTCCATTGGGATTACTAAATATAAGCAATTTATCTACGTTAAAGCGCCGCTGACTTAAACTTAACAAGCGGTAAAACGTAGCGAGTAAACTTACACGAGCCTTTTGTTTTGTAATGCCTTAAATCTTAAATGTTAGTTTTAGTGATTAAGTATGCTTTAGGGTGAAATAATTACAGAATCTGTAATCTAGATTCTACTGCCGTGTTTTACGGTTTTATGTGAAATATTGTATGAGTAAAATATCATCGAACACTTTGCTTTTCAATAATTAAATATAATTTTCAACTTTCAGTAAATTTACTGAAAAGTACCTGGATAATTTTTGTTTCAAATGAAATTTAAATCTATTGAATATTGCAATATGCTGAAAAAATATGTTTTACTATCGAATAATATATTGATGTTAATGTTATTATAAAATGAAATTTGATAACTTTGTGACTCTACTTGTTGCGTTTATTAACTATTTAATATTAATTGAGAAACGTGTTTCACCTATTGAAGAAGTATCATCAGACAAAATGAATTTTATCAAATAAATTTCATATTACAAATGTACTTTCACAAAGTTACCGTCGAAAAAATGTTAATGTTGTTGATACCTAATATGTATCTTTCAACTGCTGAAATGATTTTTTTGTATGTATTCTTCAAATGGAGAAATTCAGGAGATGTTCGATAACAGTTATACATTTTCTTGTGCAGAAAGAAATAATTTACAAAAACAAATTCATGACTTAGACATGAAAAATTATGCAACATAATTATAAGGGAATGATTATATTTTCAATAATTCTTTTCTGACAAAAATTGTCACACATGTCATACAATAAATCTGTGTAAGAGTAATGGAAAATATTCAAGCTATATGTGTATGTTATACGAAAGTGTGACAGTCCAGCTCCACTAGATGTCAGGCTAAGTAATTGGGTTTTTATATTATCCTGTAAGTGCTATCTGTAATGCATTAATTTACCGTCGTGAAAAATTGTATTGACGCAACATATTGGCAAACTTTGAATTATTAATTATATTAATAATTTATCGCAAAAGCCAACAAAACTTGCGTTTATCTAAGCTACACAAGCAGTGGTTAGATAGCTCAACTATGGTATCTAATCCTGGGATCCCGTCCAATTCTGTGATCCCTAAATTCCGGGATTGAAAAATTAAACAAGAAAGAGCTAAAAAAGAAAAAAAAGGTTCCACGCTGTTCATTTGAGCAAGTCCGTAAATTATTGGGATTTTGGATTCAATTTTTTTGGCTAGCTAAAAAAACTCCACGCTACTAATTTTGGTAATTCCGCAAATTTTTGGGTTTTTGAAATTGAGATGAAATTGTTAGAAAAATCCCATGATTTCAAAATCGCTAACCAAAAATTTACTCAATTAGATTTTTATTATTATCATTAGATGAGTATTAAAAATATAGCACTTTTGTACACCATAATTTCACATCAGTTATTTGAATTAGAAAAGATTTTTCTCATCATGTGAAGTTATCAACTGATCATGAAACCAGTCATGACCTTAATGAATAATGTAGAATTAGTGTAAAAGTTTTTTTGTTTAATATGATATCATTCAAATAAGAAATAATAATGAACACATTAAAATTGGTTAAATAGGTAGTTTAACACTTACCTAAATAGGATTTAATAGCTTAATATAAATACAAAGTTATAAACACTATCAATATAAGAATAACAACCAAAATATTTCAAAATGAGAAAATGTGCTTATGGCGTAAAATATCGAATACTCTTAAATCACGTGTCTAGAAATATGTTCTTAAATAGGTACATGATGTTTAAGATAAATGTTGTAATATTATCATTACTAAAAGAAAATTCAAGGTTAAAGTGAACACAAAAAGTTTTTTTACCTCGCAATAAAAAAAAACTTTCACCGATGTACGTTTTTGTGCTTTTGTATCTTTCTGGCGTTAGAATATAATACAATATGCATTGTCTAAACGGTGCAACCAATATGTTGCAAGAATCACTTATACACTGTACAATTAAAACACTTTTAAGATATCCACTGTCAATATTTGGTAAAAATGCATTTTTATAAAAAAAATAAACACTCTTTTGTTCTGTTTTCACATTTTTTAAATTAATTCTGATATTAGTGTTTAAAGTGTTTTTGGTGTGTGTATTTTTGTATAATTAAACATATTAAATATATAATCTATATTTATCTTACATTTTATTGACTATTAACTTTTTATTAAATTAGCTTTTCTTTTTTAGCTTTATATATTTTGGCCGTTTGACATAGAGAAAGCATGAAAATATTATTGTGCTACGGTGTATATTTATTATTCATCCTAGAAATAATTGAATCGAATTGAATAATAATCGAAACATCATACAATTTCCAGCAATCTAAATAGTTCAAAAAAAAAATTTTTTTGTAGAAAACAATGAATACAATACAAAAGTAGAATTATTTATTAATATATTCATGACATACACGGATATATACTGTCATCGTGCGTTAGAATGCAAAAGCTTGTGACTGTAGCTAAATTTCAAATATATTGTTAGTATACACAAAAATCTATTGACAATATTTACCAATGATAATTTTTAAAAATAACTCTAAGTAATAAGGTTAAGTAATTGGGTTTTTATATTATGTCTCAAGAACTGTTTGATACCTAATATTGTTAAACTGTTTTCTGACAGTTTTCAGAGAGTTATGATTATTTTGAGGTACTGCAAATTAGCTCTTTTAATTTCACTTTATAATCGACTAAATTCTACACGTATTTTCTTCAGCTGGTTGATTCACCTCTATCGAGTATGCAGTTTATGGCTGTCACGGACACTTCATTTTTCAAAGCCGTCTGGTCAATCATTAATAATAAATGCCAAAACGTGGCATTTTTGCTGAGGATAGTTTTTCTTTATAAATTAGAGTATTGAAGCACAAGTTTCATAAATATTAGTGATATTGAAAATCATTTTTATGCTTTTATTATAATGTCAACTTATTATTTTAAAAATCTATAGAGGTAAATTACTGTTTTCTTATACAGCTGTTTGAATTTTGAATTTTTAGTTCTTTGATAATATTAATAACATCATAATCATTGATAAATACTAAATACGTTGCAAAATTCATATCTCGACTTTTTTGAAAAAACATGGTGCTTAAGTTAGTTACAAAAAATATTTCGAACCGAGAAAAGATCTCTTTTTAAATAAATATTGAAGTCGCATTAATATACCGGACACGTATAAAGTGGGTTCGCAAACGAAGTTTTATTTCCCGAAAACAAATACTGAAATAAAAACAAAAGTCTTTGGGTTGCGCCGAGAATATAATACATTGTAATTAACGTAACTAATTATTATGATATTTATTATACGCCATGTTTATTAGCACAATGATATAACAATCCAGTGCGTAAAACATTACATTTATTTTAAATAGAGAAAATTAGCACGATTTAAAAACTCGTTGTTATGTATGCTTAAGAATAAGAATGAAATTTTATGCTATTTCTCCAAAGAAAAATTAAATACGAACCAGATTAGTAGTAATAAAATTTTGAGAAATGACCTCTCATGAGAAAGAAAAACAAATGTTAAAGTCTTCCAAAAAATAAAAAATAAAGTTTTCCTGCAGCGCTTCTTTTTTTGGTTGTCATATCAATGTCTTACTTGCACAAAAAAATATTTGAAATAAAGTGACATGTACAAAATTTTATTGACTGAACCTCTCTCACTTTCTCAAAACAAATTTATGACCTGGGAAGTAGTAACCAAAATATAATAAAATCAAATTTTGAGTGGAATCTTTTTAAGAATATACTTATGTTACAAAAAGAAATATGCTTCATTCATACTATCGATATTTGCTCTTCAGACAAGAAACGAGTCAGAACTGGCAGTATTTACAATAGTTTTATGTTTGAAACGGCAATATTATTTGTAAGAGATTGTGTACTGATAACTTTGTCACTCTGTGGTATAGAATGTTTGAGTTTCGTTCGTACTTGGTAAAGATGATTTTTTTTTCAAAAACACAAGTGTTGCATGCACTTTACTTAATTACAATTAAAATCATTTTCAACTCTACGTCAAAATTGAATGACAAGAAGTGTTTTCCATATGTATTGGATTCGGTTGGTTGTAAAATTTCGCGAGTCACGTCCACCATCATCAGTTAGTTGCTGGTTTTTGATTGTTGTCCCCACGAAGGGAAGAAAATTATTTTTCTCATCTCACATCAAAATGACTTAAATTACCCCAAACCAGTTATTAACCATAAAATTTTACTACATTTGAGATTTAAGGGAAAATGAGCTTAATTCGACAACTCCAACAAAGAAGAAATACATGATGGTGATGATTAACACTACTCCTTTCCCATTTATATCATAAACTGAACACGGATCGTGTACATAGCAATTTTCTCGTTTTCATATCTTCGACTGTAAACTAGACATGAATGAGAAAATCTTAAATTAAACTATTTCTTCCGCCAGCAAAAAACTACGGAAACTAAAAGCTTGTTTTATAAAGCCTATTTTAAAAAGATGCTAAATTGTTTGTTTCTCCAGAAGCAATAAACTTCAATGAAAAAACTAACTTTTTGGACATTGTACGGCAGTATTAATATTTAAATTATGTAAATGAAAACCACAATTTTGAAAAGACACATTATCTCACATCGGCTTTATTAACAATTTTTCCTTGCACATGGTGTATCATATAAACTCACTAGGTTACTGGTCAACAAAATATATAAAAAGGGATATAGCACAGGTGTCTCAAATAGGGTCTAAGCCTATTGTACTTCCCATTTGATTTTTAAGCTTTCAGCCGTCAACCCACATAAGGTAAGATATTGTGAGAGAAACAAAGTGACACCACCTTAATTATTCATTAGAAATCGAAAGTTTTAGGCCACCATTCTTACCCCGAGAAACCTTTTTGCGATTAACTTAAAATACTCGTAAAGATCTCACATAATAAATAATGCAAAGTTATTATGTCACTAAAATGCTATTTCACGTAATATATTCCTTAATAATCATAACTTAATAAACCATCAATTTAAAAAGAAAGCAATTTTAAGGGTAAGTAAAATAAAATGATTTCTAGCGACACCTATAATTAAGAAGAACAATTGTTTAGCAATTCTTCATTTGACAGACTATTCTTCCTATTTTTATTTCAAGATATGATTAGCTATGAATGACACTTACACATTTTTATTGATTTCATCCTGTTAACGTTGATATGTTATTCTGTAAGTATTTTGATCGGAATGAATAAATTTAACGAAAACAAAAGTGGTCATTGTTGAAGCACGCCACTGTCTCCCAGTTCATTATAATGGTTTAAATTGTTAGTGAACTACTATAATTAGAAAAGCCTATATCAAAATGGATATTTTTTAAATTGTATTCGAATAGATTGTATTTCATGTCACCGTAAACCTTTTATACAAGGAAACATTAATTTTATTAATTCATCGTTTCACTGCAGTTTTCTTATAATATATCTATTTGAAATTTATTGTTTCTATGCATACTTTCTATCGTTTTACATGATATAAAAATGATTTAATAGTAAGTTAATAAATAACCTACCATATTCGATAGGTTCGGTGGTAACTTAGTGGAAGTTCATTTTTTAAATACAATAAAATTTGATAATTTTGCTATTCCATTTGTGTTACAGTTGACACATGTTTCGTTTCTTTGAAAAGCATCATCAGACCATCACAACGTCAACGAGCAAATTAGAAATAATACGTCACGATGGCGTGATGATGCTTCTTAAAGAAGCGAAACACGCGTCACGTTCTATAACACAACTAGTGGAATAACAAAGTTATCAAATATAATTTTAGAGTAGTTTACCAATTTAAGTTTTGTAATGTTTGTTACACACCGCCTGTGTGGTCGAGTTGTCAACGTCGTTGACTACAGCTACGGAGGTCACGGAATTGAATCCCAGTACGGGCAGTTTTGTTAATTGATTTTTCAATCGATTTATGAATTTCTGTTCGAAGGCATGGATGTATGTAACGTCTTGAATCCCCCCTCCCACCCATCCTATCCTATGAACGGGGCGTACCAAGAGCGATTAGCTAACCACTAGTCTTGTCTTAGCCCTTTCCTTCTATTTCTACTCTCTTTGGAAAAAGAGAGGTTGGGCAACTGAGTAGCAAGCAGTTATCGTAGAAACACTTCTGTTGAGATAAACTCCATTAGGAGTCCATATGCTCCACATTTGTAGCGGACATGGTAAAAAAAAGAAAATATGTTATAAGGATAAGATAAACGATTTGCACGTTTTCTTCATGTTTTATAATCAAGACCGCTTTTTCCCAGTTTAAAAAGACATTTTCAACATTTGCAAATTAAGAAACACACAACTATTTATTATTACAAATTTCAAAAGCATTAAATAAGTAGATTAGGAAATTCTTAATCTATCACAATTGCTAAACTTTACGTGTCAGTCTACCAAGCTGTGGGTCCCAGGTCCCAGGTTGGTTGACAAAAAGTCTCTAGAAAATGGCTTACAACCGTTTTTCTTAAAAATACTTTGTAACGAAACCTATTCACGAGACATCAAAATCCTCATTGAGTCGTGCCAAAAAAGTAATACTAATATTTCTTTGTTCAATAATATCATTTTTCAAAGTTAACGATAAAGAGTAATTAGATAAATGAAGAGTTAATCCAATATATCTGGAAGCTTTGAAGCACCTACGTAATCAATATCGTAAGAATTTGTAATAGTTTTTAAAATCATTCTGGTATCCATTTACACGGCGCCTGCGAGTTGTAGTACTTTATGTTGCTGATTGACAATGTTGCCAACGTAAATTTTCAACAAGTCCAACACGCTTCGTATTTATGCATTCGATATTATCAAATTTTGAAAGCACAAAGCAAAGTTCCAATCTACTGCATTCCGCTTTTTCACAGATGAGGATTTACTGCATAAATTTAAGATTTATTTTTAAAATAAAATCGTTTTTAGACTTTTTAGTCTCATTAGAAAATTAGCACTAATACCAAATTTTCGAAGCAAGTCGCATTCTGTATCTATTCCAAGATATTAAGAGCATCTTAAAATAATATAAAAATATGAAATACATATATTTTCACATTTTATAAAAAAAATAAAAAAAATATTATACCAGCGTTCTTGAAAGAATATTTTTTCAGTTGAAAAGTTAAAGTTCAAATCAAAAGACAAATAAAGCCGTTCATAATATAAATATATCGACACAATGACAGTGATATAAGAATTTTGAATTAATAATTATATTTATTATGCTGCACATTATAGTGTATGCAACCAAGTCTTGAGGAATTTCTTCTCGAAACTCCCTGGCAAAACTTTGAACACGACTAACGTTGTTACGCTACAAAATGTATCATATAAGAAGAGTGTGAAGTCGTAGTGGCTGGTGGCAGGTATAACGTTGAGTACCTAAGAAAGTTTACAAAAATGATAATAAATATATGAGTTGAGATTGAAAATGAAGTATTTTAATTGATAAAAATTGATTTAAGGTTTTTCAATATTTATTTTAAATCGTTTCAACCTAGAAAAAATATTCAACCGTTCGAGTTAATGTATTAAAAAAAACCAAATAAAATATGAATATTCAATAAACTCATTTAAAAAATCTATCTCAAGATGAGAATAAAAGCGACAACGCTGTGCTAGTATAAAGCTTAAAATGTATGAGAAATAAAGCTTAAAAAATATGCTAATACATTTTGGGTTCTAGGCTTTCTGGCTGATTAAAGCCTTCAAAAGATTTTTCCGGTGCCCCTGTATTGGATTCAGTGAAGTTTATATGTTTCAATTTACTCCGTTCGAAAATTCTAGGAAAACCTTTCTGGAATATTGCTAAAGCGGTGAAACTTCTTATATGGATATTATATTTTCACACCCTTATCTTATAATTTTACTAGTGATTTCAATTGGCTTCGCTTGGTATTTGTGATATGTATAAATATAATACAATTCCATTTTTAATCGTATCTTGAAATAAATGATAGTCAGAAGGAACAAGGTATGAAAAGAACGCTGAGTGCTTAATTACGTCTCATATTAGTTATTTGATTTGTGTTGGGTCAACATGCCACATGTGATCACGCGTTTTTTCTAAAAATTGATAAAAAATCGGATATAGTACCGCAAAATTATCCCCATATCCTAGATGAAAATGCTTCACCGCTATGGACGGGTAGACTCCAATCTTTGACACGATATCTATGGTGTTTTGGTGTAGAGCAGAGTCAATTAGGGCCTTTCAATCGTTGTCATCTGTCTTCAATAGTCGCCTGGGCCGTGGTTTATTAGCCAATGAAAAACCCCTGTATAAAAACTGTAAAATATCTCTAAATTTAGTTCCATCTTTTGAGTACACATCAAAAATTTTTTGATTGTCTCTATCGCAATGTTGAATGAATTAAACCATAACACAATAACACTTTATCGGCAGACATTTAAAAACTGTATAAGAGCTCGTTATTACTTGCTGTTGATGAAAAAACTAAGCAGAAAGTAGGGAGGAAGCATCCTTATAATAATAATACTGATTGTAAGTAGATACTTTTCGTCAGTTTAAAGAAAAAAATAAAGGTAATGTCCTAGTAAAACGTCAAACGCTTAATGCGGCTAATAAAATAGTTCGCAGTCGTTTGTCGTTCTATAAAAAATATTTTATTTGAAAAGAATGAATTATAAACATCAAACATAAAAAGCAAACATTCATTTGTTCAACTATTAAATATATTTGAAAAATGAATACTTAAAATCAACCAAATAGAAGAATCAGACCTCAGTCAATCAAAAGTCAATTACTCACAAAGTTCTTTCTTTTAAATACAAGATTACTTCTTACACACATAACCCATTTGACGTTTTACCCTTCCATTAAGTAATATATGTAAATCAAATAATAAAACGCAATGATGGAGTCAAATTTAAAAAAAAACACATTTTACTATTATTAATTATTGTTCAATGTGTACAAACAATATTTTAAAATTCTAGAGTTGCAAAGACTGTCTATACGCTGAAAGTCTTCTTTAAAGATTTAACTTGACGCAAGTAAACGGATAATTAAAGATTTACCTCAAATAAAAGCAATCTGGGAAATGTTGACATTTATTTATATATGCTCATGTTTTTAGTGATAATTTTATTTGTAGCTTGGTTATTTTATCTTTCACGTTCGTCAATTTAAAATAGATCCAGCCACACGTTGTCAATTAAAAGGAAACCTAAAAACAATAAATTACGGTAAAAAAGAGAATGATTAATTGAGAAAAAAAGATGAAATTTGAAATAAAGCAAACAACAAATTGTATATATTATTTTTTTTAAATTAAAAATGTTTTTTTTCGCTGGAAGATATTATAAAAATCTTGTACTTGTTATTGTGAGCCTATTGAAAACTAAAATTTTAGACGTTTCATTTAAATTAAAAACATATACTTATATTTTTGATATATTTTATATCTAACAAACCAAAATTCTATTATGCATAAGGGAAAATCTGTTTAGATGTGAATTGTTAAGTTTATAGTAATGGAACCATTATTTTCTTATTTTTTTAACGGAAGTCCGTGAAACATTGAAAAATAAGATATTGTTACTTTTTTCTCTGTAAAAGTAGAAAGAAAAATCTTCATATAATATTTATCAAATATGTATTTATTAAAAATGCTAAAAAAATATATTTACTAAAAAGATAACTTGACATTTTCGTATCATTATACCCATACAAACATTGCCTTAACTTTCTTTCAGAATAAACGATGTCAGCCTTTGAAAACAAATAGCAAAACAAAGTTGAATGTTCTTCAATGAGAGGCTTTCAAAGTTCCACGCTAACATTTCAGGAAAAGTTTTTGTACGGAAAAAGAATTGAAATCAGGGTTTTTACGTGACAGACATGCGAGATGTATGGTGTATCGAATATTTGAACATATTTATTATTTTCTCATGCGAGTATGAATATAATATAATTCGATTTCGTTAAAGGTTCTGAACCCTTTAGAAGTGGTATGTGGAACCAATAGATATATGATAAAGCAAGCATTTAAAGCATGTGTCACGTTTGATTATTCGTTTGTTGCTTAGTATTTTTTATTTTCCCTTAAGTGAAAAAACTATTTAAAATGCGAAAAGAGGGTTGAAAATTTATTTTTAATTATTAATTAAAAAGAAATAAACTTATTTAAATTGAAATTCTTATGAAATTTTCTGTTGAATTTTTATAGCCCTATTAAAAACTGTATATGTGAAAAAACAATTGAAAAATCTTTTTTTTTTAAATATAAAACAAGTATTATATTCAAACATTTCCAGCAGAAAATCAGACGAGGCCAGATACAGCACCAAACACAGTAGTGCGTTGGCTAACTTGGAATCTTCTTGGAAATGCTGAGATATCGATTTAATTATATTTTACTAAAAAAAAATTGTTAGTACTGAAAATAAAATGCATATTTTAGTAATAAACCTTACTCTAAAAGGGTTGATAATCGTTTACTGTTAATCGTTGATTATGAAATTAAAAAAAAACGTTTTTTTTCACCATGTTCGCTCCTAATGTGGAACATATAGACCTCTTATAAAGTTTATCTTAGCAGCAGTTTATCTCAAAGTGTTTCTGCAAAAACTGTTTGTTACTCAATTGCAAAAAGAATAGAGATAAAATGATACGTCTAGGACAGGATTAATAATTAGCTTATCGCTCTCGCTACGTCTGTTTTTATGAAAAAGGATGTAGTATTTTTTTATTGGGCTTATTGTTAGTAAAAAATAGCGAGTTAACTTAAGCAATCAAGCATGTAGCCATTTTATCTATTCATTGTTGAATTTTACATATTACAATTGAAAAACTTCCAAATGTACTATTTCAAGCACTCAATTTTTTTTTAGAACTTTACTTATACGTAGCTGAACGTTATTCTACCGTTAAATTCACGCCAAAAATTATTGCTGCCTAGTCGTCACAAACGGGAGACAAAAAACGCGGAAAAAATGTTACGACACGAAGAGAGCGAGACGTTATATGACTAGACTTAGAAACTGGGAATAAAAAACGAAAGCGGCAGATCCGGATACTATATGCCACTAAAATGTTTGTTTATTTCACCTGGGTATCCGAATACAGAAGCAAAAGCGTGTCATGTGATAAAATACCTCAAGTTTATAAGGTCACAAAAATGTATTAAAAGCTATGCCAGAACACAGACATTTAAATGCAAGAGAGGTAACACATTTAGGGCAAAAATTGCAGTACAGTAGAACTTCTCATAACGAACACCTCGTATAACGAGTAATTTACATATCGAGCAAAACAGATTGTGAAAAATGCTCTCTTAACGAGCGATATTTCGCATAACGAGTGCAGAGTTTTGGAAACATCACTTTCACATCGTTGCTTGCCTCAAAATGATTGACAAAGCGTGAGAAGGGGTTACCAAGAGGACCCTCACTTCTGCTTGTAAGAAGCTTTGGCCAAAGAGCGTTGTCAAATGTGATTTTGAGAAGTTTGAAACAGCACCTGTGGAGTCTACAGTCAACGAGATTGTATCTTTGGCCAATACCATGGGATTGGAGATGGAAAACAACGATATTGATGAGCTTGTGAAAGAGCACGGTTAAGAGCTGACCACCAAAATGCTTATGGAGTTGTTGTTCACAGCAATAATTTATCGAGGAGAGTTTGTTAGCGGAGGAGGAGGAAGTAGCAGAACAACAATCTTCTGGCGCAATAAGAGAAATGCTGAAAGCATGAAAAACTGTTGCATCGTACATTGAGAGCCACCACACTACCCTAATAAGTAGGTGGCTATGCGTTTTACAAATTTATTCAATGATAATGCTGTCACATTTTCACTAAATTTTTAAGCGTCGGCAAAAACAAATGTCTCTAGACAGCTTTCTAGTAAAAAAGAATAAATTATTAGTCCTAATTAATAAACCAAACATTTTTGTTTATTGTTTTTTGCAAATCGAAATCTCATTCCAGGTTGTTACGCTCCATAACAGTAACATAAGCATGTAATTTTATTTGAATAAACGTTAAATATATAAAAAAAATGTTTTTTTTCCGCCATGGAACGCATTATTGTATTTTATTATATAATGTTTTATATGGGAAAAAATGTTTTGCTTAACGAGTGTTTCACATAACGAGTAAGATTCTGGAATGAATTAAACTAGTTATGAAAGGTTCCACTGTATATTAATATTAGATTTCCTACAACTAAACGTCGGCATCGTTTAGAAAATTTTCGACCTTTGATAGCGCTTTTTTCTTACTCTTTCTTTTATGACAACTTAAATAAAAGCAAATTTTTGGATTAAGAAGTTTAAACGATTCAAATCGACCTATAAACCTTTTTTTCTCACATTAAAATATGTATTTTTTTATTTTGAATTCCGTTAGAAAAATAATATTTAAATTTACACGATATTTTTGGTTGGATAATTACGAGCTTAATGTTACTTCATTTTTATACGCAATTTAATAACATATTAGAAAAATACATAAATAAATTTTACATTTATTTTGATCGATTTCTGTTCGAAGACATGGGTGTTGTGATGTTTAAAAATGACCACACCTCCCACCCTTCCGATTCTTTAATAACTAGGCGTAGCGAGAGCGGTTAGGTAACCACTTGTCCTTTCCTGGCACTATCTTTCATTCTCTATTACTATCTTTGAAAAAAGAGAGGTTGAGCGACTGAGTAAAAAACAGTTCCCGTAGAAAAAACTTCTGTTGAGATACCTCTATCAGGAGGCATACGCTCCACATTGGGAGCGGACATAGAAAAAAATGTGGAGGAAAAAAAAGACACAAAAATATATAAATTTGCATCATTCAATTGACTTATGTTGTTTATTGAGAAAATTTAAAACTACAAAACACTTCCATTTTTCTTTATTTTGTCATACTAACACAATAATTAAGCGCTCAAAATGTTAATAATCGTTTTTTAACTTTTCCGTTATACATATGTACTGAAAAGTAAAAAAAAAAAATAACTTTAAGCAGTCGCCGCTTGTTTGGTTTGACTCCGTAATTATAAGTTTATAATTAAAGTTAATATGAAATACATATTGATAAGCACCCTACTGTGAACTCTCAATTCGTCTCTGATTATACCACCCGCGAGTCCAATATATATGACCGTCTCGCGTGGCATTATGGGCATGATGAAAATGTACGGCAGCATGTATGGAGATGTATGAGGCATCAAAGAAAAGCTCCAGAGAGCTTTCGCTGGCAGGCTCCGCAAAGTAGTAGGTGAGATTTCTACTTAAAAATATACTGGTTCGCGAAAATGTATTCGCTGCGGGGTTTATAAAGTTTGGTTGTCATGGAAATTACCTGTTATTTTAATTATTTTAAGTGAATTTTCAACGTCGGTACTTTATATTGTGGCGTGAAATGTTATGTTTCGTGTACTGTGTATTGTAGCTGTAATTGTACATCTGTCGTTTATAATTTTTTTGGTGTGGTATTCAGTTTTTTAAAAAGTACATATAAAATACAAAACGGGCATAGCGTGTTCATTTATCGTATTAAATTACGTAGAAATAACCAAAAATCTATCTCTGTTTATTTCTATGGTCTGTTCTATTAATAAGCGTTTGTGCTCTTGTGAAAAAATAAGTCCAAATTGTAATTTAGTTTTCAAACCCTTATGATATTTTGTATGGAAAACATAATTTATTTCCAAAGCGATATTTTGGAAATTAAACAAGAACTATTCTCCTATATATGTGTTTATCAATGCGCTTTAGAGATTTCATACCACCTGCTTAATTTGCTTCCAGACTATATGTACTACTAGTTTTAACTAATTTAACATATGTTCGTTTTTGAATTGTGAAGAAAAAAGCTCAACAGCAAAAAAAGTAGCAATTAATATCATTCAAAAGTAAAATACATAAGTCGATTTGATCCTGAAAGTATCAATGATGTCAGAAAGAACGGTAGTATTTTGTAAATAAAAAAAATAGTTGAACTATTTTTTTTTTATTTTAAATTCATAATGATAATGTGCTTAGGCTTAGACTCTAGTTGGAGTACAATATATGGATATGAAAGAGTTAAAGAATGGATTAAAGGAAAAAAAAGTATCCATAAATGTTTTTTGATAAAAAAAAAGTCAGTAGGATTAACGGTAAATATAACAATTTAATCGAATAATCAGTCATTGTTTGGCGCAAAGACATCTAAAGCTACTAAGACGCTATCTTTTCAAAAAGATTTATGATTCCTGAATTGAGTATGTATAAGCTACTCGTGATGCAGACGAGAAGATAAAAATAGAATAAGATTTTTAAAACGTCTCTCATATCCGTGCACCAAGATTGAAATGACAAGAAATCACATAGCGTGTATAAATTTAATTCAATGCTTGGTTTTGTATACAGTGAAAAATGAATTATATTCATTGTGAAACAATATTTATGCTCTATTATTATGAGATAATTAGGTTTCTAAACATGACAAAATACAATTACTTTTCCAGCTCAAATGTTAGCAATTCGACTGCTGTCTTACATGGGTAATTTGACAAAACTTTTCTAATAGCTTTAAACAGTTTTAGTTAACTGTTTCTTATTTTTTGATAGTATATTTAACATTACAGTAAGTTCATGATGCGCTAGTTATGAAGTCGTTCTATATCAATACAAAAATAAACTAAATCATTAAAATTTGTGCAGAAATTCGCCTATATACAATTTAAAAATCAATATTACGTTTTTATCTTGACAGGAACTCAACAAAGAACATGTTTGTTTTCTGTTTGCTTAGAACAATGCAACTGCTCACCTACAAATAATGACAATAAAAAAACAATATTCTGAAAATATTTAGATACAAGAAACATTTTTTTACGAACTCAAATACATTAATTAATTTATAAAAACATAAACATATAATTATTATTTCATCTCTAAAATAAATGTTTTTCCTATTATTACTAATATAACAAATGCTTTTAGCTCAATATTTTATTTGTTAAAAATCCAGTTTATATTAAAGTTATTTATTTGAATAGTGTTTAAATTATTTACATCTCAAAAATAAGTTAAATATGGTTTTCTGTTGTTTTAAAAATATTTTTGAGTTATCGATATTATTTGACCTCCATTAGTGATTTTAGAATTGAAAAAAATAGAAATATTTTCGTGTTTCACGTCTAACGGAACGAACATATTTTTTAAAGTTGTATTCCCATGGCAACTGTGATTTGAGAGAATAGCCTGATATAAAAATGTTCTTAAAAATTTATCTCCAATAATATTAAAATAATCTCACATTTTTGATTTAAAAAATATACATCTTTTTTGAAAGATTATTTTTGGGCAACTGTATTTGAATATTTTTAAAGCAATAGTACAAAAATGTCGAATAATTATTTATGTTTCTTCATATCATCATTAAAAGGATTTTTTATTGTGTCTGCTATCAACGTGAAGCATATGGGGGCTCCGAATATAATTAATTAAGGCAACAATTAATATATGGGATATTTTAAATTATTTGAATTGATATTATTTTATATTTAGTTGTCGATGAATAACGATAGCGATCTATCAGATAACTTAATCACATACTGGTTTCATTAAAAAAATACCAATATATTATTTTTATTGTTCAATTTAATACCGCAATAGTAGGACATATATTTACTATTAAAAAACCTAATTAATAATAATTATAAAAAAAATGCTTTTACAAAGCAGCACTCTACCAATTGATTTATTTCCTTAAATAAAACACAATGTTAGCGAAAGCCATCTTTGAGCCTTTTTGTGATACTTTTGTGAATTTTTTTGTGATCTAAGATTTTCATTAAATTAAAGATTACAACTAGAAACTAAGGCATACAATCTTGGACTTCTTTGTGATCCCGTAATTTCAGGAATCACATTTTTTTTAAAAATCGAATTGATCATTTACCTTGATTTCGTGTAGTCATGCATATATAATATTTCTAATTGTAATAAACAAAATATGTGGCACTACAGTTAACGGTCAGAGCGAGAGTTTATACTACATTTACTTGAGATCAATTAAAGTATAAGAGACATTCACCCGTGTCTAATATGTCAAATTAAAAATTGTATAGCTTGGCATTGGATCGAGAAACCTGAATAATTGTAAATATATACGCTACTACTTTTACAAAAAAAAATATTTTAATCATTTACATTAACCCCTGAAGTTTTTTTTTATTTTTGAGCATAGTGGCTTTAATTGATTGTAATGGAAATCATTTCAATAAAAAAACCAGTTTTGGTTACAAAACAATTCTGAAAAAAATATGCTCTTTACTGAAATTATAAATTTAACCATTAATAGTCTAGCTCGTAGTCACTATACTAATAGTCACTTACAAGCCTAACCTAACAAGCGTTAACCGGAAGAAGTAAAAATTGTGAGCGTCTGAAGAAATGAGCACACCACCTGTCGACATCATCATATTATGCCAAACTAAGCAGCCGCCCATGAAAGTGTAATTTTAGCATTTCCAATATTGGAAATCCAAATTAAGAAGGTTAAAGCTTCAATGTATATAAAAATATGAATAAAGCGTCGAATCAAATACACTAAGATTTTATAAATAAATACAGAAAAACTTATTTCTGGTATGTTTTTTTATTAAATAAATGTTGTTTTTAAGTAAAAGGAAAAGTATACATATTTTTGCTACAAATATTATATTTTTTAACCAAAACAAAAAGAGTTATAATAAATGAAATAAAAAAAAATCTCCTGATGAAACAATTTGAAACAATATGTTTGAATTAACTTTAAAAATTTTAGCAATATGTGTATTGACACCAAAAGTACCTTTCAGGAAAATTATTGTGTAAAATATACATTAAGAAAAACGTTAAGAAACCAAATACATATCTTATTTATTTGCGATAAAGGTAAAATTGTAAATACTCCAATTTTAGTTATGTTACAGAGAGTATTTCACTAAAACACACCGAATGAAAGGGATTAAAACTTTCGTTTCAAAGCTAAGCTCAACCATAAATGCTACGCTTCCTAAAAGTACTGGCTCTACGGATTCACAGTCTACAATTGACGCAAATCGCGTTAACTGTAAAATACACTTTAAAACTGTTCATTGAACATTTTGTGTTGAAATATAACAGTTCAATTATTAGCTTTTTGGTATCATATACATTGAAAACGATGTTGTTTGATCTATTAAATCAAATGAATGACAACCTAATAAATAACTTATGTGTAGACAAAGAAGATAATAATTTTGTTTGACAGTTGTCTCCTCAAAAATAGCTCATCATCGATAATGGGTCATGGTGTAAAAATAACAAAAGTAGAGATAAACTTTAATTAAAACAATCTTTATAAGTTTTAACCCAATATAATGCTTCAGTAGCAAAATATGTAAGGTACGTATTGATTTAGATATAAATAAAAATCAAAAAAATATATTACAATATTTAATTCAGCTCATATTCTTTATAGGCCTTAATTACCACGATGTAATATAAACAATGTATGAATGCCAAAGTTATTGTTGTGATGAAATAAAATCGATAAGTTGTCATCGTAAATTTCATCGTAAAACACTCAATCTTTAAAATAAGCAAAAAAAAATATCCGTAATAAGATTCATTCCCTGCACTTCCAAGATAACGGAAAATGACTATTTTATCTTGAAATTAATGGAATTGTATTTTGTAGTGCCAGTGTTTATTTTCAAATGCTTGCCATTACTACGGCGTAGCAAAAAGGCAGAAGCAGTTAGGCAAGGTGATACGCTTTAGCTTTCTCACATTTCATTTTATACCATCACGGAAGAAAAACGTTTTATATTCCATTTGCGTAATGCATTTTCACTGTCTCCAATGTTTTTTGAGCGCTAAATTATGCGATTTGTCACATGAATTCTCACTCTTGTTTTATAAAAACATCAAAGCGCTTAAAGTCCCCGTAATTATTTTTCATTAAAATAATATACACTTTTAATAAGCACCAATATGTATGAACTATCAATCGTTTCCTTTAAAGGATATAAAAAATTAACGTCATATCAAATTTTTTTAACGATAATTTGATAGAGTTTTAAGCCAGAATAACAATTAATTGCTTCATTTAATATATGTATAAAGCTGTATACAAAAGAAAAAAGTTATTCAGTCTTAAATAGGTAGTTTGTGCTTTGACTAAAATAAGATTTGCACTTACAAACATATGTATATGTAAAATATGATGTTTCAACGTGAAATTTATTGATTCGGTAACGCCTAATTGAATGGTCCACTTCCATACGCATATACATATGTATTGTAGTTATAATGGCATATTCAACTCATTTTATTTTTTTAGACGAAAGTTATTTTGTTTTTGCACGAAGATGAATATAATAAATTTTATTTACATTGTTTTATTTATACAATATCGATGTATTATTTCTAGTGAAATCGGAAATATATATAAATGGACAGATTATTATAAAGAGTTGTTCATCAAATGACTTTGTTTTGTCATAGTACACAGTCATAGTACGTTTTTTGTTTTTTTCATGTCTTCTCTCAATATGGAGTAAATGGCTTCTAATAGAGGTCTCTCAACAGAATTTTTCTACGAGAACTGCTTGTTACCCAGTTGCTCAACCATTTCTTTGAAGAGAGTAGGGTAGAGTAGTTTATTTTAAGCTCTTATACTTTTGGCGAAGACTATGCCTACAAGAATAATTGTTTCAGATATGAAACAAAAATAGTTTAGGCAATTGAAAATTATAAATATGTTATGTATTTTATATATAATATTTTATATGACGTATGGCGTATTTTAAAATTATTAAATCCATTCACTAAAAAGCATCATATCAGGCATATTATACATATGTATTATTAAAACGCTATATTATAATCACCTATATATAAGAAGAAATCGGAACCCGTGCTTCATTCTCGTAGAAAACTCTATATAAGCTTCATATATCCAATTACATGGCGCAATATCGCGCCGTGATCACTTCTAATATCTTGATTGGTATGGAGTATTTACTGAAAGCAATTTCACGCAAGGGTTAAATCTATAATGTTCAAGTCGAAAGCGTTTATTACTTCGTACGAAGGGGAGTTATCTGCTATCGATTTGTGTTACGTGTTATATTACCACAAGATGCACAAGTCATAAAAAAATGAAAAGTTACAAGAAAAATTACAAGAAAATTATCAATAATGAATTTAATAGCAACTAGGATTTTGCTTCACATTGAAAACCAATAAATAAATTTAATGATTTAAAAATCTAAAGGGCTTTTAGTTTTTCTTTGGTTATGAAATGTTTTATATATCCATGTAACGCCTTTTTCGTAAAATATTAACAAATTAAAAGTCTTATTTACTGACAATAACGGGAAAATTTCTTTACACATGATAATAGTATCATGTGTAAAGAGTATCGTGATATAAATTTATTTTATTGAATTTAACTTATTCGGAATCTTTTTGTGTGTCGAAAATTAATAGTAAAGAATTTTCAATTTACCTTTAACAGCTTTACACAAGATTGTCATAAAAAAATCGTTATTAAAACAAGCCAATATTATTACGTGGAGAGCACATTTTCTATAAACATAATTTCTTCGATCGAATTTTCTACTATTTTATCGCACAATCCATAAATTAAGATCATCACTCACCTTGAAGTCATAAATAACTGTTTTTTTTTTTTTTTGCTAAATTTGATTACTAAAAATTCAAAGTAGCAACAGTTTTTACTGCCACTGGTGTATATATATGGCCGCCCAGCTTTATCTTGGATACCACCTGTACAACAAAAATATTATTATTATTTACCCAATATTCATTTCCTTATACAACAGTTATTTTGATAAACAAGTTACCGATGATTACGTCTGGAGTTTTAAAGATAATATATAAGTAATAATAACGTGAAATTTGAACCCATTGCAGGTTTTATTTTAAATGGTGATATCAAAACAAAGTCAAAAAAATATTTAACTGTTTTTTTCAGAAATAACAACTATATAGTTAATTGTGAAAAAAATATAATGTAGTAATTCAATTAGTATTCTCTATTTTTTAACTTGATACAATTTTACTTGTACTGTGCAAACGATGCTTGTACAAGGTAAAACTTTGTCAAGTCATTAATTACAACGAAGAGATAGCCTCGTAAAGTTTATTCTGGATAAAGATCGCAGAAATTTGACTCGGAAAGTGAGTAAGGAAGATATAAATTAGAGGCCAAGTGTTTTGTGGTTGGGCATCTAAAATATCTATTATTTTTGTAATTAAAAGAAAAAAGGCGGTGAATGAAACTGACTTTGTTTTACTTTACCCTTAACTGAAAATACTTCTTTTTTCCGACATAATTTTGAGCACCATTAAAAAAACTATTTTGTACAATAAAATCTCACAATATAAAGCATATTTATTCTTTAAAAAATCAGAATTCGTTTGAAAAAATCTGGCTGTACGTCATTTGGATAAGCTTTTTTTTCAGAGACTGTAATGGGGTAACATTGAGGCTAGAAAAGCACTAAAAATCCTATTATCGCTCTATTTAAGTCACTCAGAAGCAGTAGTATACATGACATTGATTTTTATCGCTTGGTTATAGAACAAATAGTATAATAAACTTATGACAGTTTGCTGTTTAATTAGGTTTTGATAATTGAAAATAAATGTGCTTACGATATTTTATTTACCTTCTCCAATTGAAAATTTATCCAAATTCTTGCAAGTATTTTTGAATGTTTATCATAATTTGCAGATATTCATGTTCTATTCATTAAAATTAATGAATTAACAAGAAAACTGGCAATGACAGTGTAGACCCACTACATCTTTTTTATTTTTCATGGCTTCCAGTAAGTTTTAAACGTACATCTGACATCATTATGCTTATTTATAATTTCAAGAGTTAATATTTTTTCATGTAAAATTTGAGGAAGATGATGTTAACAGTGTTCGGAATAAAGACTTCAATTTTAACATACGTATATATTATGGTGTAAGTTTGCGTTTACATATTCGAAATTTCTTGCATGAATTGAATTGAATATTTCACCTAATGAATTAAAAAAAAAAACAAATATTTCTATCAAAATTCTTTTAAGACTATCAAAATAATCTTTTTTTACTTTGTTCAAGAATAAATCTATTTTTTCAAAAAAAATATGCAATAGAATTTATCAACGACCTTTGACAAACCTTTATTAGCTTGTGCAAACATTTGACCTCTGATTAAAAACTTCTTTACAATTTATCTCAAAGAGATTTTGTCGAGAAAATGGTAATCAATGTGAGTGCTTAACGAATCGGAAAAAACTACGATTCAAATTTTACAGGGGTATTTTATGTAAAATGTATTTCAGTGTCTCAAATATTATTAGTCTAAATAATATTATGTTCCCAAAAATCTATGTTATGAAAAAAATCATCGAAATAATAGAGTTTTTTTATGTGAAAACTTTGGGTTATATTTGGAACATTAAATTTAATTGCATTTTACATTTCATATTCATCAGTTTGAATAAAATTATCCCTGACGTCACTATTATTATCAATGAAAAATATTGTGGTTTACTAGTATAAGCATACAAAAACTTTCAACAAGTATTTTTCTATTTTGCGTGGTTCTGAATTCAAATTGAATTCGTTTGGGAACACATTTTTCATCGCTTTGCAGTTAGTTCGTGGAAAATGGAAAACCAGTTCGTATTGAAGCTAGTGGTTTATAGAAAATGACCGGGCGCTTTTATGAAAACTAGTCCTGCAGATACGATTGAAAATTGTAAAACATCTCTGCAAATTGGATCAAAAAAAAATTTCAATAAACATTTACCCGAGGATAATAAGTAAAAAAAATAAAGAAATTTCTTTTTACATAAATTTTTAAAAGGATGCAATACTTATTCAATTATGTATTTTTTCATACATTTATGCATCTAATGCAGAAATTCTTAATAATTCCCCGCTCGCTTTTTTAAGAGGGTTTTTAATGAAATATAAAATTAGAAAGGATAAAAATCAGCATGTATCCCTATTATGAATGGTTTTCAGAAATGATTATGATACATATATAGATAAACAATAATTAAATAATCTAAGTCAATGCGATGTCGAAATTTTAACAAATTCTCATTACTACTGTCACTCACCGACGTCAATAAATGATTCTATACTAACTATTTTATATTAACATTTATATTCATTAAATAATAATTTTATTTTTACGTCAAAAATGTAACGCTATCAATTAGAGAACAACGATAAAAATTTCGAATCCGCAAATAAATATTTAGATATTTAATGTTAGAGTTCGAATTGATAAATGAGATTTTTTCAAATTAAAAATATCCCTTTCTCATCTACTTTACCGTAGAAAAGCAAATGAGTTCAATCCATTACTTTTTAATAAAACTCTATATATATAAGATAGTATAGATTTGTTTAGCTTCAAAATAAATACAAATTATCTGTCATCTCATAAGTTATAAATTCGGTTAATGAAAAACTTTTCTATTAAAATAATCGAATAGTAAAATTAGTAATCATGAGAATATTTTTAATGTATTCAGTGATCATTTATTGATTGCTATACTGATAACAAAAATAAATGTTTAGTGCAATAAGAGAAATACATAACATGTTTAAAATTGAGAAGTTTTAATTATGCGTGTGATTGAATAAATTAAGTTGTATAAATTATATCAGAATTATTTTATTATTATCTGTTATTTTAAATTTCTTTTACAAACACACACTTGTGTTCACTGGAGATTTTTTTGAATGCGCTATTTGGTACGAAAAAATGTGTGACGAAACTTTTACCATCACAGAATGGCGGACATTCGGCAGAATTAAATTTTGATTTAAAATGAATGGGAAAAAACAGCTGCGCAAAAACATCACATTCAAATTTAAGGAGTATGTATGTTTGTATATTGAATCAGCATCTACTTGGTAGAACTTAATTGAAATAACTCACTTAATATATATATATATATATATATATATATATATATATACAAAACGACTGTGGGAAGAAAAAATAACGTAACCCACACATAGCAAATTTTACAGGAGGCACAAAAAACGTGTTTTAGTGATTTTGGGCAATATGCAAATTATGAAATATCCACAACCTTAAAGTGCACGGTGGCTTCTGAACTGGCATTTAATTGACATAATCTAATATTTATTTAAGAAATTGTCTAGAAAAAACTTTTTTTCAGTCTTTTTTCTTGGTTTCAATTTTAACAAGCTCATCTTTTTTTCAAACTTAAAAGCTAAATTTAGATACTAATTCGGCATTTTCCGCTTAAATCCTTTAGATAGAACGTGTATCAAGTTAGATACATTGTGATTATCGCAAAAAAGCTGTTTTGAAAAAACTGTGAGTTACATCCTTTTTCCTTTTCACAGTCAAAATTTACTGTGATCTTACCGGGAATCATACCCATACCTGCGTAATCGGTAGAGCAAGCTCTAACCAAATGGGCCGCAGCAGGCGATTTGTTGAAACAGTGTTGAAATATATATCTATTATTTTTGAGATTTCTTCTAGACCGAAATGTTTTATACCTTATGAATTAAAAAAATACTTATCATGAAAAAATAAGACAAAATGATTCAGATTTCATTAAGAACTTGATTTTTGATGCTCTGAATATTTCGTTTTGGAACAGTTTTTTTTAAATTATGATTCTTTCATAGTGATTCTGCGTTCATTATTATAATAGGTGTTTAACAATAATCAATCTTAAAAAAATAATATTTTTATTATGTAACCAAACTTGATAAAATTTTATCATGTCCTTTTTTGCAATCGTTCATATATTTATTTTATAATATATAACATTGAATAAAATATTAATTGATGAAACAACATTTTATTATATGAAAACATAATACATATAGCCATTAGCTAATAACTAAAAATATTCTAATTCTGAAAAAGTATTTATCAAAGTGTTACTGTGAAAGGAGATAGTATCTATGTCTATTTTAGTAGCAGACCTTTTGGAGTTTTAAATTAACGAATCAAAATTGAAAGGAATTCAGGTATTCCCTGAAGATTGTGAGAATAAATTTCTCAATATTAATGTACATCGTCGGATGAAATATGTTTTGCTTCGTACAAATAAAATATCAATAGAAATGATATCTTTGAAATATATTATTAATTGACTGAATTGGCATTTAATTGGTAGAACTCCATTAAAATAATGTGAAAAATAACAAAGTATTTAGTTACGCAAATATTTTTTTAAATATACATTTTACAGCTGTTTCGGCGTATGCTTTCATAAGAACTTTGTTTAAGCCTACATTTATTCAGCATTTTTTTTTCGTTATGGAAAGCAGACGTGAAACAGCGGCATAAATAACAGATGGTAGTGATAAAATCAACTCCCCAATTGTTATATAAGGAGCAGTGAAACTCAAATACTATACTTAATACTAAATTTAATCAATGAAAGACAAATATTAATTTGTACTTTTGAAAATATAATAAAAATCAAGACTTATTTCAAACATTTGATATAAAATCAACTGCAGTTATTTATTTGAAAGAGCTCAAGTAAAGCAAATAATTCTGACAGTATAACTAATAATTAATAAGTATAAGTCCAATTAATCGAGAATCGATAATTAGCACCCTAATGAAGACAAACAAATGTTTTGGATTTCTCTTTTTTAAAGTTAAACCTTTGTAAAATAAAATGTTCTGAATGAAAGAATGTTATATTTTATACATAAATTAGTCATAATACTATTTTTGATATTTACTGTAGATGGTGAATAAGGACACAATGTATCAACGTAATGATCTTTTAAAACAAAGTACTCGTTTCATATTGTCTTGGAAATAAGATATAGCGATTTTTGTTCTAGTTTGGTAAAAGTAATTTGTTAAAATAACCTATAAATCACCACCTACTGGCATCGTGGCACGGCAGAGGACGGTAAGAGTATTACCAAAATATAAGAAAACTTTAATTTATATAACTGAATCGTTTTCAACAAGCTTGATCAATATCACTAATGTGAGTATACATTTCAATAATGACTTTCACATATACTTCAGGTTAAGTGTTCGCCTCAGTTTTCATGCAAATTTAATGAATATTTTTTTCTATATACAGTGGAACCTCGATTCTACGTTTTTCAAGGGACCGTAATAAATGAACGAATAATGCGGGAAATATACAAATAATATTTTTAAAAATGTTTAATTTTCAAAAAAACTTATTTATTTATGTAACTAAATGCGATGTAAAACTATTTGAGCGAAAAAAAAATATTCTACAAAAACGGTCAATCTTTAGATGATAGATCGAGAAATTCCACTGAAAAAAACGCAAAACGAAATGCGAGGCAAAACTATTTATGAAAAATATTCAACGACAACAGTCAATCGGGATAATATTCGTGACGGGACTAAAATATTTAAACGATTGATCGAGGAAAACGGTAATTCGGGGAACGATTAATGCGGGATTCCTTTACATTGTTCTTATGGGTGTTTGACCGGGACTATGAAAAATAAACGATCCATGCGGGAAAACGAACAATGCGAGAACGGTAGATCGGGGTTCCACTGTACTCTGTTTACGCACAAAACCTAAAACAAATGTATTTTTTAAAATGTGCCAATGATTTATTTATATATTTTTTTAAATCTTAAATATGATGACTTAATATCTTACCGCAAGCATAGCGTTAACTGACAAATGCGCGTAGGGATAAATCTTCATCTGAGATTTTATGTGTCAAAAATGAGTTCGATACGGTTACCAGACAAAACAGAACTTTATTAAACGGGGTATCAAAATATAGATCAATAATAATTCAGAGCAGGAAAAAAAAATTGTCGTGCATATATTCATAAAAAATAACCACCAATTACGCGCTAGCTTGAAATATTCACCGCAAATCCCCCAATTGCACGGTCGCATTCCATTGTCGTTACTAAGAGACAGTCGTCTGTGCCGCGCATACAGTCAAATATTGGCTAGCGTCTGTGTATTCAACACGTGCCGGGCTATACACGCATAGTTGGGCGTCTGTCTGTGTGCGGGACATTTACGACTACAAAAACTAAATATTTCGTTAATATTTATTTTTTTGTAAAACTAAAGGAAATCTTAGTTTTGCGTGTTCCGCGGAAAAAAACCAAATCCCTAATTTTGTATGAGATTCACACCCCCAATTACACTACCCCCAATTACGCGGTCCCGACTATAGTGTAAATGGGGTTTTTACTGTATATATATATATGTTGTAACAGCAGGATGTATACATATTTTTAATATTATTAGATATAATAAACATGTATAAATATTTGAAAATTTGATGGGTTTCCTAAATTGAATAAACTGTGCTATTTGAAAAAACAACAACATTTTGGTTTAGAAAATCGTGTAAAAAAGATAATAATGAAGACCCAATAAGTATATTACAGAAAATATTATGCTTTGTATTCTTAATAAGTTAAGAAAAAATAATACTGTTCATTGCTACTTGATTATTTAAGAAGACTATTTAGAACTGAACATAAATCGCTTTCATTGCTAGATTTGGCAACAAGTTAAGTTATATGTGTTAGGAATGTTAGGATCGAATGAATCCTTTTGTTAATTGTGTTTTATGGTGCTGATTTTTTTGTTATTAAGATATCTTGTTAGAACAAAATAATTCACGTAAAAATATAGTATTTGTATCTTTTTAGTAATCAGTGCTTTTTCATAATTGTGTAAAAATGTTTTAAAAATAGGTAAGTGTACTAAATTCTTTTTTTATTTTATCATTGTTGTTTCAGTTTTATTTTATTTGATTGAATCAAATTAAAATAAAGTGAATCTATACACATATATACATATATTTTTTAATTTGGATGTGTATTTAACTCAAACCAGCGCCTTGAAAACTGTGGAAAATAGTTTATCCTGAGTGTCTTTGTCGTGCGTGCTTTTCTTATGAGTGTCTTTGACAGCGCCTGTATGTTGGTGCGTATTTTTCGTGCCCGGCATTGAAGGACCAACCATCTTGCCTGTAAGAAAATGTTAATAAAATTGTATTTTTTATAACTGCAATTTATTTCTCGGGATACCAATTATTATTGAAAAACTTTTTCAATAAGCGTAATCCCATAAACTTTACAAAGGTGTGCAGAATGTCAGCTAGGATTATTTTAAAGTAATTTTTGTAATGCCAGACCGTATTCGTTTTCCGTTAAGTCCGAAAAGTTCAATGTTGACTTTTTTTACACAATTCTATTTAAAGATTATTAATAAGAGCCAGATTTTTTATTTGAATAAAACTCCATTTATATAGCGACTTGAGATTCTCTTATTTTATTTGTATAAATTCAACCTATTATTTATCTTGTCAATTTTTCCAGATCGATCAAAAATAAAAGTAGTAACAATTTTTTTAAATTAATTAATTTTTATTATTTCGAACGATTTTAGAAATATAAATACTTCGGTCGTAAATAAAATAACAGTGTTTAAAATAAATTTGATGTATGCACCATACAATTTATATCATTCAAGTTATAAAACATTACTGTTTTATTATGTTTATTTATGTAATGTTGAAATTTTTGTAGGATGAAATAAAGTCTAACCCAATCGAATATAAAACATATTTCAAAAAGACAAAATATTTTTTAATCTAATTGAATAAGTTATTAAATTTATCACGTAATGTTTATGGAGGAAACTTTTTATAAAAATAAATAATAAAGTGTCTAATTCCACAATTATTGTTACTATGATTAAGGGTAATATAACTTAGCAAAGAAACATTTGATTAAGAACAAAATTGTATAAATGAAAAAAAAAGTTTTAACGACCTTTGAAGCTACATATAGTAACGTTTTAATATTACTAGTTGACACGTTAAAAAAATTGTCTTTCGACTGAATTAAACTTGAAAGCTAAAATTTTAATCGCATTTTCTCAAAAAGCTAAGCGTAAAACCATAGATATATAACGGTTTATTTCCTCGACTCTTTCCAATAAAAAAGTTAAAAGCACATCTGAATCAAGTTTTCAAATTACCTCCTAAATTTAAATAAGTGAAACGAATTCTCTCAAATGGAGAATCCATTCAATTCAATCCAATCTCCCCTCGCTTATTTCGTTTGAGATATCAATATAAAGATATTTCTATTGTTCAAAAGGGGGAGGGCTTTCAACATAGCACCGCCAGAATGTAATCTAATAAATGTCTTTTTTAAATCTCGTATACATAGTTCAGTGGTATTCAAATTAGAATATACATATGTTTAGAGATATTAAAAGTATTTTTTTACTTCAAAGTTCTTTTCAATAATACATAATTGTGTCGATAAATATTTTAAAAAAAAGTTCAATTAGATTTTATTGTTTTTTAATCACAATCTTAAGCTCTTTGTGTGTTTGAATGTCTAAAATAAATTAATTTTGTATACAAAGTATACGTTCTACAAATTCCTCCAAAAAAAAAAAATTATGATGTATTATTTTAAACTAATGGTAAAAAATAGGTAATTTGAAAAAACGAATGTTTTTCTTATACCATTTTTTCTGTCCTAAGAATAATTTATTTCAGTGAAGAAATATATATAAATAAAAACTCGGAAATAAGAATTTCAAAAAAATAGATAAATTCATTTTTCATTAAGTTTGAAAACTTTTTTTTAAATGAACATGCAAATAATATATCAAAGAAAATTGCGCTGCAAAATAATATGCAAAGTTGGCAATCTCTTTGACAAAATTTTCTTATCGTATCACATTTTGACAATCGAAATAGATATGATTTCTTTTAACTCTAAAATATCTCAACATATTTTATTTGTTATCTTGTTTGGTAATATGAAAATGGTTTTCAAATGACATACCCATTCATATATATATATAAGTAATGCATTTTTTTATTTGATAAAAGATTCTACGATATTTATAATTTAAACAAATAAATACCACTCATAGACATACGATAGAGAAATTATTATTTAACCCACAAATAAGTCTACGTATTAAAATATTTCTATGAAGCAATAAAAAATACTTAAGATGGTTTCTTAAATGTATTATTAAATAATGTGATACAACTTTCAGATTAAAAAAACTTCGCTTATTCGTAAGATTATGATCACTTCAATAAAAATTATGAATAGAAACTCCATAAAAGATAAATTTACCTTTATGTCAAAAAGACACAATCATAAAGACACATCGTTTTCAATCCATTAGCTCATAGAAAACTGACAAAGCGATAGTCAATGAAATTAACAAAAACAGTGTTCATGATGTAAGAAAATTTCCGTAGTGGGTATCAAAAAAAACCTATCCCTAATGCCGTGAAGCACCCTTTTTTTATAAAAATCTAGAAAAATATAAAATTTGGAAAAGTACCAGTGACACCTGCCAACATGTTCTTAAAATGCTTGATGCGAACGATTCACGAGAGATATTTAGAGAGAGTCTCTGTGAGTGTATTCAATATTTATGCTAACAACCACACATGTTCTTTGCGCATGCGCTGAGAAAGTGAGCCTGATTTTGTGGGTGTGCTGCGTTATTGACGGGCAGCTTAATCAAGACAAATATAAATTGCCATCACAAAAAAAAAACATTTACAAATTTTAAAACGTTAATTCATACGAATATTTATAATTTTCATAATATAATACGTATAGTTACTTTACAAAAGTGAACCAAAATATAAACACTAAAAACAGTAAAAGTCTTTTCAATAAATCATAATTATTAAAGAACTGTTAATTTTGTAATCCATGCACTGTATTCAGAGAAAATATTAGTTCCCTTGATAAACGTACTACTTCTAACGGTTTATGGGGTAAAATATCAAAAAGTTTCAAACGGAAGTGCAAAGAGCGTTTATTTTTACCTACAACTTTAAAGGAGCAACTTAAAATTAAGTGCCGCTTGACGTCCGATCAAAGTGGAAAATGCAGGTAAGTGTATGTACGTGTTCTATGCACACATTTGCACAACATGATTCCCCAGTCATTTTTGTAACTGAAAGTTGGTATTCTCACAATAAAAGCTTGTCTTTCAAGTAGTACCATAGCTGTTATCAATTTGAGCAATACGAAGATTTTGATTGTTGTGGACCAAATGTTTAAGTGTTTTTTCCTTGAACCAGTGTATGATTTTGTATTACCACTTGGTTTTTTAAAGGCCAGCAACATATCGGAAGTATTTTTAGCACCGTAAGAGAAGTGTTAAAATACAGAGCTGAATATGATAGTTCCAGTTGTCTTCCGTTACGTATCGTTATTCCGTCTTAAAACTTTTCCAAGCCGTGTCTTGAATCCTCTCTAAAATGAGTAGCGTGTATTTTATTAAACTATTTTACTTTTAAAATCATAAACAATCATTAAATTTTTGATTCCATACAAACTTACCTGAAATAGAAAGTGGTAATATCGCTCGACACTCATCGGATGATTGCGGTCAAGTTTGTTTACAAATTTGTGCCAATTGAAATTCCACCGCATGTACTCAAGATCAAGTTCGATTCAGTAATAATACTGATAAGGGACTGGTGCACGTGCGATGTAACCTATTCTTGTGTGAGCAGTTTCTTACATCATGTTCTTTACGTCTATTTTTAAAGACGACGGTTCTCAGTTTAACTGTAATTACCATTCAAAATAATGCAAACATCAATACAGATCTGCACAACGATAAAAGTGTGAGGTAGTACAGTTTTATTAAGATATACATAAATGGATAAACTCATAAAGTTATACCTCGTGCAACTATTGTAGATAGTTACCATTCATGTTAACAATGAAGACTTCTGGTGCTTACAAAATATTTTATCATAAATTTAAATTGCAAAGAAGTAGTTTTTTTTAAATAATTGTTGTTATATGATTAAATAAAATCGTAAATTCATTATTGGGAATTAAATCATTTGAAATAAATTTGATTTTTTTTTAATTTCGCTGAACGAAATGATTATAAAAATAATATTTCATCTGATATTCGTTAAAAATGATAAATTTGTACAAAAAAAAAATGTTTTATTTTTTTATAATATCTTTCTACTATGATTATATCTCATGTTTCTACAGATTTTCCTCCTTAGCGCAAGTTATATTTTTTTAAATTTTAATAGTCTGCGTGTATTTGTTGCGTTACACCCTTCATTTTTAAGAGTCGAGAATTAAAATCAATCTATAGGTTTAAGATGCTTTTTGAAAGAGTAAAATACCTGTTAAAACTAGATCCACAATCAGAGGAATAAAAAAAACATAATTTCAATTTTTTTATCAAAAATTTATCGAAAAGAACAATAAAATGTTTACAATATTAATTTTAGTGAATCCAAAAAAATAAGTGTATTTAATTTATGGAGATGAATATGTGACATCAAACATCAGAGGACAACTTTTTTGGTTTATTGCATTTTCTGTAACACAATAATAAGTTAACCCTAAAAGTATATACATATATTACTTATTTATCTATTTTATATACGCTGAAAATCTATGACACATTTTATGTCTTTCCCATTTCTACTATTCTGAATTTTTTTCGTATAGAGTATTTTTAGACAAGATGAAAAATTCAGCATTTTCCGTATATCCGGTTGAAGGAAAGGTTCTTGGGTTACCTAAAAGTGATAAACGTAGCGAATAAATGTTAGAGTAGAGGATAAAGTTAAAAATGGATGGTGAAACTAAATTGAATAAGTGGTTTTGGGTGAGTGTGAAAGCGTACATTAGAACTTTTGTACGAAAAAAGAACAACAACGATGAAAAAACTATTCGATGGTCAGAAAATTAAATTCATCAAAGCCAGCCACGTATCGATTGTGTTGAACGATTTTAAAAAATAAGCTCATTTGATATTTCAACAGCATGTAAGGAAAATTATGCAAAATGTAACCTTTTGTTGAATATGTTGTCTCAAAAGTAATTGAACTTTGATTATTATTGGCACCAAATTAAATGTGAGCTGAAAACCTGTCAAATAACTCTCTTACATTGAAAACTAATCATATGAGTGAGTTTGCTTATTATCTCAATTTTCCAAATTATATCAGGTTTAAAAGATATGTAAAGCTGTTTTCGAATAGGTCTATGTCATTGCACGGCTCACAAAATGGAGACTAGAGACCTTACAAATTTCGATTGTTTATTATAGCGGAGCCCAAAAGAATAAATGAGTATGGTTTTATTCCGAAAATCCTGCTTCTACATGTTATAAGTGTAGTCAAATGGTCTGCACCCAATGGCTTCTAGTAACTTATTAACATTGATATATTATATTATAATAAAATGATATATTATAACCACAAGATTATATTATATCAGATAGTTAGAATGCGAGTAAATGAGCTCTTATGACAGAAATATATGCTTTCGGATGTTTTTAAACTATGTAACATACGCTTCCGATGTGAAGTGTGGATTTCTATTGAAGCTTGTCTCAACGGAAGGTATTCTGCATGAACAGATTTTTTACAATTTCTGTTTCGAAAAGATTAGGAATATACAAATATGAACGAGATAGAACAAATAATAAACTAATCGCTCTCGCTAAGCTATGAATACAAATCAATAATTCAATTCAAATATTACTATAACAATCAATATATTAAGAAATTTGTTCCGGTTTTTAAGCTCTTGGCCACTCAACTGAGACAGAAAATACACTCTGAGACTTGCTACTTGGTTACTAAATTGATATTTTTAATTATTTCATACAATATTTGTATTCCTCTCAATTTTAAACTAATATTTTTTCAGGTTAATTAATGAAATATTACCGTATAACTTTACTATTTTTTTCTTCTAAAACAAACACTTTTTTAAAAGTAGGAATTTAATTTCAAGCCGTTTCAAAAGTCAACCAGCTTATTTTCTGAATATTCATGATTTTTCGGAAAATCGAGGATCATATGAAAAGTAAACACATTTTTGTGAAATTTTCAATTTTAAAGAGGTATATGTCTTTCACATATTAAATATTAATTGAAAATGTTTTGATTGATGACGTCAATATTTACAATTAGTAATTTAAAGTTAAATTTTGCTTTATGTTTTATAAAAGAGAATTCATATTACGATTTTAGCAAAATGTTGATAAATTGGACGACATTATCTGAAATTCGGTACATTCAAATTATCGTGTAATATAAAAATACATTTTTAATTAAACGAAAGTAAGTTGAAAGATTTTTCGTTAAGAAACATTTTATAATCCAAAATTTGACTTTCCACTTTACCAAAATGCCGATGAAAAATTGAAAAGTGTACTTTAAATTTTTATCAACCATTTGGACAACTTTGCGTGGATTTGATTGCTAACGCAATCAATTGGCAAACGTATACCTGTTCTCATATTTAAGTTTAACAATAAATGTTGATGTATCATATCGGTCGAATGGTCAACGACGTTGGCTTAGAGCACGGAGGTCACGGGTTTGAATTCTAGTATAAACAGCTTTTATAGATTGATTTTCCAATCGATTTATGAATTTCTGTTTGAAGGCATAGATCTATGTGACATCTTTACTTTCTCACTATCACTCATTCTATCCTAAAAAAAACTGACGTAGCGAGATAAAAAAGTGCACACAAAATATATTTGAATATGTGTGTCAACTTCAACAATATATTGAAAATATTAAATGTTTTTATTTCGCTTATAATCCATAAATTTGTATGTCTTTTGAAGGAAAAAATAATCGAATAAAAACTATTCATAAATTCTTTTTATTCGACTATTTAAATCATTCTTGTTTAAAATATGACTTTTACACACCAAACAATATTTCATTGAAAATTGTAATGATTAATTTTCATCAAAATATTATGCAGCTGGTAAGGATAAACATATCATAAATAATAAAAAAACTTTTATGATACGCACTCATTGAATCCAATGAAAATATTTCATGTAAGACTAAAATTGTAAAAGTGAGACTTAATCTTTCGAAATAGAAAAAAAATAAAATATTTGACTTGATTCAATTTTAATTCTCTACTATTGAAACGATGTACTTAAACAAATTAAAATTTTCGAAAATGGAATTATTGTGATAAATTTCAATTGAATACAGTTTTTTCGACATTAAGTTACATGGAGTATAAATATTAAGTTATCCGAAGATTGGACTATTAAATCTTAGGACTAAAAACGTAAGTATAATAAAATAAACAAGAATTGACCAATGCAAATTGAACATAATAAATACCAGTTGGTATATACTGCCGATGGACACTTACATTTTCTTAATCTATAGTATTATATTAAAAAGATTTTTGATTGTGTATCGTGAATTCGTGATCGATTTATATTGATTGCAAAGTATTTTTAAAAATTTAACCTCACACCATTCACTTCATATGAATATAGTAACGTGGCCGTGAACGGGTTGAAACCGCAAAATACATTTGTAATTTAGTTTTTTTTTGTTGTGATAAGAAACAGGAAACATATTTTGGAATAAATAATCATATATATCCGCACAACGGGTTTTTGTTAATATTTAATCTCCAGACACATTGAAGGTTATTTATTATGTGTGGCATTGAAATGACATACATATTTTTTACTTTATTATTATAGATTTTGAGTTAATGAAACGTAAAATTCTCAAAAGATGTTTATTGTTAATATTATACTTACACAAAAAAAAAGTAGAAAAGTTATATACTGCCCGTTGTTGATTGTTAAGCACATACCAACAATTGTATAATACTATATTCTCGTATACGTAATATGGAATAACAATTTGCTTGTTTTTAAAGGAATGTAGGAAGATAGTTCATTACAATAGATTTCAAATTTAGTTCAATGATAATGTAAAGTTAAAATATGTTTTCTACATTTTGTTACCGTTAATGTGTCGAAACTACTCATTGATTATTCCAAATGAAATCTGACTAGCCATAAACTGTACAATTTTATGCTTATCATATTTATACTACAATTTCCATTAGGACTGCTTTTTGTGTCAAAAAATGTAGATTTTTTAATTTTTTAATGATATATATGACGAAATATATTAATTGCAATACTATCTTTATTTTAGGATTCTTTTAAGTGATGTTTTAAATGTAAGAAAAAAGAAATTTAATTTTCAAGTGATTGAAACGGAAACAATTGGTCCGGACCAGTGGACGGGAACCTGCGGCCTTTTGGCTAAACTGATGCCGTCTTTTGACTTGATCAAAATATTTATTTTGAGTAAAAATTATACGCAAGTGTTTCGAAACAAAATCGTTATCACCCCATTATATGTTCGACAGTCGAAAAAAAGGGGGGCGGTGTCGACGTTTTCTTTACTGCGGCTTTAAGATGAATCAGATAAATAAATGTGGCCTTTTGAAATGAAAAGGTTCCCCACCCCTGGTCTGGACTGTTCATATATGAAGTAGTCAATGGCTTAGTTTTATGTTTGAATATGTGAAAATTATAAATATATTATGATATCGACTCTGGAAAGGAAGAAGGATGTTACCCACACATATCAAATTTTACAGGAGGCGCAAAAAACGTATTTTGATGATTTTGGGGCATATGCAAATTATGAATTATACGCAACCTTGAAGTGCACGGAGACTTCTAAACTGGTGTTAAATTGACATAATCTAATATTAATTAAAGAAATTGTCTAGGAAAAATCTTTCTTTAAGTCTTTTTTCATGCTTGCAATTTTCGCAGGCTTTTGTTTTTTCAAAAATAAAAGCTAAATTAACATACTAATTTGGTATTTTCATCATGCATCCTTTTGATAGAAAGTGTATCAAATTTGATACATTGTGATTATCGAAAAAAACCTGTTTTGAAAAAAACTGTGGGTTACGTCCTTTATCCTTTCCACAGTCGATATATTTTGCTTATATCGAAAATGTAAATGAAGTCACCCAAAACATATTCAGGCGGTATGTGATGGATACACGCTTTATATAAATTTATCAATATAAAGAGTTTTTATTCAAATGATATAAAACGTATAAGGTCCAATACGTTTTTTCACATATCATAGACAATGATCTGTGTATCTATATATGTAATCTAACGTTTGGTAAAGTTCGCTGTGTAATCAATAATATAATGCAACGTTTCATTCTGCCGTAGGTAATTTAAGCAAACATGTATTCACGCTTCGTGATTACATAATAATTAGTCTTTAGGTGATCGCAGACCATGCGGATGCAGTAATGACTAAGCTCCATTCTCAAGCCAAAATTACGTATAATCGAGCAGCAGTGAAATAATTATTTCAATCTCATCTCACGAAACGTGTTTACAACAGGCATTATGTTCAATAAATATTGTAAGCATCAACGACTGACAATGTTTACTGCCGGAAGTTTAGTAAACCATACGAAAATAGCCGATTGACTGCGACCTTGCAGCGCAGTTCAACTGCCGGCCTGGGCAGATAAGGGAACATCCGGCGATCGGAATGTGACTATGCACTCGGCCCTGCATTTACTCACACTTACGGTATAAAGTTTGGTCTCAATTGTCAAATATAATGGTATAAAGACTCAGCGTATATCATTTTGTAGTAAGTTTTAGACGAAGCTTTAACATTAATGCATGAATACTTTTTTTGATCCCTGAAAGTGGCGTCGTAAAAAATATTAATTCACGAAAAACTTTTATTATTTGTAATCAAATCACGAATAAAAGCTAAGCTGTTCATAATATTATTTTAATTATGATGTTAAAAAATATAAAAAATGATCGTTTCGATGTTATATAATATATTTATATTATAAAGTAAAATATCTTCTTTTTTTCGTAGCCGACGCTCTATAAAAAAAAAATACTATTTCATAATTTCAAATCATAATCTTCGTTACTTCTTATTTTCTCTTAATGTTATGAAGCATACATGTGAAAGCTATAAACGACTTAAAGAGTCGGTTTTCATATTTGTTAGTGTTAGATTACTCTTTATTTTCTATGCAATAAGCATACAAGACAGATATGTAATAAATGAACACAATGATGCTTATTATTTTTTTAAATAAATTTAATGTAAGAATTTATAAATTTTGTTCCATTATAAAAATGACAGTTTTAATTTTATTCAATAAATTGCTCGAAAAACTAAATGTAGTTGCTCAGTTGCGCTTATAAAAGTGTTTGTTTATTATTGCATTATTGCTCACGTATTTCTCAAAAGACGGTAAAAAAAATCAGATGCAAATTATTTATGTACGATGCTGCAACCAATTGTTATAATACTTAACGCCAAGACTCTTTGTAAAATATGCGAATAAAAATTGATAAACTTGTATTTTATTGTTCTGATAGCGCGATGTCGAAATGTCAAATAATTCTTAAACTAAAAAAATATTGTTCCTTTTAAAAACTAAGTATTTTTTTCATTTTACAGTTGTCTAGATCTAAAATAAAACAAAAAACAAACCCCTCATAGGGGCCTGCTTTTAGTATTTTAGTGGCTTCATGCATAATTATATTATTTTTATATGAATAGATAATATTCTTTTATTCAATATTGAAAAGCACCAAAAATATAATCCTCAAAAAATTGAAATAGCTTATATTGAAGTCAATTTTTAATTTTAAGTAAAAGAAATCGAATGAATTCGTTTTAAAATAGTTTATAAAATTGGTTCTGGAATAAGTATAACTCTCTTACGTCATCTTTTATTTCAAAGTTGAAAGTAAAGGCTTAGGGCAAGTATAAGAAACTTTTTTTTCTAGCTGGCCGCATAAAAAAAAATGTCGATGTTTTTAGGCCGCAGAGAAGTTTTTACACAATCTTTTTATACGAGCAATACGTTTCACGTAAATTAGCAGTGCAAAAAAACTCCGTAAAAAAGATGAGGTCAATAAAGATAGATGAAGCAAAGGTTCGATTACATTTGACCGTGTTATTTTGAAACCGTCCAAAAAGAAAATTAGCTATACTTTCTGAAGTATATTTGTATTAGGTAAGTGTTTACGTATGCATGTTGTATTAATAATAATTCAAAAATAAATGCAATTTTCGTTTAAATGCAAGAAATTATGTTTTCGATAATCAAATCCATGATCACGAAATTGTTTGTTTACAAAATTCATTGTGCGTATTCACTCGTTCACGGTGATAGACAAGTTATTGTGTATATTGTAGAAGTATTTAAAAAAGTATTACCAATGTAATAAAAAATAAATTTTGACAATAATTGTTTTCTTGTATTGTAAATGAAAATGTTTATTATTGAAATATTTAATTACCAATATGATTCGAAAATTTGATTTTGATATTGTCTAAATTAACCATTGTCATATTGCAAATCCATAGCACAATGTTCTATAGTTGCATGTTGCAAGTGACTGTTACTGTTTAGTGTTCGACATTAATTATTACGAGCATCCAGCGAATAGTTCGTCTACGTTACTAAGCTACATTATTAGCCACATAATAATGTTTATGAGTCAGCACTCAGCAAAGTGGGCATTAAATTTGAATGGTTTACTCTCGTAGTGAATCGTAAAATAATGATAACACGAAAACCTGAAATGATTGGGAAACAAAACAGTCGGATGAAATTACGTTGAAAATATTTATATAAAAAATCTAAATGCTTGATCAATTGAATGAATGGGTTCAATTATGAAAATTGACGTGTATACTTTTAAAAAGAATATAAATTTCTAACATCGTCACTTTATTTTCAGATTTAAATAAAGGCTATATTCATAATCTGCCTTAAGATGTTTCTAAATCAATACATTATTAGATTTCTAATAACTATTTATGTGAATACGTTTTTTAAAAAATAATAAACCAATATTTAAGAAACTAATCCTAAAACGATGGTAAGTTTTATGACAATATTGACAGGTAAAAACATGATTATAATGAAAATGATAAAATAATAGAAAGACAATTTTGGTATTATAACTAAGAAATAGCCTTGAACTTAAGATTATGTATATATTTCAACAGAAATAATAATGTATACATTATTATATTGTTTTTCAACGTAAATTGTTACAAATAAAGCTATTTGTAATTCTTTTCTAGTGATTTTTTTAAATAAATTGTGATGTTATCATTGTATAATTATTTTCATGATATATAGTATTTTTTAACGACATCTTTTAGCAATGATAGTGAACTTCGGAGCATTCGAAAAATTCACGAATATTGTACCAGTTTCAGTCAGAACTAGGTCAATAGAAGAAGTAAATTAAATCGGTCTGGTAGTCATTTTAAATAAATTTATCTTTTGTAGGGAAATATTTTTACCTAAATTTGAGCAACCATTTTTCTAAATTAAGTTAGTGACATTCAGTTTTTAAAAATAGCGAAGGAAAATGATTTAAAATATAAATCTTATTGATAAGTTTTTCAACCGACAAAAACTGGCTTAAATCTGTTTGGTCTTTAAAAAGATCGTAAAAATCCTATTAGTTTGGATTAAAAAAACTTACATCGGCCTTTTCGTAATCCTCACTCTGAAGCGAATGATAAATTTTCGTACGTATTTTCGTGGAATAAGTACTTTTTGTCTGTATTTTTTACATTAATAAATAATAGATTTTCGTTATTCAAAAAATAAATCTTTTAAATATATAAAAAATATTTATTTTAATTTATTGTTAAATTTTTATTAAATTTATTTAGAGATCTTTATAATCTGTGAAATATGAATCTTTGCAGAATATTTTTCGAATACACCAGAAGATTTTTTATCAGATCGGTATTGGCGTAAGTTTTTAAACACAAACAATAATAATTTTCTTGATTTCTTTTTTAAAACTATGAGTTATTAAATTTAAATTAAATTTCTTTTATTTTCAAAATTTTGAAATAGTTGAAATGTATACGTATATTAAAGTCACCCGGCTTAAGAGTTCCTGATTATATAAAACTTTCAATGCCCCCTAAATATAAATTTATCGAAGCATACGAATAAATAATATGATAAGTTGTGTTGTCGAAAAACAGACCAATGAAGAAATATGTTTAAAATAAACCCGTGGGCGATTGAAAAAGGTTCAAATCTAACATCTTAATGTGATTAAAAATATTTTTGATACATCAATCAATGTAGCAGTTCCAGAATTATCTTAGGAAATCTAATTTAGGAAAAGGCTTTCTAATAAATAACTATGCTAGGCTGTGAATTAAATTCACATCAAGGAAAACAATTTATTAATACTACGCACGTAAGCAACAAAACATCGCATTTCTCATAATTGTCTGAAGTTTTCGTGCAAAAAGTATTCAACATGTAGTGTGCCGAATCTAGGAAAATAAATACGGATTCAGTGATGTGGAAACATGGCGTCGCATTAGTAAAAGTTACAGTATTTTTTAATATTGAAAGCCAGGCATCTAATAATAAATTTGGTGTAAAGCATTACTTTTTTTAATACACAATTTTCCACCGTATAACAAACAGGTGATTCGTGATAAAAAAAAATAGTCATTGGTGTATTAATCAAGGAAATGGGCCAAAGAAGTATTTTTCAGACTAATAATATATTAGTTGTTTGAAAAAATGTCCAATACCGAACCATAAATAGTGTTTAGATTAAAACCGTATTTTTTTTAAATATAAGGCGTCATCGATTGGTGGACGTACTTCGAATTCATAGACACCACTATAGACAAAATCATGCGTCTTAAAAACGTCAAAATAGGTTGATTACTATTTTTAAGAAGTTATTTTGAAAAGGGTACTGTTTTTAATAAACTGAATTAATCTTTAATGTTAATATTAACTCTAAACTCATATATTCATACTTTTCGTCAAATTAACGATATGATTTAGTATAATGTTTGTATCGATACTTTTAGAAAAATATGAATAAAATTGTTTTAAGCTCTTAAGTCAGTGTTTAATTTACTGACCAAGATAACAGATAAATAAAAATAATAATTGTTTGATATTGCTGAAAAAAACTACCGTTAACTGTTTAAGATAAGACAAATGAAAACCCTTTGTGGTCTAATATAATAAATGAGTTAAGAAAATTGTGTTCGTAGTGCTTTTTATTATATAATAGTAAATAAATTCGGATTCTTATTTTAAATCCTGCTTACCGGTGACTTACTTTTACATTGCTTAAAATAATTATTATAGATTATGACAACACATATGTCTTTGATCACTTTTAGGGTGTTTACTGTCAATACTTAGTGGAAAGGCATTATATTAACATTTATTCTACGGTGCTTAAAAATACTTCCGATAAGTTGCTGGCCTTCAAAGAACCATGTGAAAAAACATGTTTTAACACTTACCGCCCTTTGATGAACAGTAAGAACCCATGACGTACATTTTTAAAAAACATGTTTTACGATTGGTTCTTTAAGGGTCAGCAACTGATCGGAAGTATTTTTTAGTACCGCAAATGAAGTGATAAGAAAAACATAATATTTCTTTGTACTTATTTTTACTTTTATTTATCAAGATCTGGACTGGTTTCACTCTTGGCCAGCATCAGTAGATAACTCTTACCATGATATATATTAATTCTTTTGATAAATAAAAGTGGAAATAAGTACTAAGGAATGTTCTGTTTTTCTTAATAACATGTTTTTTATACGTTATAAAAAAAAAACTTTTATCCAAAATTAAAGCAATATTGATCGATAGAATTTCAAAAAAACGTGTTGGTTATGCATCACTGACACGTATCGGCTAAAAACCTTTCAGTGTATAAAATTTATGGTAAAATCATAATTCACATACTGTTTTATTAAGACCTTCTAACAAAATGTAATTAATACAGTATTATTTTCAAAGGGGTTTAAATTATGATTGTTATTACTCTACTTGTTAGTATATGAATCAAAATTTACTCATTCCAGAAACACATTTATCAAAATCTGTGCGACAGAATTTATTAGCGAATCTAGAAGAGGACTGTATTTTACGGGATAGGATTTATTACTTATTTTTAGTAAGTCATAATTTTAACACTGCATAAAAATAAACATTACCGTAAATAGACATTTTAAAACGCAATTTTTAATTAAATGACTGTTTATAAATTTTCATACTATCGTTATTGCAGTTGATTAAATTTGTGCTTGCGTCTTTGACAGTGGGTTTTTATTAGCTTCTTTGTGATACTAGGATACAGTTTTTAATTTTTGCTATAGATACAATTAGTTGTGAAGATGAAATAGTGCTAAATTACTGAATATGGAATAACACAATCAATATTATTATACTGTATATATTTTACACTTGATCTTTATTTTATGATGACGATGTGAGTTTCATGTTTGGAATCAATTTCCAGAATGGAGAATTGAATTGAAACATTGTTTTTTTTAATAATCACGAACTATGGAACAACCATAACAGAATAAGATTTTATCGCGTCACTAACCGTATGGAAATATTGCGCACTATTTATTACTCATAAGCTTTTTGAATATCTTTTAACTTGACGGATATATTAAGACTATTTTTTATTTAAGTTTTAAGAATGCAAATATTTGTAAAAAAAATATATTATTTTATTTTTAAGAATTGGTAGAAGTTTTTATATACCGATATTCTGGGGTACATTCATTCTTGATTCACATTTGTTAAATGTAAAATGGTAGCTGGTCTGTTTCAAATTTTTATTTTTATTAAGTCCAAATCTTCGTTACAAATTTGTTGACGACAAAGTAGAATTTAATACAAAAATGCCATATTATCTTCTTTTCAAACGCTTGAACTAAAAGTATTTTTTATCTAAGTATTCATGTAGGGAATGATTGGTTGTTGATAGCCATATATAAAATATATTAAATGACTAAATGGAAGTAAAACACTACAAGCAATAATTCTGCATAAACGCAGAAGATTTAAAATTGAACGAAGATTTATTTTTGTTTGAAAATATTTTATGCAACCACCGTTACACATTTTTTCACAAATTTACGAGAATATGGAAAAAAATAAGAAAGTAATAAAACCTAGTTTAAAATAAAGCGTTTCTCAATATGGTTTTTTATTTTGATTTACAAAATTGATATTATGCACAATAGGTAAAATAATTCTTTGTTACCACCTTTAAGATAAAACAAATATTGTTTTGAAAAACAAACATAACATTATATAAAAATCTTAGTGGGGATGAACATTTGATCCGGTATTGTTAATACGGTAAGTCAAACTGATCAAATCACAAAAATATTTAAATATCTTAAGATAAAAACGCATTAGAGATAATATAAACAGAACCAAGCCGGCTGATACGGTATCTTTCGTTTCATATAAAAACAAAACAAAAAATATCCCATGCTAATATGTATAATTACATAGATAAGTTCACATTAATAACATTTTTTTATCAGATTTAAATATTTTATATAAAGATATATTTTTGAACAAGTGAAACAAATTAAATAAATACATTTGTCTCTATCACACTAGTAAATTATGAAATGGGTGTGATACTTTATTCCGTTACGTAAGAAGATATTGTGAAGTTATTATCGTGCAGCGAATTTCCAACTTTCTTTGCCGTTTTATGCGTTGAATTTTGATTGATATTCATGTATGGCTTTCAATGTAAATTTTAAAATGAAAATATTCAAATATATACGGCAGTTCAGTATCGATACAGTATTTATTCAAAAGTTGCGAATTTTTATTCATTTATTCTTTGAATATGACTGAACCACCTTATCCAATAATGGAAATAGCCAATTGATTGGTTATGCTAAAAATTAGGTGATTCAAAAAGAATATTATTATTTTTCCTGCTTTATTAACATTTAGAATATTTGTTGGAATAAGTTTTAAGTATTGCTTATGGTCCATAAACGTCATTAAATAAAGTAAAATAATTCGTGAGAAAAAATTTACACGGCAATCATTTACGTCATCAAAAGTCCACAGCATCTCAACAGCTTAGAAGAATATATGTTAACATGCCGCAAATAACAATAGCGCTAGTAATGATACTTATTTCTTATGGACTTGAAATAATTGGGATTTTTGACCAGTGACGAGAAAGGAACGGTAAAGGACTCAGTATTCAGAGATTTAATCAATAATGCGTGAAGGACCCCAGGTAAATATATTTACAAAAAAAAGAAGATACCTGTTGAATTTAAAAGACAATATAATAACAATCTTTAGAGAAGTTTTTGATGGATTCGGCGGTATCTTTGAAATATAAATCTTTTTAATATATAATTAAAATTGAAAACAATTTGTTACGATATGAAATTATTCAATTTAAATTATATATTTCAAATCAATTTAAAGCTGAATTTACAAAAAATACTTATATAATATTTTCGTGAAATTATAAACAGTTTATTCACAAAATATAACGGCAACAACTATATAAATAAAAAATAAAACGAATCACTATTTTACTCAAATATTAATTATTTCTTAAATAATATAAAATACAAATGACGAAATTAAAAATCATTCATATTCATTTGTAATTTATTTCAAGATGATGATCTTAGAAAACAAACTGTGCTGTGGTATTTACAAAAAAAAAATACACAATATCGATTTTTAAAAAAAGTATTTTAACTAAATCGTTTAAGAAAATCTGATACTCACTTGACTTTTCAAATGTTTGGGTTTTTACTTAATAAATTTTTCAAGTAAAGTTATTGTGAGCAGAAAATAATCAAAATTGCAATTTATAGATTCATCATTTTTAGGGTGTTCACTGTCAATACTTAGTGGAAAGGCATTATATTAATAAAAACACAATATTCCTTTGTACTTCATTCTACTTTATTTAATATTTCAGGACAGCATTGTCAACTGACTGAAACCGGTCCTGACATATTAAATAAAGTGGAATGAAGTACAAAGGAATATTGTGTATATAAATTTTAATTTAATCAACATCTATTCGAGGTAGATACAAAATGAATTATTAAAAACTTACAAAGTCATAATTTGCACGCCTAATTTGCATAATACAATTATAATTAATGCTTCTATTTGATCGACAACAATTGATTGAAATAAGAACCATATTATTATAAATTAAAAAGTATTTTAAGACATGAAAAAGGCATTTTTTCCGAGATTTCTCATATTTTAAATCAATAATTAAATAATATATTTGATGTATGAATTGTTTATTTATTGGATTAAAGAATTTGAAATTGATGCTCTATAAGTATTTTCAAAGCTTAAAACAACATTTTTCAATAATTTTGATTCATAAAAGGGATTTTATTTTGACGAATTACTTTTTAACTAACGTAACCATGCGTCAAGCAATATAAAGAATATAAGCAATAAGTAAAAAAAAAACTGTACTGCAATGCACATTTGATGAGCACAATTAAATTAATGTGGATGTTTTAAATAAAACGCAGAAAAATTTAGGATTGTCAATTTAGCCCAAAAAAGTTGGGACATATGGCAAATTAACTCATCAGTAAAATTATAACAATTAACATAAATACTTTGTTGATATTTTTTTTATAATGATAGATAATCAGTGATGAACATAATTTCTGTAAATAATAAATTTTCAGTAAATATTATTTGATTAATTTAGAAAATGAATTGATTAAATTTTGATATTCAACACTGTTTGTTCTTGAATGATCTCCAGTATTTTAATCTTAGTGAAAAAGGAACAAGACGATGAGTATATTTGGTCATATTTAAATGTTATTAACAAAATCATTTTTTTAAATCATTAAATCTAATTGTATGCAAGCTATTTAATAGGACACATCCTTTCGATACAAAACCTTTTTTTAAGGCTTAAAATGTTTGTTTTTATTATCTGAGTTGACTGCAATACCGCGTTTCATATGAACAATAATAACTCACTTGATATAGTAAAGCTTTTTTCATTTGGCTAAGTGGCAACTCTTTTGTAAACAAATTTTGCTATACGTACTATTTAGAAATAAAATTATCGAGAGCCATAGCCACTCTCCATTTACGTTTTGAGCAATTGATGCTTGAGGGAAATTACGTCAGGTGGTGTACTTTAAACCACAGACTGTAGGTACAAGATCGACGATTTGTAAAATACGCATGCGTCCGCGCACTGCTACGATATTTTCAGTTGCCCGGCGTTCGTCGTCCGCCGTCGACGCCTTTGCAATAGAAAATCGACGCTCCGGAAGCGCTGTGCCTGCATCACTTTTCGCGCCAAATCTCCCGCGGGCGGACGATGTCCGAAAATCGCGCCAAAAACCTTGTGGAAAACTTCTAAGCTCCGTGCAAGCAGGGAAATGTAAAACGATGTTCTTGATTCATAAAAATAGCACGAGATGTAATGAACATGCATGAGTGAATGGCATTAAAAATACTAATTTTAGATTTAATAATTAAAACAATAAATTAAAGGTGGACATTACAGCTGACATACATAAGTGAGCTAAGATAGTGTTTCAAATGTAAAATAATGTTAATTGTTGAATTTTTTTTAATAAACAAATACCGCATTTAAAAACAAATCATCAAATAAAAAAACCTTTTTTCCATAGAAAAACATTAAATTTATAATTTTACTTTAAGAACCTTTATTCAACAGAGGTATTAAGAAAAAAAATACGAAAATAAATAATAAAAATATACCATATTAACACATTAAAATATTTATTTAGTAACTGTTTTGAAATCATTATTTCGACATAATTAATAAAAAATATCTATAGATCTTAAGCACAATTGTGTAAACGTAGTTTTTTTTACAGCTTTTAGTGGAATGGTGTCCTAAGAAATATTGTTTAGTTCAAGTGTCTTATGTTTTTTTTTGTGAATGTTGTATCGGTGTTTATTATAACGTTTTAAGTGAATGGTCTGAAATAAAGAATTTTATGATCTTCACATATGAGGTAAATATTTTTTTTCATAATGTACTCATAAACGTTTTTTGTTAATCATAATTCCGAGATAAGTAGTTGTATAATTTTTTTGTACGATACTTTTTTTGAAATCACGAGAATTATCATTTTTTTGTTAATAGATGAGGTCAACGTTTTTAAAGATATTTTTAAGTTTTTTAACCTTTAATTTTGCTCGCCCGCTTTTTATCTATACTTATAAATAACACTTCATAGTCATATCGTTTAGGTGTACGTATAAAACATTTTTTTCTTGCTTATTTTTGGCAGATAATAAAAAATAATGAAATTTCAAAAAAGTTTGTTTATTGTTTATCTCCTTTAAAACATAATTTATATTTTTATTTTATAGAATGAACGTATTCCAAACATCTTGCAGGTAAAAATTTGCACGTCAAATCAAAATATATGTATTACTTTATGTTATATATTACTATGTTAACAGAAAAATAAATAGGCACTAATACATTTAATTTTAATAATGAATACTATAGTATTTTACCATTTGCACTGTTCGGATCCTGAATAAAAACAATAAAATAATAATCAAGTAGTTTTTATCTGGTTATTTTGATTTTCTGAAATTCAATATTTGCATTTCTTCACTATACATTTTCGATTGCATTTACATGAAAAAAATATTTCCGACTCAATAAAAATAGTTTTTTAAACTAAAACATGTTTATAATTTGTCATTTATTTATATGAACACGCATTTTGTTTGTCTCAACTCAAGAATGATTATTAAAAAAGTAGTATACAATATTATACAATGCTCAATATCAGCGATAACGAATTGTATACAAAAAACCAGATGTTTTGTTTATACAATTTCAACGCATTTATGAATTATTTACAATTCGTTATACCTACCTAATCGGTAGTCTCAGAATAAATTATTGATATGTGCAATAAAAATAGACGTTTCACTTATGGAGAAAAAATATATCTTTCCTCTCCCAAATACACATAATTTGAATAAACAAATATTTCATTGAATAATGTATTTGAGCAAATAAATTTCCAGTTAAAAGATTATGCTGTTTAAAAAATCGACATAAAATAAACTTGATAAATAAAATGGACATTAGAAATAGCTGTTATACTTCATTAAAACATTATTTTAACTATTTATGAAATAGCACATTTATATTGGTAACACCTTTTAATCATTGTATCCATATGTATAATAATTAAAGAAGATATGTAGTAAAAAGGATGACACAATTTCATGTATTTTTTTTTTAATATCAAAAACATATGTATTTAAAGAAATTCGTTTTGATAAACAAGTACGATTTTAATGATAAATAAATGTATACATCTAACATAAAACTGTTGATCTTTATATGAAACGATATATATATTTTTCTTCTAATCGCAAATTCTCAATAGTTTTGTAAAAGTATTGTGCGGAAAGGATTTGATTTGAAATAAATATCGTTGATTATTTATCAAGATATTAATTAGATATATATTTCTCGTTGTAGATTGACTCGATTAGAAAGTCGTAAGTAAATGAATATTTATGTTTAGTACATATGGCTTGCTAATCCAAAGGTTAAACGTGAAACAATCACGTTTGTATATTAAAACGCTTCATGTTAACATTGATCACGTGTGAAAATTATAACGATTATAATATTTAATTAAGCACGTAATGGGTTTGAAAAATAATTACAAATTATCACAAGTATGATTGCAAAAAACTTTAGGTGTCATTTATTATATTTGTACGCATAATACCAAACGTTTTTTTTGTTTCTAAATATTTTTTTATAAAAATATGGTTCTAACTAATTTGTGTGTCCTAAAACAACAAATTTTAATTAATGATATATTATACAAATTACTATTTTTCAAATGTGTTATATTTTTAAATCATTGAATAATCTCTCCAATAAGGATCAAAATCCACATTTATCAAGTATTAATATCAAAAAGTACGATAATACCTAATAAAAATATATATATGTGAACAAATATTAACATTTTCATTCAAAAAATATATCCAGTTGGTATGCAAACCCAGTGTGATGATTGATAACTAGTAGCGATAGTTAAAACGTATTGTTTAATCGTGGCTTGGCTATAAGGTTCAACTGAATAATTATAAACATATTTTATCTGTAAAAAAGTTTTGAAATATTGAAATATTTCTCAATGTTAAGAAACATTTTTTTGTTATTCACACTAGATTCTAAATAACTATCTGTTTATCATAATCGTCGTTTTGTACCGCCATTCAAAATGCATAAATTTACATTTTTCGCAATGTAATCACTATTAGCTGCATTTTGCGCTGAGCAGGGCTTGTTAAAAATGTTATCAGAAAATCAGCTGGCAAAATTATTGAGCGTTGTTTAATTTCAAAAATATATTACATATCTGAACCTTTAGTAAGTCGTGTACTTTAAAAAAAACACTTTTATGGGGTACACTGTCAATACTTGGTGAAAAGGCATTATACTCAAAAAATAAAATACTCACTTCTACTAATTCCACTTTTATTTAATAATATCAGGAGCTCGCTCGTGACGAGGATTATAAACTGATGAACCGGTCAGGATCCGGAAACTGGTAAAACCGGTCTTGATTTTACAAAATAAAAGTGGAAGTAGTACAAATGCGTATTTTATGTTTTAAATATTTAAAAAACGTATGGAATGCTGAAGTTTAATCAAAAATTGTCCAACGTAATGGATATATACATTTTCTGTGATTTTTTAAATATTGTCATGTCAATTTTCGACACCATGTCTCCATATACCGGATGAATAGAACGTTAAGAAAGGTATATATTATAGACATATATGTATATAGCTTATATAGACATATATTAGACATATATAGCTTACTCTTGAGAGCCTTTTCACAACTGACCATTTGAATACACGTTACAATACAAATAACGTCCCCTTACCTTACGCTATATCTATGCCGTTAGTTTGGTTTTTTATATTGAATTTCACTATGTCAAAAGTATCAAATAAAATAGAGGATTAGTAAAGTCTAATAAGTCAGCAATAGTATTTCGTTTAAAAAATAAAGCACTCATTTGTGCTAATTTCAGATTTATTTTAAATTATCAGATCTAGTTTTGATCATGGCAAGCATTATCAATCGAGTTATTATCAGTTAATAATACTCGTCATGAGCAAAACCGGTCCAAATCATATAATATGAATTTAAAATTAGTACAAATTATTGTTTTATTTTTTTAATACAATATCTAGTAATAAAATTTACTAGTATTTCGATTTTTTACATAAGGCATCGCAATGAAAATTGTTTTTTTTATAATAACCGTAAAACTGTTTTTCATAAATCAATCAAAATATCTGTTTATTTTGAAATATTACATTTAAAAAGTTAATTTGTCAATGCTAGAATCTAATAATCTTTATTAGATCTTTGTGAGACGGAAAAAATCGCTTATTACACATACAGTAAGTCATGAAATAATAACATGCTTATACCAAATTGTTGTTAACAAAAAATTTAAATTCGAAATTGTGAAATTTTAAATTATCAAACAAAGCAGTAACAGTTGAAATCTACGAGCTAAATTTTGACTAAATATTTCGGCTTTTTGAATAAAGTGTGATAAAAAGAAAGAAAAAAAACTATTGGTATAACAGTTGATAATAATTTATATCGCTTGTTTGTGTTCATTGCTGGTGACTTCAATACCCGTATAAATTTCATTATACTTATAAAACATACATAAATATATGGTAAGAACAATAATTCCAACATCAACTGTGCTGATAAAAGCTAAAATTCATTTGCATATTATACTTTAAATTATAATTTATCCATACAAAACTTAGCCCCATACCAAAAAAAACACTATAAAATATTTTTTCATTTCATCGAATGAAATAATTATTATGTACCTACCACAGTTTATTTAAAGTAAGTGTATTCTATAACTTAAAAGTATCTCTCCATTTCTGCTTTAATTAAGGTTAGAATAATTATAATGATCTCTTTGGCAATCATATAAACATGTCAAGCATTATATTTACAAAGTGCAGCTGAATACCTAAATTATGTATTTTTTAATTTAATCCTAGCTATCTTAATGATATAAATTTAATTATAAAATGTATATGTATGCAAAAACACTCGGTGTCATAGAAAAATACAATCAGGCAGATGGTCGATAGATAACGGCGTTTTCTAAAAAAGTTTGTTGGATATTTTTGGACGTTTTTCTCTTGTATTCGTTTTAGTGAAAATCATAGTAATAAATACTTTTCTTCCCAAAGGAATGATTCTGTAACATTTAAATTTCCATTAATATGGCTTATCTATTTAATTATCGTACTATTTTTTTCATTTATTTTTCAATAAATTTCACTGTAATCAAGTGTACTTGCTTGTATTTATTACCTTTTTCCCTTTTTATTACGCAGCGTTGATAAGATATTTAAAAAAAAACATAACGAAAATAATGTAAAAAACAGTAACGCTTTTAAATACTAATGATCTCAAATAAATAATGTGGAATTAGTATAATAAATATGAGTAAAAATATCTTTTTCTTAATATGAACGAGTATTTTGTAAATGATAATAAATAAATTATACAAACATTTTACGAACCTATTTACAATTTGTCCTCAGAGCTTATAATAATATTTTTAATGTATTTATATTATATACAGCAATTAATAGTCTGGACTTCAAAATGAAATTTAAATTTACTTAAATAAAACAATACAATACTTTATCAAATTTATGTAACTAATATTGATAAATAAATTCAAATGCATTTTATAACGCCATTATAAATATGACTTTAATCGATAAAGTGCTTTTTTAAATGTTAAAAATTCCCTCCTACTCATATGCCACTGAAAAAACTGAGATAAGCAAGAGCGATTAACTGAGAACTATTCCTGTGTTAGACATATCCTTATATTCCTACTCCCTCAGAAAAAGTGCCAAGGTGACTGAATAACAAACAGTTTTCATAGAACAATCTTCGTTGTGACCAACTCCATAAGGCGTCCATATGCTTCACATTGAAAGTGGTCATGGTCAGAAAACACTGCTTAGTTGTGAATTAATTGAAATAGAGAAACACAAAATTTTAATTCTTTACTATGATATTTTTTAAATAATATGTTTCCAAAAATCAGTTATATATTTTGGTTGCTTTCAAGTAAGTACTGGAAGAGATTTTTTTGGAAACTTTCTTTACAAAAACAAGGTGCGTTTTGAGGGAGCGCTGGAGGCTGAGTTGTATGTTATATTTCATGAATCGGAGTGTATTTTGCAACATGTCTATATAAGTAACCTCACACGAATGATTGTATTTACAGCCGCCCTGGGAAATGTGTAGCTCGATTCTCTAAGGAAGAGATATTGTTTTATTTTATTAATATTTCCTCAAACTTTATGGCACACAATAGTAATATTATGGTTGTTTTAGTACTTCATATGAAACAATACAATACAACCACTATTCCTAATATGTTTTTGTAGATTGTTTCTCGGCACAGTCAAGCTCATCACTATATTTAGGTAACTAAGGTAAAAAATAATATGAATAAAAATAAGATTAAACTTGTCTTTTAATACCTGTTTTATAGAAGATATTTGAATCAAACAGTCTTAATTGAAGGGATTTATCATGTCATAAAAACGAGGCTAATGCCAAATGTATGATAATCGTTTAAGAGAATATAGCACAAGTGGCTTAAACGTCTTCTGTAACATTTTCTCGACATCAATATTTAATGTTAAATAAATCATCACTCTCTCGCAATCTATTTTTCCAGAAATATATATGATCGGTGAAAATAAACTCAGTTTTTCACTTTGAAGTCGACTGGGATTTGTCAACAAAAATGATTACTGATTCGTATGTGACGATGAAAGGTTTCTCATAGAATCGTCAATAAAATTTAGCTGATTTTATAACGCGGTGAATATAAAATACTATTTTTTGTTCCAAATGAAATATTATGAAACTACTTCTAATGATAAAATAAGTTATTTAAAGATTCTAAATCAATTTCACGTGGGTGCAGTATTACTTAATTTACTATTTACATGTACCATATTTGTTTTCTAGATTTGTATTCTCAGTTTGTATTTATTTTTTGTATGACAATAAAAATAATAAGGTTTTTTTCAAGAATTTTATATTATTGTAATATCATAAAAAAAAACATATTTAAAATCTTGTGACGCACCTAGTAAAGTTTAGTTTAATTTATTAAAATTATTTTGTATTTTCCATTCATAAAAAGATTTCTAAGCAACCATCCATAACATTTAAAAATGTTTGTAGAATAAAAAGCATTGCTTTGATTGAAAATATTTTTTACCCTTGGCTTCTTTAAGTGATATTTATTAATCAAGCTAAAGATCAAAACTGTTGTTATAATATTAAGATTATGATAACAACAAAATACATACTAACATACAAAGGGAGATTTCTACTTAAGCACTAAAGCTCGGCTTTGCTGCCGGAATGTAGGCAAAAACTAATATTGTGCTAGCGCTTAATTGATTATGAAGATAAGTATTTCTTCTAAGTAGTGATATTCAATCTTTTCAAAAATAAAACTTATTTTATTTGAAAAATTGGATAAAACTCATAATAAATCATTCACGTCTTATTACAATTCACATTTGCAATAACGTTAATTAAAATATTATATTTCGTGAACTTTGATTCAATTACGTAATTCTAGGTAGTATTTCTTAATAATAATGAATATATTTAAAAATAAACCCTCTCCATTCATTCGTTTCAGCCGCTGTGCAAGATATTTTTAGAACACAAATTAATATTAAAAATATATATGTTAAATGTGTGTACAATTCAGCGTGAACGTTGTCTTGGAAAGCAAACATGTAAACATGTATGAAAGAATATTATCTAATAAAAAAAAACATTTGGTAGAAACTACTTAAAAATACACCGCATCAGTCTAAAATTAAATTTCATATTTTAAGAACTAAACTATTCATCTTAGCGATACCCAGTGACGTTCTTAGGCTACGTACCGCCCCTAAGTATAGTTTAAAATAGCACCATCACTATTTTTCGACATTTTTTTTTTTAATTACATTGCATATCAGTTTTTATGAATTAGAAATACATAAGCAATTATAGAAATTCAAATCATCTACTCATTAATCTACGTAATAAAAATTTTATCATAAAAATATTTGTCACTTATTCTGTTTTGGTTTCAGGTGATTCATATTAAATGTGTGCCTTATTGACAAAGATCCTTGCGAATTGTTATGATCGAAAAACCCCATATTATTATAGAACAGTAATGAAAAATATCCATTACCATCACTTCACAACAACAAAAATAATATAAATTTTAAATACTTTAATGACCCAGGCATATTCGCCAAATGTCATATTTAAAAGAAGATTTGTGTGATAAAGCTAAGTACTGTATACCCATCGGTCATCATATTATTACCATTGACAATGTATTTTTTGGCACTATTATTATCAAAGACATTTTTGCATCATATTGACTCTAAATCAAATTCGTATAACAAAAATATTTAGTCGTTTAAAAAAAAAATATGTCAAAAATATCATTTGCCGCTCTAATAAGACTTGTCGCCTTTAGACAACTGCCAATTTGCCTAGGCTCACGGGACGTCCCTGGCAATACCATTTTGTGTGTATCAGTTTGATACATTTTCATCCAATGTGAAAATAATCCTACCAAGCACAAAATTAAGAAAAAAATTCTTTCAGTTCAACATTTAATGACATATATTAAGGAAAGAGAGCTGATAATGTCTTCTGTCACCAAATTGATGTTGGGGGACTTTTCATCAAAATCAAAACTAGCATGAGATACAAAAGTTAAAAATATGTGTTACGTCAAAAATTAAAAAAAAATGCTTGCACACTGTTTTATCATTGTGTGCACCATCAGATGATTTTTCTATCACCGTAAATAATGTTATTCTCCAAAATACACATAATACGATAAGAAGGGCTTAAATTAAGTCAGGAATAAAAATAAAAAAAGTGTGCTGCTCATATAGATACGTCATCAAAATTTGTAAAATGGAAGTTTTAGAATTTTTTTTATCGCAAAATAGTTATAATGAAAAGATGGTCCGTTTGTTGGCAACCAACGCGTTGAAGCTTAAGCATAGTAAGTTTTTTGAATTTCTGAACGAGACCGCACACCTGCTTATAGTTAAATTTTCCGAAATAAAGTACAGCCAATTTTCTTCGTTACGGTTTGGCAAAATTATGTACAACGGTATCAAATTTTAAGCAAAAGGAGAACACATTTATATGTACTTTATCAGTAATAAGCAACATTTATTGCGCATTAATAATTTACACTTTGCGGGGTATGTAAATATTAGAGTATACAAAACCATGCTGTATTAAAAGCTGTTAAGACAAGTATTTCACTAAAAATTGTTTTTCTATATCACTAACGAAGCACGTAAATAAGATTTTTGCTTCGTTTATGTTGTTTCGATAATAATAATAATGTTCACATTGCTACGTATAAAATGTAACCTTACCAATTATAAGTGCATTGGTCATTTAAAGTTGTTCTATTTGAAATAAACACTATGGTATTGGTTTTAGGCATTGCAAGAATTGTATTCAGATTGACGATCTCTGTTTTCTTAGTTCATCAATAGTTTTTAAGATCCAATTGTCATGTTTATTTTTTTTCTTATGAATTCGTCTAAAATATTATGTAAAGTTTTTATTAAATAACAGGATTGTTGTTTGTATGTTTAAAATGGCAGTTTGAACGGTTAATTAATAATGCAAAAACGATTTGATTTGCTCATCAAATTACGTGCTTTATGATATATTATATAAAGTCATGTGTTATGTGGTCTCGTAAAATTAATGACCGTTTTTTTGCGCAACGATAGAGTATCTTTTGACGAGTAGAAAAATAGGTATAAGATAAAATATCTATATAATATAAGTCTTAACAATGAAGTTTCCAACTACAATGTTGTGAAAAATAAAATAAAGTACCATATGACAAGTTTTTTGTCGGCCAAGGTTTTTTCAAAATAGCATGTACGGTTTTATCAGTATTATTTCATACGTTTTTCCAGAAATCTTGAATGTTGACAATTTTAATTGAAACGTTTGGGACAAATTAATGTGTCTGAAGAACTTTGATAACTCTTTTAAGCGCATATAGGTCAAATGCAAAGGCGTCATGTGGATGAATACAGCTTTTAAGTTTAGTTTTCAACAATATCCTCAATTTTTGTCAGAGTTTTAATTTAAAAAAAAATCATTTTTCGATCGAAAATTTTAACCTACGCTGTAATTATTAAACGCACAAATGTTTATAAAACCATCCATACATTTTTTTATATTACCGAACAAATAATGTAGGTATGACATTATCAATTTAAATTTCGTTTATTTTTATTATTAAAAATGTGTTTTGATGAAACGGGGAAGTATAATACGTATTGTTATATTTTATTTTTAACAATGTGCTTTGTTATTTCACTTTGATTCCAAAGCTTAAATTTTTAAATTTATATTATGATAAATATTAAAATTTAAAAAAAATCGATGGCTCACAACGTTTTATAATATATTATTTGAAAATCTTGGAAAATGAGTATATTTCTGAGCATGAATTAAGTATAAACAATATAATGTACATTTGATATCGAGAAATGCAGTAGAAATACAGTTTTTTTAGATAGTCAAATTTTTGTATTATTTATCAGGAACCACTTTATTTTCATTCACATGTTACCACTGATAATTCCGCATAGCGCCATTACATTTTCCAGCTCCAACGTTGGCAGACCTGCAATTTTATAAAATATTTTATATTCGTTGAAAAGCGGATTTTATAATGACCAACTTGGCGAATGTTTTACAGCGGAGACAATCTATTTTGGGGTCCGCCTGTGCGGGAATCCTTACGTGTACGCTTAAATTATAGCAGAACCGGGATAATTTATTTTTAATATTTTCATAAATTTTATTTTTGTATTGATATTGAACGCTAAACACAATCAAACAAAATTCAAAGATTTTCACTTTGAACTCACATGGTAGTGAGACAAAAAAATAGACCATGAGGTTTGAGCAAATGTTCAAAGGTGGTTAATATTACTACTATAAAATTTAGGTCAAAGATGAAAACAAATATACATTTTTTGACATATTTAATGTTAATATTAACTATTTAATTTACCACATCGAATTTTTTTTTTGTGAAGCTTTATAGTAAATCGACATAAACCGATAGAAATGGCTATATTTTTCCAAAATCGTTAACAACATCTTTAATAATATGTAATAATGTTAGTCTAAGACATATTAAGTGTAAAGAAATCTAATACTGTATGTAAATGAAATATTTTAATATGTGGTTTAGTTTTATAATAAGTGAATAAAAGAGATTGAACGTCAAATATGCTTATAACTCGTGCTAAGTAGATTATCAAGACAAAACGATATTTTTTATTATCCCGCCCAATAATTCATTGTTTTAAATGTGACGACAGATAATAACATATTTGTACTTGTGTAAATAAATTATATATAAGCAAAACTTTATTTTAACGAATGTGTAAAAAGAATAAACATATGTACATTTAGACATTTTTAATAATTCAGTTATTATAACTTTATTGAAACAATAATTAGACATCGTCTATGTTAACTTAATCAGCATACAAAGAATACGCAAAAAAATCAGTAAACTGACATACTTCGTATATTTGGTACATATTATAGTGCTACGCCGCTTAGAAAATAAATTATTTATTTTAGTATTAACAAAGTTTTCGTTTAATATAAGCATTATAAACGACTATTCATATAAGATTAAATGTTAAGTCAATTGATATTTAAAGTATTTATAAAATAGATTAAAGTGTATTTAAATATTTTTTAGATTTTGTCTTCTCTTTTATTGGTTATTGAATATGTGAAATGTCGTCACTCGGTGTAGGCATGATTCTCCCCAATAAAAAATATACTTGACGTTTATTACATCTACTGACTTGATAAATATATGTAAAGCATATTTTTTTCAGCATCGAAAGTTATTTGCTGAAATAAATATTTTTAATAAAAAAAAAGATATTATTTTTTAAAACAGCAAATATTAACTTTCTTTTAACCTTAATCCTGCCCTGACCCTAATCTTGCGAACATGTTTTTTTATATGAAAAGATACGTGTATCTGTACGCTTGTGTGAGTGTCCCAATTTGATTCGACTGCGTGTTGCTAGAATTATAAAATTTATTTTTTTATTTTTTTGCCATCCCACCTTTTCGTTCGCAACTGTTGCCGAATGTCCATTTGTTAAATGTGACACCGGAGTTAAAAAACACGTGTACAAGAAAATTATTTCAATAACGCTCTTCTTCAAAAGATAAACCTAAAAGAAACATATATATCATGAAGGATTTATTTTTTAATCCAACCAATATGATAAATAAAAATGAATTTATTATTCTTATTTTGGTTCATTTATATGATGAAGTATTCAACACATTTTTATTACAAAATAAGTAATTTTTAATATCACTTATTTTTAACATTATTATAAAATATTTAGTGATATTCATCTTTTATGAAAAAGTATGAAATTTTTATTATTTAAAAAGTAAAATATTTTTCAATACTATAGAAAGTATTAAACTTTAATTTAGTATCAAATGTAATTTTTTTAGTAAACATAGTTGAAACATTATGTCTTTATAAATTATAGTTTAACATGTATAAATTTTTCTGTTATAAAAAAATTAAGAATCCCGTAGATAATAAGGCACGATTTTGATCGATTTATTGAAATATGAGATTGACTTAATTTTAAATCAAAAAAATATAAAACCAATACATAAATATAAGGTATAAAATTTATAAAAAATATTATGAATATTGCAACTAACAAAAATCGACAACTGTAATTCAATTTAATTTTCTTAAATAACAATTTAAGAATTTCAATATAACGTTTAATATAAGATTAAACAGCAGCTGTATAATTATGAAACCTGCTTTTTTGATAGATCTGTGCTTACAAATTCATAAAAAATCTTTTTTTTTTTGTGCAACTATTGCAGAAGATATGTATAGAAGCAATAACTGTTATTGGTACCTTGGCTAACATCCTATCTAAAGCGCATCCGTATATTGATTTTCGAATTACAAGAAGTTGTATCCAAGAAACAGATAAGGTATTGGTAAAGTTTTAAGCGGTTGCCAACAATTTTCAACCATGTCATGTGGTGTATATGAGCCTCATAATGAGGCATCCTAACAAATTTTACTTTACGACAGTTTTTTTCTGAAAGAATAAACATAAAGTTTAGAAGATTGGAAGGGTAGAAAGAGTTGTATTCATGACAGTTTACTTTTGGAAATTAATCCATAAATCGATTAAAAAATATTTTTGAAGTTGTCTGTACAAAAAAATAAATCGTTTGAAGACTGCAATCGAAATGAACACCAAATAGCGTTAATAACACAGCTTATGGGCTGGAAAAAATATTTGAAGTATATCTTTACAAAATAGTGTGTCACATAAAAAATGTTACATTGTAAAATGTGGAGTAAAATAAAGTTATTAACTGACTTAAAGTTTTTTGTAACTGTCTTTATAAATTTCCAGTTTCTAAGTTGTTGTTATTCAATATCATACTATATTAGGAATGTTAATGCTTCATAGAATAGTACTAATAAAATTATTCATAAAATAACGTAAGCATATGCATCATCTCTCACTTTGACATCATACTTTTCTCATTGAAAATATATGACATTGCATTGTTCATTTTTCCATGACGTGATTTACCAATTATATGATGTTTCGATGTGTACTCATTCATTCACTGACGATTCAGTCAGCCAGACAGGATACGTTGAGAGATGTTCAAGGCATTGAATGTTTTGCATTGTGCATATGCCTGTCTATTGTTTGCCTGCAACGTGAAATAAACAAACATTAGACAATGAACAAACACGTGCTACACCATTTTACCAATCACAAATTCTCCCTTTCCGGTGGCAATGGAATCAATTTAATTGATTTTGCTGCAGGGAATTTCAAATTGCAGTTGTTTTGAGCATTCTAATTCAAATACTCGAAATTTGTCGATAGCCAAATTAAAATATGCTTACTTTTAGGGTGTTCATTGTGAATTCTTGATGAAAAGGCATTATATTCAACAAATAAAATACTCATTTATACTAATTCCACTTTTATTTTATTTCATCAGTTGGTTATGCTCTGCATGATTGAAACCAGTCCTGGTCACGTTTAATTAATGCAAAATAAGTACAAATGAGTATTTTATTTTTTTAATAAAAAAATGCTCTCTCGTTGAGAGAAGAAAATATTATCTAATTTCTTCAATTTTAAAGTTAATCTAAATTACGAAAATTGACATTATAGCACTTTATTCACTTTATTCTTAAACAATAAATAGCTAATATGCCAAATATTTTATATTGAAAGATCATACGAGATTACTTCCATGAGATTTTTTTATAAGTCACATGAGATCAATTCCAAAAGAATTGACATAACAAATAACCATGTCTTGGATTTCAAGTTTTATTGTAAAAATTCAAATTTAATATCGAACCTACCAGTAATCGAACCCACAGACCACATCGGGCAACATATTTAAATATAAAATGACGTGTTTTTAAACTATTTGCTGTATTTCAGTACCTAAATAAGATATTTAAAATGCATGTTTTACTCCTATAGCATTTGATATGCAGAGAAAAAAGTGTGCTTAGTTTTTTTGAAATTTATCCAATTATAAGTGATCCAAAACTATGTTATAATAACATCACGACTGATAAAATTAATACGATTTGTTTCAAAGTAGTGTCACTTAATTAGATGTTTAACTATTGAGTTTAGAAACTTACAACTATGTTAATTGTTAATCTGCGTACCATGAAACTTGTTTTGTTGATCTTCCGCTAATCTTCACATAAGTTTTTTTACAATTTAACATTAGAAACCAAAATATTTACAATAACAAAATTAGCGTCCAAGTAACTTGTTGTTTTTTTTTTTAATTATTTACTCAGACTTGACTTGATTTGTCTGCCCTGTATCAAATTTTTAAAAAAATGCAATTTACCTATCTGGTCCTCAACTACATATATAGTTTTTCATATAAATTTACGGATTGCATTACGCAAGCGAATATAAAAAATATAAAGTGAATAAATATTAGTACTATATTTTATGTTTCTTAATTATTGTAAGCTGAGGACGAGCCACTAGACAAAATGATATAAAACTATTTTTTTAGTAGAAAAGTTTTTCAATCACAAGCAACGGTATTATTATATAATAAAATGACGAGACATATTTTGTTGCTTAGAAAATACTTCGGTCCAAGAAGTAAACTATTTAGACTTCGGTGAATCACAAATAAACTGCGCTGCTTCCCCGCTATAAAACTATATTTTTGTTTGTGTTTTTCTGGAAATTGTTTTATTTTATGGGTTTATTTAATTAATGTTTGTTTACTTCATTCCTGACAATTAAGCGATGAATACTTACAGATACATATTACTTTTTAGTTATTGCCCATATTGTAAATAACCAAAGAATAATAATTAATGCATATTACATAGAAAATAGCTGATTTAATTAAGATTTTGCTTTATGTGAATTTCACATCGATCTATTATATAACTATTATTTAAAAGAATATTTAGTATTATATGATTAATCAGGACGTTCAAACTAAATAATAAAGTTATTCCAAGTCATAATAGGTTATTTTACTACACACTTATTAATATCGACTGTGGGGAGGAAAAAGGACGTAACCCATAGGTTTTCAAAACAGATTTTTTCACAATGTATACAACTTGACATACGTTCTATCAAAAGGATGCAAGCTGGAGCAAACTGGAGTAAAATGCAAGCTGCTAATGCCAAAATAGTATCTAAGTTTAGCTTTTAAGTTTGAAAAAAATAACCTTGTAAAAAATTAAACCAATAAAAATGACTGAAATAAAGGTTTTTCCTAGACAAATTCTCGAATTAATATTAGATTATGTCAACTAAACACTAGTTTAGAAGTCTCCGTGCACTTCAAGGTTGTGTATAATTTGCATTTGTCATAAAATCATCAAAACACGTTTTTAGCTCCTCCTGTAAAATTTTATATGTGTGGGTTACGTCCTTTTTCCTTTTCACAGTCGATATATATATATGTACATATATAAGTAAAGAATACGGCAATGTTGAAATATCTACAAATACTTTTTTGAAATTTTTCGATGAATAACAGACTTTATTTAATAATTATAAGCTTTTATGATTAAGCGACTAAGATCAATACAAAAACGTCATGTTCACATTTTTATGCATTTAAGTGTGGGTTATTCGATAAAAAGATATTTCACAAAATAGATGGATCAAATTTGAATCGTTCAAATGATGTATATTCACACAGGTTTTGTCACTAACGACCATGGTTTCACCTTGCGACATCCTCAGATGTTCAAGCTCACCCGTGCACTCGATCGCCAGAAGATGCCGAAAGGTGAATCCCGGGTTTGTCGGTGACAAAACTTGTGTGAATGTACATAATTTAAATGATTCAAAATTTAACATTGAAATTCCACCAAGCACCTTCAATCGAAATCTTAAATAACAGTTATTCCACGTAAAATGATTATACTATCAAGATTATCCTGTATTTTAAAACATTAAAACGAGAAAAATTGTTCTTTAGTTGTCTTATTCAAATGAACATAATATTTGCACATTGAAACGTAGTTTTCCATTTTTCTCTTTCTTATAGAAAATAACTATTCAATTTGATTAAAAGATTAGAATGAAAAAAACTGGAGTAAAATGCAATTGTTAACTTATTACAAAACAATAAATTTGATAAAAAAGCATCTTGTAAATGAAATTTAAATGTACAAATATTTTTTTATAATAAGGGAGGCATAAATCATAAGATAAGAAAGTTTCATGTCAAAGAAAGTAAGTAAATAAGGTTACTATAATATAATAGCAAACATGACAAAAATAAAAAATGAAAGCCAAATAATTTGATAGATTGGGGTTAACAAGATTAATATACGGTAAAGTGAGCCAAGTTTACCACCCTTTTTATTACATATTACTATCAATTTTTCTATAAAATACTTTTATTTTAAATTATTTACAATATTTATGCTTATTCATTTAATAAACATTCACATACAATTTGATGACAGTTCGCACAAAAAACAATTAAAAACGTAATTGTACTTAAAAGCTTAATGGAAAAGTTTCACCATTTTGCTATTTGGCTCACTTCACCTCTTCAAGGTTCATATATTCATAAAAACAAGTTCCATTAGGCGAATTAGTTAAGTTTATTCATTCTGATAATTTTGATAAGTATGCATCTGATTGTTCATGTCGTAAAATTTCTCTTTTTTTTATAATGCAAAAAAATCCTTTTTTTGGGGGCAACGGGCTTACAGCTCGTAATATATCAATTGTTGAAATAAAAGAAAAGATTTTTTTGTTATGAATTTCATCAAAATATGATTAAGATTAAGTCATAGTATATTCAATTGAAAAATAATTCTGCTATCATTTGGTCCACATATTTTCCTTTTTAATATCCAAATTAAGACTTTAATATTCAGTTTACCTAGAAACACGAAAAAGCATGACGTATGTATATATATCGAACGCACATGACGGAAGCCTCCATTCCCGGTTAACTGAAGGGTTAATTACTAGAGCCTTACTCTTGTGTGGTAATATCACGTATTGTAATATTATTGACATTTAGCCACTCAGGGGTGGATAGATCATGTATCAATCTGTAAGCTGCGGTGGTTATTGTGCAAGTGATTGCACATGCTGCTGACGTAATATACATGGGCGCATTGAAAAATTTATTTTTAAGAAGCCCAACATTGATTTCGTAAAACAAATCTGGGCTGTGTTGTATAATATTTTCTTCAAAAATTCATTTTAAAATTACAAATCTCTCTTATCTCACTAAAAAAAGCTTTTGCATTACTACTTAAAAGACAATTAGAGCTTTCGTTTTCATATAATACTGAGATTTCTCAACATATAGATGGTAAGTATTTTGTTTTAATTCTAAAAAGAATTGTAACCGTTTATTTTATATTATTTAGCCGTATTACATACGTATTACGTATTAGCCGTGTTTGGATGGCATTTACGTTTCTTCGATAGGAATATATTTTAATTAATTAAAAAAAAAAACATTTATTATATTATAGGTCATTTTAGTTGTATAATCTTATTTATAGCCATTTTTGCATCATGAAACTGTTCAAGCACTTATTTTTTTTACTACGATAAAACTCTTATTCTTGAAATATAGTATACCTTTATAATATATATTTATTTATTTTACAAAAAAGGTAATTTATTATAAAAAATGACATTTTTATTACAACGGATTTTCAAAATATAAACATATTCCCAGAATCATATTTTTAACAAATTAAATGAAAAATACAAAGCAACTAATGTTAACCAATGATGTGTGTATACGTAAAACATTAGAATACTCTTATATGCACTGATGTATTTCATATCGCTTAGCATGTTACTGAATATATACAATTACATATCAGGACAATCTATTTTGGAACCAGTATCAAAATGTGGGCTCATGTTTTGAATGTAACAGAATACTGTAATTACAGGTTGTTTGAAAACTTTACGTTTGAGACATAACTTAACATCACTTTGGAGATCATGATCAGATTGTTGAAAGTTGATTTTGTCCTATCTCAACAATATAGGAGAATTTGTGTAGCAAACTTTAATACCTGATAAGATTTATATCTTAATAAACAGAACTTTTGCACGAAGTAATAAAAAAAAAAAATTGTTGTAAGACTGACTTTGTGACGATTTTTAATACGAAATAAAATGTATTAAATTTTTTCAAAAAGAACTTTAAGTGAATCAAATTATTTATAAATTTATATTACCAGAAAGTCTTTTCGAATGATGTATGAAAAATGTATAACAACATATTTTAAATTAAATAGACATATCAACCAGAAAAAAATATTTAGTAATTAACTACACATAACTCATTGGAAACCATCAATCTTACAAAATACATGTTATAATAGTTATGAAACGTTTTTTTCCTAAAAATGCAATTAGTTTATGATTAATTTAGCGTAAATGATGTAATTGAATGATTTGAATCATAGATTTGTTATGTTTGGCATTTAATAAATTTTTAATGAAATATTGCAATGTTAAACCTGTTTTTATGAGTTATAAATTTAAAAACATTGCTTCACAATTGAAATGAAAGGTGTTTATATTACGCATATTTATTCTGTGTGTAAAGGAAGAAGTCTTTAATCGGTCATTTTCAGGAGAGCCAATACAAGATATATGAACTTTGATGTTTCAATGTGAACTTCACTAATTTAACAACGTTGATTTCACTGATTATGTTATCCACTGTTAGTTATGATAATACAATAAACTCTATTTTCAATTTCTACAATGTTAGTTTTTTTGCTTTTGTAATATGTCTATATTTTATACGGATAGAGAGACCTATGAAACACACCATTTTAAAGGTTCTTTTGTTATTGATTTTTTCTTTTATCAAGGCCTTATTAAAGCTTGGAATCTTGGTCGATTCTTAGTAAATTCAATATAATGATGCCTCTCTCAATTCCATATGAAGATCGTGCCAGTTTCAATTATGGCTTCAATTATTTTTATAGCCATTTTATTATGTTGCGCATCACGCACGTAACTTTTAGATGCGTATGTAGCCCATTCTATAATAATAATATAACCTTCGGTGCATATTACAATACTTGAATTGGTTTTACATACTTTGTTTTGTATCTATGGTATATGGCATGTACTCATTTTTTAAAGATACGTTTGTTGCTTGTTTTGATATCTAAATAGAGATTCTTTCCAAACATGTTTTACTATTACATTAAATTTGAATCGTTCAAATTATGTACATTCTCACAGATTTTGTCACTAACGACCCGGGTTTCGCCTTGCGGCATCTTCAGACGTTCAAGTGAACTTGAACTGACGCTTAGTAAACGAATGTTTCGTGTTTATATAAGAAATAAATGCATCACTGAGCTTAAAGCTATTTTTGGAGAAAAGGATAAGCCCATGGGAATGCCCACAGATTTGAGTAGTGAGTAGTTTTAAGAATTATATTTATTTTGTTTGTCAGAAAAGGTTTTATGGCTATATTTATATAGGGTATAATAGTGGCGACCTGGCATGTTTAATATTTTATTTAAAATTGGAAGACTATTCAATTGCGCTTTGTTTATCTCTAGAATTTCCTGGAAATAGAGTTATGAGGGTCCGTATTTGGATGTAACATTTTGATCCCTTGTTCCTGATTGAACACGTGTTTTTCCCAAATTAAGTGATTAGTAAAAGTAGACGTGTCTTTTTTTAATCTAAAGGCTGTCATGTGTTCTGATACTCTGGTCTCTTCAGAAAAAAGTGATTATCTCATATAACAAAACAGAGATTTTTAAAAATAAAATTATCTTAAAATAAACTCTCGTAGATGATTTTTTTACTAGTTTATGTAATTTATTATGAATACTGTTATTCTTTTAAATCTTTTTGAATAAACTAGCAACCATAACACAATGTCCAAACGATTTTTTTTTCACTGAATGAATCCGTAAAAGATTAAAATTTAATATTATTTTGGTAATTCACCAATGCTTGGTAACAATGTAACAATGTTAAAAGACTGAAAGCCGAAAAAAGACGAATATAACATTTTTTTTTGACTTTATAATCTCTAATATAAAATAAAAATAACTAAGATTATTCCACGTATTGTGTTACAACATGTGACACGTGTTTCGCTTCTTTCAGAGGCATCCTCAGACAACTACTTTTGCAAATGTTTGCTTATGTACGAATGATTTTAATTTTACTATTCTGATATACTATAATAATAAAAAAATAAAAAAATAAATGGGATGCAAGGAGGGGATGACAGAATGAGTTTGATAATCATTTCTTAGTGTAAATGTCATTTGTATTACCATTATCGTTTATTTGTTTTTCTATCATCTCCTCCTTGCATCCCATTTTTATTTGATTTTATTTATTTTTTTATTATAATATATCAGAATAGTAAGTTATTTTCATTTTATATTGAAATGAACTTCCACAAAGTTACCGCCGAATCCAACGAAAGTATTTATAATCTCTATTTAAATGACATTGATATTATAGTTAGGTATAATTAAAATAATACTACTTTTTTTTAAATATTTAACGCTAAAAATAATTAGGCATTAGTTATCTATACCAATAAACATATGTCACTTGATATTTTCTCTAAAACTTTTAACTTGTTTTACCATTATGCTTACACCTTACACCGAATAAAAGTTTTTGTTATCAATAAAATGATTCATATAATAGAAATAATGGAAAGGCAATTGCATATTTGCAAATGCCCTTTGTTTGCGGTCGGTCAAATAAATTGAATTAAATAAACTTTTCGAAGTAGTAATTCGATTCGAGTAATTTATTTGGCAACGCTTCGTGATACGTGAAACACTTTGCGCCAAAATTCTTGAATACATATTGGAAAGCATTACTCTTCAACATAGTCTACATACTATAATATCTATATATAAAAAAAAAAAAACATTTTTTCATCAGCTCTCTCACCGAAAAGTAATTGATACACAGTTTTAACTGAAAAAAATGATGGTTTGTTCTATTTTTCATTTGTTTTTAATATATTAAAATTTATATTTTACAGTTAATTTTGTATCTGATATCAAAATGGTTGCCATTTTATCACTGTCGTACATATTTTTTCTGTAATCGAATTGTTGTGAAGATATTTTGATAGGTTGTCAAATATACTGAGCATGTTGTATCTACGAATAACGATTGTCTGGTTGTGTTTAAGCTATTCACTAGAAGTATGTAGTTGAATGAATTTATTCTCTAGTGACTTGCTGCCGACTAACTAATCTGAGACTAAATCAAATTGACAGTGTGACTAGGCGATGTTCTTAATGTATTTTCGTAAAATAAAGAATTGTTTTAAATATGGCAATATTCTCATAAATGTATATGTATCTCATCAAAGTATTTCATTGTTAATTCTGTGCGGTAAAATTATTAAGAAATCGATAAAAGAATATCGTGAGTATATAATAAATTGTATGATAAATAGTGAACATTTTTGTACTTATTCCACATTATGCATTAATATCAAGACCGATTTCGCTAATGGAGAGCATTTAGCTAATATTGAACACATTAAAAATGACTTATTGTTTATTTACTTACCATTAATATTTTCAATTTTATACCATAGATTTACGATCGTCAATCGATATTTTTTAGATATTTAAAGAAAAATATATTATTCTTCAAAACGATCAAGATGAATTATTTTTCACTTTTTTTTCTGTGCGACTCCTATTTTTTCCCCAAATTGAAAGATTATTATATTCGTAGAGATATCTTTCCATTCTACTCATTTTTGAAATTTTGTTGACATTCTAATATATACTATTACTCCTAGTTACGAAGAATTCCAATAACATTAAAAAAATGTTGGCAAGTCATGATTTTTATTTGATTTCAGATATAATAATTATAATTACATTTTTAGATCGATAACATATAAGAAAAAAATAAATGCTAAATAATTTTTAACAGAAATCAAATTAATATCAAAATTAAATAATTTTATTACACTGACATTGATACTTTTTTCGATATATACTCTTGTTTAAAAAAATTCAAACAGGTTTTCATGAATAAAATTAAAAATAACTTAGATTATTTCACATATTGTGCTGCTAAATGTGACACGTTTTTGCATATTTGTTGTACAATACCGTTTTAATATGCAATCATTATTTTTAATATCATTCAAATAAGTTTAGTCCTAATTTAAAATCCTCGTTTTTCCTAATTTAAAATTTATTTATTAGGATCAGGACAAATTTCGCTCATCACGAGAATTTTCAACTGAATACAATAAATAAACGTGGCATTAATAAAAAACAGTGTTATATTTTTTGATGTTAAACCTTTTAAGCTAGTATAAACACCTCAAAAGATATTATAATAAGTATCTTTTATAAAAATATTTTTCTCAATACATAGTTCTGATCCGTCTGTTAAATTTCTAAAGATATTGAGCTGGTAGATCAGATGAGTGTGTCTGACCTATAAACTACTTTGAGATCCTTGACAATAATAAAATCTTCCGCCCACTTATTCCTGTCGCTAAGTGTAAGTAATCGTTTATGTAAGAAAATTATCCTTGCATACAATTTAAAGCTAGATACATATTACAATTCACCTTAGAAAGAAACATGCTAGCAAAAAATGTATACGAAACAAATATTACCGATAAAAATCATGGAAACATGTTATTTATCTAAGAAAAAATATCAATTTAATGCCAACAGTACTTTTGTATTGATATATTTTTCTATAGGCATTTATTTTCACAAGGACGGAAATTTCCTTTAAAAAATAATATATATAGTGCTATTTTCTTTTGTGAATTATGACTTCCTCTCTGACCATTTTGGCTCTAGTCCAGTAGACGAATCGTTTAAGCCTTTATCCTGATTCAGGATGTTATCGAATTTATCATACAAAAAAAGGTATTGAAAAAATCATTTGTTCACTTCTACAGCACATTTTGACATTAACACACCGGCAAGCTTTTCTGATGTCTTTTTGTGTTGTTTTTTATCCGTCATTTTTTATTTTCCCTAACAAAGACTAATAAATATATTTTATAACCTTTTAGTAGCCTTTAATATTTATGTAATACACTTTATAAACGTTTTTATGCGCCATAATGTTTTAGGTTACAGTTATGGTATCTGACAATAATTATGTATTGTGACACAACTTTACATTATGATTGATAAAATATTACACGATATACAAATTAACTGTCATTGAAATTTCTATATCAATATTGTTTTATTAGACGTATTCTACAAATGGATAATGAAATACAATGTTTTCACTGTATCACGGTCAACTCTTTGTGAAAAAATATTCAATATAATAGAACCCCTTCTTTAGACTACTTCTACAATTTAATGAAAGCTTTCAGTTTCACTCATCGTGAGCATTTTGAGCCGAGCTTTTTATTTGTTTGGGCTTAAAAATAGATCACGCTTTGAAAAGTACATATTTATTATTTATTTATTTTTACCATGCCCGTTCCTAATGTGGATTAAGTGGACTCTCATGGAGTTTATCTTAACAGAAATGTTTCTACGAAAAATGCTTGTTACTCAGTTGCTCAACTTTTTATGCAGAAGGATAGGTTCAGGACAATACTAGTGGTTAACTAATTGCTCTCGCTACGCCCAGTAGAACAAATTATTGATCTTTATAGAATTTGTATATATATAATATATAAATGGATTAAGATTATTTTTCAATTAAGTCTGTAGAGTAAAATAAAACTAATAATATTATTGCGAAAATTTTAAGAAACCTCCAACAATTCACTGTGATTGAAATATATTCTTAGATGATGCAATCATATTTTTTTGAAATAGCAAAAGTAAGCGCGTAAGATAAACCTATCAGAAAATGAATAAAATTCATCAGAGTATACTTTCCATATTGTGATTATTGAAATATTTTCTAGCACAGGCTATGCATCTCATTCTTAAAAATAACGTTTATAAAAGCTAAGCATATGTAAAACATTCATAAAAGCTTATTTTTGTGCTTAATTCTTAGTTGTTTATATCGTTATTTCTTGAAAATAATAAACAAGCATAGGAAAACATATAAATATAACTATAGTAGAATTTGACGATTTCACATATATGCGAAAAAATTCTGCTTGTCAGCATACAATTTCCAGTACGTTTGTGATTGCTAAAGCTTTTTCAGAAGTAATACAAGTAGAAATTCAACTGAATCAAAAAATACTTCTTCTTTAATAATGTTTTTATGTTCATTTGAATCTTTTGAACGAATACTTGAAACAGCGTCTTCGACTGCTTGATGTAATAAAGGCATGTGCATATATAACCAAACCTATTTACGCGTAATCCAAAGGGAAATTCGGGAAATTTATATTTGATGCGATAATCTCGCGAACGCAATATCTACCTACATATGTATATGTTATGTGATGTAAATTTACAAACGCTCGGTTTCCAACAGTGTTCAGCTGCATAATGTTCATACACATAAACTTTCTATGGACAAGCAGTCGATCCTTTTTTTTACACAAAACCATTAAGCAATTATAATTTATTATTGTACATAACATTTTTTTATAGATTGTTCCATTCTCTTGTGCAATATACGTAGGTTGTATATTAAAATATCTAAATCAAACTATTTACAATGACACTAAATTTAAAAAATTAAGAACTCTTTAACACATGACTTTTCTGCGTAGTAATTGATAGGCCTCACCGTTTTTTTATTAGATTATTTGAATTGATCAGATGAGTATAACGTGTCGATGTAATAATTTAATATTTAAGAGACTTAGGCATCACCTGTAAGAGTCAACCTCGTATAAGTGTTATAATATAGAATAACATATATCGTATTTAACAAGCCGACTTCACATAAACCTAAATCGCTCTATTTACTTAAATCAGCTTTTTTAAAAAGCAATTCTAATTAAAATCAAACCCGGACAACAGAATACAATGTTTTAAAACGATAAAAAAATATTTCAACTAACTTATATAGAGAATATTTACATTATTTGAATAATGATTGCTTTTCTGTTTTATTTATTTAAACCGAAAAAACATGACTATAATATTTTTATATCTGATATTCTATACTTTATAAAAGTTTTTTTATAAAACAGCGTCCTAAAATATACATCAATTAAACTGTATTAACGAAAATACTTTTTCGATGTTTTTAAATAAATGCTTTGATAAAGGGTAGAGACTTATATTATTATACACAAAACGTTTGTACGCAAGCCTATCATATATCATATGAGAAAATCGTCCAGTTGTCCGTCTAAATAACAAATGGTTAAATGTCTGACGCCATTTATGTGATGATTAATTATTCCGATATGTCTAGAAAATTATATTACGCTTAACTTTAAAGTACAATGAAAAAGAACTTACGGGTTTTATGAGCTTTTAAATGATACCTATCCTGAACGCTGTCACGAATAAAAACAAAAACATTTAGCAAGTTGTTATTTTGTCAAATTTATATGTAAGCCGTAAATGTAGATATATATTCACTTCCATTTGAATATTCACTGCCTTAAAAATAATAATATTATGTGAACACATATCTTGTATTGATTTAAAAAAAAATGATTCTAAAGGTCATTAGTATCATCATAAAGTGTTTTATTTTAAATAAACCAAAACGTAATTTTGGCATTTTTATTTTTCGTCAGCATATGAAGTCTATCAATGGTTTATTAAAAAATATTGTACCAATCGTTATTTAAAGAACTTTTTTATCCGTATACGTTTTAAGATGCTTTTTTTAATTTACAGGTATACATCATTTGGTGAGACTAAGCAACCCCATGAAGTGACAAAAATTCCAAGTGATAATAAAGTGAAAAATGGCGTTGATGCAAATAAATAAAGGAATAAAAAAACAGTTTATGCAAGCCAACTTTGATGAAAATATTTCATAAATTTCAAACATTAAATTTAATCGAATATTTTCAATATTGGATGATTTCGATTTGTGTGTGACTTAAAACACTTAATTTATTATTATACAAGTTTTATAGCTGAACTTTTATAGTGCATACAAAATATCTGTTTTCATTAGTGAAATAATGTGTGACATCAATTAGATATACACATCTGAAATTTAATTGTGATAGTGTTTAAGTCCGTTTTGACGGTTGTTCAAATCTATGTTTGTCTCAGGGACATAGGTCGATTTTTGGACTAAGGCCAGTTGGACAACGATCACTTAAACTGGCGCCCAATCGTAAGTTTCGAATAAAATATTATTTTTATTTTATTCATCGTGTGTATTTTTGTTTGTATCATTTTTCAATGTGATGTGTTTCGCGAAAGGATATCAAAAAGTACTACATGTATCGATCTCACAATAAAATCTCATCGTCATTTACAACGTTTAGTTGTTTTCCAATAAAAAAAAATATTTTGATGAAAAGCTATGCAATTAAAATCCATCTATAAATATTTGGCTCATATAAATAGTTAAGCATAATGTTTTACCACTGATTTATTTAAGTTTCATTAATTTTGATTTTTTGATGTTTATAAAAATATGTTTTCTTTTTCACAGGAAAACTTCAAATACTTATAATATATTAAGAAAATTATGATATTTTTAAGTGTTTGATATAATTATGTTTAGTCAGTGAAAAAACATTGAATATTTTTTTTCTAAATAATCAATGAATCAAAAAAAATAACAGCAACTTGATGAGTATACTTACCGTAAAAGCTTGACCGCAAAAGCAATATTTACATAAAACAAGTTTATTACGTGTTCCAAATAAACAAACAGCTTTTATTGACATGCGTACTTCTTGCCTACCGACTTCATCAAAAAAATTACGATTTTTAGCATGTTTAAGAAAACAAATTTTCGTTTGATATATTTTTTTATTTTAACTCTTGTTTCTGATAATGATATTTTGTTTTTATCTCATAAACCAGTCAAATTATTGTTTACATATATAGAGTGTCAAGTATACCGATACATTTAAGTTTATATGATTTTATGTTTAAAGAAAGTAAAAATATATTGCTTTGTGTAATGCGAATAGATCAATAGTTTTTCATTCAGTTTTGATGAACTTATTATATTTTTAATTATTTTATATAAATGGTACGGTGCAAAACATTATAATAAGATACAATTAAACAATTCATGTTTCTTAATTGTTATAACAACAAACTTATTTAATCTTTCTGGCTTACTATTATGCATGGTTCTTAAAATGTCATGAAAGTTTTACTTAATGTCAATCCATTTAATACCAACTATCGGTAAAGTGTCAATATGTCTTGACGTTGATTTTAGCTTACCAAAATTACTGTTATACTTGTTAGTTAAAATGTTATTAATTACCGGTAAATTTCGCAAAATTTTATTTATGTACATATAATAAATATTTCACAATCGAAATTTATTTTATTTTAACCGATTTTAAGTTACTCATTTCAATATTTACGACAAAACGAATCCGATGTATTTTAACCATTGAAATTTATTGGAACCAAATATTTTTTTTATAGTTTTACACATTTTTATACTTTAATATTATAAGAGTAATCAAAGAACAGATGTGGTTTTGCAGAATGACCCCTTTTTGTTAGCAAATTTAGTACTAATAGAAACATGAATCGTTTTAAAGATTATAGTATTGAATTTAAACACACATTTTTGTATAGGTAATAAATAATAATATTAGTTTTCAACAATTTATTTGATAAAGCTTACGAAATATAATTTTTGTTAAACAGTTCATCTTTTAGTATAATAATATGCATTAAAATGCAGTATTTTTTTTTAGAATATAAGTGTTATGACAAACTACAAGAAATATTCATTAAATAAAAGAAATAGCTCATTTAATTTCACAATTATTATTTAAAAAAATACATAAAATTTATAATCTTCATCATTTTAAGAATTTGAATGATTTTGATTAATTTTTAATGATGATGCTTATAAAAATTTATTACTTTGATGTTTTTTTTATGAAAACGAAAGCATTTCTAGCATATGTCCCGCCTTAAAGAATGAATCTAAAGTATTTTGATTCCGTTTTATTTATATCCATGAAGGTTTTTAATATACGGGTGACATATGCAAAAGTGTCTGTCCTCTTGCCAAGTAAGTATATTTATTTTGAAGAGTGGCAAACTTTCCTATGAACATAAATAAAAATCCCTCATTGAATAAACCCCAAGGTCGGGTATAAAATTATTAAATAAAAATATATTATGTAAAATACCTATTTATGGCCTAACTTTATGAAAACTATATTCCCACCTTAAAACTACAACTAGGTAACTTTCATTTGACTATTGTTTATAAAATTAATTCAAATATTATTTGATTAAATTTTATGTAAGCAATATACATTAAATAACAAAAAGTGTTCTTTATAGTAAGAAACAATAAAATAATGGTCTCTTCATGGAAAAAAAATGCGAGATTATATTCAAAAACATTAAAAATAAAGTTATTTACCCGATTGTAGTATTTAGTTTGAATAAAGTAATAAATATAATACATTATTCTATTAGTATTGACAAAAATCGTTGATTTAATAAAACAATTACATATCAATTATATTATTGATGAATAATATATCTACGTCGGGTCTTCAGTGGAGTGGTCAAAGTTGTTGGCTTCGCCTGCGATGATCACGGGCTTGGACCCTAAAAGGAACATATATATTAATTAATCTAATGTATGGATGTCTGGAATTCCCTCCCACCCATTCAATCCAAATAAACAGGACATAGCAATAGCGATTAGCTGACTGATAAAGATAGTTTTTTAAGAGAAAATTTACATTTTTAAGAAAGCCAATCAAGCGCCACGCTTGTTGAAAGAGTTATTAGAAAATGGAAGAGTAAACTATGTATTTTTATTCAATTCAATTGTATAGATTTTTTTAATTCAACAAATATATTCAAAAATGAACCCCAAACCTCTTAAATTTTTGCTACCATTTTTTTGTGATTATTTATAAAAAAAATATCACGAACCAAAAATTTACGTGGTTGAATTTTAAATAAAATACCATTGATTGAACCATCAAAAACTCTCTTAAAAAAGAGAAACCTTACAATGTTTGATATATTTTTAGGGGATTTTGAAAAAACGTTCACCGCAAACGCCCAGTCAAAGATTAATGTGAAACAGCTGCATGAAATCGCTTCAGAAAATATTCTCTATTTCTAAAGATTGCGAGAAATATTAGACGTAAAAAAATTTTTGGTGACATCAAAATACATATTCCAAGCAGAAATAGATATTACAAAATTATGAGTGTTTTTGTTGCGTGTATTTTTGACATTCTGCGCAAAAATAGAACATCGAAATTTATAAAAAAATTTATGAACTTATATTTTCACTGGTATAATTGCTCATTTTTAAAGAACGACTTCGAAATATTTGATAGAAAACAACCCTGCGCCAAGATAAATTTTAAATTATTAAAATGAGTGCATCGCAGAATAATATTCCAGCTTGTTTGTTTGAACGTATTTTTTTCGATCTGCAATCCAAATAATCATATTTAATACTTTAAAAAAACACTTAATTTAATACATTACTCGTTTATATAAAATTAAATTGTTATATTTATTTTATTTTATTAAAAAAAATAGTGTTAAAAATATAAATATAAAATTCTAAAAGATAAAATCAACAAATACTTTTTTTGAACTCCAGAAATCATAAACTTGTGAATGATTCATAATTTATATATTTTATTTATAAATGAAGTGAGTTTAATATTATAAATAGATAAGTTTTATTCAAGTTTATTCAAGTTTATTTAAATTTATTTATTTTCAATATTTCAACATCAAAAATTCAAGACTATCTTTTCATTTCATTTATTGAATACACTCTAGTAATACAAATTGATACTAAACTATATTGATTGTTTTAATTTCGAATAATCATACTAATTGACACAAAGACCCTACACAGCTGTGTGATTTGACAATACGGATTGATTGATTATAGTCGTATTTGAAAACAAATCATATTAATTATTAACGCATTCATGATGCGTCATTCCATCCAGGAAATAGTACAATAATATAAGTCGTTAATTCATTTAGGATTTCAATATAGGAATTTTATTGCGCATTAAATCAAGTTATGACTTTGAATAAATCATTAACAATCATTAACACTTTTTATACGAACATCGTACAATTAAGTTTATATTGATGTCTCGATAACTTTTCTATCACTTGTGTCTGTTATTGTATAATTTTGTACATTGTATTGACCAAGTATTGCATTTGTAGTAACTAATATGTCCAAATTATAAACAGAAAAAAGTATTTGAATTTGATCCGTAAAACATGTATAAATGTAACATGACCATCGTTAGATTTTTTTAATCAATGTCCACTCAATTTGGAGCATATGGCCTTTTAATAGGGATATCTTAACGGAAGTTTTTTCTAAGTTGACTGCGTATCACTCAGTTGCTGTCCCTCTCATTTTCAAAGAGAGTCGAGATAAAATGATAGGACTAGCGGTTAGATAATCGCTTTTGCTACACCCGTTTTAAGTATAGGATGGGTGAGAAGGAATTAAAGACATCGTATACATCCATGGCTTCGTAGAGACATCCATAAACCGATCGAAAAATAATTTATAAAAAACTGTCCGTCCTGGGACTCAAACCCGTGGCCTCGTGAAGTCAACGATTTTAACCAGTCAACCGCGCAGCTGTTAAATAAATGCTAGATTAAAGACTTTCTTATATTCCTACCATCATATTTTAATAATATCATATTTGATTAAATAATTTAAAATTTATCTTAAAATCGAACTGTATGTTAACTCTTCGCAATTTTATCTATCGATTAGTATAAAAATAAAATTTTATCCGTAATGAGATTAATAACCAGGATCATTTTTTATCTCTGGAATTATATGACACGAAAATAGAATCGTCAGTATTTAAGATATAATTTGTCATCATTGTAATCGCAAATCAATATTATTTTACCCGCGTGCGTATTTGATGCATTTGTAATTGAATAAAACCTACGACAAATATATATAATCAACAGTGCAGGGCGTGTAATATTTTTTTTTGCACTTGAATGTACGGTTAACGTGCTTATGTTGGCAGTTGAATATGCGAACAATTTTTGTACTGTGTACTTTACACTATTCAACGTTTTTTTTAACATATACAAAAAAAATAAACATACAATATTTTAAATCTCTAATAGCTTTATCTATGACAGTGGCTATCTCAAATTAATAAACACTTGAATGTCCGTATTAAATTTTCTCTAGAATTTTGAACAGCTCTGATGAAAAAATACTTCTTTAATAATATTTCTTATAGCAAGAGACTTCTGAATTATTGCCCCATTTATTAGTCCGATATCAACGTGTTGGAAAATTCCATAGCTCAGAAAATTATTATCATACACTCATAATGAAATACGTAAAAGATGGTCTATTTTAAAAGACCTCCATCATTCTTTATGACCCATTGGATATATTAATTAAATAGTTTTCATCTTCCAATTTTTTTTCAGTGATAGAATACGTTAACAAGACTACAAACAATATTATCTGTATGTTATCGAGATTATGCTCGAGTAGTTAATAAAATATATAAATACGTATACGTTGATATATTATGTATAAATTTAATATATACATATTTATTAGATAAAAATAAATGTCGATTGCTTTTTAAACAGAGTAAATGGATTTTAATTACATTCTTTATTAAATAAACATCTTGTAGTTATGTAGAACTATTATCATAAATACCATAAAAAAAATCGTTAAGTATTACGCAGTTTTTTTTATTTATCAGGGAATTTTATAAAATTAAAAAATCTTTAAATGTTTTCTTAGTTTGAAATTTGAACAAATTAACGATATTTTTTCTCTCTTAAAAATTATAACTCAAAATTTTCATAAATAAAAGACTACAGTAATGTTTTCGGTTCATTCATTTCAAACAACAAACCACAAGTACCGTGAGACTAAAAACTTATTTTTTTGTAAAATACATAAATAGTTGAAGCTGATTGAAATTTCAATTTCGCTTTCTACTGTAAAATATATTCTTCTGATTATGATCATTTAAGCTTAAAAAAATGCATTTTAAAATTGTACTCGTTAAATCCAAAGTCGCGGTTTTACATAATATTTTTTCAAATATATGATTGAAAATAATATATATGACATTACCGCTTATCATAGTCAAAGCATTATATATATATATATTATAGTTAAATCACAAGAGATAATACGGATATTTTTTAATGTCACTCTAGATCAAGCTGAAGAGAAAAACATCACAAACGCCAATACCCAATACTACAAATTTAAATTGAAAAACTTTACTAACCTTGCCGGGACATGAGCTAATATGAATGCAAAGATAATATTACTTTGAAAACTATTAAAGTCGACTGCTATAAAATATTTTTATTGGTTTTTTCATTGTTACTGGAACCACTCCTCTTAAATGCTTTCATAAAAGTTTTCGTTTTTAATTCCTTATCAAACCTGCCAAAATTGAAGCTTTTAATTATATCTTAGTAAAATGCGTACTTAATCTTGTTGATAAAACTGAGACATAAATATGTTCAGGATAAGAATCTAAATTATACATTAAAATAAAGTCTAAATTTATACAGTTATCGTGGAAGAATGTGCTACGAATTTCGCGTTATGGAAGTTGGATGAATTTTATAATCGTTAATTTAACATTTTATATGCTAAGCACGCAGCGAAAATGACTCTTTTATTACTACATACTGAATAGAATGGAATCTGATAATATTATGTCTTTATTAAGGTATAAAATGTCCCAAAGAAGTGCCTTACTTGTAAACTCGTATAAATATTGTTCAAAATATATGACGAGACAGAGAATATTTAAATATAACTAATTAATTACTCTTATTATAACTTAAAAAACATATTTTAAAAAGAAAAAAATAACGATAAACTGGTTCTTTAAAGAAAACCACATATTTATCAGTGGTAGCAAGAAATGGATCTATTGTATATTAATCGAAATTAAATTTACTTGGAAGGATTCCAATAGAATCAGATGAATAAAGCAGTCTTTTACTCTTATTCAACAAAACTGTGTTGTATTTTTTTTGAATATTTTTAATGTAACAAACATATTTTAATAAACTACGCGTGTCTTCTTCATAACACTAATGGCATTGTCTTGTTTGCCTAGAAAACAATAAAATATTCAAGTAAACATTTGTGATTATTATTAAAATCTCTCGTATTGCATTCATATTAATATTTATCTTCTATAAATTAACTTAGTCGTGCACTGTGTGGTTAACCGTTATGTTATCGTGATGTAAATTGTTGAATGGTGTGTAAAATGAAAATTTTATCTTTTTTTTGATAAAAAATAATTCACGTCTTCAAACCGTGAAATCAAAGCGTATTTAACCTGAAAGCATACTAAATATATGTTTTGGTGATACAGAACTAATAATTTTATAGATTGAAGATAATGCCGTATACAAGTATGTTTAAAATAAACTTCAACCATAAAATGGTCCCATTATAGATGAAGTGAGCCAACTAGTAAAGTGGAAAAACTTTTTCGTTGACTTTTAAGTACTATTACGTCTTTACTTGGTGCTTTGGTGGATTGCATATTTTTATTTTACGGAGATAACACGTTTTCAATGTGTACTAACTGAGGTTTCTTCACTTCTACGATACTTGTAGAATATTACAATGCATCTAAATTTTTTTCTTCTAAAATACCACTTGGCTCACTTTACCCTTAAATGGAAAAAAAATGATTTTAATGTTTGTTCAAGGTATAATCGCAGTCACAAGCCACAGCCGCATTCAATATTAAAAAAGTTTACCAAACAACATTGAAAATAAGTTCATACTATTCACCTGTTTCAGCAAACTTGTATAACCTAACGATGAATGTTGATTATTATTATTATTTTAAGAACACGATGGCATGCAGTGATATCAAATAAGCGAACGAATATTTTCCCTCTCGTAGAACGAAATTGGGTCATCCCAGAGAACTGAATTCAATGACGACTTTTCAAAAGGCATATTTGATTTTTGCGTCACGATATTCATAATCCTCCGACTACTAAAAAGTCATAAATAGTGGAGTTCACCAAAAAGGAGCTAGTCTTACATTAAAAGGCATATCAAATGAAAAAAAATATACTACATACCACAGAAATATAATCATGCTTTCATGACAAAGATCTCACAGTAATATTTTACATACTAATGATACTTTCATCGTATCTGTCGTAGAAAATACACAACTCCTTTTTAATATTTAACAGCTATCATTTATCATATAAAAGTATTTTAGAGACTATTGAAAAAAAAATATTTGGATTTTAGATTTTAGGATTTTAAAGTTTTTTGTTTAAGATTTTAGTCAAGGTTTTCGTAGAACAATATCGGAATTTTAGTACAGTCGACCCCCTTATATTGTAAAAATTGGGACTATGCTATAAGAATACTACATTCTAAGGGACTAGGCAACCATACAAGTTTTGAGGTTAGGTTTCCTGAATTTAACGAAATTAGCTAAGTAAACATTTTTTTGTCACGTTTATCTTTTCTTTTCGCCTATCACCTAATACGTGTAGCTAATAAGTCAAGATCTAAACAGCTACTTACAAATACTTTTTCAACGTTTATAAAATATTTATTTATTATATAATATAGTGATGAAAAATTTAAATTGACCCTGAAAATTTAGCGTTTGTAAAAAAAAATACGCTATATGGGGGGGCGCTATACGAATGACTACCGAATACGCTTTATAAAACTATTTTATATAGAGAGGAACGCTAAAAGACGGTTTTACTGTACAGCTATTTTTTAACGGGTTATGGGAATGCATTTTTCAATTTATTATATATTTTGTTTGTAGCAATCTGCACATCATTTATTTGTCTACATATTTCGATATAAGCATTTTGTACGAAAGTAACCGAAAATCTTTATTCGGCTAAGTTAAATTATTCGTCGAGTAGTTATACAGTTTGAACTATCAAACTGCCATGTTTATATATTTCATATAAATATAAAAAAATAATATGATAAATAAATTGTGTTTTGTTTATATTATGTGCAAAATGTAAAATATTATAAATTTAATCAACTTCAAGTAATTGTGTGGGAGTACATTTCAGTTGATTGAATGAATTAAAAAGTAAAATTAAAAATACATCTAGCTGTGTTTTAACTAAAGCTATAGCCAAATGCCGCCCGTTGCAGTCGAGTGGTCAACGTCGTTGTTTTCAGTTACGGAGATCACGGGTTCGAATCCCAGTGCGACCAGTTTTATAAATTGATTTTTCAATCGATTTATGAATTTCTGTTCTAAGGCATGGATGTATGTGATGTCTTGAATTCCCCCCTCCGACTCATACTATCTTATGAACGGGGCATATCGAGAGCGATGAGGTTACCACTAGTCCTGTCCTAGCCATATCCTTTTATTCCTACTCTCATTGGAAAAAGAGAGGTTGGGCAACTGAGTAACAAACAGTTCTCGTATAAACACTTATGTTGAGGTAAACTCCATAAAGAGTTCATATGATCCACAATGGGAGCGGACGTGGGAAAAAATTAGCCGAGTTCAAATATGTGTCAAAATGTCATTTCAAATAAAGTTTACTGTTTATGTTTGGTTATAAAATTTTAATACATTATTTACCTGAATTAAGAACGGTATACTGCTGTCATAAGTAAACCAAAAATGCATTTTTGTGAAAATATTTATTCTAAATAAAAGAATATTACTTTTGAAAAGATATGAGACATCAGCTAACAGCCAAACATGATAGAGGTAAAGATGAGACATCAACTCAATGAGAAAAAAATGACAAAAATCTCAAATTTAAATTTGATTTGATTTGACTACTAGTACTGAAACCCAAACAGGCTTGACTGCTAGAGCAAATTTCTTGAAAACTACACCACAAAAAGCATATAATGTCATCTTATATATAAAAATTAATGTTTTTTTCTTCATATTTTATGCGTTGCCACACCGCTCATCTGATTGCAATAAAACGTTGACAAACTTATTCCTTGCACTTTCGGGAAGGTTATAGGCATAGTAAAATTAGCTTACAGTAGATCTTAAAGATAAAAATCAATGTTTGTGTGTCTGCCATACTTGCACAAAGGTTATATTACAAGTAACTTACAGTAAGTGGCGCGTGTATCGTACCATAGACAATCGGCAGGAAACGTCAAACAGTTAGAATAAGAAAACATGTATTTCTTAAAACACAAACACTTTTTTTATTTGAGTAGAAACCGGCTAGTATTATATAAAATTAGCAAAACTGATATCATTGATTAATTAAGCCAGAAATGTTAACGATTTTGCTTTAAAGACAATGTTCAAGAATGGATGTGTAAATATTTTTTTTTATCTTTCATATTTCTACTTGACAAGTAACTCTCCTTATCTAAAATAAAGTATATTTGCGTTTCCGCTTGACGTCGTGGGTAAAATATTGAAATAATGATTTTCAAAAAGTTATCATTCCGAAACTAATAAAAAAACACCACGATGAAAGAATTATTGCTTCTTTTTAAACATCGAGCATTTGGGACACATTGCAAAAAATCCTCAAGATAGATTGTACGCTTGAGTGTAAGAAGACACAGAGGGAACAGGTGAATGAAGTCTTACGAAAAAGGCGCGTCCCGGAAAATTGAAACTCAAAAATAGAATTGAGAAAATATTAATTTGTTTATTATTTATGAAAAATTAATAAGTTTAAAGAAAAATTGTAACTTAACTTATTATTTAAGTTGTTTTTTTATCTAAATCTGCATATTTGAAAACACTTATTATCATTATGATTATTCTTATTTCGTAAATACCTGAATATACAATGCCAAAATAAAATTTAGAGAAGTTATTCGTAAACAATCAAAGATACTCTTAAACATTCACAAATATTACTAGAATTGTTTAAAATCTGCATTATATTCTATCTCTTAAAGTTAAATCTATTATTTGAATAATGGATTGATTATGGACATTTATATTATCTTAGCAACGTTCAACGTAATATTTTATCAAATATTTCATAATAAGTTTTGTGTTTGATTGACTACGGCGTAACCTAAAAAAACTCGGAACTAGTAACAAAGCGTCAAGTGATTATCATCAATATAGTTAAGTGTGTTGCAAAAATAACGTTATAAATAATAAGCAACAAAAATTCAAGGATTTATATAGATGTTCATTATGAAAATAATATCAATCCTACCAAAGATTTGGGTTTATTTATTTAAAGTCCGTACATCATTAACTTAGTATTAGTTTGATAAATGATATTCGTGTTGCAAAATTTCATATGGCGTGTTGAATCACTAGACTAATGACAATATAAACACATACATGTATATATACAAATTCAGTAGAAGCTTTTTTATAGACACGTGTGTTTACATGCAAGCTTTTTTTATTTTAGACATGACGCAAGTTGTGACAGTTTTTCGGGTCGGCGTGTGTCGCGCGATCTATTCTGGGTCTCATCGCGCTATTTCAAACACTTGAATCTTTCTAAAACATACACTGATGTATTCGTGTACAAGATCGTCGCAATTTTATCTCCATTACGATCGGAATGTAATTTCTTATTTTTTTTAATTGAATGTTGATGTTGTTTTCGTGTGTCCGTATGTTTTTATTTTACATAACAGTTGACACAGTTTATAGTAAATACTAAATTGCAACTTAACTGTTTTTTTTTTCGTATATAAACAATATTTATTTACATAATCATGTGTTATTGTAAATTAAATAAAACCATGTCATTACGAATTGTCGTTGCAAACAAATATCGCATTAAATGTTTATGCTGTAAATAATCAATTGTGTTTCCGTTTATAAAAAAATAAATATGTTTCTTCTTATAAACATTATCAATAAAGTAAAATGAAATCCTCTTCATAATAAATCTCATTAACGTATTTTCAATATCTCATGCAACATAAATTGTGATATTCTCAATAAAATTTTAATAAAATATAAAAGTTAATCTTGGCTTTATTTTTTTATTTTTTATAACCATAAGAAAAATAAACGTTTCTGTTGATTGAATAGTTTTCTTAGCGACGCCGCTGAGTCAGCTTTATAACAGAGATTGATTGGCCGTTGGGGGATATCGCAATCCATATCACACCGACTCAGTGGTGGCTCGTGCTGCCAACCACGTACAGGTAATTAGATTTGAATCAAGGTGATTAAGGAAAGGATGCTAAAACAAAATTGAGTTAGACAGTTTTAGAAGCAATATGCCATTGAGTTTACGTTTTTTTAATAAAAAAAATGTTTAATATTTAAAAAAAATCTTTATTAAGTAATTATAACCTGTAAAATAATTAATTGAAAACATATTAAAACCAATGGTAAATAAATAAGAAAAACCTGCACTCTGCGAAGATTATATATTTATTTTATTCATAATATTGTTTTACTTGCCGTGATGTATTTATCTTTTTAAACACGATTTTTATAGTTTTTTCTTACACATATAAGTTATATTTATAACTTAAAACAAAAATAAACTGATCGTGTCGCGTAGAATAAAATAATATTTTTAATACATGGAAGTTTTCACTTTTGATTCTACCATAACACACATGGTGAATTTTTTCGTGTTGAAAATTCATGTGAAACTTATTAAAATAGCATTAATTTACTATCGATAGATAATTCTTCTTCAAGTCGTATAATCATCAAAACTAATTGTTTGGCTTTTTGCAATCTATTATTCGGTACTTTTTTTACAAAGCCTTAACTCAGCATGGTACTTTTAAATAAATTGATTTAAATCTTAGTATAAAGGTTTTATTTCCTTGTGTCTTTTTTAATATTTTTTTCTGACTTCGTGAGAAAATAATTGATGTCTTAAATAATAAGGTATGTGATCATCAACGGTCTTCGTTGAATATTTTTGTATTTTTTTTTATTTACTCGATTAATTTCAAAGTTGTTTACAAAATTTGAGCCCCTCAAAACACTTCCTTATTTTTAATTAATTCTTGAACAGATCATCAATTGTCTCAATTAATTTTAAAGTGTTAATGTGTAATATAATGTAAAAGTTTAGTATTTTCGTATCTGAGTAATATATTTTAAATTCTTAAATATAAAGGCTTCTTAAATAAAATAAATTATTTTAGCTCTATTCGTTTTAGAGTAGTGAGCAAACTGGGAAGCGTGGACTGTTACAAATAGAGCCGCAAACAGCTTAAAAAACTTTTTAACCTTTTTAATAGTGTCTTTATTTTTATATCAAATAAAGGATGGGGAGGTGCAAAATTTTTTTTAAGGAAGGTGAAGTAACATAACGTTTGTAAAGCACTGTTTTAGAGGACTTGGTGACTCTAACGCGGTAATAAATTAAATATTCTTTAACCAAAACTAGTTTTTATTAGTAACTTAACCTCTCTGATTATATAGGGTAATAAAAGAATAACAGGGCTACAATTTAATTGTTAGTAGACTAATCGCTCTTTCTACCGTATTTTAGCTACTTTAGTAGATAAAGCGATAAGCGTAAACACAATCATTTTCAAAAAAACTTATTCATATATCGCTTTAATAATCAATGTTTGAAGTTACCCGTTCGGAGATGTGGATCCGTGGCCATATTACTGAAAAAATTATACATTCTTATTTCCTGGAAACTTTTTGTATACATATATGTACATATAATTAGTTTTTCAATGATGATAATCAATATCTTTTGTAAAATATAATGTATCTTTAAATAAAAACTCTTTTAATAGTGATACAAAAAAGCATCGAGGCCGTCTACAAAAACTACTTTCCTTGAATTGAATTACCGATGTAACGTCGGGCAATTATCATGTGTTATTATTTATGTTACATACATATTATACTATTATTGTCTGAATAGGCTTAATATTATATATGTGTACATTTTTTTATTAGACTTAATGAATGTTTATTGTTTTTTGCATTTTGAAAATATTACCACGGTGAACGACTTATTGCGATCCAGGAGAAAAAAAATACGGTAAATAAGACAGGAGTAGTTTAATCAGTATTCGTAAAGAGTTTTAAAAAAATCCTACATCTTACATAACCATACAAAAAACATTGCATAGCACAAGACATGCTAAGAAAAATTAAAAAATATGTCAAATATAGAAAACTCAGAAATCGTTTTAAATCTAATTGGTAGAACTCCATTATAATAGGGTGAATAAGTGTTTTAGTTCTAAAGATATTTTTTATATATAGATAGATATTTCCTTCTTCAGAGCTAGTTCTGACGAAAGCATCCGCCGAAATAACTACTAACTGTATATAAAATAATATTTGTATAGCTAAAATATTTTGTTATTTTTTCACTTTAATTTTGTACAGGCTTTACTTAGTTTATATAGAAAAAAAAATGTCGAGAAAAATAAGCCAACAGATTTTTTGGCTTACCTTAATTTAACTCTCAAAACTATTTATTTATAAGCATTAGAAACAGGAAATATTTTCTATTATCATTTTAAATTTTAACGTTTCAATATGAGAAACGCATTAGTTTCAATATCATTTTTTTTAAATATATGGTCTAATAATAGTAGTACACACTTGCTATTATTAGTATATTTTTCGTCAAGTACTCGACATTTACTAAACTTGTTCAATACATTTGAAACTTAAGGTCAGCACCATTCTAATATACTCCGTTATGAACTTAACTTGAATTCCAATGGTCATTGAGAGAGAGAGAACCACAGAGATGAAACCAGCTAAAAAGAGTAATATACGGATGTGAGATAATGACTAATGAGTTTTTTTTTTCATTTTTAAATTACACTCAAAAGCCATTACCGTATCATACTGTAACTACATAAATACATCTGAATTATCGCACGCTCAATTTAATTTTGTTAATATTACATTCACGCGAATAATTATACATTCTAGAAACTTGTGTACATATGTATGCATACTTGTATTTGTTATTTTTTTCTAATGAAATGTTTGATAACTTTGTTCAAAACCATATCGACTGCGGAAGCTGTATTTCGATAATCAGAATGTATACAACTTGACACACGTTCTATCAAAAGGATGCAACCTGCAAATGCAGAATTAGTATCTAAGTTTAGCTTTTAAGTTTGAAAAAGATGACCTTGTATTAAATTAAAACCAAGAAAAAAGACTGAAATAAAGATTTTTCATAGACAATTTCTTTAATTAATATTAGATTATGTCAATTAAACACCAGTTTAGAAGTTTCTATGCACTTCATAATTTGAATATGGCCCAAATTCATCAAAACACGTTTTTTGCGCCTTCTGTAAAATTTGATATGTGTAGGTTACGTCCTTTTTCCTTTCCACAGTCGAAATGCAATATCTAATTAAGAATTTATTCAACCATCACTGTCTTTTTTATTCGTATGTTTTTGTATGTGTGCAACCCGAGAAAAAAGCATAAAACTAACAATGCCCAACAACTATATTTACCTTGCTAGAACCATACCGGAACTATGCTTAGCATTGCCAAATAGAACTTTTATCTGTTAGCTACAAATTTTGTGTTGCAAATACATTATATTGAAATTAAATATATTAATATAATAATTTAATAATAACTATTTCAGGTGGCTGAATCAGGCAAAAGGTTATATTTTCTTTAAATTTGAATCGTTCAAATTATGTACATTCACACAAGTTTTTTCATTATTGACCCAGTCAGTTCAAGTTCATCTGTACACTTGAACGCTTGAAGGTGCCGAAAGGCAAAACCCGTGTCATTAGTGACAAAACTTGTGTGAATGTACATAATTTGAACGATTCAAATTTAATATCAAAATTCCATCAAGCATCTTCAGTCGAAATCTTAAAATATTGTCTTATATTTTTGTAGTTATAATCAACTGTAGAAAGGTAAAATCTGAGTAAGGATTGTAAGTCAGGTCCTATGGCGCAGCGGTTAGCGTTATGGGCTTCCGTGCCAGACCTCACGGGCTTGAGTCTCAGTAGGAACAGCATTTTTTCGGTCGATTTATCGATTTCTGTTCAAAGGCATGGGTGTTTGTGATGTCCCTCCCATCATTTACTTAACATCCGGGCGTAGCGAAAGAGGTTAGTTAACCACTAGTCATGTTATAGCGTTACCCTTCTATCCCTACATCACTCTTTGAACAAGAGAAGTAGAAAAACTTCTGTTGAGATACCTCCATTAGGAGTCCATATGCTCTAAATTGTGAGCGGACATGGAAATAAAAGGTAAAATACATAACAAATTTTACAGGAGGCATAACAAGGTACCTTGATTATTTAAGGCCAAAGTCATAATAATATTAAATATACGAAGAATATTAAACGTTTTTTTATATACACATCTAATATTAACATTTGTATGACTCCTTTTTCCTGTTAACAAATTTTTACATGATCTTCTTTTTTCAAACTTTAAAGATAAATTTAGATACTAATTTGGCATTTACAGTTTCAATCTTTTTGATAAAGCAAGTAATAAATTGTATACTTTATCACTTTTAAGGTGTTCACTGTCAATACTTGGTGGAATGGCATTATAATAAAAGATTTTTAGTACTTTTTCCACTTAAAATTTATTTGATCAGGACCGGTTTCGCTCCTCGCGAGCATTATCAACTGATGAGAAAAATAAATTAAACAGTGTTATTTATACAAGTTAAATTGAAATAAAAAGGTGTAAGCAATTACTAACAATTAAAAGGATTTACAAATTACATTATAATTACACAAAATTAAAATGCTTAACACCTATAACATATAATTAAAAAATCATCAATAAGTGGCAAATGATGTCAATCATAAACACAATTAAAATTTGAGAATTTATTAAACAAAATGAAACTCTACATTGTATACTTTATGAGTATTACTGGCTTCGCTATGGATTTCTTACCTCTGTAGCGATCACGCCGTTCCGTCTGATATGATGGGATGGAAATACAATTTTTAAAAACATTAGCGATAAAGGAGACTCAAAAAACTTTGGTACTTGTACTGTACTTAAAGCTCTTGTCCTGGTACTGGTATAGGTTCTGGTACTTAAAGCTCTATACATTTGATATTCAAAAAACGTCTGTTTGCTTTTTTGCAGTCGAATTACATGAGACATTTAGCAATATTTTTTCATATGAATTATCAAATCTGTTAAAATTGAACCATTATTAGTTTTTAGAGCAATTAGATTTGTTTTTATTTATTATATATTTTAAAAATCTCAGTTATTTATTGGGCTTAGATATTTGAAGACCAATAATAAAATTATGCCGACACACGAATTGATTTCATTCATTCATTAAAAAAACATTATATCCAATTGTTGTATTTTTTTTTTTGCAATCTACATAGTTGTTATTTAATATTATATATTTATGAATTAAGTCTTACATATGATTTATTTACTCTATTAGTACTGATAGAGAATAAGTTATTCATTTAATTCAGAATCACTTCATGAAAATCATTAATAATATAATATTGAAAGACTCAATATTTTGCACCGTTGCTGACAGTTTCTCACGCTTAAATTTTGCATTGTGTCTGTATAAATAATAAATTATGAAGTATTTTATCACTTATTTTTAGTGTATAATCACTAGAAAATACTGTTAACTAAATTTATAAGCACAATAATGATAAAATATAATATAATAGAATAAAGTTCAACTCGTAAGAAAACATTCGCCTTATTTGTCACTAATATTTATAATAAGTTGTTTTAATTACTTTTTTTTGACCGCAGGCAAAAAAATGTAAAATATTTTTGTACAGATCGTTTTAAAATATATTTATGTTGGTATTAACGTGAACTATTCCGGAAGTGTTCCTGTGACCTTTCATGCAACATATTTGCGACCATTTTCGAGACTGTAACTCAAAATGTTACGACGACAATTATTCTGTTTAGGCACCACAATAGCCATGCATGGCTATAGCGATTCAATACACATATAAAGGTATTTCGTGTTACGCATCCGTCCGCAGCAATTTCAAGGGACCAATCCCTATAGAACTCGGACAACAATAAGCTCCGGCCTTAGAGACGTTCAGCCGTATTCAAACTCAGAACCCTCATTCTCCAGATTCTGGACAGTATATTTCTTCACAATTCAGGAACCGAGATCATACCGAAGTTTTTATTGTTATAAATAATTATAATTGTTAGTATTCCAGAAACAGTAAAGTACCAATTCGTTTGTATTCGCAAATGGTTGCTATACTTAATAAATAAATATATCGGCTTAATAATGATGATGATTTTAATTAACCGCTGGTGTTGAAATGTTTATTTTTTATCTATTACTGTGTGATTTATTGTTATTCTATGTTTTATTCATCTTTTGTGATGATAGAATTACTAATTACGATTATCATTAAGATAAAATATTTTCTTTTAATCTAACATAGTTAGAAAAACTGCATTCTCAACTTAATTAATATATGCAGTATGATAATGAATTCATATTTAATTGATATTGTGTCTATTAAAAAACTTCGAAGCGAAAAATAATCATTTTACATTTCGTTTAATACAACAACCATTCTATGTTTTTTATTATTACTTCATTTTATGGGCCCATTAGAGGTAAATTGAGCCAAGTGGTATATTAGACGAAAAAAGTTAGATGTCTAAACGTATTGTAAAAGTGAACTAACCTTAGTTAATAAACATCGCAATTGTGTTATATCCGTAAAATAAAAAAAATGTAATCACCAAAACACCCATAAAGACGAGATTGTACTTAATAGTCCAAGAAAATGTTTTACCATTTTACCAATTGGCTCACTTCACCTCTCAAAGGCTCATATATTACACATTTAAATTATATTCATCACAGTTTGAGTGGTTCGATTATTCATCATAGTTAAATGCTTTAAAAAATATGCTTTTATCATTTGCATGTACTCTTTAAACATATTGTGATAGAAATAATAGTTTCACTTAAAAACTTTTTGAATATTGAAGACACATCAGTTAATTAAAGGTTTATATATGTAAAGAATTAAAGCGATCAAAGATTTTCCTGTAAAAGAAACTGGTTAGTGTAAATACAGATGATTTTGTAATTGTAAAATTAATTAAAATAATTTTTCAAGCGACAATTTCTTTGGAGATGAATTGTTTATTTCCTCATATATCATCGTCTATTGTCTGTGAAACTATGCCATTGAGGTATGCATACAATACCAAATGTCAGCAGTGGATATCAACTTTAGTTTTTAAAGTCACAGCAATGTAACTATAAAAACTCAATAAATAAATAAGATCCATGTGTATTTAATTAACGCATGTGATGCAAAAAAAAATATAACAGATGAATACTGAGAGATTTTTTTATATTTCGACATTGGTCAAATCAATATCATTGAACATCTCTTTTAAGCTAGTACACAGTTCATTAAGTGTAAATTTCCGTTCAACAAACTAATTACTAAATGTTGTTTTTTTTAATACCAATTAAGAATGATGTTTTTGATAAAGAAAGTAGAAAAAAATATTTAATAGAAAGATCAGTACATACGCGATGTATTCTTTTAATTTAAAACAGCGTGTGAACTAAAGTGTAATGATTTTTAAGATCTTTTTTAGCCTTGTTTAAATCTTTAACCGATAACTCTGTTTAGTGTTGCAATATAAAAGACGTCCATTACTCAAAAATACTCACTGAAAATGTATTTAACAATAAAATAATGTAAATAAATAAGAAACTAAAAAAAAGTAAATTCCTATACAAAAATATTTCTTGCTTAAATTGGTTATAACCACACATACAAGAAAATTTTAAAGTGTCACACATTAGTCTTCCCTCAATCATCAGCTTGTCAATTTAAATAACTCATCTTTGCACAGCTTTTTAGTTCATTGTATACTTATTGATAGATTATAAACTATAACTACAATAAAGATTTTTTGATACTTTTGTAAAAATATTTTTCCACTAGACATTAAACATGTTACACGACAAGAAGAATAACAAAGTGATTTATTTTTATAACATAAAGACCGTAAACTTGCCCAAAGAATTCCTCCTATCTAAAGGAAATAAATTTCAAATTTTACGACCATGATCTTAATCCACATATTATCATTTCTGAATTAATTATATTCTCTCGTGCGAATATCCCCATTATTTGTAGATTTGCGGTCTTCAAAAGTGTATAATGTCCACGAGAGCCTTGTACCAGTCCCCGATGTGAGTACCAAAGTGAGGATACCGCAGTTAACCATAGAAACCTCCTTCATGAATACATTCCCCAGAGAACTCTCAACTGTCCATCAAATTGAGCTTGCGGAATTTCCTAACTGAGCATTTATCGATATAACTTTAGTGAGCCTTTATAGCTTTTCTTATTTCATTAACAAAAGTTTTAACGAAATAATTAAACAATTTGTTGAAAAAAAAATAACTATTATGAACATTGCGGCTTAATCTATTTCACTTACATATTTTAATGTAATAAATCATTATAAATATAAATAAGTATCGGTTTTTTGTGTAGTATACATATTATATAGATACGAGATATATTGAAAAAATAACATAATATAAAAGAACTAAAAATATTCAAATTTTTATACACGAATTCCAGCCATACATTAAAACAGGAAACTAACTTTAATTAGATCAAACCAATGTTATTTTTTTTATTTTTTTATTTTCTAATTAAAATAAAGATTAATTCTCACTTCGCATGATAAAAATTATTTAACAGTTTATCGTACAAAATTAATAAATTGGAATTTTTTATGTGTGCTTTTTTTAAACTGAAAGTTCCAATTATTTTATAAAAACATATTAATTTAAAATGTAATGGGTAAGATGCAAAAATAATTTTTATATTTTTTAAATTATAGCAAAATATAATTTATTAAGTCAATTTAATATCAAGTGTTTATGTTTTTCCTTTAAACCAGGCCTTAAACATACCACTGTCTAAGTAAACTTGTATTGTACGAGATGAGAGTTATGGCATTCGCTGTATTCCTATTATAATTTATTATAATGCCATCATAAAATTACCTCTGAAATAATTTAATGAGAAGATTATTAATAATTAACATTTTAGACAAGCGTAGTGAGGAAAATTTAATATTTAATGAAAGCAAACTTCGACTAGGTTTCTGTTATACACGGTATTCATAGATAGTGAAATTAATATTTGAATTGTTAAAATAAAATATGATTTTGATTATAATATACGTAAAGAAAGCTTCGTCGATGGAATGAAAATACTTGGCATTTGGCTTTTTGGTGTTTTTCGAGATAAAATATGTCTCCATAGTAATGTATTTAATTATAAAACTATGTTTTAAAATAAAATAATAATATATGCAGCCTTTAATAATTTTCTAGATAATTAATCGATCCATGTTGTTTAAAGCCTAAGGATTTGTCTAGCTACATATATATTGCTTTTGACTTGTACTAGTCCAGAGATAGCAAATATTATTTGATCGGCAAATCAAAGTAAGTTTTTTTGTAGCAAGTACCATTTTTGCTACGGTACATAATATAATTTTATTATCAACCAATACAATATTTTTACGTGTGCGGGTACATTGCCATTTTTTTTATTGAACAAATAAAAGAACAATACCCATAAAATGAAAAAAAAAACATTTAATTACACACTAGTTTTTGTTTGAGGTTTTATGTTTCATGATATTTTTGAGACTTTTAATATAAAACTAATGATATAATGTTAGTTGCTAATTTATTTATAATGCTGAACGTTCTTTTGTCAACCCATCACTAGTTTTTGCATGTACATGATTTAATATAGAAAACATACTAACATATACTATATTAGTATCGAATATGCTTTACCATGTTTTCAATTCGACGTTGATTCATCAATCGTAGAAAACTGATAACATACCAGTTTTTCAATACGTTTTCGTACAATTACAATTTTTTAATCAAATTTGGATTCTAAAATGCTAAAAATATGGGTCTCTAGATATTAGTTATGACCTCAAATAAACTCTCTAGTGTTGTCGCAATGTACACATAAACGTGACTTCGCATTGATTTTATATTTTTTCCACTATTATCGTTTACCTATCTTAAAAATAAAAGAAATTTAATTTTTTGGCGAGCCGTCATAATTTTGTCACGTGTCAAGTTGGGCACGCTTAAGACGTATTCGCTATGGCTGTACTCTCCCTATGTAAGAAATGGGATTTTCTTAACAATATTAAGTCTTTGACGGTTATCTGAGAAATCATGGATGTAAATTTTTCGCAAAGTCACATCTTTAATGGAAATTGGTGGCTTAATAATTTCATGACTCCTTTTTTATTTATTTTTTTATTGATTGAATATAAGATCTTACATGGGATCCAAAACTGAAATAATTAATTGAGATATGCAATTTGTTCTTACCAAATTAAATATGATTACTGTTTTCTTCAGTTATGTATCTTTGATATATTGTATTTCAGCCGTACGGCTACGAAGTTTACTCTTGGTCAATTAATTAATCCGTCTATTTCGCTAACGATTTGAAAACATTTCAATCACATATTTTGGATGTATAAGCTTTTACATATTAAAAAAAAAATTATCAAGTGTTCACGCAAAATTCATTTTAAGTTAATGCAAAATTATAAGTGAAATACCATGTTGGATTTTTAGCCCACTCGTTATAACAAAAACTTAAACTGATATTGATATTCTCCAATTACTTGAACCCATTTTATTAAGTCTCTTATAAAATTTGATATTTCTGGCTTCTTAAAACTTAACCTACACTTTTATTGACTTTTTTTATTATGTTGTTTGTTTTTCTAAATAAAATAAGTGTTCTCTGTGTAGGCGTATTAAAATACTTTTACTTGGGGGCTGTTATCGTTAGTTCAGCGCTTTTATATATTTAAAAGTATATGTTTACCGGTGATTGTTTTATGTTATTTTAGTATTTTGATGTAAATTGATGCATATACTCGTATAGTTAAAACCTTGACAGTGCCTAAAGATATATTTTTGGGAGTTTTGTTTTAAGCTCCTTGAGTTTATTACTCGTTTAAATTTGATAAAATTATGTATTATTGATAAAAAATACATTTGAAATATGTAAATGGAAAGAAAAACAAAGTAATATTTATACGATTGCTTACGACGAACTTACAAGACCATTTGTATATACTTTCAGTAGAAAAATCTAAGACCCGTTCAATTTTATACGTTTCAAATAAAAACACAAGTTATTAAACTAATAATTGAATATTATGTTTGATCAGCTATAAAAAACGTTCCAAGAAATGTATGATCATTCGTAAATGTCAACTATTATGACAATTGAATCTGACTTAACGATAGTAAAATTAGGGCACGCATCGTCGGTGACATTGGCGAACTTCGGTCCAAATTTATAGGTATACAAGTTTTCATTCGAACCAAATATTTTCATTGAATTTACTATTTCAAGAATCATGTTCGGTTCGATGATTGGATTGCTTCAAATCGATTGGTCTATATTGATATGTCAGTTCATTGATTGAAACTGTCATCGTTGATTAAGAGATTGGGAAGACCAAATTTTATGCAATATAGATAGTTTACTATCTAGTCGCTTTTTTATCATTAAGTACCAAAAATTCAATACAATTCAAGTAATTCTAGTCAACTGCTGACGAAAAAATAAAATATGTCACCAAATTAGTAGTTTAAAAGTGAGCGCAACGCAACGGTAACAAATTGTTAAGTTGCTTATTTATGAACATTCATGTAATTGATAAAATCTAGCTAAATATAATTTTTAAATCATCCTAGTTGAGTAAAACATTTATAATTATCATATTGCACTAACAGTTATCTGTCAAAAATGAACAAGAAGGCAGTGGCGTTCTTAAGCAGAGAACTCTTATGTTTTTCATTTTTTTTTCTTGACTTAAACGCAATATTTTTTTCCAAATGTAGTCGGCACTAACGATAAGAAAATGATTATTATCACCATTTGTTTTTTTTAATTTAACAATTCACCGTTTGACAGCTATTTTTTCAACATTTAATATGCTGTGAATGTTCAGTAGAAGCTGAAAACAAATAAAAAGCTTTTTTTGTTGTAAATGTATTTCATTTTGTAAACGTTTAATATAAAATAGATAATTTATTGTTATCAATAAGAGGTCGTTGCTTAAGCACACCCCTGGTATTCTGTTTATTATGTATAATAAACTATTATTGTCATAATAAAAATAATAAAACATTTTTAGTATTTTTTCCACAAAATTTATTGAACCAGGACCGGTTTCACTCATCGCGAGCATTATCAACTGATAAGAAAAATATATAAACAGTGTTATTTATACAAATTTAAATTTAAATAAAAGGTGTAAGCAACTATTAACAATGAAAAGGATTTACAAATTAAATTTTAATTACACAAAATTAAAATGCTTAACACCTATAACATACAATTAAAAACTCATCAAAGACTAATAAATATAAGTGGCAAATGATATCAATTATAAACCCAATTAAAATTTGGGAAATTTTTAAAGAAAGTGAAACTCTACTTTACTAAAGTAAATAATTTAATGATGATTTTGTGTTTTTCCCGCTTCCAAGTAATCTGTGTACTTCAAAAAAATCAGCAGCAATGAAGATTCTGAAAAAGACATTTTTAAAAACCATATCAAATCTTACAAAAAAATAAAATTTTAAAAATATATTGTCATAGTATAACAAGATATGCTTGTATCAACTGCGATGTTTTTAAAACTCTATTCAACTAGATTTTGTCAGTTACACAAATGTCTGGAATTGAGTCACTTAATTATAGATATCTCAATAGACCGCACTCACCTTTAATTTATTTATTTCATGTTTTATATGGTTTAATTAATATTGTATTTAAAATGATCATTGTATAAACCGAATCTTATAAATTGTGTTGCGAAAATACTATATTTTGTTGGGTGGACATTTATTTAAACAACGTATTGTCAGCTATGTCAAATCAACAAATTTGTTCTATGATGTCCACTTAAATATTTAATAAATAAAATTGTCTATAAAGAATCAATCTGGTCTTATTGATTTCAATACACACCCACATTGAAACCGCAAAACGTGAGTGATAGACACAAACATATTTTTCTGTTAAACCATATAAGTGCTAATAATAAATCCCCTGCATTGAAATTGAAGTGATAAACGTAATAAAACACTCTTGAAAATCTGTTGGCTTGTAGTATTGGCGTATTGATCAAAGGAATAAATTGTAATTAAAATAATACTATACTCTATTGAAACGTAATGATCATCTTTGAAGTTTTGATATAGTGTATTCATATTTTTACCTTGGCCAAGGTCAGTCAACCATCACTAATTACTATGTTTATAATGGATATTTGAGCTGCTTAATGTTATATTTATATGACCTTGATGAAAAATAGTTTTAAACGGTACACATTAAACATGCGTGAAGAATTATTTATTAAATAACGTATTTAATTAGTACATTTTAATAAAACACTACTCTCTCGAGAGAGACTTTTAACAATTACTTTGCTATATTGAAAGTAAGTTTTTATTTATATACAAAATATTTCATTGAACTTCCATTGAATAGACACGGAAACGTTTTTTTACAAAAGGATTTTACTAACACACTTTACGAAATATAAATTAATTTTGAAAAATAATAAGAATATAGTAAAGGGGCTTAAATGCTAAGGCAACCAGAAAAATATTTCCCGGGACTTGATCATTTTTGTTTTGTTTTATAATAATATACATATCTCAAACATGAATAGCAACCGTTTGACACAATAACGGCAGTGAATGGCAAATTTCAAAGAATATAATAATATGTCGATCGGGGCTATTCTTAAATTTATAAGAACTTAGACACTAGTTATGGGTGGTAATTAATACTTCAGATGATTTTTAATCAGTTTTTAACAATTTCAGTTAGTATTTTATTATGGACGGCAAACAAAAAATATTCTTAAGGAAATCTTTAATAACGTGTCCGGGCCCATTCAAACTAATGATAATATTTTCATAATACATTCTCATCTGTTAAAAATATTATTTTTAACAAAATAATTTTTGATGAGGTGAAATGATTTTATGTTACCGACTGTGAATATGGTCAATACAAAAATATAAACGTCATTAAATTATGTAATATAATTACATATTATAATCCATGCCCGTTGCTGTGTGTAGATATGTGTAGAATGGACTTATGAGGCATACATTAGCTTAAATTGTTGAAACAACAGTCATTCAATTTAACAATATCGTAAGATACTTTAACCGGGGTGAAAGCCCATCTCATGTTAGACGGTTATATTCAAATAAATCTATTGATTGAATAGGCATTTACTTCATACGGTGAAAAATAACAAACTTGCTATTTCCGCTTTATCAGAACTATGTTTAAACTTAATTTAGCTTAGCTATGTTATAATTAACTGTCTTAAAAGAGATACAATATTCATCTTCAACGAATTGTCTTTGAAGAATAATTACTAAATACTATACCTAAATTAATTTATTGCACCTAAAAAAATATTTTTAATCTAATAGATGAGAAGAATTTTTTTATATGAAAAGTAATAAACTCTAACAGAATAAATGTAATGTTTTGTTAACAAACAGAATTCATACAGTATATAGCTCGCATCGTAGATTTGGTGCAAGGAGTCATCAAAATGTATTTCGTAAGTATTACATAAGTTTGTTAATGAAGTTTCTTTTTATTCCGAAATGTGCATGAAAAATAACATAATAATTATAGTTGATATTAGACAATAATTGACTTTTTGAGGTTATACAAAATAAGAAAAAAAAACTGTTTAATGTAACTCAGTTTTCACCAAATTGTCAATGAATGACTTCTTATAGCGAACTAACAGTTATGATTTAAGCAGGTTTTGCTGTCCAAAAAGCTCACTTTTGTAGTTTTTTTCATAAAAAAAAATCATTATGGCTCACCGTATCTACAGTTACTCAATTACGCGCAAAGTCGATGATTTTTAAATATGCACATTAAAATATCACCATGTGTGCTATAAATACACATGCCTTTGGCAACGAATCTTCACAACTCTTTCACCCACGAGTATACTTCGAAAAGTACCCAGTGAATTATTATCTATATTCAACGGCACGATATTAAATGCAAAGTAACATGTAAAATCATCTTAGAGAAGTATTCGATATTATATAGTAGAAAAAAAGTTTGTGACTTCAAACAAACTCTCCGCCCACCATGAAAGCTGCGATCACCCAGCAGTGGGAGGTAAGGTACAGGCTTAAAACAATTGATTTGAAAGTTAACTTTTGATTAGTATAAGCACCCTTTTCAATTATTACTCTTATTTGTAAAGTTAATTTGTTTGATTTGTTTCTAGATTAAAATTTAATAAAAGTTGACGTTGTTTGTAGATTTTTGACAGCCTAAATAAAAAATAATAATTTATATGCTGAGTTATGTGAATACAAATTTTGTTAAATAATGAATTTCTTTACATATACTTTGTATATTATTCTAAACAGAAAATGAAAAAAGAAGATTTACAATCACAATATTTTAATTGAAATTCAATGCGTAAAAATATTTCATTCTTCTGAATATAAACATTCAAAAGTGCACCGCTTGAAAAACCGTCACGGGGTTGCACCATTAATAAATAATCAGTTCTCGCAAAGTTGGAGTGGCCTCAGAGTGCAATTTGTGCGACCGTTTTATTCATCGGGGGCCGTTTCAGCTATTTTATCTTCATTTCTCCGGCACGTACAAATTGGATAGGCCAACGGTTAACATTGTATTGAACGTTTGGGAAAATATATTGTATTACAAGTCCTGGGAATACATATTTAAGTAAAATTTTCTACAAAACAATAATTATCGAAAAAAAACATTAATCAATCGTGAATTCTGAATAGATCATTGTTAATTGATATTAAAATTATTATTCAAAGGTAAACATAAACTGTTTTATAGTTATTTTATAAATATTTATGTATCACAATAATTCATTGTATTTTTATTAAATAAAAATGTCTACAAAACTGTATTGTGCTAGTTTAGAACCATGACTTTTCCTGATGAACCATAAATCAACAAGATACTTTATAATACAAAAATAAATATTATTTTTAGTAGATATTACTTAAAATGTAAGAAACGTTTTTTATCATTTTATCTGATCTTATATATATATATAAAAAAAAATAAGGTTTGTTTATTTGCTTAATTTTCGGTCTCTGTAGATTTGAAAACCGTTGATCTGATTGCAATAAAACTTCGACAACCTTTTAGGTTGCACTTCCGAGAAGGTTATAGGCATATCAAAATTAACTTACAGTGTCGAAAAACTAAAATATTCGTAGATTTAAATGTTTTTTACTGTTCAAACTGCTGAGTTTATCAAAACAAAAATAGCCGCCGAACGAATTTTGTCACCAATTTAAGCGGCGGCCATTTTATTTTGATATATTGACAATACATTTATCGCGAGCGCATTTTTTAAGGCATATTAAAATTAACTTATATTTAGTCTTATGTATAAAAATCAATGTTTGTATACTGTTCATGCAATTCAACCGTCGACTGACGATCAAACTTCATTCAGACAATTTAAATTTGACGTTCGATTGTTTGTATTAAAAATGGAATATTTCAAATCTGTCAAATCGTGTGGTCTACATTTTGACATTACATTTAAATGTGTTTCGTGCATTAGGTGTAATTTTTGTTTGTATTTTATGCGTTGCCGTACCGTTCATCCGATTGCAATAAAACATTAACAAACTTTTTGCTTACACTTGAGCAAAGGTCATAGGCATATTAAAATTAGCTTACAGTAAGTATTTTATATAAAATCAATGTCTGATTGTCGTACTTCATAAAGCTTCAGAACGATAAATAATACTAAAAGCGCATGAATAGAGATGTTCAAATTTCATAATTATTGAAAATGACGATTATCTCAAACCAAGGTTTTTTGACTTATCGCTTTCTGCTAGTATACTAAAGATATATATTTAAATGGATGAACAATGACCAGCAGTAAAAAATCACTTCGTTTTTAAAAAGAGTGTGTGGGAAGTATTAATTAAAAAAAAATCCTACTGACTGGGGCGAGAGCTCAAAAGCATTAACTATTCAACTGCAAGACGGAAAATTTGTATAATAAAGCTACAACTATTTCAACAATTTGTTTGTCCATTGTAGCAAATCAAGATAGGCACAGTAAGTTATTTCAAAACAAAATAAATAAAAATATTACATGGTGAGAAATCAACTAAATTCTTTCATACATAATAATATATTGATACTTTACAACTTGGATTCAAATGGAACAGTTATACATTTAAGATAAGATTTCTTTTGGTGTACTGTTTTATTAATATTTAAATTGAATAATATCGTTTTAATGAGTGACTATTTTTAAAAAAATACTTTGGAAGTTATTAAATTTGTGATTGAGTATCGTATGATGCATAACTTATCATGAATAGCAAATATTAAGATGGATTCATTGGGTTTATTTATTTAGTCAGCGGTTTTGCAAATGTCCTACATTGGCAGGTCGCAAAGAGAGTGAAGTAGATAAATAGTTGTATTTGTCGATCTATTTTTGAAGAAACTACATAGTTTGAAGGTTATTTTCAGAATAAATTTATCTCAATCGGTTGTAGAGGAAAGTTTTTCATTTGATAGTGCCATCGCAAAAATTTTGTTCTATACGCTCACGTTCGCGAAAACTCATTTTCGTTTTATATGTTTGTTTTTCTCAAGGCCAATATGCGTATTAACTCACGTCAACATGATCTCTCCGAAGAATCTTATTGCCCACAGTTTGTATAAGTACTTAAATCAAACTCTAAGACTTATTCTTTTTCTAGGTTATACAAATACAATGTTATAAATCATTTTAACAGATATATTTTATTATTCTTCCGGTTTGGTGTTTTTGAAAGCAAATTTTTGATTGGTAGTTACAATAAAAATAGGAAATATAACGATGACTTGCGTTAGTGAAAAGAATATTTTTGAAGGATAGGTGTTATTTGAGTTGAAAAAAACTAACATGATAACTATAATAATAGCAAATATTTTTTGAATGAATTCGAAACATTTTTTTTGTTTATAAAAAAATTTGCATCAACTATCGCCAGTTTTGAATTTTTATTTCGTTATTTTAGTACGTTACAGTAAAGTAACATAACAGACGTAAAAGAGTTTTTAAATTAATGCCAATACTGTCTCAAAAACAATTACTTTTGGATCGACAAATAACATCGAAAAAATATATTGAAACAAAAAACTGGTGGTTTGCTAATCGTAGAACCTTCATATTTCAAAAAGAATAATAATATATATATATTACTTTAAATATCGAGCTTTGAAACTGGAACTTATATTAATCTCTCGATTGCTTCCTAATGATTTTCTTGAGAAACAACAAACAAAAAACATTCAATATCTAAGTTTTATATGATATTTCATATAAAAAATTAGCAGATGTTTCATATATTAATCACTTAAATGTCTCTTTCAAACCGAATTTATATGCTTAGAAGTGTACAAAGTGTGTAGATGATTTTCTTTCTTGTATACGATTGTTTCCCAAACATTAAACATAACTTTTTACGTCAAAAAATATTAATAGATATAATTAATAAAAGCAATGCTCATTATTTGTCGTGTTAGTTTTGATATATTTTTTTCCATGGAGGAGTTTCTGGTTTAAAAACGTATACAACACAGTTAAGCTTTTTTGCTATATTAGTTACTTATACAAATTCCTACGTTATTTTGTTTTTTACCAATGTCCACTTCCAATATATCCTCCTAATGGACGTATATCAACAGACATTTTTCTACGTTATGTTACTCAGTTGCTCAACCTCTCTTTTTATCGAAGAGATTAGGGATATAAAGGATAGGGCTAGAGCAGCATTGGTGGTAAGCTTAGCACTCTCTCTATACCACGGTATTTAAAAATTGTAACGGTGAGATCGGAAATTTTTAAACACCACAAACATTCATGAAAATTCATTTTTGAAAATGTTGTTCGTAGTGAGATTCAAACCCGTGAAGTCCGGCATGGAAGCCAACGACGTTGACCACTGTGTCATTGACCCGACATATTACTTAAAGATGTCAAATACGTATTTAAAATAGTTTGGCCATACAACATATAATGATACTTGAAAAAAGATATTTGGTGCATTGTCACTAAAATATTTTTATAAAAATATTATTTAAGACACTTTTAACAACAACATGTATAAAAACTGGTCTATTAAAATAGTCCTGTTTATTGACCCTTAGCCACCATGTCTCTCCTTTCATTATAAATATAATAGAAGGCAAAAAATATCAAACAAAAGAGCCTTTGTATGAACCGTATTAAGGTAAACTATACTGTATGGGGTCCTTTGTTCGAGAATTTGTGGAAAATTATATAAATATACAAGGGACATAATTTTTCATAAACAAGATAAAAGTTCTGAGCCCAGAATAAAAAAAAGTCATTTTTAATTTATACTTATGTGTATACATTGAAAAATTGTTATTAATTTTAATCTAGACTTACAACCCATTTGAATTTGAATAGAATTTGTTTTTTCAGTCAATTTTACAATAAATATAATTATTGCTTTTTGTGCGGGCTAGATAGGTAAAAGTAACATATTATATATCAACTTAGATATATTATATATCACATATGATAATTAACTATTTATATTTAGTGAATATTTAATGTGGTAAGGTACTCGTTTTTTTACGCGAAATTTTAAACAAATATGTTATTATGTAGGTATACGTCAACGTGTAAAAAAAATTCTGACAAAAACCATTGACAAATGTCAGAAACATTACTTCTGACATTTGCAGAATACGAAAGCAAAGAATTTTCTTAAAGCGAATAATAATTCACCTATACAAAAAAAAGACATCACGCTTCGTCGAGAAATCTTATTCTAAGTTAACCAACGTAAGAAAATGGTAGTTGTTTTCATATTAAAATAAATACATTAATAATATATTTTTTTTGCGTATTAAATCAAAAAATTATCGAATATTATGACACAAATATTTTTAAATGTTCGAGAGCTTTTATTATAAAAAATTAGTAAAAATAAGTTTCTTTTGTAACATGATTATACGTAGTTTAAATCGCCTGAAAACTTTTTCATTTTTTGAACCCTGAATATTTTTCAAAAACTCATCAATTAATATAAAAATTCGGGGATTCAGAATCCTGGCTGGGCAACCAATTATCAAAAGTGTTGAACCTTGCGACTTAAATGCGTGATTTTTGGTTTAAAAATAAATATTTTAAAGTCACGTAAGACTTGCATCTTAAACCCTTATCTCTAATTTATTTCAAAACAAACGTTTCCTAATCGTTGGTCTAGAGAAAGAAATTCTAGAAGCTCAAAATATACAGAAAAGTTTAAAAACGTGTTAATATCACGATAATAAAACTTAATTTGAATTTTTTTGCGTTTATTAAGTTTTTATTTTTTTATACTGGTAATACTATCTGATTTTACTTACAGTAGAACCTACATAAATTATTCTTGTAAGTGATAAAGGTAGTATGGATAACAAATAATCTGGATAATCGAAGAAAATATAATTAACAGGGACCAAGAACATTCAGTACGAATATTTTTTATTAAGAAATTATTGATGTTTGCTTATGGTTAGCTGCCCTTTGGAAGCTGCCAAAAAACGAGTAATTTTTAGACATAAGTTGTCCGAAATAACATTCTTTTCGGCCTTCTAGCCGCTTAACTTTGATATCTAGATATAGAAAAACTTCAGAATTTGTACGACCAATAGTTCACCTTTTCTTCTCTATGATATTTTTCAGTGAGGCAGATATTTCTTCATTTGTCTCCACATCGTTCAATTGTTGGAAGTCAAGATTAATTTTAAGGTAGTCACTGTCAACACTTGGTGGAAAGGTTCTTTATATGAAGAAAAAAAACTACAATGATCGCAATGAGCGAAACCGTTTCTGACCTTGTATGAGGTGGATTAAAGTAAAATAGAATATTGTGTTTTTATTAATAGAATCCAAGATTGTTCGTATCGCAATTAAGCCACGTGGTGACATCTTCTTTGTCGCATTCATTTCATATTGAAAATTGTACTATTAATCATTTGATATCTTCATTATCACTTGTTACAGCGTTGCTAGATCTTATGAATGACTTTTTTATTGACACATCTATTTAGTTCCAGCAATTTGCTACGTAGAAACAGTCATTTAAGGTGTTCACAAAATCTCATGACGAATTCAGTTGATAATGCTCGTTATGAACATCATCAGTTTGGATCATATAAAATAAAAATGGAATTGTTACAAATGATATATTAATTTTCCTTTTTGACGCTGATAACTGTTTCATCACTGTTTTCGTCTAGCAGCAATAATTTTCAAAGCATTTGGTTTCGATAAATACGTTTGAATGTTTTTAATACACCTTAATCTATTGGTTGTATTTCAGACGTGACATTTGGTGAAAAAAACCTTACCTATAAACTTGAGCTAATTTTGACCAATACAAATTATAATCGAAATTCTGTATTTTTTTAATCCATGATCGCTGCCAACGTGGAGCATGTGGCCTCTTAATGGAGGTGTCTCAACATTTTTTTTCTACGAGAACTGTTTATTACTCAGTCGCTCAACCTCTTTTCTCCAAAGAGATTAGTAAGGATAGAAATATAAGGCTACAAAACACCCATCCCTCCGAACAGAAATCGATAAATCAACCAAAAAAAATCTGTTCGCACTGGGACTCGAACCCGTAAGGTCCGGCACGGAGGCCAAGAACGCTAACTGCTGCGTCATAGGACCCGACAAAAGTCTATATAGTCGAGATTTTACCGTATTTAAAATAAATATCGTTTTTTTATTGTATTTTGTGTCCTATTTTGTAAAAACTTAATTAAATTATTAAATTAAAAGCAATCACTAAAAAAAAAAAATATTGTCACAAGCTTCAATTATCTAGAAAATGATTACTGTACGAATCTGTATTGGCTTTTTTACGATATGTTAAAATCTAAAATCATTTGGTTTCACAAGAACTGTCCGATAAATTTGAGAACTATTTCGGCATCTCATCAACTTGAAACTTATTTTTGACTGTGTTGTGAAACCAAAAAACTATCAACCATAACTCATAATTTTTGTGACACTATTATATATACATGGTTCTTATCATTCATTACAGTTTTTCTCATGTAAAATTTGTTTTATTAGTATTGGGAGTTTGACACAAACGTATTCAATCATGTTAATACATATTCACTTAATCAATAAAGCCATTGTTAATTTCCTATATTAATTAAAAATAAATTATTTCCATTTTCAATTAATCTAGAGATTTTCAGTTTAAATTAAACTGAAAATAATTTAATAATCTGAAATTTAATTATCTGTTATGAAACGTTCAAATTGGAGTCAGAATAACAATCAAAATTTATTTGCGATTTGTTGATAATAAATAATAGTTAGCTTTTAATTAAATGATTCAGATTTATTTAATTGATTAACTATTTTGCGTCGATTTTTTATGAGTTTATCTTTAGCTACTGGCATTAATTATTTTACGTTGTGACAATGATGCATTGAAAAATATATGATTCATAGAAAAATGTTCGTAGAATACATAATATAATGGTGTTTTGAATTTGATGTGACAGGAAACGTTTATAAATGACATTGGGAAATGTAGAATTATGTACTATTTTTGTATTTCACTGTAAATATGTGACACAATCGTATGATAAAATGGTATTTTAAATAATTCTTAACAAGATAATACTTAACAATCAATTATTTTTTGCAAAAGGTAAAAAATACTCATTTCCTCAAATTTAATAATCATTTTATTACGTGGATCATATTATAAGTTCATTAAACTATACATACAAATTTATTTTTTCTTTGACCTCTGAATGGACCTCTTTATAGTGCTTGATAGACAACAAAAAGAGAAGTCAGTTTTGTACTTCTTTTTGATGAAGATAAAAATGAAGTATAAGGAAATGTAGTAAAAGTATGAAGGAAATTACCAGATTTTAGACATATTTCTCTCAGAACCCCCCTTCATTAACTCTCAGAGTTAGATAGTGAATGGGTGGTAATGATAATACATCACAAGATATGGGCGTTCATTTATTTATTTCAGAACTTACGTTCTATAAAATTAAGATATATTTTTATTGTAAAAATCGATATTTTTGTTAACTAATTTGTGTTTTTGGATAAAGTACTTTTTAAAAAGCATAACCAGGATGAGAACAAAACTATATTGACTACCCATTTAACAAAGTTCTTATAAATTTACAAAAATGTACATTTTTTGCTAAATGAAAGTATAAAAAAATCCTTTACGAAATGCGATAAATATTTCACTTTCGGACGTTTCAAGTGCTTATTAAATTTTACTTCAGCTTTTGTAGCCTGATTTTTAAGCAAAAAAGAATGATAATCAACGTTTAATAAAAATTATTCTGAAAAAAGATGACAGGGTTAATAAATGTAACATTTTTTTATGTTTTCAATGTACTCGTTGAGATTTCAAATATATTACAGGCAAACTTAATCATTCATCATTTTAACATTATTGATACTCTTTCAAACATAAGTTCTGCTTGAAGATTATCAAAACTTTTCAATAGACCAAAAAACGATTTTTGTTCTTCAAAAAAACGATACATTTTGAATTTTACTCTACGTAACTGTACGATTTGTCATGTATAAACATGTAATTACTGCAAATAAATTACATATGGTTTAATTATTTCATGTTTATTTTTTGTTAAACGATTTTATTTCAATTAAAGAATAAAGTTAAATTCCATTTGTGATGAAGATTTATAGACAATAAATTTTTCACGATTCTGATATAAGAAAACAAGTCTAAAACGAATGTTTATTTTATGTGATCGTGTCTTGTCCGTATCGTACAAAGTAGAAAGCTACTATGGAAACGGTACTCAACATTCAAAGCTACCACGCAGTTGCTTGAAATTACCTTGTTATAGTGAAGACTCTTCAAAAATTCTATTCATGTATAGAAAGTACACACTACAGTTACAATGTTGAAACATTCACTTCCTCCATTCTTCGAAGTTATCAATAAAAATAAAATAGATCCATATCGCACACTAACGATTTAAAAAAAAAACATTTTGATCATGCAAATTATGTTCGAAATATTTTTGTAAGAAATTCATTTTTTTATTATTAAACTACTTATTAATTAAGTTACCTGCTTTAGACATTTATTTTGCAATATACGAAAAAGTTTTTATACATCATCTTCACACTCACTCGACACTTTATATTTTAAGTAAATATACAATAATTGGATATTCAAGAAATATGTCAAAGCGACAAATAAATAAGTATATGGAAACAGACTCCTTAAATTTATTTTTTTTGTTATTTTTTGCACTAGAGAATTTTTTTTAAAAAAGAATACTGTGTTGTCATTTCAATGGTTTGATTTATTTTGTACAAATAGAAAATAGTAGGTTTGCTGTACCAAAACAAAAAAAAAAAGCTTCATATTTTAACAATGTGGCGCATAAAACATAAAGGTAATGGGTGAAACACAGTCATTTTGCAATTTAAAAAAAAACTATCTACTTGTTCAGATATTAACACTTAAGAAGTATAATACAAAAAGCGTTTTTGAATTAATACAATACATTATAATTTATATAAATCGAGTGAAAAATAATCCATCAAAAAAACTTTCTGAATGGCACGTTGAATAATAACATATTATGTGAAAAAGTTACTAGCGCAAACTTTTTTAAATTCCTTTAAAATAACCGTATGAGAAATTTCTCCCCTTTTTGATGATAGAAAATAATACTGCTTGTAAGTTTTGACGTTCGGCTGTTGGGGAGCTTTCCGGTATTTTTCCGGTAGACGTGAAATGGAAAAATCTGTCAACGGAATATGGCGTAGACATCCGGAACGCAATTTAAAAGCTTTGCAACAGTGATTGTCAAAGAATTACATATCTCAGTATATTTATATTCATAAATTGAATGTTGAGGAAAAATTTTTTTTTCTTTTGATTTACCTATTTTATATAATTTATCACATAATTTCCGTTTTTAAATAAAGAAAGAAAAAACAATATTTTTTCCCAAAAGTTTTATTTCTAAATCAAGATATTGGAGCGGACTCTTTTTGAGTTGTTCTATTCCAAAACCTAGTGCTTGCTCCAGCTCTGCATCATAGTCTGCTCCGTTTTGGGTAAAAAAGAAATTATATTTATGCATAAAAGAATATATATTTTAGTATTTTCAAAATGCTGTTTATATAAATGTTTTCTCATTTTTTTGACTATTTATATTTCAAAAATTGCCTCTTAATATGCCTCTTCTCACCTAAAATTAATTTTAATCCTGTAAATAATTTTTTGGCACTAGCTTAGATAGTAGAAAAATTAAATGTGACTATACTACCTAAATTTTGAAAACCAAACTAAATTCAAAAGTCAGAACGTGAGATTGCTTAATACATAAATAATGATAGTGTTGCAAAATGTCCAATATAATATTTTAATTGAATTTTAGGACAAAAATTTACAGTACTCCGGCTCTGTTCTTGCTCCGAGAAAAACCTCACTGCTCAACCGTTCCTTGTTCCTCCTCAAAGGTCAGCTCTAACGCTCTAGTTGAAAACAAGAAAACCTTTGTAGTGTTATTTCAACATAAATTTTACGGACTTAAATGTTATTTCAAAATCCGAATTTTTAAAAATCATATTGAAAAATTGATGCTTTTAAGGTATCTCTTTTTGTTAATCTGTTGGTTTTCAAAATTAAATATTTTGAAATCAACTAAATTATATGTCAAATTTAGATTGATGATTAAGCATGTCAGTGTCGTGTTTATAAAGATTTTTTAAATTTACGATGATTTTCTTAATTGCAGCTATAAGATTTAATTAACTGCGCAAATGTTTTTAAACAAATGTTAGATGTAAGGTTCCACTTTGAGACCTCTCATCTTTGATATATTGCTACAGTTTTTTTGATAAACTTTTAAAATTACTCGAATATATTTCATTTATAAATAAAGATAATATAAAATGAAATCAGTGTTCTCTTATCCCGACCCATTAAAACTTTTATATAATATAAAACAAACATACTTAATCTAAATCCAATCCTCTCCAATAATGTCAAAGAAATATTGCGGCAAAAATGTTTTTTAAATTATTTTTAATGCGAGGCTTGAAACTTTTCTTTAAAATACACGAAAATATTCTTCAAAGTAGGAATATTTTAAAAGAAAAATGTCTTGATGGAAAAGTTTTCTGTCTTATCTCTGCGAAGTTAAATGTATGAATATTATATTTTAATACAAGTATATTTATTTATTTATTAAGTAAGAATTTCAAATATATTACTGCTTTCTGAAACATGTATGCTTAGTCTTTTTATGCTTTCCAACGTATTATAAATAGTATTTTTTTTAATAAGAAAACAGGTTTTATTGTTCAATCGCTTTTGACATCGTTGATTGTATGCTAATTTTTCTTTAAAGAAGTCATTGTGAAAGCATAAGTCAAAAGAGATGAAAATAAATATAACATTATTTTCTTTAATAAAACATCTTCACCGAAGAATGGTTCAAAAAGCAACTGTTTTTTCGCTGTCAAAAGAATTCGAAAAGAACTCAAAACAAGAAAATACAAAAAACAGTGGTATGATTAATTTATATTTTAGATTAATATGAAAACAAAGCTAACATAAATCAATTATTGTGTTGAATAAAACAGAGCTATAAAGTTGTTATTCTTATTGTAACAAAAACCTTTTTTTTTCATGACAATGACCAAACTTAATATAATAATTAAATTAATTAAATTATTTTAATTTCTTGAAACATTGTTTCATATTGCTTTATACTGTCTATACGTGTATACTGTATACGTATTACTGTGTAGCGAAGACGTGAAAACTGCTTTTAAATTCAACATCAATTCATAGATTTACATAAATTTTTCAGTGGCGTATCGACAAACTAGACTATAAAATATAATAAAAAGATTATTTTAGTGCCCGAATAACATTTAATTTAAATGAATATTCAATTAATATTTAAACTTTTTTTTTCATAAAACTTTTTGCTTATTTTTTTTCTTGTTTGTTTCCCGTTTTCTTGTGTAAAAACGCATATATGTAATATCTTTATAGAGTTATAAAATATAAAACACACTAACATGTTTGGTTACCAAATATTTTCCACTCGCGGACCCTTAACCACTTCCAAAAACATATTCAGTACCTTACAATTAAATTGTCGTTCATTTACAATACTCAATAAAATCGTTGTGCTGTCAAAAAAACTCTTGATATTTCTTTTACCACAGAAACATACGTAAGCTTTTATTTAAAAATACAATTAAGCACACAGTTTTAATCTGTGATTGTCAAGCCCAATACAAAATTTATTTAAAAATACTTACTATCCAGAGTAAATATTTGCAAATTAAATTAAAATATCAATAAAGATTCAATATTTCTTATGTCGATTTTCTTTAATTGAACGTCGCTGCTATTAATGAAATTTGAGGCTTCTTTGTGCAGCGATCGGAGAGTTCAGTGCTTGGTCTCCGGGTGTTCACTTCAGCGTATTTGATGCAATTTCAGATGTGAATAAAGTAGAATTAACTATCTGTGCTGCATGACTCATGACAAATGGTACGAAGTAAACTAAGATTGAGTTATACCAGGAAAAAGATTTGCTTCGTGACGTTTGTTATTTTCCTCCAATTTGTAAGAAATCTAAAACGGCAGATTGGCATATATGTTTGGTTAGCCACACAATTAGTATTACTTAACAAAACTTCCATAATAAATACAGAATGAATTATTTTTTTTAAAAATGTTGCTTATACTAATGAATGAACAACGAAATCCAAAAATTACGAATTGCTTTACTGTTCTAAAATTAATTTGAAATATTTGTATACTTATATAAGGATAAAAAAAGAAGATGGTATTCATAATAATGTTATATTATAGTACTTAACAGATATCACTGATATGAATTCGATTCAATTAGGATCGAACTCCGCCTTATAGCTTGTAAAAAACAAATAGATCAATTAAACAAGCAATACAGGTAACAACGTCTGTTCAAACACGTAATAATATAATAGCATATGCTGACAGTGATAAAACTAGCCCAATCCATAAATATATTTGCATCTATAATTATTTTTAACGTGACACAATACGTAACGCATGCAGATAATATGTTGTTACAATGTTCTGTATTTTGAGTACTCTGTTTATCCTTAAAATTTATATTCATTACAAAACGATGGAAAATAACAAAGCTTAAAGTATAGGTCACTTTTAGGGTGTTCACTGTCAATACTTGGTGGAAAGGCATTATATTAGTAAAAACACAATATTCCTTTGTACTTCATTCTACTTTATTTAATATGTCAGGACCGGTTTCGCTCATTACGAGCATCGTCAACTGATAAGAAATATAATCCAACAATGCTGTTTATACAAAAATGAACAGTTATAAACAACAATTGGCATTGAAAAGAAAATACCAATTACATTAAAAGTGATTCTAAAATAGCACAAAATTAAAATGTTTAACACATCTAACATATAATTAAAATGTCATCTCAGATTAATAAATTTAGAATGGGGATTGAAAGTAATTACAAACATAATTAAAATTTGGGAATTCTTTGACAAAGTGATACAATGAAAATAATGACATTAATAGAGTAAATAGGCTTAATGATAGTTTCCTATTTTTTCCCCGATTCCAAGTAGTTGGTGAGTGTACATACTTAAACAAAATCGACAGCCAGGAAGATTCTGAAAAATAATTTTTTCAAAGACCATATCAATTCTAACAAAAGAAATATATATATATATTTTAATTATATAAAAGAATAGTAAACAAAGGCTAATGCAATGGATAAAGTAACGGGGAACTAGCAAAAATTATTTGATCATTCAAAAGATCTGAATCGGGTAAAAATTTGAATCTATTGATTTCTAGGATTTCCTGTTTGTCTAGTTTGACAGACTTGTTATTTAAATGTTGAACTTTAAATTTTCTACCAATATCGAAAGTGTGTTTATTTTGAAACAGATGGTTTCCAAATGAAAACTGTTCATCCCCTTTCTTAGTACAACTCAAATGCTATTTGATTCTAATATTCAACGATCTACCTATTATAACTGTTCATTTTTGTATAAATAGCATTGTTGGATTATATTTCTTATCAGTTGAAGATACTCGTAATGAGCGAAACCGGTCCTGACATATTAAATAAAGTGGAATGAAGTGCAAATGAATATTGTGTTTTTACTAATTAAAGTATGGGATCCAATATTAATACATTGATCAGATATACATTCAGCAAACGTTTATATTTTTTTAAACTGTGTTGTAGCGCAATCATTATATAATCTATTTCCTAGATTTTTTTGTGTACTACCAATCACCGTCAATAGAGCTAAAATTAGGCATTTGAAGCAGAAAAATTATAAAAAAAATAATCAATTAAAACTTTTCATTCTTTTTTGTTTGCGCTAGTACTGTCAACAATAAAAGAATAAATCCTAACATTTGATGCCTCAACATTTTATTTTGAATAGCAAAACATGAGATTGCATTACATTTACAGGTCAGTGTAAGTGTATAAATTTATGAAGTTTCACCGAGGATGCAGCTAAAAGCTATTTGAACTTTTATTCGACCAATTATGTTTTCGTAGATGTGTTAATACGGGAAATAATCAATCTCTTTGTGCAAATAAACATGTTTTAGTATTTATTTGAATCAGTTTTTGCAAAAAAAATATTATAGACAATATTTAAAAATATAGAAAATGAATTGTTCTTTCCAGAATAGACAGTAGTTTCAAAATAGAACGGTGTATGTTAGAGCTTCACGATTTGGAAAAGTAATGGCTTCCTCTGAAAAATCTGGGTCATTTTTTGACAAAATCAAACTTTTTCTTCTTACATTTAAACAATGTTAACATTTCTTTATTGTGTTGGTGCTGCTATTTGTGTGATATGTCATTTATTCTGAACACTCACAATATGACTTATTTACAAGTAAAAAAATATTTTAATTGAGTACGCTTATCACAATGGCTTAGCAAGCGTTATTTCAATGATATTGGTTTGATATTATGTAAACTATTCACGTAAATATTTCTGTTTATATGCAGTTGCTACAGGACAAAAAAATGTAGTTCTGGTTGCAAAAATGAAAACACTTGTGTATTTATTTGCAAATACACATGTTTTTTCTAAGAGCAACTTGAACTGAAGTTTTTACGCTAAATAAATTATATCTGAAATTACCAAACTGATAACGTTATAATTTGTTATATCTTTTTTTGGTAAGTATACATATATATATATATATATATATATATTATGAATAAATATCCGCTAAGCCATCGTTTTGACGATGGATTGATTCCAAAACATCTAGTTATTATATTTCACAGTTCTATTAGATCTAAATTAAGAATATATTATGTGTAACATAAGTTTTATGGAGTTCTGCCGAGTAAATCAATAACGTAGTTACAATATATCTATAGGTGTAAATTGTTGATGTTTAAAAAAGTTTTTTGAATGAATCAAATACTACTTAAGATTTCATTGTAGTTATTTAAATATTGTTTAATAACTGTGCATAATTAATTAATACTTACATCGGTGATAACCAATGAGCAATGCCTCAGAGTCTGTTTACTCACATGCATTATTAACAAGTAGCATTTGAATTTCGCCAAATTTGTCATCTGCAATTTAAAAATATGTGAATTATTTTACTCAGTTGCTTTGCTGTTCGTTTGACAAAACAGTTTCCCGTATAAATAGACGTTTAATGAGTTTTCACGGAGTTTTTTTGAACTCTTTGTTTTTAGACTCTGACAACACCGCTTTTAAGCAACTGCATAACATTATAATGAGTGGCTTCGTGAAATATTAGCTTAAGCATGACACTTCATTGTTATTAGTTTCAAAAATAAAAAAATCATTAAAACAGAACAAATATAACAAAGTCTTATTTGTCTTTGATGTATTTAACATAAACACTAAATCAGTCGGAATGGACACATTCATATTGATGAATTTTGGTATCCGATCGCTTACTATTAGTCCTTTTCTTATACATACTTTGCCTAAAGACAAATATTGAGTTACTAAACTACAGCCACTTCTCCTTGAACAACTTCCGTTGAAATGCATTATATGTATATTTTAGTTTAGTTTGACGAAAAATGACGACACACCTCTTACTATCAGCTATACAAGGATGTGAAACTTAATATAACACGAATGAATATACACATTTTTTTTATATCTGCTTGCAAAGCGTAAGTGATTTGTTGTATTCTCCGCAAACCCAAAAATACTAGAGATACCCTACAAATGCACTGTGAGTGTAAAATACGGTTGTTTCTTTTCGATCAATTTTTTTCAAGTCATGTTAACTTAAAATTCTGTCTAGGGGCAGTATATTCGAATCACTCAGACAGTGAGCAATGCAGTGCGCCTTGCCACGAGCAGACTAATATCCACCACCCTCTTTTTCTAACCCTCCCAATACACCTTTAGACCTGGTCAATGTAAAGTAGATGACATGCACAGCACTAAGTATGTGCAAAAAGCCACTTTTGTTTGCATTGAACTAGCTGCAAATGAGAAACTGTTCTCAGACTTGACATGTGGTACATCTAATAAACTGTCATCTCCTTGCCTATCCCCAAAACAGAATCCGTCACACTAGAGAGTATTTTCTTTCTTCATTTTAAAAAGCCGCTCACTATTTCTATGGTACCCATGCTAATTTTAAGGTTTATGACAAGATAACAAGCTAAAATATAGTTTTTTAGACGCCATATATTCATGAGTACTGCTGGATACACCGCCCGTGTGCGGTTATTAGGACATAAGCTATTCTTTACAATAAACAAATTCTTGCGAAATCTGCAAAAGAGCAAAAAAAAGATCTCACATTTTTTCATTTTCATCGGCTAGCAATTTTTTTTGAAATCTGTCAGCGACCTACAATCTCTCAATTCCAAATTTCTCCATGATTTTATGTTGAATGATCAATCCCAAGATTACAAAAAGGGTTCGGAATTAGATACAATAGTATCAACTATTATAAGGAAATAATACTTTTAACTAATTAAAAAGAAAATACTTTTTCATTCTAATTCTACCTGTTTGGCAATATCTTTTTTTAAATTATTGAAAAATTACAATATAAATGACTTAATATATTGCTTTTCAATCAAGGATTGACAATATACTCCGTTTAAAGTAATTTTAACACGTGTAATAATTGGGAAGCTTCTTTGATTAAGCGACACATAAATTCCGATAAACACTTCTTACATCCCTAAGTGGATTTTTATCATCGATTAAGAAAAAAAAAAAAAAAATTTTGCAAAATATTTTAAGCTTCATCTCACACAGAGGGTTGAATCAAAACTTTACTCGATTGTAATAAAGTTTACTACCATGCTATGTAGCCAATAAAATTCGAAGCGTTTACACGTAGTTGAACATTATTATTTGTACTGTGGTTTATTTTTAGGTATTTATACATGTTTTTGCAATTATGATATTATTTTCTTGCACATTATATTTATTTGTAATAAATTTCATGTTTTCATTGATAAACAAATTAAATAACGAATACTTTCAAGTTATTGGCGCGCAAAAAGCTTTTTAATGTGTTTATTATTTTCAATTCAATCTGTTATTGATTTCTTAATAATTAGTTTTCAATTTTATTGCATATAACGCTAAATATTTTATTAAAAATTAAATCTTTGTATATGTAGTATATATGAAGTAAAAGTAATATTGTTTCCTTTTTTGTATGATAAATCAATTTATGGTAAAATTTATGAAAAAATTATTGGCGGATTAATTGACAATTTTGGCAGTGTTAACGATATTAAAAGTGTAGTCAATTTTGTTGATTTTTTTTTATTTTAACAACTTAATTATGTACAAATCTAAAACAAGTGTTTACCGTATTTTTGAAATAGCTTTTCATCTCTCATAATATTATCACTATTATACGTTGCTCTTCTTTTCTTTACTTCTTGTATACATAAGCTTCTAATTAAATATGTATACGATTTCAGTTTTAAGCTTTCCAGTGGAATTAAATAGTCAAAATATGTTTCAACAAATATCTTTGGATTATAATACAAAGCTTGTAAAGCCTAAAAAACTGAAAAAGAGATATATTTGCCACAATGAAGCATATTTTGTTTTACATGTTACATTAGAAAATTCTTCTCACAAATGTCTAAAAAAATAATATTCAATTCTTTTGGCATACTATTCTAAAAAAAAATGTGTTTCTACATTACCTTGTAATAGTGTATCTGTTAACAATTCAACTCTGTAATCCGTATAAAAAATAATTTTGAATTTGATACTGAAAATCGATCAAACACTTCTAAGCGTACAAAATACATAATATATGTTAAGGGATAAATTTCCGTTCAATTTCAATATGAGTATTGTTTCAGAACTACCTGAGAGGGTTTTGTTTTTCCTACTAACTTAGAACACTGTCAGTCTAATTAAGCATGTAATTAGGAATACCCTTTGGCTGCATGAATAAATTAAACGAAAACCCTTTCACCGCAAGTTGGTCTTTGTCAATTGATCATACTTAGAGGCAATCTACGTTTAACAACCATTCATTTAGTGAAAATCTCTTTGAAAGATTTAACTATTTATTGTCTTAAAGATTGCGATTTAGATACGAATTCAGTTACTCGATACTCAACTCAGCAGTTAAATATGATTTCTGTTATCTGAGTCATTATTGTATTAAATTCATATCGTTAAAAAATATAGAATCCTTAACTCAACCTCACTAACTATACTAAAGCATTTGTAATATTTAACTGAAAACTAATTTTACTATCGAATCCATAGCCCAGTGGTTAATGTGAAATCATATCTAGTTCCGATATCCAATTTTGGTCCATATTCAATAAATAACTATTGTTACTTCGCGTTTTCAAACTCGTTATATAGTAATACCCGTTTTTGCTATTATTTGTATTGCAACATCTAATTCAAGCCCACTTAGCTACGAGAAAAAAAAATGTATTGTTATAATCATTTACAAATGTCATTCTCTTTTACAATATTATGCTTTTAATGATCAATTGATGAAGATATATTTTGATGTTTTACCAAAATATGAAAATTCTCTACACATTTTATTTGATTGAAATAAGTTTTTTAACATTTTTGAAATTAGTTTTATCTCTCGCCATAGTATGTACTGTTAGAGGTTATTTAAAACAACAGAATTGATACATGTTTGCGCATGACAAGCTATTAGCCGTTAAGGGTGTTTTTACCTCGAACCCTTATTAGGTCCCTGTAATAAACGGGTAAAGGGTCTACTAGTAAGAGGCTTATCACTGAATGTTATAGGATACCATGAGACCATACAAGGTGAGCTATCCTATTGCAATGGTGCTTATTCTTGGTTTCAACATTTAATCAATGTTGGTACAGACTAATTTAAGAACTATTTTCAGAATAATGTAGTAAACGGCTTCATTCTAGAAATATTAAACACTGATAAGGAATAATGTTGTATAATATTAAATTTTTCACCAAAACATATTTGTTATTTGTATTAGATGCCGATTGCTTACTAAATTGAATTAGTCCATTTCTTGTGGCCATACGTATAATTTGTACCTTATCTTTTATGTTGGTTTAACAAGCAGTGATCAGTTTTTATCACAGTAATAACAGATTGTTTGTATCAATGTGTGTCATTTTAACTTTGTCACTACCCGTCTTTTAAAGTTATGTACTTATAATTGAAAAAAATATTTTAACATGTGGGAAATAGTTTTCACAATAATCTAAAATACAATATAACCGATTCCGATTTTTTGTAATATGTGAGTCATATTAAACACTTAAGTGGTTTGATAAAGCGTCTTTTGGTGTTATTTTTCTATTTCTAACACATTCTTTAGATAAACAAAAAAAAAATAGTTATATTTTGACCAAGCGAAAATGTAATTGACTCAAACGATATTGAGTTACGTTAGTTTACCTGCACGGGTAAATAAATAGTTACCTTTATTACAAAGGAAGCAATACACTAGTTTGATATTAACGATTTAGCCACGTGCAACAAATCACAATCAACCCTTAAATGATTTTGTTACCTACGAGCATATTTTATCTGATGAGCTGAAGTTGCTTTGAGAAACAATACTCTATTCAAGAGATAAACAAGATAACGAGCCAACCCGCCTACTTTTAGGGCTTACCAGCAATTGAAAGGACCCAGTTTGTTGCTTGATTGCTTATAGGGTTTTAAAGCTACCGGGTTTTCTGAAGAAATGAGATTCATTAAAAACAATGCTTTGCCATCGTATTTTATGAGCTTTATTTAAATCTATTTGGTAGCGTTTATAGAATACTTAATTAAAATCTTGTTTAATGTGTAGTCAAGATAAAAACATACTTGACGACCTTGACGTGCATATAGTACTAAAGTTTAACTTTTCAGATACATAATTTAAGATTTCGACGAAAGATGCTTGGTGAAATATCAATTTTAAATTGGAATCGTTCAAATTGTTTACAATCCTAGACGTTTTGACACAAACGACCTTCCGGCCAACACTTATTTCCCAAATGTTAGTTCAAGTTTATCCATACACTTGAACGCTTGCAGATATCGAAATGCGAAACTCGGGTAATTAATTTAATGACATAACGTTCAAAAATTCAAATAACGTGATAACAATTCAAAAGTATTCAATCGTATGCATTAATCAAGAAATCGAATGACACAGAGAATGCCAATAATTGTAATAAAATATTTTATTTTCTGATTTTTTTTATTTTGTTCTGAACAATTAATTTTAATTAACAATATTTGTTATCTTATTTTGACACAAGAAGAAGATAAAAAAAATTACCGTGTCCGCTCTCAATGTTGTGTGTATGGACTTCTAATGTTGCTATTGTTACTGTTTCAGGTTTTCTACGAAAACTGCTTGTTACTCAGTTGTTCAGCCTATCTATTTTCAAATATAGCAAAAATAGACGAATAAGGCTAGGGTAAAATCGGTGGTTGGTTAATAGCTTTCGCCACGCACCGTTTTTATGATTGAATTTCTGGCAGGAATTTATGAAGTAGTACGAACATGGTTTTGAACCCGTGACCTTCACCAAAGCGAACGACGTTGCCCACTCGGCTTAAAACTCGAAAAAGTTTTAAATTGATTTTATTTTTATTTTGCTGATTGATTTATTTATTATTAATATAAATATTATTATTTATTATTAATATAAATATTATTAAAATTTATTAATATAAATAGTAAATATCAAATGCAGTTCGGTGTTTTTATGATAATACAGTTATATTCTGTTTCAATACTATTTACAACTTAGCTATTTGAATGAAGTTAAATAAAATCAGCTGAAGCAAAGAATATTTCACATTCTTCTAGTATGCAAACATAAGGAATATAAATTATATGCGTCTTTAAAAAAATCTGAAAATTCATTACAGTCAGATTTCTTGTTATTTTACATGTTTTCAATTTACTCATCACAATATTTTGGATAAATCAAAAAAAAATATGTTTTTAAATATCCTATACATGTCTATATAATATACGGTCTTCTTTTCCTTTCTACCCTTACTTTGGTCAAGCAAAATGAAATTATTCAAATTGTTCGCATGTTGGTTTGCCGCATGAATTAAAGTAGGAAGCCATTTTGGGTTTTAGTTGTTTATAAAACAAGATAAAATAAAGAACATTTTTACGCAAAAGTTTTAAAATTGTTTTTTTCAACCAAAAATAAAATAATATTATGTTATTTTAAATTAAAACACAAGAGAAAAAAGACGTTGCTATACAACGTGTAAAAAATCCCACATTATAATTCGTTAAGCATTCAAAAATATTATTTTTTTCTATATAAAATTGTCCTTCCAATAGAAAATCCAGTAACTTTGTATGAATTAGAAGACGTAAGAAAAGCTGATCGTGAGAATACAAAAACAGTAAATCATAAAAAAATAGTTCAAAGACAATTTTTATAAGATTTTTTACGCATGAATTTAAACAAATAATTCTCAAAGGGATAGTATGGGTGTTTTTTTTTAATCAGACTTTGAAGTGGCTTACGAGACTTATATCTCCAGCGACTCAATAAATATGCTCACTAACTAAATTATGTACATACTTATTTCGTTTGTTCAATGTGAAAAAAAAATGATAATTTTGATCACTTGATCGCAGTGTTTTTTTATTTAAAAAATAGATCACATCAACTGATGTGGTGTATTCAACCTACTAAAAAATTAAAATATAGTATAAATCAACGGATTATATATTTATTTATTTATTGTTAAAAAATTAAATTACAGTACATGACATAACAGCTGACGCCAATTCGCGATGTACTTGACAAATATAAAGAGACAAAATATAAAATGAAACTACATAATACATCAAAATCAAGAAATAAAATACTAAAATTTAACAAATAGTTCACAAATACTATCACTAAAAATGTCCACTTCTCTAGGTAATGAGTTGATTAATCGAACGGCCCTTGAAACTGGAGACTCATGCCCCCTAAGCAAGGTATAAGTTTTTAGAAAAAAAAGTTTTTGCTCATAGTTTCGCCCACGTAAGAATAATTTGGGAGCATGTAAATTAATAGTCATGAGAATTTCAGGACTATTAACTCGGCCCCGAAGGAGAAGAGAAAAATGCTTTAAACTTGAAAATTATCTTTGAGTGAAATGATAACATTCATAAAAGAAATTTGGTGGGGTAGTATTCCTTTAAGGAATTATCAAAGGGTAAAAATTTAAATTTTTTGAAATAATAATATCTTAGAAATTTCTTATGGACTCTCTCCAATTGCAGCTTGTATGATGGATCCATATTCAAACGTACTTAATACCAAAGAAACATAAAGCGTGCGAAACACAGTTGGGTTTTAAATGGTTTGCTTTGTCTAACAATAAGCCCAAGAAGTTGGTTTGCACGCAGTGCAATAGAAGTTATATGTGAATGAAAGGTGAAAAAGGAGTCAAACCGTATACCAAGATCAACAACTTCAGACAAATGCTTTAAAGCATCATTAGATATCATATAGTTATATAAGATGAGAAGTCTTGAGCGAGAAAAGGAAATACAAAAACATTTCGAAATGTTGAAGTCGACTTTGTATTTCAATTCAAAATAGCATTCATATTCTGTTGTAGAATAGTACAGTACTGATATGTAAAAACAGTTTTAAATCGTCAGCAAAGAGCAGATACTTTATTCCATGAATACATTCTATAATATCATTAATAAAAATAAGAAATAAAATTGGGCCAAGATTTGATCCTTGGGGTACGCCGGAATATGTTGGAAAGACGTTTGAAACGCACCCAGCGTAATCAACATATTGACGTCAATTTGACAAATAGGAAACGAAAAAACTAATCATCTTATTTGAGCATCCTACAGCACTAAATTTATCCAAGAACATATCATGGTCTACACTCTACACGATCGAATTCTTTCGTAATATCCGTATAAATAGCATCAACACGACAGAGAGAATCCAAAGATTGCACTAAAGAATTAAAGATTTGATAGATTATTGATTAATGTATAGTAAGTATTTACATGGTTTTGCAAAAAAAAACTGTTTTATCGAGTTTTCCTTATTTATAGTAGACGCTTACATAAAAATTACAAATTTATATAAATTCTTTCTCACACGTAAATCTTTCATTCTGTACTTCTCAAATAAAATTTAAATTATACAATATGAATGTTGGCAGTGGCTCGCATTACTCACACACCTGAATGTTTTTTCAAGTGATAGAATATAATGGGTAATTAAGACACAATAACATATCATTAAGAGTCGTCTGTTAAAACAGCTGATTGATTTATTTGAATTAATGAAAAGAATATCTTGGACGGTCGGTGTTCAAGGCTGGGTTGTTTTTTTTCTCTCATAAATAAGGAATGATAATTTTTTTTTTCACATTAACAATCAAAATGCATGCATTGGGTCTTGATGGAAATTATGTTCTTTAGCACAGAGTATTAAAAATATCTTTTTTGTAAAAATGTGAAAGAAGGTAGATATCGTTGTGTATAAAAAAAATATTTTATTCTGTGTTATTTAAAAATTAAAATGTATAATTTATTAGTTTGTCAATTTGGTTATACGAGCAATTCGGGTTTTTAATCGACTGTACAAAAATTGTCCAGGAGACATCAATTACATATCTTGAGACACCATCTCTCTCCATTTATTCACACTCACTTAATGGTGTTCGATGATATTCTTCCTGGCAGTGGTTGTGGCAGAGTTTCTTCATATATCTTACGAAAAAACATCACCTGCCAATATAAATCTTTTTGGTGTCAAGATATAAACTACAATGCGCTCGAACGAAAATCTGTGACTCGGGTTAGTTATTTATTTGGCATCTTAAATTCGGATAACTGGAAAACAAAATAAAACATTATATAATAGAATATTAAATACATCATTCTATTCATAGATTTTTTTATAATACATTTTAATACATCGATGACGAGTTTGAAATAAAATTATATCTCGGAAACTTAGACCCATTCAACGTTTTTCAATTTCAAAATATATCTTTTGTTTGAATTCATTACACTACACAAATATGTAAAATATTCATATGTGATAAATTTAACCTTGCAGGTATATCTTCAACACAATTAGCAAAAATATGAATGTTTAATTTGTATTAAAAATTCGAAAATGAAAAGAGTTTTTTAAATATAAGTAGATTTTATTTTTATTTATTTTTTGAACCATGTCCGCTGTGGCTCCTAATGTGGATCATATGGACTCTTTATGGAGTTTACCTCAATAGAAGTTTTTCTACGAGAACTGCTTGTTACTCAATTGCCCAACCTCAATTTTTCAAAATGAGTATGGATAGAAGGATAGGACTAGGACAGGACTAGTGGTTATCTAATCGCTCTCAATACGCCCCGTTCATAGGATAGGATGGGTGGAAGGAGGGAATTCAAGACATCACATACATCCATGCCTTCGAACAAAAATTCATAAATCGATTGAAAAATCATTTTATAAAACTGTCTGTACGTAGATCTTATAATCGAAATATATTAAAATGTATTGAAAAATATATGTATGAATAGAATTTTTAGAGCACGATATAATAAAAGATATAGGACAGATATAAAACATAATTTATAAAAATAGTTTTTAAATGTACATAAACAGTTTAAATGTAATTATATAATTTAAGTTAAATAATTTCAGCACACATTCATTGTATCACAGAAATTAAAGAAAATATACCTTTTTGCTATATTAAGCAACATGCTCTATAATTGACAGTTAATAATAATAAGTAAACGTATCGTTGAAAAATGTAAATATCTTTATTTAATTGTTTGTTTTGTACCAAATAAAGAAAGCATTCGAGAGTTATTGAATAACGTAATGAAGTATCTTGGGATTTTTTTTCAAAGGGAAAATACTCGCCCCAGGCAATTATATATCTTTTGTAGGCCAAGTAAACAATTAGTTAAAGCTTGATAAATCGAAGAATTAATGAAATATAATTTTTCCAGGCAATAAAAATATTATTTTTCTATAATGGTTTTCCAAAGGCGTGGTTTTCATCCAATGAATTTATAGCAAATGCCAAGGAAAATAAGACGTATTTTATTCAGGTATGAAAAATTTAATATTTATAGTTATTTTTGCTCAGTACAAATACAAAAAAAAAAAACAATTTTTCAAATTACTATTTTTTTCTACTCAAATAAAAAATAAAACGGTAGAAAATTATCTTTATTTTGGTTTGTTGGTTGTCTATTTCTTTTAATTAATGAAAGATTTTTTTATGTCTAATAATTTTTTACTACTAAAAAACTAATAAACTTTCTTTGGAAAGCACATAACCAAGATTTAAAATGAAATCTGCAAAAATATTTTTCATAAACTCTGTTTAAACATCATATAATAATGTACAATGTGATGTTTAATCCACTGTGGCAGAGTGGCTGACCATTAATGATGCTTTTAATTAACGATTCGTTATTCCATACAATGCAATATTTATAACACTCCTATGAGAAGCAAGCAATGTTTCAAGCTGCATTTATTTAGTTTTACGTTCTATAGGATAGAAGAAGCGATTTCAGATAGTAGTCATTTAATAATGGCCAGTAAATAAAAAGTTGGTAACCAAGAATATAAACATGGTTTTAGAAAACTATTTATTTATCAGTAAAACAACGGTTTGTAAAAATTATTTAGGCTAAGCCAGAGGTTTAAAAAGAGATTTTTTAAATTACAGAATAGTAATAATTCGCGTTTTGTGGAACGTGTAGCGTTACAGCGGTGGGCTGCCAATATCTTAACAAGGGGCTCGGTAAATCTTGTGGAGCATATGGCTTCCTAATGAAGGTATCTCAACAAAAGTTTTTTTTCTACGAGAACTGTTTGTTACTTCTAACAACTGCTCGCTCAACTTCTCTTTTCCAAAGAGAGTAGTAGGAGTAAAATGATAAGGTTTAGACAGGACTAGTGATTAACTCGAACTCATGATGTCCGGCACAGCAACAGCCCACAACGCTGAATGAAAAAATGAATGGGCTAGTCTTGTTTGATAATAAAATTTAACCATCTACAAAAATTGCAGTTAGGTGCTGATTTGATCTAAGATGAATGATTTTTTTATCTTAACAAAGGGCTCGCCGGCCGCGCCGAAATTTAACAAGGGGCTCGCGCGAGCCCCCCCGAGCCCCCTCCAGCCCACTCCTGAGCGTTACTGTGTGGTCAAATTAATAACTGAGAATGCATGCAAAGTCATATCGAAATATTTATTTTTAGTCTATGTCCACTCTTAATGTGACCTCACAATGGAAGTATTTCACAGATTTTTTTTCTAATAGAACTGTTTGAGAACGCCCATTTTAGGATATGATGAGTGTGAGGGTATTCAAGACATCAAATGTCTTCAGACTGAAATCCATAAATCGATTGAAAAATCAATCTATAAAAACTCTCTGTATTGGGATTTGAACCCGCGGCCTCTGTGTTTTAATTCAACGACGTTGACACCCGACCACGCAGCTGGTAATATAGATCGATATATAAGTAGTTTTAAAATACTCGTTTGAAAAAAACATGGTCAATATTGAGAGTAAGCATAATATACAAAAAATATAAATATTTTGTATGTATAATCAAATGATGATAATAACATGACCTTAATATATTCATTTAAAAAACATCACCGTTCACATCGATGCAGTTTTAAAAATAGTATTGAAAACAACACACACAAAAATGATTTAAAGAGGCTCTTAACACCGGTGAAACAATTCAAAACTAAACGAGAAAAACTTTTCACGAAGCGTATCGAATTCGTTTTAGCGTCTACGAGATTGCTGTGGTCTGTCATTGTCGTGTTGGTAGGATAATAACGAATCCGACACGCTGATCGATCGCCCTTGTGAATTTCGCGTGACAATCGATGCCTTTGTGAAGACCTTGGGATCGGTTTTTTTTTGACAAATAGCTTTCATATATTGGAAAACCACTGCGGAAAATAAATTTGTTTTTTATCGTAAAAAACTGACATAGAGAAGCTACCACGTTGAAACATATTTACTAAATAACCACAGAAATCTCACACTGTAGAAATATTTTATACATGAATACGGATATGTTGTTTGATAGCAATAACGTAACTATATGTTATATTATTTAATAGGAGATTTAAGTGTCTTATATATGTATTTTTTTATATTAAAAAATGATAAGGAAAGGATGATTTCTAAGATTATTTTTTTAAAAACCTATATGATCAGTAAAATATTTCTACATTTTGATAACGTGATTTACATTATGAAAAAATGATTTATTTTTTCATCTGTTTACCCGTTATAAGTTATTTTAAATATGAATCAAAAATGCTTTTCCACAACGTCACTGCCGAATCTGTTGAAAATATTCTATTCACCTATTTTTTTATATTATATTTTTTGAATATACTATAACTTTGAACTAATCCGTGCAACAAATTGAAATATTATTAATATTGTATATCTAACGAAACATTCATATGGTAACAATAATTATTTCAATCTCATCGTCCATGTGTACTAGCGTTTACCCACTGATTAGAAACCATTAATAATTACATACTCGACTTAACAACGCATCTGAACGGCACATTAATTATCATTGCTATTGTATGATAGCCGACATACAGTTTGCTTATTATTATGTCACATATAATTGCAACTAATTCCGCTATAGTAATTGTTCATTAACCATTTTTAAAGATTGATGGTCCGATTTGTGTATCTTTTGGCTTAGTTTTTTTTTAATAAAATCAAAATGAATCATTGAAAAAGTTACTTTGAAGTTATAATGAAGACAAATTATGTTAAGATTGAAACTCTAGTGCAATGACAACGTGATAGTTACAAAATGGTACAAAATAAAACATAGCGGACAAAAGAGTTATATTACTTTATGATGGCGTTCAACAAGATATTTCATTATAATACAATATTTATAAGATTTCTTAATAAAAATAAACTTGTTCGTACTAATTCCACACATTTAAATAATAGTTAAAACTGGGTTTTATCATCGCTGGTATATTTAAACTTATCTTTAATTGTAGAATTAGTTCGATTATGTGTGTTTTATATATTTAAGTATCCAAACATCAAATGTTCGATTGGAATCCCTAGATAGCAACTCTAGAGTAATTGGTATTTTTTGGTATATCAGGCATCTTGAGTTTCAATAAATATTCCCATATAAAAATGGATTGTATTTGCTTAACATTTATTTTTTTCTTCTCATCCTTCCTCTCATCTCAGGAAGATATAATACAATCGTTATCATTGATATAATATATTATTTAGTACGTTATATAAACAAAAAAACAAAACTGATTCAACTAGTCAGACAGTAAGTCAGTTAAAATGACTCTCAAGATTAAAAATAAATGATGTTTGGTTATTTTCATTTTTTTCCATCTTCACTGGTGGAAAGGCGTGATTTTTTCAGAGTTGAGAAATCCACAGTGAAACCAGTTTTACCCATAAGTATGCATACACTTGCACATGCATATATGTATATAATAAATAAAGTGAACAGTGTCATTTGTATGGGGCTAAGGGTCGTGTTCATTAGTTTGATTCATGTTTAAAAGAGAAATGTAAAAAAATCGTTTTTCTCTTGACCCATAATGCCTACACCGCGGGAAACTTTTGAGAGATTTCACAAAAAAAAACTCGTGGGTGGTAGATATTTTTATTTGATAAGATGATTTTAAGTTTTCTGAGCTATAATATTTATATTGTTTTTCGATTGCTCAGAGAAATCAACTAAGTATTGGTTTAATAAATAAGAAATACCATTTAACCAAAACTTGTCTTCATTTTTACCGTAGAGTATCCAATGCCAGTATTAAAATTGTCAAAGTATACAATTCTCTTAGTTGTAGTTGTATGCCGAGTTGAAGGACCACTCTCATCACTTGATTATCATTGATTTCTTTGCTAATGTTCGATTCCTCGAAACATTTTTAAAAAATAAGTTAACTAGTCAGGTTGTGAACACTGTCGGATCTTTTTCATATTTGTTTGTGTTACTCATAGGCTCAAATGTCTTTATAAAAAAATATAAAATGGTTTTTGGATTGGCATGATTTTTGTAATTTTAAATCCTTCTACCTTTTAAAAATATAGCCTACTATGTATCTACTTGCATTTTCATGGTGACATCTTTCTACCATTATTATTTCCAAAAACGGAGTAAAGTGACAAAATAAAAAGCAGTTCTTGTAAATCATTTCTGTTATCTTATCACATTTTAATTGAATGTGAACACGGGGAAAAATAAATTCACTATTTTTTAATCCATATCATTGGTGATTTTAACCCCTTTTTAGGTTGAAAATGGGCTGTGATAAACTAACTAACAAACATGTTTGCATACCTTAAAATTTCGTATAACTACACCAAAGTATGTGTAAAGCGGACAACGTTCTTATACAAACAAATAAATAGTTACACAAAATATAAAAAAAGAAAACATGGTCACTCTAACGATGATTTGACATTTTAATTTTTAAAAAATCTGTTTATTGATCGAATTGACTTAGATATATAGCAGTATTTAGTTTCAAAAAGTTAATGGATGATTCAGCATCACGACATCATTAGACGTACATATAGTTATGATAATGACGTAATACGTAGACAGCTTTTAACTATGCAAAATAATTCATGTGGAACTAAATAAAATACTATTTGTTTATTTCAATTGTTATTCATAAATACAATACCATTAGAAGTTTTTTATTAGTTTCGTTGAATTTAATATATTCCCAATCATTGTTTTAAAAAGCATATCTATCTATATTGAATTATCTCTGTTTCTGATCGGTATGTTAACATAAAAAAGTCTTTCTTATTTTTTGATAGAAGTAAATGCTTTTAAAAAATCGAGTGAGAAAAGGAAGAAATAATGCGGATTAAATTTCATCCACTTAATTTGAATTTGACTAATCGATCATTCCGTTTATTTCTCACATTTATTTTTTTAAGTTTACCATGTTTTTTTGTGAAACAAATAACTAAATTAAATTCATTTTAATAATAATATAGGTAAAAAAAATCAATATTTATATTTGTTAAGTCTTTGCTGATTTTATCGCGATAACGACTGCGTTTCATTTAAAAGTTTTCATCAGTTGATGTTTGCAACATATGTTATTTATTAAACAATGCACCGTAATTAAAAACATTTGCCGGCGGTGCGTGTTAGCCTAACATACAACAGTTGTGTGTACAAATTGTTCCTTTTGTTTGACTTGCCCGGCCACGAACAAACTATGACAATTTATAATTAGTACATCGCGGTCTACCAATAATGATTGCTTGAATTAAAGTAGGTATAATATGTTAAAAAACAATTTTGCTAGCGCGATAATGTTTCGAAAGTAAATTGACTTGAGTTATATCCATAATTAACAAAATATTCTGTCGTGTTGTACTAAAGATGATTGAGTATTTTTTCCACATATTCACCGACTTCATAAATACTTTTGTACATAAATGATATACACATATAAATTTTTTACATTTAAAATCAATTTAGACAAAATACAATTTAAAAATCATCAATATTTTTTTATATATATTTAGAATTCAATTATATTTAATTGCCAAGTGTTAAATTGTGCGTTCATACTCCGGAAGATTGGTAAGCACAGTATTACGAAAAATACGTTGTTTACCTAAAGCACATATACACATTCGCCCGCTGTTATTCTATAACGATTTTTTACACATGTATTTGCAGCTAAATATTTTTTATACTTCTTTTCTGTATACATTCGTTATAAATTTAATATGAATTTTTCTACATTTTATTTTCGACGTATATCATAATATACGTCGAAAATAAAAGTTATAACTGATTTTCCACATTTCTTATTTTAAATCTAATTAGGGTTTGCATATTGTTACATAGTATTTTTTTCTAATAAGTCTTATTCAAGCGAGCTACCAGATAAAAATAAAAATACGTATGTTATCATTCCCATTGCAAAATACAAGCAGTCTTAGCTTCTCTTCTTAATTATTTAAGAAATTGTTTGAACGTCCGTTGTCCACTTAGTTAAAAGAGAGTTATTTGGGTGGATAAATATGTATAAGCTTATTGTTGATTCCTGACATCGCATTTTGTTTCTACGAGAATAAATTGAATATTATATGAGTGGCTACTAGAGCAACCTGAACGATTCTTCTTTTCCCATTATTTCGGGAGTTATATTTTGTTAATTCAGAAATTTTGAGATAATTGTTTACTGCTTGTATTTTTGATGTATCTAATAATTCTTACAGAAAAATTGTATCTGTATGAACAGCTAGCATCCAATGCGCTAGGTTTTTTTTTATATCACATGCAATAAATCAATTTATTTTTTAAATAAGCTTGCCAGGGCCTACACTTTACCTAATCAGGGATCAAGCGGTATTGGGTTTTAGCCACTAAATTATAGAAGCTGAAAAAAAACGATTTGTGTTCATTACTGGCTGAATGAATTTATGATTCACTATTTTGGAATTGATTTTTTTTATTTATTAAGCTAAGTTTTAAGGGGTTTCAATTATTAAATATTGTAAAAAATCATCAATTTACAAACAAACATTCTAGTAACGGTATGTCACAGTTTCCGTCAAATTCTAATTAAAATTATAAAAACGAGACTTATTCAAGTAAGTAAATGAAAATATTTTGAAAAGGAAACTAACTTCTGAGCATATTTTTTTTGTAACATGAAGAGCAATACTGATATTATTTTTTAATTATTTTAAGCCTATTAATTCTCGTTAAGAAAAATTGATACGCTTCGTATTTTATGTAAGTTATAATAAAATACGTATTCACCATGATAAAAGATATTAAGATTAAATTAATACTTAACGCATCTACGACAAACAATTTAATCTGTTAAAAGTGTTGGAATTTGCAATATCCCTGTATAATATAACCAAAATCAAAATTTTCACCGAAATAGACACTTAAAGTACAAGTCTCTCAACAACGACAAACCTAGCATTAACTTTTTTGACATAAAATTCTTTCAACCCCGTGGTAAAATGCAAACCTTAATTAGATTTAAAATAAGATATGTGGAAAATCAGTTTTAACTTTTTAGGTACCCCGTGGCAGGTATGCGGTAGTTATAACCATTTAATAAATAAATTTGTAATTTTTAGCATTCTCTAGATTTTCTATAGTGTCGAATCTTACGAAATGACGATAAAAAAAACGCCTACTTGGTAACAAAATATATAAACGCCGCTCCACTTCACTTCTATCCATTTTGACTATTGCCGAAAATTTTATTATTCCCAATTACATTAGGTCCCTTTTCAACTTAGCTTAGAATTTTGTTTTCTTACCTTCTCTGACCCTTCTGTTTGATGACATGAATTTTTGGAATTAAATAAATACTATAGAGTAAGCATTATATATTCAACCCCGTATTTGAATCAAATGTTAAATCATTTACGAGAAATTCAGTGTTACTACCTACTCTGTTTTAGTTAAGATCGAAAATTTAATTAATTAAGTCAAAATTATTTATTGAGCTTATTTATGTTTCAATCCATTCTAAAATATTATACTTATAAATTCAAAGTAGGTAGTTTAATTTTCGTACGTTTTAGTTCGATCTAGCGTTTGAACAAAAAAATAAGGCAAAATCATCCATATTGATTGTTATAAGCTTCAAGTTACTGAACCTTAGTTTTATTTCGATATTTAACTAGTACGGAGTTGACTCCGCTGGGCCCGCTGCCGAAAAATTTACTCGCCCAGATATCACCGCACACGCCTCACACGTCGCAACTATATTGTGTTTTTCTTGCAAAAAGAAGAAGTTTTATTAATGCTTTTTCCGCATGATCATTTCAAATAGAAGTTTTTCAAGTGTCTCTTCGTCTTTCAATATAACCATATTTGCGCGTCATAGTACTTGTAGTTTGCATCAGAGCATGTTGATTTTGCAAAGTTATATTTATTGTGTATTTTAATAAAAATAATAACACACTTTTAGTACTTTTTCCACATAAAATTTATTGGATCAGGACCGGTATCGATCTTGGTGAGCATTGTCAACTGATAAGAAATACAATGAAACAGTGATATGTATACAAAAGTTAAATAAGAAAAATAAGGTATGACAAACAATTGGTATTACAACTAAGCAAATAAATTGAAGCAAAATACAAGAAAAATAAACTATAAATTAAAAGCTGAAGACCTTCGTGGAAAAAGTACTAAAAATGTTTTATTATTTTTATTGTAATGCCATTCCACCAAGTATTGACAGTGTAAACACCTTAAAAGTGATATTGTGTATTTATTGTACTGAAAAATATGTAATTGAAAGGAAACATTGTTAAATAACTTTTTTTCATATGTCGTTTGCCAAAAACTTTTACCTTATTATCTTATATATTTATATCATCCTATATGTGCTGTAATAATTAATCATCTAAGAAACATACATTTGGAGCTTCTTACCATCTTGTGACAATGTAATAGGTGCTTATGTGATTTGCCAGCGATAATAATACTAAATATTCTTAATGAAGAAATTTAAAGTTCTTTCTCTCCAACACAATCATGATGCTACTTTTTTAAAGTTCTTACTTGTCTATGTAGCTTCATAGACAACTAAGTATACAGATTAAGATTTACAGAAAGCTATCTCTATGCAATAAATATTGTGGACGATAGTATTAACTGCTACCCTTAAGATTGGCTTTTATCGACGAAATCTTATATTGGCAATCAAAGGCCGCAAAATAGAGATAACGGCGTAATTCTTAGTTTCAATCGAGATTCTATTGTGAAGTTTAATTGTAACAAATACAAAATTATATGATAGTAACAGTTCATACTCTTTATTGAAATTTCAAAATGTTGCATAAGATAAATTTTAATATTTACACATTTAACTACTGAATCCTAGCCAAGCCAGGAAAGTGTGTTCAAGGTTTTCTGTCAAATTATTTACATCCCTTTTTTAAATTAAGTATAGTTTAAAAGTTTTGGTAGCTCTGATGTTATAAAAGAATAAAATAGGAAAAACCCTTTACGATTGTTTTTTTTGTAAATAAGAGTTTCAATTGGCTTGAAGTGATCGAAAGACGAAATCGTTAACTAGCCATCGAAAGGTTGCGCTCACAATCTACCAAATACAATCGATTATGCTATAAAAAAATTATTGTAATATGTCAAATTTATTATAGTATATCTATAACCTTTTTGATATGTTATCCAAAGAAAAGGGAGTTTTTTAGTAATAATACTACTTTAAATAAAACTATGTTTGATAAAGTTTTTTCATAAATGAAATCAATTACAAATTAATTGACATTTTTTTTTTGTTTTTAACAAGCACTTGATTGTTTTTAATCACTGTGCTTAGACCAAAAGAAATAGCTTTAATTTACATATTCATATTCTACTATAAGATATAAATTGTAATTAACACTAACTTTTTACAATTCAACTTCAAAATGTTCACACATTTTATTTAAAATTACACCCGAATAATGAAAACATGTTCCACTTAATAACATTATTTTAAATAATTATGAAAATTGTACGTATTATTTTATCCTGAATAATCATCGAATTTACAAACGCGAAGATAATATTTCGGTAATATAAAATCTTAGGGGAATGTGTGGGTTAAAACCTTCTCCCAACGGGCTTTTGATTCGCAAAATATCTGACTAACCCTAACCATTTCTGGTGAATGGGACCTGCGAAATGTACGTGAGAGTCAGGTATTCAAGAGAAAAGGTATTATTATATTTTATGATAAATTGGCATCTACGGTACCATTTTTTATATATTTTCGAAGCGTTGACTTTGAATTATGAACGCTTTAAAATCGATGTAAATCAGAGCAATATATGAAATAAATATGTCAGTTTTTCGATTTATGTTACAGTAAACAATCAATCAAGTTGATATGAAATAGTCTAGTTGTAATATTTTCCACTGATAGCCTGCGTTTTAAATATAATACATACAATATTTATGAGGCCTAAAATGTAATATAAATTACGTAAATTATGCATAGTTCTAATTGCTTTAAAACCATTTTACCACAACAATATTATTTAACAATCAGCGATTACTCAAAATCAAACTTTTTGATTGAGAATAATCCATTTTCATTTCTGTATAATTCGTACTATAACCTATTTTTTTTAATATTTAAGTCATACGCCAATTGCTTGTATGCCTTTTCTTTCGTAAAATATATTTTTTAAAAACAAATGTATTGTAAAACCGCTGCATGGTTGATTTTTAATGCAAAAATTACTAAATCGATTTAAGTGATGCTTATATAATGATTTAAAAATGCAACTGCGTAATAAAATAGTATAACTTATCGAAGAGTTTTTACTTGTTTTATGCATTATGGAAAGCATTCATAAAACAAAATCATTTTTTTGTATCTATTTCCGCTCCTAATGTGGAGCCTCAATGAAATTTAGTTGAGAACTGTTTTATTACTCTTTTTTCCAACCGTATTTAGTTTTTTACATAAAGAGGCTAAAAGAGTAGAGCAGTTACAAAATATGTAGTAATTAGTTAGTCGCTCTCGCTACACTTATTTATTAAGAATAGGGTAAATAAGCCAAAATTTAGACACAATTGCTTTTTTAAATATAAATTTATCGCAATCAAAATCAAATCGTTAAATACTCGACGACAGGTTTGGAAAATTGGTTGACTTTTTCATAGCAATGATTTTTATTAGATTTTTTATGTCACGCTAATCGCAAAATATTAGTGAGGTACTTTTAAAAAACAAATTGGAGCTTTCTTCTATTTATTATTTTCAGGGCCAGTTTGTGTTGCAAAGTTGAGTTTTATTTTTTATGGTGAAATCTTTTCAAAATCCTATCACGGCTTCAAATAAATGAGAAAACTTAAAAACTCGTATTATCAAACAATTTTACAAATAATAACAAATCTAAACAAAAAAACTTTTTGCTGGAAAATCGAATTGTTTTTTTGTCTCTCATCTTTTATATTTCCTTGTCATAAGAAAAATTACACGCCTAGAATCATATTACGTAATATAAATGCTTAACAGGTAACCTTTACTTTAAAATGAGAAACGTGTTCGTTTAGTGTGTTTAGCCTTCCCACAAACGTCCACTTGAGTGGAAATTCAACTCTTGTTGGTCTCAAAAGAATAACAACTTGCCCCCATTGGATTTTCTGAAAAATTCAGCATAGAAGTAAAATAGATCAGTTATTTGAGAAAGGGCATGAATAAAAAATAGTTTCAAAACCCAACAAATTAAGAAACAACTATAAAGATCAATAATTATGTCATCAAAATTAATGTTTTTATTTTTAATTTATCACTTGAAACAACATTTATACTTTAAAATATTTGTAAAACTTTATATATACATTAACGGCTATTCTAAACCCAGCCGATGTATTCATTTTCAATGAAAATGATTCAACAATTTTTTGCTGTATATATCGTATAAATAAATTCTTCAAACGGATCTGAAAAAAATACGGGAAATGATCTGCTTTAATATTTATATACGAAATTTTAGAAATAATTTATTCAAAAATATCATAACCAGATATTTTATTGTTTAACGAAACATGTTAGCTTTAAGCAACAGATTTTTTTTTGTAAATTCTTAAACACGTAGATGTGCTTCAATTCTTCGAAACTGAAGTCCTTTATGCAGCGTGTTCTGTAAATGTCAAAAAAAAAATTGATTGGGAGCAGAATGATGAAAGACTTTTGACCAAGCCATTGTGTAAATAATGTGTGTGCGAGGCAGCATATTATGAACAAATGTTGTGTTTGAAAACTTCAAGAAAAAATTGTAAAAAAATATTCATCTTTTTGCAATAAGTGACTGAAATTTTCTAGAAACATTTCCACTCGCAAACAGTTCTCTTTTGTAAGTCGAACGTGTAAAGGGTAAATAAATTCCCTAGCGATAGCTGTAAAGTAACATTTTTTCACACTTTCTCTTATCAATAACGACCATGGCTCTTGTTCCAGCCTCACAGAATTAGGGTTGAAACATAATGTTTTTATTTTGTATTGATCCACTAAGAAATGTATTCAAAATAGTTAGAGAAGTATTTCGTTAACAACTATTTTTAAAAAAGATGCTAAAAAATACAAGTTGCTAGTGTAATGTTTACACACATGTATGACTATAAAAAATATTATTATTTGATATAAAGTAAAAATCTTAACGTACAACTGGAAATTTTTGTCATTCTGAACAAATCGGAAATAAAAAAATATCTATATTTTCTATTTTATCATGCAACAGGTATCTTTCATAATAAAGATACTTCTTTCCTTTAATGATGTACAAATTCCTTTCAAATAAGAAGAAATTTGTGATTTATTTTTGTCAGTTAATTTCTTTAACTTAAAAATTGTGCCGGTTATTATTAATTCAAAAAATAACTTATTAATTTATAAAAACATATCGTAGTTTTAAAAAGCAGACATATTTTCTTTTGGCGAAGACAAAGACGTTTAAATGCAAATAATTTCAGCGAAACAATCAGTGATACAATTTTAACAAGCGTCGTTAACTACACTCATCTTTCGATTTACGCGGTACCCATTTTACGCGGTTTCACTTTTAAGCGGTCAGGAAAAATCACATTTTCCCTAATCCAACCGTTGGACAAAGGGGTGATTTCAACATTCAAGGCATACTACATAAAGCGATCATATGAAAAAATATTCAATCAAATAGATAGAAATGCGTCACTCACAATTTTAGAAGCCTGGAAAAACTTCACGATCTTAAATTGTGTGAAATATATAGGATTAGCAAATAACGATATCAAAAAGTCAAAATGAAATGCTTGTTGGAGAGCAGTATGGCCAGAAGTAGTTGAACCTGATAATATAATTCCAGCAAGAGATGAAACATTTAACAACATTTTAAATAAAACAAAAGCGTTGGGACAAGGGTTGGAGAATTTAGAATTCAGTGACATCAATGAATTGTTTGTTGATCAGGAAATAGATAAAGAAACATTGATTTATATGGTGTCAACCAACGAAAAAGAAAATGTTGAAAGTTGCGATGATAGTGATAATGACATTACTAATAAACCAAAAAAATTTACATCTAAAGACATTTCTGAAATTTTACAATTGGCCAATAACTTAGGAAATAAGGTTTTGGCTACTGATCGGGTTATTGAACGTGCTGTTAAATTTCAGCGAGACCTTAAAAGCCTGTGCGCGCAATACGGTTGAATTTACAAAGACTTAAAAAAACACAACACAAAAATTAGTTACGAACTATTTAATAAGACGAAAAGAAGAGCCCGCTGCTGGATTTGAATCCGATGATAGTATTGATTTCAAGCCAACCAAAAAGAAAAAAATGGTTGAATTAGAATATAGCAGTGAGGAAACGGAATAATAAAATTACAATTATATAATTATGGTTTCAATTATAAACATGTTATAAATTTATGTCGAGCTAATAAATCTCTTTCTTAGCACATTTTTTTAAATGCAGATATATGTGTATATACAATGTACTCGTTTTACGCGGTTGTCTGGAACCTATCTCCCTACTTTATATAAACTTCAAATCTCGATTTACGTGGATGTTTATTTTCTGAAACCTATCTTCCGTTTTTGTATAAGCTTGAAGTCTCTATTTACGCGTTTTCTCTCGGAACGTATCTACCGCGTAAATCGAGAGATGAGTGTATTTATAATCATTTGTCACATACATCCCATAAATAAATATATATATTATGATTGTATGTATATTTTAGGTTTATTTAAGAACCTCGGGGGATGATAAATTTATGTTGTGAAAATTTCTCAGAGCCTATTTCAAAACCTTTTAAGTATTTATATCTGTTTATCCGTATAAATGGTAAAATAAATTGAATAATTAATTAACAGTCTTAAACTGCTAAACATTCAAGATTTATTTATCAATATATCATGTGCATATGCTGTGCTGTGACTGGCTAAAATTTCTGTCATGAATTATACACCGACTAAGTATTTTACAAACAACAAATTCGGGAACAAGTTGATCTACTTTGTGGGTGTATACACCAAAACGGTTTGTTTAAGAATTCACGAAAACTTTATATCCGTGGGTAGACTTACACCCTGTCATTAAAATTGTATCATTCACACGCGTAATACCATTCATTTCATTAATATTACTGTATTTTTTATGTAAGATGTTGATATAGTTTAATATACTATGATTATTTGAATACGTATAAAATTTGACAACCTTGAACGAATAACTTACTTCCTTACTCTTTTAAACAAAGCATGCTAGTTCATTTTTTAATTTTTTTCATAAATAATGTAATAAAATTCTTAAAAGCCATTTATCAACGTCACTAGGTCACGTAATTTAGTTATGGTATGAAAGTTGCATATCAAGTATTTTTCCATGGATATTGACAGTGATTCACACGGTAAACTTTAGTATATAAAAATTACCGATATAATTTAAAAACGATATACAATATATATATATATATATATATATCAATACATGAATAAATTTATAAACGAACCAAATAAGCCAAATTTGAAATAATAATAAAACAAAAATGAATAGTATTTAGAATATTATTAAATTAAAATCATGAAAATTCTTAAATACAAATTCATTTTTCAAATCGAAATTACGATAATCTTAAATTGGAGAGTGTTTTAGTGAATAAATTCGCCCAGTATATGTATATTGACATCAAATCATTCCGTCAAAGAAGAAAAACATCATAAACTTCAGAAGTCAGTCGTTTAATAACGATATTTACATTTTATCGTTATATCGAGCAATGAAAACATTTTGTCACTCCCTTACGGTATGATATCCCATTTTAGCTAGATTCAATATGAAATGTGAGCAATTTTATTTATTTACTTTCATTCTGCAGCATATTTTTCAACTAATATAACGTATACTCATAATTGTAACAGTATCATAAGATGAATTATCCACAATTAGGAAAATATTTATTGTCATCATATTACGTATTTATTATGAAAAATGAGGAAACAATAATATTTAATCATTAATGTAAAATTGGCAATGGTTTTGATATGTCGGGACTCATCAAATACTTAGTTAAATATTTGATAAAGGACAGTTTTAAATTTTGTTATAAAAAATACAGTATCCTTTACTATTTATTCTTTTTTAAATACTACATATTTTTTTCGCATTCGTTTTAGACACTCATTACAATACACAACACTTATGGCTGTTATTATCATTAAACCGTTTGTCGTGTGACTATGTAACGTTTATTGATTGAATAGATGTTTAAAAAATAAGCATCCAGATGTTTAATTCTTCTTTTGTTCCATTTCATGTTTGCTAAAAGTATTTTTTTTAAATATGCTACGTCCCTGTTTTTCTTCTGAGACTAGTTTGAATACTAGCAAATTGCTTTCTTTAACCAAGGAATGCAATCAGGCAAATCCTAAATGATCTTTTCAATGTACTCATCAATGCTTTTACGGTCGTTCTGTAATAGAATAAACTTATTATTTAGTTCTGCGTAAGAGAAATGGTTTAGATACATAAGAAATATTTCATTATATGGAGGATTTTGTTTCCAGTCATTTCAAACTTATTTGTATTTTCATCATAGTCATTTCGCCAAATATTTCATTTTGTTTTGTTTTTGATAATTAAATTTTTGTGAGACACTTTAATTACAATAATAAAAAAACACTATTTTCCTCAGTGTCTTAATTATCTTATATGTGTACTTGTAACTGTTTTTTTGTAACACAAATAAAATATTTAGAAAACTCACTCACCTAGCATAAATTTCATATTTCCCAAAAAATAAACGTGCCGTCGTTTCCTTGTGCGGAATAATAAATAAATATTTGAAAAGCGTACGCTTTTCAGAACATTTTTATTTATAGGTGATAACGTATTTTTCGATTTTCATATCAGTTATAATAATAAAAATGTGTCGTCTTAATTGATAACTCTTGGCCTTTAAAAAAGAATACGAAAAATTAACGACATTTTTAAATTATGTAAAATCTCATCCTTAAGAACTTCAATTATAACGATAAACTTGCATTAAAGACTGTCTGCTGATTCTCAGTTATTAATTTACAACTATTTTTTTTAAGTTTGTTTGTCGTCGAAAACCTTGATATATCTGGAGATTTGGATGAACTTGTTTATTTTCAGCTCAGTACTTCCTGCATTGCTTGAATGAAGACGCTATTATCAATTTACCTTGCTTATTATTGTAGGCCACAATAATTGATTATTAAATCAAACTAAAAGATATCTGCTTATTTTACATAATACTTTATATTCTACAACTTGAAGTCATAGCGAGAAAATTCAACCAAACGGTAAAATTATGTTTTACCTTGAAATTGACAGAAGGTGATTAATTCTAAACAGCTGTGATGGGTAAAGCAATATTGACAGTGGAAACAATACTTAAATACGTTTATATTTTTTAAATTTATATTATGTATTCCTATGAAAGGATTTTTAAATGGCAAGTTTATTTTACAAATACACGTTTTTTAGTATTATTTTCATAAAATGAGATATCTATTACATTTAACTATGTATGTCCAAATGTTTCTAATTTACATTCATGATTGAGTACTGTAAAGTGCGACAGTGTAAATTGAACCTCCCATCTGGTGTGAAAATATAATCCACTTGGGTAAATTGTACAAAGTGGATAATTGGGTGATCAGCGTGATCACATGTACTTCCAACTTTCAAGGTTTGGCTTGGGCAACTGTTTATTGTTTGCATTTAGTTCGTTAGTGAAAATTTGACGTGCTTATCTATTGTTTGGACATTTGGCTATTTACTGAAATGATATTTTTTTATTTGTATTATAAATATTATGCCTAAACTACGTGTACACAATTAAATTTTAACAAACGTTTTATAATGGAAAAATATATAAGATAAATTTGAACATTTCATGAATTTCTGATATTAATAATTTTGCCGCGAATAGATAATTTTCAATCAGCACAGAAGATTGTAATGAAATTACTTGAATGAATCATATATCATGTATTAAAATCTTAATGGCTGTTTTCAAAAAAATCTGACTAAGCAAATTATTGTTGACATTTTTTAAGTTGCAGTTAATAGTAATCCAATGCAATAATCTGTTACGGCTAAAAAAATCATGAAAAAATAGAACACACTTAGCTTTATAACTAATATAAAAGCAAAGAGAAAATAATAAAACTTTAACTGATTAGTTGGTGGGGTTTCCTCAAATTCATTTGACCGAATATGTAATTTTCTAAATAATTTATACATATAGTATATTTATTATAATACATTGCAGATCAACGATTAAGGCTTATGATTTGAGTAGATTCACCTCTGCATTAGTAAATCAATAAAATATTTATGTCTTTACGAAAATGTTGTAGACTTTTAAATTTATATAAACGTGTTCAACAAAATCATATCAAAACATGCACTGAGTAATGGAAACAAAGTTTTAAAAAAGAATGTCCATTGGAAGAATTTGTAATATAAAATTTAAAATTACTAAGATTATTCCACATGTTGTGCTACTAACTGTGACACGTGATTCGCCTCTTTTAGAGACATTCTCAGACAATCTTACTTTCACAATGCTTGCTTAAGTACGAATGATTTCAATTTTAATATTCTAACACGATAAATATTATAAAAATAAAAACGGAAACAAGGAGAGGAAGATAGAAAAACAATAAAAAAATAGTGATACTACAAATGACATTTACATTACAAAATGATTAATTAGTGGGTTGCATCAGTTAGAAAGGGTTATACCCATTGGAAAAAAATTAGGCAGTGGTGAGCAACCTGTCCTATTTAAGATATTATTTAAAAATAACTTTTTGTTGTTAATACTTTTATTTTTTTCTAAATATTTTAAGCTATTCATTTTAAAACCTTTTTTATTTACTCGATGTAGTACTTTGATTAAAATTATGATCGTTTTATATTAGATGGTTGGTAATCTCTGATAAATTATTACTTTTTAGATTATTATTACATCTCACATGTTCTTTAATTCTAATATGTTTTTTTTAAAGGAAGAATTTACAGTTTTTAATTCCATCAAGTATAAACTAATATCATATAAAATGTCTTGAGCGTTGGAGGGTTTTCGTACAACGTAAACTGTCGAGTGGGTTTTCATCCTACTCGGTCCTGTTGTGAAGGTCTTGATTCCGGAAAAGGTCGCATTTATACGCTGACTTTTTAATCGATTAATACGTTTACATTTAAGAAAATGGACTTCTGTTTCACTTTTATTTCTTCCAAAAAATTGTAGTATAGATGTAGGTGTAAACAAGTGTATAATAAGGAGCAATCGGCTAACATTCATTTTTTTTCTAAATCCAGCTTTATATATTCACTATCTCTGTTTATAAGTTTCTGCGGCCAGTTAACAACTAATCCTTATTGTTTAAAGTTGTTTCGTAGTGATCCTTCAAATTGGAAATTTGCAAGGTTTATAAGAGACTTTTTGAAACAGGAAAATAATAAACGTTTCATATTTTTTAATAAACTGTTTTCCTATCTTGATGAGAGTGTATACACAAAGAAAAATATGCAAAGACTTCTTTCTGTGAATAAAGCTTTCTTTGTTTTATTAAAACTTGTGTATTTGATTCAATAAAAGAACTACTTCCTTTGAAACATGAGTTAAGTCTTATATCACTTTTTAGTTCCGAATTACAAATAGTTGTTTTTTGGGAGCTTCTAGGAGATCTTGAAAATTTAATGTGTGAAAAATAAATCATAGACTTAGATATTTTCATGACTAAAATCATTTTTTTCCCATGTCCGCTACCAATGTAGAGCATATGGAATCTCAATGGAGTTAATCACAACAGTAAAAGTGTTAAATGTTTCTACGAAAACTGATTGTTACTCAGTTATTAAACCTCTCTTTTTTCCAAAGTTTCCAATTGAGTAAATCATACTACGTTCAAAAAATATAATCTATCGAAAATCTATAAAACAGGTAATCTACAAGAAGCAAACTTTTGAGAGACGTAATTTAAAATAAAATTTGTTAAATATTTATAAAAAAAAAAGTTGTATTCACAAATAATATGTTGTTTAATGGATTCATTAGGTAGTTTCTAGGCATTGCAATGTGTAATTTAATATACAAATACTTTATTACGCATGTCAATTTTTACCCCCTGTTTGTCCACACACGTTTAATTTAAGATGATATTTTCTGTAACCAGACTTATTTGCCCGTAGGTTTTATCTAATAAGATTATTTTTTTCCAAAATTGAACAAACTTTTTTATTAAAATAATCAAAAAGTAATATTGATTGACACAACCCAGACTTTTAACCCTTTTTGGAAAAAATGTATTTATCGGTCTCAACTACCGATGTCTTTTTTACAAACAATCTGTTATGTAAAAATACACAAAATACACCAAATTTGTATAAATGAGCTTATCCTTCATTTGAATTTTAAATATTGATTAAACATTCAGATTTTTATTAAGGTTCTGTAATAATATTATTTGTTTTTTTACTAATTTATGTGTTTTCTTCTTCCACAGGTTTTGGACTAACAAATTCTTTATCAGGCAGATAAATTAATGTTACTAGGTAAGAACACAATAGTTTTATGTTTATTCTTCAGTTTTAGCCATAAGTGGTAAAATTTCATAGTATTAAACGTCCTAAAAAGATTTTGTAAAAATGAATATCCAATTTTATATTTTGAACACAGGTTTCTATAATTTTTAGAGCTATTTTACACGTTAACAAAAGAGAACCAGATACTTTTTTCAAGTAAACTATTACATATTGTTTCCTTTGATATTGTCATAAATACTTTCTCCAATGTTTAAATAAAAACGTCAAGCCATTAAAAGTACCATCAAATTCAACTGACATCGAAGTTAAACAGTAATTCATTCGCTTTTTAATATTTCAAGAAAATACCAATATAAAATAGATTACTTTTATTTTAATCTAAAGTTCATACAAAAAGAAAGTTTCTGACTCCTATAAAAGTGTTTTATTCCTACCAGCAGCTTCCAAGTTTTATAAAAAAAAATCAATAGTTTTAGGCTATTTTTTTTAAATGATCAACAATTTTTCGACGTATTTTTAGGTAAAACTAACGCCTAGCAACATAATTTTTGTGTTTTATGATATTAATCACCCGAAAAACTGTTTTTGTAGAGTTTTTAAAAAAAATGTTTTTTTGTATAATACATATATTGCATTAGATTCAATATCCACAGCATTAATTTTGGTATCTTGTTTATTACATGTTTTATTGAATGTTGCTTATATAATAAATGTGATTAAAAATGGTTTATCTAGCAAAAATATATGCACAGTTTACGGTATACAATGTTTCATAATTCGTATTCCCAGTTACACTGTCAACGTACAAGTTATGTTCCATACACATTCAATTAATTTAAGTAGTGTACAGTATGTCACAATAAAAATAACTCAAATTATATATTCCAATTTCTTTTTATTGTTTATGCATCAGTACTAGAGAAATAATTAATCAGTATATCAAAAGTACCTAAGCCTGTCTTAAAATCGAGTGTCCAACGTCGTGCTTCTCAGTTGTGATGTTTTTGGGTTCTTTTATGAATTAATTTAACTATTTATATTAATTTTAGATGAACTTTGTGGATTCATTTTCGGAAGCATGGATATCTGTTATAACAGGAATTTCTTTTCACATGTTCTAACACTAAATAATTAAACGTAACAATAGTAATTATTGCACTGCCCAGTCTTTTCCAAACCCCAACATTTTATTTGAACTTTCTTTAAGCAAATGATGAAATTTATGAAATCAATTTGGTGGTAAATATGTAAATGTTGTACATGCTATATATAAATTACTAAATAGAATGCGTGTTTATTTGTGATTTAATTAAGCAATATTTTAGCGTGAAATATTGTTATGAGTGAATAGTATATTAATGATTTCATTATCTCATTATTGTATTACCAATTGACCAAAGCAGAACTGCACGGGATAATTCTTAGCGATGCACCGTGGAATCGCTAACAAAGAATATTGCATGCATAGCTACTTCAATAAAATGTATATTAAATTGTAAGCGTAAGCACAAATAAACTACGGCCCGCTGTCTACATGCTTTAAATAACTGGTTGTTAGAAAATCATTTTTTTTTCATTTAAAAAACACCTAAGAATAGTATTTTACTTGTGGCCCTTCAGCCAAATTTTTTGCCCTAGGTTGATAAGTGTATAGCCGGTATACTGTACTGACAGCAAATTGTAAATTTTCATCATATGTTATAAAACTCTAGTAAATGTTCATAATATCAAATTTATTATTTTGCCAATCTGTACATAAGCGGACATCTGTGGTCGTCGCCAGTTTGGTTGAGTTGTATCGTAATATGATGTGTTTCATTTACCTTGCAATAGATTGATCAACGAGTGCATCAGCTGTTTCACATTACAATCATTTGTTCCATTATCATACTAACTACTGACAATGAAATCCTTTGTTTGCATTATCTATAACCTTAGCTCAATCAAACATTATAACCATCACCTACAGCTAAATTGGTTATTTAAATATTATCACAACGAAGTAAATCAAAACCATGCTATTATAATTTTGGTCATCACCGCGACTAAGTGTTTTTTTGTAACTTTCACATCTCTATTCTATGGTCAAGATTTTTTTGATCAAGAGAGATTGACACGTGGTTATCTTCATTTTTAATAAAGGCTTCTTGAATTTTTCAATGCTTTATACCATATCTAATCCATGCTTGATACAGTATAAAAGTTATTGCCTATTTATAAAAACACAATATTCCTTTGTACTTTATTCCACTTTATTTAATAGGTCAGGACCGGTTTCTCTCATTGCGAGCATTGTCAACTGACCTATTGCGAGAATTGTTAATCCTCGCAATGAGCGAAACCGGTTCTGACCTATTAAATACAGTGAAATAAATTACAAAGGAATATTGTGTGTTTTATTAATATAATGCCTTTTCATCAAGTATTGACAGTGAATACCCTAAAAGTGACCTATTTTATAATTCTACGAATAACCACCGTATAAAAGAATACTTATAAACCAACAAACAATCTATCCGACTTTCAAAAGTTTTATATGGTACAAGAAAACATCTGAATTGTATATAAACATGTATAGTTTAATATTTCCGTTTCATACCTACAAAATGATAAATTCGTATTAATATACATTGGTCACTAAAACAGGGCAGAGGAGTCGTTAAAAATATAAGTACTCCGACTCTGAATTTAACTTTAACGTGACATTGATTTTTTTAGAGTTAGTAACAAGCAGTGGCGCCACTTTTGACTCTAGCGATTTGAATACATATTTTTTTTTTAGTGATTTAAAGTTTTAGTTTTTTTTTGTTTAGGTGGGGTTCGACTTCAGTTGAAAAAGTCCGACTCCACAGACCAGCATTAAAATCATAAAAATATATAAGAAGACATTTCTAAGTTTTACGTTTTCTTTAAATGTGATTTTTCCATGTCCGCTCTCTGTAGAGCATCTACAAAAGTAAATATATGTCAACTGCTTGCAACAATAAGTTGCACAGTATCTCTTGAGAGAGGGTAAAAATACTAAAGTAAAGAAACGATAAGTACTGAGTTGTTTGCGTATTCAAAGTCCCGTTACCATGACCGGACGTGGAAGATGTTAAATATTTATGGACATAGATGTAATTTTATTTAAATGGAAATGAGATTTCAAAACTTATAATGAAAAATTCTTATTGGGATATCGAACCTTTGGCTATGAACAAGATGCCTGGTATCTAAGCTCTGAAAAAAAAAATTGCTTAGATTTTAGCGTCATACATCATTAAAAATATTTAAGATTATATGAGTAATTTCTTAACACTTGTATTATTGAAGAAAATTTGTCACATCTATAAATCTTTTTCTGCATGTTAATGCTGTTTTCTGGTCTTGTGGCTTAATAACTTCATCTCATGATGGTCAGTAATGCTATTTCGCTCTTGCAAGTAACATTTATCACTGCTGTAAGCAACTTATAAATAGCTTTGCATCTTCCAGCTTTCAGGGGTTGCTACCTGAAAGCTTCGCCACACGGCAGTTAATTCAAAAGCCTTCAGACGTGACTCTGCAAAATTTAAAGCGATGTTTCTCTCTTGGGCCAGCGAAAGTCTTGTCGTGGTGTCATATAATAGCATTACGATATACGGGGATGACTTTTTGGTCCAGATGCTGCAAACATGTATACAATTTAACCAAATTCTATTTTAAATTGTCTGCAGAAATGTCTCATTTACAAAAAATATATTTATGAAAATGAAATGTCTTGTATGATTTCTCTACGTTTTACTTTTACGAATTGTGGTTTATATAATATAGTCTTTACACCAAGGTTCATAAAAAATATTTAAAACTTTCTGAATAAAATAACATGGTTTTAGTTAAAGAGCTACTTTCTTCGTGTTATTCATAGCTTAATATATTTTTAAACCTATTTGAAAATATAGCATTGAGCATGCCTTCAAACTGCAGTCCTAATGACTTCGAAGCGAGTGGAAACTCAATTCAACGGCTGAAATCGAGTTTTGTTGGAATTGCCCGACACTGGCCACCAATTTTGCGAGGTCTCATAAATATTAAAGACAAATTTAGTTTGGATAATTTCTATATTTATTAAAATGTTGCTTTAGAACTTAAATAATCATAAATGACTTTATTTAAATAAAGATTTTCCTTGTTTTTTTAAATCATTTCCGCTCTTAATTTGAAGCATATGAACTACTAGTAGAACTTATCTCAAATGTTATTTACTTAGAAATCCAACCCCTCTTTCTCAAAAAGAGTATGGATAGAAAGATAGAAAGAGCTAAGGTAGAACTCGAGGTAAACTAATCGCTCTCGCTGTGTTCTCTTTGCAACGTTCAGATCGGTGGGAGAAGTTAAAGACCTCACATATATGCATATAAACATAAAACAATATGTCAAACACCGCAACCGAAGCAAACAACGTTGACTATTCAACCACGGACTGGACAATTAAAAAAAAAAAAACAGGTTTAATTAATTTTAAGCTTGCAAAAGGAATTAACAAGGTATTGGCCGAATTCATCGAAAATATTCCGGTTTATTATTTTTAAAATCTCAATAAACGGATGATTTTCTACAGAACCTCATTAATAAATTTCCAGAATTATTATTTCGTAGTATCTGTTAATTCAGAACGTAAATTCTTTTATTATTAGTAATTTTCTTTCGTTTTTGTTATAGACTTTTTTCGTGTTTATATACATCGGTTTCGATTTTTTTTAATAACAAAGACATTCATAACTTTTTTGATTTATTTGTAAATTGTGAAGAATAAAACATTTTAACATGGTTCCATCCAATTTAAAATGACTACCAAATATTGTGTACATGAACCATCCGTAGCGTTTATTCAGGCGTGTTGTATTATCATATCATCCTTGAAAACTGATAGAAAAAGTGCTTCCGTGATTTGATATGAAATGAAATTGTCATTTTTACAATATAGAGTAGCGTGCGTCTATCCGTTTTTTATTGTTGGCCAGAGGTAGTTCACGCTGCATTAAAATATTCATTTGGTTGTTTTTCTATAGAAGTAAAAAAAAATCCTTGATTGTTAATATTGGATCTGATTCACCCGAGAATCCTCGTTTTTGAATGAGTTCCAGACTTGTATAATGAGACAGTTTTTTTATATAAAAGAAATTTTATATTTGGATCAATATTATAAGTTTATTTAAATCATTTGTTTTTCTTACATCTGTGAAAATACCATATAATGCACTAAACTTTAATAAAATTTAAAAAAATACAAAATAATGAAGACGATTGATATTATAAAATTGTCAACGTTCACTGAAACCATTGTATGTATTATAGAAATATGAGTTTTCTTTGCAGTCCCATTATCATTATCTTACACGTATGATTAATGTCAAAAATATCAATTTACGAGACAACATAGTCATCGAGTGACATGATGACAGTTCTTTGTCAACACGAGTCATTGTATTTTCAATGTCAACTCTCAAATATGACGGATGTGAGAAGGTACAAAGTTCGTCCTGCCAACGTTTTTTTGACGATTTTTCCAAAGAGACTAATTTCCGTTTAATCATTTTTACTGTGGTTCTTTAAAACAAAAACTTTTATAACATAAATATTTATTTTGAAAGTATGAATATCAATTTTATAATTAATATGGACAAATTAGACATAAACTATTATTCAAATAAAAATATGAATTTTCCAGTGATCTTAAGTTTTTATATTCGTATTTGATTGATTTAATGTACTTATAAGTAAATATAGATCAATAGTAGTCGTTAATAAATTGTAGATGTACCAAAGATAATTTAGGCTAAAAATCTTGACAGATATAATGAAATAACATATATTAGAAATCCTGTAGGAAAATTCTTTTACTGACAGTTTTTATTAATTATTTGAAACAATCATTTTTCCATTATCGATCAAAGCCACGCTTGAATCCTCCAGACACTTCTGTTGAACATAATATTGTATATTATTCTTTATTTCGTGAGATACGCATACAAAAGGTAATTAGTTACAAATGTGTTGAATTAGATTTCCGAAACACTTAAAAACATAATGATTTGTCCTTATCTGTCAAGAAAAATTACGACCGTTCAAGTATCATATGCATTTGTTTTTCGTACAGACTATGTTATAATGTATACAATCATCAGTACAAATACAATCTTTACAAAACGTATCAGCTCATACACGAATGTTGATAAATTTGAACATTGTATTTAGTCAATAGTGAGTGACGTCGTACTTCCAACAGTAACTTTAAACGGTTTACCAAAAGCTTTGTAAAGCTCACTTTGATACTACGTCCGCTAACTTGTTTATTCAAGTCGAGGGAGCTTGTCGCCCAGGGAGCATGTTCGGATAGCAATTTATTGGCCGCACTTGGATGATAAAGCTTATTTAGTTTATCACTTGCAGATACCGTGGATTGGAATTACACAAATTAAGTCTTTACATTGTGTATGGATGAAACTTTTCATTATATTCTTGCAAGTACAATGTGTTTTCAAATCATAGCAGACATATTTAGTATCAACTGAGTCACAATTACTGTTATCGTATCATCTCTCAATCCTTTCTAGGTAGTAAAATTATTTTTACTCACAACTCATAGTGCTCCTGCATTAAATGTATTAAATGTAAGATTTTGTTAAATTCGTTATATTTCATTTTTAACTTTACACCTGGAATTAGTTTAAAAAAATATATTTTATACATAATAGTTATATTTATAACGTCCTGTATGTTTTTTTTTAAGATTTGTATGAGATATGATTTTTTATTTAAAAATATATGTATCATAAACCTTAAAACCTTTCCATGAAGTATTTTTTTAAATATCATCGAAGTGATAATTTTTGAATAAATAGCTAAATAAATAAATTTTAGTACGTCGAAGTATTCTGTCAAAATGGAATCAATCCAAAATAGAAACAATCCCTTTAATGGGTAAATTTTAGCTATTTGATGTATAAATATAAGTTTATTCGAGTTGAAGGCTTTTAATGTGGAACGACGAAAACTAATGGTGTTCAATAAACAAAATCGTTAAATTATTATTAGTTAGGAATGTCTCCTGCGTGGTCAACGTCGTTGACTTCCGTTACGGAGGTCACAGGTTTGAATCTTAGTTCGGAAAGTTTTATAAATTGATTTTTAACGACTTATGAATTTTTCTTCGAAGGCATGGATCTTGAATTTTTCTCTATGGCCCATTCTTTTATAAAAACGGAAAATAGCGAGAGCAATTATCTAACCACTAATTATATCCTAGCCATATCCTTATATTCTTACTCTATTTGGGAAAAAAGAGAAGTTGAGAAACTGGGTAACAAGTAGTTTTCGTAGAAACACTTCTGTTGGCATAAACTCCATTAGAACTCTCTACATTAGGAAAGGACATGATAAAAAATAATAGGAATTGTTTTTAATGAGTAAAAAACTTGAAGTATTCCTAGCTGAATTTTTACAATAGACCAAAGTCAACCGTGTGGGTCAAAAAGTATCGTGTATAATCTGTGATTTACTTTCTCTTGGAATTTTCCTACAAGTAAAGAATCTTAAATTATAAAAACAAGTTTTTTTTTGACAATGTATTTCGTATAGAATTCCAATTTTTCTCTTATTTTAGGACTTATTACGTTTTTTCGTTTCCTTGTAGAATAAATGATGTTGATCTTCCTGCCTCACTGTATGTACTAAATCCACTGAAATGGGAAATGAGACAAGGTAGAACAGAGTTATATTACAGTAAATCATGTTTATGTGGTAGAAATGTTAGACGCCCAGCATTTTCCTGAACAAGTATGCACTAAACGAGCTGAAGTAAATTTTGAATTTAAGCTTATACTGTATGAAAAGCTAACGCAAGTATTTAGAAACCTGAATAAATTCACAGACAGGCGTAAACAGTTTCAATGCATAGAAATCAAATACAATGTTATATATGTGAATGTAGTCACAGTTGCTTAAAGAGCCAAATAAAACAAAAACTTTAATCAAAAAATAAGTAGATATTGTTTTACATTGATAAAATTTAAAACTTAATATTGATCAAGTCATTGTTTGTTACAATAAAAACTAAATTTTCGATGCTTCAGTAAATATCATAAATAATAAAGTTGTTTTATTTTACTGGTTTATTGAGTTATGAGTTTTTTTTTTTTTATTTCTTCTTTTAATAATACATACAAAATTATCAAATTTAAATCATCCAATTTAATAAAGATCTTTATGACGCTCGTGTTGTACATAACATTATCTTATGAATATTTCATTTGTTTAATGAGGCCATTAAATAAAGGCTTACACATTTGCTTATGAGATAATCAATGTAGTAATACAACAAAAAAAGCTTCTTACTCAGTTTCTACACACATTAACAATATAGGTTTCATAGTGTTGTTTTTCAAAATTTCCACGCAATAAAACTTAACTAATAAACAAGGTAGGGCTTAATGTTGTTTCAGCATATTATATTATCGTAAATTGTTATTCAGGTATGCATAACTAAACCGAAAAATATTTAAAAAATACATTTATAATGAAAAAGAAAATGACAAATTCGTGTACTTTATTTTTTTATGTATAATTTCACAACTGCTACAAATATTTGGTTAAGATATATACATATAATTAAAACGAATAGTTATGATAAAAAAAAATGTATATTTATCGCTTGCAAATATATAATAAACAGGTTTACATAGGGCTAAAATATTGTTACCAATGCTTATTTTTTATCATTTTATTGCCTTTTAAAAAACCGTTAATACGAACTTATTATTAATTGATAAAAAATAAATAATTTTATAAAAATTTACCGGGCTAATAAACGTTCAAAAAACAATAAAATTAGACTGAATGTGCTTTTAAATTAAACGACACATTTCTCGTGATGATCCTTTTAATAAATAATTATTCGGTGTGGTAAATTTATAAATTGACACCGTACTATTAATAAATAATGAAAAGTTAATTTTACTACACCAACATCTCACCTAAAAAACAAAAAAAATAACGAGGCGTCAATAGTTTACGATTTCTATTGCTGAGTAATAGCGAAACGTTTTTAATACTGGCAACATTATAATGGGTCAGACAACATCACGTGATCTAGAAACATTCTATTTAACTTTTCCGAAGCTTTAATAATACCAGCTTTTAGGCTTCACATAAATGATAAAAGTTTTTTTTGTGTATGCCGATGAGTACAACGTACAAGATACTACTTTAATTTCGTATTTCAATGTGGTTTGTCCTGTTTTATTGTAGTTTCACACGATGTCATTTAAACATTATTTAGTATTGTCAACACAAAACCTTAAAAAAAAGTTACGTCAACTTTATAGTAAAATGCACTTATTACTAAAGAAAAATCTCTTATTCGTTTTTTCATGAAAAAAATATATTTTCTTATTCCTTTTTAAATCATGTCACCTGAACTGGCAATCAAAATAATTAAAAACTGGCACCAAAAAAAATAAATGCATTATAAAAGGTTAGGTTTGGGTAAGGTATGGTTAAGTTTAAAATTTCGTTTTTATATTAGAAAAACATAAATATCATTAGGTTTTTGAAAATCTATAAAAACTAGTACTATTCGTTTTTTTTATGAGTTTAACAGTATCAGTATAAGTTTTGTGATAATTCTGACCGCACGATATTTCCCTGCATTTGAAGGCTAATTAAATATAGACTATCAAAAGTTATGTTTCATATGAAACTATTATCTGCACTACTAACTGCACGAGTGCACATGACATTTTCTTGTTTCGAAAAGTTTTATTTCTTCATACTTATAAATTTGTATTATAACATGAAATCATTCATCAAAGCTTAAATATTTCGTGAAATTTAACATTAAGAATTTTTCCTATATAATGTATACAGTCGTAAAATAAATGTGACTAGAAACATATTTCTATAAGCAGTATCTTTCAGCTCGTTTACTGAAACGTAAAATATTTTACATATGTATATTATTCATTTGGCGTGGTGTAATTAGGGATTGCATTACCGGACATTTATCCGGTATGTATAATATCAATCAGTTATTACACAAAAAGTTATAACAAAGCAAAAAATACGGCCAACTGTGATTGCAGTTCTGACCGAGTATATCAAAATCGGTTTTTCGACCTACCAAAAATTCACATAAAATACATTCATTAAAAAATATATCATTACCATAAACGGGTGTTAGTTGTAAATAACTTACGGCTTCTAAAACAAACTACCATTGAAAAACTCATAAATTCTGAATCCTGGCAATATTTATGAAAATCTTTACAGATTTAAATTCATATCGAACAATTTTATAATTTCTGTTAATGCAAATTTGATTTTGGTGTTTTTAAATATTTTTTGTGCATTTTAAAAAATAATATTTCGGTATTAAAAAAACATCACAAATACCGAACTTTCAAATTCGGTAATACCGTTTTTGCTATCCCTAATGTTAATTTTATACAATGTTAAACCTCAACACTGAATAAGTTCTCTAATTTATGATCGGAATAAAAATTATTGAACCAAATACATTGAATGTGAAAACTTTGTCTGATAAATTTAAAGGCATTTAAACTATAATATTTATGCGAGGGCAAAATTATTCGACATTTTAAACGATTAAATTTTAGTTTCATAAATGTCTTCCCATCGCCATGTAGTTATCTTCTAAGACATTTGTTAGAGATATTTAAAAGTATCTGGGATGTTTTCATCCCTCTACACTACATTATTCTGTCAAAAGCGTAACTAATAGTATTTTATTTACTTTTATCGTCTAACTTAGCCCTTGTCAGAAGAAAGAGTTGAGCGATTACTACTTAAAACTGACCTTTGTTAAGCAAATATTCTTTTAAAAAAGCTATTAATAGTCTATTTCCGCGCGTATTTAACCACACAGCAAACACGCCACAATATTATTTTTCAGAAATGGAAAGGCTGAAAGAATTAAAGATAAACAGGACCAGTGCTCTTAAATCTTTTTTATCTCATAAATTTGGAAGAACTTATTAAAAACAGAATACATCTAAATAAATTGTTTAAAAATTCATCGTATGCAAGCGTCTACTTAAGGCAGGTGTGTACAAACTCTTTAATCTAGCGAGCCACATAAAAAAATGATATAATTCTAATTATTCTTTGACTCGAGATATATGTTCTTGTACGTCCAAAAAACTGAAGAAAAAGATGAAAAAAAGTAAATATATAGGTCAATGAAAGATACGCTCTATTACGTTTGACTGTGTTACATCTAAAAGGTCCAAAAAGAGGAATAGGTGTTTTAAAAAAAAAATATTGTGAAATATATATGTATGCATGTTGTATTTATAATTCAAAGGTTAATGCGATGTTTGTCTTTCTAAATTTAAAACTAATTCTTAATAATTGTTATTAAAAAATATATTTTATTTAGCTGCAAAATTGAGTCAATTATTTTTTTACCTGTAAACCTATTTCTATGAGTTAATTTATTATACATGTTAGAATATACTTACTCACATTTGTTAAATTCAATCATTTACTTTTTAAAATGTACTATATTTTAATAATTGTAAGATGAAACATTCGATGGTTACAAAAAAAATCAAACGGGCCGTATACAGATGTGCATCTTTGGTTTAAAAATATGAACCCATGTTCAACGTAACTATGCTTTTTTACTGAATTTCGGCATATTTGGCATATATGCAAGATGTAGGAAGCTGGAATGTTTTTAAAATTATACCGTGGCCGCTCCTAAGCTTTATTGCGTTTTTGCAGTAATTATGTTAGGTACCTTTTTTGTACTTCCATTTTGAAATTGCGGTATAAATTTCATGTCAGTTTTCAATAAATTTATTCAATAAACTATTCAGCTAGTATCCAACTTCAACTATGAAGTACGGCTTATCACGTGCAGGTGACACGTCATAATTTATTACAACTTGCAAACCGTTTAACTATTACCGTAGTTTGGTAACAAAGTTCGATTTAATTTTCCGGTTGCCTTTGAATTTCAGAAAGTTCTTAATTTTTTATATAATATTAGAATCAACCTACAGACTTTTTTTTCATTTATTTATTCTTATTATTAAATACTGAGTACTATTAAACTTAAAAATATATCAGAGACGTTGAAGGAAGCTTAAATTAATTACAAAAATATAACTTAATATATTCGACATATTTTCCGACATCTTTGTGAAAATTCATTTTTATTATGAATTTTTAATTGATAATAAGGCTTAAATTTGAATCGTTCGAATTATGTACATTTTCACAGATTTTGTTACTAACAACCAGGGTTTCGCCTTTCGCCTTTTGATTAAAATTTAATATTGAAATTTCACTAAGCACCTTCAGTCGAAATCTTAAATTAGATAATTAGACTATTTCACGAGCTGTAGGAAAATTGCATTATTATAATTTAGCATATACCGCTAGAAGATAACTAACCAAAAAGATATCCGGGTTAAAGGATAAACTTTTAAAATTGACGAATGGTCTTCTTTGAGGTTTTTTTTGATGTCATGAAAACTTTAAATTATAAAACAATTTTTGATTATAAGTTGTTTTTTTTTTCATTAACTTAAGATTTTACGGTTTTAATAATTTTAAGATTGCTATGAATCATGTATAATATTATATGACTATGAATAATTGTTGTATTTTTTTTTTTGTACGAACTATGATTCAAATAGCAGTACGGTTTTTCGAATATTTACTTCGCTGTCGCATATGGAAAGAAATATAAAATATTAGTTTATCTAAGTCACAAAATCTTACGGTAAGAAGCTTCTATAAATAACTTCGAACACTGAAATAAAACAAGCAAATAACCGTGACATCTTAACCAAGATTAATCTAACCACCATACCATATAGCCAAACACTAACATCACCCTGTCAAACACACACCGACGTGTCAACAAATTTGGAGAAAAATGTTCGCTATTTTCTCTCTGCTTTTTTCTTTCGCCTTGTTCGTAGAGAAACCGTAGAAATAAATGCAAAATGTGAATGAACTTTTTTTCTTTCAAAACAAAAGCAATTCATACATTAACCTTAACTATTGGGCTCCTTCATTCTGAGCTTTTGAATTTAAGAACTCACTTGAAAAAAAACGCCACTCTAAGGTTCAGCACTTTTTTTGGATTATCCATTTGACTTAGTAAAGTCATTTCGAAGTTTATTTTTAAAAAATCAATAATATTTTATAGGTACTTGAACAAAATAATGTTCTTGTATCTCAAACTAAAAAAAACTACTCTGTATATACGAAATAAAAAATGCGTCGGTCTCAAAGATGCTCGTGGCATTTGTTTACATTTTCGCGTACACAATAGCTCAAATCCACTGATGAAAAATCATTTGTGCTTAAATTGCTTTCCTCCTACGCTATTTAATTCTTTAAATGACACCTTAGTAGAGCGTTTGATTTAGTACAACATTCTTTTTAACCCGATCTTTCTATCCTAACCTACCCTAAAAGATATATTGAGCGCCTGGCTTAAAATCAGTTTTAATAAAAAAAAATATATACAGTGAAACCCTCAATTACACTACCTGAAATTACGCGCTGGCTTGAAATATTCGCCGCAAATCCCCCAATTGCACGGTCGTATTCCATTGTCGTTACTAAGAGACGGTCGTCTGTGCCGCGCATACAGTCAAATGTTGGCTAGCGTCTGTGTATTCAACACGTGCCAGGCTATACACGCACAGCTGGGCGTCTGTTTGTGTGCGGGGTATTTACTACTAAAAAAACTAAATATTTTGTCCATATTTTTTTTCCAAAACTAAGGGAAATTTTAGTTTTGCGTTTTCCGTGGAATAAAATCAAATCCCTAATTTTGTATGAGATTCACACCCCCAATTACATGGTCCCGACTATAGTGCAAATGGAGGTTTTACTGTATATAGATGATAAACTTCCATATCTTCCACGATGGGAACATATAGTTTAAAACAATATCTTATTATGTGTATTTCTCACAAAAATTTAATTATAAACTAAATAGGTTTGTGATGATAATATTTCTCCTCGTTGGTCAAAAAATATACATTTTTTTAGTTGTTCCTGTGTTGTTGTGAAACCGCCTTTAAAAGAAAATGGATCCAGGGAAGGATCGGCAGGCGGGAAGCTGATTATATTTACTGTCTAACAAAATCATACACTTGGAGAAACTTACAAGGCCCGCTGGGAGGAAAACATGTTTGCAGACATCAAATAATACTTGTCAACCCTTACACAAATGGTTGAAATTTAAAATAAATCAATGTGTCGAAATCTTCTCCCCATTTTTTTGTATTAGGATAATTCATTGAACTGATACTACAGTTGAAATTGTAAAATTTTAATAATTAAAATATTTTCTAAATAATCACTTTAAATAATATTGACTGCTTATTTTTGTTTGAAATGCATTGTATTTAAATATTATACACTTACTTTTTTTGCTTGTAATAATTTTGCAACTTCATTTAATGTAATGTAATATTAAAGACCGGTAAGTCATAAAAATTGTGCTATATTTTTAACATATATTGATCATTTTTTTTTTTTTTATCTCTTTTCAAGAACTAAACATTTTTATCAGGATGATCAATACATAATTTATAAGACTCATTATAAATGACAAATATATATAAATGAAAAATTTGATGTCATATTGCATATCGGTCATACTGTCAAAAAAAAATTAAAGCTAACTATATGTATGATAACTATAAAAAATAATTAACAACCAGTTCCTCACCTAATTCACTATAGTTATACTTACTATAAAAAAAACTTGAATGGCAGTACAATTTTACATTGCTTCTTTTGTTAAATTTCTGAAGCTCTTGAAACGCTAGAAAATATTTTACATCGGCACTTGTATCCTTACTAGAGAAAATGTTTAAATTAAAAGAGTATGTTTTTATTTATTGTGCAAAGATGATGAAATAAATCATTATTATGCTCTCAATAAAATTTAAATACTAAAAATAAATTTTATATTTTTCATATCTAGATTTTTTTTAAATACTGAAAGCCTAAGCTGCCAAGAAGGATAAAACAATAATGTTTATTGAGCAACTGTAGTAAAAATAAATCGTAAGACATTTTCGTCATAAAATTTTCATTACGTTGTTTGTATTTTGTTCGGTGCCATTCATGTTTACACGTTAAGTTTGACACATGAAAAGCTTCACCTCAAGCCACTTAACTAATTCAATTCGGTGATGCCAGAGAGAATGTGTTAACGAGGTGCACGAATTTCTTTGTAAGAAATTTCACATACTCTGTGTTCACAGTGATAATATTTTTTTTCACACTTCTTGCCCTGCGTTTGTAATGTCCTAACCTTGTTAGTACTAGACTGGTCATGAACTCTTAGTATACATATTTTTACTCTTAGTATGTGTGAAGACTTAAAATGAAAGTTACTCCTCAGACAGTTTTTGATTATTTGCGTCTCTGTTTGGTTGTAAAGGGAATTGTTATTGTAATATAACTTAATTCTCATACAAATATGCGTATGAGAGTTAAGTGTGTAAACTTAATGTATTAATCAAAACGATAAAACCAGTAAAGATTTTTAAAATTCGATGATATCATGTACATAAAAAAATTATTTTATTTTCATTCCTAAAAAAGAAGCAAAATAAAATTTCAAATAAATCTTTTCAAAAAATGTATTTTCGGTTGATGCTTTCGCGTCATATTTTTGTTGGCAGTCACGCGCGTGCAAAAGACAAATGACTTTTCTTCGTCATAATATGAAACCGAATTGTTTGTGAATTTCTCAAAATTGTAGACAAGAATTCAGTTAAGTACGCGATAGAATATGAAGATATATTACAAATTTAAGAGTAAAACATGATTTTACTGTGCTGTTTTACTGTACTGTTAAGTATTTAAGTTCGTTGCTCAATAAAGAATAATTATGTTATAAAATATATTTAATTAACTTAAATAAAAGACTTTTAAAGGTAACTTATTTTTTACGTAAATAATATATTGCTGAATAGTTACTCCAAGACTCAAAATAATGAATGTTATATAATATGAAAGTGTAGATTATTGTTTAGTATAAAATATAGATGACTCTATTTTATATTTGTAAATTTCGTGAAGAATACTCCCAGTATTTACACTTGTTAAAAAATATTTTACAAAAAAATTACAACATCCAAAATTTTGTACAAATATCACAATTTTATCAAATGCTCTCGGCTGCTTTTGCTCATCGTGAAAATTTTTAAAAGTAAAGATTTAACCTGATACTATTCAGTTCAAAAAAAAATTGAGTCGATTTTTTTAAGTCGTTTATAAATACGTTCAACTGATTTCTCGCAATGGTCTTAATTACACCAGAAATTGCGATAAATCACATGTTTTTAACTCATTTGTGTATTTTTTCAACGCTGATTGATTAAAACATAATAATGCATTCGGTTCTCGGCAGTTTTTGTAGGACACTCCCAAAATACTACAAATATAACAAATCTGACTCCACAATTCTAGTAAAAACTTACTCTTAGTAAATGTAGGCATTCAAGCTTAATTAACGTCTTATATTAATTTGTTTATATATTAGATAATAGTATCAGTTTCGTCAAAAAATCGTTTGTATTGCTTCTATATTGCAAGCTGTTAAATCCTTATTATTTCGTAAAAAAATCAATCAACATTAAAAAACTATCAAAAGATTATTTTCTATTATTAATATTGATTAATGTTAATATTTTTTTTATTATTTAACGAATACGTCATTTATTTGTGTATAATATGAGTGTAGGCAGCGTGACGCATTTTTTCTAAAAAACTTTCACGTCACAACTAATGACAGCAGTCAAACGTCATGCTAATGTCGGTTATACTCCCAGGAAGCTCATTTTGATGATAAATAGCTTTATCAGTGGAATTATTATGTTAACGCTTCGGTGAATATAACTTATTATTTAAGACTTTCGTACACATAAAAAAGCTTGATGTTAGCTTTTTTATGTTTATTCTAATCTTGGTAGTCTACTTCAATCAAGTTTTTGTAAAATAACTTTTTATTCGAATGACTACTGCCTAAGTTTTTGTTTGATATTAATTTATTTGTGATATTCGGGGAATATTAATCAGTATGTCATTATTAGTTTAGTTTTAACTGCAACCCTTACTATTTGCAAATAAATTATATTAAATTTGAACGATACAAATTTACTATTGAAATTTCACCAACCGCCTTTAGCCGAAATCCTTAATAAATTATATATATATATATATATATAAAATATATTTTAGGGTTTTGATGGATTTATATGAAACTATAATTTACATCACATATAATCTACATAAATTTTGTGATAAAACTAACTATTGTGTATCATATTGATTAAAATGCAATTTAGTCAATATAATAGGAAGTCAAGTCTAAAGAAAAAGTTACACAATATTTGAAAAGAGATGTTTTATTGTGTATCTAATAATTACATAAAATGAATTGACTTTAGGTTTAGGTTAAGAATGATTTATGGTTTCAGCAAATGACAACTAATTAAATTAAAAAGAAATGCTTCAGATGTATCAAATTAATCATACTTAAAAATCTATGCACAAAAAGTAAATTAAGGTTAAACGAGAATATTACAGCAAAATAACATCATATTATAATAATATCCAAACGGTAGTAAGAAGAATATACTTATTATGAAAATTCTGTTTGTGAACGTTTGGTCTAGTGCACGCAAGCGTAAGTCATTCAACATAATATTAATTTGAGATCTCTCACCAGATATAATTGGGATTATGTTAAATATTTCGTTATGAGTGTTCTGACAAATGAAATTTTGTTTGAGCAGATTGATGCATTCACTAACTAACGCTGAAAATAATTGCAATAACTACTACACTAAATGCATTATCATTATTCAAGACGACTACTTTTAAGTGACTGCTCAAAACGTTTCAGTCAGCTTCCTTGTAAACACGTTGAATCCCGGAGCTGTATTTTCACGGGATAAGTTGGCCAAGCTTCGAGTTCCGCAACCTTGATTTCACGTGATGTGCTATCCTTTTATATAGAGCTAGAATTGTGGTATTTAGCATTATTGTTTTTGATAAGACTCATTATACTCACTATAGCAGCTATTCAAATTACTCTAAACAGTTATTCAGTCATTACTTTCATCAAAAATAGTAACTGATTCTTCAAACCAAAAATTCGATTTTATCATAACACATGCAATGCGTCAATTTTCTCTTCAAAAGACCACTTGATGGTGCAGTCATCGAATTCATTTTTAATTTTAAAAAGTATATAATCCATAAAACACGATATCAAAAAATATTTCTTAAAATATTTAGATACTAATAGCAACAGTTTAATATATATAAGTGCTTTATAATTTCTAAGCAAAACAATAAGTAAGACTCAGTACATATGGAAACATTATAGTATGGCTCACCATAAAAGGATATACTGGCAATAATATCATAAAAATTGTGTATAGTAATTTAAACAAAAACGAAAAGCTTCATTTGATTTAACTGCGCAAATTAAAAGATATATCATTTTTCAAAACCACATATGAATAATGCAATTCTAGCAAAAAATAGCTCGGTACACGTAATGGCTTTACCTGATTTTTGTCGGGGTCGAAAGAGTTAAATGAGAGAGCAAGTGGAAAATGTATCTAATTTTATGAAATAATTCAACAATATGTCTGTCTACGCGTCTGTTGTATACATTTTCGTAATAAATTTAAGCTGGTCTTTCGAAAAAGATTATATAATTTTATAACTTAATGTCTCACTGAGTTTTTGCTTCACTTAACAAAGTTTGAAGCCAGTCTGAAGTTCTTTACATTGTATGAGAATTATAAGTATATTTTAAAAATAAAATTTAATTTAATATCTTCATTATTCCACTGATTGTGTTAGAACTTGTGTCGCGTGTATTGCCTCTTGAGAAGCATCTTCAGACATAACATAGTAAGGTTATTTATAAAGTAGTCGTTGATTTAATTTCTTAACTTATAAATAAAAACAACAATGTTGGGATTTTTTTTATCGGACACAGCAATGACACTAACGTTAACTTAAATCTAATATTTTTAATAAAATAAAATGTAGTAAAACTCCATCGAGTAATTAATAGAATTTGAGAAAGAACAATTAAGATTACTTGTAAATCAATAATATAGTTAACATCAGTTAATAACAAAAAATAATATTTTAAATACAATGGTGGACTCACCAGTGCTAAATTTAAGCCTGTGGAATTTATGGGTTAGTAATTTTATTGTAATTAGTACTATTATACTTTTTATTTAGCGTCCTCTTTGCGTTCAGTAGAAAAATATCTCATTCCTCATTGTAATTTATAAATAAAGAATAAGATTTGGTTTATTAACAAATGGTCTTTTTCAGACAACATTTAACATGGAGACGCTTCTCAATAAGACGAAAAACGCGCCACAATTTTCAAAACTGTTATAATTAGTTAGGTATATGTATATTCTTATTTTCAAAAATCACTTAATTTCTATCTCAAATACTTTCATTGGTTTTTGAAAGAACAAATTTTTTTTAATATATTCCATTGAATAGAAGTAATAAATGTGGTTCAAAACAAAACGACAGAATAAATTGCAAAGAAAGCATTAATTCAATAATCCAAGAAGAATAAAAGCTTCTACGCTTCATATCAGGCATATGATTGAGCTCTTCAGCTTGTAGATGCAAATGTCTCAGTAACAGTTTTACAAAACAGGTTTACTACAGGATCTAGAAAATTTACCGCCCACAACTCACCGTCAAAAATTAGTCGCCAGCATCCCTCAGTTCTACTAAGTACATCCTATAGAAAATACCCGACGATCGGTCCAAGAATTCTACTAGTCGTAAGAAGAAGCAGCCAAGATTGAGGATTTTTGGAGGCATCCGCAGCTCGTGACCCAGCCAGTTTCAACGTCTCTTCATAACCGCTGACGTGAAGGGGTTCTATCTTTTAGGTTCACTAATCTATGGCATAACTCTCCTCAGAACCCTCTTTGAAGGTAATAGCTGACAGCTTCTTGGCGAGACTAAGAGACTCCATTATGCAAACATCTATTCATATTATATATTGTGGGTATAGCATACATCTAACAAGCATTTGTAAGTATCGCGACATTGAAACAAATATCGTAAAAATGTACTAAAATCATATTTGTTCAAAGATATCACATATGCGTTATAGTTTCTTGGCGTTCATACGTTTTATTCCATAGTTTATTAACTGAATTAAATCTATTCGGTTTCCTTAGAACATTATCACGAATTACTAAATATCTGAGCGTTTGTAAATTACTTTAAACAAAATTTAATTATTTCTGTTTAGTAGGCCATCACGGAATCTAATAATTAATTTGTATGGCAGTCAATGATAGCGCCTCCACAGCAAGCGCAGTGACAACGTATTAATTTATATAAGTGACTGCTTGTCAGCTTCCAATTGTTACCAAACATTGTGCAGATTCAAGAACAAATTGATTATTGATCAATAAAATATCCAATACCACCATTTACTCTTACGTCACTCGACATTGCCTGTCTTATATACTTCTGGAGGTAAAATGTTTTCTATACTATTTGACTATTATTGTATTTTTTTAGAAAATTGAGCAAATTTAAAGAATTTCTGGGTTAAAAACAGATGAATAAATTTTAATAAAAATAATAAAACATTTTTAGTACATTTTCCACATAAAATTTATTGGATCAGGACCGGTTTCGCTCATTGTGAGTATTGTCAACTGATAAGAAATACAATGAAACAGTGATATTTAATGACTAATTGATAAGATCTAATAGATACGACGTTGTTTGTTTGTTTTTCTTACTTTACTTTAATATAAATATCACTGTTTCATTGTATTTCTTATCAGTTGACAATGCTCACAATGAGCGAAACCGGTCCTGATCCAATTAATTTTATGTGAAAAAAAAAAGTACTAAAAGTGTTTTATTATTTTTATTTTAATGCCATTCCGCCAAGTATTGACAGTAAACACCTTAAAAGTGATGAATAGATTTGAGATTTTATTTTAAAATATTAAATAATAATCTACAACTTTTAACCATTTATCGATCACTTATGTTTTAAGGCAGGGCTTGGAAATCTTTCAAGTGAGAAGAGCCAAGTTTTTATGGAAACAGGATAGTAAAGGTATCAAAAAGCTATAAATATTCAATATCAAATTCAAGAATTGATGTTTGAAGAGTCGCAACCGGCTATGCAAAGAGCCTCACGTGGCCCATGAGCAACGGTTTGCCGATCTCTGATCTACTGCAACGATTTGTAAAAATTGCACTTTTTCCATACCACAGAGTGTTTAAAATATTTATGAGCATGGAGTCAGTACCGACTCGAGGATTTCTCCGCTTGTGTGCAAGACCTAGCATAACTAAAACTAAATGAGTGGATAGTACTTAAATCTTTGTGCAGCGCCTGTGCATCTGTGTACGCCACACACTTTGCACACGCCACGAGCCAGTCTAGCATGGAGTACAGTAATTTTTCCAATCAAAACGGGCTAGATAAAAATGTTAACAAATTTAAATGTGTTTTCACCAATACGTTTGCTAACTCGGCCCTAATTCAAATAGTTGCATTCAATTTACTCTGGCCGAGATTTTTTTTTTAAATGTGTCAGTCTCATTATTTATTTATTTTTTGTCAAATCGGAATTTTTAAAAGTAACACGCGGGACTTAGCTGTTGAATTCGGGAACTCTGACAACCATGCAAAGTAAATCTTAACATTCATAATAATCATTATTGTATACACACACAAAATAAGCTTGAATTTAGCATAACGTTTTCTTGTATTTTATTGGTAATGCTAATTGGACAGTAAGTATATTCTTTCTCAGACATTTTTTTAAATCCTGTTATGGTTTCTTCTGTGGTTTAAATACTTTATATATTGGCATTTCAATACCGCTGCATAATGTTACCGATATTATTGTTTTAAATGATTTCTTGTACGCGTTACATAATTATTATTTTTGACTAAAACCGCCTTATATAACTTAAATACCAACGATTTCACCAAAATTGATAAAATTTCATGACTTTTATTTTTTACGATTGAAAATATTCTATTCTTACCAAATACCATAAATTATATGTAAATAGGCATTTTAAATTATTTTGATCACGGAGTGGTTAAATATTAGGCAATGGGAAACTCGAGTAAAATGTACACTGAATCAGCAGTTCGATTGATGTCAGGCAATATTTTATTTTCGAGGAAAATAAAAATATATTTTTCCACGAATCTCATACTTGAGCCGAAATATGTGTTAGTGCGTAGCTTTGATGCGTAGGCTTTTAATATTTTTCAAAAATGAAGTCAACTTCAAAAAAGATATTATACATAATTTTGCTTGGATTCGTGAAAAGTAAGCCAACCGAATTCGAATTACATATATACGGAATGTTTTTTTTAATTCTAATAAAAAATATATCTGATTCAATTTTATTAGAATTATATTTAAAGTTTTTTAATTTCAATATAATTGTAGATTTAATAATTAAAAAATACCTACATATTTAAATGATTATTATTTTTAATAAATACAATTTTACAAAACAAAAACATTGCTTTGGCTTTTCTGTTAAAAAATTACAATTATAGATTTAATATGGTATTACAGCTTTAAGCATTGATCTCTTTGCCATATAATAGTACTGTACTTACCGTACCATCGACTAAAATGAGGAAAGCAAAAATAATTTTCCTAAAAAATATACAATGAATGTTAAATGATAAGTTAAAAAATTTTGCGATGAGCGAAACCAGCGAAACCAGAAAAAAATATAATGAATAAAGCACCTTTCAAAGAAAAGTAGACAGCATACTTGCATGAGGGTATAATTTTAAGGAATAAATATAAGATTAATCGGTAAAAATCAAATTCTAAATAAAGTAACATTTAATACATATTATGAAAGGTCAATTTTTATTTCCACCCTTCGAAAAAGAGATTTTGATCAACTTACTAGCAAACAGTTCTCGCTGAATATCTTCTGTGTAGATACTTCCATGATGAGGCCGTATGTTCCAGATTGTGAGCGAACATGAATTTTAAAAAATGGTCATGGTAGGTGAAATATTTTGATTTTACTACGATGGATTACGCTATTCTTACCAATATTTCAAAGGTTATACGGAAAAAGCACCCTGTTTAACCTTCTATACATCACTAATGTTTTGAAAAAATACAATGATCAATCAATACAAGAATAAAAATAGTTTGTTTTGCATCTATACGTCTGTGGTAGGACTTGCAAAAAAAATTAATACAGTTTTAACAACGTTTGGTAGCGGATATAATAGTACAAATTAAACCCTAAAATGGTTTCTTTTTTACATTAAAAAAAGACATTCACTTTATAATGCAGTTTTATTACCATGCATTTAAATACAGTTCTGAAGTACCCTTTTTTGTATATAACCATAGATTCAATGAGTGTTTAAATTATTTCAGTCATAATTTTTTCGTCACCGCACAGAATAAAACGCATTATAAATTATGTTATTTAGATATATGGCTTCACCATGCACCAGTCAATTGTTTATTATTCATCACAATTAATATAAACGGCAGTTCTACTCGGTATATTTCTATTTCTGGAGCAATTAACTCACATTCCCATTACAAAGGTCTACGGTCTGTGAGTACCGCGCATTAATTGGAATGTTAAATTAATTGTCGCCCAAGGATAAAAGGAAGAACACTGCGGATATTAATTTATTGGGTGCCTATTGATAATAATAATAAAAATTTTAGTGCCTGCCTATAAAAATAACACTAGTATAAAAAAAAGTCGAGACTATAAGATTCAGTTATGGCTTCCTCTTTTATACCGAATGACAGATTAATTTTCGACGTACAAAAACGCAAAACTACGTTTGATGAAAAGTGAATTTTTAAGTACGCAAAGTATTTTTTTCCTCAAATGAAAATATCATAAAACTCTTACCCATTATATTATTACATGAACGTTTTATGATTGTTTTCAGTATTTGTAAAATCATTGTTTTGATCTACAAAAATTATACTGTTTATTTTCAATACTATTTGAAAGAAGTATACAACATATTCAAAAAATTAAAATACTTATTTGTTCAAAATCTACTTATATTTAATATGATCAGGACTGGTTTTTCTCATGATGAGCATTATCAACTGATTAGAGAATACAATAATACAGTGATAATATTTTGTTTTGTATATATCAGTTGTTAATACTCGTCGTCAGTAAAGCTAGTCCTGATCATTTTATGTAAGTGTAATTAGTACAAATGAGTATTTTAAAAAATTGCTTTTCTATCAATTATTGACGATGAACACCATAAAAATGAACTATGAAACATATTCAAAAACAGTTTTTGATTTGTTTTGCTGAAGATGATTTTCAAAAAAAATGTTAAAAATTGTTATGTACACTCCAATTACTTTGATTATACCTACTATATAATAATATTCGGCTTTACTATATCATGAGTCGCCCTGGATATACTGAAACAAAATAAAAAACATAATTATTAACAAATGGATAAGGAATAAATATGTATTTGGAAAGATAATAACAGAATATTATTAATGTTACTGTCATAGACTAGTGATACATTCAAGAATGTCTTCCTCTTCAAAAAAAAATTTACGGTAGGAACTAAAGTATTTTTTTTTTTCTCTTTTAAACTATTTTCTACCATACGGTACTAACTGATTCGTTAAAATATTCTAAAAGAACGGCGTTTCTTACCGTTGGTAGTTTTAATAATCAAGTTTTCCATTTACTTTATTATTATTGAACGACAAAAGGCGGCAAACTCATTTATGGTGGACCTTTTTGTGTTAATGGTCCTTTTGTAATGAGGGGACTGTTTGACGAACTAATTGTTTTCATTGAAATTAAATTGAATAAGTGGAAATTTAATAACACCCTAAAGAATTTTCGCCACTCTGGCCACCGTGTTACAGAATAAGACGTTTTCAACAATGATGATTCTTCACCAGCTCAAACGACAACGCCTTTTTAGTGTCTCGAGACTACTTTATCAATATCTATTTTAATATTGAATACAATGTATACACATAGCCACGCAATGATAACATATATAATTCTTTGGCTATTATATAAGATAGTGAAGTTTTCGGTAAAGCTCAAGACAAAATAAAGATCATTTAACTATAAAATGTGAGTGAATTATATCTCATTGACTATTTTCAGAGTATCATTTACAGGCGTTTGCAAAAGATTTGTAAATATAATATTTTAAAATCTTATCTCCACTTTCACATCACTTTTTGAAAGAACCATAAATGAATGTCACAATACACCGTTGGAAATGCAAACCAATATACTAAATCATCCCTAAGTATATTAATTTGTATTCAGATTGACTGTTTTAATAATAAATAACATCAATAAAATCAAAGACATCGAATCTTTGAGAAACTATTCCAATGCAAATATACATCCAGCTAAGTATTTTATTTATTTTTATTGATAATCTGGTTTTCCACTGCCATCTGTTGTGTATGTGTAATCAAAAAATATAATTATTCATTCATTTTTGTTTTCTTTGACCGTTTTTGTTTTTAACGTAGAGCACACATATGGACGTTCTAGGTAAATTATGTCACCCTATGATCGCTTTTTTTCGTAGCTTAGTTTTGTCGATTTCCTCTAAATTTCGTTTAAAAATTAAGTTACATATTTGACTATCTACATAAAGTTTTATTTTATCAAAGCAACTTAAATATAAGTAAATTAAAAATTCAGAGACTCCACATCACCACATCACAAATAACACCAACTATAATACGTTTGTTTTATTTTGTTCATTATAACAGTTTCTTCGTGCTTTCTATAAAATCATGAAGATTATTTCTGTCATTACACCTTAAAAGTTATCTATTAAAAAACACGATTAAGGCATATTTCGTAATAGATACGAGAAACCACCGAATACGAATTTTAATACATATGTATATTATATTGTGTGGTATACCGTCCGTTTCCTTTTTATCTCTTATTTTTAACATATGCCACTGTTCTCACAACCCTCACATTATACATTATGTAAAACAATAAAATAATAGACAGAAATTTTGTGAGATTAAAATACAAAATTAGGTGTTTATTTTGTAACTTAAAAGATGAGTAAATTTATTATTTAGATTTTGCTACACCAACAAAGAGTTATTTGCTTCTGATGTTTAATCGCAATATTATAATGTACTACGCTGTTCATGACAGATTTGGTCTTTGTCAAATTTAGATAATTCATTTGACTAATAAATTTTGCTTTTCCATTTCTAAATCAAAACCTTTTTAACTACCCTCAAATTTATTTAGAAATATTCTCGAAATATGTAGTCAAAAATCGAAATTTTCTTCTAGTGTTTTGAATTATTTCTTAGTATTACTAAAAAAAATAATGCCGTATTGTCTTATTTACATTATAATACCCCAAATAACGATAATTTTAATATTCAAAGATTGAAATAATTATATATTTTAATTCCATGTAAAAAACATTATATATTTACAAGTATTGCCAGTGCCAATCCTTGAATCGAATATTTAATAAAAAAAAAACATTTGTTTCTTAGCCAATGATTGAAATGAGATTTTGTTTGCATACTGCCAGTGTTGTTTTTTATGTTTTTAATAATATTTAAACATTAAATATTTCTCCACGCAAAGCAGTAATTATGAAGCATCATTATTTTGTTATATATTGTTTAAATAATAATAATGCATCGCTTGCATTAGAAACATTTAAAATCAAATTACCCCGGATAAAGTTTTAATATAATTTTTGCATGTGCAGTATATATTATTCTTTTTGATAGAATTGTGTGGCTTTTGGTACCATTCACTGCTTATCTCTCTATGTTACATTGAATTTAGTTAAATAAACTGTCTTGCTACAATCCTTTGTCTCCAATGAACCATTTGAAAATTTTAGATTTGATCTTATTACTAACTAAACTGTAAATACTTACATCAATGAAAACTTTTTTGTTGATGACAACTTGAAAAAATATAATGTTTTTTTATTTTGATTTTACCCATTATCTTTATCTTCATTTTTTACAGTAATGCGTTTTTTTTAAATCAGCCAAGCTTAATAAATTTAATCTAAAAACAAAAAAAAATGTTTTATATTGTTCACGTTGCCGGCCTATAACATTAATGGTAAGTACGAATGGTTTCATTGTAAATGTTGAAAAGATAAAATCGCCTAATGGGTACAGCGAGTCATTTTTAAAGTAATTAATTATTCAGAGAGATTTAAAACAATATCCTCAGAAAATAGCATTTTACTTATTAAATAATCCTTTGATTATTCAGCATCGTTTGAAAGTCTTAATTGGGCAATTAATTACGGAAAATCTCGTTTATTTTGCATCTTTTTAATTGAACAAATCTGATGAAATAGTTATTTCGATAGCTGCGTAATTATTTTAACCCTTTTTAAAAGCAGAAATTAAAAATAAATATTTATTCACTGATAAAATTTCTTTTTATTAAAAATTAGACTACAATAAACTAAGCTTTAATATTATTGTTGATGTATGATATTTTTTCTTAGCAATTTAAAAATATGTTTCATTATAATTAATTATTTATTTTCTTCGTGTATTATACTTGAAAATTTAATCAATATTTTGAGTATCAGTTTAAAAACCATTTCAATATGAACGTAATATAGAAAATGTTGTTACCTACTATCTTTCTACAGTTGCACATGCTCTTAAGTAAAGATCTTATTGTTAAAACAGTTAAATTAAATTGCGTTCTTTCTTGAAGAAAATTACTATTAGAACTACGCCGGGCAGCGATATACGTAATATACATAAAATGTTAGATTTTTCTTCCATTCTCAATTATCCTCAATGCCCAACTTGATTTAAATGCAAATTTTCTGAACGAGAGAATCTCAATTGCAAAAGAAAGTATACTGCGCCTAGCTAGTCAGCGGCCTAATCTTTTATTTAAAATATCCTTCGTTCAAATAAGCTAATTGAATATTTTCAAAATTTGACACTGATATAATCAAGAATGAAAATTCACATTAAATATTTAAAGAAATAAAAGAAAAAAATAAAGATTTATATCGAGAAAGGCTCTCTCAATACATATTAGCTTCATTAATAATGAATGAAAAAATCTTACGCCTAACGTGTATTCTATAATATTAATAGATATACTAATATTATAATACATATCATGCTATTGTAACACTGTGTTGATTTTTTTAAATATTCATTGTATTTGACATGTTAGTTCTAATATTGTTTTTGTTTATATTTTGAAAGTAAATAAACTCGCAAAAATCAGAAGAAAAAACACAGATGAAGACGACGTTTAGTTACTCGAGTTATGACAGTGACATGACAGTATCAGTATGATCTCTTGGCAAAGTTAATAAAACATTGTTTCGATATTCAAACTTTATATTAAATGCATTTTAAAAGGCGAAATAAAAACGGTTTCATTTTATTAATTGTTTATTTTGAGTTTTTTCACCAAAACACGATAGTTTTTAAAAAAATAATTACCAACTACAAAAGTTTTCCCTGATACTATATGAAGTGAATAGCGTGGGTTACGCAAATAAAAATGAAAAACTTACGTTCTTTTAATATAGATTCAACATTTTTATCAAGATAATACAGAAAATATTTGCGCCAGTTATCTTTTAAGCAACCAGAATATCTAGATAAAAACGTGATATTTATCATGAAATACTTTAAAAATCTGACAGATGCATTATCTTTGGGAAAATGATATGGGTTGTGTTTCTTTCTCATTTCTCAAAAATGACAGTCAAAAGTGATGCGGGCAGATATTTTTTCTGATCTTCACTTCTCACAGTAATTTGTTTCAAGATTTTTGACAGATCGCTGACAGTTATCTCGACAAGGTGACACGCCGTCAGAAATTTGAATGTGCTTGTTTATTTTTAAATTGGCAGTATTATTATATTTCTTGGTCATTATGGTAATTATGAAAAAACCTGTGTCATTAACATAAATATACATAAAAGTTTTGTAGTAAAAACAATATTTAATTATTATTTTTAGTAGGGAGTTTTTTTAAAACGAGAATCGTATTTTTATAATAACTATCTACAATTGTGTACAGTAAAAATAATACTAAAAATAAAATTAAAAACATTTTTTGTAAAATGATGTTTAATTTTTATTAAAAGTAATATTTAAAAAAACAATCATATTTCTTTAATATGTACATATATTGCATATCCACGAGTGTTTACAGTAAATAAAATATATATATATTCACAGTTTAATTAAGTGAAGGTAAGCATATATTTTAATGTAATATATTATATTATATTTAATATTAAGTTCGATGGTATGTGTGTGTCTTGTCTAAAAATTCTCTCCCACCCTTCTGATCCTTTAATAACTGAGATTAGCGAGAACGATTAGTTAACCACTAGATCAGACCTATCTTTCTATCCCTATTATTTTATTTGGAAAAGAAAAGCTTAGCGACTGGGTAAAAAACAGTTTTCGTAGAAAAACATCTGTTATGACACCTCTATAAGGAGGTCATATGCTTCACATTGGGAATGGTCATGGATAAAAAAATCTTTAATATTGTTTTGTGAATGTATACCTAGTCAAACGTTTATTAGTTCGTAATAATCAAAAAAAAAATTGGTCAATTATTTTTAGATAATATTAATTAAAAACGTTTCGATATATTTTTTAATTATCGTTAGATTCGACACCTCGAATATGCTATATTCTTGTAACGACACACACAAATTACTGATCCCTTAATTCCCTTAAATAACCTAAACTCCATACTGTAAATTTATATATCAGTTAGTATGTATATGTATACAGCTTTGGCAATCTGTAATTGTTTAATACATTTTCAAGCAGTATGAACTACTTCACTAAATGTGGTATCCAATTGTAATATTTTAAATAAAATATTCTCGCTGTATAAGTTTTTTATAGAATTTATGTAATTTCTAAAGAAACATCAGTTGATAATGCTCGTTATGATTTAAACTGGTCTTGATCTTAATAAGTGATAGCGGGAATTAGTACAAATGTATATTTTATTTTTTTGAATAGAATTGAAAATTCAGAGTTTTAAACCAGTTTTAAAAGAAGTGCGTTTAGTTTAACAGTAGGTTCAGCTTCAACTTTTTTAATTTTATTCCTGTTATTCCGTTTCCAGTTGCAGGGATGCTTAAATTAAAACACAATCTTTACGGACATTTTTTTTTACTATATTTAATTTCAAAGTGATTTTAAACCAAATCTTGATCAAATAGTTAAAAGAAAATTCGTATTTTATATTAAGACGTAATGTAATTCATCAGTAATAAAAATACTTTCTTTCATAGTTATTTTCCATCCATACGAATTAAGTCGTAAAAATATGACGAAAATAAAAAATGTATACCAGTGACGTTAGGATTTACCTGAAAATTTGGAGTATGATGAGCATGCTGCTTTCATTAGGTTAAATTTGTCGTCATGTAAGCTTTGAGGCTTGTATGGCTTAGTTTTGGGATTGTAATGGGGAAGTGAGACTATGCTATAATTTGTGGTGATTATTGGGATCAATATTCTCAACTGGACGATTCAATTAATTATAGAAAACTTAAAAAATGATTACCACCATTTATTAGCAATAGAACTTTGTCATTACAAACATTTTGCCCACATATAATATGTCTTACATTCAGTTTCAAAGTTTGAATTTTTCTATAAACATTTATCGATTCATTGAAAAATGTAAGAAATAAGTAAATTGAAATGTTTTTTTAATAAAACATTAGCACAACAGGAGGTCTAAGGAAATATGTTGTTTTATTTATTCTGGTAAATTATTATGTTCAATTATTTTTTTAAGTAATATAAAAAAACATGTAAACGTTTTCCTTTGTAATTTTGAGATGTTTGTTCATTTTGAGACAAATATCTTCAAAGTAACATATTTATGAATCCCTGTTCTTGTAATATCTTAAATTATAACACAGTTTTCAGGTGGGCGAAGAATATTTTCAATGTTTTTTTTAATTATGCTTGGACCACCTGCTACGTCTTGATTAGCAAGAAAATTAAAGCCTGGAAATATTATTAAAGTAGATGAAAAAATCGTTTGATATAGTATTTTAAATGCAAAAGCTAATGAAAATTTTCAAAATATATATAAATAGGTATTTTGATTCCATTTTCTACTGCTACTCGAATGACACTATTTTGAAATTTGCATTGATATGTTTAAGAAAAGAAGATTTTAAACGTAACTCTAATTATTTTTTCACTCACTCGCCATTAAATTTGCTGTCATGCTATTCATTTATTCAAATATGTATTTGATTTATAAATAATACTAGACAAATAAAAAAATCTTTTTATGTTTGACTTTAAAAAATATTTTTTTATTTACTTTATTTTGTAGTACCTTTCCGTCCCAAGAAATTCTTATTTTTTCGAAATCGTTTATCGAACAAGTAATTTTTGAAAGTGTTTTCATTTAAAAGTTCTTATTCTTGAAGAACTCGCTGAGCACACTCGTTTCTAATCGAATTATTATTTGTGAAAAGGGTCAAAAAAATTCACTAATTTTTTTATGAAAACAATGTCTAATATTTATTTGAATTTAATTCTACTTTGTTATGTTTAACTTATTGAATTTGAATAGGCAGTTGATCAAAAATCTTTTTTTTAAATTTAATTTGTCAGAAAACTCAGTTTTTTTTACCGTCGGTTAAAACTAACCAATCAAAAAAAGCATTACTACTTTATAAGTGTCGTCATTTAAACGATTAAAAGCACTTTAAAAAAATCAATATCAGTGAAACTCAAATCAGCCTTTATTAACAGACTTTTAATTACAAGATAAATTTAGATAATCGTATGATTTTTAAAGTTTTTCTTTGCCAAATAGAAATAGCAAAACAATCACAATAATAAACACAATTTAATTATTATTTACAATTCTTCTCTTTGTGCTATCGGCGTCTTGAAATTCCCCTGAGATTTCGTATTTGGTGAAATTAATCACTTAAAATACCTCATTGTGATAACAGCTTTATCACAAATTTATATAATGCCTTCTTTTAGATAAAGACGACTTAATCAATCCTGCTTTCACCTTTGAAAGGAAAGATTGGAAAGATAGATTACTAAGCCCGGGTGATCATTATGCCTATACAATTAAGGTAACTAACGAACTTAGCTTCAAAGTGCTAGCTCAAAACGACAAGAATTTTAACAAAGACAATATTAACATTGATAAACTTTGTCTTTTGAATTGTACAAATCTTACATAATTATATAACAATAATTTATTTGAAGGACATGATGGCTTAGGTACAGTATTAAAAATAATCTTTTTATATATTTTTATACTTTTATTTATCCGTTTTCAATGTCAACGGTCAGTTATTTACCACCATATTATTTTACGTGACAAACCATTTTTTTAATCTGAAACATAAAAATGGGGCACATGGTCACCATTTAATAACGACTATTCCTTGTCATCTTTCATTTACTGTGATTTTTTCTATATCTCAGCAGTCTATTTATCCGCCAGTACTACGGATAGAACCCGATGGTCGTTAATAATGCTGAAACCCTACCGATCAGATAGTCAAATAGGTTTAAGACTCTCTGGAGGCATTTGTTATTTGTTACAGCCAGTTCAAACTTACATATATCCATGACCAATGACGCAATATAAAACTGCTTTGTACGTTCCTTTAACTTCAAATACTCCACAAAGTGAAATTAGCTTACTCCCAATGGCCGTTGCAACCATAATTCTATTGAAGCTAAATACATATACATTTACAACATTTTGAACCTTAATAAGATAATATGATTTGTGACACTTGAGTAGCGCTAGTAAATTGCCAACTTCTTGAAAATTCTTTTGAAAAAATGCAATTATGCTTTAAAAAAAAATGTCACTGTTTGAATATGTGTCAACAAGGTTTCGATGCACATTTCATATATTATAAAATTGCTCGAAAAAACAAATAAATCGTAATCCCTCTGACAGAAGTTTTTGGCTTAAAACATATTGCTGTAGTTAAGTGGTGTAGAATACTATTTTTTCTAGCTTCTTCAAAGAAATGCTTACAATAAAATGTTATTTTAATTACCAAAAAGCGATTTACTCTTTCATTAATGAAGATTTTGAATAGCTGACTAATTCATATATTTTGGCAATCTTCCAAATGGTATTGTAACCTTTTGATACTTTTATATTATTAAATTGTCTGCCACTAAGTAAAAGCGGCGGATATATGTTGAAAGCGAAATTTTCTTTTAATGGAATTTGTATTTTAAATTAAAAAAGACGCTCCATCAAGAATAGCTTGGATTATTTTTGATCTTGGCACAATTTCAGAATTTAATTTATGGCTGGCCACTTATTGTCACAGAAAAAAATATTAATTTGGTTCTTTCTCTAAGTTGTCTTATTATTCGTGCCTACTAATTATTTGAATTAGAATAAAAATATTTGTTGGCAAAATTATTAAATTTGATAAATACAATAATACTGTAACATATTGAAGTAATTAAAACCAATATAACGTATTTTTTTAAGCTTAATATTTGTAAAATTGATACGAATATTTTGAATAGAAAAAGTTTTCTATATTTACTTGTAGTTTTCACAAATTCAAATCTTCATATAGCTACTTTCGTAACATCATTATTATTCAACTTGAGTATTGTTGTTAAAGGATTTTTTTTATCTGTGATATTTAAAAAAATAATAATATGGCCTAGTTTAGAGTGAACATCATTGAAAAAAATACATCAGTATCCAGTTTACCCACACTAAAAATTATATTGTCATTTATCTTGGAATTTATATAAAGATAATACATAATTTATGACCAAGTTAATCAAATACTCTCCAAAAATATTATTCTTAAAAACAAAACCCCAATTGGAATGTATATTCTTCTTTTCTTTGTCCCGAATAATAAACTTATCCTTTATTTGTTTAATACCTGTTCAAATAAGGATGTATTCTTTGTTTGATCTGGTATACTCTATGGACTATACAACTTACCAATTCTGCGAGTAAATACCACATACAGATTCAAATTTTTGTTCTGTTTTATATATTGTGCCAATGTGTATATTTCAAAATATATTTTAATTCGCCTGATTTAATCAGATTTGCTTTTTTAAAGACGATCAAACTGCCTGATTTCTCGTTTTATTTAAACAATTTGGATCAAAAATATTTTCACTATTTTACAGTATACGACCGATATGGTATGATGACAATTTTCTGTACGTCCATATTACTGGAATAACTATCCTATTAAACATTAAAATAAATATGCTGATGATTACTGTGTGAATTATAATTTTTAATTAATCAACGCTTTTTATTTTCTCCCAAAATATTTTTTATACTCAGGTTTGTATTCTAAAAGTACTGCCCTACAATTTCAAATCATGTGACCTCTGGGTAAAAATAAGACCTATCGTAACTAATTACATGTTGATATTATAAATATTTTATGTCAATATTAGTTCATATGTTTGGATTAGTATTTTTAAAAATATTTTTTAAAATCAAGATTTCATTTTACCATTGCTATTTTACGATTGCAAATCACAGCAGCTACAGCTTACTGAAGAACTTTGCATACTAATTGCATCTTGATATTATAACGAGTTTGTTTCAATATATATTTATTAAGAAAGAAAGTTTTAAATAAAAAAAATCGGAGAATTGCTGTATAGTCAACATAGAACATAAAAGGTACACCATATTAGATAAATTAACAAGCTCGTGTATATAGTGCTGAATAAGATGAAAGATTACTTCCAAAGAAAATTCCGCCCCTTAAGATATTTAAGAGTACGGAGACACTGACACTGTATTATATTATTTCTTTGGTGATTTGAACTTACCTTCAGTGAGTTACTGATGTGGAAGTGTGTATCGGTGCTATTAATCTTAAATAATATCAAATTTACTTACTGAGTGCCTAACGTCCTACTCGTCAAAGCTCACTACTGCTTAGCAACCCATTATCACGGACGTATCTATAGCACAATGCTTGCAAATGATTTCCATGAGCCTGCTAGCAATCTACAAGGAATTGGTTACTTGGCATTAATGTGTGTTCGAAGAAATACGTCATTATATGCAAACCTACCTTAATTGTAAGCAAACCTAATAAAAAAATAATGCGATTGTTATGCTATCCTTATTTGTGAGTAGTCAAATCAAATAATGTACTGTCGACACATATTTTATTGAGACATCAAAACAAAAGATACTCTGAATATATATAATCATCGTTGACTGTTTTTGTCTGGAGATTAATTATTGACACCAAGTATATCACTAGACTAGTGACCTCTGTCGAAGTCTACGAAGCGTGATAAAGAATTTTCCGATTCAATAACCATAAGATCGGTTTGGGTCCTCGCTAATCCCAAAATGATTGAGTCCTTCGGTCTTTCGTGCAGTGGTATCGAATCTATATTATCGCAAAAGATTTACGAAAAGCAATGTAAAAGATTAAGACTTGAATCTTTTATTTAAAAATAAGAAATGCGGTTTTTAAAGCGTTCATTAATGTATTTCTATACAATTTTGTGGCAGACTACTTTTGGTTTTATTAAAACTTTTCATTCAACACCTTATTCAGATTTTTTTACAATAAAAAGTTTTTTTAAATATCGTCTAATAATTTTACTTTCAATTATAATATTTACGTTTTCATAGAAATAATTTAATTACTAAAACACAAAATCAAAATCATTTCAGATGTGAGTATACATAAAATTATTCAAAATAATAATAAGTAATCAGGGCTCCAATATTCTCGTCAACAAGTAAGAAAGTTCAACTTTAAATTCAGAAAGATATTAATTTCCCTTTTAATAATTATACTCAGAGTTTGTTCTCATTAGAAAAGTCAAACACCTCTAGGGCAAGAAAGGTTGTATTTTTACATTCTTTCTTTGTCTTTAGTTCTTTAGACTGATGAATATTTTGTGACTTCGTACTTTCCCACTTTCACTTCGGTATTATTTATCGATATAGATATAAACATGGCACCAATACTTATATCTAAAAAAATAACTTCGTTTAATTTGGGTATTTTGAAATCCGATTTCAAGATGTTGTGATATGAAAACACCACATTTAATATAAACTGAAAAACAAACCATTTTATTTTTATAAATGCTATGATTGTTTCTTTTAAAAACATTTACATTTGATTAAAAAATCAAATAAAAAAAATGATTTCAACTTTAAAACTATCTTCGAGCTTCAATTATATATTATAATTAGATAAAGTTGGCGTAGTAGAAACTCAGTCGGTAGATAAACCAAAGAACTTTAACTGTTTTTTTATTTAAAAAATAAATCCAAAAAAGTACCTCAAATTTAATTTAAATAGTATTTATAATTTATATTGTCCTTCTTTCTTGTAAGCGTATAATATTAATTTTATATTATTTTTTCTAAAAAATATATTTTTAAAAAATACTGTATCAAAAATTTAAGTCCCTGGGATATAAGTCGAGAATATAATAGGTGAGCACGGTTTTTTATTCACCCTTGTCTAATTTTTGAAGAAATTAATTAAAATCGACGCTCGTTAGTAAGGAAAACATCTCCAAGGAGAAACGTTTTATATCCTGCAAACATTTTTTCACGTACCGCTTGTAAGCTGGAACTCGATTTAATTAAATTTAATAAAATTAATTTATTAATATTAGGCATCATGAAATTTCATAGAAATATTTTTTGGCACGCAAAAAGTCGGTACTTATGCAAATTCTGAGGCAAAGATTTAAAAATTGCTCACTCAAAAAATAATAACACTTATTTTTTTTCATTCTGAAATACGATTTTCATAATTGGGCTTTTTATTTATAATCTTCAATAATTCTGCCTATAAATGGAATATAAGAGTAGTTTAATATACTTAAAACTGCTTTTCATATCAATTTTTTTTAACATAATATTATAAGCATTAAAAATAGTGACCAAAAATATTATGACTAATATTGAGCTAAGATTTCATATTTTTTGGTATGTAATTTATTCAGTAATAAACCTCATTTGTTGTTATTTATCAATTAAACATATAACAATTGTGCAACTTTTATTGTTATTGAAAAATTAAATAATTTATTAAATATTTTTAGTGTGATTATCTATATAATTATAAAGCATAAAAATATTTTATTTGGTTTGCATGAAGTGTGAGTATTCAATTATAAGGTAGCTTGTAAAATATGTTTACACATAAAATCTTTTACCGTTTAACTTTTTAGGTAAGTACAGCATTGATTTTTAACGGTATTAAAATGAACGAACAGTTCAAACATTTGATTTTGTGTCTATTTTTTTTACTTATGCCCACAATTTTTGTATGAAATTTTGCCGGTTTCTCTTTTCAAAAAAACGTTAAAGGAACCAATATTGATTCAAATGAATGAACTGTGTTGTTTTTAAAAATATGTTAAATCATATCGTTGTAGATTCTTAATCGCTTGATCGCCTTTAAAACTGAACATAGAGATCACTGTCTTACTATTATGCCGATTCATGTTATTACACCTTGATTGCACTGTAGGTATCATCTGTATTAACTGCAGCCGCGTCTCAAATATCTCAATTTAGTTAGTTAGCAGCATAATCATTAAACTTACGTTGATTATAAGTACAAGTGAAGGAATTCCAATCGATTTTAAGCTTGACTGAGATAATTTGCTCTATGTATATTGAATAGTATTTCCTTATTCTCGTAAACGATGAAACGGATTTATTTTTCTGACACAAACAAATACTTACTTAACTAGAGGTTCAGAAATTTCTCAAAAAATGATGAATTTGCTTATGTATTTATGTAACCATTGATACCGACTTTTTTTATCATCTTTTATTTTAAACTAAATTCGTCATAGAAATTTAAAATGTAAATATCAAAAACAATTAAATACCATACTTTAATTGATTTTTTAAAACTTTTTTATCATAAATGCATCACTATGCATCTAAATTCAAAAGATGACAAAGTAATTTTTCGTTAAAATGATAAAGCATTAAAAAAATATTGCATAGATTGCTCCTTTGTAATTTTATAAAATATTAATCAGTACACAAAAAGTTAGTAATAGTTAATTTATTAGATTAGATGCAATTTCCCTATCAGAAAAAATATTCTAAATATCTAAATCCTACCGAAGTCACCCCACCGATTATATTAATTGAGTGCGAATATTAATACGAACAAAAGGTGCTACCCTCAAGTCTCTCGTTTCATTTTTATTTTTACTCCTCTTAAGCGGAATTGTCTCGTTAATCTAGCGGCAAGTGATTCTGATGCGCTTGCGCTGTCGACCCCTGGAAATCAGATTAGATCTGTCAAGATACCTACCGCTGGTCGTCATGACGACCGTCACACAGATAAGATGCCCGTCTAACCTATATATTTTCACGTGGCTATGTCGTGGGGCGATTGACAACCGTTTACAAGAGATTGCGATCAAATTAGTCTGATTTCATTGGGTAGTTCCATCCACGTTGAAAGAGCAATAATTCTGCTGACTGTTACAGAACGAAAGTATAATTAAGACGCAAACTAAATGTGATTTATATTTACCAATCAGATGTTATTTTTTCACACATTTATAAAAAAGTAAATAATTGAATAAAACTTCATTTTCGTATGAATTTAAATTGTCATTACCGAATTTGAATCATTATTATCTACATCTAGTTATGTTTCACTATTGCATAACAAATTCTTATCTCAAGGGGTATTTTCAAAAGTTGCTGTACAGCGAAGACTGATGTACAATCACTGGTCTTGTGACCACTTTTCAGATAACACAGATATACGAAACAAGTTTGACTTATATTTGCTGTAAGTCAATAGAAACATTCACATTTTTTAAATTAATTTTGGTTAAAGGGAGCAAAAAATTCATGTCTATTAATCCAAACTACAAACGATTTACGAATTTTTCACAATAACTGATTTCTTTTAATTTCTTATTTTAAGATGTAACTCGACACTCACCTGGTTTGTTACATTAACATTAATGATTATGTTGGACTATTTATGTTATTTATATTGTTAACGTTCTATAAATGCGATTATTATTTGACCTGTTTTTTTTTTTATTCAATTTTATGTGAGCTTTTGAAATGCTTTTTTACTCATGAAAATAAAACAAATTGCTGTTTTAAACAACGTAGTTGTATAAAAATAGGCTTTTAAATAAACCTTAAAATATGGTTTCATCTTAATTAAGAAGAGTAAATGATATTTTTATAAAATACTGTCGGTAATTGATTAACAGGCGCAGAATATAATGAACTACTGTGACATATCTATAACAAACTATAATATCATTTTCTTTTTTTGTAATCTGATAATTTCTCCCATAATTTCTCCAAAAATATTAACTTTTAAATAAAGAAAGAATGTTGTCTTAATATTTAAGCTCACACTATCTTTATTTTTTTACACAGCACACACAGCTCATTACAAATAATGTGTGCGCACATAAACGGCACCGGCGCCATACTGTTAGCGAGTGACGATAAAATGATTTATACAATATTTCTATAAACCTTGTACAGCGCTCTTATTCTTTTTTATATTCACAATAAAATATAATATTTAAAAACAAAGCGATCTAATTTTTGTTCTTAAGCGTATTTCTGGTATTTGAATCGAATATGTTTTCTTCATCTATCTTTTAAGCCAGTGCTTCCCAACCTGGGGTCCGCAAAATTTTTCATTCTTTCAACATTCTCTGTGATAAAATATGAACATTTGAAATAAAAAAAAAAACAGATTTAGGGGTCCGTGGCATTAAAAAGGTTGGGAAGCACTCTTTTAAGCAAAATAGGTGGAAATATCCGATACATACATCAAAACGAAGATCATTGAAACATGTCAGTCTTAACACGTCCTTTGAATAGTACTTATTTATTTACAACTCATTATGCTAAAGAGGAAGTATTGTCGATAGAAGTAAGTAAGAATTTTCGTTTACAAATTACGTATGCGGTCGCTAGCGGCTTGAGTACAACAATACAACTACATGATTGTTTATTTATTGATTATGTTGTGTATATGCTCAATAATAATGTTTCATCAAATTATGATCAAACTAATTAAACAGAATTAAACAGAACAATAAGTTATATTATTCAATTGGTAGATTGAAATTAGTGCAGAGAAAATAAATGTATGTCTCAGATCCTAACCTTAAAATGTTCCTCAAATGTTCAAACCTTAGAATATCTTTCAAAAAATTATTTTGCAAAATTTGATTAATGAATTTATAACAAAATAACTGAATGTAGAAGACGATGATCCATCTCATATCTTACTCTTAAAAAAGGGCGTATAGAGAACGATAGGCTCCGATGAGCACAAGTTTTTTTATATTGTGTGGTTAAGGGATTGAGAGCACGTTCATTATTTTAATTTCGATTTAATTATGTGTTTGTGACGCTTTATAGCTTCGCATTGCTTAAATTGAGCTTAGAGAGATTGAGAATCTATCCACTTTTATTTTTTATAATTTCATATTTTTTTACTTACCCGCTCTAAAAAAAAGTCGACATGCAAATTTAAACAACCATTTTTCTGACGTCATTTTGCTGAATAATTTTAAAAGTTTAGTGGTTGACTCAGAATCACTTTTTTCTAAGCAATATATCGCCAAAGTTCTCAATAGTTTACAGTGAACAATATTAGGTACAACTGCTGCTTTTTACTTTTTGAAAGCCAAATATTTTTTCAACGTATACGAATTTTAAGTTGTTTTAAAAGCAAATAAAAGTTCCTTTGCAAAAGTAATGAAAAAATACAACAATAAAATATTAAGCTGTCTGAGTATGAATGTATGAAATGTGTACGCCATTTTATTGACAAGCGAAGCAGAGCCAAATAAAAAAGGTTCCGAACTTTTTCTCGAAAATTCCTGAAATATTCAAAATTCCAACTCTCCCATTGCGTGAAGGTATGTGTGAATTATTAAACTCTGTCTTTCAGTGTTTTATAAACTTTTTTATTGTACCTTACTTATAAAAAAAAATTGAACCTTAAACATGTTCATTTTTAACATTTTAAGCCCAAATACACACATACCTAAAAATTAAACGAATTTGGTGTGGTATACGATTTGTTTTACATCAAAAATTTTAAACGTCTTTGTGTCCATATTGTTAGCAAGCAGCCATAAGACTATTGCAAAAAATATAATCTAGAACTATTATAGTATACTTTACACAAAACATGATAAAACATTATTAGCTTTATTTTTCCAGTGATTTACAATCTATTCAAAAGTGAAGGATAAGTACATTTATTGGAATATTTTAAATAGGTTTTATTCTAAGAGATTGAATTGATTACAGTCGATTATATTCTCTTTTTGGAAAGAGTTAGTTTATAAAAATGGGACTCGTTTTTAGAATCCGATGAGTAAGCGGGAATGCTCTACCTTAAACTACGTTAAAACACACTTTTGAAGTTTATTTAAATACGTTAAAAAAGTTAAGTTAACATTCATAATTGTTTTAATATACAATCTAAACTTTTCCTAGCACTGATTTTCACACAAAATATCCCATTGTTTATGATGTGGTCATTCTCATATCTAGCAGAGAAAATCGTTGATTAATGTTTTCGATAAAAGTAATACTTTCCTCATCCGCACACCTGTGTCCAATTTATTTAACCTTAATCTTGGCTTAGAATTTCTTTTCGTGCGACACTATCTCAAATCTTTTACTGTAACAATAAATTCTTTGCCTTTTATTTAAATATAACAACAACCGGCAGTAAGTATTATGAACGAAATAGTCTGCGAGAGGTTTAATACGACAAGACCTAAATAAATACCGTTCGGTGTAATGTTACCCGAACCCAACCTTTTACACAAATTTACTGCAACATTTAATGAAAAGGCCAACCTTAGAAAATTGAAATAGCTTTTTATGTCGCTTACAATATTTTACATGTAAAAAGAGACAACTTACTTCAGTTGCAAAAATAAATCAAGAAGTAATCCCAAAACTCATAATTAATTTACCGGTACTAATAATTTATTACATGGCTTATTTACAGTTTAATTTTTTGTTAAATCTAGTATCTTTATTTAGTATCATCTGATCGCCATAACCGACACGATCACGATCTCGATAATTAAATAAAAATGTTATATAATAATAAAAAACACACTTATAAATAAAATGCTTTTCTGCTATTTTGTTTGCTAGGCAATCGAGAAGTGCATTGAATATATAGGCAAATAGCTTTATTTAAATTTAAAATGCAGACTTATATAAAACACTGCTACCCATACTTTATCAACCTACGTTTTTTTTACATATTTTCACTTGAATTTCAGTAATGAATTTCTTAAAGCAATATGCACATTATTAAATGTTGATTTCAATATAGAGTAAAATATTTTTTAATATACTTTCTGAAATTTCTTAACTTCAAAATAACTTTTTATCATGAGTTTAATTATATTTATCAAAAAATGGGCATGTTTTTTAATCTCAGATTACAAAGTTGTAAGAATTTTTTGAATTTGATTACATATTGTTTCTTTGATTTATTTTCTGCACACTTAATTTTACTAACCCGTTTGATTATAATATAATTAAATCTAATCATATTTTCTTCGAAAATCGGTTCGATTTATAAAATGTATTTATCAACCAATTTATTACACCTTTTGCAACGTAAAATTTTTCTTACAAAAATCCTGATACATTATGATAGAAAATGCAAACGAAAATTTATTACTCTCAAAGCGCGGGCATAAGATTTTATTGCAACAGTGCTTTCTTATGTCATCTATCTTATAAATCAGACTTTTTACACATTTTTTTTGACAACAGAAAGAATTTCACTGGTTTTAAAATACAATATCTTACGTTTTCACGAAAAAGTATGAAATATTTTGTATAACTATGCCAATTTCCGATGCGAAGCATAACCTTAAGATAGCATTTTATTATGAGTTTATGATAAGATTATTAATTGTGAATCAATAGGTTTTAAATATTTTTTTTGTTCCATTTTCATTGTTGGTTAATAGTTAAGTAGGATAAAATGAAATATCAAATACAAATAATATATGCTTTGTGATAAAAAAAAATCCTAAATCGATTTAAAATGTCTTCTCAAGTATTTAAACTGCCAAATTATAGATGTTCATCTAGTAGGACAAAAACACGGCCGTTTTACACTCAGCCTTGAAAATCTTACATCTTACATCGCATATAAAATTGTATCAACGGAATCGATAGATTAATATTAATGAAGCATTATTATTGCTTTTGAAAATCGTCACCGCACTGGGCACTTTCAAAAGTTGGAAAGTAACAGATTGATAGTTCTAAATAACCAGATAATGAATTTTCTTAGCATTTAGGATAAAACTTTTACTCTCAATATTTTTCTTATACATGCGATCTGATCAGTTGACTAGTTTGAGCATCACACCGAAGATCATATCGATGACTTAGAGTTAAAATATTGTATCTCTATAAATTATATTACTGAGAAAACTGAATTTGAATGTTTGAAAAAATCTTATTTGAATCGCAAGATAAATCTATTTGTTGTATTGCAGCGGCAGAGAAAACATTGTTTATATTGTTAATACAATATTTTGACATTGGACTTTCGTTTACAATAAAGGTATATTATATATTTTAAAGGAGGTCAAACATTTTCCCGCCATTTAAAAAAACATGCAGGAATTACAATATATTGGAATATCTATATATTTTCTGAAATAGTAGGTTTGGAGATGCAATATTTTAACACATATAGGCTGTTTTTGGTCAATTTCAGTATTTAAATCATTTTCGACCAACATTGGAGACACAATATTGCAGCTCTAATCCATCGATATGCATTCATCTAAAATTGTCGTAAATACAAATCTAAGACAAATAAGTTATATCTATAAATAAAACTTTCTAAAAAATGCTGTTCAAGTTTCTTTCTATCAAACGATTCTTTTATAACACATTCCCGCCCAATCGTCACAATTAACCATATGGAATGGCAGTCTAGAATGGTCAATTGTTGATGTTTGCTCAAATTGGATAGAATAGCGTATCGCTTACGTAATTTTGTTGGTCGATTAGACGTATCACTTAGCTCTGTATGGACATGCGAGTAGAAGAGATTTATTGCCCCGCACATAGGCAAACAAGCCATGTTATCAAAGCTTCACAAAACTTTGTGGAAATAAACATTGTTGTTTTATTACAGTAAAAGAAAACTTATCAACCATTATATTAGGAAAAATGTATTTGCAGTTTTAACAATAGATGTTTCTTTTGCAAAGTTTTGTATAAATCATAAAAAACCACTTAAAACATGACTTATTACTAAATACATATAGGTAGGAAAACTTTAATGATAAAGACAAGTTTAATAATATTATATAAATAACACTTCAGCTTTCCTTGTATTCTATGGTACTTCTGTGTTTTACCAAAATATTAGATTGTAATATCACAATATTAATTTTAATATTTTAAAAGGTTTTCTATTTTTCAAAATTATTTAATCATTTTGCTTAGTCACTTTAAGGGTGTTCACTGTCAATAATTGGTGAAAAAGCATTATATTAAGTAAAAACACAATATTCCTTAGTACTTTATTCAACATTATTAAAAAAATTATTAATCTTTGATGATTTTTTAATTATATATAGGTGTTAAACATTTTAATTTTGTGTAATTATAGAGTCACTTATACTGTTATTTGTAAATTATTTTCATTGTCAAATTGTTGTTAACACCTTTTATTTCAATTTAATTTTGTATAAATAGCAGTGTTTATATATTTTTCTTATCAGTTGACAATGCTCGCAATGAGCGAAACCGGTCCTGATTTTTTTAATAAAGTGGCATAAAGTACAAAGGAATATTATGTTTTTACTTAATTTTGCTTAATGGTTAAGTCAGTCTTAATTAAAAGAAATAATTATAATATAGTCGTTAGTATAACAAACAGTTTGATTATATATTTTGAAAACATCTAATCAATTGTCTCACAAATGACAATAGAAATTGTCAGCTATTTTTCTTTCCAAATAAAAACGTTTATTTGTTCTGACCTGGATTATGAAGACTCTGTAAAAACTGTATTTTTTTTTCATTTAAGTCTTCCTTTAATATTCTTTATCCACACTGTACGCCAGAAAAATCGTTCATTGTCCTTATGTTTCTGTTTTTTTCGTTTTTAATTTATTTTTTCAAACCAAAATAAGTTTTCCCAGCTAAAATATGAAAGAAAATGATTTTTCGGAATATCCAATGCTTAAATTATCGTTTTTTCTTGAATAAGTAAAAATATTTTTAATATTGTATTAAAATACTTTTTACAATCGAGGCATATCTAAATACACAAATACAACTCTTAGTGTTTTGAAATTAATCGTATTATAAAAATTATTATATCTTACACAATCAATCTTATTTTTGTTAAATTTAGTAAATCGTGAATATGTTTAAAACGATTTTTTTATATTTGTAATAAAAAAAATAACCTAATATTTTAAATAATGTAAATCATTACTATTATCATATCATGAATCAATTTTTTGAATGCAAAAAAAACTTTTTTTTAAACTTAAGAATCACTTGTGATTGATATACAATTGGGCGTCTGACTCTTTTTTTATTGCCAATTTACAGCTGGAAGGCGAGCAAAATAAATTGGTACGCTCTGTTGGTATTTTACTGCAACCTTCTTCTGCCTCTAAAGTTTTATTTTGCGATATGTAAAAGAAAAGAAATGGCCTAAAATATTCTTTGAATGAGTTGCGTTGTTCTTGATTCTATGTTAGCTTAGCATATATCAAAACACCTAAGCTTCTTTCAAAAGAAATATCTTATATTAGTTTCACAGTATTATTTATTTTTTTGAAATGTATTAGACGCTTATATGATACGGGTTTGAATTGTATGTTATATAATAAACAGTACATCAAACAGACTTTAGAATAAATTTGTAAGGAGAATTAATATTGTTGACATTAGCTGAAATTCAAATATGTATTACGCAAACATCGCTCATTGCTGAATACCTACATTTCATTAGCAATGAATAAGTTGACCGTAGAACACTTGCTACCGACGTCTAATGTAATTGATATGAAGAACAGCTTTTAAGAAGAAAATAATATCGATTTGGCTCAGTACATAGATCGAAATCGGACATAGAATGATTTTTGTTAAATCAGGGAAAGAAAAATATTTTCAATTGAAAACATTTGTTTAGTTATTACCTAATTACCTTCAGTTGAAATCTTAAACTATTACACAATCGTTATTAAAAATATTATATACAACATAAAAGTGTAATATTCAACGAAAAATTTGAAACACTCGATAACAAATAATTCATTTCAATTATCAATTAGTGATCACTTTCTTGGAAAAATGACGAATGATTATGAAATAATATTAATTAATATTTTTCTGTTTCAGGATGCAAACAAGATTTCTTTTTTATGTAAGTTGCATTATCTAAAGCAGTGTCTGCCAAACTTTTTACTTCGCGGCACACTGGTGAATGAGATTTGTTCCGTGGTACACCAAATTAAAATGCGTTTAAAAAGGAAATGTGGAAAATGTGTCGAGTCGACTACTATATATATATATGTATGCAAACGTGACAAATATTTATTTGAATACGTAGATGTTGAATCTGTCTAAAAATTTAAGAAAATTTAAATGATTAGGCTTTATTTAAAATGAAAATTTTCTCCGCGGCACACTTGATACTTCTTGCAACACACAGTTTGGCAGACACTGATCTAAAGCTATAAAAAAATGACCGGTGATTTTAACTAAATATTCTTAGAAGTTATTGACATATAAAAATGAGTTTATTAACATTTTGCTTTAGAATAGTGTGAAAATAAAAAAAACTAAGCAAATAATATTTTCATCTAAAAGAATTTTATAACACGGAAGCATGTTATCTTTTAAATTTAATTTTAATAGTTGACTTTATTAAATCTGAAGGTTAGTTTGACAAACATTATCTCGAACGGTTTTTTATGTTAGGTCAAATGAATTTTTAATGACTTGGAGTTCTCGTCCATTATTTTCTCTCTTTATTTTGCAACTTCAGTGACAAAGTAAAAAGAAAAAATCCAGAAATGCTTGTGAAACAAAATTAACCCTTCAGACACCCTAGTGTCCCTTTTATCTCATCAAACGTTTTAACTTTTCATAAACGAAACACTCTTAGATAGCGCTTTCACTAATATTTATATTTTTTTATTCCAGCAATTCGTCATATTTTTTTATAGATTAGTAATTTCAAACATTTTCACTACTTTACTACATTTCATTTGAATTCGTTTCATGATAAACTTGACATGTGAATTTTTTTCAAAATTGTATTTAAATTTGTTTATTAAAACTATTTAATTTTCTTTAACATTACACATTTTCTAAACATATAATTAAAAAACACTTTTTGTCACTAACTACTATTCTTTCGTCTTTTGGCATCTTTAGGCACTTAAGTCCACGGAAAAACTTGAACCGACTTTCAGATTCAAAATTAATATTAAAATTCCACTATACACCTGCAGTCAAAATCTTAAAAAATATAGCTTTTACATTTTAATCTCGACTGTTAATGTTAGCCAAGTTTACTAATATTGTACCAACTCCAGCAAAAAGTCATGATTTAAGAAATTTACACAAAAATAGACTACTTTTGAAACTTTATCGGTTGCCAATATGCAAAGAATACCAATATTTTTAAATATGTAAACTGTGACAGCCATTAATATACAATGAAAAAACTTTTTAATTATTCATCGTATAACTTTACCGTACAGCTTGACTTTATTCCAATAGTTCATTGATTGTTTTGTGATCGACGCACTATTATACTATATCAATTCAATCAAAGCATAAGAAGTGTTGTCTGCATTTTTAATTTTTCAAATTTAAATCTCCCATCATAACTTGTATGTTTTTGAGCTTCGTTCTAGAAAAAAATGAAACAAACAATAATTTTTATTGTTTCTGCAAAGGTGAAGCCGGTGTTGAACTCTTTGTAAACAATTTTTATCCCCCGCGGTGCGTCAATTTTGACAGAAGAGCCAACTCGTTAGCAGAACAAAATAAAAAGGGGAAATTTGGAAATTTTTCATTCATTGGCAGTTTGATTGTCAAACTTTTGAATGCAAAAGTTTACTTTCAAACATTTTTTTCCCAAAGACATGTACATCGTTACCAGAAAGTTTCATTTCTTACCATATATTTTTATTTTGAATAAAAATTAATGACGTCCTTTCGTTAATGATGATAAGTTTGCAAACTTTCTTGAAACAATTTAACATTCTAGCGCTTCTGCGTCATGTTAATGCTTTTAACAATTAATTATGGGATTTCTTTGCCGTTTTCATTGTGTACTTAAAGACATATTATTTCGGTAAAATGTCTTGTCAATCGTTTTCTATCACTTGATGTATTAAAAAAAATGACTGATTTTGTTATCGACTGACATTTATGATTATAGCACCCGACTATCTAAACCAGTGTTTCTCAACCTTTTTGGGCGCGTGGCCTAGGGATTCCAATCCAGATATTTGAATATTCGATATCCGCATATACTCGGCCCTTTTTCAACTATTCGATATTCGAAGATTTGGGGAAATATTCGAATAGTATTTGTAATCATTTTTAATGAAATATGTTACAAAATCTACAAAAGATCACATCACAATTTCTCCACATTCAAAGAACAATTATGATTTTCTCAAATAGTGGTTTTTTCGCCTTCACCCATCTCGGGTGTTATCAATATCTTATCATAATACTTGAGATTGACGAATCAGCTCGAATTCGGGGCTATAAAAAATCTTCAATGCCGTAATTTGATTTATTAACGAAATGCCGCTGGAGTAATCCGATGCAGCTGCAAATTTTAAATATTTTAATACAATGGAATGATATTGAAATATGTATTTTTATGTTTTCTTTTTATATAATACAAGAATGTGAAACTATTTACTCTAAAATTGTTATAAAATGTATATCAGTGAACAAAGAAACTTTGATCGTGCAAAATCTCTTTTTGCGTGCGAGTTATACGATTATTTAGTAAAAACTCAAAAATCGAGACCACTGTCTACTAGCAAAAACAGCCGGTTATTCCTTGTGTTCTAAAACATGTTTTTTCAATTCATAGTCTTAAAAATATTTTGTTTATGATAAATAACGGAAAAGTTAGACGTTTTGTATAAAATACTTCTAAAAATAATGCCAACGGTTACTAAATGAGTATTTTCAACGGCAAAAACAATTAAAAACTAAGTTAAAAACAAATTTAAAATATGAAACATTATTTTTAAAACCTGCATTTTTGAAATTTAAATAAATGACTTTTATTACAAATGAGCTCGTTTTTAATGTAGGTACTATTTCATGTAATATTTTAGAATAAACATAGAAAGTATGTATATACTAAAAACTATCCGGATAGTTTCAAATAGTTGATAATGACGAATAGTTGGAATCTCTACCGTGACCCCTTTTAGTTATTTTTATTTTTCTGTGGCCCACATACCTGTCATTCCAATTCTTGTCACTCCCCCCTCCCTAGAGAAACCCTGATCTAAATGACTATGTAAAATTGATTACTTTTTATAAAATTGAAGTTTTATATCTGTTTACTGGAAAAATCATTGTGTTATACAACATAATACAGCACTTCTTATAAATAAATGTGAAACTAGTTAGTTCCCATGTGCGTTTTATTTTTAATTAAAAAAAACTTATTTACAATTTAGAAAATCATATTACAATTCAGTTTTTTTTACTGTGCTATAAGATGAACAAAGCAAAATAATACGTTTAAAATTTTTAGTCTTCTAAAGAGCTTGCTAAACAGGATTTCTAGTAATATACATATATTTGCTACCTAATTAAACACGTTTCGAAAATAAGGCTAGAATTGAACGTTTTTGCTGAATAATAAAGTAAATAACTTATTCTGCGTATAATAAAAAAATATGATTTTTTGAAAATATCAACATAGATTTTGACTTTGAAGACATAAAACTGGATTTTCTTTTACGAATCGTATGATCATTTCTATTTAGCCTGTACGTAAATAGGATTATACTTTTGGTAATAACAAGCCATCGGATCAGACTTTATGACAAAATTTATCTTGGAAAATATTTGGGTAAGATTTATTTTGTTGTCAGAATTTTCGTTATTAAATGTCGTTTATTCAAACTTGATCCCAAAACTTTTTTGAATACGTACCTACATATTAATTTTTCCTTGACAGATTTTCTTTGCCAAATACATACTTTCTTATATTCATAAAATCTGTGTTCCGTGGAAAATATTCTACTTACGTAAAATTGTATAATGTTACTTTCGTAAAACTTTTGAGCATGGTAATGACATAATAATCACAAAATTTATTTAAAAAATATATTTTTATGGCGCTTATGACTTCTGATATTTTCAGTCTTGCAGAAGTAAGCACATCAAGGCTGTTTTCAAATTAGAGGTAGGGGTTTTTATACGTCTTTAAACTTTTTAAAAGTAAGTAGGTATTGATTTGTGTTACTAAAGAAAAATGTGTAGTATGTTACTTTTTCAGTTTGACATCGCCTCGTATAAAATTTATGATTACCTATATATAGTTATTTTTTAAACATTTTTGCTTGTGTTCGTTTCATATAACATTATGTCACAACTTTTAAATATATTTTTACGCATAATGCACAAATATAATTTATTATGTGATTCACACGGCACAACTAAAAAGTTTTTATCTGTTCTTCTAAAATGTACATATTCTAGAAGATTCCATCAAATCAAAAAGCTAATCAGCTGAAATTTTGAGTCGGTTACCTAACATTTACAATACAATGCAGTTTTTGTTTGCAATAGTATGCAGTTTTTTTTGTAGTGACAGTTTTCTTTCGTTACTTTCAAGAAGCGTAACAGTTTGTGTAGCATTAATAAAACTATTAATGAATGAAGAATAAAATTTTGAATCATAAATATATAGACACAATTTTTTAACATAGTTCTTTAAAAATAACTTTCAAAACAACTACAAAGTAGTTTAACAGCATCGTTATACCAGCAAATAACTCTATGTTACAATTATCAATAAGAAGCGTTGAATATTTGTGTCTTACTTACATCTTATCAAGCAATGAATTTTGTCATGTAGTATTCGCATTCAATTTTATTACACTTGCTTTTTTTCAATATAACTAAATCTTATTGAAATTTTAATAAATTTGTGTGTTCTTTAAATCAGTGCTTCCCAACCTTTTTCATGCCACGGCCCCCCAAATCTGAAAAAATAATCTGCGGACCCCCGATTTTTTTTATTTTATATGTTTGTATTTTATCGAAAAACCTGCGGACCACCCGAGGTACGTGGACCCCAGGTTGGGATGCACTGCTTCAAATGATATAATTTTATCAAAATACCATTTTAGTATAAAACATTAAAAGCACGAAATTTTCGACTAATGTGATTTTTGTCTCATTGTATCGTTTATGTTTCTTATAATCAGTGGTATTATATGGGTCCTCGAGAGGTGAAGTGAGCCAACTAGTGTAAAACTTTTTTCTTTGACTTTTATGTACAATCACTATTTGGTGTGTTGTAGGATTTCATATTTTTTTTACGAATGTAACACTTTTGCAATGTATATTAACTGAGGTTACTACACTTTTACGACACTTTAAGAAATGTAGAATATTACAGAGCATCTAACTTTATTTTTTCGAAAATATCACTTTGCTCACTTCACCTCTAATGGGCCCATATATAAATCTATTTATTGATACGCACACGGTAACTATAAAAATGTATATTTTAGAAGAAAGTTGTTGAGTACCACCTTGTGGCTGTTGTTTATATTTATCTGCATTGCAATGCAGTATTTTTTCTTCATTTCTTCAGATTCGTAACTGAATTTTCAGTATCGTGATAGCGGCTAGCGATCGTTGTTTTTTGTGAATGTTTTATATTCATTTGCATTATTGTTATAAACTGTATCTTTGATTATACGTTAATAAATTATTTTCAAAACTAGCATGAGCTTTTTTCTCTTCATTAATGTAACTATATTTGTTTAAGCACGCGTTTCTGGAATATTATTTCGTGTAACTTAAATAATTATGTGTCATAATATTGATAGCTTTAACTTATAACCGAGATTTTGGCGCAGCTGTTATCCAAATTACTGGTATCTGTCTACTGTGGCATGTAATTAACGCGCGTCAAAGGTCCGAGCGACGTTAGCGTGACACGACGTTGACGAAGGCTTCTACGCCATGTAGTTTGCTGTCGTTATACTCGAAGCTGAGCGTAATAGCATACGTACATAGCACGATAGAAACTAATAAAGAGGTTTATTGTCCGTTACATTTTCTTCATAAAATTTCAACTTCCTGTAAAGAGGTGAAACTCATCTACTATGTGATAACCATGCGTATATTGAATACATATCACTGGCGAAAATATTTAAAATTATTTATTCCAACAATTTATGTTTGATAATATTCCGCTTGAGGTGCACTTTCGCTTTACAATAATTTAAAAATATATATTATTATTTTCAAACATTTATGTAATCAATAATAATAAAAACACAATATTCCTTTGTAATTTATTCCACTTTATTAATTAGGTCAGGACCGGTTTCGCTCATTGCGAGCATTGTCAACTGATAAGAAAAATATTAAAACAGTTTTATTTATACAAATTTAAATTGAAATAAAAGTTGTAAGCAACTATTATCAATGAAAAGAATTTACAAATTACATTATTATTACACAAAATTAAAATGCTTAACACCTATAAACATACAATTAATAACTAACAATTATAAGTGGCAAATGATGTCAATTATAAACCTAATTAAAATTTTGGAAATTTTTAACAAAGTCAAACTCTAAATTACCACAGAAAATAACTTTATGATGATTTTATGTTTTTCCCGCTTCCAAGTAATATTTCAATTTATTTAAATTTAAATTTGTATAAAAAGCACTGTTTTTATATTTTTCTTTTCAGTTGACAATGCTCGCAATGAGCAAAACCGGTCCTGACCTAATTAATAAAGTGGAATGAAGTACAAAGGAATATCGTATTTTTATTAATATAATGCCTTTCCACCAAGTATTGACAGTGAACACCCTAAAAAAAATTACAATAAGTTGTAGAAATAATAAATTACATAATTATTTTTAATGAAGCATATTAAAGCGATTGAAGAAAAAGTATTAAAATCTTAAATTAAATATTTCATAAAAAACCGAATTAATTCTTCTTTTTATTGCATAATCGTAGTACATTTATTTTTGTATTTTTTATAAATTTAAAAAGCATTCTAGTTTATGAAAACCGATACATACCTCACAATATATGAATCATGCAGGCTGTAGAGCATCGTGTTTATTTTTATGCATATAACAAATTAATTATGAAGCTTTTATCATTGAATAGTCAGTCATTTCATAGTAATCTTTTGTCATTGTTAGAAAATACGATTGATGAACAAACTTTCCAAAATAAATCCCTTTGCAAATACTGCGTAGTAATTTTGTTGACGTACGAGGGCTTCTTATAAAATGAGCAATCGTTTTTCAATAGCAGAGTCATTCATAAGCTTATACGTCGTATAATAAAATGCAAAATATCCCAAATATATTTCCTACCCGCAGATTTACTCAAATCTTAAAATCCCTGTCAGTCATTTGCAAGACTTTGCGTTGACATCCTGTATCCTGAATTTACACTCTTCCTACGAGACAACGATGTTTTGAAAGTGAAAATAGCTTCATATAAATGTTTCCTAAAATATCAATTAATTAAGCAAAAGATTCATTTGATATTTTTTCTGATAATATAAAAAATCTATTAGAAATAAATTCTTGAATTTTCATGATATGACTTATACCATTTGAATAAAGTTTGTTTATTTGCGAGTATTAATTAAAAAAACCATATACAAACATAATTTTTTATTTGATACTTTCTAACATCTTTTAGTTGTGAAACAATTCTAACAAACGTTTTTACTATACAATAATATATATTATATAGATATTTTGTAAATTATCAAATAAAGATATTTTGACGCATGGTATATAGTTTTATGATTATTATCAACTGTGATAAATGATAAGATCTCAGAATTTAACAATATTTTACTATGTGATTTTTACTATCTTTTGAGTAATTTTGACTTAAGGTGTTTAGTAAAACTAAACTTCTTACGATTCATACACACATGAAATGATAAGCAATGAGTTCACAAAATATGAACGATAGAAACGGTATCAATTTACGTATATTTATTTTGGAGCCAAATTTATCCTATTTTACTAGTTTTAAAAAATTAATATGAAAAAATTGCTTTATGCTTGCTGTACACATAAAACAATAAATTTGCAACATTATTGTTGTTAAAAATTTGTGGTAAATGAGTTTCTTTTCAACGAGAAACATTTCAATTCTAATACTTATTTTTCTCTACAAATAAAGTAATAAATCGTCATGTTAATGATTTATACTAATTTGTATTCATTTACATTATTATTTTTGTTTCGTCGTAACAGCGTAATTGTTGAATAAATTACTCATTTAGAATAAATTTTATATTATCCAAGTGACCGACTATATTTTATCGTTTGATATATATTTTACAGTGTCTCAAAATAAATTATATTTTACATATTTATTGGTTATTCAATATGAATTTCTCTGAATAAATGTGCTTGAAATATTTTTTTTTTTCATATAAGTAGTTTTTTGCTGAAATACATTAGTATCGATTTAAGTATTTTACAATATATAAGATTTCTAATATAAATTTAAACAAAATTATGTGTGTGTATATTGAATCATATTTATGGTTGACGTTGATTGTTGTTGATATATTTAATTACTTTTTTGTTCAATGCTTACAAAAAATAATTCTTGATTCTATAAGCTTATCTCTTGATTTACAAAAAATGTATTCAAAACAAAAGTTTTAATTCAGAAATAATCAACATTAGTCAATTTCAAAGAAGTAAAGTGAAGAAAACTCAACGGAGCAAATTGTATTTCTTGCTTTTATGTATAGAAAACAATCGGAAAGCTACTTGAATAACCATCTCTATGCAAATTGAAGAAAGACTGGTGAGAGCTTTGAGAGATTTTCTTGAAACGACTGTGGTTTTTTTCTCGTAATTTAAGTAATTATTATTTCCAAGAGCGCCCTTTCCTTATTTAAAAGCTCGCTTTGAAGGCTCTCATAGAAAGCTTTTGCAACCAGGCCTGAAAAACTAGGAATAATGTGTGCTTTTATTTTTGTATCAGCCAAATACACATATTAAATTATCATTGAAAAATTGATCCCTTTCTGTGCCTTCATATGAATTGATAAATACCATTTTATCAAAAATTTATCTTTTTCTTAGTGAAAAAAAAAAAAAAATATCTTTTTGACCTTTTGATTTTTTGATTTTTGATAATGAAAATATAAAATTCATTCTTCACACATGACATTGAGAAACTTGGAACAAATTAATAAATTATATTATAACAATAATTTCAGTTTCAGAAAGTGTAAAGTAAAAATATTTTTTGTTCAGCAAATACAAGGGAAAACAATAATCAATTTCAGTTTGTATTCAAAGGAAATATAAAATTTGCCGAAGCAAAAATAGTGCTAAAAACTTTGTCTTGGTACTGGAAAATATAAAAAGTTTTATAGTTATTGAAGTGTTCATTCATGAATATATTGGCGTGCAATTCATTATTGGGTTTGTAATGTTGAATATCCCTGATTTAAATATTTATGAGCCTGATGTGAAATTAATGACCTTTCTAAAGTCATGCAAGAGTCATGAGTCGTTATTGAGGAGAATCGCTTTTATAACGAGTTTTCTCAAATTATTTTGTAAATAATACTGAAAAAAATAAATAACATTCGTATGAACAGTTGAAAACATTTGCACCGTGCTTTAAAGGTACATACGCATAATTGACAACATCAGCAACGGTAATTTGTGGATATTTGCTTTTAAGAAAAAATGATACAAGAAAATCTGTTTCCAAAACATAGATATGAATTAACAATTTCATGATCTAATTAAACTCGCACTTTTAAGGCTTTCACTGCCAATATTTGGTAGAACGCCATTATATTTTTAAAAAAATGTTCTAATTACACATCTATTTTATATGATCATTAATAGTTTTACTTATCAAGATAATTTTTATTAATTGAAAGAAAAAGGGTGTTTTATTATTTAAATGAACTGTTTATCTAAAAGATATTTAAAAAAATCTGAAGATTTTAGTGGTTACTTTATGTAAAAGTCATATTTCAGCGATGCTTTTTAGGAGTTAAAACATTTTCACTTAAATATTATAATAATAAGTAAAAAATGTAAAATTTAGGATCCCTTAAAACGGAGTTGCATTAATGACGGAAAACTGCTTATGTCAACATTCTAAATAAAATAAACTTTTCAACTTAGACAGTTGTCTTTAATTTGCATTAACTTTGCATTTTCAGATCCAACGACAGAGCTTTTTGGATAATATTCCTCGCTCACATTTTTTAGTAAAAGCACGTTAATTTAAATTTTATAATTATATGCCATATTATTTGCACTCTCTTCAGTTTGTTTGTGTTTATCTGCATAATTTTTTCAATGATTTATAATCCTTAGCGATGAAGTCGTTGGTCTTGGTTTTTTTAATGAACGAGATGATAAATATCAACAAAACTTAGTTATATTAGTAAACTAATAAAATACTAAAAAAACACACTGACAAAACTGCTTCTTACATATTCTCACCATTTTCAAAAAAAACATCAAATCGCTAATGTTCACCGCCTGAGCAGAAACTTTAATGTGCCTTTGAATAAACTATGTATTATTTTATAGTCTTAACGCCAAGAATGAATAAATAATAGAATGTATTCCGTTAAGAATCCTTAACGGAAATACATAGTTGCATCAATTAATAATTAAGAACACTTTGTATGTGTTTCATAATTTATATAATTATTCGATAATCCTAAAATGCATGAATTCGTCTCAGATATATTTATTCATTTTGTCTATTCACAATAAACAATTAATATGTTAACATTTTTTTATTTAAATAACAGCATCTGCATGAGCAGACACTACTCATAAAGATAAAGATAAAGATCTACTAAATAAAAAACTTGCAAATAATGCTACTTACGAACTATGCAAATTACATTCCTTTTTAAAAAATAATTTAGAAAACACAATGAAAAAACTAAGCTATACATAAAATGATTCGGTTGCATAATATCATTTCGTGGTAATTTTAATTTGTTATTTTTGTTGTATTTTTTAAAGCCTGTATAAATAAGATTTTTTTTTAATTTCTTTCTAAGAACTGTTTTTTCAGATATATATACTTGCATTTCTTTGTTACATTGAAATTAGTTTGTAACAACGTTAATTTTAAGTAAGATTGATTGCAACATCAAGAAAAAGTATTGTGCTTATTACAGGCCATGTAACTGAAGTATATTGTTGAGTAACTAAAAGTCCAATGATTATCACTTTCTACTAGGAGTTTATTGGGTTTCTGGTACTTAATCCACTCCCAAAGGGTTCATATACTCTTCAAGCTTGTACGTCCAAAGCTATTCACATAAATCAGGAGACCAGTAAAGGTAGCGGATGAAATTTTCACGCCAGTGTTGCACCAAATAAAAAATAACAAAAAATCTGTCTTTTTTTTAAAAAAAACACCTATTCAATTAACAATTTTGAAATCATGTTCTGCTATTAAAATAAAAAAAAACTATTTTTTATGACACCTTTTATTCATATAACATACTTTTGTTAAGGGATTTGCACTTAATAAATATGATTTTTTTCATGTTTCTAGCTAGACATTATATATATAAATATTATTTATAATTATATATATATATAATTATAAATATTACGGTAAGTAAATATGTAATAAATAATGCTGCATCGATATGTCAAGTCGAGTAGTTTAATTAAATCGATGAGTTTTTCTATGATCAAATATACTTAGTAATCATGTTTATAAGTTATCAATATTTAATATCATGTATCTGGAATAGTACAAAGAAAAATATTTTATTTTTGAAAAATACTGTATTTTAAGTATCAAAATTTAACAACAATATTCAATTTACCAATAGAACATTTTTATTTTTTATTTCAATTTGGATGTTAAATAATAATGAAAACATGAAAATATCATCATTATAAATCCTTTTTGAAAATATTTCCACAAAACTATATTCGCTTACAACGCTCGTGCACTGCATAAACTTTATTAACAAATTGTTAATTAGACAAAAACTGCTCGAAATAGTGTTTATCCACAGGAAATAACGATATTGAAATAATGACGGTTAGAGAAATCATAGACATGAACAGCCAAAAGTTTGTTTACTGTAAGTAAATAATGGTTGCAATACGACAGTTTATTAAAAATAATGTCATAAAGTGACGATGTAAATTGTATTGAACTGCCCATTTGAAATAAACTTAGGGATTATACTTTTTTATTTAAAATATTAGTATGTTACATTTAATTAAAAAAATATTAAAATGTTCCATTGCGTTATATTTAAACGTAATCCCATCTACCAATCACAAATAAACTCAAACTTTATACAAACTTTTATTGCAAATTAGATTCTCTGCAAAAATTCTACTACCGTTTTCAACTCTCCAATTGTATCTTGAGAATTGAACAAAAGCAAAACCTATTTTTTCCAAGACTATCTCCGCAATTCAGGCAATACAATAAAATTCTCGTAAAATAATTCAGAATGTAGGAGTAAAACCCAGCAAATGTTAACAGTTTGTCCCAAAACATTATCAAAGAAATATGAATAATTAATTATTTTCGTTTTGGAAAAAGTATTTTTAGCACAAATATATGTATTTGGATCAAAACAACATTTGCAACAAAAAAAAATCAGGATTGTTAACGTCAATTATTAAATAAATAGAACTGATGAATAATACAAATACATTTTTTAAATCCTGATTGGTTTAAATAATTATCATATCTGATTTGAAGATATTTGTATTTCAGAAATGAAACATATTTTGGTCATAGTATATATGTAAATATCAATAAATTAAAATATTTTATACACCGAGATATAGTGGACCTGATAGTGATATATATAATACATACTGAATTATATGTTACACATGTGAATGTTTTTAATCTTCTATATCAGGGCTTCCCAACCCGTGGTACGCATACCACTTGGTGGTACATGGTTGATGGTTGGTGGCACGCGAAAAAAAACAGTAATGGCGGATATGCAAGAATGAATGATTTACATACATAAAAAGAAAAAAAAATCATAATTAATCATAGTTGACGTCAATGTGTAGAGTCGATGATCAAAAATCTGGCAATCGATACCGTTTTCCTCTGATTTTATTAAAACCATTTATCAGTAATGTAAGTAAAACGAATCAATAAATAAATCTATTTAACTTTGAGCATATTATAATTGTGAGCCCGCAAAAACCTTTTTTTCCGCAAAATTTCTTAACAAAATATCCATCGCGTCTACCATTTCTTCATATTCCTTACCATGCAAATACTATATAATTACATAAGCAATAACAAATTTCACGAAAAACAACCATTTTTATATGTTGATACAATTTAGCGTAATGTACTATCAAGTGTACGCGAGTCAAAATAAGTTGGAAAACCCTGCTCTATATCATTCCATAACGAACTTAAAATCAACGTTACTTTACATATGAGAATACTTTAAAAAAAAAAAAAAAAAATTAAAATTATGTTTTAAAACCAGTAAGGAACTTCATGAAAAAAATGCGCTTTTTTTCATTTAAACAGGTTTATTTGGAGACGAATTTTTTGATACTATTTAAAGCTCTGAAACAAGTTATTGTAGTTTTACACCTACCTTTCAGAAAATGACCCTTGACTAGATTGCGTCGTCTTAAATTTATAGAAAATCTTTTTTGTATTAAAGATTTTGTAAGAGTTAAATGTATGGATTATTATATTTTCCTCTTTGATTGAAAATGTGATAAAACTGTTCATTTTTTTTAACGAATTAAACACAAAATACTCATCATTCCCATAATTGATTAAGATTTCCAATAACGCACTATAATGTTAACTGAATTATGTTCCTTATTTTAGAGGATATATGAAAACTCATGATTTGCTATCTTTTTTAGCAATAACGGGAAGAGAAATAAACAATTAGACCCAAGAAGTACTTATATTGGTTTTTGAATGTAATTATTTTTATTGTAATCGATACAATCACGGTACTGAATATTAAAACTTATGAATACATTTTTCTATTGTAAATTTTTTGACGTTGAGGATTATCTTATTTATAATTTCATCAAAGGACATATCGAAGGCAACATGAATTATACACACATGGTGAGGAATAACTAGAAATTAATCAAAAATTAATGTGTGACAAATTATGACACGTGTTTTACTTTTTTAAGAACCATCTTCAGACAAACTATCGTAAAGTTGTATATCCATAAATTCTTCTGTGAATTCTAAACGTATAAATGACAAAAATGTAAAATGGATGGTTGGTGTTTTTTTCTATTCTACTTGACGCAGGGAGGCGGTTAGATACAAACTATAAAAATATATTTTTTTAATTAAATACTAGCTCCGTAGATTTTAAAATCTCAAATCTCAATAACAGTATTATGCCGCCTACCGTATTAAAAATGTTTTTTTTTAATAATTATTCATTGTGTATCACAATCGGTGGAATAACAAATGTATCAAATGTAATTTTATATTAAAAGTGTTGTTTTAAGTTCACTGCCGAATCCATTGAAAATAATCAAAATCATTATATGATTAGTGGAAACTAGGGATTCTAACGTCACGATTTTTTTTATACCCAAGGACACAAGATATAAAATTGCCATGTCTCGGGTAATTCTCGTCATCCAAAACCGTAGTACTGTCTACTTTTATGGGAATATATTTAAACGAATATTTCTATGCATGGACTCTGTTGGAAACTCAAAACTCGTGCAAACTTATACTATCAGTAAACGATTACCAAAGATTACAATAATTTATTGTATGTTAATATTTATATTGCTTTTTATTACATATCATTCGAAGGATTCGTTTGATTTTGCCGATGAAACCATTTCCTTAAAAAAAAATACATTAAATACATGTCAGTTATTTTAAGGTTATTATTGCAAGCTAGCATCTGTCACCAACGTTCTTTCTAAGCTGCGCGCGTGCGCGGCTGTGCAGCGGTTGGCGCCCCCGCGCATTCATTCCGGGTTGGCGTGCACTAAAAGACAGTTGTTTAATTAATATAAGATCGGTCCGCACAGCCTTTGAAATTTCCGCGCAGCTAACCTCTTGCCTAATCGGGAACATTGTAGACTATCACATGCACTTACGGGGGTATTCTAGTGTAGAGGCACGAATTTCGAGTGTTTTTAGGGATCTGTAAAAAATAAACAAAGAAAAATTTTACCATTCGTTTATTTATATTTTAAAAACACATAAAAAATAAATAAATCCAAAACTCAAAAAGTTATCGACTGGTAAAGGGAGGGGTCCAAAATAAGTTGGTGTCCTGACGTACATGATTCCAACCATTGTGGTCATTGTCAACCAAGTTTCGGGTTGTTTTATTTAAATGTCCCGGGAACCGAGACTGGTAAAAAACGTCCTCACTTTACTTTGACACAGAATCCCGAGTGGAAATGATACAATTAAATTATTTTAACTAAACAAATCTTAGATTTTTATGATTTGCAATATTCCTGTACTCATACATTTGTATATCGCAAAATGAACTTTTTATCAGTTGACTAAGAAATTGTATTTATTTTAAGATTTGTCTAAATTTATAGATTCACTAACATTAAATGCAAAAAAATGATCGAACTAAAGAAAAAAATAAAAGTTCACTGGAGAGACATTATATTGTGAAATTTATTAGCGAGAGTAAAGAAGCTACATTACATTTTATCCCGGCTCTCTGTAACGCGTCGCAGGTGCATTTTCAAAATAATAATTGTATGAAAAATGAAAACTCGATAAAAAAAAGTTGAAGCAATATGAGCAGCCTCGAGCGTTTTGAGCCTTTTTGTTACAAAATATTGTATGTGCGATATCATGAAACAAAATTATGACCGATATTGTTTTTCAGTTTGAAATACTTCGATAGAGCGTTGAAAAAACAAAATGCATTAAAACTTATACGAAATGCTATTTTTAGACGAATATGTCGAAAAAGTTTCTGATATAGAAAAATCCTGTTTATTACTTTGAACAACCAAAAAAGATTTCAAAATTGTAAATATGACCAGCAGAATAAAACCGTTTGAAAAGAAAACATTATTCTCACAATTATCAGTTACGTCTAAATTAATTAGATACACTTAGTTGCACTGTTTCGGCATAAATAAAACAGCTGAATGGTCACTTTTCTATTAAAATGTGATTATTAACATTTACTCAGTCCTTTGGGCAAGGCTTTTCTTGTACACTTATTCCTTAAATAGAAGGTGAATTATTTTTAAAAAAAACTTATATTAACAATCTGTTAAGAGATAACGCGATTAATATTGAAACTGTATACATCGGTTAAAATATCTAGACAGGAAAAAAAACAACATTTTCTTGCTTTACTATTATTTTTCTCATAATAAATTGATAAAAATAGAGTTTCGGGCTAAATATCTTTGGTTAAATAGGTAAAAAGCTTAGATTTTTTTGTAAATTTAGTAAGTAGAATATCTTGAGATATTCTACTTACCTCTGAACCATACTTATATTTTAGCTTCACTAATCCGTAGCAACGACATTACATACTTGTATACTATGTGGATAAAATTAAGTTCTTTTGAATTATGAATTTTACTAAAATATATTTTGATTCAGTTAATGAAAAATGAAAGCCAAAATATTTCGATCCAAATGTATCACATCAAAATAAAATAGTTTTTTAGCTGTTAAACGAGACTCACTTTATGAACGCGATTTGAAATAATTAAAATCAACTTCTACTACATTTTGATTTATGCAAAGAGATTAAAAGCCTTAATAAAATACAAGCTTGTTTTTAACAATTTTAGCCAAGATGGATTAAAACACATATTTTTTCAAATATTTATAAGCTGACTTTCGATCATTATTCTTACTTTTAGTTGATATACTATTTTTCGTTATTTCGTAAGAACTACTTACGCCAGTTAGAAATTCGAATCCCAGAATGAAAACATTATATTGTGTATTGATCTCTACGTTGATTTATGGATCCAAATGTATGCATGTTTACAACGTTATTTTCTCACTCAATAAAACAAATTGTGTAAGGTCTCTAAATTTCTTGGTACGCCAAAACTTGAGCTTTAGATTTTTTGTGACAGTGGTGAAAAAAATACGGAATCTATAATTTCTTACTCAATTAATACATTTTTAATAACTTGCTTTGAAAATTTCCGGAATATTTTTCTAGATCCACATACATATTTGCATAATTTTAGACATAATTATTATAATATTCAACATGTTTGTTATTCTTAAGATTTTTTTAATCAATAAAAAAGTTTGCTTAATTTTATGAACAAAACTCAGTTATTATGTTTATATATTAGTACTTTCTGAATGGATATTAAAATATAGAAAAAAAAGTTTTTATGTTCTTGTAGTCTAGTCGAAACATCTTGAAAAACGATTTAGCTTAGTGCGCACGCGCTTATAAGAAAATACTCATATAAGAAACCCATTATAATATTTAATAAAGCAAAAGCATATGTTGAGCACGCAATAGAAAGTTCATATTCCACTTTTAAGAGGGTTAACCGTTATTTTTCCAGTGGGGTCATAAATACTTTCAGACACTCGTTTCGTTTTTGCCACAAGTCGTATGCATATACTCGTAAAACATTATAATTCAGATATTATAGTTATTATTGTATACTAAAACAGTTACTTATTAACCATTCTTTTCATTATGATTGTTTCGTATAATGGGTTACTTTTAATCAACTTTCTTTTCATCATCAAATATAATGTAGTTAAACATCTTTTGGACCTTATGGTCATTTGGCTTTGAGAACGGTATTTGAGTGTCACTAGAGTGAATACCTGAGGTGGTACCCGATTATAATAAAAATTCAAAGAGATGAAGTTGTTACTTTTTGTGCTCCCTGCATATCTAAAAGGGATTAGAAGAAGTATTTTACATCCTAAGGGACTTTTGAAGTGCGAGTTTTTTTATCAATGTTTCCACATGTATCAAATATTAAAAAAAAAAAAAGTTGAGACTTGAAAATATAAAAATAATTACTTTTATGAATTAAAGTTAGAATTTCATGTAATTTAGCTTTATACACATATTATTCAAATAAATTTTACTGTTATGAAAAGTTAGTTAAAAACAGTACAAAATAAATTTCATGTTCTGGTCAATAGCTGGTTAATCCTTCCTTTGTGAAAAATCCCTACGTGATGCCATCTACAATAAAGTAATGTAACAAAACATTGCTGTTCAAGAAACGTTATAGTTTTCTATGAAAAATACTCGTATATTGTGAATACAATGATTATTGAGACCTTGTTAAGGAGAAGAAATATTCATATTAGTTCAGAGCTTTCCTTGCTTGAAAAGATTGCTATTGTTGATTTTAATATTTTTTTATTAATTTCGTGAATATTTACTTTCCAAACAACTTACTTAGGAAGTTGTTTACTTAGACATCAGAGTTCTTGATAATTTAATTTACGTCAGCAATATGTGATATTTTATAAAATACATTTTTACGCCATGTATTAGGCAAAAAAGAAATTAATCCAAATATTAGAAATATAATGAAAGTCAATCTAAAAATCAACTCATTAAATTGCGTGAAAAATTTGTGAATACGACTTTTCTTTTGTTTTAGTAATACGCAATAACATAGAATACTCTTAGGCATGCTTAACTTCAATAGTTTGAATGTTCGAAGAGAAATGTATCTGGCCATATATTTCTTTCGACTTATACGTGGCCAAAATGAGAATTCCACCATTCTTGAGAATGTGAATCTAAATGTTCCTGTTTATTTTTTGAGAAATCGTGGACATGAATTGTTTGTTCTCCCAAGGTGTAGAACCAGCCTGCCAATGGGGATGCCACTGGGGAGAGCTTTAACGGTGTTCAACAATATTGCTTCGGATGTCGACATATTCCACGTAGACGTGGGTGAGTTCCGACGAATACTATTTTTTATGTATTAAAGTAGAGTTCGTCGGAGCCTTACTCAGTAGACTTCTTTGCAATTTTTTATTTATACTGATTTTAATATTAAATTGTACAATTTTTTTTTCTCCATTGTAAAAGTTTTAAATTTATAATTTGTCAACCTTTTGCAATGTTAATTAAATAAATAAATAAATAAATAAATAAATAAGACTATTTTTACTATTTTTTAATCGGATTCAGGACATTTTTAAACTCTTACGTCTGAGTTGCAGTTTTTTTACAACTCCGTAGCTCTGCTCAAAATCACAACGATGAATGAGAATAGTTTATATTCGTTACAGTTTCTATTTTGGAATACAATATTGCTAATGTAAATTCACTTGATTGAATACCAAATTCACACAAAAAAAATATTTGTGTGAAGTTGACACCAGGTAATCTAAAAAATACTTGATAAAATTCAATAAAATACATTATTTTCATATAAAAAATACTTTTTACGATGTAAACAAACATAAGCTTAACAAATACATTTGCATTCAATTGCCAAATATAAATGTTACTTGTTAATATACAAACATAAAAGACTTGAAGCCTTTATTCATTTTAAAAGGTTGACTTTGTTCATTCTATTACAATGCGAACTTCTTCGGCAAAAAATACTATACTACTTATATATTAACAGGGTTGCAACTTTTGATATTTTATTTTATTTTTTACTTATAATCATGATTCTTTAATCATTCATAATTAATATTAAACAATATTTTCTTATGTGTTACGTATATAAAAAAATAAAATAATACATTTTTACTTTATTATTAAGTCACAAAATGTACATAACGGTTTTTTGATTTTCATTTTGTCCGATTCCGTTTATAATACACCGATTCTAGTCATAATTTAATATTTATTTCAAATAAATGATTCTTTTTTGGTAAAAAAACCTTGTTTTTATTACATTGTATGCTCAAATAATACGAGCAAATTCATAATATAAAGCAATTTATATAACACAAAACTTAGTATTTGATATTTTTTTTGATTCAGCAGATTCCAATTTCAATGTATGTTCACTCAATCTGTAATTGCTTTATTTTAATAATGAATTACCCAGAAATCACTTACTTGATTTTAAATTGTATTTTTAGTGGGTTATTTATAAAATTCGTATTAAATTTCATGTTTTGATTGAAGACATTTTTTATTGGAATAAGTCTACTAAAAATTTTCTGAGTAGGCCCAAATTTTTGTTTACGCCACTTGTTAGCTAAAAATTATGTTCACTAATTATAGCTTTAAAAGTGTATTAAGAGTTTTAAATTTGAATTTTTTTTATAAAATGTAAGTTTTAAAATCCATTATTTTTTTTATTTCATGACTTGAATTCAAAATACGTAACTTTTTTTAGCGATAGTTTTATCTATGAATGCATTTATATATTTTAATTATTATTTTTCAATCCCACAAGTTATTAATAAATCTTTGCGGGCAAAAGAAAAGTGCTGTTTTTATTTCATGTTCAAACAATTTAAATCAATTTAAAAAGGAAAACATTCAGCAAATTTTGGCACCCTTATTTACGTCAAACGCTAGTATATTGTGACATGCATGCGATATGTACAGCTACTTTGAATTACATCAAAGGATTTTATTTGAAGTACTGAAATATCATCTTTGGTATTACGTTCAGTTAACACAGTCGAAAGAGGAAATATGAACTTTACTCACCTTGACATAAGAATTCTTCTAACAATACTCAAAATTCTACTCTCTTTATTATGCAAGAATTGGCTTTATTTAGACATAATATCTCTGCATATTTTTGTATAAGAAAAAAACTCTTTTTTGCGTGAGTTAGTCACTTATTCTTCCGATTTATTCTGAAATAATTCAAACTTGAATAAACTCTATAAAATTCTTAAATAAATGCTGTTTAACTTTTTTTAATAGATTTCAAAATAACACGGCTTAGGAAAACGGGAAAATTACTTTGTTCGAAATTCGGCTTTTAACAACCGAATATATTTTTGCGCAGTAGATATATTTTAAACACTTAATAATCTTTTTTGCTAGTATATATCTTACTGGAGCCCATCTTATACTATAAATGCAAGAATATTAATTAACCTTTAATGTGGTTGGGGAAATAATAAACAATAAGCGTGGGGGAAAAATGCCGAAAGTTCTCATATTTAATACATTGTAATTTGATTTTACGACTTATTCTAATGACTTTTATACCGGAAGAATATATCAATACCAGCATTTTGGTTTTTCATATTTTAAATTGACAATGCCAATATCCGATGAACATTTTATTAACATTAGCAATGAAAAACGAACGATGGGTATCGCAATACCGGATTAATAAAACCATAACGGTATTTCTAACTACAATAACATCATAAGTATGAAAAAAATAATTCAGTTAAAAATTACTTTTAAAAAGGTGTGTTCGGCAAAAGGTGTATTCGAATTTTCTGGTCTCGGTAATTCCGGTATTTCAACCCATCGTCGATTCACAGCTAATGGGTTTTAAAACTTTCTTGATACAATATTCAATTATATTGATTTCAAATTCGTACAACAATTTTAAATATATATTCAGATTTAAATATTTCAGAACACCCGTTCACATACTGGCATTCGTACTCTGTATAAATTGGATCACGCATAGTTTATAAAATGTCAGTCTGCAAAGTAAAAATTGTCATTGGAATAGATAAAGCAATATTTTACTCTTACAAAAGAATTTTCTCAACAGAAAGCATATTTTCTATCAATACAGTTTTAATGAGATCATTACTGCATCATTGAAAAATATTTGTACACTTCATTGCCACTTTACAAAGGGAAATAGTTTCAAAATATTCTTGTTACTTAATGAATTTGTATCAAAACAAATAAACTTTTTATGTCCAATAAAGATGTAGTTTTTACTAGAGGATTTAAGAAATCATTCTCTTAATTTCTTCAATTATTTCTCGTTATACGAAACTATCCTTTATTGTTGAGTTGTTATCTTTTAATAAGAATTGTCGTTAGACAATTTAGGTGAATAATTTCTTAATTTATTCTATCCATGTCTGCTTTTAATGTGGAGCATATGGCCTCCTAATGTAGGTATCTCAAGAGAAGTTTTCTACGAGAACTGTTTTTAACTCAGTCGCTCCATCTATCTTATTCAAAGCGAGTAGTAAGAATATAAGTATAAGGCCAGGGCAAGACTAGTGATTAACTAATTGCTCTCGCTACTCTTGGTGAGAGGATTTTTTTATACATCACAAACACCCTTGCTTTTGAACAGAAATTGATAAATAAATCAAAAAATGCCGTTCGTACTGGGAGTCGAGTCCGTGAGATGCCCACAACGCTTACCGCTGTGTTCTCAATAATTTATAATATTAATGTTGGAATTCTTTTATGGAAAAATAATAAAAAGTTATTTTTATAGATCTACGACATGTCTTTTATATTGTTGAGAGCAATTTTAAATCAAAAATGACGACAATTTATTAACTATATTACGTCATAACTCTTGTAAAATTTAATACAATGCTATCTTTCCCTTGAAACATAATAATACTTTTCTATTTCCATCATTTTTTTCATTGAAGCATTGAAACGCAAGCGTCTTTCTGTCAATAGAAAATCCGCTGTGATTTTTATATTGCAACATTTTTTACACGTTTGTGTTGAAGATATCACGTCCACATTGCCTTTTATTGAAACGACAGGTCTGAAGGAAATAATCCACAATTTCGACTATTATTTTCTTTTTAGGGCGTTCAACTGTTTTTCAATTTCAAAAGAGTTTTGTTTTTTTTCTTATCAAATATTTCTATGGCTGTATTTATTAAATTAAACATATTTACGATATAATGAGGTTAACTCATTAGAGCAGTGGCCTGCAACTTTTTATAACAAAGACCCTAAATATTTCAGTAAATTTAGCTGTGTGAGGGATTTGGTAGGGTTACACAATTAAAATTTGAGAAATTTTTAAAAAAATTTCCCAAATTTTAATTGTGTTTATAATTTACATCATTTGCCACTTATATTGATGATTTTTTAATTCTATGTTATAGGTGTTAAGCATTTTAATTTTGTGTACTTATAATGTAATTTGTAAATACTTTTCATTGTTAGTAGTTGCTTACACCTTTTTATTATGTTTCAATTTAAATTGTATAAATAGCACTGTTTAATTTATTTTTCTTATCAGTTGATAATGCTCGTGAGGAGCGAAACCGGTCCTGATCAAATAAATTTTAAGTGGAAAAAGTACTAAAAATCTTTTATTATTTTTATTATATAAATAATATATATCAATCGAGGATGTTTGTTAAATTTAATTACTCAATAATTCTACTATTTTCAAAATATCCCCCGACGTTGAATAGGTTTGTATGTACATACTTATATTTTGAACCATCTTGCATTGTTGTTTATAGCTTCAGATGAAAAACGTTTTGAAAGAAAAGATATATTGGCGATGCGGGAAAATAATGAAAGTTTTAATAAAAGCTCCCACGTTATATAAAAGAGACTATGTTTTCTTTAGAATTGTGTTTGTCTCTTTTCAATTTGTAACAAGCCGTTTATTTTACTTGGAGATGTTGACAAATTATTTAATAACCCATCTCAAAAACCTTTGACAGAATTATTCCGACATTACACTCATCTAAATATAGGATTATTACGTTTATCCACATTAAGTTTGACTTTCTAACGTTATATAACTCTCGTGAAATAAATTAAACATATTTTACAATGCAGTGGTGGATTAAGCACTTGAGTGGAACCAGGCGTAATATCATTTGGATGCCCTGTTTTTCAGACAGCAAAAAAAAAACATCGCAAAATTAATTCAAGATTTTTATAATACTAATTTCAATAAAAAAAATCTCAAAAATATATATCTCATTATTTATCATATGTTAAAAACGTTCCAATGAAAGCAGATATTCAAAAAAAAATCATTGCATTTGTTACATATTCAACAAAAAATATTTAGATGTTATAGGAACTCTTATGTTTAATAAAAATTGAGACCCGAACAAAAAATATAAGCTATTTTTGAGGCTACTAATATTCGGAAGCTCCAAGCTCCTCGCGCGCTTATGGTGAAATTCACCATTTAAAAAAAGCAATTCCACATTGTTTTTTTCCTTAGAAATGTATTATTAACATTATATTCATAAGGCGAGAATTTTACAATAAATCGTGTGAATAAAATAGACTGTTTTATTATTAATCCCAATATTTTTTTAACCACTATTTTAATATTCAACATTATCTGAGTTCTGCGGAAAAAAATAATGACGTGGCGTCAACAGTCTATCAGTATCTTTTTATGAAAGTGGTACATAATGAGATTCATGCTGATCGATGAATTCTTATTATTTACAATACTAACTAACTAACTATTAAAACGCGTTACTTATAGATTATAAGCTTTTTTTCAACCATTAATTATTTAACTGCCATTTTTTTATTAAGAGAAAATCTTTTCAATAATTTGCAAAAAAAACTTTCTTTCATCATTTTGAGTTGAAATGTTCTATAACGAGTTGATATTATTTTCATAAAGAGTTGATAGGTATAATGAATACATTTTAAAACGGAAATTTAATTTATTTGTTATAAATTAAATGTTAAAAACATAAAATATTACATGAAAGCAAAATTGACAATTTATTTCTAATTATAAACGAAATTTGTTTACGATAATAAAATACCCAGCAATCGGATCCCGTACTGATGTTATTAAAAGCCTCATTGAGAAAACGATAATTCATTTTATTTTCCATTCGATATTATTTTGTAGCTCTTTTGATACCTACTTACATTATTCAGCTCACTTGATTCATTAAATTTATTCGTCATTACGGCCGTTTTATATAAATTATATCAAAGCGTTTTTAAACTTGAATAAAAAGGTTTAAGCACCGACATACAGGGTGCTTTAATACAAGTTTTCTTATTGATCTAATATCTCAATAAACTATTGAGATTGCCAATGAACTAACTAATCAATAATATTTTTTTCTAAAAAAATATTCAAATAACTGCCACGAAAGATATATTAAAATTACATATTTAAAAAAACTTATCACCAGTAATTTTGTATTTACTAGAAATGCTTATTATTAAATTAATTACAAACATATGGGCCTATTTCCAAAATTCAGCTTTTCCATTTTCATTTTTTTTTAACATACTTACAAAATAACGTGTAGGAAACTGTTATATTGAAATAATTTTAAACCATATTTCCTTTAATGAAATTGAATAATATAATAAATATTTCAATTTGATTTACTTATATATATATACTATATATAGTTTAAAGTGTAGAGGATTTCCTACACTTTCTTTTGTAAGTGTTTCCAAAATAATGAAAATGGTTCAGGTGAATTTTGGAAATGAGATACTCATACAGATATTTGTGTTTACTTAAACGCTTTATGAATTGATGTCGTAAAAAAAATGAAATTATTAGAATGTAAGCATTAATTTTTTTTTTTTAAATAAAACTGCTAAATCTTTTTTATTTGTTTTCTTATTCAGAATGGAGAATAGAAATGAACGATTTATGCATCCATTGATTTTCCATTTATTAAAACATACAAAACCTGTTGAAATGAATTGTCAATAATGAAAAGCGTGAAACAATGAGGGTAAAAACGTTACTTTTTTTGAGTTGTATTATACACAACTTTAATGCGATTATTTTTGAGAAGTCAAATTAAAGAATGCGACAAAACTTTATTGAGATCCATATACTACAGTTAAGGAGGAGAAGTGTAAAATTTTTGTTTTTTCTACATGGCTGATTGTTGTCATTTTTTTCAACTCATTTTATACACCATATTCTGTGAACTTTTTTTCTTATTCAAGTTTTAAGCTTATACGATGTACATTTATCATCAAAGGTTTCTAAACCTTTTTAGGCTCGATCTTTTTCATGCTTCATTTGATACTCAAAATAAGAGTATTTGGTAAGATACACTCCACCCGCGGCTGTTTAAAATACAAAACCAAAGACTTTTTTCCAATATACCCAAAAAAGCAAAATCTTCAATGATCGATTTATTTTAAACCTCTTCATTTTTTTAGCGCCGATCGTTCAAAACCGTCATTGAAGTTACAATTTATGCATAAAAATATGTTTTCTTTTGCATTTAATAAACTGTATTTAGTACGCGTCACATAGAAATAAATTAATGTAAATTAAATTTCTGAACTATATGATTACAATTTTAATCAAATACATTTTGAAAACGTCATTGCATCAGATATTGTGAAAAAATATTAAGTTACTCGATGACAATCATCAATTCAAGGAAATAAAACATAAAAACATACATGGCTATTATTTCAAATGTTTTACTGGGAAACATCAAAAGTTGGTATTGTCCTAGAACAGATATTAACCTGTAATAATCCGAATTTGTTTTATAAAAATGTTTTACTCAATGAGAAGTGACACGAAAAATCATTTTTTTATTGAAGTTTACAACTGAATTCAGATGGAGGTAAAAAAATGTTATTTCTACGACAATTGAACAAAATATTGCTAAATTTGAATCGTTCAAATTATGTACACTACCAAAGATTTTGTCACTAACGACCCGGGTTTCGCCTTTCGGCATCTTCAGGCGTTTTAGTGCACGGATGAACTTAAACTGACGCTTAGTAAATGAATGTTTCGTGTTTATATAATAAAATTTACTAAGCGTCAGTTCAAGTTCATCCGTGCACTTGAACGCCTGAAGATGCCGAAAGGCGAAACCCGGGTCGTTAGTGACAAAATCTGTGGGAGTGTACATAATTTGAACGATTCAAATTTAATATTGAAATTCCACCAAGCACTTTCAGTCGAAATCTTAAAAAAATATTGCTAGCTAAAAATTATTATATTAGATTTACTAGTCCGTCTTAATGATTTTTTCCAAAGCAATTCAAATAATTTCTATCTTCCTTTGGTAAATAAGTTTTATACTTGACTGGATAACATTAAATGGAAAGAATTAATTAAAATCCTTGGTATTTATTTTATACTAAAGCACTCAGTTGAAATTATTGATAATATTAGCTTAGTGTTTAAAACGTTTGCTTTACTTCTACGGCGTAGCAATATCTGCTCAAAAGCTCAGACGTGGCGCAAAGGCGTAGCTACGATTTACTGGTTCTATAATATCACTCTAATTTTTAATTATAACTATATGTTTATTTATATATGCATATAATATTTGAGTGAGTTCAATGATCTACGAGAATTTTTTGATTAAAAGCCAAGTAGGTTTTTGGTGCAATTTCGATATTTAGTGCTATATTACAATATCACTGAAAATAGAGCTGCAATAAATGTCTTATTGTTAATTTTTATAAAATCGTTGTAACATAAATAAAAATAGCAATAGACAAAACCAGTTTTTTTATGTAGCATTATAAAAATTGTTTAACACAACGTTATTTAGTGTTCATTTACTTTTATAGTAATGAGTCGCTTTAACATTATGGATTAGAAAACATGTATTAATATGTATGCATTTCCCTAAGAAAATAAGTGTAACTGTTTAATATATTAATTAATAAAGACATAAATTATCACTCCACAAATTAAAATATATGTTTAATTTTTAAAATCTACATCAGTGTTAACTATCACAATTATTATTCATATATTATAGATATTACATAATATTTTACATTAAAGTAAAAAAAAAAATAGTTTCACAAACTAGTTATAATAAAACTATAGTTTCACGCCTTATAGCTTGATACCTACTTCAATACTAATCTAGTTCTTTTGAAAATATATATCATGTTTTCTTTTTACTTTAGATTTTTTATATTCTATCAATTTATTCCAGTACAGTCAATTTGTAGATTTTTTATTTGTCAATAATACAATATATGTCCCTAAAGAATGTATCTTGATACTGTTAATATTTTTTTTTTAAATTGAATATTGGAACACAAATATTTTTAATTTATATTGTTACCTTCTTATTTTTATGATGGAGATAAAAATCATATCTTTGAGCAGTTTCTTTCACTCATTTACATTATCTATATTACTCATTATACCTAATAAAGAAGATAAGGGGGGTTAATCTTTTTAATTATTACTCTCCTAATTTGGAGCATAAGTAAAGGGTCTTTAATGATATGTATCTAGAGAGAAGTTTTTCTACAATATTTGCTTGTAACTCTAATTATTAACAACACCTTTTCAAAGAGAGGGGGCAAAGAGGTATAAGGCTAGGACGCTCCCAGCAATCTAATCCTCGTTTTCAGGATTAAATTGCTGGGAGAGAAGTTAATATATCAAAGACTTTTCAACGAAAATCCATAAACCGGATGAAAAATCAATCAATCAAAACTGCTCGTGGGCACTAGGATTCAAGTCCATTAATCTTGCAACTAAATCTATCGATGTTGACCACTTGCCTGCAGACCCAACTTTAAAATGCTTAAGTAAAGTAGTAATGAATTGAAAATATTTTTAAAAAAATCAAAATGATCTGTAGAACATTTTTATTGTCTTTTTATAAAATAATTATATTATATCTTTGAATATTATTCACTTATAATAATAGGGTTGATTTATCTAAAACAATTAAAGATTGTATCGGAGTACAATCAAAGAAGCTATTACAAGTTAAACCTGAGGCTTTTTCCAGTTTTGCAAAAGTTTCAGAATGAAGGTTTGTATTCGATATCCGGCGGAAACTCTGGAAAGCTAAAGAAAACTGAGCAAGGAGAAGGAGGTAAACGGAAGAGGCTGAACCGGAAAGTCATCACTACATAAGCGGATTGCTTTCCGAGAAGCTTATAGCAGCCGGAAATAATATTTCATATTGATTAGTTTACGAAAACTTATGCTTAATACTTCTTCAAAAAAAATGAATTCTCATATGAATAGGTGGAAAGCAAAAAGATTTACAAAAGCAGCGTTTTTTAAATATTGTTTATTTTTTAGAAGTAATATGTTGTTTAGGTAAATGGTTTGTTATCCAATATTTTTGTGCTGATGCAGTCGGATAATTTATTTTTCAGATTTTCACATATTTATATTAACCATAATGGCATTTCTTTTAAATAATTTTATTGTTTATTTTAGCTTTATTATGATAAATATTTTTTGGGCTTAGAAAATTTTCAAGAGTAACAAATTCTGCCGCTACTCTATAGCACCAGAAGATTGAAAAAAATATCTATATATTTTTCAGTATAAAATATGGTACATGAAAAAAAGGAATGATTTAAGTAAGGATTCTAGAATAAGCAAGGAATCATTTGTAATTTCACGCAACATTTACAAATTTTCTTCTTTGATTCGGTATTCTCATATATTTAAATATTCATTCCATAGGCGGCACACAAAAGCAATTTTTCATTTAACGAGGCAGGAATATTGCGCTTTACCATTTTCGGTGTAAACATATTTGATGTTTTATTAAAATGATTTTCGCCTTACATATGTTTAAGCTGATAAATTGTATTTCAAAAAATTGTAATAAAATTTCACCAGAAAATTAAAGAAAACCTTATATTTTCATCAACACAGGGAAGAAAGCTTTTGTTCATTGGATTTCTCATCGACTTGATGTTTTTTTGTTCGAAGCGTTTAAATACAGATAATTTATTATATGAAACGTTTTATAAATAATTTTGACTGCAAACAAATGTCAAATTTTAATTTATTTTTTAAATATTCTGACAATTTTAAAAGCGATTATTCGTTTTATATAGAATATAGTATACCCTTGTAATATAACAACATTCAACCTTGTTGACTAAATATTATCAAGATGATATTCTGCAAAATTTATGAGAAGTATATTTTCTAATCAATTCAAAGAAAATATAAAGTGATAAACGGGTGTCGAATTATTATGAATAATGAAACGTTAATTTTTTCGATATTTTGTTGGTATTGATATTCATGATTTTTTTCATGTATCGTTGACTTTATAATAAATACTACAGTAGTATTTATAGATGTGTGCTCTGAATATAAATTATTTGTACAATTTAGCATGAAAGCAAAATTATGGTTTACGGAATTAAAAATGAAAAACTGGTGCATCTTTACCTAAAGGTAAGCTTAAGTCGTAACCAAACTTTACAGCTACTAAATTTGAATAAGAAAGTTTACACGAACACTTTGTGATATTATATAAGATCGAATTTGAATTCTTTTAATTTTAATTTTTAACCGAAATGATGCTAACTTTGTTTATTAGGAATTCTGAATATGTATTGTTATAGTATGATCTTTTATGAGACATCTAAAAGTAACTTTATATATTCAGCATTTTTATTTTATTATTTATTAAAATGAAAGAGCTTCACCAGAAAGAGTTTGGGAGGTAACAATTTCGTTATGAGATTTTTTTTATTTCGCACAAAAGCGTTATCTCGATCAGGGGGCTCTCAATCTTGGAGCACATTAAATTTTCAAGTAATTTTTCATTCACTACTAAAAAGGGTGTTCAACTTCGAAATAAATACGTTGGTGGTTGACTGACGTTTTTGCGGTCAGAGTAATCTTATTTTTCAGCAGTCAAACAAAATACGGCTTATAAAAAAAAAAAAAAAAAAAATTCAAGCATGTTTGGGGGGATATTACCGTGATGCACTCGGGTCCAATGGTTTTACTTGATTGTTTATATATGACTTTCGATCTTCTGTTTTGTAAGCAGTAAGGATGGAGATGACTGCTAAATGACCACCACCACTATCTGACGCATCAGATCAGAATCACTAAATCGGCCGTCTAAATTAAAAGTTCATCATAAACTATACATAGGTTACTTTAAAAAAAATAGCTTTATAAGCAAAAACTTTTCCTTTGGCATTTTGTTCATTGTCTTTTTGAACACCATGTCTAAATAATTGAAAACCGCCAAAGGATGTTTTGATTAAATAATAGATTTGATGTGGGTCTGTAGGATGAGTTGTGGTGAGAGTGTCTATATATGTATACATATATACAAACCAATATAAACTTTTGGTTAAATTCCTGGTTTTACTCCACTGAAAGTCAGCGTTAGATGATTGAAATAGTCAGAGCACTGTGAATTATAATTTTAATAAAACATCCCCTTTCAACAATATAACATATAAGCTTTTCAAGACTATAGAAGATATTTTTTAAAACAAATATTTCAATCTTTTATCCAATATTTTTGGTACTTTTTTTTTTATTTGGTTATTTATTTTACACAATGGGTTCATAGTTTATTTTAGCCAAATTACTCTACAATACTGTTTCACATATTTTTCTTTTGAGATTTATATTTTGGAGTTTTCACATATCTCTGGAGGTATATCTTTCTATGGCCGATCAGTTAACATACATTTTTTCTGTTTCATATATTTAGATTTGGTTATTAATTTGGTTGGGTCTGTGGTCCAATAGTCAGCGTCGTTGGTTATGGTGCTCACGGATAAAATACTTAGTATAGAAAAAATATATATATATTTTTTTTAATCAAATTATAAATTCCTGTTTGAATGCATGCATGTATGTGATGCCTTAAATTATCTATCATTTATTTGATTCCTAAAAAACAGGACGCAATGAGAGTGATTAGCTTAAGGCTAGTCTTGTCTTAACCCTATCATTCTACCCTAAAAAAGGTTGAACAACTGAGTAACAAGCAGTTCTTATAGATATTTTTCGTTGAGATAATTTGAATTAGGACTCCATATGTTCCATGTTGTAAGCGGACAAAGTTTAAAAGAAGATTAAAAAAAAAAAACGTTTATAGTCAGAGCGTTACTTTCTTCAACGTGAAAATTCGTAAACGTAAACTGAATTTAATCTTACAATATTCCGTTTTTTGGTCTCCGAATTCTTAGATTATTAAATCAGAATTACACTTTTCTTTCAGTATCACTGTTTGCTAAGCGAGTTTATACTTGCTGTTAAAAATCACGTACATTCAACGTTTTTTAGTGCATTTAAGAACACTTCAGTAAACAGGAAAAGGTCTGTGATTTCTTTTCCATCGATATCCGCACGACTTCATTTGACATGAAAATTGAAACGGCGTAAAATAACATTTTTTTACTGTTTCCACCTACCTTTTGTCAAAATGTCTTCGAATAAAAGCGATTCGTTAAGATACAAATAAAATTTATTACACAACAAGGGGAATGTTATAAATCTGCTCAAATATTCTCGATCATCAGTAATGAATAAACTATTGTTTAATTTAATTTTAATATTAATTAATACGTTAAGATCAAGTAAGGATTTTAGTGGGGCACTAATTTTGTGTAAAAACGTTCTTATAGTGGATTTAAATTGATATCTTTTTTTTAAGCTTATATAGATTGTTACATAACATTGAAATAGCAAAAATTTCATGTTAAATCTTTAGTTTTTACGAAAAAAATGTATTGAAACTTTTACGTCATTCGATAATACAAATAAAGTTCACTTGAAATTATTGAACTGAAGTGTTGTTTATTTTATATGACTGTATGTTGTATTGTTAATTAACGATTGTCTCTCATTTAATAAAACAAACTTTTTAACTTATTTCCCAAATAAAATAAATAAAAACATTTTAGTTTGCTGAAAAAAAACTTGACTAGTAAGTGAATGAATTATAAACCAATTTAAAAAAATCTGTATAATATACTTACAAACGAAATTAAAACACAAATTAAACAAGTTAATATATTTTTTAATGTTTGTGTGGATATCCTATTTATATAAATATTTTCAGGTATTTGTACTCGCATATAAAAATATAATTTTGTTGTAAGTGTATTGATTTTGCGTAGACATTCCGTTAAGCCATTTTCTCAGGCATCAACGTATTCTTCGTATATAATTGTTCATGTTAATATGTAAATTCTTATGATAAATTGCTCTCCTCTTACGGCGATAGAAACAGTTCAGTGGCTTTTTCATATTATAATGAATCATTTTTACATTTTCAGTATCCACGAGAGTAAATTTGACCACATACATTTAAATAGAGAGTTATAAATCATTTCAGTTATCTAAAAACCTTTTTTAGCTATGATTTATAACTGTTTGAACGATCGACGTGGCGTTTAATTATTCTCCGAACGTTTTAGTATACACAATAAAAACATAACCGCTTATCACAATTTTGCCTACACAATTTAAAGTTTTTGCGATCATTTCATTTGAAATACAATGCAATATTGATATATTTTTTGATTTATGGTTTAAGATTTTAACAAATCACAAATAATTTTTGTATGATTTTTTCATAACGAGGTAAATTTAAAATCAAAACATTTCGTTTTCGAATAAAGCCTTGTGAAGCTAATTTTTACATTGTTTTAATGACGCTTAAGTAAATGTCAACTGTTTTTTACAATATTATCCAAACATATCTTACTCCACCTTATATTGTGTTTTAGATGTTTGATAATTTCATAAAGAAGTTACCTAATACTATTTTTTCTTATTTGAAATCACTAATAGAAGAGAATTTATTTTAAAAAACGTATCTGAAATAACACTTTTAGATTAATATGTTAATTACTGTACAAAAGGGTATACCGTTATATTAATTTGATAATTCAATATCAATTCATGATTTTTAAGGCATAATTTATTATTCACTACTGATATAAATAAATATAATCATTTTTTTATATATAATCAAAATTTATTGCTTTATTTGAGTGTAATCAAAATTACAAGGTTAAAATCCTCAAACATTCACTATCATCGAGTCGATTCTTCAAACTATTTGTGGTTTTGTATTCACAAGCATAAATGTCATGGATTTTTTCATTATTTTTCATTTTCCCTTTGAGATCATGTAAGCGATAATTACGAAAAGCGGTGAGCAAACTGTTTCTTAGCGGCATCTTATTATTCTAGCGCCCTAAAATTAACCCGAAAGTATTATTATCAATCAGAACTCGTTGATTACATTTTTTAAAAGTCTTAATTTTTAGTTCATATTTAACACGGCTTAAGAATGTACAAATCTATTCGTTATGTTTATTTATTATCTGATGTACTTCACTGTTGAACTCACATATTTTATACGTTTTTGGGTTCAAATGATACCTACGTTATACGAAATTTTGAATTAATTCAATGAAATATTTGACATGGCATTATTTTACATACGATTACGATCTAGTATTATTTTTAGAATCTATGATTGAATTCATATGATAATAATTCTGAGCAATAATCAAACTGTAATTAAATGTGCTAATTAAATCACGCTTATTGTATTGTGCTTAGATAGAGAAATCATATTTACATAATATTGTGATAGAACGTATATAAGAGGGAAATGGTATGAAAACAAACATCGAGTGGATATAAGATGATTTTATTTGTGAGATAGCATATTATATATGACGAAGTAAGTAAATATGTCATTATTTAATGTTGACATTATTCACTTTATATAATATAAATATTGTTCTGTAGAATTATTACGGCCCTCATTTGTAGTATTTGAGTTAGAATATTAACGTTTTGTATAGTTGCACAATTTCATAATTACATGAAGTTATTATAAATGCTTTCATGTGTTTGCGTATGTATGATAAAAACATAACGTTAAAACACAAGCGTATCTATAAAGATCCTAACTGTATTAATCATATTATTACACTTTCATATTATCTTTAAAAAAGTTACTTAAGTAAAACATTTAATCGAAATTAATATGTAAATTTAAAAATCAAATGGAACTAGAATGACCAATGATGCAGACGAAAAATATCACTTTTCCTTCTTAGTTCGAACAACGTATATCGAACAACGTATCAAAAAAGCACACAGTGTTATAAGCTTGTCTCTGAAGATATGGTGAGAAAGATTAATGTTGGTAAAGGACTTATTGGATTTTTTTATCTCTATCTTCGTTTTCTGGTTTGAATAGGAGATTGTTGGAGAATATTCAAAATATCATAGAAATTTTATACATTTGGGAAATAAAAATAACATTGGATCAAAAACTCAATACAAATCATACAGAGACTTAAGCACCGAGAAGAAAAAGTACCCAAAATTTATGACTAATCGTTTATAGGTTGGAAAATATAACAATAAACAAAAACCTAACGATAAACTTCGTCTGAAGAAGCTTCTCGTAAAGGCAAAACGCTTTTTAAAACTTAAAACACTGCCAATGTAGTGACAAATCTATCAATTTAAATTGTATGTTATGTATTTTAATGGTTTTTTTAACATAGTTAATAAAACGAATTTCTAAGAGAAAAATATTTTCATATTTTTAATATTGCCATTTTTACACGGATAACAAAACTGGAAGATATGTCTTCCAAAAATAACTTTTTATTATTTCTTTCTCTTTTCACGAAAAATACCAGGTCATTTGTTACTCTAACAAGCAACTTTGTATATTATCCTTTTATTTCAGATGCTTATTAAATGAAGACTAATAGACTTTCGTCTTAAATCAATGTCGTATTTCTTATGTTTCAGGTAATGTTAACAGGCTGATAGATCTCTACATTTGCCTGACACATCGCCCACCTGATTCGCTCACCTGTCACCTAATTAATCAGGTGAGTTTTTTGTTACGTAGAAAAAATAAAGTACAGAAATCAATTTCGGTATTCTTAGGAAAAGCAGAAAATAAAGGAATGCTTTTATAGCTAGCGGAAGTAAAAGCTTTTTTATCAACGTTTTATTTCCCACGTTTTGAAATCATTTGATATTATTTTTTCTATTGTAGTTTTTCATGTTTATAAATATGAGTTTTAATGTTTTTCTAATTTTCACCACGATGAGTGCGATAGCTATATTATGTTTATATTTCACTCAAACTAAAACATGGTAATGTGTATATTTCTTACACCGATGTCTAGTTGAAGTAATCATTTTGAATGCATTATGAAAAGACACAATAAAAAGTATTTTATTTGTTGGCAATCTAACAAAGTATCGCTTAATCAAAAATGCTTATAGTTAAATAATTATTGTTTTTCATTAATATATGCGTTTTCGAAAAAAAATGTTATACAACAGTTTATAAATAAATATAATAAAACAGACTTTGATGCATGTACATAAATTATTAACGTATGTTTTTTTTATTTTATAGTTACATTTATTTTTAATTAAAGTTTAGTAAAAATAGCCATTAGCGATGATTATTTAGATCCACTGGTTTTTACCAAAAACTAGATTCAAATACATAAATATTATTTTTGTTTAAGCAAAGCAAAAATTGAAACATTGATTAAAGATCATAATTTAGTATGATATATCACAAAAAGATTTTTGATTTCTAAAAAAGTGTCATATCTACATCCAATGTAGTATTTGTATCGCGTTAATAGAGAATCTTAACAAAATTTAGTCGGCAAAAACTGCTTGTTATTCAGTCACTCAACCTCTCTGTTCTGAGATAGTAAGGATAGAAAGATACGGGTATAACAGAACGAGTAGTAGTAATTCGCCCCGTTTTTTTTAGTTGAATGAGTGGAAGAAAATTTAAACATTACAAAAATTTATGTTTCAACACAAATCAATACGTCAATTGAAAATTCAGTTTATTAAATTGACCTCTCTGGAAATTGAGCCAAAGGTAGCTACAACTAAAGAACATGACGTTGGACACGTGGCCGTAAGCCAAGATTAAATGTTTTGCATTAGTAAAGTTAGACAAATTAATATTAAAAACCTTACAAATCACATCAAATAACACACACATTTTTCTAAACGATACATTCCCCCAACAATTAGTCCGAAAAAATAATACATTCAGAATCTCTGAAAAAATACTTCATTTGATTAGTATTAAAACAAAATGCTGTATTTGTTTGTATCTTTAACAATGAAAGTATTATTTTTATACAATAGAAGTAATAAATTCATACTCTTCCACTTGTGAAAATGTAAATTCTTTATTTAAAGTATTTAAAACAACTCACCTTAATTTATTTGAAAACCTTTTAACTTTTAGAGAAACCCTTTCAGAAACAATAGAACATAAATTTCCGTGGAAACTTTACATTTTCATTTCAAGAAATATAGCTACTCTCAACTAATGAAACTATTGTTCACTAACCCTTTCACGGACAATAAATTTACTTTCAACATTATTTTGAGATTTTTTTTCAGTTAATGTATCATTTTCATGTTGAAACTTCATAACTATTGAAATTATTGAGAGATCCCAATTCATTTAAATGTTTTTAAATCAATATTACCACCAAATAAGACAATGCTTTAAGCATGTACGTAACGTTAATACTGGCATAGAGTGTGATAGAGCTAATTTTATCCTTTAAATAAAATAGTATTACAAAAAAAAAAAAAAACAATTTTAAACCTTCTGAATAAAGCGCAAAGCGGTAAAGAGTGTTATCTACTACACGCTGAAAACCAGAACGGTTAACGTGATTACTAACACATAAATGACTACTTTGGAATGAGAAATGAGTAAAATAGATATATTTATAAACTCGCATAGAATCCATTTATGTTTCATACTGATAACTGTGGCTCGCGTATTTGTTTATGTTTATTTAAATTTTTGAGCCAAAATTATATAGTTTTGTTTAAAACAACATATGACCATTTTATTTTAGTGCATTCTTGAAATATCTTTGCGACACACTTTTTAATAAATAACGTTTAGTGGAATAATTTGTGTTGAAAAACCATACCTTTCTTCAGCTTAGCAATTTTTTATATACGCGGTGTAGTGTAAATTTACTCATTTTCAAAAGAGATTGTTTTAATGTCAGTATTTTTTATTTAAACATGTAAGTACTCATAGCTAATGGGTTAACTTAAAAACTCTTTAGTCAAACAATTAATCAAAGCCAAACAAAAAGATTTGGTTCTTCTTATTTCATGAAAGGTATTCATTAATCTTAACTACACACTTTTCTTCCTTGACTATTTATCTTTTTTTGCTTCTCTGCTCCGCTTTTCCTTCGACTTACCACGTGTGCGTGATTTCTATGCAAATAATGTAATACCAATATATACATATACATAAAAATAGCACCGTTTTACGTACATAATTTCTTTTAGCCTATCCGATTCATTTTGACAGTTGGATGTTATTCTTGACGATGATTAAAATTTATTAGATTGAAGATTGTTTGCAATTTAATTGTGTACGCATTAAAAAAAATGCTTTATCTAATAAACTGAGCATTATTTTAAAATAAAAATTACACACATCGCTCATTTTATGGTAAATCTTTCGGCAAATATGAGATTATATCAAATCATAAATAGCAATATTACAATATTATATAAAAAAAATAGTCTATAGATAACCTTGAATTTTAAATTGCTTGAAATAAAGAATCAAAATCAATTGTACGCCAACGAATTCAAACAAAAACTGATAAAAAATGTTTTCTAAAAATGAATCATTTTTATTGATTACCAAATTAGATGTTAAAATAGCATCTTATGTAATTAAGTAAGTGTATTTTTTGATATTAAAACTCCTGCCACTATTAACCTTAAACTAAAGTAATAAAATGATTATTTTTATATCAAAAAGCAAAACTCAAATATCAGCTCTTGTATTATATAATTTAAACATAGTACCTATGAGTAAAAAGCTTGATAGCTTTTTTCATTCGTTTCTCATAAAAACGTTTATTTCACTAAAAGATTTCAATAAAACCATTGAAAAGGTTCTCCATCAATACTATCGGTTTGTCAATAGATTGCACCTAAGCTCAGCATTATGAGGGCTTAAACTTATCGGAAATTCATGATTTAATTTATACTAAAATGGATTTACTACTGAAAACTGGTACAGGATGGTCGTATGGAAACGATGTTTGTTTATATAATAGATAAATAAGTAATGAAATTTAATTCGCTTTTGTTACGATAAGCTTAAAATTTTAGAGTCTGTAAAAAATAGTTAATAAATAAAAAAATTTGATCATCTTAATTTTTTTTTATATAAAAATTTATGATAATTATAGAAGTTTCACTATCCGTTATTATTCTTGCACGTGGATTATTTAACTATATAAAATAACAATTATCGTAAAGTTCTCAAAATTATTTGTGATTTTATTAGACGTAATTAATTATATTTCTGTAAACTTTTTAATATTAAGCTATTGATCATAAGAAAATTTTGTTAACAAGTTTGTAAGAAAAGTAGACCAATTGTAAGTCAGATGCGCATAAACATTGTTTCAGAAAGCGTGAAAAAACAGTTGGACTTAAGATTAACCCTCGTTAGTTGATCGCTCTCTTTTTTTTCAGGATAAGATACGGTAGGTGGAAAGAAATTAAGACAGTAACATTCATTCTTTTAGATACAAATACATAAATCTACTGAAAAATCAATAATTATTTTTTTAAAACAACCCTTGAACACGCAACCGAAAAAGAAAGAGTATTTTAAATTGTTATTACTAGGCCAATTGAATCGTAGTTTTTGTTTATTTTCAAATAAAACTAAAAATTTTCATCATCCTTTACCATCGTTTAATAAATTTTGTTTTTTCATGTATTAAATTTTACGACTTAATCGATTGTATGACTAAACAATAACAAGTAACATGAAAATATAATGTTTCTGTATGTTTCGTTCAACTGGTCACATCAATAACACTTATTTATTTATTAGTACGTACTTTAGTAAATGAAATATTTGTATCCACCCTATACTGCTGACATATCCGCCATCTTCTATGGGGGTGGTCGTTTCAGCGATTTGGTGTTTTATGATCATCCACGCTATCTTTACAGCGCCTATTTTCATTCTAAGCTATTTTCAACAGGCATCTGCAACCAAATTCAATCCGTTTTATTTTAGTTAAAATACCTGCGCTGCCTTTCGTATACCATTGTCCCAATTTTATATACCTATAAAATAGTTCCCTTTATTTACAACACAATGTCATATATTTTAGTATAAAGTCTTATTTATTCAGATACTTCAGCCCATCTAACCCTTTTCTAAGAAATACATTTTATATCATGGTTTTACTGTGTAAATACATAAGGAATTTAAATTAAATTTTGCAAGCTACTTAAAAGTTTAATTAGACAATCGCATATAACGTTATTTGGAAAATATATATATTTTTTTACTATATCAACATTTCGTTCATTATGTCTTACTTTTTGCTTAAGGCTCGAGAGAGATTAGGAAAATGATATATCCAAATGTTGGCAAAAAGGCATCATAAAAATAATCTGACAATTTACCGAAATGCGATCGACATGTCTTGCTGTAAATCGAAGACAACAGGTGGAAGAGAAGCATTTAAATTTGCAGTGTAAAAATTTGGGTACCTTTGGCAAGTTTTTTTGACCATTTTTGTTATCCGTTTTGCTCTTTTAATTGTTGATGCTGATTTCCATTGTTTCACATAAATTAACAAACAATTATACTATCGAGACGTAATGAAGAGATCCTTGTCATTTGGTCACCGAGCAAATCTTAAATATGCATCAAACTACCAACCATAAAATGTTTCTAATGAAATAAGTATTCGAAAGACTAAGTAGAAAATACGAAAATTCAAACGAATCGGAACAAAAACATCCGGTTAAGTAACTGTTTAAAAGTTTGAAAGTCATAAGGTTCAACACAAGTAGGTTATTAGTTACAAACATTAATGTCACATCTTTTCGTGTCTAAATTAGCCTTCAACGTATACATCATTATACTTATTACCATGTATCACTAAATAATGTCATAGGATTTATAGCTAAGATGTGAAACCAGTTGGCTTTGGTTGCAGAATCGCAGTATGAAAAGTCGCAATAATTGCTTTTGCAATAGATTTACGGATTATTTTTCAAAGACATATGCATGGTTTTGATTTCTATAAAGTTCCACTCATCTTATTTTAAAACAAGTAGTAGTGATTAGATTACTACTAGTCTTGTTGTAAAACAACGAGGTTGAACGGTGGATTCTGTTGAAAAACTATTCTTGGTTCTATACAATTATTGGTCCTTTTTCCAAGAATAACTTATTTTGAAATATAAATGATGTAATATCCCCGATTTGATTGCGAACTGTATGTTTACAAACTCTATTTGTAAGTGTTCCAACTCCAAACTTTCACATTGGCGCTTGATATTGTATGCTTCTGAGAAGAACGAAAAACCGGAAATGGTTTTAAAACACGAAAGCGGCCTTTCAAATACACCTACATTTATATTTATACCTAAGACATAGAAATATACTGCATTGTTCTTACTTATAGTAGAAAAATTTAAAGGCTTCTGCTAGATATATGTGATAGTTGCCAGTATGCCGTCAGTCAAACGTTAGCCGAAAAAATAAATAATCATTAAAATATTGTAACATTTTTTGATAAACTGTTTGTCAAAATGTTTTCTGGCTTTTAGCTGAGTGATAAATCTATTAGATTGCGGTGTCCACTGACTCAAACCCCGACGATAAGGGCATTTCCATTTTGAAGTTTTACTCATTTGAAGTCAACGTTCTTCCTACACATACGACTCTTAAATTAGGACAATATAAAAACAATTAATTTACCACAGATCAGTTTTCTTAATTTTTTATCTTCTCTTTATAGAGATGGTCTGTATAAAAAGGATGGAAATAAATAATGACTTGATATTTAATAATTATATTAAAAATCAGACTATTTCAGCTCTCAAAAAATTCTTTGTTCTACAGTTTATTACGGTCACATTAAATCAGGATTGATACAACACAGTAAAAGAAAGGATTTTTGTGAAGAAAAATTTGATGAATAAGGAAATTTAAAAAAAATACTTCGCAATACTAGAGTTTCTCCAAAGTATTCATAAAATGTTTTTTGTGCAGTGGTCATTTAAAAAAAGTAGTATTTCACAGTTTAATAATTAATGATAATTGTGAGGTAAATATTATTTTAGAATTTGTTAATCTTTTAATAATTTTAAAGAAATATTTGACATTACAGCTAATGCCAATGTGCCAAATATTTTTAAATTGCAAGGTCATGCTAGAAAAACTCGATCAACTCGAGGTACATTGGCATCACAAACACCCACGACTTAGGTTTTAAATTTAAATTGAATTTTTTAAATTTAATATTGATTTTACCGAAAATCTAGCCCAGACTTACCTGGTCGGTAGATCAAGCTCTTACTAACTAGACCACAGCTGGCGGGACTTTATGTTCAACTTTAAATTTTATATTCAAACAGAATTTGTTTTGAAATGAAAAGCAAAATAAAAGTTATTCATGTTATTAAAATCATCGCGCTAGCCTATTTTACAGCATTGAATTTTCTGATCGATAATTGTGACACTTTTAAAATAATTGCTTCATGTTTGATCCTATTGCCAAACGGTTAAAACTGTAAAGGTTTCGGTGGCTCAGTTGTGACATTGATATTGAAAATAATACTAAATTATGCATGGCTAAATAATTATCATCCCGTCTTATCCAATCCTGAAAAATAATTTCTACACCTTTTTTGTACCCCCTTACCTGGTCAAAACGTGGCTTTAGACAGCCACTAGCTAGAAATAATGCTCGTTTTTTTTATCAAATCGATCCATATTTCCATATCTTCTCTGCAGAAAAAGGATTATAGACTTACAATATATTCTCTTAAAAGATATATCTGTTCAGATACTAATATGAACAATTCCAAATTTTATTACACATTTACCTAAAATATGTTTATTTATTTTAAAAAATAGCAAGTTGTTATCACTTTGAGTAAGTATAATAATATAGTTTTAAATTTCAATGATCACTATGAAGCTTTTTAAAATAATATTTAATTATCTATTTATTGTGAGGTAGATATTACCATGAATTAAAATCTTGAAAACCACTGGTTTAAGCGAATTATTTGTCTTCTGTTATACTTTATTCCTTCGTTAATCGTGCCGCAGTCGTATATTTGAGAAGTAGGAAAGTTCTACATCATCGTTACATTCATAACACAACACATTTGCGAAGATATTTCACGAGATCACGCAAAAAGATTGATGTAACGATGATTTATACGTCTTTGTTATGTGTATTTTCTTCACTTTATTATTTCCTCAAATACCAGTGTTTGAAATAAAACCAAACACCGATTTAAAGCAAGGCTATTTTTTCAGAGTTTCTTTGAAAATTTATTTAGGTTGCTACAAATGGGCACACGCCATATATGTTGAGTGAACAATGTCGCTAACTACGTAAAAAGTAGTTAGGAAACACATTTTCAGATAATTTCTTTCATCATAATTATATAGTATAACTTTTAGTGATAACAATAACCACTTTATACATTATTTTTTAATTATCTTTTGGCAAGAAATTTGTAATTCTTATTAAAATACAGAACATTTTAGTATAAAACTAACTTGGGCCTTTTCTTTTAATTTCAACAGCACAATTTAATTACTGTTAATTCTCAGTGAATGGAAATTATGAGATACGATAAAAATACACATTTGAAAATAAAAATAAAATCAGTAGTTACAGGATTCTTAATCCGTTCACTGTCAATACTTCGTGAAAAGGCATTATTTTCAAAAAAATAAAACAAGGATTGCTTAACATGAAGGTGTTTTAAAATTTTTATTAAAATAAAACACATGAAAAACGTTAATTTTTCAGTGTTAGACCTAAATTATACTTGTATAATATTTTTAGAAATATATCTACATACACTACACTTTATAATTCATGACCTGGTAAGACCATTTTCAAATAGTAAATTTTGCATTTCAGTATTTGACAATGTTTTGTGTGTAAGTGATTTCGTTCTTCCTCGACTTAAATATAAGAGTTTATTTTTAAAAATGTCTTTTTTAATTAAGCTCAAGTTAAATAATAATTTTATTTATCTGACCTATTGGTAATATCCTAAAATCTTATATTCGGTATGTCTGCCATCAATTACAAGTATCAATAATGTATAACAAAGAACACAAAAACATACATTGGTTTTTTTGGCAGTATAGGTTTGATATGTGATATAATAATATTATGTCGTATAATATACTATGTCAAAAATAATTTTGCGATGAAAATTTTATTGAAAAGTCAAAATATGATTTATCATTCACAAGCGTGACTCATTTCAAACCTCTATTTTAAAAGAAACATATTTCTAATCATATCAAGCTCTACTTTTAAAAACATTTCATTTACATAACATTATACTGTAAATTACTTGGCTGCCTGTAAATATGTCTCTACTTGCTAAAATAGAAAAGCCTCTTATCTTGCCGCAAAGTTACGTTTCTCTGCTCGGCTGTAGACTGTAGCACTACGATGAAGCGGAACTTTTGCTGTATATGTTCTCGTGTATAAATGTTTTCTTATGTATGCGACGTCACTACAACCTTCTTTCAGGAAAGGTTTCCTTTAAAGCCTATTTAAATCACTCACGGTGGTAACGGCGTGCGCCAATGGTATAACGGGCAGGGGTACAAAATGGTGATAATATTTAGTCGTATATTTTTATGGTTTTTACATGGAATTTTTACTATGTTGACGTAAAATTTTATTTATGGTATGCAATAAATTTGCCTCAAGATATATTCATTCTTTTTAATATTTTACAATATTTTTAATAGGTAACTTGCATGCAGTTTTTCACATTAGTAAAATTGATTTTTTTAAATTATTAGAAAAAAACTGTTTGGGTAATAATTGTTTCAGCATTTAATTTAAAAAAATATTTAATGGATGAGAAAACACACACATACTGTGTTTTATTGCTGAAAATAATGTTTTTTTACCAAGAATTGACAGCAAATAAATTTTAGATAACATTAAGTTGTATATTACGATTTTCACATCGTATTTTTGCAATAAATTATAATAATTAAAAACATTCGATATAATACAAAGCCGTGCATTCTCACAAAATGGTTCTATAATTTGTTCAAATCGCCATCTTAATACTTTTACTAAGTTATTTGAACTATACAGTACTTATACCACTTTTCACTTTTATTTCAAGCAATGATTATAGCTGAAATTTATGTTGATAGAGTAATGTTTGAATTTCATTTTTCCCACAAAGATCAAAACAGAATTATCTTGAGGTGGTGGTGTATTTCACGTCAATAAAATCATCTCATTACAATACTATTTCACTATAAATACACTGTATGTGCGTGTTCAGTTAATACTGATATATCTAATGTACTTTCGTATATGGAATTAGTTTTAGATTATTGTATGCAACACATACCAATGAGAAACTATTTCATGGAGTCAAAACAAACTTTGTCTTATCATGATATGCTAACACAATTGCAAGCAATATGTTGACAGCTTTTAGAGCATTTGTGGTGTTAGTGTGTGTATGTATGGTGGCATAACAATGTTTTCCTGAAAATAATACCGGGGTTCTCTCAACAGAAGAATTCATTTTTAGAATAACAATGTTCTATAATAAATAAAGACTTTACGATAAATTCACAACTACTACTGTAGCTTTGCATGCTAAAAATATTTACATTAATAATTATAGGTATAGATTGCTTCTATGGTGAATATGCCTCGCCAAACTAGGTTTGCAATTTGTGTAATGACGTTCTTCGGTAGACACAAATGCTTTTCATAACGCTTAAAAAATCTCAACGAGTCAAACACACACTGAATAAGGTATAATTGAAACTAAAATTCAAATGTTGGATGACATTTACAACCATTCTAAAATACAAAATACAAATCTTTACAAACATTATTTATGAGACGACGGTTTTTTCGTAATAAACCAATAATTAAAAATATCATGTTAAAAACAAAAATATTTTTGCATCAAAAACATAAAACAAGAAATAAAAGCCGTTTCAAAAAAAAATTCTTTTTCTGCATTTATTTTTTTATAAAAAATATATAAGTTTATTTCATTATAATTTATAAAAGTTATTTTTTTGCTCACAGAAAAATTATCAAGGAATCAAAGTCTTTTTTATATTGTACTTAGTTGATTGTTGAGCTTTTTTCCTTTACTTCATTAAAAATGTAAATTTACATTGTACAAGGAAAGAAAAGAATTTAAATAAATAATTTATTTATAACATGAAAGTATTCAACATTAATTTACAGACATTGCAAATATGACAGATTAGACTAAAAAATCTACGGAGCTTAAACAAATCTCAAAAAGAAGACACGAACAACCTCATAGTGGAATATATGTATGCTAGAGCAGCGATACTTAAACATGATTTCATACATCCGAATAACATACAGCTTGATGCCTCGCATTCGTGCCTCGCTCCGAAAACTGCCTTACGCTAAAAAAATATCTAGCTGTTTGGCCGTATGCGATGCGTACTCGGCATAAATGTGATTCCATTACGAAGTTAGAAAAAAAAATAAGTGAATGATTTTGATTAATTTCATTTACTGTGAAAATGTTTTTTTAAAGGTAAGTCGTTAAGAACACAGATTTTATCAAGAGTAATTACAAAAAATACATCGAAAAAATACGGTAGCTGGAGAATGCTCCGTATGCTTTAACTAAAAAAATGTTATGCATCGTGCAAGAAAAATAATATCCGGACGTACATTAACATGACGACCTTTCAAAATGCGACTCATAAATTCAAAGTCTTACAGGAAAAGTGCCTTAACTTAAAATGTGATAAATTTGAATAATAAATTATTTTTAACTGCCGACAAGAGGTTTTTGTAATAAGACGGAAATTTGACAACGATGCTTTTTCTTTGAAATGTATGATCGAGTTAAATTTATCCTACTCTATTTTAAGACCTTAGAGAATAATTTATTTATTTTTGTTAGTTTTGATGTTAAAAAAAATATATTTATTTATTACATTCAACTTATGAAATGTTAAACGTTAGTAAAAATGGTTACCATGTCAATTATAGTATTATATTAAATTATTCCCAATAATATTATTAAATACAGTAGTATAGTAAATTAAATACGGTTCATTGAATAACGTTTTTTATTATGAGGTAAATTTACAACTTTTCTGTAGCCGAAAGATCAGTGACTTTGTCTTCTGTTGCGGTTTAAACGGGCGTGAATCCCTGCACAGAGAGAGGGTAGACATTGTTTTATGAATGTTTGATTTGTGAATCTCTTATAACAATCATAAAAATAAATATTTGTTTACCTTATTAATTGAGATAGTGAATGAAAAAATAACTATGAATTTTTGTTTTAAGTGAACATTGTTTAGTAAATTTGTTGATGTTCTTAGACCGTTCAAATAAAATCGTTTTTTGTAATAAACCAACATGACCAAAATAAAGTGGCTATTTATCTCTTTTAATGTGTTCACTGTCAATTATTGATAGCAAGAGATTATAATAATAAATCATAAAACTTTTCATACTAATTACACATAACTTATTTTACATAAGGACTGGTTTCGCTCATCGAAAGCATTGTCAATAGATTATTTATATAATTTAAGTTTACTATGTATTTAATATAAAAATGTGTCTTTTTCAGTAATAAACAATATTCAAAGTAAACGTGTTGATAATGTACTGAACATACATTAAGAACGTTTGAGAATATTTTTTTCGTGCATTCATGCACTTAAAATGCCTGAAAATGCCGAAAGGCAAAACTCGGGTCGTCAGCGACAAAACTTATGAAAAAGTACAAAATTCAACCTATTCAAATTTGATATTAAAATTCCATCAAGCACCTTCAGTCAAAATTCTAAATTGTTTTATTCATTTAATGCAATCTGTATCGTTTTCCTCTTAGCAGAAAGCACATACTTCTACCTATTTAGTAGTGCTTGTCTGTCTTCTATAGGGCAACGTCAAAAAGAGACGAACATTTTGGAAAATGCATCAAGCGAAAAAGAGAGGAAGTCTTTTGTATTAAAAAGCAGCAAAAGGATTTTCCTGAACGCTCTGTTTTTATGGGTCACACTTTCTATAATAGATAATAGATGGTGCGTGACCTTTAAACGACGCCCTGGGAAGGTCATTAAGGTCATTCTGTCTTATGTTATTAGTTATAAAGGCGCCGAAAATAGTGAATAGAAATGTACTTTTTCTGTAATCGTTTTGGGGCTTCTTTCTGTTATGAAACCTTTTCATTATTACGATTCACTTAAGTACGTACGAAGTGAAAGTCAAAGTTTTCTACCAAACAAAATCGTCTATTATGGTGTATTTTTTATTCTTTTGATAAGTTGGGCGTATTAAAATGCTTTACCAACAAATAGTGAACATAAATAAAAAAATACTCCTATAAAAATTCCAAAGAATACACTTAATTTTACTAAAGTCGTTTGGCCATTATTTTATCTAAACAGCTATTAAATGAATTTTCATTGCATAAAAAAGCGAACTTTAAATAATTGTTTCATTTTGATACGAGCATTTTTTTAGTAATTTTCTTAAATTTTATTTATCTTTGTTTCTATGTTTCTTAAAAGAAATTATTTTTAGCTTTGAAATGATATTGAAGTAAAAGAAAGAGTAATAAGAAATGTATTTTAACTGTGTGGCGTTCGCATGGTTTTATATCGATGTCTCATAAAGACTTCCTGAAAAAGATAATGAACGTTATGTTTTATAGGTAAATGCTGTAGTATGCCTCAATGATAAATATCTGTTCAAAACATCATTGTCGTGGTATATTATATTTATTTCGGATACTTTACATCAAATCAATATGACGTTACAAAAAAAAAGCAGGAGTAATCTAGATAAATTACATATTATATTTTGGATATCTCACCACCCTGAAATACACAACAGGGCTCAATAAAAGCTAATTAATGTACTTCCATTATACTTGTAAAATGTAAATCCGCACATGAATAATTCTCTAAAAGGGAGGAAATATTACTATGGCTAGCAAAGTTATTAAAAAATGCTATTTATTCATCTACGCAAGTTGTAGGCCATACTATATGTTGGCAAAAAAGCGTTAGAATTTTTTGACATTTTTATTTTTTAAATCGTTGCGTTTTAGCCATTGCCAGTATTTTACCCGAGTGATCGATTCTTAATTCAATTACGAAACACTCAAACATTGATTAATCAATTGATTTAAATATGTGTATTCAATAACGGTAATTATTTCATCCATTCTGAAAAACAAAAAAAAAAAAAGTTAACTATGAACTAGTATTTTTTTTCTCTATGAAGATAAACTCCATGAGTCACATGCTCCACATATGGGGCGGAACGAAAATGGTAAAATCAATCAGTAGTTGTACTTTACTGGATTTCTTTATTTTCACACCTATTATTGTATTTAAAATACATCAGATGTCGCAAAAAAAATATTCACACTTTAACTGTAACTGTTTTTAAATATATTTTTAATTATATATATTTTCATTCAGTAGTCATTACTCAACGCCTGCGTTTGAAAAATCGTATTTATGCGAGTCCTTACAGCATGACACGCTCGCTTTTGACTGTGTACGGTGCCGTGTAATTAAGTTTCATGTTTGGCCAATAGTAATTAATGCAAAATATTTGATTATTTGCTTTTGTAGATGCATCGTCATAATATGTTGGATTCATTCAATTCAATTTTAATTTACATGTCAAGCTTTATGCTTTACACATTTTCTGGTAAATGTTTTAGTTAAAATAACTGACAAATTTACCACGTTTACCAGTTTCCGGGTATAATACCCATGGATCGATTTGTCTTATGTCGATACCCGTATTCGATTATTAGGGAGTATAAAAACTTCAGTGAAGCCGATATAAATTTATCAAAAGATGACTTGGGGTTATATTATAATCCGAAGTATTTGAATATCTTGAACGATTTATTTTTATATATGAGCATATTATATCAAACCCTTTTTTGCAAATTGAGTGAGCTGGGTGCCGAAAATAAATCGGCAAGTTTACTTCTACTCGGCCGGCAAATTTCAACGTACTATGATAAATTGGTTGGTTGTTAGGAACTTTATCCAGTTTATACGTTTAACAGTATGCATGTATAATAAATACGTAAAAAACATTTAAATTATAATTTAATTTGTGTACTTTGTCTGTGTGCCTTAAAACTTAAATTTTAATGTAATCGTTTCATTAATTTTGGACGAATTTGTAATCAATGCTATTATTTTATAATAAAAATCCGGATTGAAATTTTTAGTACAGAAAAATAGATATAAACAAAACAAATATAAATAATGTTGTTATCTTGGAATCGTTATTCTGGTATTTCAATTTATTTTAATATCGCAATCACAAAAGACTGAATTTATTAATAACTTAAATGTACGTTTTGCTTAAATTTAAATATGATCGTCTAGAGACTAGTTGATCAATGCTGGAATCTGTAAATTTTGGTTGGATATTCGTGGAAATAAGACTGGTTCTAATAAATCTCTTATATTGATTATTACAGAAATGTAAACATTTTTGAGGCATTTCGGTATTGAAAAAATCACATGACATGATTTTTTTGGCATAAAACTAAATTAAAAATCATGACTTCAAGACTCTTAAAAAAATGTCTGGCATTACAGCTTATGCCATTGCTCAAAATATTTTCAGGTTGAAAGATCATACGAGAAAAACTCAATGACAATTTTTTGAAAGCCACTCGAGATTAACTCGAGAAGAATTGACATCACAAACACGCTCGTCTTTATGTGTCAAATTTAAACTGAAAATTTCTAAATTTATATTGAACTTACCTGGAATCGAACTTAGACCCGTCTGGTTGGTAGAGTTAGCTCTAACTAGACCACAGCGAGTGACATGAGCTTATGTACCCACATCAAACAAAGTATCCTGCATTTTCTTCCGTGCATTTATTTTATAGACTGTTATATCTTATAAAATTAAACTGCAATAGCTAATTTCTATCAACTTGATTTTGAAAAACAAATTTTAACTATATATCATTATAGTGCTTGTCGATTTTAAAGGGAGCATTAAGAACGGACGTATGGAATAATGTTATCAGGTCATAACTAGTTATTATCCAATCCCCTTACTCTTCTCTTTTAACAAAAAAAAATATCGAGTTTATTTCGTATGATCGTTAGACTTAAAAAAATATGGCGTATTGAGATTAGCTGTACCACAAAATATTGTATTTTAAATTTATTTTTTGAATGAAAGTTCAAGCTACAAAATTGCACATTATTTGACTTATTTTATGAAAATGTTTCAATATAACCCTGAAACCTAAAATAGCTTTAAAAATTAATTAATTAGGTTTTTCTTAAATTAATCTTTACGTAACTGACTGAATTTATTAAAAATGTTATTTTTGTTCAAAGGAGATAAGTTTATCAGGAATAACAGAATTGAGAGCCACTGCTTCAAATCGTAAACCGTCATCGTGATTTATAACTCCGATCCTTTTATATTTTTTGAAAATTCGATGAAAAATGAAAATGATACGTTACGAAAAATAAATGTTGGCTGCATATGGACATTTGATAAAGGTATTACGAAAGTCTAAAAATTCTTCACGATAAAAAAAATTGTGAAGTTTGATTTATTATTATCGTACCATTTTATCAAGTTTAGATTATGTCAAGCTATTGAGAGAAGAAGGTTTCGGAATAAAAACAACCGTACAAAAAAAATATAATAACTTACAGATATCAAATGTATTTGTAAAAACATATTTTAAAAACATTGATCATATGGAATCCTTTTATAAAAAAAAAAATTATTTTGCTTTAAAAAAAGGGTTTGGTTATTTTGTTTTGTTGTAAGTGAATTATTTTTCAGTCTTCTGGCATCAATTTCTGCTGGTTTCAAATTACACTATTAAATTTTGGTAAACGGTTTTACTTTAACTTTATTATTCTACGTAATTAATTATTACAGAAAAGTAAAAATGATACTGTTTTAAAAAGTTAAAAGACTAATAAGGGATTAAAATATTGGAAACATTAATTTATGTATATATTGACATAATATGAGCTTATCGAATTATATTTGCAGTGCGAGGATTAATATGAATACATACATGCAAAATAATTAAATTAAAATAAAAATTGATGTCAAACAAGTTCCAACAAATTCTTCTAGTGATGCACAACATGTGGCAGATAGATTTTTTTGTGGCCCTTGAATGTTTCATCCTAAATATAGTACATATTTTTTAAGTACACCTATCCCTCAATTTACACGGTAGATAGGCCCCTGAAAAAAACGTGTACATAGAAATTGTATATTTTTTAATGTAAAACCTTGTAAATCGAAAAGTACACGAAAAACGCATAATTTGGTTGTTTTCTAAAATACATAAAAAAAAATATTGAAAAGTATAAAAATACGTATTCTTTTATTAATTAAATACAGGTAAAGCTAATAGAGTAACAAAAATATGAAATCCAAAAGATTCATTAAAAAAATATTGCAACAGTTGGTGGAGTTTTTATCATTCATCACTATCACAAATCACTGTGACTTGACTTGATGACTTGCTGTAAAAGAATGCTTTTTTTCAGATGAAGAAGAGGATGGTATCTTCTCTTTAATTTTTTCATAAATCCGCAATGCTTTATTTGTAATAGCATTGGTATCAATTGGCATCCGTGTTTGTGTTTGGTTCTCTATCCAAATCATTAATCCATGTTTTCCATTGGAATATCTCTGATATATGAAGTTGTGCTCGTACTCGTAGTGCCAGCTGCTACACTCTTTCTAATTGAGTTTTCATTTTTTCTAATGGTTCTTATTGTAGCTTCATTCATGCTTTATAATTTAGCAATATCTATTACTCTTTCTCCGTTTTGTAAACGATTCAAAAAAAATATTTTGGTTTCTAACGAAATAACTTTTCTTTTTACTACTTTCGACATACAAATACTCTACAAATATTATTCAAGGTATAAAACAGGTAATTAAAAATTATGTACTTGTTTTTTACTTACGAATATGAAGAATTACAATTTTCAAGTTAATTTTTTTAAACCGTGTAAAAGCGAAAACGTGTAAATCGAGGGATAGATGTAGATCATTTCATTTGACAAACGTTAACAAGCTTTTTCGTTGATTAAATATAATAATTAGGTTTTTTTTATCAAAATTTGAATTCGATTTTACAGCTTAATGCTTTAAATATTAAATCAAATTTTAAAGACTTGTTTGAAATTTACAAAGGCAGATCGTATTAACTTTTGAACTGAAAAACAATATGTACCTAAATTATTCTCAATTAAAGCATTTTTAGTGAATCAGTACACTTAACCTCACGGTTTCAAAATAGCACATTTGAATGAAATAGAACCTATGTTTACTTATTTTTTAATACGGTTTTACGCAAAACATACCTTTCATGTAAAAAGCGGATTAATCGTACTTTAAATTTTATTTTTCGTTGCAGCCTGAAACTAGCATTATTTGTTTGTATGCTGCCCGCTGGAAGAAAAAGGTTTCGCATGCCAGGTCTAAGCTTCGAAATTTTGACACCTGAAAAAGTGCGTTGGACATTTTTTAATATTTTCCTAGCAATATCCCCACTGGTACGCCGGTTTTAGAAATTGGGAAACAATTTATTTCTTGAGATATAAGCTCTAACACTGTTTAATAACAACGTATGCATAATCTGTCTAACCGTTTATTATATATGAACCTTATATCGTAGAAAGGCATTGATAAAGACGCCATCATGCGTTATCACAGGACAACTTTGTATTTACATTTTTTGATAATATTCAGAAAAACAAAAGAGTATATTATCTTTTTTCCGGTGAAAAAAATACTTTGACTTTGAGCTGAGAGTATCTCAAAATATTTCAATCTAATCCAAGATATAAAAAAGTTTTCCTAAACTAAACTAGTAAATGGCTTCCTTTTTACGCCTCAACGATTTACGGCCGCCCATCTTTTATGGTGTCAAAATCTTGACAAGGAAATATAAACTGATGTAGTACATACTAGATACTGAAATTGTGAAAGCGCTATGTAATCTTGCTATAGGAAGATACATTCTATATTTCAGCATTTTTTTATGTAGTATCTTTAACACGTTCATATTTTGTGACATACTGATAAATAATATAACATTTCAATAACTTATTTACACGAGTGATTGAACTTTGATATGTTTTATTAAAATTGTACTTTTTTCACATGTCAAGTTAATAAATATTGATTGTAGTAGTTGATATAAAAAGCCATACGTATTTTTTTATATGTTTTTAATTTGTTACATTGATTATCTGAGACTACATTAAGGGACGACTTATAGTCATATTGTGACAAAACCAATGAATTTCTAAATTTTGCATTGCTTAACGCGTCTTAATATTATTTTTAATATAAACGACGTTCTTTATTGTTCAAATAATCTGTTATCTAATAAAACATATGTATACATTGAAATAATACCTTTTCGTCAAATAATGTAAAGCAGTGTTTGATAACCTGGGGCGCTATCATGCACTCAATTTCTCGTGAAGTCCTTTTTAGATCTCTTAAGCCAGGTGTAGGGAACCTGCGGCCTTCTGGCCAATTCTGTAATTCTGTAAAAAGATACTACGCTGGTAATTTTGGGATTTAGAAATTGGCATGAAATTGTTTGCGGTCAAAGATTCCCTAGTCAATGTTTACTGCGGCCTTATGCCGAATCAGAAAAATGAATGCGGCCTTAAGTGAAGAAAAGGTTCTTCAGCCCTGTTTAAGATCCTAAGACCATGCCTGGGAAGTTTACGGTTCGTTTTCCGCATGCACTTGAAGCGTATTTTTGTGCGGACTATTCATCTCTTTGAGTTATTGGTTTCTATAAAATCACTCATTATTTTGTAATAAAAAAAAAATCGTTACAAAAAATAATGTATCTTGCGGTCCCACGTCTATTTCGAATTTATAAAATGATTCAAAATTAAGGTATGAGAAGCTTGAAATCAAAACTAATAATATTTGTTTTCATTTTTTAAGGTAATTATATCAAAAAAAAAATCATCACTACATATAACAAAAAATAGTTGGTTATTCAAATTTTCTTTAAACACTGATAAGACCACTGCCAAAGATCACCATCGGCGTCATAGCTAATATTTTTTAATTAATAATGTAATATGGTTAGAAAGAAGCATTTGGTGATCAGTATTTTTCATGGTTTAATAGTATATTTTTCATTGTAATAAAGTTCTACTTTTCAGTAGCGATAAATATTCATGGTTATTTGTAACTTTTTTTACAATCACAAAAAATTGTGCTCGGTTGGTTGCTTACGATTTTCTTACAAGTCGATTTTCGGAGAATATTAATGTGAGTTATGATAGTAGACTCCTCATCGTTTATTAGTATATTAAATCTCAGTGAAAATATTGCTAATCTTAAAATTACAACACTAAGTGATTCTATACATGAAGATTTTCAAAAAAAAAAAAACGATTATTTTTACCTCAGAATACTCATAACAGCAAAATCACGTGAAAAATAAACTTTAAAATGTTTCTTAAAATTTAATACAATGTCTGACAGCCAGCTACTAAGCGACTGCTTCTCTAATGAACAATATTTTTTCTAGGCTGTCTTATGCCTACGACACAAGAGATTTTTTCCATGATAAGGATGATAAAGTTGGAAGTTTTGCTTCGACCAAAAAAATTGAGGGTGACCTCACACGAGATACACTCTGTGCAAAAAATATTTATCTTCAAAAAAAAATATCTTGAAAAAATATTGCTGAGTAGTGGTTAAAACTGCTGATGACAAATAATACAAGACTGGAAATTTAATACGAAATATATTTTGTACATTCGTTTTTTTAATATAAATAGTCATTTTATTTCTTGTTTATTTATATCAAGTATTGACTATCTCTTAAAAGAAAATCAAAGGAACAATATCTTACTGTTATATCAAAAATAGATACGAAATTTTATTCCTTCTTAGTTTCTTTATTTTTTTCAACCACATCTGCGCTTTTATTCTAACACGAGAAATAAAGAAGGGTTTAGCTAGAAAACAGCTCAAAGTAAACTTTTCTCTCTAGTCTACTATGATGATTGGATGGATGAGAAGGGGATTTAAACATCACAAAAATCAATCCCTTGAACTTAGTCCATAAACGAATTTATGAAATTGCTCGTGTGTTAATTAAAATTCGTGGATACCGCAATGTATTTGGGTGAATACCTAAGTGCGTTAACCTCTCGATGTCTTATTTTTCTTTGTTTTATTTAGTGCTACGGTTTTAGGTGAACTTCGGGCACCTAAATCAATCTCTTTCATTCCACTCGATCATTCTTCTTTCTACGCTAGTCACTGACATTCAGCACTTGCAGGTCCTGTGATGTCACGCTTTTCCAACGCTTCGTCTTTTTTCAGGGGTAGCAGTTTTGATTTATTTTCTTGGTTTACATTCATCCATGCGTAATATATGTCTGTCCGAGAAAATATATTGAGTTTAAACAACTCTGAAAATGTCATAAAAACTCATAGTTATTTCGAAGTTACTAGATGTTATCTTCGCATAAAGCTTTTTTATCTTAAACACTTGTAGCTTCTGTGAGTCTTCAGAGTTAAGCGTTCACATCTCTGACTCGTGCATCATTGGTCTGATGAGGGTTTTTTAGAGACGGAAATTTTGTATTTCTTGATAAGCGATAGGATTTGGATTGTTTATGCAGTCCATAAAAGTATTTATTCTTGCTTACAATTTATTTTCCTTTTGATTTTCTCGAATACACTATTTTTTCAGGATTTAAGATACACGAACTCACCGACCAACCGACCGTTTCGATGATTTGATTATTTGTTTTTAATATTTACATTGTCACTGATAAATATTTAATTTTGTTTCATATTGACTTTCAATCCAATTCAATCATCATTTGACTACTTGAATAAATTTACTTTTATATAGACACAATAAAAAGCCTCTTTTCTTTGAATAAATCTTTTTTTTGTTTCCATAAAATAAAACAAAATTATATAAGAGAAAAAAAACAAAATTAATCAAATACGTGAAAGAGGTACTTTCTCAAATCAAATAATAAAATAAACATTTTCATGATTAAGTAAATTGCGATAATATATTTTTATTCACAAAAAAAAAACTTTTTTAAACAATCTGCAAATATCAATCTACGGCACTTTGGGTGTTCAATGAGGCAAAACGGAAGAAGTTCCGGGGGTCAAAGTTACACAACGTCAAATAGGGGCTGAATTTTTGTACTTAACGAAGCTTTTAAAGCTAACGGACAGATCGAATCGAAATAAACTGCTTTTGTTTTATCTAACCAATAAGATTAGTTTCTTTCAACACTCTTCTTCTTAGCACATTTTTATTTTGTTGTTTTCACCACCACTTTTTTAAATTGAAATCGCTTATAATTAAACACATTTCAAAAAGCTTAATACATAGTTTCACAAAATATATTATATTTTCATATCGAGTAAACCATAATTTATTTCAAATGAAAACCATATTTCATATTTTTTTCAATCAAAATAACAAAATCAGCACACGAAATTCAATATATCAACATAAAAAACGCTGTTTTCCGTGAATATCGAAATAACATGAATTTTAATTCATTACATAACATTACCAAATATACCCACGTTGCGTATTATTATTTTTTGTTTTTCATGTGTGAGGATTACATAAATATTTAGATGCCATGAATAATAATTTGGTTCAAATTTCGGATATCCTCTGGCGCGTCGACGTGTTTTCATTATTATATTTCTGCTTTTTGCCTTCATAATATAAATAAAATCGGACTGTAAAAATTTTGATCTTGACAATTATAAACAAATCTTCATTTGGTAATTTGAATTACATTATCAAATCATTGACCTAAAATCTTATATAAATTGAATGTTAATTCATAAAAAAAAATCTCATTCCACAACTTGAATGGTCAGAACCAGTTTTATTTAACTCATTTGAGTGTAAAATGCTGGCGATGGGCAAAAACATTCTGATTATTATATAAAATCATGCAATTGTAAAAAAATGTGTTTCTTCAATAAGACATGGTCAGAATTCACCAAGAATATTATGAGATCATCATTATAAGTTGTTTTTAATTATCCCACGACCACTTGTTATGTGTTTCAGCCGCTGTTTCACGGCCGTTATCCAAATCGCAATAATGATCAAGAAATATAAACAAATTTAAACTTCATAGACATGGCCTGATAATGAGCTGCACATGATCTTTATTTTAAGCATGCATTATTTTGCATAAAAGGGTAAAGATAAACAGTAAAAAAAGGTAATGTGACTTGCTAAACCATTTAGTTTAAATGTTATTAAGTATCCTGTGTATCTGTATACTGAGAATCCACCGTGGCAGAAGAGTTAAACCTACTCCGTGTTGAATCTAAGAAATTAATCATATCCCGTTATCATAAGATTAAGCAGTTGCCTAGGGACGGCAAGTCTTATGGAGCGGCAAATGATCTCAGAATAAATAAAAATATGCCGAAAAATACATTTTAAATGGAAATAATATTATGACCTATGAGTATACAGTCGTTTAAATATGGCATTCACTGATGGCGGCACTATAGGCTAGCGGAAATAGTATGTCTCATAAAAGCCTTCAAAGGTCATATTTTTAGTACGTAGATGAGTTGAGTAGTTAAATTTCTATGTATATTTGAATTCTTAGAATAAACGGAAATAATGAAAAAAAATAAACTTTGCATAGAGGGGATACATTCTCTAGGAACGTCACTGAGTACGTGATTAGCGTGATGATGGTTGTGTCCACAAGTGTAATCCGGCCTTTCAACCAACTTGCTCAGCCCAAATAATTTACAAATGAATTTACCATGGCCGGTTATAAATTGGCAAACCCAGTGTCCAGGTGCAAGTGAATTCACCTTGAGCTTCCAAGTCGCATCCAAAAAAAAATGTTTGGCTCCCTTTGATGGATATAGACTACTTAGTTTGGCAAACTGCTGAAGCCGTTCTGTATGTCAACTCATATACGAAAGAACGATTAGTGTGAGGGTCAGGTATATTTACAGACAAGGGCTGAGACATTTTGAGACATATTAACCTTTTCAATTGTTTTCCTGGAATAAAAAGCAGAGTAATCGGACGATAAGCTTTTGGACTACTCTAAAGGTGATTATAAGCAACCCCTTCATCCAAAAGTCAGAAAATATACCAATTTCCTTTAAGTAGGTTAGAAATGATTGTGCAAATCTCATTTGACGTGGGAGGTTGACTTTGAGGGGTATGGAGGGGTTACCTATCCAAACCTGCAAGGATCGCTCATAATCACCATCCCAAGCTGGTTTTTCTCGGGGAATAAATGCGTCCAGGAGGACAGAACCCGTTTTTTTTGCGCTACCGGTGTACCAACCACCTTGTGGGTGTTCGATGGCAGACATGATTGGTCAAAGACTTAGTTTCATCGTGCGGAAAGAAAGTTCCCGTGACAATGAATTGACTACCGGGACAGCTACCAATAAAAGAGTCAGTTCCCGTCACGCAGATATTGGTTTGAAGACGAGATCGCGATGATGGAGTTGCCTACGACTTCTCAGCCACCGTTGTTCTCTCACTAGAGAGATGAGATATGTGCAAAACTCTCAGATCAGCATTCATCACAAAGATGCATGATTTAGGCTTAGAGTCTTTTTGCACCAGACGTTCTCCGGGGAAAACCCATGTGACTCCACAGAAGTCATCCTTAACCAAGAATTGAAATTTAATGCCTTAATAGGAGTAAATTTAATATTTTATGTTGTGGGTTATTTTTCAATGTAGATAAGTGAAACGCCAATACGTTATTATACTTTAAAGTGTGCGTACAGTATTTAGTAATAAATAAAAACAATCATTTAATGGACTGAGTCAAAAGGTCACAGATTCCTCAATCCTGTTATGTATTGTCTGATTGAATTGCAAAAAAAATTGAGCACATTATGTATTAAATAATCTGAATTGTATTGTTATACACCTTGTCAATTAACAAAACATGTTTTAATTCAACTAAACATAAATTTAATAAAGGAATACTCTATTTCACATTTCAATATTGTCAATTATTCTTTCGTATCTTCCATTTCTTTAATATTGTAATAAATGTCGCTGCCATACTCGTTAAATCTCTTTTGATACTGACTTTTAATTTATAGTTTAAAAAATTGTTGATTACACTCATATTAAGCTGTTTCCAGTAATAAATAGTTTTTTTCATGAAATATTGGCCTAGGATTTTGATATCTGTTGTATTCGTACTAGTTGTATTCGTGCGTAGTTCGTTTGTAATTAATGTATTCGTACAAAATTGATTAACCAATCTTACAAACGCAATTATTTTAGCACTCCAGTTTGCAATTCACGTTTCCAAAAACAACTTACTTATCGCAATAAATCACGGTCATAATCGATTAATCTTTTGGGCTTTTTCTAAAAATATCCTAAACGTTTTTGCAACATCATCCTGTTGAAATCGGCTAACGACATAAATAATTTTCATCCATCGACCGTTTCTTTTTTATTTACTGACCATATCGAACAAAACACTTCAAGCGTGAACACCAGAGACATCTTTTTTTATTGAGATTTATTACAGGATATCGGGGATTTGAAATAAAAAGCTTCATCATTTTTTTTTCAAATTTTATTAATGGGATTTTTACCTAAGAGTGTATTATTTATCGAACTATGTCATACTAAGCACAGATTTTTTATGTACCAATCTTGTTTAATCAAGTTACAGGCTGGTACAAAAATTCACTATTGTATTTTTTTTTGTATGGAAAATAAATTTAGCAGTGGCGAACAACCCATCTTATTTAAGATATTATTTAATGAAAAAATATATTATATTCACTTTTATTTATTTCTAAAAATTCTAAACCATTCATTTTTAAGCCTTTTTTATTTACTCGAAGGAGTATTTTTTTTTTAAATAATATCTTAAATAAAGTAGGTAGTTCGCCACTGATAAATTTATTTTTCAATGGTTTCATCCCGTTCTAATTGATACAACTCATTAGTTTATCATTTTTTAACGTAAATTTCATTTGAATTTTGTTTTTTCTATCATGCCCTCTATGTCTCTTGTTTTATTTTTATTTTTAAAACATATCACAACAGTAAAATTAAAATTATTTGTACTTAAACAAGCATTTTTGAAAGTAAGATCGTTTGCGTATGCCTCTAAAAGAGGCGAAACACGTGTCACAGTTTGTAGCACAATATGTGGAATAATCCAAGTTATTTTATATTTTATATTAAATAAAAATAATAAAACATTTTTAATACTTTTTCATAAAATTTATTGGATCAGGACCGGTTTCGCTCATTGTGAGCATTGTCAATTGATAAAAAATACAATGCAACAGTGATATTTATACAAAAGTTAAGTAAGAAAAACAAGGTATGGCAAACAATTGGTATTACAACTAAGCAAATAAATTGTAGCAAAATACAAGAAAAATAAACTATAAATAAAAAGTTGAAGACCTCTTAGCAATGCAAACTATTACATCAAAAATCAATTAAGTATGAATTAGCATTAACAAAGTTAAAACCAAAAATCTGTGTATATAATAAATAAATAAATCTTAATGTCTGTCAACCATAATTAAATGTGGAAATTCCAGTAGAGTTCAATCCAACGAAATGTGGAAAAAGTACTAAAAATGTATTATTATTTTTGTTATAATGCCATTCCACCAAGTATTGTCAGTAAACACATTAAAAGTTTTATATTAAAATGAACTTCCACAAAGTTACCGCCGAATCCATCGAAAATATTGAAATGAAAATATCTGATAACTTTACTTTTTGCAGTTATTGAAGTTAATTATTCATACAAAATTAAATGAGAAATGAAGAAACGAAATATCAACAAATATCTAAATTCACAATAATATTATAGTACAAAAAAACTTATGCATGGCTTACTGAACGCAAAAGACAATAAAACACGTCTTGATCAATGATAGATCCAATAATCTACAATAAAATTCTATTGTGATCAAAACTTCCAAGTCTTGCAACCTTTATTCACTATTCCATAAGCCCAGAAGATAAAAAAAAAACCCCTTTACGTCAGCTGAGTGAGGTCAATGAAGCAAATATCAAAAGAATTTAAGATATCGCTTCTGGATATATTTCCTACGTCAGTAGAACGATTTTTTATAAAAGGATTGACCCTATGTATTTTTTTTTCTTTTCTAATGAATAGTAAAAAATCTGTTGTTAAGAATGCGAAAGACTCTTAAACAGTAGAAAGAGGTTACCTTTTCAACATACATTTTTCTTCATGATAAAACATAATTCTTTTTTAGATTCACCGTATAGATGATAAAAAGGTTTTATTTCTCCACGCTGTCCTATTAACACATTTAATGCATGGTGGATCTGAAATTTCCTCTGGGATTCGGCATAAGGCTTAAATTCAAATTTTATCATAAAAAATATTTGACGTGTTGGATGGGTTCCAGTGATATTTAACATATCATGCGGTCTCAATAAATATTGTTTAATGGATATAATTATTCAACGTGCGTAATATTTATCGTTATTTACATATTTATTTACAGATATATTTATGATTTTGTGGTATTGTGGCTTGTAAAATTGTATAATTGAAAATGAATCAAACAAAACTTATGTTCTTAACTCTGTATACCGTGCAAATTTTTGTTTTCGAAATTTATAAAAAAAAATCATTCAAATAGAATCTTTATTACAAAAATTTTACTGAGAAAATTATGTATTCTTTTATCAAACAAAAGCTTTAGACACTAAACAGCCAAGATTCTTTTACAAATGTGAAAGTTCTCCTTTGCAACGTTTATTTTTATGTAAGGTAAAAATAAAAAACCTTTCCTGAATATCTAGGATTGTGTTACATCTCCGGGGAAATAATAGGTTCCACCTGAGGTTGTTTCTTTAAAAAACGTTTTATTTTCATTCTTATCTTTGCGGGAACGCTTAAAAACGTTGTGTATTCAAAATATTTATTCTTAATATTCGATTTAAAATTTTACTGGAAATATAAAATAAAATTGAAATAATTATATTTTATGCTGCAATTCATATACTGACTTTAATCAAAATTGCTATAGTTACCCCAAATAACACCACAGAATGGTATGCCGCTTTATAAAAAATAACGTTTTTACTAACAACTGAATACAACAAATAGAAAACTGTGTTATGTTTTTTTTTTGTAACGTAATGCTTTAAAATTGGAAAACATTATTATTTATTTTTATTATACAATGTCTAAGCTTTTAGTATCCAGTTAGTTTCTTAAAATATAATGAGAAAAAAATAATATCCACCTTTAATGATTTATTTTTATTTCAAAATGTACTGACATGTTTTTTGTATTATTTTATGTGATGCATATTATCGATTCTGACAATTTGCGAATATGACGCAGTTGACATCAGATTATTATATACAGGTTTATTAAATTTGTTTACAAATAAATGAACACTATGATCATTGATGAATCCGCATAATTTAAATTAAATGTAATTTTTAACAATCAATATAAAACTTGTTTTGTAAAACATGTTTTGCTTTTTAAACATGCTAATGAAAACTGTTATCAATTATTAAATCCATTGAATAATTTATATTTATAATTTTATAATGATTAGAAATTTATTTGTTTAAAAAAACCTATATCAATTGCCAACGCATTATCTAACATTGCTCATTATTTTAAGTAAATTGCAAGACTATTCTATCTGATATGTTAAAAAAAAGTTTAGCTGCGCTGTGTGCATAAATATTATTGAAATATTATTTTGAAACGCCAGGGAATTTTTTTCCTATTAACACATATCACAAGTATACCCAGCGTCGTTATTTTAATACCGACGCATTTTTCATTGTTTCTGTAAGGGCGAATGCCATTCTTTATGATCACATCATGCAGTAGTAGGTAGCGGCTTCCACCTCATCGCCGCCTCGTTGAATTTCGTTAAACCTCTCATATAAACTGCTCTCGTTGTACATTATAAGGTCGGCCGAGAATTGAAATTCTGCCTTCGGCTGTTTGCGCATTTTACCACGCACAATTTACCCGAGCCCACTCGTTATAGGAGAAATAGTAGGCATTCTAAAAAGTTCACTCAGATAATATTTCAACTCAACTCTCGTGTTCTTTACTATCTTAAGCTAGTAACCATTATATTGTTTTTATATATCGCCGCTGTTTGAATGATTTTTTGGAGACTCTTGTAGGCTTAATTGATATTTTGATCAAATTATGCTTTAAATATCTGTAAGTCGTAGGCATAAAACATCATTCATTTGTTATAATTAATACCATCGTAATAAAAGAAAATATAATTTATTTAATATTTTTTAATTTATTATCGTCTTCGTATGATTATTTTAATTTGATGTAATTTTATTCCAAAAACTTCATAATAAAAATTATTTTCTATGCTTTCAGACTACACTCGTATTCTTTAATAAAGTTTTTTTGTTAAAAATAGGCTTGAAACTATTTCATACTTTTTCTTACGTTTTTTTATGTTTTTTATTCTTCTTTGGAATATTATTTAAGATTGTTTTTTAACAAGAAACGATATATTATTTAATACTTCAATATATAAATTAAAAAATCGACTTACTTCTCGGCTGGCCACTATAAATTTACTTTTTTATGACGGTTCCATAGTCAAATTGTAATATCTTCAGTTTCATGAATTTGCTTTCAAAAGCATGAATATCTTTGGTATTTTTATCACTTTCCAATCTACTTATCCTGTCGTGAAAAACGTTGTAACATATATAGACAACAACAATCGTTTAGCAAATGAAATCCTTTGTGTTTCCCTAACTCTAAAAGCCTCTCAACAAACAGAGGCTAAGTAAGTGACTAAGAACAGTTTTCAAGTACCTTCAGATGTACTCGAATGGGAGGGGCAATGGTTAAAAAATAGTTTGATTTAAAATAATCCAGTGTATTATTTAAACAGAAGTTTTAATTTATAATAAAATTTGTATTTTTTTAAACTTATTATCCACCTGTATTATACGATGTATATTCATATATGAGCAGAGTAAACCTACAAGCAAAAATTTTGCCGGATTTTCCAGCCATATATTTTCACAGTTTCCTTTCAGAGAGGCTGCCAGGTTGTATTCAATCAACTCGGCTAGGCTTTCTATGTGTAAAATCCTTCGTATGGAAACTGAGTTACGAATTTTAGCGAAAACATAGAACCGCAAAAATGTTTATCCTCCGTTTGAAGTTTACATATCAGTGATAAATTAATTCAAAATCCTTTATTTTAACACCCTTATTCAGTTATCTATTAAATAAAACGAAATGTATGATAAGTGATGCTTTCAACTATTTTTCATTTTAGAAAAAAAATTATATCGCGTTTGGTTAAAACGATCGATTTTCTGGCTACTAAACTTATTTAAACTAATCATATTTTAAGTAGTGGCAGCTGTATATCAAATCTATTAATTGAAGTTCTTGGGTTTTTAAATTATCACTACATAGGCAAATCAAATATTAATTGTTTTTTTGAAGTACAATTTTTAAGGATAAATTTTATTATTCCAGCTAACAATCTCATACGGAACGTTATATATAATATATACAAAGATTCATTTTTAAAGCATGTTGACTATTTGTAACAATAAATGGATATTAAAAACATAAACTATGTATTGGAGAATGATTGTAAGTAAGTGGATCAAACATTTTTTGAGTAACAATAAGGATAGAGATATTGGGTTTGTAACGTTATCGCTCTACTCACGTTTTTGTTTCAGTACCATTAAAAAGTATAAAAACATTACAGACATACATTTCTTTAGATAAACAAGATTTTATTTTGATGCGCAACATTTCTCTAAGCTACTTTTATCTTTGTTCTTGTTTGAGACAACTATTTTTCGATCTTAAAAAGAAAATACTTATTAATTCCAGTGTATTTATTACAAAGTTTATTTCAAATAAGTGTCGACAAAAAATCATTTTTTTCATACAATTATTTTTTTTGTCAATGTTACGACTTGACAACGGCAACCAACTTTTATTTACCTAATCTACATGGTATAGTTTGTAAATAAAATTCGCTGAAATAGTTTACGAAAATTAAACTTGTCCAAGAAGCACGTTCAATCTATTGGTCTATGCGTATTCTAAGCTGACTTAAAGTTCACTCAGGTTTTTTCTTATCTATCACGTAATAATTATTTAATATATATTCGAAAGAAGCTGATTGATAGGCATTTCCATTAAATAACTTTGGCACTGAAATAAAATACGATATCATTGTAAGAAACATATTCTGAAAGTACAAGGATTAGTTTTGACATCTGTTTAGTTTGTCGACGATTGATGAGTCAGTATTCATCTTTAATTTAGAATTTAAAACACACTTTAAAAGCAGTCATAACATATAGAAAATTGAATAAAATAAGACAACTGTAAACTGTCATTGCTTGCGATTGTACAAATTGTACGCTGGTATAATATTTCGTGCTCGAAAAATCAGCATCTACGTGATGTTATATTTAAGTACCCACATTTACTTTTGAGGTCGAAGAAGTTTTTAGAGACATTAGCTTATCGCTTAACTTCTTTTATGAATTTCGAAACCATGTATACATATTTGTATACAAGAAACTGTTATAAGATTATTTTTACTTGTTATTGTGGGCATTTTATTGTCTTTCGGAAACGACCATAATATGAAAATGGTAGTTTAACAGTTCCAATGTCAATAAAATTGCTTACTTTTCTATAGACTGACCCCATCTTCTGAGCTGAAGCGTGAAGAAGCAAATCGTAAAAAGGTGATTTGTGTGGAAAACCAAGCCAAGGTGAAGTAGTTTTCAGCCAAGAAGATTGATAACGTTTTAGTTTTCAAAATACAAATTAATATTTTATAATACCATGTTTTTTAATCGATTATTGACAATATTACTTTTCAAATATCATATTTTAAAAGTCAATATCTTTAACTGTGAACAATTTTCATTTCATAACTATCTACTCTATGGTCTTCAGTTTAATTTTAGATCGATCAAAATCAACCATGTAGAGTTTCAGATATATATTTATTAGTCATGATTAACTTGTCTGTAACGCACGATCCGCAAATAAAGTAAAGGTATATGTGAAAAAATAAGCCTTGGCCAAATGATGTCAGTGACACTGACATCTGGTGTTTGTTGGACAAGTTGGTTTGTTGGTTAAGTAAATTTTGTTCAAAATATAAAACTAATTTGATATGATGAGATGACGTGACATAACAGTAAGCTTAAATTTGTTTTTTTTTTATTTAAAAGCATCTATTTATTCAATCAACAATGTGATTAAAAGAAAAGTGAACACTTCAAAAATTATTTTTATTTATTTTTGAATATACATTTCATTCTATCGAAAATTGACAATAAACACAAAAATATCAATAACGTGATGTGCAAGATAAAAACAGTATAAAAGGGGCAAACTGACTCTGGTAAAAAGAATACAAATTATGCATATTTAATTTAATGGTTTGTATTATTCAAAACAACAAGCTTAGACACACTCATTCACAAAAAAAAACATCAATATGCCTTTTATTTAAATTTTGTCTTACCAGCTAATGCGTAACGCAATATTATACTACATGTTATACTTATTTTATATTTTTAGTTAAAAACTGCATTTAATCTAATAAAATTTTATCAATCTAAGTAAAAAGCAACGTTTCCTTAAAACAGAAAACAAGTATTGTTTGAAGTACTCATTTTTTATAAACCAATACGCTGCAATTTACGCGACTTCGCGGTTTTTTAGTGAACCATAGCCCCAAACCGTTTCTTTTGTCATCATAATTAAATGATCGGGAAATGGTAATAACCTTTTTTAACATTGGAAAACAATGTTCAAAATTGATGAAATATTAAAAGCAAGATTAGGTGCTGATATTTTAATTAAGTGCTAAGCTTAACGGAAACGTCTTAGTTTGTATCATTTTCAAAATAATATATTTATTTTTGAAAAAATCGGTAAACTTCTACTGAAGTGACTACATAAGCCGCTTTCTTGTTCGATAATTCCTCTTTTATTATCCGAACAGGCGTTGAAACTTCCAGATCGCTTTATAGACGAGCTCAATAGGACATTATGCCTTTCTACGTATATAACGTGCATCACTGGTCTTGTTCGCCGCAGATAGAATTTTGTAATATAAATAAACTTTCAAACCCTTCCGATAGGATTACTAGGATTACAAATATTTATTAATTCGGATGGCCGCAATACATTGACTAAGCCTCCGCCTCATAATTTTTCCATCTTTTATGACATATACATACATTAATTTTCAATAATCCTACACATACAAATTAAATCTTTTATTGTTAAGAATTTTTTCAATTTTTATTTGTCTATGAATTTACAGCTTATTCTTAAAATATAATACCTTCTTCAATGTAATAATATTCTTTCTTGTAGCACCGATCTGACGTAACCAAGTGGTCTAAATACGTAAAATTGCGTAATTCTTCTATTCCATTTCCCTAAAAAATTTAAAGTGTGTCATGAGTATCCTGAATATTCATTTTTAACTTCATTTTCAACCACTTATAAGGAATAATGTGATTAAATGACAATGAACTGGTTGAATTAAAATACTCAAATCCGGAAATTGTTATCACCGACAACCCTAAAAGAGTGGTTGTATAATTGGAGTTGGTCATTAAATTGTCACTCAGCTTATTTTTTTCAAAAATAATAAATATATATATAGACAAAGCTAGTAAGGGAAAAATTTTCAGCTCCATTAGAAACTCATAGATAAATTATGTATGCACAAAAGTTTCCATACGAAGCTTTGAGCTGTGTAATCGATTTGGACGAATGCCTTATAGCATAGCAGTCTTAAGTTCCAAGCAGTGCTGTAGAAAATCAGCAAATTCTGAGCGGGCGGTTGAATCCCTGCCTTTACTAACAAATTGTATGGCGGTTATACGTAGATCGACTCTAAATTCCAATTTATGAGCTTATTTTTCGTTAAATGTAACATGTTTGTTTGAAAGATTTCTCGTATGGATATTCTGTGATTCGTTGGTGTTATTAATTTACAATTTACGATACATCGGAAGGGCCATATATGCAAATTAAGTAATGATTGTAAGAAATATAGCGAATGGCAAGAAATGCGATGTGTGGTAAAAGCCAATACAATTTAACTTACCACTATTAAGTATCACAGTTATATAGAATATAAATTATAAATTACATAAACGACGGTAACAAGCGGAATTCATATAATATTATATAAGATTTTGACGCCTATTGTGATATTATGAAATACATGCTGCGTCTTTTATCATATAATAATGGCAATATTCCAAGTAAATGATGATTTAATCAATAACAATATTAAAAAAAATAATGAAGTGAATTGTGCTATCCTAGTTTGACTTACTGATTTCTGATTACTGATATGACTTGAGAAGACTTATGGAAAGATTGAGTGACGAACCAGTGTGCACAAATAAATTTCGAGATCAATATTAATTGATTAAAATCCCAATAATGACGTTGGTTTTTTTAATGAACTATCCAACCTCATATTCTGTATTGAAATATTTAAAAAAAAATAATTTAAATAAAATGATTTGGCATCTTTGTTTGCTTTTGTTCTTAGAGATTTTTATTTTAAAACCTTAGAAAATGTTATTTTTTCTTATTTAAAAAATGGTTTAATTGAAGAGATATATAATTACAATATATATATGTATATGTATTTGCTTTAAAATAACAGTAATAAATGGTTTCATAATGATGTGATATTAGTTTGAAAGTTATGACGCCGGCCCGCTCATCTGAAAAAAGTACCTGTTTTCAACTCTATAGCATGGCTTTCACTATAGGGGGCTTTGCTTATGGCGTTGCGACTCGGCTATCGATTATCAAGTAAATTGTTCATATTTTTATATTGCTTAAAAATTATAAGTGATATTTATATTTCAGAAAATACTTGTTTTTTATTTATTCTTCTTCATTTCAGTTTATTCTATAGTGTTGAAACGAGAAATTACTACATTTCAATATTAGAAATAAAATATATCACCCAACAAGAACAGTATTAAATTTAATCCACTTTTGTAGATAGAACGCAGAAGCCCCAGAATATTTCTGATGGCAAAAAAATATAAAAGAAAGAATAAAGGCAGCCTCATAATACGGTCAGTAGAATCGATTTACAAAAATAAACGAGAATTCTGAATTCCTTTGAAGAAAAATCGCATCGATGATTCCATAGCAATGAAAATGTATAGCAGTGGTACAAAAGCGATGGAAGTGACTTTATTGTAAGTTAATACCTACGGAGGCTTTCTTTTTTGTTGTGTATCATTAAAAAATATTAATATTTTTTCTTTGTCGTCGAGAAATCTTTTAATAGATCGTTTGACTGATATTAGATTTTGACCAACTCATGTTCAAATAACATTTGTTAACATTTTTTTCTTCTACACATAAATTTACCAGTTATAAAAGTTCATTATTTAAAACCTTGCTTAAATTATTTATTGTGTTAAGTTATGTCTCAAAAAGATTTTTCATCTCCATATATCGGTACAAATAATATATGTAGATACGTATTTGTTTTAGTTCAAGGTATTTAAAATTAAACAAGTTATCTACATATGATTTGTTTATTTGTTCAGCAATCGTTTTACAACAAGTATAAATAGTATTTTCGTTGTAATAATAACTTTGCACTTCAAAGTTACGCGTTATTATGGAGAAAAGTACAACAGAATTTACGTTGATATAATTTCAAAAGTTTTTTTGATGGGTAAATATTTTCTCCTTTTTCAGTAACTTAATGTGACACGTGTTTCTCTGAAACATATATTATCTTTTATTGATATTGAACGTACTTGAAAATTATTGGTGGGAAGAATTTTTATAGTTACATATATCGGGAATAGAAAGACTCACCATTTTGATTAATAATTCTGTGAGTGAGCGGAGTAAAGAGATACAATAAGCAGTTAAAACTTTACTGATAAAATGTTTTCTCCGACTTCTTTTCTTACACCAATACCAAGTAAATTGATAATTTTGTAGAATTTAATAGTTTTATTTTTTTAAGCACACCATCAGGTTTTAAATATTTGAATATATATTTGCATAGATAGTATAGTTATTTATTATTTCTTTCTTTACTCAGTTAAAGAAAAAAAATATTTAGGAAATTGTTAGTCTCTTTGTCACACTGTTGTTTATTCTGCTATTTAGAAATAAAATAAAAACAATGCTCTTATTCTCATCGACTTTAATGTGTTTAATACATCTTGGAGATTTATCCAGTGTATTATAATCTTCACAGTTAATCATACACCGCATTTCCAAGATGTATAGATATAATCAAAGACAAAAAAATATTTAATCCCAATTATATAAAACATGACGTATATTGAAATATTTTCGATTAAATTACGCTTAGATTATTTTTCCCAATTTCCATTACTTATTTAGCAACATTGTTATAGAAAAATGCGACAAAGCAAAATAAAATAAAATATAGTAGCGTGAAACAAAAAGAAAGATTCTTCATTTTGTTTTATGTCTTGATTCGGTTTACCCTAATAAAATATCTGAGGTCCTTTGGCATAAGGCTTTCCCTACAATTTTATTTGTAAATCCGTCGACAATACATTTTGTTCTTAGTTTCAATGCACTTAAGAAAATATTTGAACCCTATTATGTTTAGCTGGATTGAATTATTGTTTGAATAATGAGTTCATTTTTTTATATATTAACAAAAAAATAGCGTTAATCAAAATAGTATCTCAACTCCATGTTTTCATTATTCTGGATTTGAATAAATGCTTTTTATACGTTATAATAACAAATTTAATACTTATTTTAATCATAGAAATGTCAATTATTTCGATAGAACAACACCTACGTACATTAAAAAGTATAATTATATGATAATGATTTCGAGTTAACCAAAAAAAGGGAATATCATGTGTTAACGTTTTATATTTAAATGTTTAACCTATTAGCTGCCGTAGCTAATTAATAGTAATTACTTAGCACGCCGGCTATAATTTGCAACTATTAATTTAATTAGTTATTGACGACATATCTTGTCTGTGGCAGCCATCGAGTTTAAAAGAAGAATTATAGTCTTGAATCAACAAAAAAAAGATTATTTGCTTAAAAAGGAAATAAAAATATTTACTCTTTATAAACTTCTGCAACACTTTATGTTTGATTTGTGCTTTGCCTTAGAAGAATTAAACCTAATGTATGTTTATAGATATTATGTTTTAATATATAATATCCTCAAATACGAATATTAAGGTAAGCATTCAAGTTACAAAGTATTTCATTCTTATCAGGAATTGTTGTTCGTTATGTGATTTGAATCTTGTATATGCACATATTTTACTTTGAGCTGCCTTATCTTGACTATTTTTATTTAAAAACATACAATCTATTACTTTATTTATCTTTGGGATTTTTAGTTTATCAACACTCTAGTTGACTATCTCCTACAAATGGTCTGCTTGGTTTTCATATTTATAAAAAGTGTACTTATATGATTAGTTATATTTTTATTTTGTTACATATTCATATATTTATCGAATTCATCATTTAAAACCTTGAGCATAATTCGATATTTTAATTTATGGTAATTGAAGTATTTGCTTGAATATTAAAAAAATAAAATATTTTTACCATTACATCACATTATTACAGAAATACTTATGTTAAAAAAAGTTTAAGAACGTTCATGCTGAAGGTTTATTGCATGTATAAAGAAATGCCGGAAGACTGTCTTTTTTCATTTGACAGAAGGAAAAATCCGGTTGAATCTGTAAGCAATAACCTTTCTTATAAAGTTAGTATGGTCCTGTTTGAGTTTTTTGTAGCATCACATAGATTCGTATGAAATGAATTTTGATAGTGAAATTTATCTTGTGACTTATTTTAGTGATATTATTTTTTCTATAAGTAAGGATGATCTCTTCAAAAAAATATTGACACATTATTTTGGCGAAATTTTAATAATCTTTTATTGGAACTTTCTTTTATGAGTGAATTTAAATTTGTTACGTAATTATAGTCTGAAAATGTCATTCTATAATAACTGTTATTCGACACATTATTATATTTACTGCCGATTTCTGGGGCTAAGTTCATTTGCAATAAATTCTTCTAGATAAGTTCCAAAGTTTTCTAGCCAAACATGTTATAACAACACAGTTTTAATGACTTAAACTCAAATCATTTTTTTAGTGAAAATTAATTAAATACTCATCAGCCGTTCTACAAAAAATAATCAAAAGAATTGTTGATAATATCAAAATAAAATAAATTGTCGTTGGACTCTGTTACATTTTTCATTTGATTGAGTTGGAAACATTTGGATTGCACAAGTGCCTTGCATACAACATGACAATTTCTGAAATGAAAAAATGTATTTGTTATTCACTCGACATAATATTCTGTGATTTTACAAACCCAGGTCATACAAATACGTAATGAGTTAACAAATATGTCTCTTGAAATGTCCTCATAAGGGAAGTTGAGCACTGACTTCCAAATATATTTCAAAAATGCCTTCTGGCTAATAATTATTGATCCCTTAGTAATGATAACACATATATGCATAGCAAACATAGTTAAAATGGTTATTCTTCGTTTTAAATGGATTTTATATTGTTTAATCACTACCACGAGCAGCTGGATAATTTATATAAAGAAAGATGAAAATTGAACAACTGCTTATTTTTAAACTTGTTTCTGTAAACGTTGAGAAAACTTGATATTTTTATGCAATTATATTTCTTAACAAAAAAAATATTTCATTTATGTGAAGTAATCCGAATTTTATATTTTCATCGGCAAAAAATCGTCAATCATATGTATTTTTTCTTTTCTTTGAAATGACAATATTGAACGATAATGAAACACTGTAAAAAACATTTTGACACACTTTAGCGACAGCAAAATTCAACGTCATCAGTTCTATGATGTATTTACGATTAACAATTTTATAAATAAAAAATAAATCTATGATCCGATATTTAACCACTGCGATAGGTATATCATCAAAAAACGTATTTTAAATTCGATATGGTAGTAATAACTGTTCAACATGTTTTCATTGTTAGATGTTTATTCATTTTGTGAGTGATCTTACTCAAACTTGTTATAATATTTAATTTTCATTAACGCCATTTACTGTAACTACCTGAGCATAGCTTTCCAATACTTTGCACTTAAATTTTTAATTTTTTCAGATATAATCGGATGAAATTTAGTTTAAATCTATCTTAACTTTAATATATAGATTATCGCAATCTACGAGGAACATTATAATAATAATTTAGCAGTAAATAATAGTAAACCGAGCTACCTGTGTTGTTCAGCATGTGGGTAAACGTAAGCCTTTAAAACGTTTAATGTTGGTTTAAGTTAAGCTTTCAGACCAACACACTTAACCTGGGTAAATATAGTGCAAGCCAAGTAATATGTACGAAATCGACCCACTCAAGGCTTTATATCAAATAAAACGTAGCAAATTGACCACAAGGGGCGTTTTATAACAAACTTTTGTGCGGTACAAGCTTTTCCGAAGCTTCAAGTTGATACATTGGCTTTTAAATTAAAGTTTGATGATAGTCTTGCAGAAAGTTGCAAGCTTAAGATATTTCGCTTTATATTTAGACCACATCCATATAGTTTGCGAGAGCCAGCTTCATACAAAAAACATATAAATTTTACAATTACTATTATGTATTGTGAATGATATATTGGTAAATCCATCATCCGCTAAACTATGTAAATAATAATTTATTTATTTTATTGATCAATCTGCTAGAAAATAAATTTAAAAATATTTTTAAAAATGAAATTTGGAAGGTAACATAATTTATTAACATATTCTTAAAACAATATTTTATTCATTCAAAAAATATATAAACAGATCTTTATCATTGTATACGTTATACTGTAAGTTTCAGTGCACTTCAATAAACAGTTTTTTGCCGCATGTTAAGCCTGATAAACCAGACGAAAATTTAATATTACGGATGGGAAAATTCCAATAAAAAACACTCACTTGTGGAAAAATGAGAATTTTACCTGAGTTTTCTTGTTAAGTTGTAGGGTTTTCATAAAATAAAAAGAAAACAAGTTAAATGGTCAGAATTTAAATAAATTTTTGGTCAGAATAAAAATGTTATACGGTCAGAATATTTAATAACAATTTTGTTTAGTAGGTTAGGTTAGGTTAGGTTTTTTTAAAAAAAAATCATTTAAATTGTAACTATCTATTCTGACCGATATATTATGACCATTTAATATTAATTCTGACCAATTTTATTTAAATTCTGGCCAGAAAAATACTAGCCAAATAAAAATGTATTTCACTTAGTTTTGACCAATGAAAATCATTTAAATGCATTTTTTATTATGTTAAAATAAATTTATAGCAATAGAAAATATTATATTTATTTATATAGTAAGCAATGAGATTTTGGTTTTGAAAGTTTTTATATATTTTTCACACCGATAAAAAATCATAACAGTATATTCAGTTGTATAATTCATTATTCGTTTGACTGTAGCTCAAATTAAATATTTGATAATTCGTAAGCAGGATGCTTGTTGTATTTACAAGCAAAAGTTGCATACTTTTTGAATATTGGGATAATTGTTGAAAATACCACGTTTTTAATTAAATTATTATATTGTATCATGATGATGAATGTTTGAAATAAATCATATTAAAATGTATGCCCAACAACTGAGAAGAAATGTCAAATCAATACTATAAAGTTATATTAAAATCAAGTCAGTTATGATTATGTGGCTAATTCCAGGGAAAAAAGTAGTTAGGATTCCAGTAGAAAACTTGTGATCCACACACATTTCTTATTCAAAATCTTTCGATTATTCAAGATTTACAAGTTTATCGCATCTTCTAAAATATATTTGTTCACTTTGCTATATTACCTTTGATAAAATTATTATTTTATACCTTAAAACTAGAGATTGAAAAGTGTGAAGAAAAAATCAATACGAGTATTGTAATTTAAAAATAACAAAAAAAACGGCCGACAAGAATTTTTATAACAAACGTAAAAACGTTAATCGGTATTTCGATATTTCACATAAAAGACTGTTATTAAAAATGAGTTATAAACATAAATGTGTGATTTTTACTACTAACATATGGTTTATAAAAATAATAATATGTCAATGGAAGACTCATCGGTTCAGAAGAGTTTAAATATTGATACAACTTTTATAAAAATAAAATATATTTCAATTCTTTGCGAACATTTTTTAAATGTGTAATCGTTTCTTTACTTTCAAAATTTAACTGAAAAATTAAATTTATAAAATATATAAAATTAATAACTAAAATACCACAATTTTTTGGATTTTCAAAACTGTTTTTTTAGTATTTAATAAATAAAATGAAAACCGTGATCCAGGTTATGGTTATAGCGGTATTTTATTTCCTACTTAAATTATCGTGGTACCAAAAGAAAATCCAGGGCTACTTAGAAATCATATAAACATATGGGATAACGCAATGGATAAGATACCAATATAAGGTCTTTACGCTTTAACGTTCTAACCTTGTTAAGTTTTTTTTTACCATGTCTGCATCCAATATAGAGCATATGGACTTCTCATGGATCTTATCTCAATAGAAGTGTGTCTACAAGAACTGCTTGTTACTCTTTTTTCCAGAGAGATTAAGAAGAAAATTATAGGGCTAAGACAGGACTAGTGATGAGATCATCGCTTTGAATTTTAGAATAGGATGAGTGAGAGAAGGAATTCAAGACATCACATACATACATCCATGCCTTCGAACATAAAATCATAAATCGATGTCGAAATCTGTCTGAACTAGGATTCAAATCCGTGACCTCTGTAACCAAAGCCAACGATGTTGACCACTCGATCACGCACTATAATAGTTTAAATTGGCTTAGTTTTACTCCTTTTACCTCAATTTAAACATATTGCTGTTTCTAAACTGTTTAATCGATCCATATTATTTCTAAAATTCAAAAAAAATATATCTTCTGTGTATTTATTTTGTCTAAATTATGTCTTTCACTATTATTGGATTGATTAATGACTCCCATAAACTATATGAACACATACATTGTATAAACTCTTCTATATGTCTTTTTGTGGTTTCGTTTTTGCTATAATTTCGCCTTACAAAATAAAAAAATCTTTTCAAGATTTACTTGTTTACGTGACATAAAGACTTCGCATTTCATCGTAAAATAAAATGTTGTCAGGGGCAAATTCAGACCTTAATAGTGCTTTAATGATCTTAATATAGAGAAAAACAAACATATATTTAATACAACGTTTATTTAATTATAGAAGCACATTTACAGAAGGTCAGCCGTTTCGAATTAATTATTCTTCAATTTAAATATTATCTTATATAATACATTTAATTTTTGTCCATAATTTATTTGGACACTAACAAAATACTTATTTAAGTACTTCATATTTATGAATTAAAATTTATTAATATATAATAAATAAGATATGATTAGATTTTTTGAATCTAATTCAAAAAAAATGTTTGTGAGAAAGTATATTTTAAAAATAATTTCATTTTTTTTGTTTGTTTGCAAACTAGTGTTTAAATAGCGCATAGTTGAAACTCACATTCTTTTAACTCTGTTTTCTTTATATGACAGTACGTAACATTTTATTACCTGAAAGTTTAAAGCTTTTTCTCGTAAAATTCATCTCGGACTTTCAAATTTTCAAAGCCTACCAAGTAGTGATAGAAAACGTTTATATTAACCGACTTGAAAGTAATATTTCTCGCATTTAAAATAAAAAATATTTCTCACATTAGAATCATGAATAAGGTAAATCAAATACATTTCGTTTCAACTGAATTGTTTTATACCTTTTGAAATTAAATTGCTCACAATAGTCAAAAAAGTGTATATTTCAAAAACCTTCGACCAAACATCAGTTTTCAGTTAAGATTTTTTTATTTAGAATAATATTCTATAAATAAAATCATATTATATTTATTTTATTCATCTCATATTTAAATATTAACATTTATATCTAAATCCTTTTTGCAGCAAACTCCGAATTAAAGAGTTGCATATAATTAAAAAAATTTTGGTTATCTTTTTAGCAATTGCATTGTAGAGAAGGTTGATTTATATGCCTGCTGGGCTTATGAGGCCATTAACTCTACACAATATTAAACATACTGTGACCATCTACGCCGTAGTACTGAACGTAGAATATCACGTAGCCAGTCAACATAATAGCCTACGAAGCGTAGCGCTTGACAGTCATTGGCAGCGTACGCTCAGAGTATTGCGTATACACGTCGACACACATACAGAGTGCTTTTTCCATTGTCAATAAAAACAATAGTGTAGAAAATTTTCATCAATAATTTTCGTTTTGTTATTCACAAACTTTGACGTAAAACGTGAAATAATCATTTCACAGTAGATACGTTGTACAGAGAGCTATGCAAAACGTATAATGTATTTCCAATCCATTGCTGGGTGAAAGCTTGGAAATAAAACAAAAGTCAAATTAAAACAACATTTTGCCTTGTGATATATTTGTTCTCACGATTTTTTTACTTATTTAATTTATACATAATTATTTGTATTTATAATAATATTCTTTGTTATATTTTTTAAAATCAATAACCTGTTTTGCTTTGTTATGTTTTTCTTAAATATTTTTCAATAAATATTGGTTCAAAAATATAACTATCTAAAATGTTTCCAAAACGGATAGACGGAAACGTACCAGGATTTTCAATTTACTGAAAATAAGTTTCGCTTGTTTCAAACAAAGCTTTAAATTATCATCATAACATTTGTAATCAAATGATTTATTTAAAACAAAGGCTTATTCTCAAATTTAAACAACTAAGGTAAGCCACAATAAGTATATAATTATCAAATATTGATTGCAATGTTGTTTTTTTCGTTATTTCCAAACTCTTCCGGTTTCGCATAAAGCTATTTCGTTGTATAATGCATTTTACAAATTGAATTAGAATGTAATCTTGGTAAAGCATTTAATATAACGATTTTTTCTAAAACTGGTCGGAAGCCAGTTGATTAACTTCTTTTTTGAGATATGTAAGGGTATTATTACAATTATAAGGTGAAATATTAGCTTTATATTCCCTCTTTTTAAAGGTGAATGAGAATTGATTAAAACTTCTTATACACATATATTTCTTGAAATACATTCTTAAATTAACATATACGTATATAAAAAATAAATTACGAAGGACTTCATTTAGGTTTTTAATGTCTTTAAAGCGTAGTTGAGAAAGAATTTTTGTCTACTTATCGATAACGAGGACAAATTAATAAAAATGAAGATTGTACTTTTTTCATCAAATTTCGGTTTAAATTTAAAAATAAAATTTTACATTTTATTTCTAATCATGCTTTAGTTGGAAAACTTTTTGACCATTCTAGCAAACAGTTCTTTAACCGCAATATAAAAGGTGAACCCTTAAGTTTTTTATAACTGATTTGAACGTAAAATATAACCAGTCCAGGAATAACAACATCCAAATACGTTTTTACGACTTAGCTCGATGAATGTATTTTATTATTTTAAGCATCATAAAACGTTACTTTCAAATTTTTTGTCATTTTATAAAATGAAATACAACAGTACTGTAGCGGTATTTCGTAATTTCATCGTAAAAGTTACCACTGACGCGAATTAAATAAACAAAAGTTTTCTTTTCCTGAGTAAGACTCCAAGTTAGGTCGTTAATATTTTGAGTGGTTGGTTTATGTAACAACAAAACAATAGACATTTTGCAATCTGTATAACACAAGCTCTGAATACACGTTTCAAGTATTTAATTTAGGTTTATTTTCATGTAGATATTTTTAATTTACATTTCACTTAAAAATCATAAGACAGCTTAGATTTCATAAAAATACCCGAAACGAAGGATGACCTAAATATTGAGCGCTAGTGTTTTAAGCTGAAAAAGATATTTGATAAGAACTTGTTGTTACATTTATTATAGAATAGTGTCATTAGGAGAAAACTAGAAATAATTTGATCGAAATATTCAAGATAATAACGATATCAAAACATCACAGACATGTATTCAATTGCAGACATACATATATATGTATGCAATAAAAAAAATCCCGTTTGAAAGAGTCCATTAAAAGATTTCAACTGTCGGCTCATACAAATGAGTATAATGAACACAGCGGGGTATTTATTTTATTTTGTTTCAGAAAAATACGCATGTGATAAATTATGTTTTGTTTCTTTGATTGCAGGTTGATCCTTGGATATGGAGTACTAACACGAACTTTTCCAGATAAATAGTCTGAATAATAAAGTCCAGCAATCTTATTTAACGGTACGTACAACAATTATTTGTTTATGCAATAAAAGAGTTTGAACATGAAATATGAATCGGTTGTATTTTTTATACAGTTTTATATAGTATTCCGATTTGAAAATATGTTTCGCTCTAAGGGGACATACTGAGAGACAATATTTTGTATTTATCCGATCTCACTGTGTAGTATATGATTTTTTAACTGAGTACCAAACTCTTGTTTTGTTTTAAAAAGTTGTTTGTAAATCATTCGTCAAATTAAATTTTCAATATGAGTAAAATTGTCTCACTCATTCAAATTTAAAAAAAGGAAACACTCTAAAGCTAAAAATTTATTTGTCGTTATCTTTTATACATATATACGTATACGCTACAGAATAGATAAATATGAACCAGAAGGGTATCCAACCTCGGACCCTTTTTGTAATCCCGAAATTACCATTCACCATAAAATCGTGGAGAAATTCAGGATTCGGGATTGAGAGATTTTAAGCCCCTAGCAGATTTCAAAAATCTTTGCTCACCGATTTTGAAATCCTTGGAATATACGGAATTCGTGAAATTCCGAAATCAAAAAATTTGGAATCTTTTTTTAGGTCGCTGGCTCGTTTTTAAAATTTTGCCGGTTGCCTATTCTCAATTTTTTTTTTGATTGTTTTTCACTTCTTATCCTCAATCTTAAAATCCTGGAATTAATACTATCACAATCCCGGGATTTCGGAATCACTAAATTGGACGAGATCCCGGGATTGGGAGCCCTAGTATCATTTTTTACTAAATATCACAAGTTTTGATAAAAAGGTAATTTTTAATTACCACCATAGCATTTCCATTTAGATCATTTTTAAATTACAAGATTATATGAGCAAAAAATGTCAATATGATTTATAAATTATCTTTCTGTCCTAGCTCTGAAACTAGGCATCGTTTCCAAATTAATATAAGATTTCGTAATTAAATCGAGACCTACTTAAATGTTGGTAATAAAAGTTTGTAGCCGCTAATAAAATAAATTTGTAGGGAATTTTGCCAACCGCAGCGCCATCCCACAACCATCAGCAAAGCTAAATTCTTTCCAAAGAAATGGATCTAGTTTTTGAAATACCATTTTTAATTTAAAATAAAATGTTTGAATGAGAAAAAGGAAAAACTCGCTCTTTTAATCAACAGCTTTCTTCGTCGTCTTTTCAAACAAGAAACGATAAAAAAATTCTTCTCGCCCGATTGTTCTTCATATTATCTGCTAGTAGTAACAATTTCATAGTATTTGTGTTTCAATTTAAGATTTCGAAATTGACCAGCAATCATGTAATATTGTATTTAAAACAATTCTTCATTACTTTGATTTTATCATTATTTAATAACACAGAACTGTCACCGTCAAAAAGACTATCAAATACGTAGTTTTTTTTTTCAAATTAACAAAAAGGCAAATTTACTGTATGGAAAATTTTTGAAATTTGAAAAATTCTATTGTAGTTATTTTTACTTGTGCGTTTTTCGATCCCATTGATCGATTTGAGATGAATTTAATTTTTTATTCAAGAAAAGTGGAAAAGAGGATTTTTTAATTTGTTTTGGCTTTATGTTTTGTGCGTAAAATTTATTTTTAATTTAAAAAATTTAAATATTTAAAAAAATCGTACTTAAGATTGGGTTAAGTTAATTTATAAATTATTTTTATTAAAAACCTTTAAATGTATATACTAACCACTTGATACATAATACAACTAACAATACTTTTTGAATCATTGACTAAAACGTTAACTATTATACATATTGGCTACTATAAAGTATATTCAGTTCATTTTTATTAAAAATTTATGAAAATCAACTTATTTGACCTAAATCTATGATGCTTGCATTTAATATGTTGATAATTATTCTGTCTACTAACGCCCTTAATCATTTTTTAAACGTCTTCAGAATATTTTTTCCACACGAAATATACGTTTATACAAATAAATACTTTGTGAAACAAACAAATTTCCGAGTGAACGTTCTGAAAATAAACAAGCTGAAATTTTATCTTGATACAACATTTACAGTGAAATAGCCGCATCGATAAAATTTTCATCGGATTTTAAATGTTGAAATTTCGGCTGAATTTCTACTCCAAAAAAAGCTTTTCCGTTGAAAATGTAACATAAATATTGTTCACTCCCAACAATAATTGGAGTCCCCGAAATTGTTTCATGTAAAATTTAGATTGGATCATGTGGGCAGGGAAAGGAAACTCTACCCATAGTCTTATTATATGACAATCTACATGCGTAGTCACGTAGATGCTGAAAGAGATAAATTAAGCAGTGATGCGGTTATTAAAGTCTGATATATCTTAGAACTCTTTATATATTGTTATCTACTTAAATACTGCTTTAGAGATAGATATAATGTATATAATCGTAGATATAAAATATTTGTTGATATATATTATTACATTTAGCATTTTTTTAAATTGGATATATATTTGTGTTTGTGTATTTGAATCATGAACACTTAAAAGTACACAATAACGAAAATACGATGAAGTCAATACAAAATCTTTCATGTATTTGATTTATATTTTATGGCTGTTATGTGTGTGCCCAAATAACTATATAAATCAAAATAAATATTTTTCTACTCTACTAACACGTTTATATCGTTGGGATATTGATCGTCACGTCCATCAGTCAGGCATCTTCGATTTTTTTAACTTCAGTTAAATGTACAGTTATGTGTAAATTAGATAATAAAAATAGCACACCAAAATAGTTATAATTAATTAATATATTGAAATAAACAAGTAGTATTTTCTGGGTCAATACACGATTATTTCTTTATGTCTTACTACTGAACCTGATCTAAGTAACACCCAAAATTTGTAAACATATATTTGTAAAATGCATAAACTGTGATACAGATGCACAATTCTTTATGTACGGTGACCATTTGAATATTGCTTTTCCCATAATTTTAAAACAGTTTTTAGAGCTTTCTGACTAATGAACTGGATCGATATTTCAGTTAAAAACTGGGTCTAAAACACTACACATGGTATTGGAATATTTTGTCTTTCATTTTTTTATTAAATCCATGCTCAAATTAAGTGAATTAAGTCTTCGTTTTTAAACTTTTTAAAGCGAAGCTCCAATACACTGATTATGTTTTTTCAAATTAAATAATACGTTACAAATTTTTAATACACAAAAAATATGATTATTTTTATTTCTTGCTTTTTCAGTCAATTTTAATTAATAAAGTAAAAAAAATTCGCAAATCATTAAAAAATCCATTTTGTTCGCCTTCAGTGTGGGCAAAAGGATGAACTCTTAATAGAATAGACGAGAAAGATCCGGCTAGGAAAATATTTTGCTAATCTCATGAGAGGAATTGAAATTGATGAAGACATTCAAGTCTTTAAGCATAAATAAATAAAGCCGATTCAAGGAAAAAAAGAAAGCTTATTTGATTCAACGGGCGGTTCCCAAATTATACCGTCAACCGAAAATATTTGATTCGTGGCTTCAGATTCAACGGGATATATTCTTTTACTTTTCGTTGTTATGACATCTTCTGTTTTGAGATAAATGTGTTGAAATTACTTTCAGTATTCTCTGTCACTTTCTGTACACTTCTATCTTTAATTTTCATTTTATAGAGCAATTCAGCCAAATATGCAATGAATTCAGAACCTTTACAATCCGATAGCCAGAAGCCATTTTGCTTCTGCCATGTGTGCAATTTATTTGTTTACTTTGAAAGCTACAGCTTGCTGGCTTGGTCGTAAGTCAGGAACGTATTAAATTTATGTTACATATCGAGGAGTCGGACAGCAGGCGTTACTTATGGCTACGCTAGAAAGCAGTACAAGGCAATGCTGCATTTGAAAATTAGTATTTGAAGTTTTTGTATCTAGTTGAATTAATACAAAATATATCGTGTAAGTTTGTCGAAGTTCAGACTATAAATCTCAAGCAAACTTGCTACGTCCCTTACCGTGTTGTCTTTGTGAAGCAGCATAATTTGGAAAAGTTATTAGTTTATATAGATATTGACGTATGAATATTTACGTTGTTTGTTCATTCAATTGCTTGCTATGAAGCAGCATTTAAACAAAAAAAAACCATTTACAGTAACACGTATGTTACTAGTACAATTATAATTTATAAGACTGAAGTTATCAATTAGTGGCGGCCAGTAAAAAATGTTCAATTGTCAACTTTTGTCTTTTCTTACTTATCAGGTTAGAATTTCGTATATTTTTTAATTTACTCTTTTAATACAACGTTGCTTATTATTTTCTTTTATATTTCGATCAGTTGGTAACATTTCTTTTTAAAAAAATCCTCTTTATCGAAATATGGCAGGTCAATACGTTTGGTGCAAAACAAAATAAGATTAAAAATAGTTTTTAGCTGCGCTTATGATCAAAAGAGATTTACTTTATTTTCGTTGTTTACATTCAATCACAGCTATTATGTTAACATATATCGGAAGGACTGTATTTTAAAACACAGTATTCAGCTTATCTATTTTTAAGATTATCCGTAGATGAATTCCTTACATTTTACAAAAATATACGCGATCCACTTAGAGCGTTTTTTGATTGGTTGTTTTAATAAGTCACTTAATAATTTCTAACTTACTTGCACGCCATATTGTATAATCAAGTTCAACAGTGCACACGATTAAATATCAATCAAAATATTCAACTACAAATAATAAAAATATTTATTGACAGTTACATTGGTTAAGTAAGATGTGGATGACCTGTCACAGCGAATTCAAAACTCAGACTTAATTTCGAGCTCATCGCTTCATAGCAATATATGTATGTGGCAAAAAGAAATATTATTTTTTTATCAACAAAAATAATTTAAGAAATCGCTACGATTGTTATCAAATTTACAACAGCAGAATATATAAGTAAATAAAAAAATGAAAATATTCATAAAAATGTGTATCCATCTTAAAACTAAATAAAAAAAATAATAGTTCTGATTATCCGTACGACTCTTAACTACCGTTATCCCGAATAATCGAGAGTTAACTGTATTTTATAAACGGCGTATTCTCTTGCAATCTAACTGAGAATGCTGTTCGTAGTCTTACCAAGTGACATGAATAATACTGCAATGTTTCAAAGGTTTTTGTTGATTACGTATACCATAAAAAATAAAATAACTGATTTTAACGTGTTGTATTTTAAACGTGGTAGAACAATTTTCTGTTACACACGCGCTACCATTTTTTTTAGTTGAGCTTTACAAAAGGTGAACGCTAGTTTGATCTATTGTAGAGAGTGTAAATAAATTAAATGTCAAAATATTTATTAAAATTTACATCTTGATTTGCATTTTTTGCTTAATCTATGTGTACAATTAAAAGAAAATACTCTATTTTATTTTATTTTATTTTACTGAATCAATTACGCATCAGGAAAGGGACATGGTGGAATGGATATTGAATATCAGTTTTCTCAAACTGAGAATAAATCAGAAAACATGATATTATCGATTCAGTTTTAACTAATTAATTACGATAGCGCCGCAATAGTAAAGATTAAAAGATAGCTAAATGTAAAAACTCTGACGGTGATTTCCACATATGTAATTTATTTTTTAGAGTTTTTTGATTCATGACGATCAATGTTTGCTTAAGTTGAAACCCCAGTTTTATTTCCATTGCAGTGAAGATGCATTTTACCGTTAGCTGTATTTAGTAATCAAACTAATGAGATCATACTACAAAATATTCATTGTTCAATTTATTTTAGTTAGTATACATATTTCAAATATGATATTTTTTTATTCCAACCAATAAAAATCGCCGGTAATACAAATCGTCAGTTCAGTTTTGTTTTTTAACTAAACTGAAAAAATATATTTAAGAATTAATCTGTGAATAAAACACTCCAACGTGGTCTAATATTACTAATGTGATTTAAAAACATCTCAATACTACTTTATTATTTAAATATAATAAAACTGTTGCGTTTTACATATAACTCATTTTTTGTTAATCCACCGACAAAGCCATAATGGCAAGTAATTTAAATGTACGTGTGCAATTACTGGGTCAACTAGTGCACTGCATATGAAACTTTTCTTTATTTTGCAATAAGAAATGTAATAAGGTCTGGCCGCATTAACATGTTATTTCTTCATTAAATTTATATACTAAAGCTTAATCTGACCTGACTTATATATGAATTACTTTGAAGTTAAAAACTACCTTGCGTTAATTTTCTAACTAAATACTTGTTGAGGTGGTAGGTAAAAAAAATATCATGTTTTCATACATAGTATTTAGATTATTTTTTTCCTATTTTTACAAAAAAAAAATGATAGATTAAATTTTGACCTCTGAAGATTAGTCCACTTAACCAAAATATTCCATGTGTAATTATTTCTGGCAAAATAGAATAACCAATTTGTAGATTTTCTTTCAATTTAAAATGTTAGTTTGTGATCTCGTAACGGCTATTTGTGATGCTTTTTCCTCCTCGAATTGATCTATAATGACTTTTTATTTCTATTGACGTTTCAGAGGTTCATCTGTTAAATGTTACAAAATATTTTATTTTCAGTTACGTATATGCCATTCAATTTATAGGGAAACTTTTTACACATTTTTACATCCCAATATCACACTAAGTATTCCAATATTTCTGAACGCTAGACAAAGCTATATTGTTAAAGAGTGTTAATTATTATTACAAAAAATCATTCATTTTTTAACGCTTGTTATTTTTTACAACTATATAAAACCTTTGGATGCAAATATATCTTAAATACTTAACTTAGAGTTATACCGTTATGGCATTCATATTTGAATTTAACGTTTTAAAATTGACAATTATATGGATTATATTATGTATCGTTTACCACATTTTTTTGTCCAATTAACATCTCTTTATAAACAACAATTGGTAGAAACATACATCTTCGTTGGTTTCCAAGAATTCAAATTGTCATATATTTTTCTTCCAAAACAAAAATAACTTTCTAGAATGTAATGCAAAATCCTTTTATACTAAATAATTCCATCACTTGCATGGTTTTAATGTATACTTATTGGTGGAAAGATTTTTTGATATTTATTTTCCTTCCATTAGTGGAAGATAAAAACTTTTTAATGTACTTCATACATATACATGACCTGGTGCATATTCAGCATGCGATGACACTCCTCTGTTCAAATGTTATGTTGTAGTAATAAAGGTGCTCCTCCAAAACTTGCACGCGAGAACTATAATATAATTTAATATGAAAACTGTTTATTATCATTTCTACTTTCCGAGTAAGCAATGTGGTTTCATATACCCAATAAAAAAACCAAGATTTTAAACTCGTTCCCGATATAAAATGTAAATCTATTGATGATTGGTGCATATTGCCAAATACTTGAGACACTGTAGCTGAATGTAATATAAAATAATATTAATACTTCAATCTACAGTTAACGAAAGCTGAAAATTTTTAGAATAAAAAAAATAAAAAAGTTAATGAACTTGAGCACTATATATAAACAATTTCGACTTCATAACATTTTTAAAATCAAAAAAGAAGAATCAACATAAAAAAATATGAGTGTCGAGATTATTCAGCAGGGAGTAAGATTTTGATAATTTTGAAGAAACATCATCAAACAAAAGTTATCAAAGTTGCTACCAGATCAGTCGCAACCCAGTTTTAATACCGTTAATAAAATAGGTAAAATTTTATTAAATAGATAATTTAAAGTTGAATAATTTTCTCATAGCGGTACTCTCACTTCTCTTCTGAAGACTATAGAATTTGTGATGTAGGGCAGAAAAGTAAAAACACATAAATTGCTTCAATAGTCATAATTTTTTAGAGTAATCATTTAATAAAAAATAATCAAAAATGAAATAATAAAGGTAGAAATAGAATTAGAGGTATTTTAAATAAATATAATCATCAAGAAAGGAATCATTAATAAATAATATTGTAAATAGGAAAGGTGGCTCACCATTGCAAAAAATATTTTTTTTGAGATTTACCTTTCTCCACACAAGTAATTTATTTGTAATAAGTACCTAACCCTCTACCTGCGTCAAGAAGACAAAGAAAAACGCCAACCTCCAATTTGTAATTTATAAGCTTAAAATAGAATTTATTTTCAGTTTGTTCGTAAATAACCCATAGATAGTTCGTTTAAATATGCTTTAAAAATAGGTGAAACACGTGTCAAAAGTTGTTTCACATCATGTGGAATAATTTATAGTTAACATGAACATCAAAAAAGTTACCGCCGTACGAATCGAAAATGTCAATAATATATATTGAAACCTCATGGGAGCTAAAACATGAGTTTTAAGAAAATTTACGTATTTACGAAAAATGAACAAAAACTATAAATACGTCTCTGAAATAGTCCATATCTAATTCACAACATCAAATTTAATATAGTTTTATAGTTGTAAAAGATACACTTTTGGGAATATTTTACTTGAATAACCCCACTTATTCGATCCTGACGCGCTTTCTTAGAAAAGCATAGTAATTATGGAACATAAACATCATGCTGACCAAACGTCAAGGGATGTTAGATGATCCCTTTTTTCTAGTTATAGAATATTCAAATTGTACATAAATGTTTATTACACCATTATTCTAATGTCTACCTTTGACATTGACTTGGAATAGGTATACTTATTCACAAGCTTTTAAAAGTTAACTATTCTAGTTATTGTTGGATTATACATATATCAAAAGAAACAAAATTATTTTTTGACTACTTAATCTCCTATATTTAATTAAAAAAAACAATTGAATCAGTAATAAAATAACTTATCTGTGTTATATGATTAACGAGTTACGTTACTTTTATATTTTCACATCGCTTTTTTCTGATTGGTTTATATATTTATTTTTGCATGATTATCTTATATTATCAGATATTAGTACGTTACAAATACTATTTTTGACTTACTATTGTATTGATTAAACTTTCTTTAACTTTTAACTATTGAGTTAAAATAACTATGAGTGTAATTAACTGTAAAGATACAACAATAAAAAATGTTGACAGACAGCAAGAAGTTTTTTAATATCAGAAGAAATGAACAGAAAAAGATTTCTTAGAAGTAAAAAATAATTATAACTTTCAAATCATAATGTATGCCTAGCATTCTTAAAAAAACACTAATAACAAATTCTTGGTACATTTTTTTTATATCTTTCTTTTGGGAATCTCTTCTACCTCTCGCACGTATTTTTTTTTTGACGGAGAGCTTAACATTGGTAAATCATTTAATTTGATTTTCACATAGTTATTACCAAATCAATATTTAATATTATTAGATTATGTCATAATTACATTTTCAATATACTACTGTATTAAGGTTTTTCCATTTATATACCGCGTCCAACTGCCAAACCTTTTTAATCCTGCTGGGATTTAAGATATTTTTAAAGTAGAGCTTTGTGTAATTATTTTAACAAAAATAAGATTACTTCCATTACCATATTTACAAAAAAAAACTCTCATTTCCTAATGTTATTCACCAAAACTTACTTAGCTTAGGTTTATTTGGGATGTTTCTCAAGCCGTCTTATAGTATATATTATTCTGGAAGCACTTATAAACCAGCATACTAGACTTTGCATTATACCCACATATGTGAACTTACCCAGCGGTAGTAATACATACTAAATATGCCTACATTCAAATGCAAATCGGTGCCGTGTTATAGCTATATAAAACACACCTGCTTGCAATCTACGCCAGTGTTTCTAAAAAGTATTTGTTTCAGTTATTTGTACTTTCCAATTCAATGAATATCCATATCAACTGTGGAAAGGGAAAAGGACGTAACCTACAGTTTTTTCAAAACAGCTTTTTTCGATAATCACAATGTAAGAATTTTGATACACGTTCTATCAAACGGATGTAAGCTGCAAATGCCGAACTAGTATCTAAACTTAGCTTTTAATTTTGAAAAAAGATGAGCTTATGAAAATTTAAATCAAGAAAAAAGACTAAAAAAAAGGTTTTTTCTAGACAATTTCTTTAAATAATATTGATTATGTCAATTAAACACCAGTTTAGAAGTCTCCGTACACTTGTGGTTGTGTATATTTCATAATTTGCATATGGCCCAAAATCATCAAAAATTTACTATGTGTGGGTTACGTCCTTTTTCCTTTCCACAGTCGATATATTAATTTGCATACAATTGTTTTTTATTCGTGGTAATTATGAAGTAAACGATCACGAGCTTCCATTTTACTATGTTGCACGGTCGACAGCTAAATTCTCCGTATGAATACTTTTAAATACTGCTATTTCAAACAATTAATGACCTAATATAAGTTTTGAATATTTGATGATTACTATTATTAGCTTGATGTTTAAATATTTGATAACAAAATGGCTTCAGAAAATTGACAGGGCCAATCTGTCTCTTAAAAAGACTACATGAAACCCATTAAAAAATGATTTTACAGCAATCGTAAGAATTTTAATTTCCTTAAAACGTCAAAAAATACTTCATGTACTAACTAGTAATAGTAATAAATTCATATTTTTGTCTTTATTATCAAAAGTTATATTCTAAATTTGATGATAAATTATTTTTTTAGTGCGTATTTTAGGTCGTTATATTGTTTTTCTGAAGTCTCAAATTCCTATTCAGAGAGTTCAATAATAGTAACATTTGGACAAATTTAACTCACTACATATTTCTATAATATTTTATTAATTTTATACAATCTTTTGTAGAATCAGATTTTGAAATTCTCATCCAATTTCATCGAACTTTCGAAATGTCCGTTTCGCATAGATGCAGGAGAATTGGCGTTTTTATTCAATACATTCCCAGTAATAGTCACGTTTTGGGAAACATCGTAAACTATTGATCTATCGTTAAGGTGGCCTCTCTATGATAAATTGTATTCAGGTACAGAAGTTGGTTCTCACATTAGGTGGCGACTGATGCCATTTTCAATTACGCATTCTATTCTTTCTTTCTCGACATATAATAATGGAAATAAAATACTCGTACAATTCAAGGCTTTTTTAAATTTGCATTCAACAATTGCTACACACTTTACCTTTAAAACTTACTTGATTTTTTTTTTTTGGATATCAAATTTATGGAGCTTCAAGTACCAGGACGCGCCAGCGTCAAGGTTCTTCCAGTCTCCTTCATCGATAAAGATTTTGAAAAATTGTAAATTGCATCCCCTTACCGTCGTTCGCAGACGGAAGGGCGCGATCACTACAGAGATAAGAAGTTCACGGGAACTCCATATGCATCATTTTGCAAATCGCATTCCATATACTTCCTCCATACTATATCTGTACATGTACACACACATGCGGATACATACATACACACATACAGTATACAAATTGTTTTTAAACAAAGAGAGTCATTTTCGTGATGCTAAGTTCGTTCTAAAATTGACAATTTTATACGACATAAGATCTATGGAGGGTCGTCGAGCAGGACTGCTCTGGGTCTAAAACGATTCTCAGGCAGTGTCTCGTCATAGTTGTGGAGATCAGAGATCGTTGGGTTAGAATGTACTTACTCGATAGAAAAATCATATATCGATATTTATGAATATTCTAAGTGTAATTAGACATTTAGCACCCAACATTATGAATTATGTAGATCATAATATTTTTAACTTTCATTATTTTGTGATTCTTCGTACACGAGATACGTAAACTTTGAGAATCAATAACTTCTTAAGAGTCTTCGAGAAGCTAATTTATTTGAATTAATTCGATAATAAAAATTTGTTTTTAAATAAATATTATGAATGATTTTATAATAACGCATTGATTATTCTAAGCAAGAATAGAAAAGTTACACAATTTGACGATAATATACAAAGTTAAATATCATAACATATAGCTTTATATAAAAATCTGAATATCTCCGTTATTTGAAATAAGTACGGACGCATTTTGAACATTTGTTTTTTTTTTAAATAGTGATAATCATAAAATTTGTAATTTTCTTTGAATTAAATAGCAATAAACACCTGTTCATTTAATGGTGTCTACCTATATAAATTTTAATAACGGGCACATGCCTGTTATTATAATTTTAAATATAACAACACTTAATAAAATTTGTGTACAGCATACAACACTTCCACTGTTCTTGTAATATCTTCTTTGCTTAGCATCTTAGTTAGTGGAAGGTTATCTCCGATTTTCAACCACATATAACTTGTGTATAACAAACTATAGTTCACTAAATTCCACAATAGTTAGGTGACTTTGAAAGTACAATAGATTTATCGTACAAAAACTTTCTAAATACAGTATCTCCACACAAATAAAAATAAGATTAATAGCCTAAACTTTAATGGGATTTAATAATTTATTAGTGTGTCATATATTGTGACATAGAAAAATAGAAAATAAATCATATCGTAATACGTTTTGTTTAAATTAAGATAAGTGAACAAATATATTAATGGACCTAATGAAATCATTCATTTGCATTAAGGACATAGTTTTAATTCGTCTACTAATGATGAGAGGCTACCCGAAAATAAATAATAAAATGTTCGTGCAATTGTAGATTCATTCCAACTCCTTATAATTCAGTTACTATAGAATAGTTAATTTTAACATATGCGTTGTAACTTAAAATTGGGTCGATTGACATATTTAGTGAGTCGTGAAATATTCTCATCGTATTAACGCTCTGATGGTAAAATACTTCACCTATTTTACTCAACAAGTTTATCGAGAGCTTCAAACGTCGGAATTATATCATGTTATAAGTACAGAAGCAGTCCATACTATAGTTTCTGTTATTAGTTCTAAAAAAATGTGCATAAGTGCGGGTTGCTCTCGTTCATATTTTTCAGTAATACTTTATTTTGTGTTATAATTTTATCTCTGTGTTATTTTATTCAAAACATTCATGTCGTGAAATCATTTACCATAATTTGGGTATCACTTCGAAAAGGTTAAAAAACGTTTTTAAATATTTTAGACCGTATTACTTATGATTAAAGTATCTACCTGAAATAACCGTTTTAATGCTATCATTTGTATGCGTCGAAAATCTGTTAAATCAAGCTTTTTTTATGTTTGACAACGAAATAATTTGAAAAATGTTATGCTTTCAATGCATTTAAAGTTTTGACATTACGGGGCTAACCAATCTAATGTTTACTTTGTGGTAAATCGAAAAAAAACTTGTTTTCCTCTTATTAAAGAAACATTGACACATTTATTTCTCTTGAAAAGTCTAACGAATTTTACTTTAAATGTATTTCACACATTATTAATATAACTTTAAGAATATTGTTGTTATCTGAATTTGGTACAAACAAAATCGTATATTTATCTCTAAGCCGGGATATTTTACGTAGTAGTCCATTGCTTGGCAAATTTATATCTTTTGGGAACGCCTATCAGGCAGTATATTTTTTCAAAACAATTGCAAACATTTTGTATGGGCGATAAATTTTAGTTTGCGAGTGGGCGTCCTGATGTACGATCGAATGATGAACTTTAATACACCATTTTATACGAAAACACAAAACCAGAACATAGTAGGGCTTTTGATTCCGGGATCCCGATAGTAAAATTAACGATAAAATTTAAATAATTTCCATATAAACCAATATAAACAGAGTACGTTCTGAATATCTTAAACATTATTCTCTTTTACGCTCCGCTCCCATCGAGAATTATTTAAACTTCCAATGGTCCATCTCAAAATAATTCCACAGTAATACAGAGGTTCTAAGATATTAAGATTTCGTTTTTTCAATTTTTAAATCAATTTGGGTAGATAGTACCATTGACAGACATTTTTTCTTCTCACTATCGTATCTAGTAGGTATTCAAAATTTCAACAATCAAGCATCATAATTAGTGTCTCGTTTTAATATTGTACGTTCTTTAATTATGTTATCTTTTTAATATGCTGTATTTGTTTAGTATGTGGTATAAATTTGTGCATTATATTTTTTGTAGAATGAAAATCAAAAAATTGTAATTAGTAAAAGAAAAGCAATGTCTTAATACAAAGTAAAAATAAATAGATTGTTTGCCTATAACACGATATAATTTTAATATGTATTAGATAAAAAATATTTGCTAGAAAAGTAATTAGTTTTTCTAATCATAATAAGCTCTATTTATAAATATTCTACTTACATAAATGTTTCATTCTTTCCCTGATTCCCGGTTTTTTCTTTTGGTTTTTTTTTTTTTGCTGGGCTAGCCTTTAGCATATTCTACCTGCAATAAATCCTGTTTCAGGCTAATATGAAATATATGCTTAATCTACGCTACGGTTATTTTTCCACTCTCGTTATAATTTTTTTCATTTTCGTGCGAATATTCAATTTCATAAAGCAACATACGTATTAATGGTAGCTATTATATTGTACATATATTCTAGAAAAGACTATAATCGTTAATAACCGTTCTGTTATAGTTTCAGATTTCTGGTATCCATCCCATTAGGTTTTTATAATGTATCTATTATGTGAAGTATAAAAACCAGCTGGAAGCCATAACGCAATGGCAGACTTACATAGCTTATTATCGGTATAAACACTTATTCAGGGAATGGCAATCATTTCATATCGGAAGGAAGCATTTATTTATTTGTATTCGAATAAGGCTGCATTTTTTAAACTCATTTTCCCTATTGGGATCATTTCTAACCGATAGGACTCAGTTTAAAATGTTACTGTTGAGTGAAACGGTTGTGGTCATCATGCGAAATTGTAGAATATGTACAAATGAATTTTTATTTAAACTTATTTAGTAAAAAAAAAACACTGTAAACCAATAAAATTAAAAAATTTGATTCAAACGAAGTTCGTACTTGAAGATCAAAAATACAGTAGATTCCGTACGTCAAATCTAGTGGTTTTTATGTAGGTTCCTTATAAAAAATAATACACACTCAACCCTTGTTTATACAATGCATTGACAACATTTTTACGAGATTTCAGAAAAAAAATATTACATGTACATTAATGGATCATCCATTTGGATGAAACTATAACGAATATTCAACATATCGTAGTATAAAAACACGTTCTTTTTAAAAGAAGCCAGCGAAAAATTTAACTAATATATTTATGTTTAATAATTTATTTAATATGATTTTAATGAATTTCATTCAGGGATTTGTGAACGATGAATTTATTAAAAAATCATTAAACAGATTAACATTATTCTAACTTTACTACAAATGTTATTTCAGCTTTGTAAATTATTTATCTATGTAATTATAGTTTTCGCTTAACTTTTCTGTCAAAAAACTTTGTTTTGGGTTCATTATAATAGTTTCAATGGTGTGTTTGTATATGTCAACGCAAATACGCTGAAAACAATATACCCAGTGCCTTGAAGTGCCAGTGTAATTCTGGAAACTACCGCCTCGTTTGAATTGTATTGAATTATAATAGCGAATATATATTCGAAATAGAATAGTAAAGTATTGTTGATAAGGTTAAATTGTATTTTGGGATTACATTTTTTTCTGTGGTTATTTCTTCTCTAGTTTTTAACACTTGCACATTGTCATTTATCAATTGCACATTTTGAATACAATTTAATTATACGTCGAGAGTGTTAAAAAATGAGAATATACCCCTTGTGATGTGATATGCGGGAAGGAGAGGAGGTTAAATAATAAGTATAAACGGCTAAAAGTAGTTAGAAAAAGCACTCTTAGTGCAGTAAGGTGTGCTTTTATTTGATTCATCATATGCTTAAAATATATTTTAAAAAACACACATCATGGCTGTAAGCTGTTAAGTTACACAAAATAGAGAAAGGATTCTCGATAATAAAACAAACTCTATGGCGCTAACCGATGAATAAAGCAACACCGAGGACAGAAGCCAGCTGAAAGTGACTTTACTAACTGAGAGACGAAACTCGACTAACGAAATTGAAAAAAATTCAAAACAAAGTTTGTCTTTGGGACACCTTCAACGGTGACACGGCTGTGTCTACGTTAAACACATAAACTTCAAAAATAAATTAAGTGAACCTAAATGAATTTACTTCTCTAATAGTCACTGTTTTATTATTTCTAATTATTAATCTAAGTATTGGAAAATACTATATAAAGAACTTTGATATTTCATTAAAATATGAAAACAATTATATGGATATTAATAACACGTAAAAATAATTAAGTACATTACATGCTTTGCAAGCTACGGTGAATGGCGCCACAATCATTACATAGGAAAGGCAGCTGGTATTCATCTTGATTGTTTTAAAATTGAATTAAAATAATATTTTTTTTATTATAGTTTTAAATTGTATGCTAGTCTTAAATTAGGTGTGCCAATGTGGACGTTAGTGCAGTCTGCTTTTAACTATATCATTATAGTCACCGCCTGCATCTCAAAGACGCGCATCTTTGTTTCAAAAGTTTGTCTGCTTACTGTTGACAGGGACGAATTTTCTTATATAGTTTCTATACTCTAAAATTCGCTGTTATACGAATAAAGAAATTAGTCACTATGCCACATTTAGCGTTACGTTATTGGGCTTTACTTAAAAAAAAGAATAATTAATTAACAATCAGTCATGATTTATCTATGATCATTAATATTTATTTGACGCCTAGGAAATATTCGATTTATGTGCATTTAAACAGCAGAAAACTTCATTTTCTTCGTTCAAAAACATACATAATACTTTGATTGGACACTTCTTAGTCCATTTTTTGATAACCAATACCCTATCAAAGGAAATTTTATCTTTAAAAAGACTGGCGTGTTTTTTAATATTATTTTTATTGTAATTTTCTCTATTTAGATTGAAGAAGTTGGATACCTTTCAGACTGATTTTGAGTTTACCTACTTATTTTTAAATACAAAATATTAATCGGCATTTTCGAATATATTATATGAATATTTTATTTTCTACTGTAGTTGAAACCGAAAAGGTAGTATATTTTGTCCACGACTCTATTTCATTGTATTTCTGCGGACTATAATATTATTCTAGATTCGCTTCTGATCCTAAGTAACATGTGCAAGAAATTTTCAAAGTTGTAATTACTTCCTGCTTCGTGCAATCTTAAATGCAATTCCTCTTAAAGTAGTTTTTCTTACTGCAATTTCAATAGCTGAGATGGTGTGGCCGTTAGTTTTAAATTAGTGAGTATCAATTTAACTAGTTTTGGTAAGTCGATTATAATAAAAAAAGTACCATGATTAACAGTAAAAATACATTTGGCTTAAATAGCTTTATAATCGGAACCATATTTAAAGTAATATACCATTAATTATATTGGAGGCTTTATTATATCGGGTTTGTGCTTTGAACAGTGAATTTTAAAAGATACAATTAACTCTTTATGTCATTAATACCAAATTATTATAAAAAAAAACTTTCTGCCACCCAATTACGTTTGTTGACTTTAATTCAATTCCTCTGCACTGAAAAGATTTTTTATATCAACAATTATCGAATAATGATATGTTATCAATTTTTTTCTAATTGGACTCAGTGGAGTGTTTAATTTAAAGGAAACCGTTGGTATTAATCAAATCAGAAACAACGATACCAATCAAATATTACCCAAACTTTTCTAAATTTTTCAATCAAACTTACATTACTACTTACAATTAAAAATAATTTTGAGAAAATGAAATAGCTTACTGCCAAATACAGTGAAAATTTTAAAGGCTTTAAACTATTTGGTACGGATTTTTTTTGTATCGAAAACAGACGAGTTGAGAGATGAAACACAATACCGGCCTTGATCTTTTTGAAAATGTAGAATAAGTAAGATGAAAATGTCTTTCTACTAAAAATTTACAATTAACACTTTAAAACTGAATATATCAAATACTTTATTTTTAGTTTAAATTTAGACTATTTATTTAAATTTAAACTATTTATTTAAATCGTTCAAATTTTGTACGTTCGCAAAATTTTTGTCACTAACGACTCGTGTTTCGCCTCTCGGCAACTTCAGGCGATCAAATGTAAGAATAAACTTAAACTGACGCTTGGTAAATAAGTGTATCGTGTATATATATTAAAATAAATATTTTTTAATTAAAATTTAAAGCTATTGATGGCGACATGGATTAATTTTATGAATGATTTAATTTTAGTGACGTTCAATTATCTAAGGACATATTTACTTAAACAAATACAATATTTTTGTGTTTAAAATAAAACGTGAGTATCGTTAAAATGTTATAACATGGGAATGCTTACCGATTTAAATCGTGGGTAATTTCAATATTTATATTTATTTATTTTTTATCGCTGGAAAATTTAAAATTATTTTTTGAAATTCAATTATATTTACTCACATAGGGTAAGGTAATAAATATTTTGTGAGACTCGCCTGCTCATTTGAAATTGGCAAACTACTTAACTTAAAACTTGTGTGAATGTACAAAATTTAAACAATTTATCTTTAACATTAAAATTCCAACAAGTACCTTTAGTTGAAATCCTAAATTAACTTTTTATATTAACAATATTCTTGTCACATAAACATTGGTTATGGATTCATGGTAAAGCATTTTTATTCATTTAGAGCTCCAATAATTTTCTTTTCGTGCAATAAATAAATCAAGTAGACGTTTTGAAACAAAAGATTCTCAAAATAAATAGCCTCTAATTAATTACTTCGTCCAACGGGTGAGGCAATGTTTACGGAGAGCACAATTTATCAATTTTAATATGTACCAACTTGCACCACCGCCTACATCCAAATTAATACACTTCTAGAAGTATTTCAGAAATAATTTCAACAATTCGCCAAGTCTATTCCATCTCAAATTTCTTCGTACAATTTTAATCTTCAAATTTCTATCCTTCGAGACGGCAGCTGGATGTGCGTCATTATAATTGAAGTATTACTAATCTGAATATTAAGTTAAGCTTTCAAAATATAATCACCATAGATACCAGAGCTTTTTAAATAGCCTGTTTATTTAATTAATATATTTATATATCATCACCAATAGTCAAAAGATTTATACGGTACTATTGTAAATGTACGACCAACAAGAGTAGATGTTAATATAAAATTAAATTTGATTACTTTGTTATTCTACTTGTTGTGTTACAAAATATGACACGTGATTTGTCTTTTTGAGAAGCATCATCATACATAACATCGCAAGGTTTTATTTATTTGCATTTTATTTGTATACAACAAAAGGAATAGCAAGATTGTCAAGTTTAATTTTATATTAAAAACCAACGTTCATAAAGTTACCGCCGAATCCATTAAAACGAGTAGATATTTCTCATTATATTTTTATGTGCGAAATTATATTATTAAAAAATACCGTATAATGTATGATTATCTTTTTTTAAATAAAAAAATATAGCCATATACAATGATGAGTTTGATAGCGAGTAAAATAATTGAACAAAATATTTTTTAAAAAAATGTTGATATATTTTCACTCAATACCACTTTATACTTTATAAATGTCATCATGCATTAGCGACATTACATATATTAGTATCATTATATTTTTAAGAATTATAATTGGTATTTTGTGTAAGCTGAATTAATTGAAATATTAGATCGGCGTCAATTTTATTTAACATTAACTTTTTACTAACCTAATTAATATATTATAAATCATCCTAATCATCAATATGCATATAGTATCTATGCATACAATTCAGGATCCATGAGGCAGTCATCAACACTACCATTCATTGCATTTCCACTTCCACCAAGTTTTCCCATGTACCTTTAAGCTACTCATCATTAAAAGGTTGTATTTATCACATATTCGCACATATAAAAAACATAAATCTAAAATTATAATCTTAGTATTGGCACAATGTGTTCTTTCAATGAATGCATGGTATACTACAAAAATTACAAATATTTTTTTTTGTCAAATCGAAACTATTCAAACAATTGTATTATTACTAACAATCAACAAACATTAAAAAATATATATATTTTTCCTCACGAAAAGCATTGCTTTCTTTTATATATAAACAATTTGAATGTTGACTAAAATCAAGAGTTGTTTTGACAAACACTACAATAATTTTTTGTTTTGATAATAAGAATGGTTATTGAACTCAATTACAGTTTTATTACAAAAAATGTTTTTGTAATAAAACTGTAATTGAAATTGTAAAATGAAATTTAATGGGTAACGAAAAAGCCAAAATTAGTTCAAATTGAATGTTTTAGGCATTCGTCTAACACTATTACCTAACTGTCAAAATTTTAAATAATTTATATATAGGACTAAATGCAAAAGGAGCGTTTTTCATATTTTAAATGCCGGAATGAAAGTTTGAAAATTATCTTAAGTATTAATTTAAGAGTTTTCAATTCAAATTAACTCGTTAGAAAGCAATTAAATTGTTTTTGAACAATTTCAACGATTTTTGGGTATACCACGTGAGTCGATCGGGTCACTTTATTATTTTTATAACAATAATCATAAAGTTGTATTTATTTATTGTATTGAAACACTTTTTTGGTATAGGTTTTTTTATATTTTCTTCATTGAGCATGTCACAAAAAAATAAATATAAATTAAACAAATTCTTAATCAATGTATCGTGGATGTGGGAGTAATCAAATACTACAGTTTTTTGAAAGATCGCTTTATTTTTAAATTGGTTATATTATTTGTGTTGATTATTTTGTACTTCTCAAATCAAATGGAACTTGACATTGAAAATATTCTCTAAAATGATAACTACTAATGGTTTTGTGTCTTATTTTACTTTCAGATATCAGAACAGTTCTCAAGATAATGTAAATGTTGGATACAACGAAAAAAACAAAAAGTGTAATTTAAAAATAATTTAAATAGTTATATTAATAAACGTGGCAATGGTGTTGTAAATGAAGTATATAAAAATGTTAATAAAAAATCTTGATGCAAAAATTACTCTTACATTGAAATCCTTATAAATGATTTCATGAAATATGTTTGGGATAATTAGAAACCCAATAAACAAAACCAGTTGTACTCGGTTCAACAGTCAAGGGAAAAGTTCAAAACAAAGGAAAAACAGAAAATTATGTAGGAACAATCGAAATGTATTGGTTGTTTCCGAGCAGGTGCTAAATATATTTTTTAGTGATAGAGCTTAAAAGTTAACAATACCGATGAGCAATAAATCTTATTAAATATTATTTCTTTATACTCCGTAATTATAGTAATTTTAACGCGTCGTTGTTTTTAGTGCCAAAGTTAAATTAGTGTAAATGTAAAATCGTATTTATTTAAAGTTGTCTGTAAATATTTGTGACAATTGTAGTGATTTATAAACTTAAATAATAATAGTAATGATCAATTAATTTGAGGTGAAAAGTGGTGACGAAAACTAAAATCTATCTGAAATTTGGATATCAAATCATAAGTGAGTATTTTTATAAATGGTTTATTATAAAGAAAGTTTATTGCCATATTAAGAGTTAGGAGTGTATTTATCTTCCATTTTTTCTGGATTTGTTTTTGCGCTCAGTCAAAATAAATAATCTATACTTAATCAGTCTCAAAAAGGCGAAATACGAATCGCAACGATCAGTATCATGACCAGAAAAACATTTTTTTATTTAAAACAAATATATGATATATATATGTGATAACTATCGATAGTTATGAGTAGACAGTAAACTAAAATGTGAGTTTTTAGGATTTAGTCTATTGTCTCAATATTTTATGTTACATTAATAATTATAATATTAAGATAATAATGGATTTATGCCAATAAGATAAAAAATAATTTAAGGAAATTATAAGTATGGTCAATGAATTGCCAGTCTTTAACACTTCCCTTACGGAACTAAAAAATACTTCCGATATGTTGCTGGCCCTTAAAGAACTATGTGAAACGGCATGTTTTAACACTTACCGCCTTTGATGGATGGTAAAAACCCAGGACGTAAATTTAAAAAAATATATGTTTTACACTTAGTTCCTAAAGGGCCAGAAACATATCGGAAGTATTTTTAAGCACCGTAGGGGAAGTGTTCAATATGTATTAATAATAATTACCGGTAAAATAAACTGGTACAGTAAATGCACGTGCTGAGTTATTCAAGACAAATGATTCATATCCAACAGCCCCATTGTGTACTTACTTTCCTCAATTTTAACATTTTTTTTTACTTACTAATTTCTATCACGACGTTATGATAATTTCTTGAAGAACAATGAAAACGATTTGATACGATAGTCTTTTTATGATTACGTTTTGATACATCGGTTAATTATCGTGAAGATTTAAAATCAAAAACATCAAACAGAAAATAACAATCATTCTGTTAAATGTAATATAATTATTTGTACGATATTGATTAATAGGGCAGTTTTACTGCTCGTGAAAAGTCACTTTTTACACAATAATATAATACAGTTAATAATATACAGTGAAAATCGGGTTTTATTTGAAAGTGACGCAAATAAATACGAACTGGTTTTCACTATAAAATATAAATACAAGTAATATCTATATAATAACAATCTCTAGATGCCCAATACTTGTATTGCTAAATAGTATTTAAAAAAAAAAAAAAAAACGTATTTATTTTTGTAGAGTCTTACTAGTGTTTTATTCAAAATATTTATTTTTTCTTAAAATCGATGCAAATAAAGTTACTACTAGATTTCGTTATTTGAAAGTATCTGCCAGTAATTAAATTGTATTATAATGAATTTCAGGGTATGGCAGACGAGGAAGCAGAATGGCCTGCCACTTTGGCCCTCGTCGCCAAGGGAACCATCATGATAGGCATCATAGTCTCCGCCATCCTCGGAAATCTTCTCGTTATCGTTTCTGTCATGCGCCACCGGAAACTTCGTGTAATAACCAATTACTTCGTAGTGTCCCTCGCCCTGGCTGACATGCTCGTCGCCATGGTCGCAATGACTTTTAACGCAAGTGTGCAGCTCACCGGAAAATGGAATTTCGGTTTCGTGATGTGCGACATTTGGAATTCGACAGACGTTTACTTTTCGACGGCATCGATCCTCCATCTTTGCTGTATATCAGTCGACAGGTATTACGCTATAGTGAAACCTTTAAAATACCCTATAAATATGACTGAAAGAGTAGTTGTCGTGATGTTGATAATGACGTGGCTATCGCCAGCCATAATATCGTTTTTCCCAATATTTATGGGTTGGTATACAACAGATGATCATCTCTTGTTTCGCCATTTGCATCCGGACGTGTGCGATTTTAAAGTGAACAAAGCATACGCGATAGTGTCCAGTTCGATCAGTTTCTGGATACCCTGCACTATAATGATATTCACCTACTTGGCGATATTTAGAGAAGCCAATAGACAAGAAAAAGCTATGCATTTAAGACAAGGTAACGCTATGTTAATGCACAGAAGCTCGAGGGAGATCCCACAAAATGGCGCCGCCGGTGGAGCCGGAGATCCCGCTACGCCGGCAAGAGATCGATGCTTGAGTAAAATGAAACGGGAACATAAAGCGGCGAGGACTTTGGGAATCATAATGGGAGTTTTTATCCTATGCTGGTTGCCGTTCTTTCTGTGGTATGTTTCGGTCAGCGTTTGCGGTGAATCCTGTTTTTGTCCTGACATAGTGGTAGCATTACTGTTTTGGATCGGTTATTTCAATTCCACGTTGAATCCGTTGATCTACGCATACTTTAACAGAGACTTCCGAGAGGCTTTCAAAAGCACTCTTCGCAGTGTTTTTTGTGCAACTTGCAGGAGAGGTTCCGGCGATTTGGAGGCTCTGGCCAGAGCCCGAAGAGGGTCCGAACCACCGGCAAGCCTCTAACATTTTGATACGAGCACTGTCGATCTTTCCCGACTTCGACCCGAGACGAATTTTTAATTCGTGCTAACGTTTTCATAGCCCCATTAAATATAATTTACTGTTCAATGGCGAAGATAAATCTACAGTTTTTTTTATTTGTAAATATTTTTTAAGTGTTGACATTCTTGACTGATTCTTGCATATTTGGGTCAAATAAATTATTATAAAATCGTCGCATTTGTTCCACTATTCTGTCGGCTGCAAATATTTGTTTAATATAATGTGTAGATTATTATTATCAGCTTATTAAATAAATAATATTCTATATCGCCTATAAATATTTGATGTTATGCTAAGGTATTCTACTCTTTAATTAACAGCCATTGTTTGAGTCAAAATGACCGGATTATTTTTAGTGAAACAATTTTCCTTTTTAGTCTCGTCGATTTAAAAAATGAATGCCTAATTACTTTATAAAAATAATGCTGTAATTTTTTTCCCTTTATTTCGTACCTTTAATCATAAATTTTAATCTACTAAAGTATTCTGAATCCAATATGAATCTTTTATACTGTCAACTTTGTACTTACAATACAATACTGCTTATTTACAAAGAGTTATCAATTTTAAATTAGAAATTTATCAAACAAAATTAAACAGGTGAATCATCAAAAAGTCTTAATCCTATAAATGTAAAAAAATAAATGATTATTTAACCTAACATTAAATAAATGAATTTAATATTTAAAATGAATACTTATTTATAAATTTATTTAAAACAGTTTAATTATTTACATTATTTTATTATTATCAATGGGTTGAGTAAAAGGCGGTGACAAATTGACATTTCTTCACAAAAAAAGATCAAATATTTTATGAATACATATTTTGCGCCAATAATAATTTTGAAAGAAATAATAGAGTGTTATCTAAAAACATCATGAATTTGAATATCATTAATTAGTATTAGTTGATGTTAAGACTTTTAACTCTACCGGAGCGTCGCAGTCATACCGGTAGTAGTGCGAGTCTTTTCGTTCCAATTATCAACATGCAAAAATAAATAAAAATGTATCGTTTACAAATAAACAATATACACAAATTATTTTTTGTTGAAAATATATACCTATATTTTTTTTGATTAACGATTGTTCCGGTTCGTGAACAACGTATTCATTTCGAGCTCTGAATAAGACACCATACCTATGTTTAAATTTACCATACCTATGTGACATTGAAATCAACATTGACTGCATCTATTATTAAAGAATATTTAATCCATTAATAAACAGACTAATCATTTAACTTCTAAGTTTACGTCTAAATAGTGTAAAAATATATTTTTTATCAACGGGGATTTTGAGCGCTTGTACCAACTCCTTGTAAAAAAGTAATAATACTAAAATAACATAATATCCCATAAATTTAGCAAATATACCAAAGCACAAAATTATACATACATAACATAATGTAAAAAATATTAATCAATAATCCTATGATACCTTTACAATAAAAATAATAGTTACAATCCAATTATCAAAATATTTCGATTTCATTTTCTTATTTCATTACTGCTATGCTTTAAATGATTTGATGTTTCTTCAAACGAAAGTTGTCACAGAATTGATATAAAAATAAATTTTGTCTATTTCAGCGATACAGAAGTATAATATTTGAAAAAATACATCATAATCTATCCACATTTTGTTATTCCAATGTATTAAAATTTTATCATTAATACAGTTACCACGAAAACCTTAGTATAATCATATTCATACCTTACTTTCAACAGAATTTTGTATGTCTCATAGTTTATACATTTTTTAAATGAATTCTTTAGCTGGGAATGGCCTACAAAATTTTCATTGAAAAAAATTGTTATTGTAAAATTAATAACCAAGCAATATTTTAAATAATGAAAAAATAATTATTATATAATTGTGCCATGCGAATAGCGTTTAATATTTGTATTAACCGCAGTGACAATCACACTATTTTAACACTTCCCCTATGGTGCTAAAAATACTTCCGAGATGTCGCTGGCCTATTGAAACCGAGTGAAAAACAAGGTTTTTTTAAATATACGTCTTGGGTTTTTACCGTCCATCAAAGGTCAGGTAAGTGTTAAAAAATGTTTTTTCACTTGGTTTTTTAAGGGCCAGCAACATATCGGAAGTATTTTTAGCTCCTTACAGGAAGTGATATGAATATGTAAATACCACTGTCGATTAAATGTATAGAATATTATGTTTGTCGATTGAAGGATTAAACTCAATTTTAAATTTATCTTTAATAAACAAACACTTATTGTATGCTTAGTAATGATAATTTTAAAGGAGCAAAAATATAAATATGATATTATCAAACTGATAAAAAAAATGAACTTAGATTTCGCTCTTTCAATTCACTTTTAATTTTTTCAGAAATCGTTTCACATATGAAAAATTATTACCATATATATTGGATTGCTACATATAACAACTTTTGAAATTCAAACATTGAAAAATGAGTCTCTTTCATAAAAATATTGACGATTTCATTAAGTTATCTTTGATTTTTTTTTGTGTGCTATCTCGCTATTCAGCCTTTAAATGAGGAGAAGTGAATAGAAAAAAGAATGTTGTAAAATGTACTTTCAAATGTTACTTAATGTGTAGATTGTACGGTTCTTACAAAACACTAAGAAATTATTACACGCATTTTGTCAACACAATACTACAACTACGTAACATGATGTCCAATGTTTTTGAAATAGCTAATGATGATGAGTCTACATTTCCTTCTACAAATTTCAGTTGGACACTATATGCTACCAATTAGACCAAACATTGTTTTAGATTTTTAAGATTCAGATTTCATCAGATAAAATCTAAATTTCATTTCCCCAATTACCAAATCTGAGTTACCTATTTGTAATATTGAGATGCCAATATTTACTTATTATTATTGTAGTTTGAACTGGCAAAACAGAATATAAAGTTACCATAGTCAATGGCAATTTTTTAAAAAATAGTCGCCTCTAAGCTCACAGAAATTTTTCGCCACAATCTATTTCTATCGCCTGTAGAGTGTGGTTCTAGATTTAATGAAAAAAATGTAAACACTTGATTTTTAATTGTGCAGATAGACTAACATTCTTCTTTTCATTCTTTGGTTTCAGTATAACAAACATAACCTTAAATCGAGACTTTAAGATAATCTATTGTCAACCCATTAGAAAATATTCATCTCATAAAGTGACTGCAGTATTTATGTATTAGCGTTGAGTAAATATTGCAACATACCTAATTTATCTTATGTAAGGCATAACAAGTGACATAATGTAACCAGTATTATGAGCAAGGTAAACTTAGTGTTTGATTTAGAATAAAAGCACATTTTGGTTTATGATATAATTTGAAGTTGACATGACAGTTAAAATGCAATAACATTACTAGACTGGTGCGATATTTAGACATTAAGCATTATTAAATTTATGTACTACTTCAATCATCAATAATAAAGGCGTGGCGTTAGTTATTACTGTGGGATTGTATATATATGCAGAACAAATATACGAATTTTAAATATTTCAGTTAAAAGATATTATTAGATATATTTAATTAACATCCCTTAAATAAAGTTTTTGGTATCTATAAATTTTAGTTTGTTATTTTTAACTCAATATAGTTTTGAAGAAAATTGGTAATTTAAAAATGATCACCATTAAAGCATTAATAAAAACAGTTTTAATGTTTGAAATGGGGTCTATTGTTTTTCTATATGCCATCACTAGAAAAATAATATGCACAAAGTAGCTATTAGTGAAAGCCAAATAAAATAAGCATTATGATTGCAATCATTGTAGTGTTACTTTTTGTTTGTTTGAAACTCACTATAAATGGTTGTAAAGGATTATTGTAGTTAAAATTATTAATAGAAGTCTTCCAGAAATGGCCTAGATGGCAGCGGTGCTTTCAGGCTATGCGTTTTTTTAAGAATGTGTTTACGCAATTTGGTATAAGTACCGTAGAAATTACTAAAAATGTTTTCTTTTTAATTTGTTTTATAAATAAAAGAACAATTATTATAAGTTTTATTAAAATCTGTACATAAATCATAGCTGTAATAATGTGTACATAGATGTTGCTGTACTAGCTTTTAACAAAACCAATACTTTAATACATACATTATGTTTTATCGACATTGAAGTTTCCTCGTGGAATATTGAAAACTGTGTATTTTAAAACTTTTAAATCTGTATGCGAAAGGAAAAAGTTTTAAATCAGTACTTTTCAAGAGAGCCAAAATAATATTTGCATTTATATAAACATAGATGTAAAATGTAATGTTTCAACATGAAATTTACTAATTTGACAACGCTGATTCACCTGGTCTTCTTACTCCTTTACGCATATATGTAGTGTATTTATTATAGCATATTCAAGTATTTTTTTTTTTCTAAAACATAGAGCTATTTTTCTTTCGCACACAGAAATATTCCTATCAATGCTAAGCCAGTAATGAATGGCAATTTAATACAACAAAAAAATAATGACAAATTTTGTTAATCAATTTATCCTAGTATGATTGCTTTTCTACATAATTAATAAAACCATTCTTATTATATTATCCAATGATTAGCAGAAAACTTATTGGATTAATCGCTATAATAGCTTAATATGAAACATATGAAAATGCTATCTCCTTGACTAATTTAGTACGATGTTAAAAACATACCAATGTACATAACGTCATTATCTTACATTATACCCAATTTGTATGTTAATCGCATCTTAGGAATAATTGATTGTTTGTATCCATGTATAAATATAAAAATAGTTTTGTTTAGGGAAAAATTATATTTTACAATTTATTTAGAGAATTCACTTAAAGTATTCAATTTATAAAATACTACCAAACAAAATCAGATAATCTGTGTAAATGAAATTGTTTTCAATAATAAACCACTTATGTGCTATTTAATGGGACCCAACATTTTGTAATAATGATACTTTCATCAACCTTTTTGTAATACAACACATTTTATACAGCATTCAAAATTTCACATGTCCTGATTGAAGTCATTAAATTACTCAAAAGGGAATCACTTTTTCAAAAAAAATAATACAATCCCATATACAAAATGTCTAATTCAAAATATTCTTTTCGTACAACTGGTTCTTTTTAATTTTTTAATCATTTTTGACAGCAGAAGTTTTTGTCATCGTGGGCAAGATATACCTGACAAATATTATTTTTTTAAAAATGTGTTAACTTAGGGGTAAATCTACCATATAAAATAATATTGACTTTGGTCAATTTGCTTAGATATTTTAACCATGATTAACATTATCCATGTGAGTGAAGATTAGCAAAAATGTTCACCTATTTGTTCATGGCCAATACATACAAAAATTGTTCATTAAGCTGAAACAGCATACAACATAAAGTAGTGCTTGTATAATAATATATAGTATAATTAAATGATTCTGTTACAATACTTTTGAGAAGCTTTTATATATTATACAAGGGTAGTATTTCTACTATAATTTATCTAGCTTTTCTTACAATAGGACTAACGTGTTTTGTTTATATCTGTCATTTGAATACAAACTTAACATCTCTCCATATTCATTAATTAATCAATTCATTCATCTGGATTTATATATATTCATAATTATCAATGGGTTTGTATGTAACTGATTTAAAATAATCTATTTTTTCAATCAAGGCTATATATGTTTTTTATTTCTTATATTTTATATCAACGTTTGTTGCCATGGACAGATGTAATGTTTGTATTCGACTTTTTATATATATTTAACTGAATATACAAATGGTAATATAAGGGATATTTATGGCTTCATAATGATATATTTGTAATAATAAAATGAAGCTAAATAATTCTACCATTTCGGTGTTTAGATTGTGTTTGATGGTGTAAACATATCCTAGATATTATTCTAAGAGAAACAGTAAATAATCGAAATTTCATCATTAGAAATTTGTTTCCAATTTTCACATTCAGGTTAAATTATTTTAATCCTTACCTCATACTTTTATGTGAAGAAATTTTCGAAAGATATTAATTCACTATTAATTGATATTTTTTGTTAAATTGACTGCATTTTAATTAATAATATATTGATTGAATTCCTTGAAATCCGACCTGTAGTTTGTTTAATCACAATTTACATATTTATTATTGAAATTCAATGTAATCTTTGAAGATAGAATGAATTATAATGATAAATGGGTTTTGAAATTACAGAGCAAATTACCCCTACAATTTATATAAGGTATGCTTTATCTATTGAAAAAAAATGCAAGCTTTTATTTTTAACAAAATTTCCAAATATTTTTTGCTTGGGTGATAATTTATGTTAAGTTTTCTATTTTTATTCAAAAAAGGTTTTTATCGATTTTAATATTTATCACCCAAAACTGTGTTATCAATATATTTTCTAATATTTTTTTTTGCATTTATGAAAATTATTATAACATAGCTTGCACCCCTAGTAGACTATTACAAATGAAAAAGAAATACATTTTGAATTAACCTTTGAGTTCCTAGCGGGGTCATTTACATTGTAACATTTTTGTTATTTCAACCATTTACAGAATACCAATAATATCTGGCTGATATTTATTGGAATCTTCAATGATACATTAATAAATGCAATGCAAATAATACACAAATTTATCTGGGCTTACCCAGTCACTCCTCAGTTCTATTTTCAACATTTTGGTACTCAAGTGTTAATATTGCAGAAAGGTTAAAAATATCATTAATTACCTTCCCAAAGACTTCCCAAGGTCTTGTACAACATTTTGAATAAATATTTTATATGGTTGCAATTTGAAGCATGAAAAGCATTTGAGACTCACAGAGATCAGTTTTTGTCTATACTTAAAGACAAGTCTACTTAAGATCTACACTTAAAGACAATCTAATAAAACTGCAATTGTTAAAAAAAATATTTTTTAATTCTTTTCGTTTGAATTAAACTTTGTTTAAGTTATTCAAATTGATAACTCATTCCTTTCTTTGTGAAACTTGCCCATTTTTGGCCATGCTGCAAAACTCAAAAATAAATACACACGTTTAGCATCTAAACGCTACATGTACAACACTTCTGTGCCGCGTCAGGTGTGATAACGAAACCACACCAATTCATTTTCATAGTAAACATTCATTGGTCGCGTACAGCCATACTGTAATGGCCTACGACATTAATTTTATACCGGCCCCAGAAGGAATTAGTGGCTGCAAAAAGAGGTTCTTATAAAATCGGTAGTTTTCTATACTATTACTTGAAAAAAATATATATAATAAGAATGTGCATTGTTTGTCAAATGTGCTTGGCAAAATAAGAATACATGTTTAGTTAAACTGAAGTTATTAATTAAAGTAACATATGGCAAGCTATCAAAATCATGAATTTCAAAAAAGAATCAAATTGAATTAAGACTGTATGAATCTTTAAATCCAACTTTATATCAGAATGCTAGTTTTTGGCTTGTCATAGCGTAAAACTAGGGATGCAAGCTGATTAATAAAATATACGTTTTGGATTAAAATGCGTAATAAAATATATTAACCACAAGAAATAACATGTGAAAATTTATTTTCACCAGTTATATAATTAAATTGTAAGTATAAATAATCTAAATTGTAGATTCAAACTCCAATACTATAATATATTGTAAAATAATCTTTATACATACTATGAATGTGAGTACACAGAAAAATACTTATTTCTTTAATATTTTTTTAGTAATGATTATGATCAAAAAAATGTTTCAGCTTTATTTATTTTAAGTTATGAATAAATGTACCTACTTAAAACAATGACTTATTTTTAAAATGATTTCATTTCAACACATGATTTTAGCGACAACCAATCGGATGGTCAATGGATAAATATAAATTTAGTAATCATGAAGCATATTTCACAAAACATTTTTTTATCTACCTTTTCCCTAGCTATTAACAAATTCACAAAATAGTCATTCTATTTTAGCATTCTTTATCCTTTGCAAAATCCAGTATTTGTTTTTAAATTAAGATTGCTGCCAGCATGCAGTAAAATGATAATCTCTTAATTTTATCAACTTGGCAATTCTTTCTGGAAAATACAGGATAAGCGTGAGTGGCTTGATATCTGAAATTCTATTGAAATTACCGCTGAATATGTGTCTGTATTAATCTCGGCTCTTTATAAAAATTATGGCCTAACGTATAGTATCAAAATGTTAATTTTTAAAAGATTATTAAATATAGATATTATCACCAAATTCATTGTTTTCAAAATAATTTATAATGTATTATAAATGAGCTTTACTTTTTCATAAATGTAAAGACTAAATTATATTGTTTTTATAAAACTTAATCGTAATAACATCTACTGAATCTCACATATTTTTTTATCTAATTTATATCTCTAGCCATAAAATGGCACTATAGTCATAATTTAATAATTTCCGTTTTATAATACGTTACATAAATATGAAATGTTATGTTTTTATATTCTAAACTTATATCATACATGATACCTACCCGTGGAATCATACCTCTGAATGGTCACTGTATAGTCTTTATATTATTTAAAATGCATTGTAAATGCCCAATAGCTTATACTATATTCTGTATATCATCATGAGTTAAGTTAGTGTTAGGATACTCTTAAGTAATACTGCAACTAAGTGTTAATAATTTTGTAAACAGATAAATAGGTAATGATTGTTTATTAAATTATTTATATGTTAACATTAAAGTCTAATTACGAATCTAATAAGATATAATGTGTATAATATATCGCTGTGAAGATTATTGAGATGTCCAAACTTGGGAAATAAAACCATCGACAAGTATTAACTAACTGTTTTATTCCACCTTAAGCCCCACTTAACATTAACTGATGAGAAATTTGTGTTAAGTAAAGAAGCATTCAATTCAAAAGTGAACCTCACAAAATCGTCTAATGTAGCGCTTAGAATCAAAACTTACATTTTGAAGTATGCCAAATGAATCTAAATGCATCAATACATCTATACGAAAATAGTGATCTAAAATGTACTTTCAACAAATGTTAAAACCACTGCCAATGAATCACCATTGGTGTCAAGCTCACATTTTAAAATGAGATATTAAAATGAACCAATCGGTGATCTGTATTTTTTATAGCTTAATAGTATATTTTGCATTTAAAATAAGTCTTGCTTTTCTCTCAGGATAAATATTTAGTGTGAATAATTACTTTTTTTAGAACTACAAAAAATTGAACTCCTATGGTTTTTTGCGATGTTCTCATAAATTGTTTTTCGTAAAATGCGAGTTATAATTCTAAGCTACTCAAATATTTTGACACCTTCACCATCTAGCAAGAAACGTCATATTGAAGCAGGGGGTTGAGTTATTAAAAACCCTACATTCCTTTTTTTCGAGCGTTATTGTCTGCTTGACTCTAAAACTCATAAGATCAAATAGGTAAATAGGTCAAAAAGTCAAAAATAATGCAAAATAAGCAAAAATAACAAAATTAGATTTACCAATGTTATAATAGGTATATTTTGAATCATTCAAATTGTCATCCATGCAGTCAAATGCCTGAAGATGCTCATAGAAACCCAGGTCAATACAAAATTCGTGGGAAAGTACAAAAATAATTCAAATTTGATATTGAAGTCCAATCAAGCACTACAGTTGAAATCCTAAAATATAATACTAGTAAATCCTGAATAAGAGGTGAAAATAATGCTGGTTGTAAATAAAATACATTTGAACATTAGTAAACATTTTATTTCAACAATAATTATTTACCATATAAACAATACAATCTCACAACACAAAAAAGTGATGTAGGTTCATTCTATTGAAATCATTTTTTACCAGTCACTAGCAAAAAATGTTAAAGAAGTCATTAAAAGTATAAAATAGCCAGCTCTATATAACCTTGAAATGCCAAATTGAAAAAAAAACATGTAATTGAAATAAATAATCATAGTTGCTTACAGTGAAAAAGAAATAGATGAAAAAAAATATTGAAGGTCAACAAATAAGTATGTTAAAGTGTTACTTTTAATATTATCAACTATTATGCAAATACAGTCAAGTCTATCTAAATTAATCATAATATGTAAGTAAAGAAAATATAAATTTTCGATCGGAAGAAGCAAATCTTTGACATTTAAATAAGTTATTTTTGTTAGAGCTACACTAAAATCACTTTTATAGGCATGTTAGTGTGTTAGTAAAAACACAATATTCCTTTGTACTTCATTCCACTTTATTGAATATGTCAGGACCGGTTTCACTCAAACCGGTCCTGACATTAAATAAAGTGGAATGAAGTACAAAGTAATATTGTGTTTTTACTAATATAATGCCTTTCCACCAAGCATTGACAGTGAACACCCTAAATGTTAGTGTGTGTCATATCGCCCATCTGAGTATTGATTGACATAAAAATTGCAAGCATTTTCAACGATGGATGATTTTTTATGTTTTTTTACGAACATTCACTTAATAGCATATACAGTGAAACCTCGATTCTACGTTTTCCAAGGGACCGTAATAAATCAACGAATAATGCGGGAAACCGTTAATGCGGGAAATCTTCAAATAATACCAAAAAATGTTTAATTTTCAAATAACTTCCAGATAACTTGAATATAATTTAAATACATACTCGGTTGCCTATTTGTAGTTTGGTACTTAAATTTTGACAGACACCCTTCAAACTCGCGTTCTTTTCTAGGTTAACTTTTTTTGCTATATACATATGTCGACTCGTTTTTTTCCTAGATTTTTTTCAACGCCTTGAATTGTTTTCAGTTTCTCAGTTAGAGTTCTAGTTTTCTTCATTTAGGCATTTTACTCTTGACTTTTGAGTCAGAAAAATTCGCGATGCGATGAAAGACTATTTATGAGCGAATAAAGAAATATATATAACAAAAACGGTCAATCGGGATAGTAATTGGGAAAGGACGATAATATTTGGATAGATCGAGGAAATCGGTAAATTGGTGAATTATTAAGTGAAATTATTAAACATTGTTATTACGGGTATTGGTCGGGTAAAAAATAAGCAGTCCATGCAATAAAACGAAGATAGCGAGAACGGAAGATCGCGGTTCCACTGACAAAAACGCGAAATGAGATGCGAGGCAAAACTATTTATGAGAAATATTCAACGAAAACGGTCAATCGAGATAATATTTGTGACGGGACCAAAATATTTAAACGATAGATCAAGGAAAACGGTAAATCGGGGAACGATATAACGAACGGGATTATTTTACATTGTTCTTATGGGTGCTTGGTCGGGAATATGAAAAATAAACGATTCATGCGGGAAAACGAACAATGCGAGATCGGTAGATCGAGGTTCCACTGTATATCCATTCTCAAACCAAATTGTAGTATGTATCTACAAAAAAAATGTAACATTGAGTTGATGCATTATTGCTATACAACTGTTATCACTTTTCAATACTATATCCATCAGTAAACTGATGTATCTACAACAGATTCAATTTTACTCTACACACTGTAGCTGGTAAACAAACGGCTATAACTGTAGTAAAATAATTACTTTTTCTAATTTTGACACAAGATTAAAAAAAATTATCTTCACAGTCAAATAATGATTCACTGTTTTATCGCATAGTTAATATCTTTTTAATCTGGCTCCCAATAAAAAAAAAAACAGTAAATAAAGCAGTTAATTTCAACAAGCAAATGATCATTTAAATCAAAAATAAAAGTAACAACAAATAAAATGTGTACAATAATCAACAATATTTAGAAAGCTGCAGGGAAATTGCAGGTAACAAACATTTAGTAAAAAATATCTAAAAACAAACAGATAAAAATAATAATAAAAGGTCATAAAGCGGGAGGTACCGCTAAAAACTTGGAAACATTTCTATACGTGTTGGAATATGTAGCATAAAATTGAAAAAACTAAACTATTTAAAAAAAAATCTTAGGACCACTTTGGATTTTATTTTTATTATTGTCTATTTCGTTGTGTGCTTGAAATTATTTTAACAAACTATGCAAATACATTTACAATTCATTCTTATAACATTCATTTTTTATGTACGGCATATTGAAATGTAATAATAATTCATTTGGCCTAGATAATTAATTATTCTATTCATGAAAATACACTCATCATCTACTTTACTCTACTATCAGAATAAAAATATATATCTTCTATTTGAAGATTTGATTTCTAATGTAACCAATTAAAATCATATCAGGAAATTTTTTCTCTGTAATTGCATGCTATGTATACTTCTTTGTTATTAACTTAACAGTGTTTCGTAAAATAATTTACAATATGTACAATAGTCATTTAAATTACATATATGGCAATGTAAGAGGTGTAAGAAAATATTCTGTCTACAACTTCGGAATTTCAGAAGAATAAAAATAGTCAAGCGTTTCTAGCTATTTTGAATTTACTAAATAATAATTATACCAACTTCAAAAACAAAAGATTTGCAGGAGTTTTTATGATGGTAAGCGTGTAACATCGTACTACAAGATTATGAAATCTTGTTTAACAGCTGGAATGAACTATTGTGCCAAATGATTACAATCCTTTATTGTAGAAGGCTGAGGTTGGTGAGTTATCTGGGAAATGTTTCTTGATATTCTCCTGAAAATTTTAATAAAATAATATTATTGCTGTTATAAAATTGATATTCAATACTTCTAAAATTACCACGATAAAATGTAGGACAATTAAATGAAAAACTGAATTAAAAAAATACTTAAAAAAACTATTATACTTAAGCTGTCAAAATAAAACAAAAATATCACAATGTTTACTTTTGTCAAACGTCTCATATATTCTGTGGGTATTTTTTTTTTCTTTTAATTATTTACGATAAACAGGTAGACATAAAAATTTACATAAACAGTAACTTAGCTTTAAAATCAATTTGTGATATACCTGAATTTCGGATTCTAGTCGCTGTACTGGAATAGCAGCCCTCTGTGAGAATATTGCGCAGCAAAGTGGTGTGGCAAGAGTTAAACAGACAGCAACAAGACCTACTTGAAGTGGTGCAGCCAGCCACGCTCTTCGTGCTAAAACTCCACGCCTTTCCAAAGCTGATATCACCACTGGGGTGACCACTGAAATAAAAAAAATACATTTTTTTTATTTTTAAAATAATCGTTTAGCTAAACCGTAATGATTGTCATAACAAAAAAGGGTTTTAAAAACATATTACCTAGTTATATCTTCCGTTTTCTTTGGAAACAAATTTTGCTTATTTAATAATTACCCTACATTGCCCTTCCTCATCCGCCTTTACATTATCCAGGATTTGTACATCGTGTAGTGCAGGGGTCCCCAACCTTTTTGAACCCTAGAGTGCATTCTAAAATATTGGTAGGGCGGCGGGCACCACATTTTTTCAAGGTTATTTATACCACCTATATAAAATATTGGTGGTATGTTGTTTATATTTTAACAAACAAAAAACAATTTTTGCGATTTTGAAATCATGGGATCTTTCAAAAACCCAGGAATTTAGCGATTTGCTCAAGTTATCAGCATGACTCGTTTTTTTTTAACTCTGTCAAGAATTTTAAAATCGTTTTTTTCCTGATGTAAGTGTTAACTAATTTGAACATTAATAATTATTTTTTAAATTACCTTTTTCTTTATTTTTTTTCCATTTATATCCACCTTTTCTCTTCTTGTGAAATATGATTTGATATTTTTCTTAAGAATGATCCAAATTTCAGTTAGTATCTTTATCGGCGTACACATTTTCTACCAGTCTTTCTATTTTTACATTAATATTATTTCACTAATAGTTTCCATGTACAGTTATAATATTTCCATTTTTAACATTTCAAGCATGCATGCCTGAAATAAATTGTCCCAGGAACAGATAATATTTTTGTCATGGAAAGAGCCCGTTGCAGAACACAAAATCTTAGGATATAATGTGGTTTTTTTTTTTGAAAGGCATCGCTAGTGATATTCTGTTCAGTGGTTTTCCAGTGTTTTTATTTATTTTTTTACTCCCAGACAGCTGATAAACAGATTTACCGTGTCTTATGGTATCGCCAAAACACTTTGACCAATAACTCATCATCGCCTGCGCTAGAAACGAGTATATTAACGTTACCCCTTTTGTGATCATATTATATTAAGTTCCATTATTATGATGTGATAATGAATATTTTTAAAACAAGATAAATAAAACATAATGACAGTTCTCTTAGGTATAAAAAAATATTTAGAACCGAAACTTCAATCTGATGTTTATGAAACTCAATTTATTTTAATGAAATCGGTTATCTATTGCTATTATAACTCAACAAGCCCAATCCAGTCTTCAAAGGCACACCGTCTTCAAGGGTTAAATCAAGTTGACATGAGATTCTCAAAATTATTTGCATAAGGAAGGAAGCATGAATATTCATTTTAACCACTCATTATTTCCCACCATACATACATATGTGTCTATGATTCAGTGGTGTAGGAAGGTGTCCTGCCGCCCGGGGCGGTCCTTGAATTTGCCGCCCCCAAGATTTCTTCTAATTTTGCTTTTAAATCACTTACACTATTTTTTTATTTATGAACTAGAAGTTTTTACTAAAGGTGGCATAATTTTTTTTTTATAAATATAATATATTATCTCAAAATATATTGTATTTATTTTTGAAAATGCCGCCCCCAAAAATGTGCCGCCCGGAGCGGTCCACCTCTGCCGCACCCCCCTTGCTACGTCACTGCTACGATTTGTCTTTTTTCATGTCATATTATTATCAGTATTATATTACATACCAATGACAAAAAAAAACATTACAATTGATGATATTTTCTTCATTGACTTTAAATGTACTGATAATGTAGAATAAAACAAGCAAAATGCGAACCACAGAAATATTTTTAAAATACTAACCCATTCCAGGTAGAGCCATACAAACTCTGGACATAGTCACAAGGGCGATTCCTTCTTTAGCAGCTGTCGTTGACTTGCCTAATCTCTGGCCATCTTCTGTTTCAACTGGAACTCCTTCCTGGATCTCTCTGAAATTAATATTATTTTTACAATACCATATCCTGACAACAACTTTTATTACACTTCATAAAACAAATGAATTTATTCCAATTATATTTCAGTGGAGAAGAAAAATTTGAGATTGGAACGAGTAATGGATTATAAAATATAAGATAAGACTACATATCATGCTTGCAGCTGCCAGTTAAAAGATCTTTTTGTGAACATAAAGAAAGTGTGATACATCTAATAAATTGGTTATAAAGCTTACTTCATTCTCATCATGGGAATATTTATACAATTAGAAGCTGCCACTGCTGCAAATGGGACTAAGCGGCCAACAACTTTGGGCATTGTCTGAAATTAAAAGATGTAAATATCATAATATAATTCATTACCAACATTATAAATCATCGGGAAAGAGGTAAAAACTTTAATATGAACCATATTAAATCATTACCTTTGTAAGTGCGTTAAGTCCTAAAGCAGTAACCAAAGCACCACCAGTCGCACACACGTAAGATGTGAGAAGTTGCCTGAAACATTGAAGCGGTATATAGGAATACAAAAAATAACTATTAAAATTACTTGATAACAATGATTAGGTAAATCAAATATGATTGCCTGCATATATTTTTTTGTTGCCATGATTGACCAATGGATATGTGAGTACAATTCAAATATAGCCATTTTCATTGAATATCAACATGAGAAAAATGCAAATAAAAATTGGCCATGAACTAAAGGAAATATTTATGATGAAACAAAATTAATGTGCAATTGGCAATTTTTGCCATCTGTAAAAAAGGCAATATTTGTAATTATTTATTTCAAAGAAATATGAATAGCTTTTGTATTTAACATAAAATCAAACAATCAACATAAAAATATAGTCTCCGTCTGTTATGGTGCAGATAAAAATTTAAATATTGATAGTCATCAGACAGCTCACAAAATGATAAAACTTCACTCAACACTGAGATTGTTTCATTACGAATGTGTCCATACAATTGTCAATCATTGGCTGTTTAAAAAACTGAATTGCTTAAAAATAGTTTCATTCATTAAATGGTTTTATTAATGATAGCGCTGCAATAAACTCTTTGAATATTACATACACTCTGACAAAAATTAGCAGATATTAGGTTACATACTTTTGTGAAATAGGTGAATCTCCCGATCTGTTTGTATAATTGACGAGAGCATTGAATGACTGATTGGTCCATTGCCAGAAGACTACAGCAGGAGCAGAACGGTAGAATATTAACATACCTAAAAGAGTTGAAAACAAGTATGAACTTCTAAAACAAGTGATGCCATCCTCGCATTGTTCCAATGCGGAATTGAATGCTCAATAGTCAATCAGTAGTCTGAGATGTGATTATTAGAAAAGCAGCATGATTTATGGTCAAGAAAAAAGATGTTACCAAGTATTTTAAAGAACATGAATAATTTGAATTCAGACTACTGATACTTTTACATGAAGGCATCTCAGTTATGGTTTCTCCCTTGATTAGACTTGTGTTGAAGCGGGGTGGATTTTCCTGTTGGTGTACATAACACACAGGTAAGTTTTCGTATTTTAAAATCAATGCAATGCTTTTATAATTGACAATAATATAGCTTTTTTACATTATTTTTAAATATAGTGTGTTTTAATTAAAGAATTTGACTCTTCAGTGTGACAAAATGATGCTTCATTGCTTTCAGCATCTCTTTGGCGAATTGGAAACAAATAACTAATTCACTAAAAATTCAACTTTTTTTATATTGAGAAGTTTTAAAATAATATTTGTATTAGAATTTTGTATCATCCTGGTTAAAGCAGACAAGGTTACGGGAAAGTCTTATTGTATATTTGTATTCAATACAAACCCGCAAGTGTTAATCAGTGTTAACATCTGTCTTAGTCAAAATTACCTAAGCATTTAATATTTATTTTATTTAACTCTCGCGGCTCGGAGACTAGAAAAATACTTCTCGGCCGATGAGGGTCTTTTAGGGACCCCAGTGGTTTCCTCATTATTGGCCTTATTCTTATGAATTTCAAAAAAATAAATAGTCTAAGGGCTTTAAAATATCTCTCTGCATCATTCCTCATACATTTTTTTATAAAAATCCGTGTTTTTTTAATAAATAATCATATTTTAAGTTGCGCGTAAAATATACGTGGTTTCAGTGCAAATGTCAATGCGCGACTGGCACGCTTGCTAAGCGGCGTTCAGCTTATAATCTTACGAACGATCGCTGATAAGCGGGCGCTTATCTCTTATCTTATCGTATTTATATAAACTACAAAAGGTCCAAAAAACTATGATATAAGAATACCTTAATTATAAACATTGTATCACCCATATTAAAATAGATATTTAAGAAAATGTGGGTATTGGGGTCGCATTTCTAGAGCTTAGAACCGGAAAAGTTAAACAAAAATTTTTTACTTACACAAATATAGAATTGGGACTGAAAAATGCAATTATGCCTTTTAGCTGACTTATAAAAAGTACATAATTACCAAGCACGCCAACTTTAATTTGCAATTATTAATTTAATTAGCTTTAGACGAGTTAACCGTAACTGGCGTGTTGAGTAACTAAAATTTTACGAGATATCTCGTCTGTGGCAGCCATCGAGTTCAAAATACTTCACTTGCCTCTTGGGTATTATTAGGGACTGATATTCACATCATAGATGAATTGCTTAAAAATAAGCATTCTAATATATGATTCATGAGAATACAAAAATAATTAATAGAACTCACACCCCGTGATAGCTGTGTTGAAAGGAACCTGTGCACTCATTCTACCAGGTAAGAGCATTTTTTCACCGGTGTCAGGATGGAAAGCAGAATCATAAAGGTTTTTAGCCCTCCACAAACCTTCTTCTCCCATCTGCGGAGGAACCAATCCATCTTTCCTATGTGAAACCAAACCGATATGTTAATGAATAAAGTCTTATTTAAATCATATACAATTTTGTTTCAATTAATGGTAACTATGTCGCCTGCTGTGGCCCAGTTGGTTAGAGCTTGCTCTACCGATCACGCAGGTCTGGGTTTGATTCTCGGTCCGATCACAGTGAATTTGAGAATTATTCAATTCAAAGTGTGATCAAACTGGGTGTTTGCGATGTCAATTCACATTATTTCCTCTCCTCCCATCTTTTTGATCCTTTAAAAACTGGATGTAGCAATAGCAATTAGTCAACCACTAGTCCTGTTCTAGCCTTATCCTTCTTTCCCTACTACTCACTTTGAAAAAAGTGAGGTTGAGTGACTGAGTAACCAACAGTTCTCGAAGAAAAAGTCTCTGTTGAGATACCTCCATTAGGAGACCATATGCTCCACATTGGGAGCAGACATGGACAAAAAAATAGTTAGGTGCTACCGTAATATTTATCTCTCTAAATGAACGATTTGTATTCATTTCTGTTACATAGTTCTACACGGTTTCAAGACTTTTAAATATTTGTTTTCAGTCTCATATTCATAACTCATTCAATTGCTAAGCATTTCAATACAATATAATAAGGTTATAAATATAAGATACCTGTATTTTTTGACAACCTCTGCAGCTTTGTCTAGGTCTCCTGATGTGGCTAAAAGGTTCAATGGATTTGTGATGGTGAGAAAATGTTTTGCACGGCCAGCATAAGTGCTTTGATCATATTGTGGCTTCTCTATATTTACACTAAATGCTTGGTCAGCCATTCCTTACAAATTCTTGCTTATCTATAAAATAAAAGAGCATGATTATTAACTTTATAGAACACACATCATTTTACATAAAGAAATTAGTTAGAGAATGACTGTCTCAGACATTTATATTTATAAGATCTGGTACGACCATTAACCCCACAATTTTAATAACAATATTTATTTACTTTTTTACAAAACCTGCAGACATTAATTCTTCTAATTATTAATGGTGACTTCCTTTCAGACAGATAATATTTTAACATAGACGCGCATAGATGTGAAAATAGAAGATGGGAGACTGTTTTAACAATCTCTATAGACATTAAAACCGTAATTTTACCAGCACGAGATAAGAATTATCAAGTCAACTTGATAAGCTTCACGCGAGTATGAACGCATATTAATAATGTGTTTTAAATATATTATTAAAGTAGGGTTGTCCATTGGTAGTAGAATTATTGTACATACATTTAATAGTCAAATTTATCTTCATGGATTAAAGAGTATGATAAAATCAAAACATCATTTTAAAAATAAAATAAATATGCAAATACACTCAAGTTCATCAACCAACATGATTGAGTGAAAAATATCACAAAGTTGCTACTAGAAGTGAATATGCTGATAGAGAATTGTAATCATATGATCAGATTCAGTGATGATAACAGCAGATTGGTAAACAAACATGAGATATGTGGTCACACTTATTAACACTTCATGTTCTATCAGCAACAAATTTATGAATACCAAATGTTGCATTACATTATTATAAGTCAGTCTCATAGCGCCGCCCCAATGCTGTCCAAAATCTCTCACAATAGAGAGCTTTTGGCAAAAACTTTGATGTTTCATATAAAAACAAATAGAAAATAACAGATTTGTGGGATGTTATTGCTTTGCATATAAAACATAAAAGTTTGCACTTAGAGATCGGCATGTTGGAGCTAAATTTTCTGTTTTCTTTTTAAAGCAATTGAAAATAGACTAATTAAAATATTTTCAATTTAAAAAATTATTAATTGAGATTTTCTTGACCAGATCCATGCAACATGATACAATACGCATTAAGATACTGAAAGCATATGAAAATTATAGACATTGATAATATTATGATAACACTGCACATCAATATTATATATGTACATATTTGTGTTTAAAAATGTTATGGTACTCAATAATTAAGAGGCATAGACTATACATGGCCATCTCCTTTGAATGTCAATTCAATATAGTAATGAATACAAAATCGACACCAATTTGTTCTTAGACACATTCTTAGCAAAATAATGCCGGGTTTGAGCGACCCCATAAAATGTTACACCAATTTTTTTAAATACTTTTTAGATCAAATGCGGTAAGCTCCATTTACATTAAGTTTGAGATAATTTTGTGTAAAAATTAACATCAATTCGCCAGTGGACATATTCTCAATGAAAAATAGTGCTATGATTATGTTTTAAATATACACTCCACATGCCCTCTGATTGGTTGCAATGGACTTGACTAACTTTGTTTTGTACTAAAATGCAGATACTGATTTTACAATGCATAGTAAGATTTTTTAAATGTTTGTCAAAATTATATACACAATGAATATGTTATGTAAATATAAGCAAGCAAAGCGTAGGTATTTATTTTGGAGTTAGATGTTTGTTGATATCAATTATTGTGACATCCATATAAAAATAATATCTGATAAATTCTAATGAACACCACTAACACTATATTGAGAATATGGAATGGACGCTTATCTATAAAAATGAGGTTAATTTGAATACAATGACACCAAAATACACAAAAAAAAAATATTTAATGAAATTCCTTTCACTTATGTAGACATTATTAATAATGATCTAAGGTCAATTATATTAATTTATAATGGGAAACGTGAAAGATTGAAACAATCGTTTACGTATTAAACGTACTTTTTTTAGCAATAAATTCAAGTTTATTTTTTACACCTGTTTGAACATAAATCGATCAGGTGAAATTATTTAATTAGCCAGTGGTCAGTTTGTTGAAATCACTTGCAATACAAATAGCTTTAGTGAATCAATGAATTATTCCATGGGAACGTGATCTGGAATATGTATTTATTCATCTACAATGAGAGTCATTCATCTATTTTGGCTACGTAAACACACACAATATTTACGTATTTTACATATCGACAAGATATTTTTAAATTCACTTACAGTATTCAAAAACAAGATGAACAATCGCTCACTCCGGTCGATATTTCAGACAATGTTGACGACGCGATTATGATTAACCGATAAATTTGTATATGAATGTGCTATTTGAATCACGGTTGACTTCCAAGTTTATCGGAACATTTAAATAAAATTGACGGACTTTGATATTAACAGCGTCAAACAGCTGTCAGCGCAAAGACGACCGCGAACGTTCGCGCCCCTCAAAAATTACCAGTTTTCAGCAGTACTGCCAACACAATTCAATAAAAAAATGATAAGGAAGCAGTACCAACGTGAATTAAAAATTCCCGTACATTCTTTATACCTATTATTTTTGTTACTCCTTTTGTTATGCAATAGACGCGTGTTTTAAAATCATCCAAGTTTTTAGATGCTCATTCCAATTAGGAATAACGCTTTGCTATAAAATTGGCAGTGCTACTTATGTGCTACTACATTTTTTTATTCGACAGATTCATTTTCTTTATTGAATATAAGTATGATTGTATTACTATCGTAGACTACTAAGTAACATTACAAAATTATAGTAATCTCTATCAATATCATATGCTTTAAACAGGGCAGTGAAGTCGTGAAAAAATCGTCAGTTCTGTATCCGACAATTACAAATGGTTTGACATTGACTACAACGTTGTGTTCTTAATCAGATTATTCAGTTTTTAAATTTTGTACAGATATTCTCATTGCGTTTTATTAAATATTTACTAAAAATGTATAACTGATTGTACTTTGATTAAATAAAAAAAAGAGTCGGAGTCGATCTGCTTTTTAAGCCCTTTGAAACTCGTTACACTAAAAATATTACAAACCGTGATATTAACGATTTTTTTATTTTATTTAGTGTACTTCTGTCACTTTTCACCTTACATCATTATTTTTTTTTCCTTTTTCATGAGTAACGTGTAAAAAAATAATGGCTGTGGAGTCTTTATTAATATGATTTCGATTCCGACCCCAACCTTAGCTTAAAACACGACTTAACTTAAAAAAACTACTTTTGATTACTAGCGATTTGAATAAAAAAATTGTTTTTAAAAGACTGGAAATTATTACTTTTTTTTGAGTCCGACTCCATGACTCTGATTGCGGCTTCACAGCCATGGAAAAAACTAAGTATGATATTTTCTTTAAAAAATAAATAAATGTTTTACTTTCTTATTTTTTTTTTAAATTCCAGATACCGAACGAATATAATCGTTCGGTATTGCAATCTCTATTCAAGACAGCACGGTCTTAATTATATTTTTTTTACATCCTATGGTGCGGCGGTTAGCGTTGTTGGCTTCTGTGCCGGATCGGATCTCACGGGTTCGGGCAAACAGCATTTTTTCGGCTGGCTTATCGATTTCTGTTCGAATGTTTGTGTTGTCTAAAAATTCCCTCCCACCCTTCCGACTCTTTAATAACTGGGCGTAGCGAGAGCGATTAGTTAACTACTAGCTTCATTCTTCTATCCCTACTACTATCTAAGAGTGGTTTACCGACTGAGTAACCTCCATTAGGAGGCCATATGCTTCACATTGGGAGCGGAAATTGATTAAAAAAATGTTCACTTGTTTGTGACTTAAATAAAATACATTTAATTGGTACATGTGTACTTTTTATGAAGGTTTATATTTTAACTAAGGTGCCAAATTTTCAGGTACAAAAAGTTTATCTAATAAATGCTGGATTCGTTGCTCCTTCAGTAACTTTATTAGACATATTTGGATGCTTTGTTTGAATGTTATCACATCCCTTTATCATAATACTATTGGCGTGCTTGCGAATATAATAATTATAATATGTATTCTATCATAGATAGTATTATGCATTAAATAAACTGTGGACGGGAAAATCCATTTGATGGAACTATTTCATAGAGCCCAGTTGTTCATAACATCAACATCAGTGATCATAATATGAGAAAACAAATGAAGATATATGTTATTATGAATTTAAACACATTCATGAATCAGCCTTTATCCATCTGACTGTGCTCTCTACAGTTTCAAAAACAATAAGCCAAGTTTGACTGTTATTAACTATAAAACATTCGCTGCCGTATCTAATAGAGTGCTTGCTAACTATACAATAACTATTATTATCAACTTCCATTTTTATATTTTCCACGGATTTTTGTATACAAAATTAATAGAGACATGGCAATAAACCGGAATTATGATCGCTTGTAGGTTTATCGTCATTCTTGTAGAGACTTTGCCAACATCGTATTAAATTTAAATGTCACTTTTATTATTGTGTTTTTATATTCTATTTGTAGTAAGTAGTTGGAAGATAACATTTTTATTAGCTTTGATTCGGGCCAATGACGTAAAAGAAGCCGTAGGATTTTCGGCAATCGCAATGACGTCAAGCTGGTCTACAAGTCGACCGCGTGGTTTGGTTTCACGGTCTGTGTCAAAGAAAACGCGTGAATGACGACAAAGTTTAAGTTTTAAGAAACCTTAGCGAACTAAAATTTCATTACATTTAACAATAAAACAAGTTGCATTTCAGGAAGTATAATTATCCCCTGGATATTTTAAAAAAAATAAGAACAACTAGAAGAGAAAAAACATCACAAACACCCGTGATTAAATCTGGTTGGAAATTTTTTATTGAAAAATCAACTTTCTGGTTACTACTGAGAGCTCTCATCACTAGACTTTAGAAGTCGACGTCTTTAGTGGCGGATTACCCTACAAGCGAACAAGGCGCGCGCTTGGGGCCTCTTATACTTCTTGTTCAAATTTTGATATATTTTTTTATAATTTTACATGGAATTTTCTGACGTTTTTATGCTATACGAAAAACAGGGCTACCAAATTTGATTGCGTCTGGGGCCTCTCGTGTGCCTAATTCGTCACTGAGCGTATTGTTTTATATCTTTAAATATTATTAGAGAGACATTCATCTTTGTTTCCACGTGTTTTCTCAACAACACAAACAATGCACTAAACGTTGCCATGGTATTCGTAGTCCTCGTACTTTTTTATTTTCGACAAAGATGACTTAAGAGAATGGCTAACCGTCAAGTGTCGCAACACATTCACTATCAATTAAATATGTATGTTATAGCTAAGCTTCCCACTTATTAGCATGAATTAAGAAAAACGCAACATTATATGACTACATACAGAACATAAAATAAAATTAGTTTTATTATAAGATATAATTATTAAATTAACCCATCGAAAACTTTGCCACCTGTTTATCTGTATTTTTATTATGAAAATAATTGTTTTCCCCAGAGCAGTCGTCCGAGTGAAGAAGCAATTTTTATTTTTACATTGGTTATTGGATATTGGAATGTAAATCTTTCATAGCGATTTAAATCAATTACGCTACATAAAATGTTACGTAACCCACTACGATTATCAAATCGTGGCTCTTCAGTGAAGAAGTAGTAATTCAAGCCAAAACGTCCGTTATACCATAAATTATGTCACTTAACTTAATCTTTCATATATACGCTTCAATGAATATACCTATTGTCTCTTTTTTTATTATTTAACAAGTGTTAACCATAATTGTCTATACATTTATATATTAATTTTTTTTACCATGTCCGCTTCCAATATGGAGCATATGGACTCCTAATGGAGTTTATCTCAACAGAAATGTTTCTACGAGAACTGCTTGTTACTCAGTTGCTCAACCTCTCTTTTTCAAAGAGAGTAGGAATAGAAGGAGAAGGCTAGGACAGGACTAGTGGTTAGCTAATCGCTCTCGATACGCCCCGTTCATAGGATAGGATGGGTGGGAGTGGGTAATTGAAGACATCACATACATCCATGCCTACGAACATAAATTCATAAATCGATCGAAAAATCAATTTATAAAACTGCCCGCACCGGGATTTGAACCCGCGCCCTTCGTAACCGAAGCCAACGACGTTGACCACTTGACCACACAGGCGGCCATACATATTTAATGGGCCTATTATCAGTCCGATGCAGAAGGGAGAGGCTGGTCCCATGAGCTTCAGAAAAATTTAATTAAATAAGAATAATTACACTATGAACAAGTTGTAATTTTTCGTAAATATTGTAAACAAATAATCGTCTGAAAGAAGCCTGTCCCTGTTTCCAAGTGTCACTGGGTATAATAACAAAGATGCGATAACACAAATCCACAAATTAAATGTATACGCCTCGGTGTGTCTTTGCGCATCTCAAATCACCAGCAAGCACGCGTTAAATCTACTTCATCTGTGTGATCACGCGTCATGCGCAGATTATGTTTACGATTGATAAGATTGACAAATATATAGCATCGGAAAAATGTTTTTTTCTATGATCCGAGTTGCTGTGAAAAATGCGAGTATGTAAACAAATCTCTCAATTTATGCGGTTTCTATAAACCCACGAGTTGAATGAAAGATGATCTATAATTCTAATCATCATAAATATGCAAAGATTTTTTTATCGGCTTTTTTTAAATTCTGGTTATAGGACTAAATAAATATTGGAACTTTTAAATCAAATAATGTATATATTTTTTTAATCGTACTCATATTAACTTTTGGTTAACGTTAGCGATTCCCTTTCCACGTACGACCAAATTACGACTTCACACTTATGAGCAACCAATGGGTTAGGTTAGGTTTACTTAAGTTTTCCCAGATACGAATTTTAAAAAAACCTGTCAGACTGATAGATATATTAAATTAAGAGTCCGCGACGCTTCTTACAGTAAATGGTTGACTTTGTAACTTTGACTTTTGTAAAATGATAACATGATAATATGTGGTGTCGCACGAATACGTTGAAGAGAAAATCGGGATCAGCGTTTGTAGTCTAGTAGTAAAAGCTTTACCTTAGCAAACAGATACTAGTCTGAAGATTCGGCAGGGATAATAGTAAAATTTGCATGTTTCGATTAAGTATTACTTCATTGAGATCTTGCTCATAGATTTTCTTTCTCCTCGAGTTAGTAACCAGTGAAATCAACATTTCTTATCTTGTTAATCTTGTGCGATTTTAATAATTTAAAATATCAGACGTTTTATTACTGATATTACTGTATTTATTTACATATATTTTTTTAAAAAGGACCAACTACATGTGCAGGGCTCAAAGGCTAGACAAGTGCAAACATTTTCAGTATGTCATTAGTTTATGTACTTCTTTTCAACGTTGTAATTTCTTGATAACATAAAAATAAAATCGCTTTAGATATCGGAAAATTCATTATTGTGCTACTCAAATTTGCCTTTCTTGGATTAAGACTAAGGGTAAACAACACACATATACCAATATTTAATAAATAATTCCAAGTAAGTTGGTTAATCTTACATACAGACTAACAGCTATCGTATAAAAAATCTACATACACCCAATCCTTTTTTACCCGATGCATTGGTTCTAGAAACTAACGCGTAAAGAAACCTCATTTTCATATTTGGTTCCAAAAATCAAAAAAAGTTTTTTATATATTAACCATTAATTTCTTTATTTAATATTTAAATACAATAAGAAACCGATACATATGTATGTATACATGCATAATTATATAAACATTTGTATATATATCGTTCACGTATTTTTGAACGAAAGTGTTGAATTTTGCTCCGACTTATTTGATAAAATGTTGTTTTTCCTAGATTCTTGATTTGAGTCGCTTATTAAAATTGGATTTGTTTTGATGATCTGATGGTTAATTATGTCTCTTTACAATAACGGAAGTACTTTTAGGGAGCATTTATTTAGTAAATTTAATACATATTCAGCTCTCTGTGTTTGGATAAAATTTATGGCCGAACGTACTATTTTTTTAATTTAATAAATGTATTTTAACAAGATTCAAAACAAAAAAATCAATCCGAGATTTTGCAAAAGTTCACTGCTTCCTGGATAAAATAATTTTTGGAAGGAAAAAATCGCGTAACAACGAGTAAATCGCGTTAAAAAAGAAACGGTGCCGTCCAAGAATCTCGCGTAACAAAAGGACTGGGTGTACATACAATATATACTGTGATACAATGGCGTTGCAAGGGAGGTGCGGCAGAGGCGGAACGCCTCGGGCGGCACATTTTTGGAGCGGCATTTTAAAAAATAAATACAATAATTTTCGAGAAACTATATTTATACATTAAAAAAATTAAGCCATCTAGAGTAAAAACTCCTAGTTCACAGATAAATAATAGTAGAAGTGATTTAAAAACAAAATTAGAGGAAATATTGAGGCGGCAGGACCCCTTCCTACACTACTGCAGTGGCATGTGAAAATAAATAACTCCAAGAAGATTGATTTGTGAAATACAATAATTGTACAGGGTTTGATTTAAAAATGTTTGTTCATAAATAGTGTAAGTAATGAACCAAATGAAATATGATGCTTTAAAGATGGCGGACAGGTAGTCATGTCAACATTATACTGCTTCTGACACAATTGCGGTTAAGGCATTTTTTCAGCTTGTTAACCATTAATCAGATATTGTTTCAGTATAAGTATTATATATAATAAACAACCAGGGCTTCGAATCGTTATTTTTTTCATTCCGGTTTTCGTTCCGGTTCAAGTAAAAAAATATATATCGGTGCGGTTCCGGCAAAAATAACGGTTTTAACGGTTTTCGGTTCAGCTCGAATCCAAAAACCCAGGAATTTACCGATTTTCCCAAAATATCTCCGTGACTCCTTTTTTTTAACTCACCGAGAAATTTTAAAATCATAAATCCCTATACTAGCGTGAACCGAAAAAAAACCGATATTTTTTTCGGTTCGGTTCCGGCAAAAATAACGGTTTTAACGGTTTTCGGTTCCGTTTCGGTCGAAGCCCTGTAAACAACTAACTTATGGAAAAAATAAAAATATTTAACCAATGGTGATTCGTGACTTAAAATTTTGGTGGGCTAAAAAAAGCATTATGTCTAATCTATGATTTGTTTCGTCGGCCTCTAGAACAGCCAACTGCGTGATCGAGTGTCAATGTTGCTGAATTTGAATCTCGGTATGGACAGTTTTTATAGATTCATTGTTCAATCGATTTATGGATTTCTGTTCAAAGGCATGGATGTATGTGATGTCTTGAATTTCCTACCACCTATTATAGAATCTAAAAAACAAGCGTAAATAGAGCGATCCTAGCTTACCTGTCCAGTCCTAGTGCTATCCTTGTATCCATACTCCTTTTTAAAAAAAGAGGTTGAGCAACTGAGTAGCAAACAATTGCTGTAGAAAAAATTGTTGATATACCTTCATTAGAAGGTCATATGCTCCATATTGGGAGCAGACATGGATTTATAAAAAAGTTCTACAAAGTTTGTATCGGAAACTTCGTTTTTAATGAGATCTAAATACACGTTATTGATCCTAATAAAAAAATTGTTTTCAATTACTCTAGATGTATTTGATGCAACCGTGACACTTCATATAATCGTATAGTAAACAAGACCTAAAAAAATCCTAGTATTATTTGATTCCTTACTTTCTTCATGATCTCAGAAAGCCAAAGTATGGTAACCATAAAATTTTTAAAGATCTACAACATAATTGCACTCATAATATTTACTTTACTACAAATTTTAAAATCAAATGTGGTTGGAATATGTTGGGTACTATATTCGTGTGTTTTTAAAGCGTTTGCCAAGTGATTTAAATCAGCTTTTCTCAACCAGGGGACACAGTCACAGTTTCAATGGAGCCACAGAGAAAATATCAGTTTTAGGGGAGCCACAGCAGACTTTTGAGGGGCACGTCCACCCTATACAATAAACGAATAAATTTATTACAGAAGACATTACATGGTGAACTTATTTCATAATAAGTTTTTCATGCATTTTGTAACGTAACATACACGTAACTTTTTGAAGTGATGGAGCTAAAAAAAGGGCATCACTGGCAAGAGACTTTTTAACTTTTTTAAGAATCTGTCAATTCATCACTTTTTTCGCCAGTGATCAATCCCGGGATCCCGAAAGCCTAGATCCCGGAAAATTTCTTATATGTAACATGCAACCAAGTTTTGAGGAATTTCACTTCGGCAAATCTCTAGGAAAAGTTTGAGCATGAAGAACGTTGTTACGCTGCGGAATACATAATGCAAGAAGAGTGTAAAGCCGTAGCGGGTTGTGGTGGGTATGAGTACCATAGAGTTTTTATGTCACACTTCCCGAGCTAATTAGTATGGGTAAAGGGGGTCACGATAAAATATGAAACTCAAAATGGAGCCACGCGCTCAAAAAGTTTGAGAAACCATGATCTAGGAAATAATTTATTCAAGACAAACTATTTAATTTGTATTTTCTTTGACATAGGCCATTAATTTTTATATTGCAACTTACTTACATTCATACAAACTTTGGACATCTACTATTTTTCACTTAATTAGAACATTTATTATTTTTTAACAAAGTAAATTATAATAATATTTATACGATACGATGTATAGGCATACGCTCCGTTCTTGCTTTGTAGGATGTCATCGGGACGTGACGTATGGTGACGTGCCAGCTGCCGGGATTAATTCCCGGCGGTAGATTTAACATAATTTGTGATTTTCTTGGGCTTGGGCGATACGCGATTTATAAACTGGCGTATCGGGAAGCTCGACGTCGAGATGAAAGAACTGATCTTTTTCCATTTCGACGATAATTAAAGTTAATTTTGTTTTCTGTCGGGCGCAGATTTGGCATAAAATTTCTTAACTTCTATAAAATCGTTTGTTCAAGCTAAATATTAATTGTATTGTAATAATTTAAATTCTCTTTGTTAAATAAAATGTGTGCGATTAAAACTTTAATAATTGTAAATTCATAACAATAAACATCTTCGTAAAAATTGAGCGATGTTCTCATTTATTCCTACCTACTTGTTGTACTTCGAGTATTATTCAAACTGCTGTTGGTCGTAATGACTTGTATTAGTGGGGATTTATTCTTGGTCTACAGCATCGTAAAAAAAATACAAATTTCTCACAATAAATGAAGCTCGCTCAAAAATAAATTACGAGTCATGTCAATATATTATCTGGATAAATAAGTTCTAAATTTCATAAAATGAATCACATAATTATTTAATTTGCGTATAATATATTTCAATTAAAAATGTATCACCATTAAGAAATAAAAATTCAAGGGATTTTTTACTAGATTTTTTTATTTACTCAAAATTTTTCGTCATTATGTTTTTATATTATATACTATTTTTTGCATTGAATATTATTTTCAATTCAATCAGCTTTTAACATTATATTTTCGAAGAACAACCGAAGAAGCAGATTGTTTAATAAATTAAAACAAATATTTATATTAGAGTAAACATCTTTTTAAACAATAGAACTGAGTCGTTCAATAGAATTTTGTTTTTAATTTAACTTTAGATATTTGTGATTAATGAATTAATTAAATTCGAAATTTTGCCCATCTTAAAACGTAGTTATGGAATAGCAAATTTTCAATGATTATTATGATTCGTAAGATAACATCACGTACAAAATGTATATACAAATGGAGAAAATTTAAAAAAAAACTGAAAAAAAACATCGTGTAATCTACATTTTATTATTAATTACCAGTGAAGTGTATATAAATACAAATTGAAGAAAATCCAAATCTTAGCAGTAATTAATACCCGATATTACGCAAGTTGCCAAATTTCAAGATACTTATTTGGCAACCCTGTTCGTATTAAGAAAATTGTTTGTATGCAGAATGATTAAAACAATAAATCTAAAAGCAATTTATACAGAAATAATCATTTTTGTCTTGGAATCGTATAAGAAAATTTGAATAGCAAACATTTTCTTGGTAAACCATTTCGTTTTGTATGCATTTTGTCTTTAAAATATTTGCCGAGGAACTTTTTGTATATAGTGTGAATTTTTCATATAGTTATGTTTATAAAAATGTTTTTATTTAAAAGAAACTAAGCATGTCAAAAGTTATATTTCCTCATTCCAATAATATATGAAACGATTTGATGATGCAAACCTCTTGTTAGTTCAGTCAGAAGTTTTCATAGAATTTAAGAAAAAAAAATTTTTTTTTCGTGAATTATAGAAATTTAAGAAGCAATCATATAAGCAGGTCGACATAAATAAACCTATTATTTTTTCTGATCACCTTGTGGTCATCAGCATAATTTGGTATTTTATAAATAAATTTTGCTAATTTCGTGATTGAATTTTGTCAATAAAAAGTCATTATTATTTTAGTTTTTTACTCTAAAAACTCCAAATACGAATTGAAAATTGATATTATAATTACATTAATGTTTGTTCGTATAACACTAACGTTATATCATGAAAAGAAATGTGGGCTCGACTTATTTTACCAATCGGATGATTCCGTGTTACTTTTTTTTATTTTTAAATCATATTGTGGTCAGTTTTTCTTGATCACGGTCAGAAACACATTAATTAAACTATATATTTGGATTCAAGACAGTCACAAACAAAGTTTGTTATTTCAAAAAAATCATGCGACTTTATTTTCTTATTTATAGTTCAGATTAATAGCAACCGATCTAGAACGAGCGCTACGAGTGATTTTATTGAACTAAGAATATAATATTATAATAAAATTTGCGCTTTATTATTTGTATGGAACGTAAATGTTGCATTATTTCTGTCAACTGATAACTGTCAACTTAAAGTCTTCCCTGATAATATTAGTAGTAGAAAAAATATTTAACAAATAATTATGATATTTATAAGTAAAAAAGCAAACAACTCAGCGGTTAATGTATATGTTTTTTAAATTTTATTTTCTTAACAAGTACAACTACTAAATGATTTTTATTGAAATGTCTTATATTTATTACATTTTTGTTTATCTTATTCTGTTAGTATTTATTCAAATAATGTTGTAAGTCAAATAAATGAAACTAAGTATTTATTATATTTTATGTGTGAAAAATAAGAGAATAAATTATAACGGTTTATCATAAATACGCTAAAATATGTATTAATAAGGATACAAATATTGTTTCCGCCATCTATAAAATATGTGAAGATACATGTATACAAACTTGCAGTATTGTTTACGTTATTTTAATGCAGTTCTTATTAATACAAACATCGTTTCAAGCATTTTGTATTAAAGTAGACTTAGACATATTTCTACAATCGTTCTTTCCAGATGAACTTTTTTAGTATTTTAACATCTTTTATTTATCCTATGTGAACATGTTTCTCCATTTAAATTTCCTAATCTCCGCAACGAATTATACTAAATATTGACCGTGGAAAGGAAAAAGGACGTAACTCACACAACAAATTTTATATGAGACACAAAAAATGTTTTTGAATGATTTAAGGCCCAATGTAAATTATGAAATACACAACGTAGAAGTGCACTGTGACTTATATGAAGTTGTATATATTGTGGGTATCGAAAAAAGCTATTTTGAAAAAACTGTAGGTTACGTCTTTTTATACGTCTACAGATATACAATATTATTATTCACGCATATTATTGTAAACGAATTTATAGTACATCACTTTTGAAGGATATGGCTTCATACTAGCACGAGTAGGTGGTAAAATAATCATTACCTTTAATACAAATGTTTATGAATTAATGTGCGGTGATCTGATGCTATAATAAAAATGCAGGTGAGAAGCTGATATGGATTACTGGCGAATGTGTTCTTGAGTAGGTAAACAAACGGTTTATTCTAACCACATGTCAACAGTAGCGCCGATCAAATAAGAATTTTAATACATTTATTTACATACAACCGTAATAAAGAAAGGTAGTTAAAATTCTCTAAATTTTATCTTATTTCGCTTAGAAAATAAAAATCGAAATTCGTAATTTATATTATCACAGAAATAGTTTTAATGGAAACTCAGTTTCTTAATACGCCGTTCGTGTAAAGCGGCGCCATCTGTTTTCGAGTTATTCAAAAGAAAACTTAAAACAGCTAAAAATGTACAGCGTAATGATACTCTGCGAGTGTCTCAAAAATATTGGATTAAATCGGAGATGAATTGAATATTTAGAGTAAAAAAAGAATAGTTAGTATTGACGATTTGAATTCTGCGTGCAATAAAATAATATATGTATTTAACATTTAAATTTAACAACCATAATCAACGGTAATCTTTTTAACAGCCTCTGAATTAGTTTTAGTAGAGCTCTCTTTTATTGTAAAAATATATTTTTTTATATATATAATCAAAAATTATTATGTTTTCTGACCACGTTGATCCTCATTAACATAAGCCTACATGATAACAAACAATGACTGTGTAGTCTACGCCATTTAAATTATTATGTCTCAGAGAATCTGACATGGCTGAGGAAGTTTTTATACGTACTGGGATTTCAGGAGTTTTCATTTTCAACGGAGTTTTATTGCATCAATTGTTTTGAGAAAACTTTACCATTAAAATTAAAGTATGGTGTATGAATAACCACATTGTATTTGTTGCTTTTAATAAAAAAAGAACTACTCTTTGATGGTTCAGTTGAATATAAACTTGTTAATACTTTACTATAGTTCCGATATAGGGTGAGTTCCGACAAATACTATTTGTTATGTATTAGAGTAGAGTTTGTGGGAGCTTACTCAGTTGACTTCCTTGCTATTTTTTTTCTACTGATTTTAATATTAAATTGTACTATTTTTTTTCTTCATTGTAAAAATTTTAAATTTATAATTTGTCAACCTTTTGCAATGTTAATTAAATATTTTAAATAAATATAAAACACATTCTCTGAAATGTAGTGCAAAATACGATCGTCAAAACCTTTTCAGCTAACAGTGACCAGAATCAGTGTGAAAAATAAAATCATTCTGATCGACTAGTATGAACGTTTTTTAACTACACAAGGATATTGTCATTATTTTGTATCATATGCGATATACTCGAGTTCTTTGAAGAGAATCTCTAATATTTTTTTAATTATTTTGTAATTATAGATATACATATTTTTTCAAAAAAATACTTATAACCTCTAATAAGGTTTACACTAAATGATTAACTCCCTAAACCGAATGTAAGTATGCCCTTTTCTTGACATAATAATATATACGCTTCAAAATAAATTGATTCAATCAAACCTCGTTTAAAAAACTTTTAATTCATCATTAAACGTCGCTAAATGAATTGTGTGTGCGAAAAAAATTGCAATATCCTTCACACAACCCTTCTAATTAAGTAAGCCACTGCACTGTCTGAGGTAAGATAGAAACTATCGTCTGTCCTGAGACCAGACCATAAGGTGACCCAACATCGTTCTGGCTGCAGTCTTTTAGAAGACCCAGGACAAACACCTACTCCATCATCATGGTAAGATTTCTTTTATCTATCAACCGTTTTTTTCTTAGTAAAAGAAAGTAAATATTTTCACTTGGATATTACGCATTTTGTTTAAAGTTTAAAAAAAAAACCATTTTATATTTTGATTTAATAACTAATTTTTACAACTGTCTTCTCATTTAAATATTTACGTATATCACACATATGATATATAATAAGGCTTTCATATTAATATTCAATTGTTGATAAAAAAAAAACTATTACAATGAATACTTAACTATTCGTAAAAACAAAAAACTATGGAATGTTAAATATTAATTAACAGCTATAGCACTTTTTACTGTACTGGTTTGGGCTAAGCATTTGGAAATTTAAAAAATGAACGCAATTTGCGTGGGTTTATAATTCAATTTAATTTTGTTCGTTATCTTAACATGCATAATTGCCAAAGCAAAGTTTTCACTTGGAATCACTTACTTTTTGAGTAAAACAGTCATCAAGAATATACAAAAATGGCTCATTAAGGGTTGTACAAAACTCCTATACTATGTTTAATATACTACATAGAATTTTGTATAAAATAACAACAGATTTTTTTTAAGTCACCTTTGAATATTAACTAGATATTTATATTTATGTTTGAATGTTGCGAACAAATAAGGTAAGCTTTCGAAGCAACATTTTATTCGGCTTGCAAGTCTACAAAACGCCATGAAAGCTTTGCTAGAATAATTATATAAGATTTTCCACATGTGGAAAAAAAATCTGTTAGAAAATTTCGAAAGTTTTCTAGTAGACTAGTTCAAAATGCTCAAAAATGTAATTCAAAACGAATAAAAATGTTTTTATACTGGAAGAATTTTACATTTATTTAAAAACTATTGATGATAACTATGAATGATAGAGCAGTAATATATTTTAAATAATTCATTACGCAGTTCTTTTTGATATTTTTTCATTATATGCAATATGCTTGACAAAGAACAATCCATTAATACATATTTTTTAATAAAATAAAGTAAATCTTTACAAAATACATTTATAAATCACGCTTATTTCATGTTTTTCAGCGAAAGTTTACTAGGTAACCGATTACTATTATTTTAATTTCAAGATTATTAAGCTGCTTAAAATGACTTGATTTTTTTTAAATATATACTGATATATTTGAAAATTATATACAAATAATGAACCTATTAATTTCATAATAATCATTGTTTTAATTTGTGTTAATCCGTTTTATTTTTTTAATTTCACAAACTTAGTATTATTTTTCGTTTGCGTTTAAATATAGAAAGAAGTTACTAGAAACACATATTCAGTTAATATAAATTAATACTTAAATTGTTAAAATTATGATGTGTATTTTTTAATTTGTTTTACTACTAAATGTGACTCGTGCCTAATGACGAAGCACGTGCTTTAATAATTATTATTTTAAATAAAAGTAAATCCCATCAAATAAAATATTTATACATTGATCAACGTTCATAAGGAAAATAATTGTTTTTTTTAATATAAGGCAGAGAAATAACATATGATTTTCTCTATTCGATTCTTTTCTACGTTTTATACGTTTCACTTTTCAAATATAAGCATTATATTAATTTTGTTGTTCGTATTTTTTTTTACTAAAATTCATTGCAATAAAATTTTAATTGAAGTAGACAAAGAAAAGCATTTTTACCTGCCATTTCTTTGTATTTATTTCCAGTCTTTATATTTAGAAATTCGTCAGAATCAGGAAAAATGTAAATGTGAGATTTTTTTAAAGAATTTTATACTCTTAAAATATTGCAGTTTCACGACAGCGTCGATGCAAACATATTTTTGAGTAAATACATTAGTCTCGTAGGTATTAATTAATCAGATTCTGCGACCAACGTAACACCTGAAACAACGCAGTCTGGTAAACAACGATTATTGGATTGATTATAATTACTCTTGCACCAAACTCATCATATAATATAATAAGTATCAACTCACACCATTTACAACGATATTTTGGATTGAAATGGAAGATTGCAAGTCAAAAGGACGTACATATAATACAATTCGCAACACAAATATTATTTTGTTAAACACAAATGTTATAGATTTTTCATGATGAAATGGAAGTTTAGACAAATTTTAATCCCTAACCAAGCTCTTCGAGCAGGACGCAAAGGATACTCTGAAATATCTAATGCTGCAAATATCTTATTTCCGTCACATTTCTTTAAAGTTCTTTTGACTTTTCCGAATGCTAGGCCAATTTTTACTCGTTTATCATACGCTCAAATAATATTTCTGAAATCATCAGGTGAATATTTTTTTATATCTACACTGCTTTATTACTTATTTTGATGATGTATTATCGTTTGTACCGTGTTTATATATCCATTAATATTTTATTAACTTCTGTAATTCGATATTTTAGAAAGTTTCTTTTTAAATTTTAATTCAATTTTTATTGCAATTATCAACTACTAGTTTGCACGGTAGCTACATGAATAGGTGCTTACAATGCAATTAATGACACCTGAACCAACTGTGCAAGAATGTAAGTCTGGTAAAGCATGACCTAATAAATCATCAGTCATGAAAAACACTGATGACATCTCACTTGCAGTTGAAAAAAATTAACGATGGCGTCATCAACTAGCCACGTTTTAATTTAATTACGACAGGTCATTAGTGTTAAATAATACCAACGTGTAGATACCTACTCCATAGCCTAATAATCGGCTGAATTGGAATATGTAAGTCGTGAATAACAAAATATTTTCAGTGTTTATCTAAATTGTTTACTCAAACCACACATATTGAGTGCTTTTTTTTGCAAAGAAAAATCATTATTCAACTTTTCAAATCATACCATTTTCTATCGTGCAGCATATTGACTCTCAATGGAGTATATCGTCGTTGCGCTATTAAAATATGTTAAATGATTTTTTCAAAACATTGCTGTAGTCTCAAAACATGTTGAAATACAATGTCTGTCCTCGACAAAATCGACATACTCGTAAAGCAATTCTAGAACGCCTTATATCATAATCGTTTTTTTTCTTTGCGGGTGCGATGAATTATTATAGTTATTTTAATACAACAATCCGATTTCGTGAAAATATACACGGCGGATTTTGGTCATTAAAAAACAATAATTAATTTCTTTAAATGTGATAAAAAAGAAGGAATAAATAAAATATAGTTAATTGTATCAGTCATATCTTTAACAAATTGTATTTTTTTATAATACTTATCAGTTATGTTTTTTTTTCCATTCCACAGATTACAAAATATAATGGATGAGAACTTCTAGTCTTAACATTACAGCTGGAAAATTAAATTTGCTAAAAAGAGTGCACTTTTACGCGCACTGCTTTGTTCAATCCCATTTTGACGAATGCTGCAATAATTAGTTTTTGCTCTTCAACCATTTATATATAAACAAATGTCTTATAATGGTATATTTTTTTCCTTTAAGTGAATGTGACTTAAATTGATTAAACCATATTTTTATTTAAACAAGTATGTTTATAATTAATACCATTCTCGGGAAAACCTTTCAGAAACTTTATTAACGCAAGAAATCATCGTTTCTAAAAATATTTAAAACCATGTGTGGAAATGTGTTGTGCTAATAAAAAATATGATTTTCAATTCCTTTGGTAATCTTCAGCAAATCACAACTCTGCAAATCTGCAAAAGGTTGAAACAAATTCACTGTATTTGTATATATTGTAGTAAATCTCTTAAAAAGGTTTCGTTTTAATTAATGTATTCAATGAATGCACTAGTCAAATTATTCTACTGTACAAAAAATGATAAATAAACAGTCCAATGTACATTTAAACGTCGTACATCTCTTTTTGCACGGTGTACATAATACATTCCAAAAAATTTCAGGGTTTATCGTAGATAGTAAGTACCTAGTACCAAACATATAACGAGTCGGTTTATGAAACCTGTTAAACGATATCATTTCGACCGAGTTGTGTTTTCAGTTTACTTCAAGGAATAAAAATTGACCAACAATTAAATTTGTTGCTTCATTTTTGTTAGGCGATGTTGGTTTGTGACCGTCACTAACGGGCAGTGTTGCGTTCGGTCTGCCTGTTTTGGCGTTCGCAAAATGAACTCGCTTTAACTATTATCAACGAATTTACAGCACAGCCCTACATCAAGAAAGATATGGTGTTATAGAATGCAATATTCTACGTTAAAAAATCAATATGCATGGATAAGAACGTCAACCGCAAGTGTTAAATAGCTTCCGTTAAAAATCTTTGATATTATGCTCTTTCATTTTAAATGTTTATATATTTACCACTTATTATTTGTTAAATAAATTTGTTTTGCTTTACACCAATGTGTCTTATTATTGTTTTTTTTTCTAACGGATCATCAAATTTCACTCAAGCCGTTAATAATATAACTTTATACAGCGTATTTAAAAGTTGTATGGGAGATCGAGGATTTTTATAAATATATTTTAGTAATTATTAGTTTTCAATATGTCATATCGATAAATAATAATCGGCCGATATTTTATTATAGTTTTTAAGTACAGCTAATATGTAAAGCAATGCTCTTTTCAGTACGAAGAATTATGCTTTTATTATTTATTGAAATTTCAGAATGTACAATATGAATACACTAAGGAAAACTGAACGATGGAAGAAGGTGATTGTGTTGAATATTCGATGATCGAATATGTTTGGCTTTTCTTGACATACAAATGTTAGTATTTTGATAAATTATTTAAATTTTATTTGATAGTATTGATGTATATTAATTAAGATACTGGGTTATCAAAAAATGACATTTGACGTTGCCTTCTTAATAAAATCTATTTTTTTTATTTAAGCACCATATCATTCACTCAAGTTACATAAGTAACGTTGCAAGTAATAATAATTAATACCTTCAACGCAGCCAGAAAAATGTTAAAACAATGTAATTATTTGATTTTTATTATATGAGCTTCAAATATTTAAAAACTATTTCAATATTTGGTGTTCGAATATTTATTGAGGAATATTTGGAATACCTAATGTAATGTCAAAAGACTTACAAGTGTAGGGGGTCAGCGAGTGATCCAGGATGACTGAGTGAAATGGAGGAGCCTGTTCGACGTGACCAATGTTCATCCCGGGCTGTATCCCAGAAAAAAAGAATAACTTAAAAAAAACTGAACATCGAGGGACAGGCATCGGCTGTCTGAAGTAGTTTTTTCGTTTTACCACAAAATTCACTTGCACAACATAATATCGTCCGGGCAGTGGCGGATTACCCCATAAGAGGCCATTTGAGGCCTCAAAATAGTCTATATTGTAAAAGGACCATATATTTTTATTTTTTATTACAAAATAATTTACATGGAATTTTGCAAGATTTCATGTAATTCTAAAAACAGGACCTCCAAATTTTATTTCACTTGAGACCTCCGAAGTGCTTTATCCGCCACTGCGTCTGGGCCTTTATTATCTTCAATTAAATGTTGAATATTGTACATTAGATATGCTGTATAAAATATTAATAAAACTTTTCTTTTGATATTTTATTCAATTGATTTTAACGATAGTTTTATATGATTCATAGAAACATGTCATTTCAAAAAAAAAATGTATTGTTGATTAATTACTTTTATTTGATTCATTTAAAAATTTTAACAGTCTAATATAAAATTTATTTAAATATGTATACATATTAAGCAAAAAATAAACAACAAAACATATTTACATCTATTATAATTAGAGAATGTTGATGGTCACAAAGTCGCTTATCTTTGTAATTAGGTGATAATATTTTGTCAATACAACATGTATTCAATTTTGTTTTAAAATTGTTGCTGTCATACTGAATTACATTTTCTAAATGAACTTTGTAATGTTTACATATCAAATAAATAAACTAATATTATTATATCTTCACACACAATGACAATTATTAGACAACTAATTCAACACAAAATTTTCTACAACGATAATTACAGTTAAAAAAAGACTTCGCATTCTGGCAAAAGGTGGCACATTTTTTTTAATATTTAGAACAAAATGTTATTTTTTTGATAGCTCTTTTGTCTAGAAAAACATAAATCCATTTTGATTATATATTGTGCATCAATGAATCATCGATAGTAATAATAAAAAAACTTATATTATTTTTTATTGAATTTATTATTATCGTGTTATTTCAATAATAAATTGTTTATTTAAAACATTCCGAGTAAAAAAAATATGTCACGGCGATGTGCAATATATTTTATTATTGAAATAATATGATCTTCATTAACCGAACACATGTTTTATAACTCTTCTTTTGAAAGCATAATATTCCCTGGATATTAAAAGTTATCAATAATTAACAATTGATAAAAAAAAATATTCACAAATTTAATTAAAACAATATTTTTGAATTCAATGATTTGTTAATTCTACTACCTGGGATATTGTCAGTTTATTATTAGCTGTTTGTTCAAAATTGTGTCAAAGGTGTAACCATTTATATTTGAGATGTAGATACATGCTTAGATAAATTTGTAATGATACGTATAAAGATATAATTTATCTGAAACATTACAATACAAACTGAATTTTTGCAAGGTAAGAGTGAAATAATTTAATTTTATACTGTAAAAAATGTGTATCGCATATTCAGACATTTACCGCAAAATCATATGAATTATTGAAATTAAAATATTACCAAAGGATGTTGGTGTTTTATTTCTAAAATTAATTATCTTGCAATTTTAGCATGTTAAACAGTGCAACCATTTTTTAATGTGTTGTTTTTAGGCTATACAGTACCTTAAACCAGGGTTTCTCAACGGTGGGCCACAGCGTGTCCCAAGGGGGCCACAGAGATTTATTTTTGTTTTGGGGAGCCACAACACAGTCCAGGGGGGCCACGGGCAAATTGAGGATTTCAAATTCCTCGGTGAGCTAAAAAAAAAAGGTGTTTCGGAGATATTCTGTGAAAAAGTATACCAAATCGGGGATTTCTCGGTGAGCTAAAAAAAATAAATAAAAACGTATGGGGGCCACAGAAAAATAAAGACACTCAAAAGGGGCCACGCTCCCAAAACACTGCCTTAGACTTACATAATATTAACAAATGGACAATAATCTAAACATTACGAAAAAACATCATCGCGATATCAATTCTCGGATGGTAAATATTTTTTTTAATAACCCGATCATGTAAGAAGTACTTATTCAAATAAATGTACTTCTATTATCTCATGATTGATTTCATTTACCAAGATTGCATCGTTTGAAGATAGTCTCTCGGAAAACGAAACTGTTCATGAAAGGTGTCTTCATTAACTAAAGAAAAATCGAATATTAACATCGTAATAATACGACGAAATTTTAGTATGATAAAAATAATCTATAGAGGGCAAAATAAATTGATTTTATTTTAAAAAAGGATCGTTAGACAAAAAAAAATCCGTTAATGGTTTATTCTTTCAGTAAGAAAAAAAAATTAATATTGTTTCCTTTTTTTATAATATGGAATTAGAGTTCTCAGAACGATTCCGTTATCTCTAATTTTACCACTGCGGTATACAATACATGAATTTCTCCATATTGTTATTGACTAATTTAATATTTCAAAATTATCACCGTATTTGATTTCTGATAAGGGTTGTAGACGCCAATATGTAACTTCTCGATAGACTTCGCACTATGACAGGGTAGTCCAAAATAGTTGCTACAATAAACTCTTTACTTGAGCGATACTATTCTTTTTGACTATCAGAAATAAACAGTGGTATTTTAAAAGTATTTGTTTATTAGAAAATTATTTTTGACATAACATCATAAAAACCTAATTGAAATAATTTTTGTATAACTATGTATAACAAAAAATTTCCGGTGTGAAATTTAATACAATGTTTTATTCAAGGTGATGTTACAAACCACGCATCAAGATAAAGAAAACTATTATACTTTTAAGAATTTAAGTAAGTTTACTTTAAAACATATAATAGAGAAAAATATGCGACTGAAAGTACATATAAAGCAATCTCAAACGGTTACTTTCGACGGCTGGTGTCGAATTAAATGTACAATATGAGGATAAGTTTTCATTATGATAGAAAAAAAATATGCACTTCTTGAATTAGCCAAATCTTAGCAACACAATGATTATTACAAATCTTTTGTTTTTTAAATTTAATATCCAGCAAACACCGAAAGTTTTACAAAATCAGTAAATCATTACCAAAAATTATTATTTTTCTAGTACTGTTTTTTAGATTGGGGCAATTGGATTCTTCTAATTTATCGTAAAAAATGATTTTTAAATATCGTTTTCAACCCATCATTCGCTTGAAGATCCATCAATAAATGGTTTACTTTCTTCAGCTATAATTTGACAAGCTCGAAAACTTACTTGAATCGTGCTTAAATTTTTATTACTGAAAACAAGTATATTTTTTCTTGATTGTTGACGTTGTCCTCCAGTTTTTTCATTCGTTAATTTTCTGGAAATTAATCATATTTCGTCCAATATTTTGTAGTGTAGTGTCGTTTAAAATTTTACTTTTTAAAAAAGATGTCGTTGCATTGTAAATTAGACATTAGCATTTTTCATTGTTTGGCACAAAATATATTGAATTGACCACTGCTCATAAAATAAACGACACTCAGCATCAAGTTTCCTTTTCTTTGACATACATAATTATATTAGGGGAATAAAAGAATTGCGATCGAAATTTTAAATACAAAATGTGTACGTTATTATATATTCCACAAATAGAGGAATTACTACTAATACACAAGAAATCATAGAAATCGAGCAATGTGTACTCTGCAAACTTAGAAATACAACTGAATAGTTTCGATTTGGGATATTGCTTGGACATTTCTATTGTTCTATTTTGCTTGCACTGCGTTCTTAGAATTTCGAACGTAATGACAAAATTTCCGTAAACGGACATCTGGTCATCTCGCCTCCAATAACACATTTTATATCTAACTTCCTTCACTTTGAGTCCCCTGCCAGATAGTCGTATCTCAATTGATGATTTAAAAAAAATAGTTTTCGTGAATTCACAACTAAATCATGAAAATTTATATTCCTTATATGAATAATTTATATGCAAAAATCCAAAACTATTCGTCGGCTGGATGAAAATCTTCGGTGGGCCGGATCTGGCCCGCGGGCCGTAGTTTGGTGATCGTTGCTCTAACGCATGAGCAGAAATTTCAACGTTTGCATGTGGGCATCAAATTTCTAAATACGCCACTATGACACTCAGTGGCGGTTCCTGACCTAAAATCTTGGGTGGTCTAGAGAAAAGCATATTTCCACTTCACCTTATACATTAATCTACAAGCAAATTAACAAATGCTACGACACTACTGCAAAGCATAAATTATTATATAATAAAATCAATGCTAATGTAAGTAAGAAATATTTTTAAAAAATTACGGGACCTCAAATTCGTCTCGTAAAAATAGAAAATCATTTATTTATAATATACAAGAAAAGGTGCTGGAAATACATTATTTTTATCTCAATTTGTGGATCCATTTCTATGCTACATTTCACTTTATTAATACATATATGTATATATTTATAAACAAATAGGAAAATACAGATAATAAAACATTCAAATTTCTACAAGACATTATTAAAGCAATTTCATTCCACTAAATATTCACAATAGTAAATTTTTTGTTTGTGTATACTACATTAATTATCTTCATAATTATGTAATGAAATATTTTCGGAGAAAGTAAAGTGGTCAATATTTTTGGGTATTCATGTTGTTCGGCTTGACTGTCCAGTAGTATACAGATTACATTATTGTATATGATTAGATTACATGGACTATTTGTGTGCATAATGTTACCTTTAAATACTTCGAAACCAAAATACAGATTTAGTTATGGAATGGCATTTGTAGTTCATTCATTGCAGAATAACTATGTTCAGTCAAAACCATCGCAACGATTATTACTAATCATGGTGTCGTTAACAAGTCCTGGATTTCGGAATGGTAAGTGTTATGTTTTTTACTATCTAACCAAAAAATTAATTATTCAAGATTACACACTCGGTAAACACTAAGTAATTTTACAGTTTTTAACACATATTCAATTACTCTGCTTTTTTTGAAGCAGTATTAAGTACAAAAAATAATCCATATTAATATACAGTAAAATACAACTTAATATAGTAAGAAAGCTTTGTATTTTCTTCGGCTGAAATTTTTTCTATAAAAACAAAGCTGGTTAGCTTTTTCAGTTAACAATACGATTAAAATATTTAAAATTAAAAATGTATATCATTTTAAAAAATAAATTTCAATGTTATCTTATAATAATCTATCTTCATTCAAATAGAGAAAAAAAAATATTATCTATATATTATTTCTACTTAAAGGGCGGATATGGCTTTTAAAAATGATTTTTTTGTCTTCATTATACTTTCCGTTTATTCTCTCGTCTGTTTATACGATATTATTCATTTCACTCAATTATAGCTTGATCATTTTACTTTTCTAGAATCAAAAGCACCAACATACAAAAAGGAATATTTTTATATTGTGATTAGAAGTGTGTTAAATTAAGTAGTATGTTTAAAGAGATACGTCAATATTATATCATCTCCTTGAATATACTGCTTGCTCTGACCAAACTTCACTATCTTCCAAAAATAACTTTAAACAGTGATACAATAAAAAGTATGCATTCCGGAAAAACAGTACTGTAATAAAATAATGAAAACATTCATAATTATAATATCTTGCTTAGTATCACTATTATCCAATAAGAAAAGAAGGTTCAAAGGCATTATTTAATCATAATAATCATTAACAACATCTTGTATACGAACTGATAATTACATTAAGGGTCGATTATTAAGTAGAGTGCCGCGGGCGGATTATGTTGAAATTCCGCCTGCGGCTCCTGCTTGGCAATTTGTTCTTAAAAATCATCGAAATGAAGCTGTTTCAACAAATTTATACAAATTAATACAAATTGAATTTTCCTTATTAATTTTGAAAAAGTGGATAAAAATTAAAACAAGAAAAATATGTTGTGTTTTTACAAAACGAAATATTTCCATCAACTTATTTTTAGCCAGATACGTTTTTGTGAATGATAAAGTTCCAGACAGAGACCATCGCTAAAATTATTATAACACAATGTATATTATTATTATAACAGTTTCAAGTGTCATGTGGAATGTGAAGTATTTTAAATGGGAATAAACCAATAAATTGACTACTTTCAAATAAGATAGATATTAACAATACAAAACTTATAAATACCCACTTTTTGAATTTTATATACCAACTGTGTTTTACGTTTAGCATTAAATTATCATATACACTCAATAATCACTAGTTAATGTATGAGGGACATTGTATCATAAATCGATTATTGAAAAAGATGCAAAAAAATCACAGGAGCACTATTTTTTGTTATTATAATAAATGTTATAAATTACCATGAATATTAACCGCAAGTGAAAAGAAGCACCTTCTTAAGATACAAAATATACTATTTATTACACCATGAAAAATACTGATTGCCGATTGGTTCTTTATAACCACATCATATTATTCATTTAAAATGTGAGCTACAGTGATTTTAACAGAGTTTAAAGTAAATTTGAATACCCAACTATTTTTGAAATGTAATGTATTAAAAGAGATTTAGCATACTTATCTCAATGAATGAAAATAATGCGATGACTGAAACGTTACCTTATTGATAAGCAAAATTTGTGTAAATTACCGTAAACATTTTTTTACATTTAGAAATCGGTTCGTTGCTTATTCAAATTGCACATTTTTTTTCAAAAAATGGAAACATTTGTTTATTTATAAAATAAGCAACCGCCTGCGAATAACGTTGTACCGCTAAAGACCATCTCGTGTAGAAAAAACAATTATTAAATTTGAGATGTAAGTGCCTACTCATTTTTATGAGATAACAAAAGCACAGAAAGCTATCTCTGGTTAATAAAATGTCATCGCATTGAGTGTAGCTTTTAAATCCACCAATAGCAGGCGACTACACCGGAAGTTCAATTGACGTTTCAATTGGTTTTATTCAATTAACATTTTGTCCACTTGTACGTACCTAAATTTGATGCTTGTTGGCTATTTGTAACTGTTTAACACGCTACCTAATAGGTATGAACTATTTTCAATAGCACTTGTGAGTAAAAAATATGATTTTATTCGAATCATTTAAGTACCTTTGCTAATTTATTTAAGTACCAAATATATTGTAGCTGCGACGGCATCTATAAAAATTGTTTATATACAAGATGTTGCATAAAGTTTGAATGACAAAATATGTTATGATGTTAATTGTATATTGTTCTTCAGATGAATGATTTTTTAAGCACATTGTAATATCATTAGTTTATTAACTGGATGACTGCCACAGACGAGATACCTCGTCAAATTTTTCGTGCTCAACACGTCAGGGACGAGTTATTTCGTAAATTACTAATTTAATTAATAATTGCAAATTATAGCCGGCGTGTTAGGTAAAGACGTAATTTTTTATACGGCAGCCAAAAGGCTTGAAAAAGTAAACTTGATTTAAATTGTATACGTTTATTTACTGAAACGACTTGAAATTTAAAATATATTTTTTTACTGTGAGTATAAATACCTATACTACTCATAAGCCACAGCTGCTGCAGTCATAGTTCATAATATGGCTAGTAGCTGGTTCATAATTGTGTGCAAATTTATGATGAATGACACATAACATAATATGTAAATACTACCAATTTCTCTACTCACTTACCTAAATCATCAAACTGTTATTATTAATTATTTAAATGCCTACTGCCACAACACTACAATCACTGTATCAACCAGCGATTGGCTGCCAATATGTTAACAAGGGGCTCGCAAAATTTCAGCCACAATACCTTAATACCATCAATGTACAGTACAACCTACGACCCGCATGTAGGCCGTTAGATCTTTTTGCGGCATTCGAATTTATCTCAAAATTGAAATACAGCCCAAAATGTAAGAACATCTGGAAGCAAATAATATCAAAAATCGTTTTTAAGCATTGGCAGATGAAAATGTGTTATATAAAAAAAAATGGCTGTCTCGTTTAGTATGCACCCGAAATAAATGTATTTTACAAAAAAATGAATGGTCAACAAAGTTTAGTTCCATTATACAGTAAAACATCTACATGAATTGTAATTAGGTATTGATTTGATTCGATAATAATGATTTTTTTTAATAACAAACCAACCCAACTAAAATTTAATAAGAAGCGTGTGCGAGCCCCCGCCAGATTCCAGCAAAATTCTTAGCAACTGAGAGACATTTGCCCTTAACTATCATTTGCATACTAGTCTATATAAAATATTTTCAACGGCTTACATAACTAAACTTAATATTCTGTATGAATTTCTATTCAATTGTTTTATAAACTACATATTCTTCTCGAATCTGTAAAATACGATTGTAAATTAATATCTACTCACTATCAAATTTAGAAAGCTTCTGTCTGATTACAATCTATAAATCCGATTAGAATATCATGTATCTATTTCTAATGAACGGTTGATTTCCCTGTTGTTATAATATAATATCCAATAATGTCATTCTTTATTGATATTGTTACACTGATTAAAAATCCCTATTTATGTTAGCATGAAATAGGAAAGGCATTCCGGAAGAAATATCGATGTTACACAATTAATAACCATTTGAATAGTGCTGGTGGGGGTCGTTGTATTGAGAGTTATTGGGTGCCACTGTAAGTATGTTACACTGTAAATTAGTTACATAATATGTACGTCACAGCTAGTACAATGATAATCTGTGAAGTTCATTCAAAGTATGTACTAGGAAATACATTGACGTGCAATCCGAAATAATAAAAAAATATATTAAAATTAATATTCACGAGAGCTTAAAAATAGTATTTTATGAACATTTTTGACGAAACTGCTAGCTATTGTTATTTAGTTTTTAATATTATATATTTCCATCTTGGGGTAACAAATACATAATATTAATTTTGTAAGTGTTTTTTTTTCATACGAGCTTTTGAACATTAAATAATCCTTTATCCACCTTAACAGTAAATATCGACGCGCAATATGCAGAAATTCGTAACCGACAATTAATTGATTTTCCATGAGAAGATTTTTTTTTAATTACTCTCGTAATAAGTTAAAGGAATTCCTTAAATGATGTTTATAAATAGTAATATATGGTCAATGCCTATCCTAATATTATAATTACTACTTTTGTTCACTATATCAGCGTTTCTCAACTGAGGTCCACGTGGAACAAACGATAACAAATGAAAAAAAACTTAAATGCAAAGGCCCTAAAAACGATCAAGCCAATGAGAAAACGCTCTAAAAACACACTAAGGGAGATTTAAGAATTATTGGCTTAAAACTCAATTTACCTAATTGTGTCGCTCAAGCTCTTTGTTGATTATGGGTCGATTTACTATTTTACGAATAGCTAGCTGTCAATTGTCAATTATTTCTGAAAAAATATCTTATAGTAGAAAATTGCTTTTGAGATGTCCACTGTCAATACTTGGTGGAATGGTATTATATTCTTAAAATAAAGCACTCATTTGTACTAATTCCACATTTATTTAATATGATCAGGACCGGTATCGCGCATCACGAAAATTTCACAGAAGAACAGGTAAAAATGCTCAAATATGTTTTAGTAAATGTGGAAAAGTGCGTTCTATTTTTTTTAAATCATAAATGATAACGGCTGTTGTCCTCAGATCGACTAACAAGTATCTGTATAAAATATATTAAGGGGTCAAATTGTTAAAAACGATTCCTTTAAATACTTTTCATCTTCTTCATCATTACATTTTTTTCACAAAATCTTTTTTCCCATAAATTAAAAGATATATGTATTATTTTATTATTTTATTTATTCTCAAACACGAACAACCCTAAAACTTTCATGGTGTTTTTGACTTCTTTGCAACTTCTTCACTCTCTTCATGGATACGTAGACATTCCTTTATAACCAGAGCCGGATTTACCTATATGCTAAAAAGACTGAAGCCTAGGGCCTCAATTCCTGGGAGCCTCCAGCCGAGATGTATATTTTTTTCCCACACGATTTTATGTACAAATATTCTAGATATAATAAATATTATATTTTTATTCATCTTTTGTGTTGTTTCAATAAACTTTTGCATTGCGTTTTCACCTACTCCTATGCCCTGTTTATAACATTCATAATATATAATACTTTCTTAACCATGTCAGCTCCCAATGGATTCCAATGGAGCATATGGATTCCTAATGGAGTTTATTTCAATATCAGAATAGTTTCTACAAAAACTGTTTTTTTCTTCAGTTGTTCTTTTTTTCAAAGAAAGTAGTGATATAAGGATAGAATAGGTGGAAGGAGGAAAATGCGAGACATCGCATGCATCCATGCCTTCGGACATAAATCCATACATCGATTGAAAAATCAATCTATAATATACAAACTTTCCGTAAAGGGATTTAAGCCCGTAACCTCAGTGTTCTAATCAAACGACGCTAACCACTCGACCATGCAGCCGGCACTTTATAAAATACTATTGACAGTATGTTTCTAGGTACATTCAATTGGTTATCTACTACTCTTAAAAAGAAAGGTTGGTATAAATAAATGCTTGCGTTCAGGACGTTGAGTAGCACGGTAGGGATCTTGTTTATGACTGTCTGCCTCCTTTATTATTTAAATTGGATGTGTTCAGCCCTTTTTGCGTGAGTCATAGATGTGATGATTTCTTAGAAATTTTAAATTAATTAAATAGATAGCATTAATTAAATGAAACTTTTAATCTTTGGTTTTTTAGATATAGCTCTTAACATTTATGCTTTTAAAGTAAGTGTCAAATCACATGTTACACTTAAAATAATATATCGCTTAAAGCAGTGTCTCCTAACTGGTGGTCTGCGGCCCAGCGCTGAGCCGCAGAGACTTTCCGCCGGGCCGCAAACAGTACGCCAAATTTCAAGAAATTCGCCATGCAAAAATATTGAATATATATTTTTTTTATCGCTTGCACGTTTTCTTATATTTTTAGTTATTGTTAAATAAGAAGACATCAATAATGCGGATCCGTATTTTGTTTCTTGGCCATTTTTGTGCGGTTACATATTACTCACAATACTAAAATCCGGCTTCAAATTTGTAATGTTTAATTTATTATGGATACTTATTCTGTTGTGTGACACGATGATCGCTGGTTTTTTCAGAATCTTTTAGGCTGTTCACTGTGAATACTCGGTGGAAAGGCATTATATTAATAAAAACACAATATCCCTTTGTACTTTATTCCACTTTATTTAAAAGGTCAGGACCGGTTTCGCTCATTGCGAGCATTGTCAACTGAAAACAGTTGTATAGTTATATCCATTTGTAACAATATAATATTAAAAAAGTGTTACATAAAAACAATTTTTATTTCATTATTAGTGATCCGATTTTTTTTTTCCTTTTTTTACCGGTCCGCAGATGTAAAAAGGTTTGGGAACACTGCCTTAAAGCAATTGAGAATCTAGCAGTTTTAATCATATCAGCGCTTAAAAAAATGTTTTAGGTTCATTATTTACTCATAATATTAATTTCTAATAAATTTTGTATACAAGAAAAACATCAGACAAAAACTGGTTGTATAAAAAAATCTAAAAATCTTAAAATGAGCTGTACTTTATTCTATGTTTTCTTCATTGACGAAATTAGCTCTTTTTCGGAAGATATCGATGGTGTGTTGTGGAGGACACTTCGATCGTTCAGTTCATTAGTCAGACAACTCCGGAATCCGGATATCGAAATTTAATCTAAATAATCATTTATATGTCAAACTTTGAGCTCTAGGTGCTGATAAATATCTAATATATTTTTTAAGTTAGTATTCCCTAATTCATTACACGAACGTTTCTTGGTGTCTTACTTCTGAATCCGATGAAGTACCTTATTTGTTAATACATGTTGATAAAATTTATAATCTTGGGCACATGTGAATAATACTTGATTTATGGTGATAAATTGAATATTGTTTTCCCAGTATGTATATCATAACAGGTTTTTGGAACTATGTGACTAATGAACTGGACGATCGATATATCCTACACCTCATTGATCTTTATCTCACACAAGTACTCTCTTCGACTCAAAGTCATGTGATAATTTTAATATCCAGTAAATTATTAGAAACATTCTAAATATTTGTAGAAATAAATTCACATATTTTTACTTGCAAATAGTCATGTATTGTGAGTTGAACCATAAGCCACAACTAGTACAAATTGACGCAAAATTGCCGAGGTCAATACCCACTGCTTCAAATTAAATCACTTGCGTCAATTCCTAGTCATCTGACGATGGTTTGTTAAACTGGAATAGTCTCCGTTTTTACACATCATTTTATATATAAATATTTAAGAAGTCTTTAAGAAAAAATATTTTTCCAATATCGAATCAAAAAAATCATCTACAACCAACAACCTGTTCGAACTCATTTAGTTAGGAAATCCAAATGGGCAAAGGTTTATAATAAGAAATATTACTTACTTTAATATATTTTGAAACAGTTTTCGCATAATGAAATCTTCGTAATCAAAATATTTTTGTTATGTAGGAGCAATACAACCTGCATTTGTAAAATCTTCGGCTTTTCACCAGTCCATGAAGAATTATAGCTCTACATTGGCTGCCGGAATGATTAATTAAAAATGTATATTAATTAAGCAAAAAATGGTAAGTATTTAATTGTTTTAAATTTATATATATATAATGTAATATTAGTATTTATATTGTCATGTTTTATATATTTTTTTTTGGCACTTACTAATTTGGCATTTTTAACATATTTTATTGTTTTCGGTTTCTAGTCCAAATCTCAAAATTATATAAATTAATACAGAATACAAAAACGACCCTAATTATTATAATCTTATTTTTTAATTATTATAAAATGCAACACATATTTCAATATGTTTCCTAAATGTATTGTAATTGTTTTGAGAATAGCGGATGCAGGTAGGGGCCAGTCGCTCTATGACCCGCATGGGGGACCACGTATTCAAGTATAGCGCACACGATCTGTATAATATTTGCTTCAATTATTCAATTAAACTTCTGGATCAGGAGTTACCATCTCACGAGTAACAAACGACATATTCATACAATATTAATTCTTAAATAAATGCTTTTAACTTTGGTTGTACGTCACATACTTTCTAATAACCACATGCCAGAATCAAGCAAAATGGTTTTAAATATTTAAATTTATGAAACTATTAACAGGTAAAGGATCAGAAAAAGATTTTATACGTTATATTTATGTGCCACAGCTAATTGCCAAAGTTTTTTTTAAATTAAAATTAATTTATGTTTTAATATCGACTAGTAACGTTTAACAGTTTTAATCCATGTATACATACAATGTTGGCCGGCGAATTGGCGACAATATTTGAGTTTTTATTCCATAGATATAGAAAATAAATTTTAATTATATTATAAAATCGCAGATTATGTTTTATTTTTATTTCTAAGGGAGCAAACATCAATGTATTAAAAAATAATTTTAACTGTTATTCATCTTCGATGAGTACCATTATTTGTTTTAAATACATGTCTCAGAAATTATATCTGGCATAAACTGACACACGAAAACAAGAATACTTTGCGTATAACCTCGAATATTAGAACATCTATAAACTGTATGCTTCAATCAAGTCCGCAAATATGATACAGGCAGGGGTGGGCTGGAGGGGGCTCGGAGGAGCTCGCGCGAGCCCCTTGTTAAATCATAACAAGGCCGGCAAGCCCCTTGTTAATTTCAGAGAAAACAATAATCTCAGATCAAATTAGTATATAACTGCAATTTCTGATTTATATTTTATCTACGACAGCTTCAGTATTCACAGTAGTACATTTTTACCCATTAAGATTGATAATTTTACAGCAAATTGCATATTGTTACGTATTATAAGTGTATTAGGTACAAACAATCGCTTATTTAAGTATTGCATATAATTGTATAGGAGGAATAAAAAATCACTCCTTTCCGAGAACACTGAAAATTGCTTTGAGATTAAGCGAGCCCCTTGTTAAGGTATTGGCAGCCCACCGCTGGATACAGGTTCCCTAAGCACTCAATGCTCTTCTATTCCAGGTATTTCTCCCTAGACACAGGTGGTCGACTATACTATCGATAACAAAATCAATTTTGCACGCGGTTTTCTCCATCGGCAAAAGTTCCATGCGGTCGCGTTTAGTTCACTCTCAAATATAAGTTAAGGAATGAACTAAAAATACGCTCTGCAAATATAAATATCGACTTATTCGTGAAAGGGTTTTCTGACTGTTTTCTCTATGTAAGGCTTTCGCTTGATAGAATATTTATCAATAAAGTGTTAAGCTACAATACATGCGAGAAAAAAATATAAATACTTATATTCTGTAGTCACTAGGGATTGCAATACCGGTATGACAGAAGCCAGGACCCCGGTATTCATAGCTATTTTTTTCAGTTACGAAACACTGGTTTCTAAAATACCAATTGAAATTTGGGCAAAATCGTATTTTGATCGAATAGACAGTATTACATATTTGATAAAATTGTTCGCGATGAAATTTTTCCAATCTGCTAAGAGTTGTATCAATATTGACAGGTACTGGAATCGAATGAAGTCTTTCATCGTAATTATCGGTGTGTTAATGCTTTATTTGGTATACCGCTATTGATATATTTGTCCGGTATTACAATCCCTGGTACCCACCCTGTGAATAATGATAGACAACAATGAGAGTCTGTTTTGCATGCTTTGCACAGTTTCAAAAGGTAAGAAAAATTTTTGATACTTTTGATTTAATGGGGGTTTTATTCACTATTTGTATGCAACCAATCTAGTAACAACGCAAATAAAACATAAGTTGTACATAAAGTTAAAAAACCTTCTACCGAAATTCAGTATGTATATCCTTTTCTCGTATAATTTTATGGCTCGCAATATTTCCATATCAAATGCAATAATATGGAGCAGACACTAAAACTTGAAGAATATCAAAAAGCATTTTAATACAAATATTGCTAGCTAGTCCCGGGTCCCGAGTATCACTTCACTTTGCTGCAATATCACATCCCAGAGAGTGCGGGCAATTTTATGTATGCAATATAAACTCTCGTCAATGAAATAAAGAGATAATGGCGGCCAGTGGGGGTATTTAAGGTCAATCAATGACATGAGTTGCCAGTCGTAATAAAACTCCCGTTTGTCGGAAGGACTATTCTGGAATATTGTTGATAATGCAACATTAGTCGTGCAGTGCTTATCGCGATAGGTGGTAGCATTATCCTTGTGAAGGATAAAAATTAAACGCATGATATCATATTTTAACATTTCAAAGAGTGTATTTATGTTTACATAGTGAAAACTCATACTTCTAAGAATAAAGTGATCATTTTTATATTAATTGTTGACAACGTTCATACATACAAGAAGAAGGTAATATATTATTTGTATAATTAGAAATGTCTCTTATTATGATGTGCACAATTTAAAACTCTACAAAGTTTAACAATAAAAGTTTTATGAGAAGTGAAGATTTAGAAATACGTATAATTTTATATAGATTATCAAAAATATTTTGTCACGTATTATTAACATTTTCTTTTCCCGAGCACTTAAAAATCCATATATAAAAACCATTATCAGAGCAGTAAGTCAAGTTTAGTAAAAGATGTCGCTAATAAAATATTTTATTTATCTGTAAAAAGATACTTTTTATTTGTAAAATATAAAACACACATACTTAAATAGCAGTAATTGGTAGTACCATCAATTCTCGATGAAAAGACGTATAAAATAATCAACACACTGTTCGTACCTTGTTACTCCACATTTTTACAATCTAATCAAGATCGGTTTCCCATATTAAGTTAAAAAGGTCTTTTTTATTCTGACAAAAAGTGAGTGTAAGTTTCTTGCGGCTTTTTTTTAATTCCTCACGACCGCACGAATAATGTCAGTTTGGTTGATCTCATTGTGTAGTTTCATAATTCACTAATAATTCACCAAACCACAACAATAATTAATCAAAACTGTGTATTAGTGTCAAATTCAATGCGTTTGCTTAATCTTCAGAAAAAAATTTAAGCTGATTTCTCTCATCGTAGCATTGTAGTAGAGATAATAACTGTGCTTATTGATAAGCTACGAAATCGTAGAAGCGTAGAGATAGTGTGTAGTAATATTGCTAAATATTTGTGTGTGCATCATCACCGTAGACGTTTTTACTTGTTATTAAAAATGATTTAGCTTGGCACTATTTCAGTATCGAATCAGATTTCAATCTGCCACCGGTGTGTTTTTATTGTTATACTACATTATACATCTACTTCATCTAACTGCGTGTATATCTTGTTTCAGACTTTTTGTCTTTTTAATGAGCTGTTCTCATGTTAACCATTTTTTTAAACAATTTTTTGACACGATACATTCCTTGATTGTATGAAAGTATTATTACTAACATATTAAAAAAAAACTTACTACATATTCCGATTGTCAATATCGTATTACATACTATTATTAACAGCTGGTAGGTATGTAACTTGAAATAATTTTACTATTATGTAGCTAACTTCATATGAATCATCTTGATCAGTGATATGAAACCATAATACAATAATAAAATCATAACTATATTTTATGATGTTTCAAGTATTTTCTAGCAGATTTTTTTAAAACTAAGCAAAAAAAATATATTTATTATGTCGGATCTACAATTCTTCAATAAATGATATGGAAAAATAGTACATTAATAAATTCATTTATATTTGTAATTTTTATGATTCCATCTGTATGATAGCATTCAACTTTTGTATATTTTCTTCCTATATATAGATCGCATTCTTCATATATTCGTAGTGGACACGATACTTGGGGTCACAGTTCAATGACGTTATTCCGATTAACAGGGGTTACCAAACCTAGAGTTGTTGTTGTCGTTTTCTTTTTTAAATAAGAGAAGTAACACAATCATAAACAGCATTGTCAAGTTTTGTCAATCTCGTTTCAGAAATGACTTTTTTCATCTACAAACATTAACAAATATTTTTTTTTAATCGTTATGATATCGTATTCTTCAAACTAATGTTTGGCTTAAAAAATAATAGCAACGCATATAACTTTAAAATAAAACAAAGATATTGCCTGTGTCGTATACATACTGCTTTTAATTTATATTACATGAAATAATTATTAAGAATTTACCTCAAAGCAGCAGTGACATCAATAAAAGATACTACATTCAAGATAACTGAACATTGCGGCTTCTGTCATACTCTTAAAATAGTTTACTTTAGTTTCATTTAGTTTTTTTATTTGTGGTATATTAAAAAGACACATTTTTCGATTATTAATTTAGATATTTTACGTTATCTAGTTATCCCACTTACCTCACTGATGCTGTAAAATTACAGTGAAATTTTTCACTCTCAGTGATTCATAATATAGATTTAGTATTCACCGAATGATTGACATACAGTCAGAAACGACTTTTTAATTTTATTTCACTGTTGCTTTCATGTAGGGATATTTATGTTAAATTTTGCCTTAAATAAGCTATACACGTTTCTTGTCTAGAAATACAACAAGCGGAATAACAAGCTGAATTTAAAAAATAATTTCCATAATTTACTTAATTCGTATAACTCTAATAAGTTGAATATGACAACATTTCCACATTGTCTGAATGATCTTTACCTAAAATCTATATTATTGAGAGTCTTACGATACAAGGTTTAAAGTTAACTCTAATAAAAAGAATTATTTAATTCGTAAATTTTTGAGCCATTGTTTTTGAAGGGATTAGATAAACCAAACGATAAATGTGGCAAAACAAAAGTTACAGTACTTATAAGGAAAAAATAAATCCTACCTTATATTAATAAATTATACCTGGAGCATAATTTTTAAATTTTCGAAAACCATACTTTCTTTTACGTATTACAAGGATTTGGATCTCAGTTATTCTATTCCGGACAAAAACAATCTATAATAAATACGGTAAACAAGATAAAATTCAAACAATCAACGTGTAGACACTAACCGAAAAACAATATATGCGGATTGAAAAACGATAGATCATGAATCCACTGTATACACCTTAATTATTATTTATTTCAAGATGCAACAATATAAATTAGATTGTTTTTATAATGTTAATAAAAAGCACACATTTATATTCTCTGTCGTCTATTGGCGGTTAGTATAACAATAAATTCTGATATCAATTTATCGTTCTGAATTATATTTTTACTTCGACGAAGTGACATTCTTTTTTCTTTTTCATAATAAGTTTATTTAGCTAGTGACTTCTTGTGACAATTAAAAACTTTTTTTGAAAATTTCATTTATAATTTATTACTGAATGATATCATCATTTCAAATAGTGCTTAATGTGTAGTTGCTTGAAAAGTGGTATTTTTTTACAGTTAAGTGCTAGACATTTGATTCCCAAAGAGCCGATGGTAGTAGTGTTTAAGTAGTGCAGTCATGCAACCAAAATTTAAAGAATTTTGTGTATTAAAAAAATGTGTTTATTCACCGCTATAACCAATATTGTCACGTAAGTACATTATAAGATACCTCGATATATTAATAGTTAGAGTAGGATTTAAATTATATTTTATAACGAGTTTTAAGCTTGTATATAATCGAATATAATATCAAAAGTATATTTACTGTAATGAAGAATTTATGTTAACTATACGGAGATCATTTACAGATTATGTATTTATTATACCAATAAATCGTTTGTAAAATTTGAAATTACACGTTTCGTTAACAAATATTTCCAAGCGCTATTTCTTCACTTTTAAAAACATAATGGATGTTATCAAAATAAAGGAAAGACATGCATGATTTTTTTAAGTTTAATATTTAAAAAAAATTAAAAATATTTTTTATGAATCGAAATTGGAGTTTTTATTCAAAATTTCATAAAAAAAACACATCTAGCTAGTTCAGTTAGACACTTAAAATATTCAAGTATAATTTCAACCTAACAATCTTTGTTGTAGGAAAAAAAATGTATCATCAAATATTACGGTATTACCAACACAATAGTTTATATATTATTTGTTCGTCAAGGTCAAAAATTATATATAAAAAAACACTTTCTGTTCTTGATATAAATACGATCATAAAAAAATATATAAAAAAATATTCATTTTGAAGTTATAAGTTAATCCTAAATATATAAAATGTAAATTGGCAACACTGGTAAAGATTTTATTTTAAATACAAAAAAAATATAAATGAACAATAGCCACTTGTGTTATGAATTTCTTGGAATAACAATGTTAAGATAAACATAATTGATGGCTTTAAAGACCTACAACGACATCTGTTTAATGAGCGAAGACTCTTTCATTATTGTTACCTACTTGATTAAAAAAGCATTGATGAAAAACATTTTTCATTAGAGCCCACTCATTGAATGACAATAAAAATTAGCGTCCGATCCCGGGATCCCGACCAATTTTGCGATCCCGTAATCCCGGGATTGTTTTCTCTCTCAATTTGCAACTTTTTCTAAAGGAAGGACTTAAAAAAAGGTCTCACATTTTTCAATAATTGTGCAATCTGTAAATTTCTAACTTTTCTAAGTCATCGAGCTAAACAAAAAAAAGTAGATAATTGTTTCGGAATCTCTGAATTTCTTACCTTTTTCACAGGAGATTGGATGCTCTAATACTGCCTTGACATTTTTAGTTGCTTTTTTTTATCGAGTTTTTAAATATCTATTCATTTGATAATTACTTGGAAGATTTCCATTAGTGTATGATCCTGTAACCATGTGACCAATACTATTGGGAGTTGTTCTCGCTTAGTCTAGGTGTATACAGGTACATAAGGACAATTTCAATAATTGATCATTTATTTTGTTTATGGATATTATTCTGCTCAAACGAATAGCTTTATGTAATGATTGCACTATTTTCAACCTATCCGTTCCTACAAACAAAACTAGCTAATATTTCGACCACTACTTTTTCCCAATCCGAAAGAAAGATTAAGCTACTGAATAACAACAAGTAAAATAACATATGTTGAAATACTTCGTTAGAAATCTGTATGCTCAATATTGGGAGTGGGCATAGCTTAAAGTTTCTTGTGAACCACAAATCAAAATGATTTCAAAGATCTACTCAAGATTTTGGGTCCAGCAAAATATATCCTTAATCACTTAATAATTCCAGTTTTCCATGCTTTCAATCTTCAATTAACTTCAAATCTAACATACAACATTTTTATATTTTCAGCCCCCATAAAATAGACTTCTTAAATTATATTATACCCTAAAAATATATCCTGCTGTGGATTCGAAACGTTGGTCAATGCTGATTTATTTAAAAAAAAAAAAAAAAACTACCATGCGTATAATTCCGTATAACGTATACGTATACGTACCATGCGTATAAAGCCAATATAGTAGCGAAATTTATTAATGAATATCAGTCACTAAGTTTCGACCCCCTACACACCCCTCTGTCAGTAATGCGGGCTACACTTAACTGATTTGAATAATATTATGATAAGGGTGAATGTAGCGATCTGCAGCTACACCTATAATGAAGCAAAATTATTTAGTGACTTATTTGAAAATATTAGTGTAATAAAATCTAGAATTTTACCAAAACATTCCGTAAGATCTGTAAGAACAGAGTCGTTCTAAAGCCAACTGAATACGATTGTGTACCAGCTTGTAAAGTATTAAACAACGTCAAATGATTTTTTATGCGTATTTATATTTATGTAAAAAGGAGTAGACCGATTTCTGATAAGTCCTACTCCACAAACCTATATTCGTCTCATTTTGTAACTAAATCTATATAAATAATAATTAATAAAGATTTATCATAGTGATAAAAACTAGTATGTATGTATGTAGCGGACGTACGAATTTGTTCATATTATGCTTCGTACATAGGCTGAAGTCATTCATGCTGTTTGAATATGAATTGTCACTATGAAACGCATAAGTAGAATTTTATTGAATTAAAATTCTTGAGCACTTAATGCGCCGGCACGGTATTATTGGTGTACAATAGGGCGACCAACCGTCGTAAATTTAGAGCAACAGATTAACATTTTAAGACATCATTCCTTTATTTTCTCTTTCAGAAAATATTATCTACGTTGCACATTTGTTAAAGTAAAAAAAAAATTAAACAAAAAGTATCATATCGATCGTTTTTCTGCTAAAATTATTAACTATTGGAAAAAAAAAATATTTTACATAAGACGCAATATATTTTCATAAATGTTCTGCCCGTATATTTTACGTAGTACGTACACATCTTAAAATAGGTATAACGTGAAAAAAGTACTGCAGCGCTGTTATTTCTTATAAACAACACTAGCACATCCCATTGGGTCAGTACTACTACGAAATTCTTACAGATTTCTGATGCGTTAGTGTGTATCGGTGTATGTAAAAGAAATAATATTTTAGAACTCCTTCGGCGTCAATGTTGGCATATTTAAGCAGTTATCGTGTTAAGATAGCCAAATTAAATCCAATATAAAGTTCAAACAAAGGAAAATCATTGAAGTGGTTGGATAATGCTTTTCAGTCAAAATCACGAACTGAATATCGGTAATAGTCCAATATTTTCGAACTTATTTTTTTTAACAAAACGTTTGTTTATTTGTATATATCATAACAATTGCAAACTAAAACCACTCTAAAAAATTTCAGGATTAAGCTAACATAGTAAATAACATGTGACTTTTTAGAGTAACTTTAATTTGAGTATGTATTTATAATAGACAGTAGTATCATAACTGCATAGTCGTCATGTTGCCCATCCTTGGTTTGTAAAAATATTGGTCAGCCGACTGTGCATGTCATGGCATGACTAAAAGATTTAAATGACTAAACGACAGTAGGCAACATTATTTCATGTGAGACATTGATATCCCTTTAAATGTCGGTAAATTAATCATACTAAACACTGGGTACACTAATTTTTCGTTTATTCAAACAATTTTGGCCACTGTGTGAGTACTGAGTAGGTAGTATAAGCTAAGGCACTAGGGACACCTAAAACAATTGTTAGCACTCTCCTTATTCCAGCGTTATTTAACCCTCCAGACACGAGAGCTTTTTTTCGATGAAAAAAATATTTTCTAAGCCATATTGAAATCACGGATAACTTTTATTCCTAACAAAAATAAAAAAACGCCAAGTCGTTGTATAGAAACTCCGTATGACTATATGGTCATGCTCATCCTTTTATTACCGTGTAATATTGTGTACGGACAGTAGTAAGGACGAGCCTGACCGTGTGGTCACGCAAACATTCGGGGTTAAAATATAGCTAAACGAGAATTTTTTTAAATATCTACAATTTGACCTCTTCAGATCAACATAATTTTAATACAAATATATTAGCAAAATAACTGTAAATAATTTGATATTTTCATAAAAAAATAACTAACAGTTTCAAAAAGTCCCCGCAGTTGATGACTAACTCAAGTCTGTAGTACCCTTCTTAACCAACTATGAGTGAAAGCAACGATATTCAGGTATAAAAAGAATGAATAGTGGGATCAATAGACAACGGTGTTTACTGTGACCATATGGTCACGCTCGTCCTTGGAGGGTTAAAGTGATGCTATGGAATACCATGGGTGGCGTAAGATGTTTGATATTGAAACAAGAAAAAAAATTCTCGTCCTTCTGTGTTTCAATGAAAAATATGAAAATATATTCATTCTGTTCCACAAAACACAAAAAGTTTCAGCAACTAAATTGTAATAGATAACGCTGCTCTCAGTCATTCATTTTAGGTTAGTATTAAAATCTACGTATATTGTCTTAGGCTAATAGTAAATAATTGTCTTTTGTTCCGAGATGTAGTGGTAAAAGTTCTAACCTAGTGCTCAGGTGGGTCTGGGCTCAATCCCTGTCAAGGACAATATCATTTTTTTTATAATTTTAAAAAAATTGCATAACATTTTATGCCATTGCGCCAAATATTTTAAAATTGAAAGATCTTACGAGAAAAACATCAAATTTATATTCTTTCAATTTTCAATGTAAGATCTTGGACATAAATAGGTGTGATTTATTTTCTCCTCGAGTTGATTTCGATTGATTGGAAATTTAAAAAAAAAAATCTTTACATAATATATCTTTACTGTTTTCCTATTACTAATCAATTTCGAGTACTTCATTCTCTTAGACTTAAAAGCGTGTCTTGTAGTTCTGCAGTCAGGGGTGGGCTGGAGGGGGCTCTCAGGGGCTCGCGCGAGCCCCTTGATAAATATTACTCAGGCTGGCGAGCCCCTTGTTAAATCAAGAAAACTTTATTATTAATTAATCTATAAATATGTAATATATTTAAATTTAGAAAGTGGTAATGTACATTCGAGATTTCTGACAGACATTTTTTAGCTGTTAATTAATATTGATTAAACTACGATATATTGCGTACTGTTACAAAACATAAGTTTACATTGTAACATTCGATAGTTTTAATAATTATTGCTTATAAATTAATTGCATATGAGTGATAAAAAAATTACACCTTCTTCAAAACATCTCGAATAGCCATAAGATTTAGCGAGCCCCTTGTTACCGTATTGGCAGCCCGCCGCTGTCTGCGGTGAATACGAATGCATCTGAAATCTGGGCGATAAAAGTCTGGCGTCGGCCCTGACATTAATATAGTATTAACTTTGAAAATAGGATTGGTTTTATCGAAATAAGAGAATAAACTAAATAACCCTTACGTCGTGTTCATTCAGAAGATATCACTAACTTCGATAAATTAGTGATGACCCCGTATGGTTTTGTAGTTCTGCCATAAGTCAGTTATGATATGTTGTGTCTTAAGGGATCCCCCAGACCAGGTCTTAAGGTAAGGACGGGTATTTGTTATTTTGTCACGAGGGTAGAAAAAAAAAACATAAAATGTTACTAGAGATGTGGGCCAAACATATTTTATTTGTCTATTGTTTGTGCACCTCACTGCTAAATATCTGCATTTCTTTTCGTTCTAATTCAACGAATCAAACATTATACTTGAAGCGTCGTAGATAAGATTGTGTATGTCAGAAAATTGTCAGAAACACCAAATGTACATACATTACTACGTTTTAAAATATAATTAAATTCATAATTGTGGGGTTATAATGCAAAACGTACTATTTTCAAAATGAGCGACATTGATTTTGGTATACAGATAGGGTAATTCAAGCCTAAGAAATCGACTGATCCTATTAGTTTTAATATAAAATGTCTATAAAACTGTCATCTTCAAATTGGAAATCATATTTGTATGCAAATGTTATTTTGTTTGTGTTATTCGTTATAGTATTTGACTCTACTAAAAAGTTTGAGTTTTAGAAATAGTACGTTTTGCGTTAAAACCCCACAATTATACATCATGTAACAATGGGTTCGCGCGAGCTCCTCCGAGTCCTTTCCAACCCACCCGTGCATGTACCCCATAGTCTTAGAGTGTAAAATAAATATTTTAAAAATAATACTATTATGAGCATGCAAAAAAATCAGGGATCATAAATCATTTCAAGTACACCACCGTCAGTAATCAATAAGTGTTATATAAAATAAAAAATCACACTTACTGTGAACGGTAAATTGTTACACAGAGGCTATCCATGTTCTAAAAATGTAAAAAAAAAAACCCTTTATCCGCTCGTGAAAAAATTACGTTTTGGGTGTAACGCTTGTGACATAAATTGTATGTATTTCATTTTCAACAAAATATCATGTGTGACCTGAAGTGACATCTGTATACAAACTTTAATTAATAACAGAAACATCGAATAAACAGCGGAAATAAAGGAATTTCTTATGAAGCACAATTTTGCAGAGTTATTATAAATAATTAAATAATGACTGTGCTGTTAAATTTATTGTGGCCTAGTTTGATTTTATTGATAATGTGAAAATAGGTGACAATAGTTTTTTTATTAAATTTTAAAGACAGTTGTCATTTTTTCATATTATGTCTGTCATGCAAAATTTGTGCGAGCATTTTCACAAAATTGATAAGCTAAATATCTTTTACTAGATATGTAATTGCTTGTTATGTTTGATTCTTTTAGTATTCGATTATTGGGCCATGAGCAATATATATCGTATTTAAAATTGGGCTGTTAGGGGGTTAAACACCTCCATAGTGATCAGTATATCATCCAAATCAAGTTATGCTCAAAGTGAATGAATTGAATCAGCGTCTCGACTGCATTCAACAACCAATGACAGAACAAACACCATGTTACTTACTTTATTAAACTATATGAAAAATAACACCACGGCAGATGTTCTCAAGCCATGTTTACTGAAAATTACTAATAAGTTCTCCTCTGAAAGAATCTTCAGTCAAAATTGGTATTCGGCTGTAGAATAATTAATACGCAAACTGTATTAGTGAAACAAAACTGAATATTACCTTCCCGAATTAAACATTATATGATCGATCGCGAAATAAAAGATATCTTCGGACATTACCGAGTAAAGTCAATATGTAATAGTTTTTTCTACATAAAACAATCGAATAGTAATTGTCTTCTCTATTCTATGTATCTAAATAGTTTGATTTGAGCGCTAAATTAGAATAGTAACAGTGTTAAATTTAGGCATTTTATTCATTTTGTTAAAACAAACATGAAGGAAAATAAGAATTAATCAAAGCATATAAAATCACCCAGGATGATTAATAAAAACATTATCATTTTAATATGAAGTTAATTGAATAAAAAATAATTGTATCACAGAAAATAAGTAAAGATTTTACTAGAAAGTTTGCGATGCTAAATCGATATACCATATACCTAATAAGATCGATAGATGAGCGATAATCAAAATATAATATTGCATTCACTTGGAATGAATAATGATCGATTAGGCACATTGGAATATATTCAGTTTTATAGGATTACAATTTATTTCAAGGCCATGATTATCTGATCTCCCTGAGCCTCATTTTGATGACTTTTTGTAAAAGATGATTGAATGCAGAATACATAAAATCACAATATTGTTTGGAATAGTTTTAGGCCCCGCATATATTGCAGAGATTTTCCAATCACAGTATTATATTTAACCCCCCTGCCGCTATCTGCCGGCAGCCGTTAACGACATAAACTCACAACCTCTGCCCCCTCGTGCGATAATCAATTTGACCTTTTTACTTTAGCCATTGAAATTGGAATTGGAGCCAATTTAGTTTGATTCCGCCCAACGCAACAGGACGCGGCTCAACGCCTCGTTGTCGTTAACTCAGTCAGACTCCGTCAGCGTCGCGTCTCTCCCCACACATGACCACGACAAAAGGCCATCTCCACTCTGGATAAATCCATGGACTTGCCTTTATCGGGCATCCGCACTTCACCGGGAACACGCTCAAAATACGTACCACCATTGGTACGTTTGAAGCTAGTTGGTTGCTGCCGGTACCGGTTTCGAAATATTTTACATACCCAACATCACTGATATCATTTTATAATATTGTGTTGTTACTTATTGGTGTAAAAAGTGCTTATGAAGCGAAAAGAAACTCGACGTCACAACATACAGATAAGTAAACGGTTGTTTTTTCTTACTACTTACTATCTACATACGTGGATAAAATATTTTATTTTTTTATTTATCAAATTCTTGAGTGAAATAATTGGAAAAAATTATTATTCATTTTGTTTGATATTAAATCCAATTACTTAACATAGGTAGGTTACAGTAACGAAATAAATGTTTTTTATTAGACACCAAATCATACCACGTGCATAAAATTTATTTGAGTCAATACTGCAGTTTTTAAGCATAAATAAATTACTCTGCGTATTGTTTATATTTAATTGTTACTAACCAGTTGTTAATTAATACTGAACATTATCGTTTTTAATCATTGGCGGAGAAGCATTTAGATTATTTCACATATTGAAATGAAAATACTCACTAGTTGTGCAAAGCCGGTTTTATATCTTATTTATTTTAGATATTCTTGATTCATTGACCATATTTTATTTAAAATACGTACGAAGCGTTCAGTTAAAATGTCAATGCATATTATACACACGTATATAAGCTAATATTAATAATGTAATTCACAGTTTTATCCAATACAAGTTACTCGACTTTTGCCGTGTTTGTGATATATTTGTTGAACACTTAATTTATATGCTATAAAGGTTTTTATTTTTTATGTTTTCTTGGGCTTCAAAAATACGATATTATCAAAGAAGCAATTTTGTGCAGAAGTTAACCATTATGATCGTAATAAAATTTACTAAAATCGTTCAATTTAAAAATATCACAAAACACCCATCAAACACACATCTCTTAACGAATCACATAGATAAGAGTAATTAATACCTACGGCTCTACGGCGTAGAGATAAATATATTTATGGTTAAAGTAAAAGGACGAAAGTATTCCCATCATGATTGTAACTACCATCGAGCAGTGAATGTATTCAAACAATTTTTCATTTCTTTAGTAAACAAGAGCTGTTAAAGGGATTTCAAAAGAATTCTAACAACATAAGCTATAATACTTGTACTTTTGAATGAAACGGCTCATTATTTTTATGACTCACGACGAATCAACGATACTTGACCTATCTATTCACTGTAAACAAATGCATTTATTTTTATATATTATGTTTATCACACAAAATGCAGATGCGTGTTTATTGGTTTAATAATAAACGCAAGTAAGTAAATTTATATTTATAGTAAGTAAAACAAAGTTTCTTCAACTATTATAATGAATATCAAATTCAATGACTTAATTTAAAATAAAATTTCCGTTTATAGACATCATTTATAAATCGTTATATCGTTAGTTTATAGACATCGTGGAATGTTTACTAAATTTTAGTAATTGATTTTTATAATATATAAACATGAATTACATTAGGGTAAATATGGTGATAATAATTATAAATTGCTTTATACAATAACCATATGATATCGGTTTTGGTTGAAAGGTGGGGCTTTGTCAACATGTATACATTATTGGACGCCTCGAGTATTAAGAGTGTGAGGGTACCATAACAAGCACTAATAAATAAAACACCAATTTCTACAAGTTAAACCTGGAAAATAGCTTAATCAATGAACAAAAGACTGTTATTCAACTAGTACTAGCATATCTAACCATATTAAAAGAATCTATTAAATGTGAATAAACTGTTGGTTGATGTTGATTTTCTTATTCAATTCATAAATGAAACTAAAAATGATGAATTTCAACTTTTTCAGCAGCAGCTCAAATTACTCTCAAGCTTGTGATTATGTGTGTAAATGAAATATGGTAAACAAATTACAATTTGTAGCCAATGTAAGATGAAATGGTATTTGTAATTTTAAAAATGGTTTCCAGTAACCAAAAACTTTATTTGGTTTAAAAATTTTAATTAATGTACTTTAATATAAATATATATTCATTGTATCACCAGTAATATAATTCTAATGTCATGTTTAAAAATACCATTCTAGCCTTTCATAGCTCTTATACTGTTGTCAACCAATGACAAATATGCAGTATCTTGAAGAGACAATCGAACATTGGTAAGTGGAAAGAAAAGTGGATTGAAAATCATATGAACGAGTACTCAATTTGTAAGCTTAAATGGCAACATATAATTTTATCTTTACAATTAAAAACCTTAACAGGCAGTCAACTCATTTGCATGTTGCTCAGATCAACGCTACAAATTACATTTTTTGTCCATGAAATGTATGGACACCTAACAAACATTTTACTTTTAAACGTCATCTTCGATGAATTTTTATAAGCAGTGAGCCCAGTGACAGATTACCCCATAAGCACACGAGGCACGTTCTTGAGGCCTCCAATCTTAGGGACCTCAAATTGACATACATATATTCTATAAAACGCATGTAATAATTTTAATTAAGTTTTAGTGATTCGAAAAATAAGGCCTCCAAGTTTGATTGCGCCTGGATTCTTCCAATTGCTTTATCTGTCACTGAGTGAGCAGAATTTAATTATTCAGAAAGTTTAATAAAACTAAAAAAATATTACAAATCGTGCTATTTCAGAAACAACCTAAACAATGATAAATGCTGCTAATATTTATTATCCATAAACTATCAAATCCTGGCCTATTAAAGGGCAAGAAACACATTTTTATTTTTTTCTAATTGATGGTATAATCAGCTATCTCATAAAAATTTAGAACTACACTAATGGACAGTAATTTCATACAAACTTGTTTGTATTAAGTTTTTCCAATATTTAGTATTCGGATAAATAAAAAATTTAAAAATGATTTCGATCAAAATATTATTTTACCTTATGAACCTAAAATAAATATATATGTATATTATAAAAGTTAAGGATGATTAACTAGGTATAAAATGAGGTTAATGGACACTATTTTTTTATAGATTTACTCACCATGAGAGTTTTTTTAATAAATATTAATATTCATATTCGTAATTTACCGCAGAAGAAACACACATATAACACCTAGCACTTAAATTCATATGAATTATTACTCTGGCTTCAACGGCACAAAAAGAAATTCGGTCCTCCTAATAAATATTATATAATATGTATGTTTCTATCTTGTTATAGTTCGAGTTCATGTACGTGACGACATTGAGAACTTCTAAGGCAATGTAAGAAATACAAATATAATATGAAGTATGCAAAAAAAATGAAGATCCCAAGTGTTTCTATGCCACGTGAGCCAATAGTGTAGCAAGAGGGGTGCAGCAGGGGTGGACCACCCCGAGCGGCATATTATTTTAGGTGGCATTTTCAAAAATAAATATATTATTTTTCGAGAAATTATATTTATATGTAAAAAAAATTAAGCCACCTAGAGTAAAAACTCCTAGTTCATAGATAGTAAACGGTAGAAGTGATTTAAAAACAAAATTAGAGGAAATATTGGGAGTGGCAACTTCAAGAACCGCCCCAGGCGGCAGGACCCCTTTTTACACCACTGACGTAAGCCATTCCTTGTTACTAAGTACTAGTGCCGCAGGAGTTATATTATAATCTCCTGTAGTCCCAGTGCTTATCAATATGAAAATGGCATCAACATAAAATGAGTGATACTCCTACAAGCAACAATTGAGATTTATCTCTCAAATCACCAGTGACAAAAGGTATACCTTATTGACATTCCATAAACATCTAATCAAAAGCATTCTAATCAAACGATATTGTAGCCTTCGAAAACATACTAATCTATGACCCTCACAATAATACTACTATGGATCAGTTATGATTATATCTACCACACTGATTATTGATCTGTCAATGAAATAAAAATATATTTTTTTAAATTTAATATCACTACTGGCATCTGTGGACAAGTTTTGGTAGCATACAGCATCTTCAACCATAGATTTAGATTATCATATTATTTTGATTTGTGACCAACATTTTCCTATTCAAATTGCATCAAAATAATATTAATAGGCCAAGTACATATTCCAGATGGAAAGTTTTTGTTAGGGTCTGCAAGTTTTAATTATACCATTAAGCTTTGTGCTCCGTATTCTCATTGAGACATTAAAATTCACAACTAATTAAGAATTTTGTTTTTTGAGAAATACTGGATAAGTTGAACAAATACTTACAGATGCTTCAGATATGAATAAAACAAGTCAATACCAATATAATGTTATCTAGTACAGTAGAACCTCGATTATCCTGACTAATTGGGGATGAAGGTAAGCCGAATAATCAGAAAAAAAACATAATTAACATTGAAAGATGTGTACATTCAGTATGAATAATTTTTATTTTTCTAGATTTACGTATAGTCACTTCACCTCTTAAGGGCTCAAATGTAGATCTCTTCGATTGGTGATGCTTTTTGTTATTTTAAAAATGGTTGGCATAACTGACTTGTTTCCACTTCGTATAATGACAAATTGCAGTTAGATACAGGGCACAAAATGGACCAAAGCAAAATGGTGCAATTGGTGGTTCATGATAAAGTAAAAAAAATTTTTAGGAAATTGTGAAAAGTCAAGTAATCTAGAACTTATCACAATTTCGATAAGTTTTTATAACAATAAGAAATAGATGATTTAAACACATCATTCTAATTTTTGTGTTACTCGGGATATTAATGTAATATTTTGGTAATTCTCTGCTTAGTAAGAATGAAAATTTAGTAGAGAAGATCCCGTCATGAACGTAAAATCAACTTTTCAAATGTGTTAATTCACTAAATTTTGTCCGCACTTTACACTTCTTCCCTCTAAAATATTATGCTCACCACTATTCATTTTTCTAAATATTGTCTAAGCTGATTGATAAAGAATTTTCAGGCACAACATATAAAACCAATACAAAGCAGAGACTGTCTATAAATTAACTCCTATATAATGCATTCTTTCAATATTTATTCCTTTACAGTTTACATCATGATTTTCTACTTGTCTGTCTTGATACTGAAAATTACTTTTCAAATCGTCACTGTACTGGCAGAAGTCAGCAAGTAACAAAGTGCTAAGACAGGACTAGTAGTTAACTAATATTTTAGGAATGGAAGGACATCACAAACACCCATACCTTCAAACAGAAATCGATAATTCGACCGAAAAAATGGATTTCTTAATGAGCATCAAACTCGTAATGCCCATCACGGAAGCCATCAACGCAACCTCTATGCCACGAAGCTTTCTAAAAGTTTGACATAAATTATTTTCGACTTGTTTTTTTGTCTATGTCACCTGAATGTATATTAAGTAGAGTATTAAAATGTTTTGAGAGCTTATGATTACTGTTACCGAGTCTTGTCTAAATAAAGAAAAATGGAAAAAAATAGAAATCAGATGCATCATCAGAATTTCTGGATGCAGATTTTCCAGATGTGAATAGTTTAATGAGAATTAGATATAACCCTACTGAAGAACATCATACTGTTACCTGTTACATAAAATGTCCCATATAAATAAGACTGTTAAGAAATTTAGTACATAGTTGGTAATATTTTTTTAAAAGTAAAAATTCCGAAAAACAAAAAAAATAGATTTGCATGTTGAATAATACATAAATTATAATGTTCATAAAAAGAAAATTCATGTATTTTGATCAATGCTCTATGCCAGATGTGGGCAAATGCGGCTCTTCATTGGGTTAAGTACGGCTTCCAATATCTGTTGATAAAAATATTTTTTATACTTTAAATATAAATTAAGATTTGTGTAATATGTAATAAAATTTTAATTTGTTTATCTAATACTATGTGAGAACCTGACTGGTGTGGGTCTTTATATATATATATGATCCAATATTTGGCCCTTGTTGACCTCGCGTATGCCCTTCCCTTGTCTAAGCATTTCCCTATTGACGTCATGGATTATTACGAGATAACATATTCCCGCGCTGTACTTTACCATTTCGTGGATTAGAAGGAACATGAAGAGTAGAGATTAAAATTATTTCGAAACTAAGCATTCGACCATGGTCCACGAAGCAAATGAAATTACTAACATGAACCAAAAGCAAAAAGAGACATTTACATGTAGAGGTAGTCCTCGACTTACGACTGAGATACGTTCCTGAGCTTAGGTCGTATGTCGAATTTCATACGAAAGATGTCGTCGCTGCACACCAAATATTTGACATTACAGCTTATGCCAATGCACCAAATATTTTAAAGTTAAAAGATCATTCGAGAAAAACTTGATGAGAATTTTATTGTAAGTCACTCGAGATAAAGTCGAGGTAAATTGACATCACAAACACCCACGACGTCAAGCAGTCTATGGGAATAAGATTTTCACACAAATTAAAAGTGATGCACACAAATTCTTTATGTAGTCAGAAAAAAACAAAAGAGAACCTCCTGCACATATTTCAGTTTTTGGAAGGCGAAAACTTGGTCAGAGAAAACACTATGCTTCCTGGGCTTTAGAGCAACATCTCCCATAAAACATTATCTCCGAGAAAGCATGGCAATCTTGAAGAAGAATCAAGGACACGAAATATATCTTTTTACTAAGTCAGCTGTGTGAAATGGTGCCCCATGATCCAATTCAAAATTTGAAAAATTGTAATTTTTTTCGGTCGTAAGTGTGAATCGTCATATATCAAACCATCAGTTTTATAAAAAAATGCTGTGTATTTAAATAAAAAAAATCTATAAAATCATTAAATTTTAGCCTCACCCCGTGAGGAGTGAGTTAATTTTTACTAAATTGGTTTTTTTTATATTTTGATTATTTGTGGTATTCACAAAAATATAAAAAAACATTTTTTTACATACAGATAAATCTGGAAATACTTATTATTTTAAAAAGTAAATATTCTTTTTGAATTATAAAACCAATAGTCAAAAATTTTAAGTTTTTTTTTTTTTTTTTTCTAAAAGCCATTACTTTGATTATGCGTCTAAATCTGTTTTTGCTCTCACTGTGTACATATGATACTCTACAGACGTCGATTTCAGGAAGAGATTGGTTCCAAATAGAATTTTAAGGTTAATATTATATGGCTACCGATTTATTTACAAATGATAAACTTTTTTAAAAGATCTTATTTATTTGCAACACATAATAAAAATAGTGTGGCGGCCAAAAATCACTGACGAATGTGTCTAGTCTACATATCTGAAAAAATAGCAAAAATTCAATAAAAAATGTGAGAATGGCGACAGATAAAAGATGATAAGATAGTTCGACGTACATGTACGGCGATACTCATCAAAGGGTTATGCAATTACAGTAAAAAAAAAATTAATCCATGTCCGATTCTAATGTGGAGCATATGGTCTCCTAATAGAGGTATCTCAACAGAAGTTTTTCTACGAGAACTTTTTGTTACTTAGTCACTCAACCTCTATTTTTTAAAGAGAGTAGAAGTGATAGAGGGATGAGGCTAGGACAGGACTAGTGGTCAACTAATCGATCTCGCTATACCCAGTTATTGAAAGATAGGAAGGGTGGTAGGGAAATTATGATATCACAAACACCCATACCTTCGAACAGAAATCAATCAAAAAAACTGCTGTTCGTACTGGGATTCGAACTCGCGAGATCCGGCACGGAAGTCCAGCAGGCTTACCGCTGCGCCATAGGACCTAAGTAAATATTATGCTTTGTATAAAGCCGGTATACTATACTACATTGCTCACATAAATGCAAAATGTAACAGATAGGAACTTGGAGGTATCTGTTCCCATAATATAAATTAAAAAAAGCTTGTCAACTATAAAAATATATTTATTTCAAATTATTCTTAATACATTATTAAATTATCAAAAATTAATGCTACAAAACATAATCAAAATAAATTCAAAACGTATCCAGTTTATGTACAATAAGGATAAAGACTTATTATCGTGACCATATATACATACATACATATCGACTGTGGAAAGGAAAAAGGACTTAACCCACACATATCAAATTTTACACGAGGCGCTTAAAACGTGTTTTGATGATTTTGTGAAATATGCAAATTATGAATTATACACAACCTTGAAGTGCACGGAGACTTCTAAACTGGTGTTTAATTGACATAATCTAATATTAATTGAAGAAATTGTCTAGGAAAAACCTTTATTTCAGTCTTTTTTCTAGGTTTTAATTTTTACAAGGTCATCTTTTTCAAACTGTAAAGCTAAAATTAAATAGTAATTCGGCATTTGCAGCTTGCATCCTTTCGATAGAACGTGTATCAAGTTCGATACATTGTGATTATCGAAAAAACCTGTTTTGAAAAAACTGTGGGTTAAGTACTTTTTTCTTTCCAAGGTCGATATATATTAATAAACTAAAAATGCTTTTGAAATAAAAATGAAAGAAATCGAAAACAATAATACATATTAGTAATTTCATTTACTAATTCAGAAAGCAGTATGTACTACACAAATTGAAAATCTGCCAATATATCATTCAGTTCGCATTGCATTCATAGTAGTTGAATGTTTATGATAGGGTTTACATATTATGTATGTACTCAATCATTTTCATGTATGAAAATCGGTGAGCCAACTAGCAGTCTAGACCAGAGGTGGGGAACCTTTTCATTTTTAAAGGCCACATTCATTTATCTGATTCAACATAAGGCCGCAGTAAGGAAAACATCCCCCCTCCTTTTTTTCGAGTGTAGAAAATATAATGTGTTGATTACGCGCTTTTTGTGAATCAATCAAAGTGAATATTATGATCAAGTTAAAAGGCCGCATCAGAGTAGCCAAGAGGCTGCAGGTTCCCCTCCACTGGTCTACACCTAGTAATTTTGCCTATAGTATTAAATACAAACCACATGTTAAATAGCTAACATGCTGAAACACCAAGAGAATTCAAGGCCATTGCGCACATTATTATTAACACTTGAAACTTGTCACAGTTTTTTAATCAACAACAAGAATCCATAAACCTTCTTCATCATCTTCGTAATCTTCATTTTCATCATTATTCATACCAACTGAAAATATCACAGTATCATCGTCGTCATCATCATCATCTGGCTCAATTTTTACTTCACACTTAACATCTTCATCAAAAATCATATTATTAAATATACTATGACCATGAACACTTCTCGAATGTGATATAGAGGGTTTTTTATAAGGTTTTTTTGGAGGGAGTGGCAGTCCTTGGCCAGAGCGCAGTGGTAAAATCTTCAATAAATAGGGATGTCTTTCGATGAAAGCTCGGTACCACTCAAACCCCGCCATGTGATTTTTATGCCAAATATCAGGTACTGCAATTTCATGTTGAACAGCGAATTCATAAGCAACTGTTCTTATCTGAACTGTTGTAATAACATCAACCATTTCAGCAGCATCTATTATTGCATGTGCCAATAGCATTTCCATTTTGTTTGAAAATATTTGTCGTTTTTTATAATTGGGAACGAAGAAGTCTATGCTTGTGTTGGCGATTTTTTTTGCTGTTAACCTTGGATCTTTTTCCTTTAACCGCATGTAATATCTGTTTAAGGTTAACCTATTGATATTATATAGCTCCGCAGCACACCTGAGTGAATTTCCTTTAACAACCTCTTGGAGAGCAGCTTTCATGTGAGCGGGATCACAATGCATTCTCGGAACCGCTCCAGGTTTACGCTGGTATGTTGTAGGGGCCATTTATCCTAAAACAAATAATGTAATGTATGTAAAACATAAAAAAATATATTTAGTTAAGTAAAATCGAATTACAGTATGAAGAAACAGTAGGGATTATGTTCAATTCTTGAAATCAAGGCCGACTTGAGAATTTCTGCGCCTGTAAGCGAGACACCTTGCAAAACTAGAATTAAATGAGTGAATAGTACTCAAATCTTAGCGCGGCGCCTGTGCCCCTTGTGTGCGCCGCACCCTTTGAACATGCCACAAGTCGGCCCTGCTTGAGACTTTCATCTCAGAAATGGGAATCAGTGGGAATCATCATGAGATTATCGAAAAATCTCAGGAATATTAAAATTCATCTGAAATGTATTTAAATATTTGTCATTTTGTTATACGTCTTAAAGTATCGTAAAAGTGAAGTGAACTCAGTAAATACACACAAGTCTCTCTCTAAAATTAAAATGTGCAATCCACTAACACACCAAGTAAAGATATGATTGTAAGTAAACGCACAATAGAATAGTTTTACCATTTTACTATTTGGATCACTACACTTCTCAAAGGCTCATGTAATAATATAACTCCTTAAGAAAGACACATGGATAGTATTTCACAATTATATGCCAACGAAAAAGTCAGCTTTTTTCAGTTAGTGAGCATTTTCAAGTTTTTTTTAAATTCTTTCTGACCGAAACCGGTCCTGTTGGCTGAATATTAATTTTAATTTATTTGCACCAAGTTGCTTCTTTCCCTCCCAAAATTTGTTATTCAAGATTGACTATATAATGTAGTAGAGTGGATAAATATTGTTTTAGTGCATATTAATTTCTCATATGGTGTACATACAAACAAAAGGATGTTTTGCATGACGATATTTAACATGCAGTACATTAATTTCCTGCAAACACATTATTTTACGTCCCGATGTCATGAACTACATTTTAAGCGATGACATAATTAAATTGATTTATACATTGATCGAAGAAAACGTTACTCCCGTTTTCATTTAATTTATCATGGCCTTTGGCTCAAGTATTATTTATGTTTGAGTGTCATATATGTCCAATCATGAAGTGGTCCAGGTATTCCAAGAGTTCACGTATTCAATCCAACATGGCGACGGCAAAATTTTGTAAAAATAGAAGGCCCAGCTGTCATATTATCAAAAATCTAAGCAATACAATAATTAAATTACCTGATGCAACTTTAAGATACAGGGAAGAAAATATGTCTTAATAAGACGCGACTCCAACCGAATTTTGTATCAAATACGTCCTGTTAATTTTGTAAATTACACTGTTGCCATTGGATCATAGACAATATACTAACTACAAACCGGTTAAATAATGTTGTCATTAAGAAAAAGGAACATTTTAAAAAAGGAATTAAAATTGTATTATAAACTTATAATGGAATATAAAACTAAGATTATCTACGCCTGCTGAAAAAAGATTTGATGAAAATTTTAAAAATAAAAACCATACAATTCCTTGTCTTATTGAATTTTATAGTGACATTAGAAAGTTTAACACAAAGGCGCAGTCGTCTACGATTAGGTGGCGTTCACAAGAACGAAAGAGTAGTCAATTCCGATCACAATTCTTTTTATGATACCTTGACATACGATGAATAATTGCAATGGGGAATTATTATCGCATTATGTAAATTTTGTGTCTTATAGATTTGGTAATTCAAGATTGTTATTTACTGATATTAACGTGAACTCCAGAGAAGATAAAAACGCTTAACATTAAGTTTGTTTATACGAGTGGCTTGACAACGCGGCGTTAGTCACGTTTACTACAGATCAGTGGTAACCAATACGTCAACCACGAAACTGTTCCAAGTTGCCCACCTGATGCTCCTAAACAAGAATTGAGAGTTTTTTTTAAAAAAATATTTTTTCATTTTGTTTCCCTTTCATACACATTGTATTTCCATTTGAGTTACTTCACTTTTTATGGAAGCCTAGCACATACGGTGTGAGTAAACTGCTACGTCTGATTTCAGTATGAAGTCACCCGCAAAGGTCAAAAGTCTGTCCACCCATACTATAAACCAGCGCTCCCCAACCTTATTCATGCCATGGACCTCTAAATCAGAAAATAATAATCTGCGGACCCCGATTTGTTTTTATTTCACATGATCATATTTTATCACAAAGAATGCCATCGCCATCCCTGCTATAGAGCAATGTTTCTTAACATGGGGGGACCACAGAAATAATATTATTTAAGCACAGCCACAGCCAGCGAGCCAAAAAAAGGGTACCACATTTTGTCCATTTTGAGAAATTTGTGAATTCTCAGGGTTTTTAAAATGGGACAGCGAGTATTAATTTCTGAGGTGCTTAAGAAAATTATTTTGGAATCTTTCAATTTTTCACTTTTTCCCAGTCATCGAGATCCCGAAAAAAATGTGTCCCAAGTCTTAAAAAACAAATAACTATGAAGGCCACAGAAAAATATTAAACTCATAAGCTTCATAATAAATTGTTTTCAAAAATTGAGGATAAAACAGTCATAATTAATACATACATAAAAACTCTTATTCTTTAAAAAATGTATTATGTATATTAATTTATAATGATGAATACTGTTGTAATTATTAATAACACATGATTTGGTATGAGCTACATAAAAAATAGCAATATTGCTAATGTCAACGCATTTTTATGTTGGTAAAAAAGTGATCCCAATCAAATGAAAATTTAAATATTAATGTGTTCTAATAAATGAAATAACATTTCAACAAAAAAGCGTACGATGGGGAGAATCTCCATACAGTGTTGTAAAAAAGAGTAATGTAGCCCGGAGCTGTCCTTGATTTTTCCATCCTCAATATTTCCTCTAATTTTGTTTTTAAATAACTTCTTTTATTTTTTTTATCCATGAACTAGGAGTTTTGTTAAATGTGGCTTAATTTTTTTTATGTGTAAATAAAATTTTTCAAAAAATATTGTATTTTTTTCAAATGCCGTCCCCAAAAATGTGTTGCCTGAGGCGGTCCGCTTTTGCTGCACCCTCTTTTTACACCACTGTCTCCATAAATACATGAAACTGATTTTTTTTGTCTACATGCGCGCAAATTTTTTTTATTATTTATTAAGTTTTCAATGTTCATGGTAATTTTAATTGTTGGTTTTTTGAATTTTTTTTTTGTTCATTACCGCAAAACTGTGTCAAGGTTAGAACTTTTAATGATACGGCAAATACAAAACCAGTATTTTATAGATTGAAATTTAAAATAATAAATACAAGATTTTTTCCTAAAATGAAGCGTTTGGTTTTATTTATAAAAAGTATATCATCGATTTTTTTCTGGCGAATTCGATTCATTATTTGAATTTTTTTATTTGACAATGTGACAACTATTAAGGTAGTTAATGTTGTTAATGTTTGAAAATTTATAACGAGATATTTTGATTACTGTTAGGGCATAGACTAAAATATCATAGATATCATTAGACGTACATATACATACTCATGATTTATGTCTAATCATAGATATGAAATTAAAATTGGCAACGCTGTAAATGCTTTCTGTTTACACTTATTTATTTTCTCAAAACATAGTCCTTATTTTTATCAATTAATATGAATCGTGATCGTTAATATTTAACGCGTTACTCGAATACTACAGTTACAGAATTCAAAATATATTTATCATAAGTGTTTCTTTTACACCCAGAAAATTTATTACCATTGAGATTTTGTTGGTTATAATTTACAATAATATTTAGTATTAAGATTTATGTTTTGCTTTTCAATTGATTTATCACGATGAAGGATCCAAAAATGTGTCAGACTCCAATAGAACCATTAGAGGACCTACAAAATCATTTCAAAAGTCACAATGTCGTTAGAGAATATTTTGCACATAACTCGAAGGTACATTCTGTCGGATGGTCATGTGATGGTAGGCGACTGGCATCGGGATCATTTGATAAATCTGTGGCAATATTCACACTTGATCGATCCAGACTGGTAAGTTTAATCAGGATTTTCTTGATTGATACATTTAGCTTGGCAGGCTCGATTGGAGAAATCTTCCAAGGGGAGGCAAACTTTTAAATTCTTTCCGAATGTTAAATGGCGAATGGAGATAACCAAAGTCCTGACTCCTAATTTTTGGACCAGCCAATTCATAACTGGCCACGGTTACTTCGCTGCCAAGCTCTTCCAGCTTGGCCGGTTAGTAAATAGTCCTAAATGTAAATGCGGATATATGACTCAGGATGCTGATCACATCCTCTGGGAATGTTCAGATTTAAATAATGAACGGGAAAAATTGCTCAAGACGATACGATCTGTCGGCCCCGTCGGTCATGCCGACTTGGTTGCATCTAAGGCAAATTATAGGGCATTCAAAGAATTCTCCGCGTCTTTTGGAAAAAGAGTTGAGTTAAATAGATAAAATCTAATATGTTCAACTGCATTTAATTATTCATTAGCTTTTAATTTATGCACACTGTAGTGCATGCAATCAAGTCTTGAGGAATTTCTTCTCGGGACATTTCTGGCAAAATTTTGAACACGACTAACATTGTTACGCTACAGAATACACCCTATATGAAGAGTGTGAAGCCGTAGCAGGTGGTGGTGGGTACAACGTTGAGTACCCTAGGGAATTAAAAAAAAAAAAAAAGATTGATACATCATTTACATATTGTAAACCCTTTGACTGAAAAATTTCATAGGTTATTGCGAAAAAGACGAATAATATGACATTTTACTCAAGTCAATTCAAGTAATATATATCGTTGGCTTCATTTGCGATGCTCACAGGCTCAAATCCCAGTACAAACATTTTTATTAATTGGTTTTTCAATTGATTTTTGTGCGTATTCTTAGTTTTCTGTGCTGTCTACATTTCCCTTCTATCTATCCAATCTTAAAAGTCGGGAGTCTCAGAAAGTTATAGGCTATCCATTAGTCCTCTCTTAGCATTTAGCATCTTTACTCTGTTCCAATAAAGAGAGGTTGAGTTATAGAATAACTAGCCTTCTTTTTATAACCATATGTGGAATGGTGTAATATCAATTAAAAATAAAATCTAATAGAGTACTCGGGCTATTTTTGCTAGTATTTTTCTATCTCATATACAATGTTGACAAAACTACAAAGTTTGTTTGAGTAAACTATATTATGTTTCCAACATTCTATCTATATACATGTTTTTTCATTGCAGACTCAAGAGTACATATTTAAAGGTCATACAGGGTCCGTTGATCAACTTTGCTGGCATGCCTCACATTCTGATTTGTTAAGTACTGCTAGTGGTGATAAAACAGTTAGAATATGGGACACGAGGTATACTATTATCTAAATTAAATATTTTTGGTTTCTCAATATCAACAATTCAAATAATAAATTCTATAAAAATATTAAATTCCTCCCCAATTACGTATTTTTAAAAATGTAAGTACTGGAAGTAGCTGTAGAACCTTGATTTAAAGAACTTATGAGCGGAACTCGATTAAAGCCGAAAGTATTTGATATAAAAGTTTTTTCTGTTCGTCCATAGTCCATCTCCCTTTGAGGAGCAAGTTATTTTTTGTTAAAATATTACTATTTATATATTTTTTTGGTCATTTCCAACAAATAATAAAAACAATGTGATTATCATAAATAACTAATAGATATGTGTAGTATCCATGTCAAAAGAAATAATTAAAATTTTACTATAAAATATGAGAATAGCCATATATAATCAATGACAGAATATTTCGATTAGTACAGCGATACTAATCAAATGTTTAAATGTTGGATTATCACGCTGCGTTTTTTTGTAATTTACAATTTAAATTTATTGAATGTAGTAAATGCATCCATTCACTTCAAGATAATAAATTAAACTGCCGTGGAGCTGGTATTGCATACTTCAGTGCTACATTCAGTTGGCAAGTAGGATGGCATTATGTCTCGAATTTAAGTGCGAGAGGTATGATGTGATTATTATGCACAGAACATTAGGCCACAGGGCCCCCTATTCAGAAACTCTGGTTTATGGAATGCCTGCCGTCAATATTTTCATTATTAGACAAAAACCCAACTTTGCTGTACAGAAAAAAATATATAATGAAAAATGTCCACTACAATCACATTCTAACATGAACATAATGGGGTCGATTACACGAAGCTTTATCAGACAAGGCAAAAAATCATCTTGTGGTTATTTTCGCACAAGTTTGTTGTGATGATTTTTCGCTCCGCGGTCGTAAAACAATTAGAAAGTGGTGATACTTGGATTTCAACATGTCAAAATTTCACATTTGATCAGATATTTTTTCTATTACACCCCATTATAGGTCATTATATCAAGACTTATTTAGTCAAGATTCTACTAAACAAGTTGCTGATATGGTATAATATTATTTTTAAGAAAAATAGTTGTTAAAAATCAAGTCAAAATGGCCACTCACTGAAAAAAAAATGAAATTATCTTTTTGTTATTGATAGATTGGGCAGTGACTTTGTCGTGATTCATCATTAATGTTACATTAAAATTGATAACTTTTCCATTCTTTGGCGTGATCTATGCTTGATATGCACTGATAAAATTGTGAGTTTTTCTTTTTTTGTTTTGTTTACGCCTTAGGTCTCAAAAATCTGCTGCTACAATCAATACTAAAGGTGAAAATATAAACATTGCATGGTCACCAGATGGAAATACGATTGCTGTGGGGAATAAAGAAGATCTTGTTTCTTTTATAGACACAAGAACACATAAAATAATTGCTGAAGAACAGTCGAATTTCGAAGTTAATGAAATATCTTGGAACAATACGTCAGATCTATTTTTCTTGACTAATGGACAAGGATGTGTTCACATTTTAAGGTTGGATATCAAATGTTACATTTTAACAAATCTGTATAGTTTGAAAAAAAAATCAAGCACCGTAATCACGAGCTTATTTAGTTAATAGCAGTGTCAAAATTCGCAATGAAAGTTACTTAACCCTCTGATTGCCAGGCCTTTAGGGATTTTTGTCTGAAAAATCCAATGATTATAATCGTAAATAATGTGTTCAATATATTTTGGTACGTCTGTATTATTTTTTGCATGACATGCACACCTGCAAGTTAAAAACCATGGGCGGCGGAATTTTTTGTTTTATAAATTTAGTCATTTATAAAATATTCATACTTTATTTCGATAGAAAAGACATTTTACAACGAAAACATATTTACTATATAATTTAATAAATGAGAACACAAACCAAACGTTTAGTAGTGAATGAAAAAATTAACATTAAATATTTGCCGTAAAAAACATTGCTTCGTCATTGGAATCAGTTGCATACAGTCGCAACACACAATATTATTTTAGTATGTATGTAAAAACTCAAGGTTGGGTTGTGTCGGCTAGTTTTCGAATTTTGATGGGTAAAGCTGTGTGATGCAGCATTTTTTCGATCAATTTCTCTTTGAAGGCATGGGTGTTTGTGATGTTTAAAAATTCCCTCCCACCCCTCTGATCCTTCAATAACAGGAAGCAGCGAAAGTGATTAGTTAACCACTAATCCTGTCCTAGCCTTATCCTTCTATCCCTGCTACTCTCTTTGGAAAAGAGAGGTTGAGCGATAAGTATCAAACAGTTCTCGCAGAAAATCTTCAGTTGAGATCAGTGTTCCCTCTAAGCTGTGCGCGTGTGTTGAAAATGCTTTTATTTTTTCCCGAGCTTTACTTTCCAACTGAAATTATGCTAATTCTGTTATTTTATATATGTAGTACATTAAATATAATCGAAATTATATAGACGCGCACAATTTTTTTCACTTCCTTTAAAAGTTGCACAGCCAATGTATTTTGCGCACATAACCTCCAGAAAGTTAGCTGGAACATTGGTTGAGATACCTCCATTAGGAGGCCATATGCTCTACATAAGAAGCGGACATGGATTTAAAAAAAGAACTGCTCACCAGTACTATTTGTAAATTACTCTTGCAGAAGTTATTATTATACGATTGTATTTCAATATTTTTGACGAGTTCCAAAAGAGCAAAAATGGTGGAAGACAATAGCGATAGTGAAAATTCTGATTGCAGTAATAGTAAAATTTCAAATATTAGATATAATAGTGACTGAATTACTATGTAATTATGGATTCAATAGTGATACAGACATTGATACTGAAAGCGATAACGACACTAAGTTGCTTTCAAAGAATATTACCGCCACCGCCAAGTGACCAACCTTCGACATCCAGAGAGGTCAATGGGTTTGAAAGCCAACTGTTAACTTTGTCAAACTCTAGGCAATGGTTAAATATACTGATAATAACAAATATACAAAGCCGATTGGCTTTGACAGTTCTCAATAGAATAATGAAAGTCGATTTATAACTTTCGATGGTTTCGGCGGTTTTAATATAAAATTTAAAATATTTTTGATTATTTCACGTATTGTGTAACTAACTGTGACACGTGTTTCGCCTCTTTCAGAGGCATCTTCAGACTTACTATCGCAAATTTTGCTTATGTAATGAAGCAAGATTTATTCTAAAATTTAAATTGAAATAAAAAGGTGTCAGCAACTACTAACAATAACTTGTATAAATAGCACTGCTTAATTTATTTTTCTTATCAGTTGATAATACTTGCGAGGAGCGAAACCGGTCCTGATCAAATAAATTTTAAGTGGAAAAAGTACTAAAAATCTTTTATTATTTTTCTTATATTTTTCTAGTTATCCAACTTTAGAGCTGCAAACTGTCCTAAAAGCTCATCCTGGAACGTGTATCTGCATAGAACATGACCCAACCGGGAAATACTTCGCAACTGGGTCTGCTGACGCTTTAGTGTCTCTGTGGGATGTTGATGAGCTCGCTTGTCTTCGAGTATTTTCACGGTACTTTTATTTTTTAAATAACATTAAATATTCATTTATTTCTTTCACTCTGCAAAACCTTGTAATCAATATTATTACACAGTTAAATGCATTTATTCTCTTAATATTTACCTTAGGATAATAGAAATAGTTTTATTCTTTGCGTTAATAACTTTTGAAAAGCTAGAATGACCGGTAATCTTTAGAACATGAATACTGATGTTGTTAGCCACAAGAGATATTAAAATATTTTTTTTAAAGATTGGAGTGGCCTGTTCGAACTCTATCATTCAGTTTTGATGGAAGACTTCTCGCTTCAGCCAGCGAAGATCTCATTATCGACATAGGCGATACAGAAACTGGTAAGAATATTTTCAACTAGCTATACTTAAAAAGAAAAATTATGGAACATTATATGAATATTTTTTTATGTCTTTAACGATTGGATTCATTGCATCCATATTTATAAGCTTCTTACAAAACTAAATGAAATAAATTATTCTTTAATAATTACTTTTCAATGTTTTTTCGCCTTTTCACTTTTTCACATCTGATCATCTCACAGAGAAAACTGAATTAAATGATTTTAATAGGTCACCGATAGAGTATTTACCCTCGCAATTTTTTTACGAATTAAGTTTGACTATCGAGTCATTTCTGCAGTCCTATTTTTACATTATTCTCACAATTCGCATGTGAACTATTTAACATATAGTTCATATTAGGTATGTACATTCTTAGTAGTTAAATTGTGGTCCTTTAAAGATTTTTATTACATTTACATGACGATATCTTTAAATCAATTTATTAGATCAAAATAGTTTAACAAAGGCAACCCAGATATATGAACCAAACCGATTTGCGAGCTAAAATAAAATTCTTCGCACTTAATCTAAGTTTTCCCTCTATGTATATTTTTTTCGTCGATAAAACATTGCTTTGCTATAATTCTAATTTGATTATAATACTATCATTTTTTTTAGGTGAAAAGGTAGCCGATATTCCAGTTCAAGCAGCAACATTCACTGTAGCATGGCATCCATCTCTTTATCTCTTAGCATATGCCTGCGATGATAAAGAAGCCGAAAGAAAGAGGGATGCAGGTAGCCTTAAAGTTTGGGGTTTCAGTGCCAACTAAAGAAATAAAACTAAAGTGTGTTCAGTGCATTTTTTTTGGACAATTATGATGACTGTGGTGTACAACTTCAATATATATATTTTTCAATCATCAATAAATGTGTTATCAGGAGTTTACTTATTTAATATAAATCATTTTTATTTATTATTTTTATTGTGTTGAAAATATTCCCCAGCACTATGTCAAATAATGAACCTTAAAAAATATCAGTTTCTCCAGACCTTGTGTCTTCTATAAAAGATGCTGCAGTGGAAACTGAACAATGAAAAGACTTAGTTATATTTTTATATTTAACACTTGAGTACCGAAATGTCGAAAATGGGATAGAGGAGCGAGAGGGTACAAAGTGACTCCAGGCAAATTTCTGTAATATTTGCATTGTGTTTAGAAAATTAAAATAAATATTAGCTAGGATTATATTGGAATTTAGCGAATGGTTGAAATAAGAAGAATTTTGTAATGTGAATGGAACTCGTAAGGTTAAAGAAATAAACAATTTGACATAATTTATAAATAGGTATAAAAATGAACAATATTGACAGTGCAAAGTTAATTGAAATGTTATTAATGCTATTTCAAAATCACAAAATATTGGGTACATTATTATTTTAGCACTACCAAGTTTCCAACTGTAATTTCCCAAAACTTTCCAGATTTTTCATGAACAGAACTGCTTCCTCTTTCGACAATTTCCCATCATCCATCAAAACATTTTCAACAAAGCTTTCTTTTACATTATCGGGCATATTCTTAGAATTTCCAGCAATGTAAATATTGCATTTCTTCGATAATACATCCCAAATAAGAGAATGGTGTTCCGCTATTTTATGCTGCACATATCTGAAATAAAATATATATGATATATCCCACAATTATTTTTTTATTTCCAATCCTCATATAATAATATATATAATAATTAATTAATTCCATTTAGACATTTAGATAATTTGCAAATCTGACATAATTGTAGCAAATAACACTTACACTTTATTTTCTTGATCTCTTGAAAAGGCACAAATTAGTTCCAACTTGCCATTGCTATGTAAATTTTTCAAATATTCTCCACAGTGAAAGTCGCCTTTTTCATTTCGACAGCCAATGAATAAAACCAGCAATTCCTTAGAAGCGAGATTGAGTTTCTCCTTCTCCATGATAAGATTGCGGAAAGGAGCGAATCCTGTTCCAGGTCCAATCATGATGATTGGTGTCGTCTGCAAAGATTTCTTTGATAATTAATTTATAATTAACAAGAGACATATATGAATTAAATAGATATAATATTTTAATAAAGTTAATAAAACTACCAACATATAATTTGGTTTGGCGTCATGAATTTATTTACTTCAATATATGTGAATCATTTTTAAGTTAAATTTTAAAGACTCTTATTTAACCAGTTTCAATAATTAATTTAATATCCATAATAAGAATGTATACATATTCTTTTGTTTATTTTTCTGCAATAGATTGAAAGCATACAGTAATTTTGAAATTACCAAATCTGTGGGAAAGATGAACGTTCCTTTCTTAATCCATCCAAAAACTTTTGCCCCTGGAGAAAGTTCTTGCAACCAATTGGAACATAATCCAAGCCTCTCAATCTTGAGCTTAGTGTAATATTTCACCACAGCAACAAGTATGTCTAATTGTTTTCCATCAGATGCTAAACAACTGCTAGCAATGGAGAAAGCTCTAGGTTTAATGGAAGTAAAAAGTTCAAATAAGACATCCAAGGTAAGTTTTGAAGCAGAATGTCTGAAATCTTCTAAAACCTGTAATGAACATATTGTAAAAGATATTAAAAAAGTTAGCTTCAGCGTAAAATATACAGCCGGGTGGCTGTTTGTGTCGTGCATACAGTCAAAAGTTGGCGGGGACTATGCATTTTACAGCCTAGTAACTTAGTATTTCATTCATATTTTTTTTATGTATTCCTAGTTTTGGCAGTTTTGCATTTTTTGCGAAAGAAACGTAACCCTAATTTTTGTACGTGCTTCAGTATCCCAATTACGCGAATCCCATTAACGAAGTGCCTACTTTCAAGTAATCGGGGGATCACTGTTACTAGGAACTAAAGGTTTTGTTGTAAAATGACTGCATGTTTGAAATTTTACACAGGATATTTCCAAAAAATGTTCAACCTGCCTCTAAAATATTTCTTCGAGGTCGATTGCAATAATTGAACAGCTCTTCTTGTCCCTCGGGCATGCAGAATTCTCTACACTTGGCCTTTTCCAGTTTATCTTCAGATACATGAGATAATACTGAAAAAGAGTATTTCTTAGGAATGGCAGATAAATCCCAAAATTCTTCAACTATTTGATGAAGTCTTATAGGTTTCTTTAAATAATCCGGCACTGGCATATCTGAAAGCAAAATAATGTTATTTTAAGTATTAATATTAACTCTCGCGGCTCGGAGACTAGAAAAATACTTCTCTGCCGATGGGGGTCGTTTAGGGACCCCAGTGGTTTCCTCATTATTGGCCTTATTCTTATGAATTTCAAAAAAAATAGTCTAAGGACTTTAAAATATATCTCAGCATCATTCCTCATACATTTTTTTTATAAAAATCCGTGGTTTTTTAATAAATAATCATATTTTAAGTTGCGCATTTCATTTCAGTACAAATATCTATTTGCAACTGACGCGTTCAGCCTAGTTATCTTACGAACGATCGCTGATAAGCGGGCGCTTATCTCGTTATCGCATCGCGTTATCGCGTATTTATATAAACTAAAAAAGGTCAAAAAAACTATGATATAAGAATACTTTAATTATAAACATTGTATCACCCATATTAAAATAGATATTTAAGAAAATGTGGGTATTGGGGTCGCATTTCTTGAGCTTAGAACCGGAAAAGTTAAAAATGAATCACAGATACAAGGGAAGTCAAAAGCTTGCATTTATCTTTAATGTAATGATATGACATACATTGTATTTAAGAAACTTTCGCTATAAATAAAAATATATATTTACACTTTTTTGTAAATTAATGAAAAAAATGATTTAGGCTGCCCTCAGGTACTCTAAATGTCGTGGTTTTCCCACCTCTGATCCATACAGTGTTGCAGCATATTTATAAAAATTTACATACCTTCATCAATTTGTACAACTTCAATAAGCTGATCAGGCTCTAAGCCTAATGAATGTTCATTGAAAATTGAGAACAGCTTATCTATTTTATCTTTTGAATTTTTTGGTCGCAAATACACCACATCGCCAGGTTCGTATGTTGGAAAATGTCCTTTTTCTGCACTAAACTCTAGTAACCGGACATCCTGAAAATCATCAACATAAAAATATTTGACTAATGTTATGTTGCTTTGGGAGAAACCATATTAGGGTGTCCAATTAATTTTTTGTTGCTTATTTTATGATTAGGTATTTACGATCATTAAGTTGAACTATGCGACCATGCCGCATAAAGAATAAAGATATTTTCTATAATATATTAAGTAGAAACTCAAATGCGTTGATTTATAAAATTTCAGATTGTATCTATGTAGAAGATCAGTGATCCCAACCCATCTGTGGATCAGTGAGAAGGAAATGAAATATTTCATAAACCAGTCGCTCAGAAATATAACGAATATTTAAATACTAACACTAAATCTATTGGTTTTAAAAATCTTAAAATATAAACATAGCAGACATAATACAAGAGCTTTGGAAACAAAGACAGCAGTCTCCATGTTTTGTCGAAAATTAGTTAGATATGTGTCACTGTATAGAGATGACAATTCCACATTTAGTAGTTAGTTTAATTTATTTATTAATTTTAAATTTAACAGTAAACTTGAATTTTGCACACAAGAAAAAAATATAATATAATATTAGCATATTTATTCTATCACTTTTAGGGGGTGTTCACAGTCAATACTTGGTGGAAAGGCATTATATTAGAAAATATATATATATATATGTATACATTTGTATTAAATCTCACTTTTATTTATGAAGATCAGGACTGGTCAGTAGAACCCCCTACTGTGACAAGAAATGGTCACCATAGGGGGTTAATTTTTTTCATTGATATGAAAGTAGAAAAAATATTATCTTACTTTATAGCTTGAATACCCCTTGTCGATGAATCACCGTCTATGAATTCCTGGATGACGTCACATACGTCCTTCAAAACCAACGAAAGCAGAGCTACTGAATAGTCATCGATACGCAAACGTATTTGTAGCATGAATGCTTACGATATATTTAAAAAAAAGTTTCGATTAGGGTTTTGATTGTTGTCATTATAGGGGGTAATGTCACTGTAAGAAAAAGTGACTCAAAAATAGTATGTATTTTATAGTACGGGGTGTCATTATAGAGGATTCTACTGTACTTGTCATGAGTGAAACATGTCCTTATCTTACTAGATAAAAGTGGGAATTAGTACAAAAGTATATTTTATTTTTTAAATTTATTATTGTTTCTTGAAGGATTTTGATTGAAATTTTCAGCATGGTATTTTAAAATGGGCGACTACTTTGCAGACTGTCATGAAAATTCTTTAGTCTGGAGGTTTAGACTTTACTAAATGACATAATTCTAACTTGATGCGACACATTGGCAAAGGAAGGGATGAAATATGCAGCATCTATGACGTGAGGAGCTGCCTGTAGAATTATTTGATACGACTATACATGTCAATTGATATGTAATGAATTCTTTTATGGAAATGGTTTCATAAAACCTCTTTTAAGAATGTTCGTGATTCAAAACATTACCTGAAAATGATCTTGAGACGTAGTTCTGATATTGTTTTTCAGGCTCATTAGAAATGGTTTTTCTGTATGGCAGTTCAAATCTACACTTTGCGAAAAGTATAAATTTTGGGAAGCAGCTATACTTTTAGATTGAGAAGCCTTCTTACTTTGTATCTTCCATCTAGGAATAAAACTGAATGAAAACGAATCAATTTCATCAGAATTAATATCTACTTTAGGAAAGTGTTCTCCGAGTTTATTCCAAAGAGACACAAGCCATGGGTCAGCAACGGCATCATGTCCTAAATCATGTTGATAGTCGCAGATACCTGTAACAAATGGAAAAGTAGTAGTAAATTTATGCTGTTTTAGGATGAGTAAAATGCTTTCAAATAAATTTAAAAAATTACCAATATCGACCAAAGGCGTAGCACCCAATTGAATCAATCGCTTGTGTAGCTTTTTACCAGGATAATTGAATTTAGAGTAGCTGGAATCTCCAAGTCCTAGGACTCCAAAATTTAGTTTGAACAATGAGTTTGTTGGTAGATTTTTTCGAAGTAAAAACTTCCAAAATTTCTTCATATTGTCTGGTTCTTCGCCCAAACCTGTGGTAGAACAAACAAATACCACGTATTTTTCTCGAACTAGATTCTCAATTGCATATTCATCCATTGCTTTTATCTGGCCGGAAAATCCACGGCGTCGTGACTGTCGCCATATATTTTCAGCTAATTCTTGGGCTGTTCCTGTCTGACTTCCATATAAAATAACAATTTTTTTCTTCGCCGTCATTTTAATAAATTATTTACAGAATAATTAAAACGATATCGAACAGCTGTCAAAAATGTTCTGACAGTTGATTACAATGTTGCCAAGCACAATAAAGATAGAAAAAATGTTTGATGCGAAAGTATGATGACAAAATTTTATCCAGACGATGGCCATAAGTTGACAACACATAACCGACATTTGTTCAGTTTTACAGGAAAGCCAAAAAAACTGTGTAAATAAAAAAGTATTGGAAAATTAATGAAAATGAAAGACACTTTCGAGTAAAATAATTATTGAAAAGCCTATAAACTTTGTTCCCGGAACTATATACATAATTTCTCAGGAACTATGTTCTAGAGTATGTTCTTGAACATACGAGGGATCACAGAAACGTCACCCGTTGAAGTTATGTTGTACAGTGCTGCATTCAAACGATCGTTATTTGGTTTTATTATAATTTAAAATTTCAACTGAAGGTGCTTGATGAAAAGCTTTATAAGCTTTCTACAATTAAAATATAATTATTTTATCATCCACTATGACAGCTTATTCTTATACCATAGATAATTTCAATTTAACTTATTATGGTCTATGGTTTGTTTTGACATTTATCACATGGAAAGACATTTCAAAGTTGAAAATAGATCTCTAAAATGACGCCCGGTAAGTTGATGTCGACGAGTGCTGCCTACGTATATACTCTCGCAAATAGTATTCGATTTTTGTGTTTTTTTTATTAGATATATTCCACAATACGTCATATGTTTGGTATGAAGTCATGACGAAATATACTTTGACAGCTTGTCTACAGCTGCGCGCGCATGTATGTTCCCACGTACCTCGTTTGTGCTCGGTTTTAGACGGTGAACATGGCAACCTATATCGGGTCACTTGAAATGTTCCACGATACGGCGTCGACACGTGAATTTTGTGTTCCAAGACATGTTCTGGAACCATTTGTTCCTTAATGTATGGCCGGCATTATGTATATTTAAATAATCTGTTGACACAATAATAATTAAATAAACTTTTTATTAAAAAGAATGTTTGATACGATTGAATATTTTTTTTCTCCTTTTATGATACGAGGAAACAATTCCAAGTATTTTGATAAATTCAATGCACCTGTTTTAACTTCATTCATAGGTATAATAATAGAAAAATTATACATAATTGTTATATTTTTTTAAATCCAGTTACGGATTTTCCACTCTTCAATACAACATATTGCAGTAAACATGTTGGAATTTTTTCTCACCTATTTTCAAATAGGAAAACGAAGTAGCTTTTCTACTATCTTCTGGCAGTTTGGTGGGCCTTTTTTTCTGTTACGTGTGTCCAACTTAAGAACAATTTCAGTAAGAAATATTTTTTGTAAATTACGAGATGTCAATATTTTAATAGAGCTTGGAAAAACAAAGAAAATTAAATGCATAACTCATTTTATGAAAAAATGTCGCTTACGTGTTGTCAACGTATGGCTATCGCAGAGCTATTTCAGCACACGTCATTACCGAAAATACTAAACCTGAATCTAAAAAACTTTTTTTCGTTGAACTCATCTCTTTTTATTTTGTAAGATCGTGTCATAAAATTTTAGTTTTGAAAACAAGTCGTTAAGTACATATATGTTTTTTTTTATAATAATAAAATATTTGGCATTACAGCTAATAACAATGGGCTAAATATTTAAAAGTTGAAAGATCATAAGAGAAAAACTTGATGAGAATTTATTGTCTCAGACACCCATTTCATAATGACGAAGATATTAGATAATACAGTTTATCTTTTTCAGGAAAATGAGGTTAATCAACTTTTTCATCCCTTACGCTATATAGTCGAGTCACATATCAAAACAACCCATGCATTACCCTCTTACTAAATCTGCTTACAGATCAACAATCAATTGCGTTTTGGCGACGTTAGATTGAAATGAAGATTTTTTTCTTCTTCTTTCATTTTAAGTGTGATTAGCAAAACTAAATCAATGCCGTTTGCTTTAAAATAAGTTATAGCACTCACACATTCTTATTCAAGTTAAATCACATTATTCGATTGCTTAATGGCGAAGATATTAGATCACGGGTTCCCAACCTGTGGGTCGCCAACTTCGATTTTGGATTTGAACAAAACTAAAACTACAGTCAACTAAAATTACCTTATTGAAAAAAATGCCTTTTTCAATTGCATCGGGGCCGCGGGTCACATGGCTTTTATAAAAAGGGGTCGCCACCCGAAAAAGGTTGGGAACCTATGTATTAGATGATATAGTTTAATTAAAAATCTTTTAAGGTGGTGACAAAAATTGAAAAAAAAGGTAAATGGTTAGATTTAGACTATTTAGAGTATTAGGATTTTTAATAGAACGGCAGTATTTAAACAAAAAATCGGAATCATCCTTGAATTCAGTGACGAATTAACCTATAAGCAAATAAGGCGCGCGCTTGGGGGTCACCGAATCTTAGAGGTCTCAAAAATGGCTTATATTATATAACCCATAAACTTTTTGCTCAGATTTTACATGATTTTTTTGACGTTCTTAAGAATGTTATCAGAAAAACAGTAAAACAATAAATAATATTCCCGAATATATGAAACGTAATAAATATGTAAGAAATAAGAAAATGAATTTAATTTTTTGTTTTCGACACATTATTGAGACATTTTGTTAGCTGCTTAGTAAATTCATATTTTTAAAAAACGTTGTGCCTTTTCCGGGAGTCGCGTTAAGCCCGTCCAGTGACGGCCCTGCATGAGATCATGCAACACCGTTCTTTATTACCTAGATCGATGAACTGTATTTGGAAAAGAACCTTCAGTGTGCCTAGCAAGTGGCAGAGAAGAGCATTATATTATTCAGATAGAGGACTCGTCAATTATTATTTATGATGGTTAGTTATCGTAAACTACAGATATAACCAATTTCACAAGTTACTCTGTAAAAATAGTGTAGGAAAGTATATTTTTTCCTGAGATTGAAAATTTAATCAGAAAACAGAGAAAGAGATTCAGACACTCTGGAGTGTCGGAAAACTTCTTCTTTGGGGAACAGTAAGAGCAACTAAACTTTATTGTTTGAGAGTCGATAAATCTTCGTCAAGCTGAGGTCAGTGTGAAAACAAAATACACAACTTGCCACTAGAGAGCTAGAGCATAGTGCTATTCATTAATACAGTGGACAGATAAAACTTCTCATAATTAAATAAAGATGAAAGATACTAAATTACTTGAGTAGGTAATAAAAAATCTAAAGTGATGTGTATTAGAACGATACTTCTCAGTGCCTAATATTTTGAAGTGAATACAATCGATTTTTCAAAACGTCGAGTACCTATATCGAATTCAATGGAACTTACTTGAGCAAGAGTTGGTAATAAATAAGTTGCTTAATCTCTTTTCAAATAGAGCAGTGCTAGGAAATGGGCTGTATGAGGAGATAACAGAAATCGATGCTTTTTTAAATATAATTTCTTAAGTCGATGTATGATTTTTTTTATTATATTATATATACCACGATAATAATAAAAACACTACAAAATATAAACTAATTTCATTCGGACAAGCTTGGACGTGTTCTTTTAATTGCGCCGCCAAAATGACAGTTAAACCAATTGAATTTGTACGAACAAAACATTGTTTATACGATATAAGACCTTATAACAGTGTCGTAGGAAAGGGTCCTGCCGCCCGGGACGATCCTTGAATTTGCCGCCCCCAATATTCCTTCTATTTTTGTTTTGAGTCACTTCTTCTATGAACTAGGAGTTTTTACTACAGGTGGCTTAAATTTTTTCTCATGTAAATTCATGTTATTTCTCGAGAAATATTGTATTTATTTTTAATATGCCACACCTAAAAATGTGCCACCCGGGGCGGTCCACTCCTGCTGCACCTCCCTTGCTACGCCACTGCCTTATAAGAGTTATTGTTAGAGACACGTGTTTTTAGCACTTTGCAATAGATGCGAAATAGATGCTAAAATTCGGAATAGATGCTAATAATTGCGAATTTCATAAAATATGCAAATAGATGCTAAAATCACAAATAATTGCAAAATTCACATGTTTTTTAAGAGAAATTTGACTATTCTGCATATAAAATGATAGATTTTGCATACATAACGTATATGGACATACTTTGCATCGTTATGTTCATTTTTTTATACTGGCAACATTGCCATGTGAGAGATTATAATGTCTCTTATACGAGTATAGTCGGTTTAGTTTCGGATTCAGCACCCTACATGATTTCATGTTTTAGTAGTTTAAAAAATTTAATAGGAGAAAATATATTACATTTCCAGTGCTGGGCACATAAAATAAGCTTAGTCGGTAATATATTTATGAAAGAATTAACACTTCTCAATGAATTCATTTGTAAAATAAAGTTGGCATTCCTACATTCCAGGAAAATGAAATCTGCATATTTGGCATTTTTGAAGTCAAAATATCCTAATATTAAGCCGATTTTATTTCCAAGTCCTATAATCACTCGGTGGAAGTCATGGTTTAAATCTGTGAAATATTTCGACACATATTTTGACCAATTAATGATTTTTTTTCAGACAACTCATATTAAAAATGATTGTAGGGATAAAATAATTGCACTCTATGAGGCTGATCCAATATTAATAAGAACACAGTCAAAATATGTGGGAGATATTTGTATCAAATTTATAGATTTGATAGATAAATTGGAAGGCTCTACATATCCTTTCGCACATTTACTATGGGAGGAAATAGACGACATAAAACGAAATCTACAAAATCATGTTGATGGAGTTTTTTCTGCTGAAGTAAAACAAATACTTTCCCTCACCAGCGAGCCAATAAAAAAGGAACTGAAATTTTATTTAACTAACACTGCAAAAAAAAGTCTTATCAAACTCGAGTCTCATTTGGTGATAAATGAAATCAATTTGTATTATGAAACTTTGAGTCAACTTTTTAATCCATCCGTAGTTGGATCAAAATCTAGCATTAATGTTAAACAAACCATTATACTTTTTAAAAACTTGCCCTTATTCAATTTATTAACAGAATCCCAATGTATTGAAGGATATCAATATTTTTTCAAACAACTTTTGGAAATTATAAAAAATGATTTAAAACCAAATATTTTACAATTGTTAATGGCCACAAAATTAAATTATAAAGAATTTGGTTGTGCTGCCATCCAATCAATTTGGTGTCCAGTAAATAGTGTTGATGTTGAAAGATTCTTTAGTAAATACAATCTAATAGTAACTGATCGTCGCACTAATCTAAAAAATTCATCCGTTGAAATATGTTCAATGATTAATTTTAATAAATAAGTAAGATAAGATATAGATTAAACAAACAATGTAATATACCCTTTTATATATACTTGTTAATATTTTCTATTAATAAATTGTTAAAATGTATTAAAGATGATAATTATTTGATATTTGTGTTTTATAAAAATAGATGCTAAATAGATGCTAAAATCTGAAAATCTAGAATTATAAATGCTACAAAATGCGAAAATTTAAAAAAATAGATGCTAAAAACACGGGTCTCTAGTTATTGTGAATATGTTATTCATATGTCACTTGCTTGACCAGTGATTTACATAGCTCAACTAGTGTCTTTTATTGTGCAGTGGTAGGTATTTTATTGTAAAAGTTTGAAGTTTTATTTACATTAATTAAGAACTGAGAGTTCTGTTTCAATTACTCGTTAAAAAATAGCCTTGAATGACATTTTGTAAAGAAATATATATTTTCAAATTATGCCATTATGTTCCATTCATATACGAACGACCCTTGCGTGATGTAACTGTCACAAGCACAAACTGATTGCATATTTCTGCTTCGCCTGCCTGCAGTTGCCAATTCTGTGTTGCCCTGCGCTGCGTCGCCCGCATCTCAGCATACGCTTAGCATCAGATCTGCCAAAAATAACATTACATAGAAAGAACTAGTCATGAGCAGCTTCGCACTATAAAATATACATTATGCGTAGCTTGAATTTTAATTATAAAGTAATAATAAATATCCGACCAACAATTTATAAATGAAACCTGTTTCTCGCCGAAAAGCATTTGATGAATTATTATACAATGAAGACGTCCATTAATAATGTCAATAAAGTATTGGTTTTAAGATGTTTGACGATTGTTGACACGAGGCAGGGCAGGATGTTCAAGATAATTTGACTTATTTTTAAATACATTTAATAAAATTCCATAATTGAAGCGTACAAAGTTGTTTTTGGCATACAAAATATTGTTATGTTGTATTTTTTGTAAATATGTATAACTTTATTAGGGGGTAAATTAAATTTTGGTACTTGTTGAAAAGGGTGGATGAGAACTAAAAATAGCTTAAAAAGTGTTGAAATAAATAATGAAATCCCCTATGTGAAAAAAACGATTTAAAATGGTGAAATACGCGCGGCATCACAAAGAGTTATTCATAAATAATGTCTTAAAATGTTTTACAATGATATATATATATATATATTACAGGGCTTTTTTTACCCTGTAACGCGGCAGAACGGCGTTCCGGCACCTTTTTTTCTCGAAATTTTAATAAACGTTCGTAATTTTTTTTTATTATTATTTTAAAACTTTCGTTTCTTTTCTTGAAAGCCGTTGACTGTTAATCCCTTTAGAATATATAGGGTATCATAGGAACCATAAATTAATATCATGCAAAAGATTGCAAATGCAAATTGGAATGTAATTTTGGATAGCGTGCGATAGATAATGTTCTTTGTTTAATTTTCATTTGAAATTTCATTATATAAAAAGCCGCCTTTAATTCTATCAAAATGATATTCGAATATATAATAAATAGTATACCTTCTTAGAAAATGCTCGAAAAAAGTGCGTTCCGGCACCTTTTTCCGCTGAATGGTGGTATAGTAAAAAAATGCTAGGTCTTTTTGGTATGAACAAATTTGGTTTAAAAGTCAAGTGTACTATTTTCCCAGATATTAACATCCCCTGCGGAATTGCTATTAATCCAGTGTCAAAGTAGAAAAGACACTGTCAGTACTAATTTACATTATAAAAACGTCTTTTCAAAACCACCAAGAGAGTGCTAAAAGCTAAAACTCAGTTTATTACGCGTCGCACATAAGGTAAAAGAAGCATTGGCGCACATAACAAAGTTTAAAAAAACTTATATATGGCTTTAAATTAAATTTATTACACAATGCTTTGATTTATACGATACTAAATTACGTTTATATCAATTTATTTTACAATGAGTATTAGAAATACAATAAAAGCATGTATAATACATTATAATTACAATGATGCTAGACACAACGTATTGTAAGAGTGCTAAAAACATTTATTTGTCTTTTTCATTTTGTAAAGATATTTGAATTCATGGACAGAACCAAAAATTTGGCATACTTGCTAAATAATGTTGCTCAAATTAGTTAACTCAATTTCAAAACATTCATAGATGTTTTTAGGATTCTTACTATTCGATAAAGATTGAATAAGTAAATTATATTATTTAATAATAAAAAATCTGACATTAAAGTTAAAAGCTAAGCCTCCAGATATTTAGCAATTTTGAAACCAAATGAGATCAACTCACGTGGATTCTTTTGTTAGGTTATTTCAGACCAAGACGAGGTGAAAATACATTCTAAAAACCCATGCCCAATCTTTAAAAATGAAATTTAAAAAAATGATAAAAATCTTGTCGGCATTTAAGCCCAAACTTAACTAATTGACAGGGTAAAGTTTTAATACTGAACCACAGAGGTAAATATTTTTATGTATTTACTTCTGTGGTTTAGTATTAAGTTATGTTTATATTGATTATTACACTTATATAGATTATTTTATTGAAAAATATTCATGTGATAATGTTTAATTCTAGATGTAAATGTATATTTAAGAGTATTTTACAGTGTATTTGTTGAACGAGAACTTCAGGCAGGCAAATTATGAATAGACGAGGTTAGAAAAGGCAAATTAATCTGTAATAGAAGCCAATCGCTTTTTTCGCGACCGGTTTTTATGAGTTCTGAGTGCAGTAGCAAACAAAATGAAAATTATAGATATTTAAAATGATTCGAGCCCTTGGTTGCTTAATGGAGTTCAAGGAAGATCCATAACTCTTCAGTAAGTTAATGATGATGAATAAAGTAAAAAAACCGTAATGTTTTGTTAATATGATAAATATGCGCTCGGCATTACAGATCAATTTTCAAATACGTATGTTCAGTCTTCCAAGTAAAGTACTTACTAGGGCTTGCCGGTTTTCAAAAACCGATATTTTGGCTAAATTTGTGACATTCGAAAACCGGTTTTTCAACTTCGTAACCGGTTGTGCCGAATTGTCCATAAACGAGTCTACAAACAAAAGGACAGAAAATTTAGATCTTTAATTTGATGGCTGAAAGACGATATGCGCCACATCATTACCCAGCAAAAGGGTATTTGCGACATCAGAAAAATTTTGTTACAAAACGATCAGTGGACGCTTTGTGTTTTCTTAAATCATATTTTCTGAGTAGTAACACCAAACAATTTCTTGTTGTGTATTATTATGTATTTATAAACAACATAAAGAAAAATAACCTTTTCTCTTTAGTTTAATTGAATTATGCATTTTTTGTAAAACTTCGAAAACCGCATAAAACCGGTTTTCGAACAATATTGACATTCGAAAACCGGTTTTTTCAAAAGTTGGTTTTTGTATAAGCCCTAGTACTTACTTATTTCAGAATTATAATTTGCATATGGGTTAGTAAAAAAAATTGCGTTTAATAATTATATGTTAACTTAAAGCTACTTATTTACACCGTAACGTACTGTGATCAGATATCTAATGCGTATAAAACGTTTATGAAATTAAAGGATACGTTCATATTAATTATACACGGTGGTTGCAAATCATGTGTAAGGGAGCTTGGAAAGGCCCACGTCAATAACCTATACATATATAATATAGTTGATTCCCCGTTGTCACAAAGTCGTGGACACGCCAGAGGAGTAGAAGCAAACTCTCAAAGAAGTTCCTCGGCTAGTGGCTAGCCAATTCGAATACAAACGACTACTTAATATTAAACTTTGACTATTAACACGTTCCAACGCTAACAGATGAATTTTGAAGTGAACGAAGTAATATACTCAATCAATAATACTAACCACTTTATCACGTCATCTTCAATAACAAAATTATATATAATACTTGTCGCACATACATATCTAAAATATTTTGTAATTCATATATATAATATTTTTATCCTATAGCCCGAAGTAAAGAATATTCAAGCATTGTTCATGCGAAACATGGACGCTCAATTAATTTTTGTTCATACCTATATCGCCCTAACGGAACGTGGAACCTACTTAGCAGGCTCTCAATTTACTGCCTATTTCTTTGCTAGGGTGGGTACACACTTTGTCTTTATATCTCGTTCCGCTTGCAAAATCGCTAAGTACATACTACCTAAGTTTACAACTGTATGCTTTGCGGAAAGAAAACAAATAAAAAAAATACTCAATATAGCCAATTTAGTTGTTATAACATATACGACGACTTAAGACAATTGTATTAAACAAATAGTCGATAATGAATGGAGAGAAAACCCAAGCATTCCAGTACTGTTGTACTATGACATATTTATATCGGATAAGGTATTTCGGTGAATATCAGGAAATTGTTGGAAATGACGTCTTAATATCATATGTGAGTATACTGCCCTTCCAAGATAATACATTTTTAAAATTACGCCATGAATCTGATGGATAATTTTGAAAGCGTTATACACTGTTCCCAAAATAAAGTGAAAAATGGTCACCTATTAAAAATAAAGATATATTTTAGAAAAAAAACAGCAACTATCGTTTACTTAGCAAAAAAGAAATTAATAAATTTAAAACAGTTCTTGCATGCAGTACTTAACTTTTAAAACAACACGTTATGTAATTTTCACGAAAATTTGTCAGAGTCAGTTACTGTGTTTTGTCATTATTACTATCTGGAATTTTCTTTCATTGTAAAATATTTTCAACCTCATATTGTATGCACGATGAATTCTCCGCATGGATATAATATTTTATGATATCAATCTTCGTGGTGATTACGTGACAATGGCTGGAAAATGTAACATACTGTCAAGTAAAACTCGTTACCCAACGACATTTTGATCTTATCTACCCAATTTCCAAACGTATTTTTATTATTTACATATTGCTAGTAGCAAACTACTGAATAGTAATTTATCAATAACACACTATTTCAAGCACTATTAGTGTTATATAATAATCCTGTACTTAAGCGCATTCTCTTTAATCTGTGATATATACAGTATAGTTCAACCGGCAGACATAACACCAGTTGATATACTATAATCATGGATTTTTTTTAAAATTTTTGGGTTTTTATAATCATTTATTTTTAATTGTCGTTATGTAAACCAACAGGCGTTAGAAATTAATGTATCTAGTAAATAACGCTTAGAATATATAGTTTATTACCACCACATAATCATAAAGTCATTTTTTTGAGCGGAATAATTCTAATCTCTTACATCAAAGGATTGTTGGATAAACTATGGAGATGCGTACGTGTCAAATTTATTTTTATTTAGATATACTTCTTAATATTCAATGATTTTTCAGCTGGTTTTTAATATTGAATCATTCTCAAAATCAATGTTGCTTAAGAAGAAAGATGATGACAGTTATTCACATTAATTTATAGCATATTGAAATCATAAATATTATTTGTAATTTATGAAATGATCATTAACCAATAAAAAATTTAAACAAATAAAAAGCAAAATAATTATTTCAACAAATATGCTACCACTTGTTTTTCTTAGTGAGCGTTTTGTTTATTTCATAAATCAATTGTAGGGTTATAATGTTAAATATGGTTATAATATTAAAACTAATATGACTAGTCGATTCCTTAGGCTTGAACTACCTTATCTGCATACCTAACTCAACATCGCTCATTTTGGAAATAGTACGTTTTGCATTACACCCCCAAAATTATCATTTAATAGCGATTGAAGCAGTTTTTATGAAAACCGGATGATTGAAATTTTGCAATAATATCACACTAAGTATAAAAACGACTACGTTTATTTAATTTCTCTGAATTGATTTTATTGCATAAAATTATAATATCAGTGAGTTTGATACGATTAGATTTATTGTGTCTGTTCTTTGACACAATTATCCCTGTCAAATATATCGAAATACACAAGATACTTAGTTTCGAGTTCAGATATTTATTTTGTGTGAAAACAAAAGAAGCCATCCAATGACGTACACGTAAAGAAAGATCTCCTTTTGATTGGTTCTAACAATACCCGGAAATCTTCCGCAGTTTTTCTCCCTTTTAGTCATTTTTTGGAAAAAAATGCCCGTATTCGGATCGAAAGAATACAGCTGAGAAATAGCAACATATTTGGACAAAGAGACGAATAACTGAAGCACCGAGCATTCTTATGTATTCTTAACATGGAAATCTACCAAAATTATTTGAATTAATATATATATTTTTAAATTTAAAAGTATATTTTAGCTGCTTTATTTTACGTGACATATAATATTAAAGTGTCTAAGAGTTCACTAAAATCCACAGAAATTATTGTAGAATGTATTTTTAGTGTACGTTTATTACTAAATATTTGGTAAAAATAAAAGAGTATATGTGCTGCGAATACCACAGATGGGCCTGTATCACACCTGCCTCTTCTTCAATTCGGATAGATACCGTTGCTCTAGAAGGCTGCTGATATCCATTCAATTGGTGTATTTAGTAGAACTAAGACATGCTGCCATGGTTTTGGAAAAAAATAAAAAGATCACCGTGGAGCAGATAATCATGGACGCAGCACGCGTAGGCCATATGCTATGGCTGGAGAAGAAAGACAATTCACATCTTACCGGTTACGATTTTTTTGGCAAGAAACTGTAGAATGCAGATCATTCTACTTGATAAAAAGCTATCACCGATGTACTCATGAACAATTACCATTTGTATATTATCAATTTCATTTTCATTTTAGAAAATGGATTTTTTTTGTAATTAATGTAGCTAAAAAAAAGATAAACTTTTTAGCCCTGATAATTATAAAAAAATGCGTGATTGGTACATAAAAATGTAATTTGATTTTATTCCACCAAAAACGAAATAGATATATTTTTTAAATAAAGCACAACTATTTGTACTGATTGCACATACATATTATCCGCTACTATACAGATTTTATTAAATACCAATACCGATTTTGCTCATTAGTGAAAATCATAAAAGATAAATCCAACGTTATATGTTTTAAAATAATGCTATTTCAACAAGAATTGACAGTTAACACATTAAAAGCAAAATGGACCGCTATAAATGAAACATATAACAAGTTTAATTTTTTGTTATGAAATGAAATAAAATGAGTGTTCAAATTTCGGTAAGGTTTTTAGCATGAGAAATTTAATATGCAAAAAGTTTGGATGGGTACTCATTAAAACATTGATAGGAATCTGCTCTTTTTACAAATTAAAACATAATCAAGTCGGTCGAGAAACGCATTTCCTAAAACATTATTAATTTTGTAGATCTTATCCGGGCGAAAACTTCGTAACTTTTAAGGTAATAATAATAATTTAAAAGAAAGTTTGCCAAAGGCCTTACCGTTTTTGCAAAGACACCCTTGAAAAAGTTGTTTTCGTGTAATTTAAACGTTAAATTTAGCTGGAAATGATCGCCGGAATATACCGGTTGGACTTTCTTTGATATGTCTTTGGGGTTCTTTTGAAGAGTTGTCAGGAAACATTTTCGGCTAAATACTTTTCTTTATGTCGGCCCACCGACCAGAGAAAATTTTTGATATTTTTTATTCCGTGAATTACATTTGAAACTAATTTCATCGGTTGTTAAATTTTTCATGGTGAAAAATCCTTTACAATATAAAACCAAACAAAACACATTCATAACAAATAAAGAAATTTAGCTGACTTCAAATTCCATACAAATCATTTAGAAGTTTTCGTATAACCATAGAGCTAAGTAGACATTAGATTAAAAGTAAAAAAATGAATACTACACAGATTTTTCTGCAAATTATATGCAAAAGTAAAAAATATTAATTTTGAAATATAAAAACTACGTAGATTAATCGACTTTTGTGTTACACGTGAGTTTATTTTGCGTGAATTATTTTAAGACGTTTCATAAAAATGTACCCTCTAATGATTGAATTTCATATAAACTAAAGGTGTGTTCGATGGGAAGTGCTCGTCACCTTTAATATTTACTTGTCACTTTGGGGGACTTATGAAAAAATAAAAGTAAGCCAGTCGTCTTATCTATGCGATGGTATCAAATTATGCACCTGCGGGAAATCTAAGATTCATCGTGCTACGAACAAAAAATAATCCCGATAGTCAATTTATCTTTCACTTTTTTTAAATTGAACAAGAAAAGATAAATACACAAAAAAGAAATATACTTAATGCACTCAACGTTCCCTATCTTTAATAGATAAATCCTTGGCAATGTGGGACACTAAAATAAATCATAAAGATTTAATTAACATTACTTGCCCTTATAATAAAAATGTTATATAGAATAACCGTTATCGAATACGTGAAATACAATTCGGAATCCCTGCCTTGGCAAGATGTCAGACGATGTTGTATTAGAAATCAATACATTGGCAAGTTTCCAAATTCTTTACATTTTGGAGACAAAGAAGGTATAATATGAAATACGTATTAACATAATAGTAAATTTCACTATGATACCTTGTTGATTCATTTTTCAAGTTATATAACCACACTCTTATCTATTTAGTGTGAATGTTTATGCTGTATTGACAATTTCGACAGATGACGTTGGCACATGGTACATACTTTATGATTAGTTCTATACCATTACAATTCAACTGAGACCGGAAGTAATGCCACTATCTAGTACCATACCACTCCACTATGCTATAGTGATTTTGCAATCACGATTTGATTAAAATTAAGTAAAAAAACAAATATAATAATAATTTAAGAAAACTCATTCAACACTTAATTTATATTTTATTTAATGCATTTATAGTAAATATAAATATATTACTAAAATTATTATTGATAATAAATTATTATATAATATTTTATTGTGCAAATGACAATGTGGATCAGTTATAATATTATAGTACGTATTAGACATGAATATATACATTATTATTTATATTATATTACAACACAATAATAAATTATAAATATATTATGATTTTGTGAACGTACTTTTTACATTCTAATTTTTTTTATTTACAGTACCTAATCATATGTTTACGATAAAATTGTATTTTTCCACATAGGAAAATAAATATTCAATGCATTCAAATCGATATAATCAAACACCTAGTTCTCTTTGGCATTATTCATAAATAAATAATGACACTTATAATTAAATGACATTTTAAACGCATGGTCTGGGAATTATATGTTGAATTCGGTTTTAAAGTTGAACGCCATAATTTTATTATAAATGTTGCCATGAAGATGTTTTTTCAACATTTATGGTCTCTAATTAAACGAATTTTTATTTTGTGATTGGAACAGGTCATGTTCAAACCATCAATGAAAATGCAACTTCAACGTCCGATTGCAAGTTTTAAAATATAACAAATTATTATTTATCAAATGTTCTAGCAAAATAATTTCTTTTGCGTATGATATTCCATAAACAAACTATAAAATGATGTTTTACTATTTGATGAATGATTTTTTATCGTGAATTTATAGTTGAAATGACTTTAACTATCTAGCCACTCTCATTTCGACGAAATTTTAAGAGCGTCGCTCGATATTTTACAATATTATACAACAGTGTATAAGTCTGATTGTATCAATTAAGCGATTCCGGGCATTGTTGGGTTGATAAATTGCTTTAGTAAGCGGGCACTTCGTTCGATTGTCTATTGGTCCAATCCAATTGAGGTCTGTGACATTGCTGAAAAAAAAACAAAAGTATATATTTTTCAAATTTGGTACGATGAAATTTTTACTGTAATATTTTATAGATTTTCGAATTTCAATTTATGATTAATCCAAATAAATTAAATACGACGAAAAAAGAAATCCTGTTAATAAAGCAATGTTCAATATCTGTAAATAAGGGCAATTGGTAACGAAAGCTTGTCGAATGACATAATTCAGTATAGATTAATCGTAGATTATTGATGCTCATTTTTCCAATTATAAACTATAATAGTACACATGTATAGTTCAATTATTTTCAATAAACGAAAGTATCTCATTGAAAACTTTATTTGTCACCACGCATACATATGTACATGTGTAGTATTTACACCGATTCATATCAAGGAAGGTTTTCTAAACACGATCAGATGAAGACCAAAAGAAACAGACAAATAGTTAAAGTTGAGACTAAAGTTTTACATCAGTACAATATCAACTGGAAATGTTTCAGATATAAATATGCATGAAAACTCAAGGCGATCTGGACACAATTTTTGACAGACGCAAGACTAAAATAGTGTTACAAACTGTTAAAAGTAAAATACCTGTTTCCTTTTCGTCAACCAAACTTTCATAGCTAGTTTGTGTTTGAGAAATTCTCTGCACCAGTCCAAGTAAACTTTTTGATAGGATCCATTCTGAGCTGGTGGGCTGCACCTTCAAGTATTAAAACAATTGAAATGAATTGCTGTGAACTAAACATAAGGCTTATATTATATCGTAATATATGAATCACGACTTCGACTGAATGTAGGGCAATGGGAAAATAAATGTTACACTATTTAATACCAGTAAGTTTAACTGTAAATACAAGCGAGGGTGTGGGGTGTTATAGGCTTGCACGAGTTGCAAATTTTAATTAAGTAAACTTGAGATGTGAAGCTTAAAATCGTATATATTTCATTTATTGTATGTCTCTCACTTTTCTCAAGCTAAATCTACAGACTTGGCGCAAAAGGTGATAAAAAATGAATGGCCAATTATTCCTTATGGAGAATTAACTTAATAAATTAAAAATAGCTTATGAAAATGATCTAACATATTATATGGTGATATAAAGACTGAATTTCTAAAATATTTTTTAAATAATTGAATGATTTAAGAGAGTCCCGGAGAGAATTTGAACAGACATCACAATATCTTAAATGCTAAATAGAAAAAAAATGAGAGAGTTCAATTAATGATTCCAGAACCTTCTAAGCTATAAGAGAGCAAACTGTAAATAGACCATTATGCTGTAAATAAATTGTTAAAATTATTCAACAAATGTGTTACTTTTTTGTCTGGTCATTTCAAGTGTTTTATTAATAATATGAGTCTAAAATAAATTTTAAAATTAGATGGTTATATTATATATAAAAAAACCAATTTATATCAATTTTAATTCCATTTGATATTCGAGTTGTGGAAAAGCTTCAGTGTAATTTCATTAAATAGAAAATTTCTCTAGAAAGAAGCTTCAACTTAAATCGAGCAGATAAACCTGACCGCCACAATTTAAGTAGGTAACTAATGATTATAGCGAAGTTTGAGATATTTGTTTTAGACTTCCGCTTCGGATGGGTAGAAAGTTTTTATCGGTTAACTTCTTGAAGCCTCGACATTAAGTTGAAGTATAAATGAAATGTTTGTTTTTCAAAATTAAAAAAAATAATTGTAAAATATATATGTAGATTAACACATTGCTTACATTATTTACTAAACATAATATTTTAAATCTGTGTGCGAAAACAAGATTTGCGTTTATTAGAAAATTGATGTAAAATGTGTTTAATTAATTTAATTTAATGAATTTGAAATTTGGTAATTATGGTATCATGGCATATTCCATTTATTTATTATTTTTCACGCCGTTTTTTCCGTTTCCAGTTAGATATTACAGAGGTTGTATTAGAAAATCATTTAGTTATATATTTCTTAGATTAAATATTAAAAAAAAACTTATTGAGCGACTTCTGTTTTCTTCGTATGTATGTAACATTATGTCTTGAATTTCTAGTTTCAGTATATGCAAGAAACATAATACGGTATCATTCGAGCATTTTATATACACATATTCTCTATATATTTGGAGCATTAACATAAGCTGATTAACGAAGACTGAGTGTAGATTTAGTCAGTTCTTTATTAAACTGTGTATGGGAAGAACAATGGGATACGAAAGGATAAATAGTTAAAATATAACCCGCGCTGCTTACGCCCCATTTTCTAGATCTAATAAAGGCTTTATAGAAAAAAGTGAAAACACAACATACATTCAGAAAATAAAAAAACAAATTGAAACATTGAGATCTCGATTTGAAAATCAATGTGTGAAATTTACCGCGTAGTAAAAAAAGCTAAAACTATTACCATTCGGTTATAGGTGGAAAAGAAATTAACCAGTGTGAGATAATATCAATTAAAAAAACAAAACAATATCACAACATCGAATTAAGAATTCATGAAACGTTGGGATAGATGATAATTAAGAACGTCATGTTTAATTATTTATTTGTTTGATTTGGATATATTTTTTATGATCATGATATTATTTCATACATATTTCATTATTTTCCATATCTTAATTTAAATTTTTATTGACAAAATTAAAACTTTTCATGTTTACAAAATAGAAAATACACAAAAATAGAAGCAACGTTGAGGAAACAATATTCAGAGCCAACTTATAATGTAGCCATACAAGTTGAGTCATCAAAGTTTATCCATGATAATAGAGAAACCAATATTGTTTTTTGACCAACACAAACGTCCGAAGGTTTATTGTATTATTAGTATACCACTCGATCTTCACGAAAGTTAAAAGGCTATTCGACCATTTAGGCGAAATACTTTGTTGGGAGCTTTCGTCTACACAATTCGTCCACAAGAAAACAGTTAACCTGTTATACATATGATATAGCTTGAAAATTTAATAAAACATTCCAAAATTGATTATCCAATATATCGAGTATTAAAAATATTTATTTTTGTAAATAATCAATAGTAGTTAAAATTACTGTAATGATTTGCAGTGAAAAGATACATAAAAGTCCTTGTTTAAACACATACGTTCTATCTATTCAGTAAAAAATGATTCTTAGCTGCAAAACAAAGTTTTACTTATATTATTAAAAATAACACAATTTTGAACTGAATCCAAATAATTAATTATGACAGTGAGGAATTATTGTTTTATTCGTTAATATAATGCAAACCTTAGAAAAATACTTAATGTTTTATTATATTTTGCAAGTAAACATAAATCGTTGGCTTTTGTTACTATCGCAAATGTTTTAACAATAATTTCCGATCCCAAAGTCTGGTTAAAAGTAAATAGAAATAAGTTAAAAATGTAATTTTATTTAAAAAATGAGTTTACACAAAGTTACCGCCGAATCCATCGAATATATAAATATTATGTTTGCTCAAATACAAGTTTGATTTTGATTTTGTTATATGTATGTATGTGTTACAAAATTATTTAAACTTATACAGTAGGTATGTGTTATATTATATGTATATATATCCTTTCAAATAAGCGTTAAAAAGTTAACAATAGGCAGGAGAATATTTTGTGCATTATTATGTAGAAATCAGTCATTAGTACATATTGTATAAATATAATAATTAAATTACGCAAGTGAGTTGCGAAGTCCATTATTTGGGTGGGCCAAAATGCTTTGCATGCTCTTTAGAATATAATAATATATAGCTCCAACACTGGCCATATAGTACATACATTCGAAACAAACGTTTCTCTTTGTTTATAGACATGATAAAAATAATCAAAAATTTCAACCTTTGAATGGAGTGCGTTATTCCTCGAATTTCATTAATTTGTTAGGAAACAAAATAATTAATTTAGAAACTTTTTATGATGTACTCGGAAAACTCATAGGCTACGAACAATGTGTAATTCACAAGAGTTTTAAACCTTCTTTATTGATATTATACATGGAACTGTTTATTTTGAGATTAAAGCATTATTTAAAATTTTCAAAAGCATATAAATTGGAAACAATTAACATTTATTACTAAAAAATCATTAATTTTTATGCAACATATAACCAACCGAATGAATTAAAGTATTAATTAAACATTTGATGAAGAGATAAAGTATACTATTAATAATACGTTTTATCGACGTATATGTTATATCAGGGGTTACCAAACTTTTTGAACCCTAGAGTGCATTCTAAAATATGAGTAGGGCGGCGAGCAAAACATTTTTTAACCCAAGTATTTTACGGTTTGCCCAAATTATCAGCGTGATTCGTTTTTTTATGCTCTTCCAAGAATTTTGAAATCCGAAAACCCGGGAATTTACCGATTTGCCCAAATTAGTTGGCGGGTGCACCGAAATCGTTCGGCGTGCGCCATGGCGCCCGCGGGAACGATGTTGGTACCCTGTGTTATATTATATAAACATACATATATGAAAAAGAAAATGTATTTAAATCTTTTGAATTAATTTATTAATAAGATTTTTTGCCAAGTTATGTTCAAGTTTATGTATGTACTGAATGATAACTTAATGTTTATTGGATTCATACATTTTAATACGTAAACTTTTATAATCACGGTGACTGGTGAAGACAGGAATCATTCTTCAAGTAACGTCCACTCGCACTTCTGAGTGCGGTTTCTCTTCTGTAGAATTGTGTGTACATCTTCTACTATAAATGCAATAATGTAATGCATAAATAATTATTTTTTAAATTGAGTTATCTTGCATGACTTACGGTTATTTCAACTCGTAACCAATAAGGCGAAACGAAACCACGTCGTAAGTTGAAATGCCCGTATTTCATTCAAAAACGATATTTTACTATGGAAAATATTAAAAACTTATCTGTCAAATGTACTTGCCGAATTGTTTCGATGGCTATGCTTGAGAACCCGAATTGAGGAGCTGTTGAATTATTCATGGGGACCTTTTTAGTAATATTAAGTGAAAACAAGAAAGGTCCGACACCCTTCGACGTTTCGTCTTTAAATGCTAAAAATTAGGCTATTCGTGATCCCTCTACGGCAAGTCTGCGATGTGGAACAGTGGTATACCACTTTTATTTACAAAATAACGCATGCGGTCTAATGTAAATGAACACTTAAATGACCTCAAACTAAAACTTATTGTAGATTCAAATGAAGTAAATTTTTATACAAAACGTTATATGTATTTTTTGTTACAATTGTTTTCAAACAATTTTATTGAATTGATTGAAAACAGTATTTTAATTTATTATTTTCTAATAGAAGAAAGATATTACAAATAATAACAGCCGATGTGCCAGATATTTAAAGTTTTGGGATCGAGTAAGGTAAATTTGGTGAGATTTTTGAAGTCATTAAATTTATATTTACCTTTCTAGGAATTGAACTTGGGACCATTCGATCGATGGGGTAGAGTTATTACCAAATCTTAATAATCTTAACATATTTATAAAATAATTATATTGTGAAGACAATGTTGGGAAGAAATATATATTTACAAAATTGTAATGATTTGTGATTGTAGTTGTAGTTGTAAGATTATAATAATATATTTTTAAAAAAGTATGCTATCAATGTAGTGTAGAGAAAAAAATGTTTTGACGAAAACTATTTGTAAGGCAGTTGCTCGACTTATTTTCTGAGAGGGTGAAAGATGAACGACGAATATATGAAACGGCTGGCACTTAGCTAGAATGTTAGGAGTTTGAAAAAGTACATCTATGCTTTTGAATAAATTTTGATTGAAAAATAATTTTATAAAAGTTGCCGTTGATAGGTTGTGCTTGTGACTTCATAACCAAGTGGATGATAACCTAACAACGTTTAGTACTCGGCTACAGGATAGGAAATATATGATATCCACTAAGATGGGCTTTTCCCTTGAGGTTAGCTTCTTACTAATTCTGTTCGAATCCCCTTTCATACAAATTCACTATATTGGGAGGGGGCCAGGATTAAAAAAATGACATACGTCTTCTATGTAAAAAAACAGAAAAAATTACTTTAAGTGTGAAAAATATAATCCAACTAAATCGACAGTAACAATGTTTTCGGCTTAAAAGTGGCAGGATTAAACGATGAACCTTTTAAATACTAGTTATAAATAAATCTTTCGGATAAAGAATGTGTTGTACGTAAAAATAAAAGTAGTTAGACCTAGATAAAATATTTATTGTTTAAGTGTTCACGAAGTTGTTTTATTATTTAGTTCTTTAGTAATAGATATCGTAATCTTTCAATTTTCAATCCATTAAGCCCGGTCACTAGCTAATAATACCAGATATGTTTAATCTCTGGAACGCGCACTTCATTTTTCCTTGATCATACATATTTTTTTGACCAAATGTATCAAATATTGTATATGTACTATAGTTTTTATGTATATAGTAATTAATAGCTAATATATTTTTTAATATCTTTCAGATACAGTTGAGTAATTAGGTTTGAAATGATTGAAAGTTCTAATTTATAAAAAGACACATAATTTTAGTCACTAAAATGTGGAATGGCATTATATTAAGAAAACACACAGTATTCCTTTGTACTTTATTTCCACTTTATTTATAAAAGTCAGAACCGGTTTTGCTCATCATCATTCATTGATCACCAGTTGACAATGCTCGCCATGAGCGAAACCACTCCTGACCTTCATAAATAAAGTGGAAATAAAGCACAAAGGAATATTGTGTCTTTTCTTGACATAATTTTAGTTCAAGAATAAATACATTTTTTTTTGTTTTTTAACAGTCTACCGCCCAACAAAAAGGAAAACTTTATTTAAGAATTATACGGTATAGGTGAAATAAACAACACTTAAATCATATTAGTATTATAGATTCAAATCACAAATGCATTCATTGCTCAAAAGTTATTAGTTTTACGATTTTTAATTCCGTATTGTTAATTGTACGTGATACAAATATACAAAATCAATTATTAAAAAACTAATATTTCCAATTTGACCGTTTTTGCCAATGTATAGGGAAAAAATACATATATTCCTAAAATATCAAATTTTCTAGTCACATATTATGTGTGTTATTCAAACAGTGGCTTGGAAAATTGAAAACTATAATTGGTTGATTAATTTGACATAAACTTATAAAAAATCTTTAGTTTCACAAGAATATGGTGTAGTGTATAGTTAATTCCACCTCATGCCATCGTCAAAAATACTGTAACGATTCCTATAATACTGAACAAGTTATTATGTTATAAAACTTCTGGTGAGTTTAATACTAAGTTGCTACCATTATCCGCTCAATATTAAACCATTTTTGTTTTCATGATAAAATAAAATGTAATTTACATTAATTTTTATAATATTATAGCAAATATATCAAAAGGAATTGATTGAGATATGTTAAAGACATTGTTATGTATTTTGATAGGTCAATCAATTCGTATTAGTCACTAACAAATACAGAGTGAGAGTGCGAATCAAGCCAAAATATCGAGTTAAAATGTTTAACACGTCTGACGAAGACGAAGCATGATATTCGTCCTTATATTTTTATTGAAAAAAATAATAATGGAAGCGAACTTGCGAGTACGTGATATAGACGAGAAATAAAAGCTATCTCTTTTGGCCGGAGGTCTGTTTGTCATTCGTGGGGTCACAACGCTAATACTAAAATCCTTCCAAAGACCTTTTATACGAGAAAACTTTGAGCAGTTTCTATTGAGAAAAATTGGAAATGGAACTTATTAGCTACAATGGCAAGCCAGGTTGTTGAGTGTTTTGCTCTATGATTATAGACATTTCTATATTTCATCGAAAAAATACACGAAAATGAAAGTGATTCGATGTTCTATACATTTCTAAAATTATTAATTAAAAAAATGGAAAATTATGGTATACAATTTTATTTTGATTTAAATTTTATTTTAACAATGAGATGACGGTTCATTAATGGACACAATCATGACAATTAACCTGATTATATAAATATAATTAAATGTTTTATTCATTGAACAAGTGATACAAAATACCTTTTTATTTATTCTGGCAATAATTTATTGGTGATTGATTTAATTCATACGACGTTTTAAAAGCATTATAGGTAGGTTTAAAGCTTGTAATAAAAAAAATCTGAAAGATATATCTCAAACATTGTGATATGATCCATCTTTTATAATTCAATTGTTGCATTAGAATAAAAAAAAACAATACTTAACGTCAGATAACAATACTGAATTTTAATCTAGAACGAATTTTTACAAAATTAGCAAACGATACATTTTTACTAGGTATTGGAAATAGCTACAACTTTTTTTTCTTGAAAATAAAAGTATTTACTCAATGAAGACAATATTGTTATTACTTAGATATTTATTATTGGGTAATAATGGAATCAACTAAAAATAAAATAAATATATCTCGGGGCATATATCGACAGCATGCCCTGTTGTATTTAAATTGTAAATTATTTAATTTTTGGAATAATGTTGAGTTTGCTAACAATTATTTTTCCTATTAGCAGAAATATACCTCGTAAATTACCTAATTTTTGGAATAATGTTTAAGTTTGCTAACATTTTTTTTCGTAGTGACAGAAATTTCGTAAAATATTAAATCCTTGGAATAATGTTCAAGTTTGCTAACAATCATTTTTCATAGTAGCATAAATCGACCTCGGCGCATATATCGACAGCCCTGCAGTTTTAAATTGTAAATTACTTAATTTTTGAAATAATGTTTAAGTTTGCTAATAATCATTTTTCACATGCAAAATGGTATAAATTAATTGCACATTTTATCAAAACAAAATTATCAAAATGTTGACTGATTCTCCAAACAGAACTTATTTTTTAAAATATATATAATGATTTTTACTGAAGTTATTTTATTACACATACTGAAATTATGCTTTCGCCAACAACTAACTATACCACGTATGTACCTAGATTAAAAACAAATCTTGAAATAATTGCGTCTTATATTTATTTTTTGAAAAACATATTTCGCTAGTCAATCGGATTTTGTTATTTTGGTAGCATTTATTTTCATACGATCAAGATGTACTGTGATTTAAAAAAATAGTTTTCAAAAAAAATAATGTTATAAACCCAAAAAAAAGCGCTCTAGGCTAGATTCGAACCAGCTTCCCACAGATTATCAGTCGAGCGCCTTACCTCTAGGGTACAGTAGAATTGAGAAAAGCTCGTAAAATAAAACATATAATATGCATGCTGTTTTTTAAATAAAAAACGAAAGGTTCCATTTTCAAACGAAATTTAATATATATTATATATTTTCATCATTTTGATAATTGTGACGTTAGCTCAGTTGACAAAGAGCTCGGCTGATAACTCATAATTATGGGATCGATCGACGGTCGCGACGCTTTTTTGTATGAGAATTCATTGTATCATAATATTATAAAGATCCGTCAAAATAGAACACGAAAATAAAAACGAAATTGTTTTAGTAACAGAAAAAAATTGATTATAAGTGGGATAAATAATAAAATATAAAATTAATTATCAATTAAATACGATAGTACGAACAAGTTTATGAGGCACCATCTGGTGAAATCGAGAAGAAAAATACTGCCTTGAAGTTGCTGTAAAACACAAACAGAAGAGAGAACAAATAATGAAAAGAAGTTGAGTTATATATACGTATAATATATATACCTGTTAGAATCGATCACTAGATTGTACACGGCCATAACTCTCTTCCCCTGCCGGCATTCAAATACAGCGTTGTCCCTTTGTGTAAGTCCGACGACCACTAAGCCCTGATTTGATGTTAGAATGAATTTGTCGGTCCTGCGAAAGGAAAAATGAGAAAAAGCTTAACTGTGAAAGTTTCATTATAAAAGACAAAATAGTTTTTCCATTACATTGAATAATAAATGAAAATAATCCACATTGTTACGATTGTATTATTATAAAAAACTTTTTGTACTAATTCCGCGTTTATTTAATATGGTTTCTGATCACGTGAAATTAGTACAATTTTTTTTTGTCGTTGTTGAATATAATGCTTTTCCACCAAGTATTGACAAAGAACACCTTCAAAGTGAGCTGTTTATTTACTATAAACTCAATGTTATTAAAGAGTTTGAATTTATTTTTATCATGTAGGGAGCGATCTCATTTCACCTTAAATCATGACTATTGTGAGACAAAGCATGTATCGCCGAAGTTTCAGAAAATTAAATTAAGGTAACTCTTGAATTTAAAAATTATTTCATCCGCTTAAGCCGTTTTTTGACGGCTTAAGCCGTCAAAAAATAATTAAATATTTTAAATAATTATTATGTTCAAAAGAAAAAATCGATATGCACATTTAGAAGTTCTCATATAAAGCTCATTGTATATAAATAATGTTTTTAATACTTATTTCTGAATACTTATTGTTTCTATATAGCTCTCTTTTGGTATTTTTTTTTTAATAGATAATCCATGTCCGCTGCAAATGTGGGAAATATATATTCGTAATGGAGAATTTTTTTAAAAATATATCTGTTTGTAAGTCAGTTTCTCAACCTCTTTCTTCGGAGAGAGTAAAGATGGAAAGTTGGTGTTTGAAAGACAGTTCTATGAGTAGTTTATTAATTACGCTATATACGCCACTGTATTGGCTTGAGCAATTGAATTTAAAAATCAGAAAACGAATGTGTAAGCTATACTACAGTGTAGGATAAAATACTTACGTGGTACCTTTCAACTATGAAAGCAGATATTTTCAATAGCAATGTAAATCACTTTTAAGGTATTCACTGCGAATTTTTGGTGGAAAGGCACTATTTTAAGAAAATATAACACTTTTTTGTACTGATTTCACATCAACTGATAATACAACTAATAAGTGAAACCGGTTTTGAATGTATTTTTTTTTTTTATTAAATTAATGTAACATTGTTAAAATGAAGCCTTAAGTCAAAAATTAATAAAATATCATATTTATGTAAATGTAACAACAATATTTAATATCATATTGAAATAACACACCAGCAATGATTTTGAATAATAACCTATCAAAAACGTCTAAATTATGGTGAATAATTCTACATATTTCTTCGAAACTCGTAAACGAATTCATTCATCAAATTTTAAATATTATTTGTATTTTTGGACGTTAAAAACAGTCTCATAATTAAATAAAACACCTTTCAATAAAATGTCAAATACATATCACTAAAGCTTCACAAATAGACCGCAAACAATTTCATGGGGAAAATTGAAAATGATTCCTCGGAAAGGGTGTAATGGAAATTAGTTATGGGCATGTGTAGGTATACGTAGGTTCTTTTACAGATAGGGTAGGGTACATATCAACCCCCATATCCCTTTTCCTTCCGCATTCACTATCATTCAATTACCTTTCCGACGATTTCTCATTTCCTCGGGATATTTACGAAAAAAACTGAAAAAATCTCGAATGGATTTACTAGACTGACCGTATTCATATATACACTGAAATACATTTATACTTCGTTTTGAAACGTATTTTTGTAAATATATAATATAATAAAAAATAAATTAATCGACTTCTATATAGTTTATTTGAAAATTATTAAATATGTGTTAGCGTTTTTTTAAGTATTTTAATTGTTATGTAATAAAGCAACAAAGCTAGAATTCTTACAGTGATTTTTTTTACGCAGAAGTGTATTTTTAGTTTTTTTCAGCTCGTTTTACTCTCATTGCTCTATAATAATAATTGAAAGTTTACATATAAGTTCTGTTATTTTTAAATACTGATATCGACTTTTAGTAATTAAGATATAACAATAAACTGCATTGGCTATGTTTTAATTATTATACTTAAAATAATTTATAATTTAGATTTAAGTTAAATATATTTTTTTCACATAATTTACAAATGTATGGCTTTAAATGTGAAATTTTCAGCTATACAAAGTTTTAGAACAAGATGACGAGAAACTTAAAAGACACGTTTTCTCATCCCAAAGTCATTCTGATTGTTAATTATTTAACTAGATTTTACGCTTTCTGTTGAAAATACAAATTTACTAACAGTAAAAACCTTGAAAAATAACAATGATCGATTACATCGTGGTATATAAGGAAAACTATTTTTCTTACTAATAAAGATTATTTAAACTCTAAGAATTAATTAACCCTTAGACTAAAATTAAACGAAATTATTTTGGCTTCCTGTGAAGTTCTAAGTGAGTGCACGTGATTTTGAGGGTTTAAAAAGAATGCTTTGAGTATTTTAAAACCTTTATAAATGTTTTCCGAACATTAAAAAAACCCTTTTTACCAGTTTGCGGTTGTCTGTAAAAGTAATTACCCATTTTAACACTGAAAAGAAATATTGTATGACAAGCGCTTTGAATAGTAAAGTATGGAGAGAAGAAAAGAGAGTCAAATTTAGTGCTATTTGTCAATGTCTAATCTTTCTCAATTTATGCATATTTTGATTATTGTACAACGAATATTTATTATAATCATAAAAAAGATATAATAACATAAATCTTGTGAAACAAAATACTTTCATATCATATGTTTTTTATCATAAAATAATTAATTCGTAGAAGTTGTCGTTAATCATATTATTGAAATTATGTTTTACGATACCTGTGTATTAGGTCAACTGCACCATCCCTGGTCTTCCTGTACCAAGAAAGTGGTTCGCCTTTAAATGTTAAAGGGGCGTTTGAATAAACTCCTAAGTGGATACTCTGCCCAAATGTTGCGAGCACCTTCTTAGGCCGGATGAGCTTGTTACAACCTTCTAAAGAAGCGTCACGTACGTCTTGGAAAAGTCTTAAAAATAAATGAAGTTATATTAGTCAAGAAAAAAAGTTCGTTCTAAATAAAGAGATTATAAAAATTGTTCGTTGCTGATAGAGAAAAACCACACTTAAAGCAATATTATCAACTGTTAAAAATCATTATACTATATGTAAAACTACACAATATTATTCAAAGTTTACATATGGTCAAATTAAGACTTTTATCGAAAAGATTTTGACGCCAATTTACTTATAATACAATCCATATTGACTGTGGAAAAGAAAAAGGACGTAACCTACCCATAACACATTTTACAGGAGTTCTAAAAAACGTTTTTTGATGATTTTGGGCTAAAGACAAATTATGAAACTAACACAACCTTAAAATGTATGGAGACTGATAAACTGGTTTTTAATTGACTTTGTCTAACAATATTTAATATTAAAAAAACCTTTTTAAAGACTTTTTTCCAGATAGCAATTTCCAGAGGCCCTTATTTTTTCAAGATTAAAGGCTAAATTTAGATACTTATTCGACATTTTCAGCTAACATCCTTTTGATAAAACGTATATCAAGTTCTATAAATTGTGATTATCTGAAAAAAATGTGGGTTATGTCTTTTTTCCTTTCCACAGTCTTTACGTCTACATTGGTCAAAATCAGTGGTTCCCAAAGTGGTTCCTGTCGACCCCCAGGGGTCCGTGACAAATTAAAAATCATTTGGGGGTGCGTGGACAACGTCAAAAATATAAAGACCGATTTAAATTTTAAAATTTCTAGAGATTCTTTTTGAGAGAGGTTGATCTATCGATCAGACGGGTCTAGGTTCAATTCCAGTTAAAGTTAATGTCAATTTTATTTTTTTAAAATTTAAATTTGATATCTAAGTCTGAGCTCAATTATTCTCAAATTGATCTCGAGTGACTTTACTTCTTAAAAAGTTTATTTCGTATGATCTTAAAACATGAAACGTAAAAAATACTATTATTTTTTATATTTTTCCAATCAGTAAAACTTTTAAATATGTCTGTAAAAGTACCAATTAATTTTAACTAAGATGTAATTTTATTATAAAAGTTATCTTAGGTGAGAAAATTTCTTCAACGATACAAAACGATATTATGTTGCGCACTAGTCGGAGCGCTAGCGTCCCGTGCGCTAATGTCAGGGTGTTTTAGATAAAAGCTTCGTTTGATGTTAACATATATCATTAAAAAAATGTAAATATTGTATGTCGGTATTGTTTGGGCATAACTTCATAACTGTAAAATATTAAATTTACAGGAGTGTAATTTAAACAAATACTAATGTATGAAATAAGTAAACGAAAACAAAAATATTAATATCACATTTTTGATTATTCTTATGGTATTTATATCAGTTTAAGGAAATTGCCCCAGCATTTATTTTGAAATCTGTATTTAAAAGAATGTATGCAGTAGCGTTTATCGTTTTACCCAAACCACACCGATTTTATTGCCAATATCATTGTATTTTGATTTATTAACAAAAATTCTAATCCTAAGTTACATGTAATAAATCGGTTTATATTTTTTGATAACTCACGCTAGATTATAACAAAATAGTAACTTACCCTTCAGAATAGGATTGACAAACATCCGAAATAATGTTCCACCCACAGTATGGATCTCGCGAGCACCTTACACAAGAGTCGTATCGTTTTTCACAAAGTCCATCAAACTTAACTTGGACTATTTTTCTATCAGAGCCAATATAAAGACTTGAAAATTTCTTAGAGTGAACCATTGATACTACAGCATCATCGTTAGGGAATATTCTCCAAATATCTTGAAGGAAACTTGAACTGCCTTGTTCTGATCCTTGGTCGGTATCATTGTAACTTTTCCATTGAACAATTTTATAAATGTACCCTTTGCCTGAAAATATTTTTTTTAGTTAAAATACGTAATTAAGTTTGTCGATAGTTTAATAATGGCCACGCTATCAATTTAATTTAAAGCAATTTAACAAAAGAAACTTGTAGCGGAGACTTATCGAATAGACAGTTTTCTTGAATAGTTAACAATAAATTATTGTTATGAAACAGATAATATTAAGTAAGATTACAATATACATTCTGTGACATCTTAAGACTTACTTGTGCCGGCATAATAAATTGTGTAGCTTTCGTAGTTGGTATAATTCAATTTATCAACTACAAGAACGGTAAAAAACACATCCCTTTGCAAGAAAACTGGCCCGTCGAACTTTGGCTTAATAGACTCAAACATCATCGGATGCGATCTGAAATAAACAAAGAGATTAAAACATTTAAATTTTAATACACAAAACAAATGCTGTAATGAAATAATAATATTGATATAAAATTAGAATTGATATCTTTCTTTTTCCACTGGCTGTGCTGAAAGTTAAGATGACACATTATCTATAATAGCAAAAATTGCGAAATACTGAAGTTAGCAATTAAAACTATATATATGTTTCATATTATTGTTAACCTGTGTATATATATTAAATTACAGTGAATTCATAGGCATTCTTCAAAATGTGTACAAATAAATTGCAATTAATTCCAACCACGAATCCAAGTTATTTGATTTCTCAATATATATTTGTTAAATATTTTATAAACCTTATTTTCATATAATTTAATAAATCAGTTCCAAATTCGCGTTAAAATAAACCGCGTAAAAAAAGGATCGGGTATAAGACACCGTTATAATGATTATCATATATAACCGTAAGACACCGTTATAATGGTATACATGTTAATTTAACATGAAAACAGAAAGAAACATAAGCACCATATTTTTAATATTACATTATAAAACCTCGATGAGAATTTTTAGTTTTACTGGATACTTACTTGGGGAGAAATGATTTAAGCACACATGTCTAACATCTCAAAAGTTAAATTGAAAAAGGACAAAATAATATTGATCTTTGCAAGGACACTTGGTTTTAAGCCAGACAAATTTATTTAATAGAATAAACGTTTGACCACTTGATCATATAAGCCGAAAAATCATCTATTTGTTTCTGAAATTGTTTCTTGTCACACACTCCTTGCCACTGTTATCAGGTTATTAATAATATGTACATATGTTAGATGCGATAGGTTTATATATACAGCTGAAAGATTTCTCAGGATTTACAAATTGTAAAGTGTAATTACGTTCTTTACTAATTGGTTACAAATAGTAGAAAAATGTAGAATTTTCCTGAAGAACTAAGTATTATTTTTTAAGCTTCAGATACATAGCAAAAATAGTATACCTCATAAAATTGACTGAAGCGTCAGTGAGTTGCTCCACGCCTTCTTGAACACACATTCCTGGCCTCGGCTTGGGTACCCTATCCTCAGGAAGCGGACCAACAGCCCTACCGGAGGCTGATGAAGTGTCTCTGAATGCAGCGGTAAACGGAAATGCCACGTCTGAGGAAGTGTAGGCGCAGAGAAGCGAGGCTGCCATAATCGAACCTGTCACACTCGTGAATGCGACGTACAAGTGAGTGTCGTCACCAGGGATTTTGTAGACGCTTTCTGTATGAAAAATCAAATGAAACCAATCATAACCATACAAAATAACAAGCTAAAATATCTGTTGGTTGATCTATTCCTACAGCAATATTGTTTTACCTTAAATAGCCACACGAGATTTATTATCAAGAAAAACCTCGCTGTATTGGAATAGTCGGAATATTTAATATGGAATTCTTTGAAATAATTGAAGTTAAACGATAATTCTCCGTAAAAGGAGGGAAAATAATTTGTTGGTTATAAAGCCTAATTGAGCAAATTCGTAATATGTGTTAGTATTTATTTATTAGAATTTTTAATTGTTAAAAATAGTTGTGTATACGTATAAGTAGCTATAAATTTATTATTTAAAGAATGAATTTAAAATGCTTTAAGACGAATTTTACTTTTAAAAGTTTAATACATGTTTTACTTTAGCAGAGTTTTGAAAAACGCAAACCCCGGAAGAAAAAATGTGTAATTATAATATTGTGTTGTTTAGATACATATGAAATTAAATATTTGTATTAGCTGAAACACGTGTAATAAAAATATTTATTTTTGCGCATTTATTTTCATATTTATACTTTTAAGGTGTTCTTTGTCAATATTTGGTGGAAAGGCATTATTTTTTAACTAAATCGAAGTTATTAATTATACATTAGAACCAATTTCGCTAATACAGGGTTGTACACAATAAAATAAGACTATAATTTCGTTATTGGTTTTTAGCTTAACTTATTTTGTATAAATAGTTCGGTATCGTTTAACATTTCATCAATTAATAATTCTCGCAACGAGTAAAACTGTGCCTAATATATAATAAATAATGTGGAATTAGTACAGAAAGTTTTTATTTTTCATATCGTACATACTACTAGACTCATAGGAAATATTCAATTATATGCAATATTGAGAGTAAGATAATCCCAAATATTTAATAGGTAAAATAATTGAGGTTTACTAATTTATTTACTTTAGTCAGCATTTGTAAGTCTTTCAAATACGTCGACAAAAAGTGTTTCGTTTGAAAGCGATAATTATTGAACATTGAAGACTTCAACCCTTCTTAAAGATCGCCGTACAAAGTGATTTTCAAGATAGCTTTTTCCTTTATAATTTCCTAGAAAAGTAATTAAATAATTGTCACTGAAGACAATAACTCGTGGCATGCTTTCAAAATTAATTAATTTGTTTTCTGTATCGTATGTAATTACGCTGAAAACACCCAGGGCTTTAATATACTTAATAGCTAAAGAAACATAAAAACACGCTTGACATCACATTCAAATACACTATACAAAGCTAATCTCTGTGAATAAAATGTTTCGTTTCTCTATCGTTTCTGGAAAATAAGTTCATTAAGCTGATGTGCATACATAAATATGGTTATTTGATAGTTTGATAAATGAAAAAATAAGTTTTTCCGCTGTTCTCGACAAATGATTTTGAAATTTGGGTTAGGACTATTTTTCTGTTTAATGAACGAAAGACTAGTTGAAATAATAACGTCTATGAATATTCAACAAAGGTTCGTTATTGTGAGGAAAAAAAAACAACCCGAAAATATATTTTTTATCCAACTCTTTATAAAAAGCGGTGTAAAAAGACAAATTTTGAGATATATAATAACATGTTCACAATGAGTGTTTTTTATTTAAAACATTATTTCCACAATTATTTGCACTTTATTTACGTTACTTGCTGATTGTGTTATTGCATATTGATGCAAAGCCCTTTTATTGATTTTTATTAAAATTCATTATACAGTTGGCATTAAGTAATTTTTCGACTAAAATCAAATGATAAATCTTAAATTACTAGTGAAAAGAAGGGTGGAAATTTATAATTACAGTGGAACCCCCAATTACAGTACCCCGAATTACGCGCTGGCTTGAAATATTCGCCGCAAATCCCCCAATTACACGGTCGCATTCCATTGTCGTTACTACGAAGCGGTCGTCTGTGCCACGCATACAGTCAAATGTTGGCTACCGTCTGTGTATTCAACACGTGCCAGGCTATACACGCATAGCTGGGGGGAGTCTGTCTGTTTGCGGGATATTTACTACTACAAAAACTAAATATTTCGTCCATATTTTTTTTTTACAAAACGATGGGAAATCTTAGTTTTGCATTTTCCGCGGAAAAAAACCAAATCCCTAATTTTGTATGAGATTCACACACCCAATTACACGGTCCCAACTATAGTGTAAATGGGGTTTTACTGTATGTATATTACGTAGCTAATGATTTCATATATTCTGTTTTGCATTTGAAAGTAATTCGGGTGAGATTTACATTATATATTTTGGATTTTAAGACCATTTTCAGGCCATGGTCTACCCTAAACTCTAACTCGACCGTGGTCGATGTTATGGCCACGTCTGATAAACAATTTAATTTTTTGAGTATTAAAATATGATACTCACATTTTTTGCTAAACAACACAAATGAAACGTTATATAAAAAAATCTTAAAAAAGTTTTGTAGCATAATAATGGTAAAATAAAATAATAAAAGGCTTACCAAGTTGATCATAGTGGGGAGTCGAACAGGTAATTTCCGCTTTGGCAAACGTCGTCCAGTGGCGACGATCTCTAGGTGCCCCCTTATCTTCTCCACATACTCGAGCCACTCTTGAAGAACGCCACTGAGGCGAAACAGATAAACCTTCATTAAAATGGCCTATATGACCTTGACTTCTACTTTGATGCCCTTGATCGTGGTGTATCTGCTCTTTGTGGCCTTCGCGACCTCTAATCGTTGAACCTTTGTTCGTATGACTTAAGACTGTATACTCTCTGTGGATATGAGGAGCTTCGGAAGTTGATCTTAGGTCTCTGTATTCGTGTGACGTATCACATGATACTCTTTCTCGCATGAAAGCATATATGTTTGGCCCCAGCGACTGGATGGAGACGAAAATCGGATCTGAAATGAAATTTATATTTATTTCAATGCGCCAAATATTTTAAAGTTGAAAGATCATACGATAAAAATCTCGATATGAATTTTATGTAAGTTATCCTCGAGGAGAATTGACAACAAAAATACAAATGTCTTATGTCTCAAAATTAAATTGAATACATCTAAATTTGACATTGACCTTACCGGGATCGAATACCAGACCCGCCTGATCGGTAGAGCAAGCTCTAACCAACTAGAACACAGCAGGCAACAATGTCTGATTGATCATCTTCGCTAGCTTAACTTTTCCTGTTCAAAGCTCAAGAAATGCGACCCCACATTTTCTTAAATATCTATTTTAATATGAGTGATACAATGTTTATAATTAAGGTATTTTTATATCATAGTTTTTTGAACTTTTTGTAGAAGAAAAAAAAATATTCGATCGCTAGTTCCGTCTCTATTAAATAAAACAGAAAAGAAAAAAATCAACTAAATAAAAAAGATCCTCAAAGTAGAACAAAAAACGGATTGATATGTACAAAGCTAAAGATAATAATTTATGTATCCTCGAATACTATTCACAAAAAAACACAATATCTTACTTACATCGATAACAATAAATGCGCTAATTATTACATTATAGTCGAACTAATCATAAAAAAACAAACCCAAATATCATGTTAACAATTAGAGACGAAAGGTCTCTTATACTGATATTCAGACATGGAATTGCATGGAATAACCCGACCTGTCAATTCAAAAATCCTTTCGAAAAACTATATTACAAGAATTGTTGTTTACACGGAGAGTTTATTTTTTACATTAAATATAATGTTGAAATATGTAGTTAGAATGATTGTATTTTTTATATAATGAATATTGTTTTCATTGTTTTATTTAAAGTTCGAAATATGAGACATAAAAAGCATCTTGTACCTTCAGTGGCAAGTGAATGACGAAATGTACCATAAGAAATATTGTGAAAGTAATTCGTCTATATTCAATCATTATGTTTGAAACGGCTTAAGCCATATTTTATAATTGCGTTTGACAATTTTAGTAAAACTCTTTGAAAATTTATGAAAATCCTTTTCAAACAGACAATGCAATACTGAATGTCGTATACTCATTGAAATACTCTGAATAGGAAGAACTAAAGGTTTTTAATTTTTTGCATTTTAAAAAAAGTACTGTTTTGAATATTATAATTCTTAGCAGAAGAAAATATATTATAAGTTTTAGATTATTTATAATGGTTGCTGCTTAGAGAGATAAATTGAGAGGATAAATTTTTAATTACAATATATTATATTATTTTCTCCAACCTGAGTTAAGAGTGCTTACAAGACATATTGGAGAAAAAATGTTGCATTGTATATGGATTGAAACGTAAAGATGACAAATGGTTCAAAAGCATTAATCTATAAGTATGCATCACTACATTTATCAATGTCGGAAGCTCTGATGAGCTGGTCGAGTGAGACTAGACTGAGATTGCCGGAGGCGATATGAAGACCAGTGGTGATCATGATGAATTTTGATTGGTTAAACATCCTTATTTGTAAAATTTGTGTACATATTAAAAATAAATAAATATAGGAATTATATGTTTAAAATAAAACACAAATAAGTAATCTTTTTTAGTTGCATTATCTATTGTAGCCGTTCGTGCTGCCTAATTTACTCCCTACGTGTATAAAGGTCCTATTAAATTCTATTCCACCCCGAAACGTTTACAAAATTCTTCTGCTATATATTGTTATCTACTAGCTCTTTTCCCTGTCATTAGGGATCGTTTTTTATGTCTCGTTTGAATAACAAGACGATTTCGAAGATGAAGTTAACTACCTATAAGTATATGTACATTGTGAAAAACGAACTACTCCAAGAAATGAAGATCAAACAAATTAAGAAAATATTAAAAAACAAATGTTACCAATTTATTGAAACAATTTTGCATTAAGTCAAGAGTATAAAAATACTTGATGAATTTGTTTATTAATCCAGTTATAAAAGAATCTGTTATAAGAATAACAAAGACACGTAATTGTCGAAATAAGTTAATTTCGTTAAAAAATCTGTGAATAGATGGCCTTAATTAATAGAAAAAATTATGCGAAGGTTTGTGATATACAAGTATGTAAAACCACCACTTCTCTGAAATTTAGTAATAATAAATTATAACTCAAAGCTTTGGTTTTCGGTAAATGGAAAATTGTTTGTAAAAATGAATCACGGAAACAATTAATCTGTATTGAACAATATCGTCGTTGAACATAATTTATTAAAAATTATCCATGTGAGATGGTACTTTTTAATTTATATGATGGCCAACGTTTGAATGTTTATGAAAATTCAATCATAAGTTACTGATATTTTTTTTATAAAGCTGTGTTTTTTTAAGAGTCGCAATGATTTTTTTTATAATTTGTAACCCCAGCAATTAATTTAATGTATAAGCTATTTCAATTGTAAAACTGCGCCATTTTTACGAAAAAGTCACGTGCCACATACATATACAAAATTAATTACGTTTACAAAAAAATATTGATAGAATTTGAATTTGCTTGTTTAAATTATATAACCAAATAAAAATGAACAATGCACAAAATTCTACGAAGGTTGCATGAAATCATTTTGAAATAACGCCGAATTATTTTTCGCTTTATATTATTAAGCTTTCAAAAACGATTTTTATGAAATAAATTCGCTGTTTAAAAGGCTTTTCCGAAAAAAAAGTAATTACAATGTGTATTCAATACCACAAAAATGTCACGTACCATAGAACAGTTGGTGACTTTTTTCATTACACATACAGTATATTTTATTTCCTTTAGTTTAGCAATTATTTCATATACAAATATTTCCGTCTGACCACCATGACAAGAGTATAAGAAAAGTTTTCATTGAGTACATACAGTTTGTTGTAATGACATTTTTTTTATCAAACAAAATATACGCCACTAATGTACATTTAATGGTAATTGTTGGTACGAAATGAGGAAACGTTGTCAGACTAAGGGAACAAGTTTTGTCTTTCATGGGTAGCAATTGGTATGTTATTAATCAAGAAAAGAGAACTATTCTTTGGTAAGTCATATATTAAAAATTAATAAATTTGAAGGTATGCATGATCCTAACAATTAAAGAATCTTTACAATATTTGGGGAAGTATTTACATTTATATGTGTGTGTATCATTAGCAAATTATACTTGTCTTTTTATTGCACTGTTTGTGTTAATTTCTTCAGCAACTTTGCCTTACACTGAAAACGTTTATCAAAGAGGTAAGTTTCATTGTTTACACTGTACATGTTAGTTATTCTTTCAAAATTGATTGAAACGTTTACGCCCAAAGCTACTATAATCGTTTACTCACCGCTTATAATATTTATTTAAATTATTAATATTAATAAAAAAGTCATTTGAATGAAATATCACAAGAATTCTCTTTTTACTGTGCCCTAACTTTTTAGACAAAATTGAGTTTAGTTTTCATATACGTTGTCTATTGTTACATAGCATTTTTGTCATCGCTCGCTGTTTGCGAACATCCCCAGTAGGATTGCCCACTGGCCAAAGACCAGCCTGCTTGCATTAACTTCAACATAAACCATGAAACTTTTTTTAATAAGCTCCATATCATATCGAGTTAGGAATTTCTACCGGGATAAAACGCTTGCTCAGAGTGTCCCGAAATGCGAGAATTTTTTTTTCAGCTTTTTAAGACGCTTTTTAAGTTGGATATTGCAATGAAATTAAAACACATTTCAACTCTTAATATGTGTCTATAATAATACAGAATATTGTGAAATTTTAACAGAAAACAATAAATGAGAATGCGTCCCACAGATTTCCTTTTTATAGAATTTGTGCTCGTAAATACAAATCTAAAAATCGATTTAATTATCAATATATACAGACGCAATTGATTATTCAAGGAAGTAAAATAAATACACAGTTATCGATCGACTACGATGACAAGGATTTCACTTCAAACAAAATCTTCCATCGTAAATATGTTTTAAAAAAAAAATCGTTTTAAATAACAACATTAGAATATTTAAAAAATATCCCGTGGTATTTAGATATAAAATTAAATGTGATTCCATTTCTGTTATTATCCATCTTCACACTAAAGATGTTTCTCAAAGAGAAAGACACGTGTTACAATTTTAAACATAACCAGTGGAAGGAACAACAAAACGAACTTCCGCAAAGTAAACACTGAATCTATCGAAAATAAACAATGTTTAGTTTTATCGTTTATTTAAAAATAGCCGTAATCTTGCAATTAAATTTTTATTTGGTATACATAAATTATTTGATATTAAAAAGTTACAGTAGAATAACTTTATAATTATTTAAATTTGTCATGTTATTGAAAATAAACAATAGAAACATGTGATAAATAAAAATAGCACTACCGACCATCCCATACATTTGATATTATTTCATAATTTTTGTTCGTAAAATTTATTCATTATTAAGAAGAGTGCCATAAAATGTCTAAAGTTCAAATCACACTGTACAGTAAGGTTTCTTTATTCGTAAATCTCGAAAAACCCCTTCTTAACATGTGAACGCCAAGATAATAAACAAGGAATATTACTCAATATGAAAATTCCTCTTGAAGGGTCGGAAAATTTATTTCATACTATCTTTCCGATATCTTACTTATGACTCAAGAATTATGAGAGTAGAAGAGCAAATAAAAATTGATTATTTTTGTCTGTTTGATGTAATATTTTACTACTTCATTTGGCGAAATGGACAATATGTCATTCGTTTTTATTTCTCAATCCATATATTTGGTCCCTTATGTCATTATTCGATTCAGATTTATACAAAATTATCTCAAAAAAAACTATTCAGATCAATTTTGAGTGGCAAAAAATAAACCAAATTTCATGATATGCATTTAGAACGAACGTTTCATGAAGTTTTCTAAATTATATTTATTGCAGAAATATCCACAACAAAACATTTTCGTTATTTGTTTTTATTATTTTAATATGTTTGGGATTATATTTACAGCCTGGAGTATGGAAAGGCCTGCCCAAGAAAAACATTTAAAAAAATCTTCCGATTATCATTTAAATTTGTGGTGTCCTCCGTAGAAAATCGTCTTTCATTTTTATAAGAGCAGATAAAATATTTATAAAAAGCAAGATAAATAAATATAAAAATACTGTTGATTTTTTAGAAAGTCAAGTCAGTCTTTGTAGCTTAGTGGTAAGATCTAGGGCTTGTCGGTTTTCAAAAACCGGTTTTTGGATAAATTTGTAACATTCGAAAACCGGTTTTTTAACATCGTAACCGGTTGTGTGTTCGGTAGGGTTCTCGTTATTTTAATTGAATTATCATTTTTTTGTAAAACTTCGAAAACCGGATAAAACCGGTTTTCGAACAATATTAACATTCGAAAACCGGTTTTTTCAAACGTCGGTTTTTGTATAAGCCCTAGTAAGAACCCATAGACCTCAGATTCAATTACTGGAAAAGTTATATAATTCCACATTAGTAAGACAAAAGATGTTACCCACAGTTTAATAAAAAATATATATACATACATATTTCGATAATCATAATGTATACAACTTTATACACACTCTATCAAATGGGTGTAAGCTGTTAATCACCGAATTATTTTTGACAAATTCAAGAACCTATTTGTATTTTGATTTTTTTACAGTATTGTCATTCTTAATTACGAAGCTCTAACAATTTATATTCAGCTTACTATCCAACCACGCAGTGTTGTGCCTGATGGTCCTCGTGTACGCGGGGATTCCTTGCTCAGTGCCATTGCTGAGATCCCACCTGACGATGATGGGGTCTGTTGTCACTGGATCTGCTCTTACTGCTGAGTAAAGACCCTTGGACCATAGTGAGGCACTGCGGATGTTAGGAGATCCATCGCATCTACCAAGTCCAACGCCCACCCCAGCGTAGTGGACATGACGTGGTAGGTGTTTAAGATTTTTCTGATTGAACAACGTAAGGAAATTAATAATGATAAAAGACATGAAAAATGTGATAGCACGTGTAATATAAGCTTTATTTAAGGTTTGAAAAAGTTTTATTTAAGCGCTTAATTGGTTCAGTCTCAACTAAACCAGTTTTATTTCATAAATAATAAGTCGAATGTATAATATGCTGTCATCACACTTATCAAAAAGAACACTTGACGGCAAAAAGCATTTTCTGAGCAATAAAACCCTTTTACATTTTTTTAAAAATTTTGATAGTAAAAATGTTAATTTATAAAGAAAAAAATAAAACGAAGAGAATGATAATTAAAAAAGAATGTCTACCTTATAAAACAATATATTTACTAAGAAATTATACTTATGAGGCGTTCATTGTCTATTCGTGATGGAAAGGCATTATATCAAAAAATTGAAACACTTTTGTACTAATTTCACATTATTGACCGGCCTGATCCTGATACAACCGGTCCTGATTTAGAATACATAATGTGGAATTGGTACAAAAGGTGTTTTATATTTAAAAAATAAATGTTACAATAACAGTTAATGTTTCAGTTGTCAGAATATTTTGATTGTCATAAATTGTCTTTTTACAAATGCTTTTAGTACAGTCGAGTGCTTATTATTTCTTTAAATGTTTTGCCAGGAAAAAATTAAGATAATTATTATAATTTAACGTACATAACATATATGAAAAAATTAAAGAAACCTTCATGATAGTTAAATAGAAAAGGAAACTTTGTATGTTAACTATGACACAAATGTTACTTTATTTTAAAATAGTTTTGTTCAAGTAAATGTAATCTGATAGTTGATCGAATCATCTGACTGAATAATTGCTCTGAAATCTAATAAAATACGTTGTATGGAAATTTGGGCTGTATCGTTTATTTTGCCTGAAATAGAACAATAACACTAGGGCAATATATTTCTTGCTAAAAGGCCAACATATAATTTAGTCTAATCTCTGATTGAAAAACATTAAGGAAATCCACCAAATGGTGTTGTTATTTAAATGGGGTTGTCTTCCAACGAAGATATATGTATGTCCCACTTACATATATTACTAAATCCTTCGGGTTATAAGCGTTAGTTCCACAAATATACAAAAGATTTTCTCCGATGCTTTCAATGATCCGGATGTGGTTTCTGCATTCAAACTCCTGCAACAAATAAAATAAATTGAGTTATTATACAAAACATTTATTAAAATTATTTTATAGACCAGAAAATAGGTGTGCAAAAGTATGTAAAAATACAAAATAGTTTCAAACTGTTTGATGCAGCGCAAATGCTATTATAGAAAAATTGTTTATTAATATTTAAAAATAAACACTACGTTCAATATATCATATAAAATAATTTCAGTATTGAATTAATACAAAAGAAAATTTTAAAATTGAACTGATCAAATAACCCATATTAATATTCGAGATGTTTTTAATTATCATTTCAAAAAACCACGTGATATTATGGCAAAAGTCAAATGTATGTAGTCGTGCGTACTTCAATAAAAATGTGGAAAAACAAACCATTTTTGACATTATAATGATTGAAAATCCTTTTTGGTATTTTTTTTCATCTACCGACGTAATAATGTATAGGTGACTGAAATATTTTATAGTGTACGGCATGTGTTGAAGCTGTATTTGTTACATTATTTAAGAATACCATGATTATAGTGACTGCATAATATATGTAAATGGTGTCATGGTTTTGGTTTTTTAGTCAATTTTACGCTACCCCAATGAAAAGTATGACTAAGGAAATACTGAAGTAAAAAAAAATCATTTCTAATGCAACAGTTAGTATTAAATACAGTTGCGTAGTGAATGGAAAACAATAAACCACTTTAAGTAAAAATAATACAAAATCCAGCAATATTTATATATATTTTATTATTATTTTATTCCTGATTTTTTGGCGTTAGGAATTTATCAAGGCTAGTAAGAATAATCAATAAATCCAGGCAACGGATTTATAAAATATTATCACTATCTCCCCTCTGAGTAAGTGTCCCTTTGGGGCTTTATCCCATGGCGGGTACCTACTATCAGTGTGACGTTCTGGGCCCGTGATGCGGGGTGAGCAGAGTTCGCGTGATGATAAATGGTCATCGAAGACAGCGTCTTCCTGTCCCGGGTCGGGTTTTTTTGGATGTCACCCCAGAGGAGAAGATTCCTCGAATGACAAATGATCGCGGACGGTACTAGACTAACAGGACGTTCTGATAACTTTCAAGTACGTTTTTTCTTTGTTTCGTTTTTTCCTCTCTTTGTTTTTCTTTTGGCATTTTTTTTTTAAGATTTAATGTTTGTTGCAAAAAAATACACAGCAAGTTATCATCACAAAAGTTTCTGTCTAACAATGATAAAATCTACCAGGTAAAAAACAATGAGATATCAGACGTTTTTTGAAAAGGAAAATATTATAATAGTACGGTTTATTATAAATAATTTCCAGTAGAGTCAGAGCTCTTTCTTAAAATTTTCGAAAACTTTTGAAACTTACCCAAAAAAAAACAAAGAATCAAAATAATTATTTATAATAAATATGCAACTTTTCATAATATAAATCAGCTTTAGTGTTTTTATAAAAATAAAATATATTAATTATACGCCTACCTATGATGTATTCCTTAGTTACAGTATCATTTTAAAGCTAGTACAATGAATAATTTTCAATCATGTTCAAATATAATACATCGATTTTTAATAAAATGGTGTTAAATATGCATTTAATAAGCTTATTGTATCAAATTTTAGTATAATACGTTTATAAGAACTAAGTACCGAATAGATTTAACGTTGAAAAACAACTGTACAGCTAGCTATATACTAATGTTATTATTTCACGTGATTTTTATTTAATTAAATTGTTTTATTGTTTGCATTTTCTATACATGTATTTTTAATGAATCCTTGTTATGTAGACGTTATGTATTCTGCCAAAAAGTGTAGCTTGAATATAATAAAAAATATATAATATAATACAACACAAAACATTTTTGTGGAGTTTGCAATTCCGAACCGGAAGCCAACAACGCTAACCGCTGCGCCATAGGACCCGGCGATATTTATTAACACTTCCCTTACGGTGCTACAAAATACTTTCGATACGTTGCTAGCTCTTTAGGAACCAAGTGAAAAACATGCGTTTTTAAAAATATACGTCCTAAGTTTTTACGGTCCATAAGGTTCACGGTGGTAAGTGTTAAAACATGTTTTTTTTCACTTGGTTCTTTAAGGGCCAGCAACATATTGGAAGCATTTTTAGCACCATAAGAGAAGTGTTAAGCAATGTTTCTGTTGATTTTCCAAAATTTAGGGATTATAAAAACTGTCGCCCTTGCTTTTCAAACCCTTATATACAATGTTAGACATTTTTGTTAATATAAAATGAAGTTATCCAAATTTGACATGTATTTTTGAATATTTCTGACCTTTTTTGTAAAATATAACTAATATGTGTCCAAAGGTTGTTTTGAATAATTAAATTTTAATCCCAACGTTATTTAGGGTATAATACAAGGTATTCGATATCAGGACGAAGATATTTCTCGTTCCAATAATAATAATTGACGGAAGAAGATACGGCGCGAAGAATTCCTGTTGCGGAACATTCAAGCGGCATCTTGTACTATTCATTCCAAAGATTTTGGCACATTCCGGTGGCATTTCCTATCGTCGTAAAGCCGTATTGTCATAGCCGAAGCATCGCGTAGCAGTAGAACCGTAGCCGCTATTGTTCGCTTGGGAAATAAATATGACGGATATGAATCAAATCGAGAACATTGAATAGAAAGGTATTCGACATTGTTTGTTTGAGGTATCGTTCTGTGTCATTGCTTTTAATTTGACTGTTTCGATATTATTTAAATAAAACTATTTATTTGATAAAGACATGAATCATCGTTAATTTTTTAATTTGTTTTGAAAACTTGCTTACAGAATTATTCACAAGTATAAAAGATAAATCTCTTGAATATGTAACTCACACCAATTTAATTTAGCTTAATATATAACTACATGACCTGGATATAACTGATTTCATTAAATAATTTCAGGTTTGAAAAATAAAACAGGATATAGCTAATATAAAATTTAAATTAACTTTGATTATTCCACGTATTGTGTAACTAACTGTGACACGTATTTCGCCTCTTTCAGTGGCATCTTCAGACTTACTATCGCAAATTTTGCTTAAGTAATGAAGCAAGATTGATTCTAAAATTTTTAAATTATGAAATTACAAAATGGAGTTTGGGTTTTTTTCCTTTTAAGGAAAGCAAAGAGGGGGGTGATTGAATCGAAATAAAGCAAACAAATATAATCATACTACTAATGACGTTAAACATTACAAACTATTAAACTAATAAGCTGCAGTCAATTAGATTGCTTTCGCCTCTGAAAGAGGCGAAACACGTGTCACAGTTAGTTTCACAATACGTGGAATAATCAAAGTTAATTTAAATTTTATATTAAAATGAACTTCCACAAAGTTACCGCCGAAACCATCGATAGTATAAGGACATAGCTATTTAAAAACCATGTATGACAAAGAAAAAAGATTAACACTGAAAAAAATGATAGTTTATTATTAAAAATTCAATCGTAAAATAATGTATTCTTCGAGTACGCTCAAGTATATTTTTTGTCACGTATGAACTGATTTGTTTGAACAAATTGATCGTGAAAAATTCTGTTCATATCAAATAATCATAAAAAGATAAGTGTATTTTACGTTTGATATAGCTTAAGGTGTTATTCCTATGGTTGGTGTTACTCATTGAGTTTTTTTTACCTTTCTTTACGCCTCGGCACATAGTAGCTTAATTCATTTGTGACAGATAAAAATATAGCAGTAGAATCCTTGATTGTTATACCTATCCATTCAATAATATCTCGAGCAGTTGAAAGTTTATCGTACAATATTTTTTTCTATTTCTATCTTACCGCCTCTGATATCTATCATTAAAGTTCACAGATGACCGTGCTACAGCGAAATAATGTACGCCATTAATAAATAGGTAAAAACGGAAAGAATGACATTTTTTCTGGCGCGTCACTTTAAAATCTGTTCGTCAACGGTTGCCGTTGAGCTACCACGTCGGGGTTGGTATTATTTTAAAAGCTCTGTGTGTACTCCTTTCCATTTCAACATGTTTTTAATATTTTTTGCCGTTGTGGAAAAATTGAGAAGCCAGAGATTGAATAAACACATTGCGCTGTTTCTATGCTGTTTTATTCGATAAAGGATTTAAAACCAAAAAAAGCTACGAAGACCATTGGGTGACATTTACGGTGACGTCTAGAAACTTTTAAGTGCTTAGATGGTTTTCAAAAGTTCAAAAGTTGCGATAGGAGTTAAAGTGAACAAAACCAAAAACAGGAGACCCCTCAAAATCGATGATGACGTCCTAAAATCATTGTGTAAGCTGATCTCGTAAAATAGAGAAGGAATTGTCACTCGACATTGCCTTCCAATAACAACTGTGCAAGATCATCTGAAAAAATGGAAAAAAACACAGCCAGCCTTCTTCTCAAAACACACACTCTCGTCAAACGGCCCTTGGACAAGCGTGACCATCTGTGCTTCTCTATTGTCCAGGCACGAAACGATCCATTTTCAGAAAGATAATACCCGGGACAAAAAAATGGGTCCTTTACTTAATACCATGGGAAAAAACAATGCATCACCAAATCAAGTACCTGTGCCTACTCCTCGGCCAACATTGACGTTAAAAAAATTTTGTTGTGTGTTTGGTGGGATGTTTCGAAGATAATACAGTTTGGAATTATTGAAATCTGGTCAAACAGTTACGGCAGAGCATATACTGTGCACAACAGAACGATTAAAAGCAGAGTTATTAAAAAAACGATCTTTTTTGGTCAATAACAATAGGCGATTTTTACACATACAATGCGAGACCTCATGCGGCAAAAATTACTCAGCAAAAATTAGATAACTTGATTTCGAACTTCTGCCACATCCTTCATATTCACCGGACATAGCAACCTTCGGATTATATCTCTTCAAGTCGATGAAGCATTCACTTCGTTACAAAAAATTACAAACTCTGACGCGTTTGAAAAATCACCTGATTTGTATTTTTGCCAGTAAGCTCACCAGAGTTTTTACGAAAAGGTATCAACAAGTTGTCTCTTTTTATGAGGACGATAAAAGACACGAGGAAAATTATATAACAGAATAAAATGTATCATTTTTTTTTTAAATATTGTTTTTTGTCACAATAACAAAAAATTCATTTCTTTTCCGTTTTACTAATATATGTATTGTATCGTTGCCATTGTATTTGGGAGATTCTTTTCTAAGTGCTTCGCCAAAGGAAAATTCAAGAATAGGCCGTGCACAATGGAAGTAATCACAGGCCTATAATAATCATAATAGCACCGGTACATACGAAACGAAAAATAAAATATGAGAAAAAGTTGTTATTGCGAGTAAAGTTATTAAAATTGTAAAAGTAAAAATTTACTGCTGTACTGAAAATATTCACAAGTTTTAGCAATAAAATTCGGATTAAAGTTTTTATGAATGAGACGCTCGAGCTGTAACATCGTTTTTCACTATCGCAATTGGCCATACAATTTTTACTCATAAAATGGGAAATATTTTAAATTTGAAAATATTACACGAGGGCTTAGGATCACAAAAGACTATAAAAATGCGTGATTTGTATTAAGCTCGGTTTCGACAATGCTTTAAGCATATTCATTGTTGAAACTAACCTTTATCTAGAAAATAAAACAGCAAAGAAAATATGGTTTGGTAAGAAATTAAATTATAATGTTGGAATCACACAGGTAAAACACTTATTTAACTTTAGTGACATCAAAAATATGTTTTTGTAGATATGTCCCTGTGATCCTAAGCCCCTAAGAATGACAGAAATATTATAATCTTTTTTAGTCTAAATATGATTGAAATTTTGAATAAAAAGTATGAAAATTATTTTACACAATACTAAGCTTGGGCGCTATCTTTTTGACTTAAGAATCAAATTAAAATTCATAATGCAATCAAAGTGCTATTTTTAGACGTAAAATATAAGTGATTCTTTAAATAACTTTAAAAGTATTGACACCATATCAGGCCGCATAATAATACACAAAAAGTCTCAGTGAACTACTGAAAGTAAAACCAAATATTTAAATGTGGGATTTGAAGTTCGTAGACTCGAGTGTTTTCATTTATTTTTATTTTTATCACAATGGATTGTTTCATTAGATACTTAAGATATACAGTGTATTTAATGACATACAAATACAAATTAATTAGTTATCCAATATTTTTTCAATGTAGGACCTTTATTACGTTCGGATATTTTATTTTGACCCGTAGCATTTTTAAAGCCTTCAGCATCGATGTGGCTGAAAATATTCATCGATTAACGATACATCCAGGAAATAAACGTGCCGTTAATATTCATTAAAGGAATATTTGAGTAGTAGAACAAAGTTTATTTTTAAATCGTCTGTGAGTTCTAATATAATATATAACTAATTTCTTATTAAAAATCTTTTGAAGAAATTCAATAAACTTCTTACGACTATTGCCGTTGATGCAAACATTTGCAACATTTCACAAACTGATTAAAAACCATTTAGTTGACAAAAAGGAGAGCTCTCTTAAACTTTGAAAAGGAAGCAATTTCGTTCGCCTTCATTCGACACTGGAATTATTTCCGATGAGTAGAAAACTTAAGTCGAAATTGAATTTTTCATTTGACACTTCAAAACAGTGTAGCACTTAGGAAATTTCAGTCTAAATTCAGGCACATGGAAGTATGTTTCATAAATAATTAAGTATTATTTCGTACAATATAAAAAAAGTACACTTTTATATTGATTCCGTACTACGTATAAGACATTTTATAGATTTAAATTAATTTTATATTGTATGTATTGTAAAACTAACTTTTTATAACAGATTTTCTATGACATACACTTACCATCAACGTTCCTTCTAATTTTTCTACTGTGTGTGCGGACCATCAACTTTTGTGTGCGGTAAATTTTCAGTAAAATAAAAATGTGCGCAAATATGTTGATAGTTATTCTCTAACCTATTTAATAACACTTGATAAATAAATTCTTCATTTCAAGCCGCTAAATAAAACATGTTACTCTATTGTGCAATATTTATTTATATATGAGGTCTGTGCGAAAGACGGAAAAAAAGTGTGCGGCCACATCTTGCGAGGTGTGCGCGCGCTCACGCGCACACCTTAGCGGGAAAATTGCTTACCATGAATTGTACATAATGAATCCAAGTGTTTATCTGTATCCTAAAACAAATCAGACTTTTTTTATTTATATAAGAAAATAGATTTTTTCTTTTGTTTCCAGGAAATGGTTCTTGGTATAGAAAACAAGCACAATTTCAAACAGAAAAATAACATGCGATTTAATCGATTTGGCAAACGACTTATAAGCCAATCGATGCCTGACACAAAAATAATCAGTCTAGAAAAAAAGCCACACAATTATTGTAAACATATTATTGATTTTAATTTAATTGTTGAATTTATCAAATCAAAATAAATCAATTTTATGGAAAAAAAATCGACTGAAACACTACCCAAGATATTAAGTATAAAGAAAAATATATTGAACTTGCCGAGGTTTGAACTCTTACCTATCAAATCGCCAAGGTAGAGCGTTTATTTCTAAACACAATATAAAACTATTAACAAAGACGAAGTAAGCAACACGACATAATGCGCATTCTACTCAAATATGAAGTTTAAATTTCAACAACAATTTTATCATTACTGTTTCTCGATTAAAATAAAGCATTCCGTAAAAATAAACCGTTTCCGTATCATTAAATAATGAGAAACGTTTAGTAAAACAGTAATTAATATTTTAGGCAACATATTTTTCCAAGTATGGTTCTTCCCTACAGTTGTCATAATACTTACGCTGCAGGAAAACTGCGCGGGAGATCTAATATCTTTGCTGCAATAGTAATAAAAGAGGCTCGTACTCTACAAGAAGCAGTATCTCTGCACTAAAACGAAAATCACAATCATCTGACCAAAACATACCTTTTAGAATCTATATACATATAATACATACTTGTTAAAATTGCTTTTATTCTGTATATTTGTTAACACCGTCACCATTTATTTAATTATGTTCACCACTGTCCTTCAATAAGTAAAAATTTCAAATACTTTGAACATTGTACTTATAATTATCTTAATATGAACTATTTAGATGAAAAACAACCATTTAAGATAATTTAAAAATGGTAAGGTTTTTAAAATTCGTTACTCATCTTATTAAAAAAAATGGTTTTATCAATAAAATATGAGTTCAAAGTGAGGTAGTTATTTGTAACCCAAAAGAAAGCGTCAACAGAAGGAAAATTTATCTATAGGTACGTTTATTATATTATAAACAAATTAAATTAAAAATTCCTAAAAGTCATGAATTTTTATATATTCTTTATGGTGCTCTTCTTTTTACCTACCACCGCTAATTACAGCTGCCATTCTCTAGGGAACAAATTGTTCCACAACATGTCCTGGAAATGAAATTTACGTGTTTACGTCATATCGTGGAACATTTCACGTGACCTGTAAAATGTTGGTTCCCATGTTCACGGTCTAGGAGCGAGTGCATACTGAATATACGATGCGGGCAAGACATATTATTCTATTTTATCATTAGGATTCATATTTCATCAATATATACGTAGTCAGCACTGATCATCATAAACTCATCGGGCAACACTTTAGAGATTTATTTTCGACTTTGAAATGTCTCCTTGTGGTGGCAGCTGTCAAAATAAACGCCTTTGCATAAGTTATATTACTCAATGACTTAGTTTATATTTTCTAAATAATGTTTCTTATCCTTTTTACATCCGCAGACCCCGAAACATTCAAAAAATGTTACTAACTATTTTTGAACTGCAGAAAATTTTTGCGGCCCACCCAAAAATCTTCGCGGACCACCGGTTAAGAAACATTATGATGTATAAACTGTCTTCGTGGGTGCTTAAGTACTTGTATTTTCACTGTAAGAATCTTATAAATATTATTGATTAACTTTACACGCATTGTTTGCAGCCAATAAAATCAAACAACGTTCGTTCGAACGCAACACTGATCAACATAACCTCAACGTTTGACGGGTGACGTTTCTGTGATCCCTCGTGTGTTCAAGAAAATGATTTGGGACATTGTTCCCGAGGCATAACGTAGATGTTCAGGATCATTTGTTCCCAGGTGAATGGCCACATAAGGTATCACACTATTCTGACAGGGCAGTTTACAATGATAATCGTCCATCAAATATTTGCCAAATATGTAGGAATAAAATTTCTTAAAACAAACTCTTTCTAAAAAACAGAATACGGACTTGAGTCAGATATTGATTTTGTAAGTAATTTAATTCAATGCGGATTTGTCAAATGACGTTACTCTTACGTTTCATATGTAGAAAAAAACAATATTGACATGGTGAAGAATATATAATATGGAAATACTATAATTAAGTAGGATTAACGGAATTATAATAGTTGTCAGAACTTTGCTTTATTAGTCTTAATTTGTTAATATAAAACATACAAAAACATTCTTATATTAATAAATATCTTTTATTATGAATAAAAATGTACTTATAAAAATTATCATTAAGAATGTCATGTAAAACAACAAAACCTTTGTAACTGCCAGAAACCCGTGAAAGATAAACGGTCTCTTTGTATCCGGGACAATTTTCAAGAATAATGAAAATATTATGCACAACCTTAAGTAAAAACAACATACTAACGAATTATAATTTTATGTAATATGAAAATATTTGAAAATTTAAGTATTACATTCTCGACTCGGCTATTTATATTTTAAAGAAAATAACACTAAACATAAGTCGTAATGGATAAATGTAATTTGAATACAATTTATCATATTTAAATATTAAAATACGTGGAACGTAGACTTCAGCATCTGCTCCCTGGGTTGTTTGGCTAAAATGTAACCAAGAGTTACAGAACCCGTTTCTTTTTCGTGATGTACGGATTAACCCGTCACCAGATGTTTTGTCTTTCTTTGAAAACTCATATTATTTCGGAATAGTATAATTTGTGTATAATAAAAAGCTTTTTGTCGATTCTGAAATGATATGAAAAATATATTTCAAAATTAATAATTGTAATACTAATTCTTTCTCAACTCAAAAAAATTCTTTTACTAAAACATAAATTACATTTTCATATTTTATCATAATTGGATCGATATAATGTGGTTCTCGACTACAAAGGTAATTTTAATTATTTTAAATTTTAAAAATCCAAAATAAACTATCTGAAACTGCCTTATAGTTAGTTAGATACATGTGATAGATAATATGATAATAAGTTACGAATATAAATATTAGCTATAAATTAAATTACTACTTAAAAAAAATACCTTTTAACTCAATATGACTTAATTAATTTTTACTTGTATGTAAAATGTATTAGAATGGAGAATTAATAATTTGTCTGTGACATAGCAACACATGAGTTAGTGAGAAATGCATAAAGGTTTTCAAGACAGTTGCGCTTGCACCATGGACTGATCGAGAAGTGAATGAGAATTTTACATGACGTAAATGCATCTTTACATTTGACTAAATTGGCCATCGTTTGCTAGTAATTTGTTTTGAAACGGTAAAAGCTAAGAATTATTTTACAAACTTGATAGCTATGTTATGTATGTTGGTAGCACGCCAATGACATACATATATAACTATCAATCTTTGCAAAATACTATTACTGTAAAATTTAATAAAAAACTTTTCTATTTTCCATGCTATTACATATTAACAATTACTTTAATTTTTAGCTGATTTTCGTATGAATAAATGTAATGATTAGTGACAGCATTGCTAAAACATAGTTTATGGATCACTTTTAATGTTTTAATTGTCAATTCATGTTGAATTTAGTTAACAAAAATATTACACGAATGAAGTTATTAAGAATTTAAAAGAAAGATCTAAACCTACTAATATCATAACATGGTTTTCTGTTATATTATATGACGAAAAAAATGTTTTCCATATGATAAAAGCTTGTTAAAAATTCGTTGCATGTTTTTAACATAAACTTTTTGGTAAATTTTCTGTGCAGACGATTCCAGATTTGTATTGAAAAGAGGTTTGATACAAAAATCTCGCTTACAGGCTTTTCTCGGTTATATTTTCACAAAATTTGATCCCATAAACTATATTATAAAGAGCGTATTATAAAGAGTGAAAAGGATATATCATATTTATTTATTCCAGACAGGATGTCGTTCAGTTTGTCACTACGAGACGGTGACGTGTCACAGATTAGGGGGTCTTGTCAAAAACACTCGATTTCCCTTAGTCCTTACACCCTTAACAGTAAGGGTATGTAGACACTTTGGTGCCCTACGCTCAATTTATTCAAAACTAAAAGCAAGGGTAAACGGTTATCATCCGAGGGTTTGGTGAAAAAAATATCATATAAATTATACCTAATGTAAAAATAAATTTTTAAAAATATATTCAAAAAATCTTCGTCATTTAGTATAAAGTTGTTTTTCTGTGAAAATTGCATGTAGTTTTACACTAGTACATAAAGTCGTATATTTATTTATAAGAGGAAAAACTAATGTATTTGTCGATTTAAAATAACTTTATTTTGATTTAAAATTGACAATACTCACTCACTGAGAGAAACTGCTCCTGAACATAGTTTGCAATTGTTATATTTAAATCATCGAGTTGCAAAGACAATCTTGGACGATTTTTTTTATGAAAATGAACAGTGAACACTATCTTTTTCTTTAGCTTAAATTCTATATATATTTAGACGAAGGAAAGTTTCAAATTCCATAATTCAATTTTTTTAATTCTGACGAGAAAATTATTTTGAAAAGTTAAGTTATTTAGAAAAGGGACTTCTTTTAAAAACTGAGTTTCAATAAAATTAACAAAATTTTGGTACAAATGTCTGCATACAATCGAAATAATTATATTACATTTGCTAGCACATATAAAGACGATATAAAAAAAATATATTTAATCTTAGGTATCGTATGCACGGCAATTTTTCATAATTTACTCAATTCTTTGAAAAGCTTCCAGATTGCTTTTTGCAACTCAATGATTCAATTATTGTCTATTATCAAGGTTTGTCAGATAAAACATTGATGTTTTAATTGCAATAGTGTAACGTTTCATGGAAATACTTTTTTAATTTATCACCAAGCAACTGAATATTATTATAAGGTAATCAATGGTATTGAATCGGTTCGAGTGTTGAGCCCTTAAGAAATTTAAGTTTATCATAATTTATATGTTGAGAAAAAAAGCCTCAGGTGAGCAGGTAATCTTGTGTGATGTGAGGAATCTAAAGCTATCGTGAAGGTGTAAGAAACCCAAGGCCCAAGGCGCTCGACTCTTGGCCTGACCCACAAAAAGGTAGGCTGACAACATTGAGAAGATTGTAGAAGTCCTGGATGTGAACGATCAACACAAGGAAGCTGTATCAAGGACATTAATGGGCATGTATGATAATGAAATAAAATAAGCCATTGCATGCAAGCCAAACAAACAAATTTAAGATAAAAACTGTTTTCCTTTTGTTTACTTCATAAAATTTCTCGAATTATTTCAGAAATTTTATTCGGATTGTATATTTTGCTTTTGTAACAAAAAAAATAGATAAATTGAAAAACAATACTTGAAAAACAAAATTATATATTTATATAAATAATTAAAAATATTTTTTTAACCCATGTCCACTCCCAATTTGAAGCATATAGCCTCGTAATAGAGGTATCTCAACAAACGTTTTTCTACAAGAAATATTTGTTACCCAGTCGCTCAACCTCCTTTATTCAAAGAGCGTAGTAGGGATATAAAGATTAGGATAAGACAGGATTAGTGGTTAAGTAATCACTCTCACTACACCCAGTTATTAAAGGATCGGAAAGGGTGTGAGGGATTTTTTTAGACATTACAAACACCCATGCCTTCGAACAGAAATTGATAAATCGATCGAAAAAATGCTGCTCATACTGGGACTCGTTCCTGTGAAGTCCGGCACGGTGGTAGCCCATAACGCTAACCGCTGCGCCATAGGATCCAAAATATTTCACATAATGTTAAATTATATCTGATTTTAAATATAATATTATATGTGTAGCGGACAATAAAATTATCTAAGAAAGGAAATAGTATATGTGTCACATACCGACGCTTCCCCACTTAGGATTGAAAATATTGCTTTATGAGAAGAAAATATACGTTGTGTAAAGTTTATTGAAATACTCGAGCAACTTATACAACCCTGGCATAAGGGCACTTGTAACTGTCCGAGGATCATAAATAAATACGCTCCTCACGATGTTGAAGTTTCCGGACACTTGAAAACTTCGATGAAAATTCTGTCAACGGGGGAGAACCGTTTTGACAAATTGCACTCGTCATTCATATAGAAAAGCGACGATGTTTTGTTAATAAATTATTTTTGTTTTGCAATATCATGAATGTTATGATTTTCATAAAAAAATATTAGAAGAAAAAACGTATGGGCTCCCAACAGGATGCTGTGACAAAGCAACCCAAAACATGTAAAAATAATATAGTATTTAATTCACGAAAAATATTGTCAATATTGATAAGAACGTTATGCTTACATAAACTACGATATATGTAATTATAAAAATACAGTTAATTATAAAAAAAATAACAAGGAGACAAAACCATTTCTTTAAACATATTTAATTTGAATTGAATGTTGCACATTCTCTTTGATAACTCTAATGAAATAAAAACATTCATCATTTCTAGGTAAGTAGATAAATCTACAAAATAATAAAAAAAAACTCACGGCATTCACGATGACGTGAATATATTTTTATAGCCCTGTCCTTTTTTAATGTGTAGTATATCCATGATTTTGATTAATTAAATTGATCAGATTGTCGCCTGCTGAGGCCCAGTTGGTTAGAGCTTGCTCTACCGATCACGCAGGTCTGGGTTCGATTCCCGGTCAGATCACAGTGAATTTGAGAATTATTCAATTCAAAGTTGTGATCGAAGATCGAAGGTGTTTGTGATGTCAATTCACATCATTTCCTCTCCTCTCATTCTTTAATAACTGGGTGTAGCAATAGCGATTAGCCAACCACTAGTCCTGTTCTAGGCTTATCCTTCTTTCCCTACTACTCACTTTGAAGTTGAGCAACTGAGTAACAAACAATTCTCGTAGAAAAAACTTCTGTTGAGATACCTCCATTAGAAGGTCATATGCTCCACATTGGGAGCGGACATGGTTTGAAAAAAATCAATTAAAAAAATAAATAAATATACTTTCCGTACCGAAGCTAACTACGTTGTCACTGAAGTGTTCTATCAAAGTTAATGCAAAAAAATTGACTTCTGTACAAAAACATATAATATTCATCATATCGACTGTGGAAAAGAAAAAGAACGTAACCCACAGTTTTTTCAAAACAGATTTTTTTCGATAATCCCAATGTATCATTAAACTTGATACACGTTCTATCAAAAGGATGCAACCTGCAAATGCCGAATTAGTATTTAAATTTAGCTTTTAAGTTTGAAAAAGATTACCTTGTAAAAAATTAAAACTAAGAAAAAAGACTGAAATAAAGGTTTTTTCTAGACAATTTCTTTAATGAATATTAGATTATGTCAATTTAACACCAGTTTAGAAGTATCCTTGCACTTTAAGGATGTGTATAATTCATAATCTGCAAATGGCCCAAAATCATTAAAATACGTTTTTTGCGTCTCCTGTAAAATTTTATATGTGTGGGTTATGTCCTTTTTCTTTTCCACAGTCGATATGGTTAAGTCTCATATGTAAAACATAACATCGATTACATTATAGTTTTTATCGGAGTAGTACAAATTACCCATTCGTGACTTTGGCAAAGCAAATCACGGCAATATAACAAATTGGTAGTAAAACTTCGAACGTGGTTAGATAAACTTATATTAAAAATAATTTATTCGGATATTGCGAAAAACCCTTTTATTAAAATTTTATAGTTGTTTTTATTTTGTTTCTTTTGGGATAAGTATTTTCAAGCACCGTTTGATCGACAAGAAGACAAAAAAGATAAAAATGTATTTTAATTTTATACCAGGTAAATAATATCAAACTAACGTAATATAACGGAAGATAAATAAATAACAAAGTGGTTCGAAAGTTTATTTAAGTTCTGTGATGATATAAAATAATATACATGTTTTTATTGCTTATATTTATTTCTTTTACGCGAAGTATTTCTTCAAAGCGGCTGTTTTATTTATCGGTCAAAATAAATATTTCATAAACACGTATATATAAACATCAATATTTCGGCTGAAATAATGTTTTCTCATCAGTTATTCGTATTTATATTTTATCTTTTTGTTTAATCTTATTTATTTTTTAAGTCATACGGCTTACAACATAAACCATCATGAGTAATTTTATCGCTGTCTATAATTAGACTAAAAATATAACTATTATCAATATTTTATATAACATTATTCTTATAAGCAAACGTCTTTAATCTCATATCGAATTTATTTTTTGTGTGATCTATTTTTTAATAGTGGAAATTTATTTTTAAAAAATAAATATTACTTAGACAAAAGTTCTTTTCATCAACTCTCTTTGAAGTATCACTTGTAAATATTGAGTTTAATTAAACCAATTTTGGTTTAATTTCTTCAAGCTACAAATATTTATTATAAATTATGAGTAATTTGCGATATAACTGAATGTAATTCTAACTTTTATAATTTTAATTTTTAGTAAATAGTATGGTCATGTGCTATGTTAAGCATGAATGAGAAATGGCACGAATGGAAACGTCTTTGCTTCCTTCCTTATTAATTTTCTCAAAGATATCGACGACAAAACCATTCCAGTGGTGTTTAATATGAATATGAATGCGGTAGAATAAAGTACGTGTATGTGTCTCCTGAAAACTTATACTTTTTGAGATACTGGGTTGTAGAAAATTACCTCCGAATTTTATTTAGTACTTAACTGTAAACGTATTTTTCATCCTGTATTCGGCATAATTTTTATAAATATAATTGAAACAGATAATAGTCGTGAATTATTTATTTGTCAATAAATCATAGACATCCACTTCTATTCATCAAAAATAGAAGTATTAGTTGGTTTAGAAAAACGCCTTTCTAATAAGTGTACATAATATATAAAATTAAAGTTGATATCTTTGGTATTTCACGTGTTGTGGTACTAGGTGTGGCACATGTTCTTCAGATCCTTAGCCTAACTGGATATATCACTTTTAGGGTGTTCACTGTCAATACTTGGTGGAAAGGCATTATATTAATAAAAACACAATATTCCTTTGTACTTCATTTCACTTTATTTAATAGGTCAGGACTGGTTTCGCTCATTGCGACCATTGTCAACTGAAACCGGTCCTGACCTATTAAATAAAGTGGAATGAAGTACAAAGGAATATTGTGTTTTTATTAATTAACTGTATAGACTATTTACGTTATTGCCAGATGTTTATTTATAACGTAGACAGTGTTTCTTTTCTGAACACATAAAATTGGGTCCATTAGAGGTGCAGTGAGCCAAGTGGTATTTTTGAAAAAAAAAGTTACATGTATTGGATATAGTCTACTCGTCTTAAAGTATTGTAAAAATGACGTGAACTCAGTTAATACACATTTCAATAAGTAGTGTTATCTCCTTAAAATAAAAATATGCAATCCACCTAAACAACAAGTAAAGACGTGATTGTACTTAAGAGTTCAAGAAAAACATTTTACCATTTTATTAGTTGGCTCATTTCATCTGTCGAGGGCTCATTAATGAGAAAATGAAACATGGACTTATTTCTTTCTAATAAGCGTGAGGAAAAGGATAAAAAAAAATAGCCCACCATATGTTGCCAGTTACCATATGAATTTCTTATATTTTTATATATTTCGGGGAATAAAATTCAACTAGAAATAAATTTAGTAGCAGGTAGTCAAATGTTACATTTAAAATTTAATATATAAATAATTGACTATATAATTGGAATGTGTTTTTCGAAAAGTCAAACAGTGTACACATAGTAACAAATTCAGTACAAAAAAAGCTACTAACTTTATTTTATTATAAAAAATGAGTTTCTTTAGCGTTACCGTCGAGCCTGTCAAAAATATGAAGGTGTATATCGTTTTTTAGCCCAGCAGTTATGCGAAATTATTGTTTGTTTGTAAAAATTCTTTATCGGTTTCAGGGCACGAATGATAAAATTCTTCGGTTTTACAACGCCATTCTGGAAATTATGCCGTTTCAACTGATGGCAGATATTTATTGCGTACTTTTACAATTTAAATACAACACGATTCGGGTGAGGTTTGAGTGGAAATTACACTACACGGCTCGTTCAAGAGTGACGTTGATGTATTTCATCAAATTAGGGAAATGTCAGCAGTGGTTAACTTTTAAGTAATGACATGAAAACTTTACGATTTAATAGAAAACATTTTTTACTGTCATCTCTGTGGATATTAACGTTCACTTTTCAAGTGAAATTTAAGAACTAAATCTGTTATAGTGACTTAGAAATTTATACTTATGATACAATTATATTCAAATCTAGCAACAAATAAATAATTTATGCAAAAAAGCATTTAATGTATAACTAATTTATTATTTAGTCACTTTTTGGGTGTTCACTGTCAATAATTGGTGGAAAGGCATTATATTAGTAAAAACACAATATTCCTTTGTACTTCATTCCACTTTATTTAATATATCAGAACCGGTTTCGCTCATTGCGAGCATAAAGTGGAATGAAGTACAAAGGAATATTGTGTTTTTACAATTATTATTTAGAAACTAAATTTTAAATCTTTAATATCGTAGTTAGTTACAGACGCGTATCTCATGCAGACGCCTAGAGATTAAGCATGTTTCACAAAAGTAAAAGTAGTATTTTTGATCGCATATTTACGAAAATAAAATATGTAAGAAACTTCAACTATAATTTCCAAGATTCGATGTTAAAGTTGATTTAGAAGGAGGAATGTAAACGTTAACAGATAGGCACATCTAGTTTATTGAAAATACTGAAAACATCTTATATACGAAAATGTCATTTTTTACTTATAAAACTATAATACCTAATAGATGTATTTATATAAATTAAATTTAGAAATTTCGCAAGGTATTATATGTGCTTTTTTCATTTTTTATTCTTATCAGACGATTTAAAGGATAGTTAATATATTGTAGAATAAATATTTTACGATAAACTCTAAAATATATTATGTAGATTTTTACTTTTTTGTGGGAAGCTTCTCGAAGATTTATTTTATTTTATAGTATAATTTAAGTCTAAGATTTCCACTTTTCTATTAAATTTGTCACGCGTTCCAGAATAATAAAGCATTTATATTCAGCCGCAGACGTTTTTCTACTCAAAACATAAAAATGACACGTAGGGAATGTTTACATAAGATATTGACTCAAGGAGCCAAAGCAAGAGCAAAGATTTACATCTGTCACGTACATACTACATACTTACCTAACTTTATTTGTTTATTTTTGGGATGAAATAAGTTTTTTGTAACTATGGATCTAATAATAAGGTATACATATATCATAAACGTACACGGAGAACCTTTATTATTGTAAAAACATAGAATAATCATCTCATCTCAAAACAATACATATTATTTTATATTAATCCATCTTTACAGAGCAATGTTAATAGGAGTTTTTCAAAAATAAATAAAAACACTGTTTTTACTTCCTTAACTGACACGAGTTTCGCTTTATTGAAAAATAGTATGTACTGTGGTGGTAGTAGGGACAGTGGTGGGGAACATTTTTTCTAAAGACACTAGAAAATCTTTGGCTAGCGATTTTGAAATCATGGGATTTTTGAAACAATTTCATGCCAATTTCTAAAGCCCAGAAATTTGCGAATTTCCTAAAATTACCAGCGTAAGAGCTTTTTTTGGCTATTCCAAAAATTTTTGAATCCAAAATTACAGAATTGGCCGATCAAGTCAAAGGCCTCACAAGAGTTGTCAAAAGACCTCGAGCTCCCCACCACTTTACTAAGGTAATAAAACATATCTGTTTTAAAAAAGAACATGATTTTAGAGATGCTATCATTTGTTTTACTAATTCTTTATACGCACTTAAATAATAATTATAACAATAAACACAATCCACAATCTTGAGAATAAAAATAAAACTTAATCTGAGCGAATGCAATGTGTTAAAAATTCACCCTATTATATCAAAGATTCAAAAACATTTTTCGTATTAAAAAATAATTGTCTTAAATGAATTAAGTCTAACTCTACTCTAGTGTGCTGCCAAAATAACAAATAAAACTTGTCAGATAATTAATGTTAGCATGATATATAAATTTTAAATTAAGATGAAACATTTAAATGAATGAATATTTATATCTAAAGCACCAGTCAAGATTTGATCCCACGCTTTTGTCACTTTTCATATTTTTTTCATTAACCAAAAAGCGCTGGCAAAATGTAAATAGAGATATCTTTCAAAAAATCTTTTCAAAAATGGTTAATTCAAAATGATGAAAGGTGAATTTTTGTCTTGAATTATTGTTAAGTAAAAATAAATTAAGTAAGGGCCTTCAAATGTTTTGCTTCATATTTTTTTTTACCGAGAAATAGAAAACTAGTTTGTCAGAAAATAAATTATTATAAGACAACACTGAAATTACTTTTTTCAGAGAAACACTTAATTGAATCGCTTATACGTCATTGTGGTTACGAGTGTTTTTGATTAATTTGAGACATGTATTTAATTTCAAAAAATTGTAGCTGCTAAACTGTTTTTTATTTTATTTAACCTATATTACAGATCACATAGTATATTTTTAATAAAACATGATTTACACTATTGAATTAGTTTTATTTCATCGGCATTGCAATTAACTTCACCGTTCTCCAAAATACCAAAATACTTTGATTGTATATTAAAACGTACCTTACTAGTTTTTCTTCTTATATCATTTTAATAACCTAAAAAAATGATGTGTGCGAAATTACTTAATAAATACTTTTAGAATGTATTAACGGAGACTATTGTAAAACAACGATAAATTTAAAAAACCGATAAATTCAAGGACGATTATTCGGTGTTATACTGTTTTGCAATATTATGGAATATTGTCTTGAGGTTTTACAATTTCAATAAATTTTTGTTATCGACTAATAATAGCAGTTCAGTTCGCCATTCTTTAAAGCGTGACTATTTTGATTGTATGTGATTTAAAACGTATGGTATACTTTTATTTATTGATTTGGCATTTACTTGGTAGAACTCCATTTTAATAAGATAAAAATATCAAGGCATTTCAGTTCTACAGTTTTTTATTTGTTTATACGTTGATAGTTATTTCGGCTTTCGCCATCATCAGAACTTTGCTTTAAACGTAAATTTGCTCAGCTATATATACTGGCTAAGAAGAGATACACAATGCATCATATTATTCACTCTAACAATTTTACTTTTCTGTTCTATTATAATTTCAATCATATTTATTATATATGCCGAAACAAATTCCTGTGGCACTGTCAATCAATTTCATTAGCATGCCTTCAATATGTTATTTCTTTTAGAACATTTTTTTTTCATATTTTCTTACATCAACATATCTCATGCTTCCGCTGCTGATCGTAAGAAAATGTCTTCCCGCAGATAAAGCATTCTTGAAGCGAGTCAAAATTTCTTCGCTCACCGCAACGCCGTCTCCTCAAAAGCGTATCTAAGCAACGTCGCGTCGTCTTGTCACTTTCCTGAAAGGATTTTCGAAATTAAACGGTTTCACGGACGCATTGTATATAGCGCAAATGTTGTCTTTATTATACTCACCAACCAAATATTAGGATTTTACTCCGCAAATATGCTGCATGGAGAATGTATTGTTACGTGATGTGCCTAATGCCAGGCGTGCGGTAATGAATGATTGGAAGGTATCACTGTAATAATATATAACTTACTATAATATACTTGAAATAACTTCTCACACGCAATAACCAGTCTTAAAAATGAATGTACATTATGCGTTCTTTCTTTCTATGGATTGTTCTCTTGCCAGACTTTCATCTAGTTCCAAACAAAACGTTTTAGTCTTAGCTCGAAACTATACATCCAGGTAGTATTTTCCTTATGACTTAAAAAAATGGGAAATTTGAATCGTTCAAATTATATAAATTCACACAGATTTTGTCACTAACGACCCGGGTTTCGCCTTTCGGCATATTCAGGCGTTCAAGTGCACGGATGAACTTGAAGTGACAACTTGACTGTACTGTGAATGTATATAATTTGAACGATTCAAATTTAATGTTGAAATTCCACCAAGCACCTTCAGTCGAAATCTTAAAATATAAAATGTTTGTCGGGTTCTATGGCGCAGCGGTTAGCGTTGTATTATTTTACGTGCCGGATCTCACGGGTTCGAGTCCCAGTACGAACAGCATTTTTTCGATGGTATGGGTGTTTTTGATGTTTAAAAATTTCACTACTCTCTTTGAAAAAAATAGGTTAAGTGACTGATTACCAAACAGTTCTCGTAAGAATTCTTCTGTTGAGATAGCTCCATTGGGAGGCCATATGCTCCACATTGGGAGCGGACATGGATAAAAAACTTGTTCGATTGAGCTCAACACTTGATTTTTTCTGTCATACACTAGGTTGTTGGACGCATTTCAAACCCCAGCTTAGTGTTTGACACGTTTAGGTTTTGTATTGTGACCAATATTTCTGTCTCTGTCAATCTTAGAATCCAGATAGGTGACATTAGGGCTTCCAATTAACCGGACATATAAACTAACCGGTTTTCGGTTTATTTTTACAAAATAAACCGGTTAACCGGTTTAAACCGAAATCTTTCATTTACATACATATATATCAGTCATTGCTGAAAAATGCAAAAATCATACAAACTATTTTTGCTTTTTCTATAGGTAAAAATGAAAATAGCAATGGTCGGCAATACAATTACAAAATATCTGCAATAAAATTACAAAAAAAATATTTATTTAAATAATATTTTCATATGAAAAGTATAAAAAATCTTATTAAGGGTAAAAAAATAATGAATTCAAAACAATTCTCGCATAAAAGTAAAATTGTACAACTTAAATGAACTCCCACAAAGTTACCTTCGAATCCATTATAAATACAAAAAAAAAACACTTATCAAACGTATCAAATATAATTTATATACATTAATAAAAAATAAAATGCTATGAATAATAATTGAATTAAAACATAATGTTTCTATATGTAATATGACTTATATTTACAAAATTTAAATACAAAACAAGGTGACTATTATTAAAAAAAATGAATAACATTATTGAAAAAAAACATTTTATGCAAGTTCTCCGTAATGACTGACCGTAATGAGGACACAACTGTCAAAACTAATTTACTCCATTTTTACTACTTTTATGAGAAAATAAATATAAAACAAAAATAATGAAGATTAATTAAAAACCTTGAAAAAATAACAATATTTTAATTTCAAATTTGTCAATCTGTGGACAAAAACAAAAAATAATTGAAAACTTTTGACATATACATATAATTTAAGATTTCGACTGAAGGTGCTTGGTGGAATTTCAATATTAAATTTGAATCGTTCAAATTATGTACACTCCCACAGTTCAAGTTCATCCGTGCGCTTGAACGCCTGAAGATGCCGAAAGGCGAAACCCGGGTCGTTAGTGACAAAATTTGTGGGAGTGTACATAATTTGAACGATTCAAACATATACATATGTATGTATTAGCAAACCATGCAGATATATTATGTACTTTTATACACAAATTGCCATTGATAGAAAAATGCAAAACTATTGAAACACAAACAATATAAAGATGATTATTTTAATATTATAATAAACATAAATACTATTTTATTGTATTATTCATGTATTAATGATGATATTATTCACATTTACAAAATTAATTAAAATACTAAACATGGTAACGTATAACATTAACTTATGTTTTTTTTCACATTAATATAAAAGAAAACATTTCATGTATTTTTGGTATATTTATTATTTTAAAAGTAGTAGTACTTTAAAAAAATTAACAACTAATAAAATCAAAATAATTATTAAAATTTTGTTTTTATTTCATGATATAATCCATCTGTTTATCTTGTATTGCTTGAAAACAGGTCAAATACTTTTTCGTTGAATTTAAGTATTTTGCTCATAATATTTATCTCTATCTATATATAACATTGACAAAGCTGCCAATTTTTCCTAATTCATTGTATTTCGTACAGAAGTTTTTACTATTTGTATTGTTGAAAAAAACATTGTGATCGGAACAAGTCGATGGGCATTGTAATAATAATAACCTAATTTGGTTGTTTCTTCAAAAACATCGCATCATTTACTTAGCAAAGCAGTGTATATTACAGAATATGCGTGCGACCACTGTTAATACATACATAAGGTTTGCAGATTTTTTTGTCCAACTTCCGCCCTTCTTCAAGATGTTTACAAAATGAAAACAATGAATGCACCGCAATAAAATGTGATTTATTGTGAATGTATGTTCGTAATTCTCAGTTGAACTCAGTTGAACAGAAGAAAAAAAAACATGAATAGCTTTACACATTGTGTTAATATACTTTTCGAAAGTTTTAAAGTAAGTGTTTGATTGCCTAAATGACATCCGTTTTTTTCCACAAATTTCTCGGAACAAGTTTTACTAGCGTAAAAGGGTTCAGTAAAACCTTTCGATGAAGTAATTAAATAAAAATAAAGTAGTGACTCAATATATAAATATAGTATCTTTGAAATAATTATTAGAAAAGCAACAATTTTTATTTTTTAATAGTAATTGATTAAAATGAAAATTATTAAGAATAATATTCCAATAGGCAAAATCCATCTAAAAACAGGCATACATGTAATTGAAAACAAATAAATTGGAGATTAATGATTGCGTATTTTTATAATGATACACATGCTATACTTGTTCGCAATTCATTTAAGATTAATACGGATGTCTTCTCAATGTTTTCAGTTAAGTCATATTTGTCATAGTGTAACAAGGGCCGAATTTATTACAGACAGTTAAGATACATTTCGTCGTTTGATAAAGTTAATTTTCTTCCTGAAAAGACATTTATGTCTATAATTTGAATACCTACGTGACAATTGATATTATTTAGCAATGTGTAAATGCATATTTCCTCATTAAAATATGCGCTGAATTTAGTGCGAAATTCTATTTTTTTTCAAAAAAAATCAATACACTTATAAATATAGAATTTATGAAAACGCGGTTAACCGCGGGAAATAAACCGGTTTTCGGTTTATTTCAAAACAGGCGAAAAACCGGGTAACCGGTTTCGGTTTAAACCGGTTTGGAAGCCCTAGGTGACATCTTCAAAACTCTAAAATGATATGGGTAAGTAAACTTTTTGGTAAGTTTTCTTATTTAAAACTATATGTATAATATAAGTGATTCTGATTCAGTTATTCGAAGACACATGGTATTAAACGATATTGTGAGAAAGTCCTGTCTGTGTTCTTTTTTAAAATGTAAACTTATAAATAGAATTTCAGATCCATGGTGCAGTGACCAAAGTCGTTGACTTCCGTGACGTGAATCATTGGTCCACGTCCCAGTGCCAACAGCATTTTTTTCAACCGATTTATCGATTTCTGTGTTTGAGTTGACTAAAATGTATGGGTGTTTGTAGTGTCAAAAAATATCCATTCCACCCTTCCAATCCGTAAATACCAAACATTTTGCTAACCAGACCCTGTTCCTACCTCTATCTTTTACATTCCTACTCTCTTCGGCGAAAAAATACATTGAGCAACTGAGTAAAAAGCAGTTCTCGTAGAAAATATTCTTTTGAGATATCTTCAGTAGGAGGTCATATTGGATTTTTTATCCATATCTGCTTCCTCATTGGAAGCAGATATGGATAAAAAAGTAGAATCAAAATGTTCATAACCAATAATATTCTGTACTTCACGACTGATTCATATGAATTAAATTATTTAAAACTATTAAAATCAGATTGTTTGCGACGTTGAACGACTTAAAATTTTTCTAAAGAAATATTTATTTAATTCAAAATGCAGATTAGAGAACAAAACTTCTATATTTGATGGAGTTCAACATCAATTCACGCATTTACGTACATACACCTGTGAACTTTATGGAATTGGATAAAACCAAACCAAGACTTAAAACAATATACGTCTCAACAAACAAACTTGAATCAAGAGTAGAATAAAAATGGTTTCCCTAGTCGTATTTAATCAATAATTATTTGTGTGGAATGCCTAAATCTGATAGAGTTTTGATGACAACGATACTATAACAACAAAATAACCTAGATATTCAACTTTATCTTTATTTTATAATAATTATTCTGAATAAAGTTTGAGTACACTTATTTTATATGCAAATTACTGTAAAACTCAGAAACAAAAAAATCTTGTCTCAAATCTCACTAACAGGAAACACTCGTATACCTTTAAAAATTAAACTTTTAAAAGATACAGGTCTTGCAATATGCAATAACACTTCCAGAAATGGTTACTTTAAACGTAAATTATGCAAAAGTATAACATTTGGGTCCAGCATTAAAAACATTGCCGTGGCTTTCGCGGGGGAAACGTACTTAGCATAACCAATATTTGTTATTCATAAAATTTCTGTATATACACCGATGCAAATATTATTAAAAATTTACCGACACCCTTCTGCGGAAAAAAAGATTTTCAAAGAAGAACAGTAGCGTGTAGTGCTAGTATTTTTTCAAAACATTTTGATCTTAAATGGTGCATACACACATATAATAGAAAATTAATATAATTATACCAAAATTGTTGCTATTTGTGGCGGTTGTATTTTATGGCGGGTTATATTTATTAAAAATCCTCATCGCCAGTAGTGTATCAATATTTATTGGCACACTTAACATATAATTATAAAAAACAAAGCTCTGGATTACATAGTATTATTATGCTTTAAAATAAGATTTTAGAGTTTTCGATTATAAATATTATTATTTTATGAAATATTTTTTATTAAAAATGTCAGTAAAAAGTATTGAAACAACTTTCATTTTACTGTTTTAATCTTTATTTACCGAGACTGCTAAAAAGCTTAAACTTTTTTTAAATACCCACTTGATAAAACATAGTTTCAAGTCATACGATGCTTTAGTGTTCTTTTAGTCTTTTTCATCTCTAATTTGTGAATTTTATCAAATTACCCTTTTGTTTTTGTTGAAAAATTGGTCGCTATAACAATTTAGCAATCCACGGCGAAAGTAGTTAACAAATTCAACATAGGTATATTTTTAGAGATCGGATCTGTGCAGCTTTTACGTACAGTTTTGACTCGCCTTTAGCCCAACGATCAGTGTCCAAAAGAGATAAATTTTGATGACTATTAGCTGTGAGAAGAAACTAACTTTATGAAAAACGCGTTTAACCATAGTTGATGTTTTTTGTGAACTAAATATTCACAAGTATACACCAATATCACGAAGTACTATTAGATTCTCAATAGAATTGTTTAAACGAGAACTGATTTCGAGGTCAGTCGTTCAACTATAATTTAATTAAAAGATGGCACTGGTTAAAATATAATGTAAGAATCTTGCTATTTTGTAAATTGTTAACATAAATAAAAAAATCTCTTTATACGCATATTGAATAGAAATTGAAATATAATAGAAATCTTTAAATCGAGTAAGCAATGATCGAATATTTATATTAGAGATTCGAAGCCTTGGCTGGGCATACGAGTAGTTCTTAGTAGAAAGTCCAAGAAAATTCACCACTTATCTAAGTACCAATATTGTCAAGTTGTTGTGAACAAAATAATTTCAAAATAAAGTCATACGTATACCGAGGCGGATGCAATGTTATAAGCTTTTGTTGGTTTTTTGATTAAACTCTTAGATGAATTAAAACGCATAATTAAAATATTTAGAGTGTTACTAGTTGTATTAAATTATGCTTGAACAGGCTTTGTGCAAACTTTCTCATGTCGCTTGACGCGAATTTGATCGATAAACCTTTTGTATTCATTGCTTTGTGTGTATTTAATATATAATGGTTAAGAAAACTTTTTAGAAATTAATTACAGACACACAGTTTTGACACAGCAGGTAAAACACTATATAATTGTATACAGAAAGTAAAAAATACACTAAGTACAAAAAATACCAAAATGTGAGTATACAGAAATGTTATATGTTGCACATTAAACATTTCTGCATACACTCTTTTTTTGTATTTTGTGTTTTTAATTGAAATTAATTTCTATATTCAATTATGAAAAAATGCTAGCTTAAAATCTTGACATATAATTTAGAACATTTATTTGAACACTAAAGTTCTTTTCTGTATCTGGTAACCAAACGAGTATATTTAATTAAAAGTTTCATGGATTAAGCGTTGAAGAATTATTTTATTTTTACTGCGAAGATTTTCATTATCTATTATAATTTTTATTAATATTATGATTCAGTTTTGCAGCAGTAGATTTAATGTTATCAAGTATATTTAACATTACGTTCAATTCACGATTATTTGTGATGATTTTATTATCCATTTATACTACATAACTGTATTGAAATATCTGTTTAAAGTCATTTAGAAATAATATTCACTGTGTGGACTTTCATGTTAACTTGGTGTAGGGTTACGAATACAATTTTTAAAAATGCAAAAAAAAGATTTTACATGTATACAGAAACCAAACTTTTTGGACGTATGCACAATTTTGTAAAAACTTATTTCAGAAATAAACTTTGTGATATGAAACATATTAACAATAGATAGTTGTAAATTTTTTGATAATTTCACTTTTGGTACCATTATTGAAAAGGCTTACACACAGATATGATATTTATTTACATTGCAATGGTTTAGATTGACTCTAACGGTGTCTTTCAATTCAATTGGGCGAATGTCTGAATGTGTGCATTGATATTTGAGATTTTAATACTTCGCCATCTCTGCTACATTTGGCCCTGAAAACGCGGACAAAAAAGTGCTTAGCTCTTATAACATTAAATACTAGATTTTTATTACACCATCTTTATATCGATATATAATCTGCAACGAGATTGAGTCACTGGTTGTTTCTTTTTAAATATCTTGTATTGAAATGCGTTATTACAAATCAATTTCATTTATAAAAGATACGATTAAAGATTACTTACATAAAACGTATTATCATAGATAACATTATCATTATATTCAAACATATTTAGTAACTGACAATAAAATTGATAGATTAATGTCACCCGTAATTATCGTTTATACGAAAAAAGAAATTTAAAACTTTTTGCATTCTATAGAAAACTTTTTGCCGCATGATTTTTAATTAATTCACATTACAATAGCGTTTTTGTAAAGTCATAGTATTTTCAATTTATTTATAAGAAAACTTTTCCATCGTAAAAATCACAATAAAGCTTTTGTTTTAAATGTATTGGAGTAATCTATTGAAATTTATTAAAAAGATATGTCATTAGTTTTGCAATCTAACTCAAAGCAATAGTTCATATTCTATATGTTTCAGAATTTAATTGCCTTTGCAATTTCAGCAAAGCACTAATTTCCTAGTAACCGAAATGAGAATTAATTTTCACTTACCTCAGATTTTCCGCTAATAATACACTTGGCTACGTCAGTTGCCTCCAGGTAGAGAGAATCTTTCTGTAATGAAATTAATACACACAGAGTATCAGTGTGAGATAGAATTTACATAATAGGGGCTTATAACCTAACGCAATGAAAAATAATCTAAAATAATAACGATAACTTGTTTTGCTGAAATAAATACTTTTCGAAATATTTTTTGTTCCAGATATTTATTCTAAAATAATAATCAAATATTGAATATATGGGCGAGTGTAGCGGTCTACAGCCAACACCTATAATTAAAAAAAAATATTAAGTGACTTATTAACAAACATTCACGTAAATGATAAAATATTGCCTAATGAGATTTTAAAAACATCCCAGTAGAGTTAAGCATACTTTTTTTTTATATTCTAATAAAATTTCTCCATAAAAAATGAACCGGGAGCCAGTAGCGTGATTAAACAGTGACTTATTTTTTTTAATAAAAAGTCGTATCTCAAGCAAAACATTTATTTTTGAAAATTTCATTAAGTGTTAATACAGTTAATTACAGTAATATTAGCAGAACTTTTTTTTTAACAATTCTCCATTTGAAAGATACAATTTTAACATTTAGTAAACTATAAATGTCCAGTAAAAGCTGACAATATAATGTAATGTATAAATGTTTTTTATAATATTAGTATTTCAATAATCTTATACTATATCTAACTAATGTGACTGTATGTTTTTTATTAGAATATATTACATATGGGCCCTCAAGAAGTGAAGTGAGTCAAGTAATAAAATGGTAGAACTTTTTTATTGAACTTTTAAGTACAATCACATCTTTACTTGGTGTTTTGTTAGATTGAATATTTTTATTTTGAGGAGATCGATCACACTTGTAGTGTGTATTAACTGAGCTCACTTCCCTTTTCACTTCACTTCTCATGGGTTCATATTTGCCAAATATATAACGTTGTTTTTTATATAAAACGTAATATGTTCGACATAAAGCTTAAATCTAGACATTGCGATTAAAATACCACAAAACGTTTTGTAAAACATCAGAATGCTGAGGCAATAATAAAATGGTTATCATTACTCACAAATACCTTCATAAAAAATTTATTCATTTACAAGGAGTTATTTTTGTTTTCAGTTCGGTGCCTAAATGATTAAAAACTTTAGATTCTAGACTGACGGTGCTCTATTTGACAATATTTGTATCTACAACTATGAGTATGTTTATATGAAAATAATACAAGAACTATTATATAAAGTTACATTTGACAGTGTATGTGTACAGTTATTATTTCAGCACTATATTGAAACAGTGTGCTTACTATACATAATTTTATTTTGATAGTAAACCACATAACACCAAAAAAAAATTTTGGAAAAAAGTTTGCGTCATATTTTCTTCAGTCTTCATTTGATAACTTTTCTCTAGCTTCTGCAGTTGCAAATAACTCGTTATGGAAAACTTTTAACAAAAATAGATTTTCTCGACTTAATAATACAATTTTGTATTTTCTGGAACAATTTTGTACACAGCTTCCGGTAGATGTCAGACCGTCTGTCAATTATTTATTTGCATATTTTATAAACTCAATTCGTTCACAAATCTCTCTCTAGATGCTCGTTTATTGAAGGGAAATTATGACCTCTTGGCGCCAGGACTGTATTTAATATTAAACACTTTTGAAGAACTTAAATTACATTCACGTTTCTGCTTAAAAATACTTTATTTTTCAATGAAACAAAATAGTTAAAATATTAGAATTTATTGAAAATGTCTCGACAAAAAATTGCTACTCGGACTACGATATAAATGAAGTGTAACATTTTATATACTCTTCTCCCCAAAATCATTATAAAAAAAAGTTCAATGAGAAAATAATCAGCTTATCACTTGTCTTGTTCTATTTTTATGTTTCTAAAAATATATGTAATGACATATACGAAGAAAAAGGTTGAGTGACTGATATCTATAACCTGTTATTGTTAAACGAATTCTATTAAGGGGTTCCATTTTGAGTGGGAATAAATCTCATTGACATATCTTTTAACAATTAATTAAAAGAAAAAAAATATTTTTTATTTCTTTAAGTGAATGACCCATAAAAGCACACCATCATATTTATTTTGACACTGTATTTTAACTGCTTTTTTGATGTGTAGTAATAAGTCAATTTTGTATAACTTAATCCACCATGATTCGGATAGAATTCTAGAAATCCAGCGCGAAACAGATCATCGGTGGTTATATGCTCTTTATAAGGAGTAAATATGACATAAGAATTATTAAATAGAAAGTTTCAGATAAAATGGTTTTTAGTAAACGAATTGATTAAATTATCAATGAATCGTTCGGTGACCAAAACTAAAATATAAATATAATTGAAAAAATATTAAAAATTATACAAAATATCAAATCCTGCATTTGAGGTGTTGGGGAGATGGAATCGGTAATTTTATTCAGTGTAATTTATCGCCTTCCTTAACAGACATGGGAAATGTTAATGTTACAAGAAAAACTCAATTATTCAACGAAAATTTTCTTCACAAGCTTTATGTTGTTTTTTGCTGGAGTCGACTGTTGAGTGAAATTGAATGGAAATAAATTAGACCAATCAGTTACTTGATATTTTAGGAAGCTACTTTATATTTATTTGGGGTTCAAATGTAGCTTTTGTTGAATCTCAAGAAACTTTGTGATGATTTCTTTGACCCATTATATTAAATATATCGCTAGATTTCTCTCTACTCAATTATACAAATAAATACATTCAACCTCTATATCACTCGTCCAGTTAATTACAGAGACGGCTATAAATAACGCGTTTTGACATTATGGGAACAACTTCACTCAAACGATCATCACTCATCTTAATTCATGTATTTATACATATGTGCCTGATTTATCAAGATAGATTTGGTTTTTTAGTTGGACATTAAGAAATATTCGTGCAATGACCCGGATAATATCAAAATTTTGTTTAATTCTTTAGAGCGCAAAAATGTACAAATTATTGTTAAGTAAGTTAGGTTCCAATAAACCCCTAGTTAAGATTTTTCACAGCTGTCTGACTTACTAACTCGAAGATCGATACTTACTTATTATGAGTGAAAGTTTTTTAGTCGATTCAATCATGGTAAAAGAAAACTATTTCAGTAAAACAAAATTGTTTGTTTATCTTTACATTGTTTTAGTTTCATTACAAAAGTTTTCAGTTGTTTGTTTCTTAATATTGTACATAAGTTGCGCAAATGAAGCTTCGTTTGATATTAAAAACCAAAACCGTGGTAATCTAATTTGGTGTTTTGGTTTTGATAAAAAACCATAGGTTTCGGCTAAGCGACAATCCTCATACTAACGATTTATTTTGTTAAATTAAACCAAATCCCAAACGAATTTTATAATTTTTAATAATTGAGATCTGCATTCGTTGTTTGTTATTTTGTGAATTGTTAATGATGAAATATTTAATGAGTGAATTTTATGGCGATATATATTAATTGTCTTAACTCAATTAAACAAATGAAATGAAAAATTGTCATTAAGTTTAATTATATCGAGAATATTTTATAAATCTATTTAAAATACCTACATACATATGTTTTAATTAAGTTCTTTTTATTATGTTTATTATGAAGATTCTTGCTCATTTCGTATTAAGTATCCAGACGAACGTACGTGTAAAATGTTCAAGGGAAAAGTCTGCTTCGCCGTCTGCCAAGTTTCCCGCGTATCCGGTTTGGGATGAAGGGAAACTAAAGCTGTAGGCGCCGGATGGCGCTGGCGACGCCATTGTTGGTCAAAACAAAACAATAATAATTGAACTGATAAAAACCTGCACACAATACAAAAATTGAAACATTTATATTCAAGAGTGCTTGTAACATGATATATATTTTATTTATGAAGTAAAGATGAATATTTAATTATGTGTGAGTTAATAAAAGTCGTTCAGAGTTATTGTAAGTATACTAAAGTAAAAATAATTAAATTTTAGCTAACCGTCACGACTCACGATTGATATAATTAAAAAATGTTACTTTCATTATACATGACAACAGTACACATCATTTTTTTCATCATCTTCAAATGTCAAAGATTTTTAGTGACATCAAATAAGAAACTATTTCGTAAATATAAAACATTTGACCAATTTTTGTTATATGCACGGTCAAGACAATTCCAGTCGAGCTTAATTTTAAAATTGATTATTTTTTACAAAAAAAGAATATGAAGAAAGAGTTCGCTGATATGTATTACACAATATCTCCCTATCATATTCTTATCGCTGTTACAACCGTTATGGATTCACGGTAGTCGCAACTTTCCTGTGTAACCAAGAATTTAACACTATCGGGAAATTATCTGTACTATTAATAAATTACTACGGATACATTTGAACATAACTTGTATGTAACCATTTGTCTCTATGAATTCAATTTTAAATGTTAAGTGTCATCGAAGAATGGTCAAAGGTCTACAAGTGGACGTCGGTGAACCACTGTATATGAACAAATGTGTGAAATTACATTTGTAAAACCGGTTGGGTCAAGTGAGTAACTGTTTTCAATTGATTCGTTGTAAAATAAAATTTTGCATTAAAGGTGATTGATCTACGATATATTTTCGTAAGCACAAGACCGTTTGTCAACATTGTTCATTATCAATAATGTTTTTTGATTATTACGATTAAAATTATTAAGATTTGACCAAACTGAAAGTATAAAAACTAAAATAACAAGGAACTGTACATTTCCGATGATGTAGTCGAGTAAAAGTAGCTTGTGTTTATTGTTTTTTTTTAATGCGCGGTTAAATGCTCAAATTATTAAATAAAACATTTTTGTACGAATTTTCAATCGATTAATACATATGCATCGAAAAAAATGGATCTCAGGACAGTAAAAATATAATGCGCTTTGAACATTTATTAAGACCGTTCGTTACATTGCTGAAAATAGTGGGAATACAAAAGAATTATATTTAAATGTTTTATTGAGTGTCAACTAGCTTACCAATTTGTAGAAATGTCAGTGGAAACTGAATATAATTATAACGCGGAAACATGTTCCGCGGTATAATTTCGGATGTCAAAATATTCTTCGTGGACAAGAGTGAGTCAGTCGAATTAAGACTATTTATTAGTTATAAAATAGATTTGGCCAGGCTTTACGAGATATACATTAAAAAAATAATAACAGCAAGCAACCCTTCACTCGATATTTTAGTAATGTGTTTAAATACCTATACTTGATATTGATACTCACCAATTCGTTATACATTTAACAATAAGTGTGTATAATGGCAGTAAATGAAGCTATATTTTTTTTGCATAATTGCAGAAAATAGCATTTACAAAATAACAATGCATTTGATTTATAAAAACATTTAAAAGATATATTAATTAATAAAAACCATACATTTAGCTAGGTGCTCAATGTGTTTTGACTGTTTGGGCAATGCAATGGTCAGACAAACCACTCTTGAAAATGGCGTCTCATACGATAATTATATATAATACTTGATTGATTTTGCCGATGATTATAAAAGTATAAATGGTAGATATTTAAATTTCTTTATGTCTTCAAAAGCGTAACGAGAGAAAATGGCTAAGAATTTTTGAATTGACCTTAAAAAAAAGAATTTTTTCCAAATTTAGAAATGTGTATAAATATCAAATTGTTCATCCACAAAATACCTGCATGAACTATTCACGAGAAATAGCGCTCTTTTGTCGTAATTATGAAAGGTACGGGCGGGAATAATGTGACCCTGATTTCCAGATAACCGAGCAAAGGGTTCGTAATTAGGTTTTCGGCAAGCGAGATGTTTTTTTTGTAATTAGAAAGGAGATAATTTTCTGCAAACAATGCTAACTACCCCCTCCCAGACTTGTAATATGATTAAAGTTATTGTATTTTTCCACCGCCGTCGTTGTGTCAAATTAACTGAGCATAATTTTAAAAAGTTAATTTGGACAAACAAAAGATTAAAAACGTTAAAATGAAAAATAGCGGTGAATTTTATGTTTAATGGCACGAAACGTCCATTAATATAAACAAAATTAATATTTTTAGGCAGGTAAACGACAATGCGTATTTATAATACTCCAAATGAATTTAATTCTTCAAATTCTTGTTCAGGAAATTGAACCTTAATTATTTTAATCACCGTGTCTAATAGGAATTCTCATGTGCTTTCGTCGTTCTCAAATACGTGGTGAAATTTTGATTTATTATTATTTCAATCGGTTTATGAATTTTCATCTGCGCGCATTGATTCTGTAATGTTTAAATACTAAAATTATCTTTTTTACCTTTTTCGCTGCCAATGAGTATATATACCAGGAGTGGGGAACCTTTTCATTTCTGAAGGCCACATTCATTTATCTGATTCAACATAAGGTAGCAGTAAAGAAAACTTTGACACCCCCCCCCCCTTTTTTTTCGACTGTCGAACATATGGACTGTGGAAAGAAAAAAGGACGTAACCCACAGTTTTTCCAAAACAGTTTTTTTTCGATTATCACAATGTATCAAACTTGATACACGTTCTATCAAAAGTATGTAAGCTGCAAATTCCGAATTAATATCTAAATTTAGCTTTTAAGTTTGAAAAAGATGACCTTGTAAAAAATTAAAACCTAGAAAAAAGACTGAAATAAAGGTTTTCCTGAATAATTTCATTAATTAATATTAGGTTATGTCAATTAAACACCAGTTTAGAAGTCTCCGTGCACTTCAACGTTGTGTATAATTCACAATTTGCACATGGCCCAAAATCATCAAAAGACGTTCTGACAAAAGACATTCTGCAGGCTTGTGACACGTGTGTTTATTATATTAATGACATCCTAACACTAGATATATTTTTAACTATATCTTAATTGTATGATAAATAAATGTGTTGCCTGCGATTTTACGGAAACGAGACGTGGATACGAGAACACCAATCATTAGAAATAATACTTAAATTTAAAAGTAAAATCGACCCTATAGCCAAAGGAGTAACGATCTTGGTCCCTTAGCATATTTTGTCGTGTGTTAAAGGGTTAAAATTTTGATTGTACACGTATTTTTACGCATTGATTTCTTCATTCCTTTCCACCTACTTTTCATTCCATATTTTAAAAAATCCAGTATGTTTACGTCAAGTTTTAATATGAAGGTCTTTCCATAGCCTAATTGGAAAGAAAGACTGAACCATAACAAGTTCTTGTAATACAATTTGGTAGACATGTTCCACTCAGAGTTTATATGATTAAAATTGGTTCATTTTTAATGTAAAATGTAAATGTTTCATTAATCTTTACTCCAGGGAAAATATAGCACGATAGAATTGATTTTTATTGAGAAGTTAATATTTAATTTCCGTCAACTTTCATCGTATTCAAGATTTATAGATTAAGGAGACTCAAAACCTTATCACATGATAATAAACTTGCTTAGTAAACTTATTATCAAGTGATAAGATGCGCTATACATATTAAGTATTATTATATGCCTCATATTTTCTCAATATGAAGTGTGTGACTAAAACTTATACGACCGGAAAACAATTTCTCTTGAAAATCCACGCGCTCGCATATTAAATGTGCAAAAACCAAACTTTTGCAAAGTTGTTAGCAAACAAAGCGAAGGAGTTGTACGGCAGAGCTCGTTTCCAAGAATATAATCACTAGCTATTAAGATAAATTGAAAAACAACGATCTGTATCGTTTGCAATTCAACCTCATAGCCGTGAAACCAACTCTTGATTTTGCATATTATTTTAAAGAGAGTGACAGATTGTTTTAATTATAACAAAAACCAGATATTAAAACAGAGAGAACAAATGTATACATCTGCTTACTTTAGGCGTGAAAATTGTGAATAATTGGGAAAATTAAATCTTGGTCATTAATATTTACTAAGAGTACGAAATAAGTTACGAAATTTATTTATCTATGAAAATAACTTAAAATTTGAAATAACAATATAGAAGAATGTGTCATGTTTTCATATAAAAGCTTCAAGTATGAAATAAGGAACTTTACTGTTAATCAAAAAACTGTGCGGTATCTTATACAGCTAATATTTTGATTGTGACATCGATCGCTGATATAAAAATAATGTCACTTTAAAATTTGGCCATCTTTATCATAAAGCATGTGAGAAAAACTATAATATTCAAAGTTTTAAATGATTGAAATTTTTTCGAATATGTTTTTTTGTATTCATAAATCTCATTAAAAACCGTTGTTAAAATAACATTTTAGATAAATGAACTTTTGTTTTTTTACACTTATTTGTCTGAATTTTTTTAAAAGGGTTCGACCATGAATGGTGTCACTCTTATGACATGCCCTTCCTTATCATAACATTTCATCACAAAATATTTTACGCCAAAAAATGTTACATTTTTTAACTTTTTTTCATATTGAAAAAGGATTTTGCTTGGTGTTCATTTTAAAATTTCAGAAACGATACTCGATAGAATTGCCAATATTTTTCTCATATATTTCCTTCGTTAAACATCATCTCGTTATGTAATATTACACCCCTTCCCTCCTTTAAGGGTGTGGAAAAATAAACATGGAAGCTCCTTATCGACCTTGTTTTATATGTGGAAAAACTGCTTTTTTTTAATTGCCACATAGCTTTGTTATTTATTGCATAATATGAATACAATAGTTTTATTTCAAAACAAAAATATTTTAGAAGTTTGAACAAATACAGTGCTTTAATGGTGCAATGTAATTCATAACGTTGCATTATGTCGTAGAACATTCTACTGGTCGTATTTTAAAGGGGATTTTAACTCGAAAATTGCTTTAGAGTATGAAATATAAATCATGTTAAAATGCGGTAGTAAGTACACTATCATTTTCTACACGGTTGGCCAAACGTTGCAAGTTTAAACCAAAATTGATCGTGTTACCATTTTACTGAAATACAAAATAAAATTAAGTTGCTTTTCCCAGTACACAATTAAAATTAAGCAGCTTTAATAACTTGAAAATATATCGATTAGTAAAATAAGCACAGCGGGTCACTTTTTTTTTTTAATTGCATTAATGTTTAAAATGTACACAAAAATATGTGCCATACGTTATTTTAGATAAGCGCTGGTAGACATTTTAGGATAAAAAGTGGTAAATCTCATCAAAGCTTGGTTCCTTATTTTCACATTAACCAATTCATAACTGATTACGGCTAAGCTCTTTCAACTTGACCGGGTGAGTGATACGGTAAGATTTTTGTTGCACCCTAATCATTTTTTTTAATAATAAAAACGAATAGGAAGAATAACTTAAGTCATTTGAACAGAATTTGCACTAAATTGCGCATTCAATTTTCCGGTTCTAGGGTCAAGAAATGCGACCCCAATACCCACATTTTCTTAAATGTCTATTTTAATATGGGTGATACAATGTTTATAATTAAGTTATTCTTATATCATAGTTTTTTGAACCTTTTTTAATTTATATAAATACGCGATAACGCGATAACGAGATAAGCGCCTGCGATAAGTGATCGTTCGTAAGATAGCTGGGCTAAACGCGTCAGTTGCAAATTCAAATGTGTACTGGGATGACGTCTTTTTACACGCAACTTAAAATATGATTATTTATTAAAAAAACACGGATTTTTATAAAAAAAATGTATGAGGAATAATGCAGAGAGATATTTTAAAGCTCTTAGATTTTTTTTTTTTGAAATTCATAAGAATAAGGTCAATAATGAGGAAACCACTGGGGTCCCTAAACGACCCCCATCGGATGAGAAGTATTTTTCTAGTCTCCGAGCCGCGAGAGTTAATAAATGCGGCGACATACAAAAAACGGATATATTTTATTTAATGTTTTCTAAATACAAGCTGTCTCTATTAAAGCAAACAATTGTATAAAACGTAAGATAGCAATCGAGTTAACCTTGAAATTTTTCGTGAATTCGTCGGTAGCTTTATGAAAATTCATTTAAAGTATAATATAAAATAAAATTTGATAACTTATCGTTACTTTACTGAATGTGATTCAAATTGTAACATGAAATATATGCTATTAAATGTAACTTTACATTAAGTTAACATTCATAAACAGTTTTTTCGACCAGTGGTTTTCAACTTTTATGTTACTGCGCCTCCCTTTGAAGAAAAAAATATTTTCGTACCTCCCCATCCGTTATTTCATATAGTAATAGAGACACATTTTAAAAGGTAAATAAATATTTTGGACTGTGCGCCTCCCTTTGCTATTAATAGTCCACGCCTCCCCAGGGAGGCGCGTCTCCCAGATTGGAAATCGCTGCTTTAGACACTTCCGGTAATCATTTGAAAAAACTTCACTTTTCTGCGTGATGGGAATGGATTCATAGTGGGCGATAGTCGCTAAAACATTCTGTAATGTGACTAAAATTTTGACAGAATTGCAATTCAATCTTTGACTAAAGGAAATGTGTCATACAAATATGATCCCTAAAACACTGTTCTTATAATATTGTTTAATTAAAGCAGAACATAAATGTTTGCAACTGTAGTGTATTAATGGACTATACATTTCTAGTGAATGAACGAATGAATATTTACCTCACAGTCGGTCGAGTTGATATTGAAAAGATTCAGCCGATAAATGGTGTCCCTGTAAATGAAAACAAATACATGATAAGTGAAACACAATATAAATAAAGTTTTATCGTTTTTTGAAAATTAAAAAAAAACACTTTATAATGGACACATCGTAATTCGTAACTATGTAACTTTGGCTATATTTAGCAAATTTCACATACGAATATATACTTAAAAAAAAATTATAAATACAAGAGGCAAAATATATTGGGTACAAAGAATTCTACCCAAACTTACAAGTGTAATCTTGGAAGTTTAGACAACTACAAAATTAGCACAAGTATTCAGTGCGGATGTAGGTCCCCTATTGCTGTCATGCATAATATAAAGCTGTTACCAGGTTATAATTATTTTGCGTCCATGATAGTCACAAGCAAAGGTGGTTGATAATTGTCATTTTCATCCAATTTCTGATTATATTTATGTGATTGTTGATGTTGATGTTAATGCCATTGAATATGTTTTATTGTTTTAAATGTTCTGTCTCAATTACGCGAGTAAAATAACTATTATTTTCTTAGTTTTGCTTCCCTCTTGTAAGATTTTGCTGAAATATGCGACAGGTCTAATTTAACGGTGGAACAGTTAAGCAGAATATTGAATATTATTATTTTCGGAGGACAGTTTTATAGAATATACCGTCACTGATTTGCCAGTCGTTGGTAAGTAATAGGTTGATAGTTTTGAGTAAATTTTATCTTTTAGGATAAATCTTCTAGCATCCATATTTTTTGCTGTATAATTATACTATACAAATATAGATTCATTATTGCCAACCTAGTTTCACATACTAGTTTGAAATTAAAAGAAAAAGATAATTGCATACCTCTAAACCATTCTAAATAATAATGACATACACAAATAAATGCAGCAACTGAATTATTTGAGAAAAAAATCTATTTTTATACTTAACTCATTTTTGCCAGGTTTCTTATTTAAAAACTTTTACCAGAAAGGTGACGATATATTAGATGTTACATGTTAGATTAATAGCATACTTAACCTTAAAATGATAAAACAAACCTGTAAACGTTCTGTTCACTTTATATACTGACGATATTAGTAGCAACATAATTGTATCTTTTTCAAAGAGTTTCTCTAATGAAACTACGTGTTCAATAAATAAATACATTATTATTTAAAACCCCATAAAATAAATTCTCAATAGTTATTTACTAAACAAGGCCATTAAATATTATTTATTGTCAGTATCTTTGAAAGGTCATTTATATTTATATTACTGACCAATGAATTCATAAACTGATCACATACATAATTACCTGGTTACTATGACTGAAAAAAAATAGATTCTGACCAAATAATAACGGACAAATCGACAAAACGATTTTAAAAGAGTATTTTAAACATTGTTTTTAACATATTATTTGCAATCATTTTAACAGTATACGAGTAAATAACATAGTTTACTTTGGCATCACGGTTTTATTGATATCTATAAATTATGGGAGTGCATAAATTCCAGGTCACGGGAATGGTGAGGAATCCATAAATCAGAGACCACGCTTGAAATACGCTTTACAGTATGTATATAAAACTCTGGAAGGAGATAGTTCGTGTATGAAATAATACACAAATTCCCAAAAGGATTTTTTACTGTGAAGATAATTAAATTTCATATGGCATATTACTTAAGTTAAGCGGCTTCTGTTTTTAGTTAATATTATTTTTTAGAGAATGGATGAATATCTTTAAACATATTACTGTTATTAAAGTAGGGATGTCAATAATAATTATGTTTATAATACTATATAAAAAATAATTAATTTAAAATTGCTGTTATAAGTGAACGACAGATAAAATCTTTCAGTCACATTATGGCGTCGTTAAAAAAACTGCGTTGCAATCAGAAGGTTTCAGAATCAATTTTCAAATACGTAGTTAACATAGAAAACAATTTGAGAATTATATTAGATATACTGACGTTTCATTGTGTGATTTTTTCTATACAATAATACTTCTCAAGAAAAGTGAATTTAAATTAAAACGTATTTGGTATATTAACAATTTGCACTAGCACGATTCAAATATAAACATCTCTTTCTTTAAAAAAGTGTATAAAAATTAATCTACCGAGGAAATTATTTAAGTTTCTATTTAGTTCAGGGTGTCAAATTTAACATAAATATATATATATTGAAAAAAATGATCATCTTATAATTAGGGTTATTATATAGTCCCTCCAACATGTAAAATCGTTAAGTATTTTGTGTATACTTATAAATCAGTCTGCATAACAGCAATCAATCAGTGTTTTTATAAATGAATATTGTAACATAAAACAAAAATAAGAAAACCATAATTAGATAACTGTAACTGTTTGACATTCGATATGTTTGTGAAAGAATTGAAAAACGCAGGTACGTCCAAGAATTTTCCAAACGAATGCGTCGAGAGTTTGCATTGAATATAAATGCATAGCACAAATCTCGGAAAGTATTAGCGTCAGAGATATTTTTATTTAAAATTCCGTAGTATTCATAGTTTTAAAAACTTCAAGTTTCGGAAATCCATTAAGTCAGACTTCTCTTCGTAAAATTTGGATGTTAACGCTACATGAATTTAGATGTAAATATTTTTTTATATAGTTAGTATCATTAATCTAAGGTCGACCTTTTTTTTCTTTTTACGACACTATTGTCAAGAATAATTTATTGAAGACCGACATTAAATATATAATGACTTTTGAAAACTAAAAATTTTGGAATTCACAAAAGTGTGATAATGTATGAAGCACAATTTCTAACGTTTTAACTTCATCAAATTTCAATGTGGCGCTTGCAGTTTCCTAATGAAACATATGGAGAAGAGTTTTTTCTAGAACTGGTGGTAGGTAGGTTGGTCATCACTCATTTGCTAAACTTCTTTCTGCAAACTAAAAAAAAAATAGCTAGTCTTTACATCATTACAAAAATATCATGTAACACTATGTCTTTTGACTTCAATTTCATATACCGATTTAAAAAATAGTTTTAGAATAATATGATTTAACCCTAAATCTTATGGCAGTGTAAGATGAAAGCAAAAAATATTTAAACTCGGCTGTGTGAGCTTGACGGCCCTGCTGATATGTCACTTGTAAATAATAATTTAACTAAGAATGGCAAACTAATTTTTTTATCAAACTGTTTCAACATATATATATATTGAGCCAATCATTCAAAAATAGTTTTTTTCAGAAAAAAAAATCAAATAAAAAGAAAAACATGAGAACATAAAAAATAATATGTTTATCGAATTAAATTCTAGCATGTTTTACGAACATGAAACATTAGAAACAATATATGATATCGATGACATAAATACTTTCCTCAATAAGAAGCCGTTCATATGCTTTTGTTTTTTTCATGTCGATCGGAATAAAATTCTATAGAAATATTTTGTTTTATTTTATGTATTGTGACATTCATGATATCGTTACTAATAATTTTTCCATGTCTTCTTTTCTTAGAATCAATAAAAAAATGTAATGTACACTTTCAAAGGAATGAATAAATCATGTTGTGTTGTTTTGTAATAAATAAAAACATGACTCAGAGTAAGGATGTACAATAAAACATGAAAAGACCCAACTTAATACATTCTCCCCTATGAAGCTAGTCGATATCTGATTTGGGAAGTACTTTTGTTAATATAATTAATTTTGAAAACAATTTATTTCATATAATGTAAGCATGTCTCAGGTATTTAAATTTTTTTCTATCTTATTGTTGATTATTATCATAATTTTAGACGATTAAAGAAGCTTATATTTGAAAGTTTATTCAAATAAATAATTTTGTAAAAACTAAGATAATTATTTCTGTTTAATTCATTTACAAGAGCAAACTGAGATCAAACTAATTTGCAGTAGATGTAAATTAGAAAATAGAAAATCTACTGCATATTTACCGATATTACTCATTAGCAGAAAATGCTTTATCCAAAAACAATGAATACACGAAATAGCTCATGACGATAGCCTACTTATATAATTGTAGTATCATATTTTTTTGGGATGAGCGTATTAAAAAGCATCATGCTGTTATATAATATAATAAAATAAAAAAATGCTGATTCGATCACAAGGTTATTGTTTCATTGGAATTAAATTATTCAATACACCGGTTTTAATGTTACATCAAGAAAATATAAATAAACATTTTCATGATTATTCGTCAAATTTCTTCCGTCTCTGATATTTTAAATTAAAAATATTTGTATGGTATATTGCATGTAAAATTCACATTAAACAACACATTATCAAACCTTTATTTTCTATTTAATGAAAACTGTTCTTAGTAAAATGTTATTGATAATGACGTATTTTATATAAAGTAAATTTACGTTTTATATTTTATTACATTTAATCAGAAAAATCTTTGGATAAAATTTTGATTTTAATTGTTAATTTTATCATATTTTATAACATTTATCAGGTTTCTACGATAAATTTTTGCTGGCTGCCTCAATTTTATTTTGGAATATAACATTTTCCCTCGTGTATCATGTTACATAAAATACCAAAAATAACTCTTATATTTAAAATTATTGTTGTTATTTAAAAGAAGACAAATTTAACCTTAATAACCAGGTTAATCATTTTTATAGAAAATTATAACTCGATATATGTTATAGGTAATTAAAATAAACACCAAATAGTGATTTAACTGATCCGCTGTAATTTTTTTATGTTCTAGACCAGTTTTAGGGAACCTGCGGCCTTTTGGCTACTATGGTGCGGCCTTTTGACTTGATAGGCCAATTCTGATATTTTTTGTAAATTCGTTAAATCCTGAGATTTTGAATTCGAAAATTTTTGTAAGAGCTAAAATAAAAAGGTCAAACGCTAGTAATTTTGAGAAATTGCTAATTTCTGGGCTTTAGAAATTGGCATGAAAATGTTTCCGGCCAAAGATTTCTTAGTCAATGTTTACTGCTGCCTTATGTTGAATCACAAAAAATGAATGTTTCCTTTAGAGAATAAAAGGTTCCCCACCCCTGGTATAGATATTATAATGAATAATAAAAATAACTGCCAGCCACGTAGCCGAGTTGTTAAAACTATTAGCTATTCTTTTCGTTAGGTCACTGTTCACGTGTTCAAATCCCAGTGCGGACTTTTTCTTATTTTTTTTTTGAATTTGTATCCGAGGGCTTGAATATATTATTTGATGTTAACGATCATAAAAAAACACTGAGTAACTAGCTTTTAGATCTATTCGAATCCCAAATGTGTATCTTATGGTTGAGCGACTGGATAATAATCCATTATCGTAAAAGAATTTCTTGATATGCTTCAATAGGAGAACCTATCAAAATTATGATTATGAGTTGACATAATGAATGTTTTGATTAAATATGTATCAATGTATCGAAGTTTTAAAGTTTTTTTTAATGATCTTAAATAAAAAAAATACTAACTATAGATGTGTTTCAAAACAATAAAACTCACTTACGCTATCTAATAATAAAATTACACACATGTAATATAATTGCTTCTATAACTTACAATTTGGCATCAGAAGCAGTCAAAATCGAGACTACGTTTTACGATCAAAAATTTTCTCCATAGACCCAAAATTATACTGCCATATAATAATAACAATTATTATTCTTGATGTGGATAGCACTTGGTGCTTAGTAGTAAAACAAATAAAGGTCAATACTCACATTCCGCCGGCGTACAAAATTCCGTTCTCCTCATCTAAGTGTAAAGTCCTGTAGTAATTTTGGCCACAGGTGAAATCCGAAATGAAATCTGTCAAAGAACAAAAAGTTTGCCGTATTATCTGATGAAATGTGGATGCTCAATGAAAGGTCTTAGTATTGGAACACCATATATTTATAACCAATTTTGTGTATATACTATAAGTTAATACAAATTTATGATGTCTTAAATTTTTAATTTTGGTAGATTGTAATGATTAGAAAAAAATGTATAAAAAATGCAGTAAGGATTAATAAGAGTTACAAAAGCATAAACTCGTGATTTAATTTAACAAACATTATTGTAAAACAGCAATCATTAATTAAACAATTAAGTTTTCTACAAAAAAAAATATTGATATTCTTGTACTTAGCACAATTTATTTTGGAGAGAAAAAGTCTTCAAATAGTAAATAAATACAAAATGGAATTCCTTTGTTCAATTCAATCAATAATAAGTACTATTCGATAGGAAATTGGGAAGCTTAGCAGGTATTAACTAAAACATATTGATTTTTTTTTAAATGATGTTAATGTATATTCGATTGTATTGTAATATGTAATACTGTAATAAAATGCTTTTAAAGAAGAAAAAAACTTTCACGGTATAAGTTTAATATCGACTTTAGAAAGGCAAAAGGACGTAACCCACAGTTTTTTTAAAAGAACTTTTTTTTTTATTATCACACAAAATTGTAATCATGAAAAAAGACTAAAAAGTTTTTTTTTTTAAATTTAGTGAATTAACATTAGATAAAGTCGATTAAAGACCACTTTATCAGTTCCCATGGTTTCAAAGCACGTGTATATTTCATAATTAGTCTTTGGCCCAAAATTATCAAAAAAAGTTTTTTGTGTCTCCTATAAAATTTGTAAAGTGTGTGTTACTTTTTTTTCCTTTCCAAAGTCGATTGCGTCAGGTATATTGTGTAATCAACATTTGGTTTCATCGTATACTTATAGAATCTATTCACCAATATGTACAAATTAGCAATATAGTGTTAGTGATTATTTAATTCTTGAAAACTTTTTTACTTAAGATTAATTTTCGGTTATTTAACTAAGTAAATCTTTTAATAATAAATCAATATAATACACACATGCTGTTTTTTTTTCTTTTTTCATATAAGTAATTGTTAGTGTTATAAAATTTGTATTTAAATTTTGCTGACTAATGATAATTTCAATGCCAGCATCCAGTGGATTTCAAATATTCATAACGTGAATGATATTATATGAAACATAAAATGCAATCTCGTTTAAGAGCGTGGCAATTGAACATTTACATTAATTTAGCTTCGTAGCCTAAACAAGTATTGAAAACACACGGTGTAGATAACACTGTTTTAACATATGCATATTTATACAGTTTAATATACTATTAAATTTAATCAAAACTGTTTTTATGTATTGTAAGCAAAATAAATAAATGCCACATTAAGACCCTACTTGTATTACAGTTATAGTTTTTTTTATATTTCAATGTTTTCGATATAATTTATCACTAAGATCAAAAAAAATGCTATCATTCGTTTTGTAATGAAATTGACTAGTGTATTGTACCTGATCTTTCCGGACGAATACAACTGTTTTAAGTTACGTCGTTCACTTCCCAAACGAGTCGAAGAAAACAATGTCAGATTTTAAATTCCATGAAAACTTAAATTGAGATCAAATAGAAAAGAAAATATATCAAAAGCATCCATTGTCAAGGCTCAGTTCTCGTCGCAAATCGTGACACTTACCACCAGGTTTACAAATACTGGCTTAAACCTTGAATACATAGGTGACTACGAAAAGTACAATCTTTTCTTTTGGCTTTTTCGCAAAACAGGAATCGATTTTACCTTTTATTTTTATACCCAAAGGTAAAATACATATTTACTCTTCATATTGCTTTAAAAGATGTCTTGTCTACACGTGCTATACTATTACAGTCTTAATTCGAACAGAGCATGCTGGAGATTTGGCGGCCATTGATTTTCGACCGTTTTTTAATACAATTTTTTCAATAAAAAAACATGGTTCATCATAATAACATTTAGTTAATAAAGAGTGTATTCTTTAGTTGATTGCGTATAATAATTATTGCCTTTTTATATATTGTATGAAAATCATGTTTTATGCCTCTAATGCCTAGATGATTTTCAAGAATTTGTGATTTTGAAGAAGTGTTTTTGGATAAAAATATACAAAAAAACTATCGAACGTTTTTTAAATTATTTTTCCTGCAATCACACCCACTCATTGAATTGTATTATGAAAATATATTTTTTTATTTAAAAGTAGAAAATCATGGGCCTAAGTAAAATTATTGCTTAACTATCAATAAATACTCTTAGTATTTTTCAATCTCAACTTTTCAATGAGTCTTTAGAAATATTTTGCTTGATTTTTAATTAATATACGCACACTCTTATGATTAATCATTATACACCTGAACATTTTATTTATGAATTATATTTCCATCGATTTTTCAATCATTCATTTTTCGATTCAGGACATTTTATATAGCTTACATGTTATCTACCCTCAAATCCTCTCTTTTATCTATGTCTTTTCAAAAGATTGAGCGTCAAAAAGCAAGAAGCGCTTGGCTACTGTAGAAATATCAGAGTAATGTAAGATATTACATTATTATACACCCAAAAGCTTTCATAAAATATTTGTGAGGCTTTCATTCAGTAGTCTATTAAAAGTAGTAGCCATTATAAGCTGTGAATTTCTATCAGTTATTAATTACACCTTATCATGTACGCACGGTGTCATTTACAATCGATTTATTTTTAAATGTAATAAAACCTTGATACAACGAACCTCGTTTACACGAAATTTGAACTGACTTATTATTTCACTATTGATATTTTTCGTAAAAGTTTAAAAATCATAGCTGTAAAAAATATTTGAGCTGTGACCGATTTAACGTGTGCCGGCAGATTATTTGCCATACATCCCAACCAGACATTTTTTAAATTATGAAACTGTCACATTAAAGCATTCTATCGTTTATTTTATTTATAAATAAAGAAGTTTGTCTATTTTTTGGCATCGTAGGCAGATTTTTTATTGAACGCAGTAAGTAGTCCGCTATATCAAGGTTATACTATAATATTACAAAATATACATATATTTTATAGACATATAAGATGACGAAACATTATATTTAAAAAAAACACATAAATACATCATATTTTAATAACCAAGCACCCTATTAATTAACATTTATAATATTACTATTCACACACAAAATATTGATTTCAAAATGTGAACGGTTATATCTATAATAGGTATGAGCGTGGATAACGTATTAAATCCAAAACATGAATTACTCACAGTAAACGATTTACTCAGACACTATCTTAATGAGTGTGAATTATTTTCAGTTTGTTTTCACTTAGTAACATAACATTTAGTTGACGTAAATATGTTTAAGTAAAGCATGAATATTAAGCTATTCTTCTTTTCTTTTCTAGCAATACAGTTCTTGATTCTGTCTCAATTAATCTCCTCCACTCCACTCGGTCCACCGCATTCCTACGTCAGTCGCTGACCTCCAGCACTTGCAAGTCTTGTATCACCCTATCCATCCAATGCGGTGCTCCAACGCTCCGTTTCATGATCCTTCAGGATAGAAAATGTTAGATGTTTTGAAGATTCCCAGCTATCCCTGCGTGATATATGTATGTCCGGCCCAGCGAATTTTAACAAATATGAGGGAGTCTGACTCACCGCAGAGCAGTGTTCTTCAACCGTTTTACACCCGTGGACCGGTGAAAATTGTAAAAATATCTCGTGGACTGTAGTCAACCAACATCACTCAATAAGTTTGTAGGATGACATATATATCGTGCCACTATTGACAAATTCATATGATTTTTAAAATGTACCAACCTTTGAATAACACTTGTCAAAATTTCATAACAATTGAGGTTTAGTTCACAAGTTACAGTACAGTGGTTTTAGTGACGCTACTTTTGTAATTTCAAAAACAATGGAATGCTTTTTAATGAGAACATATACCGTTCAAGTAAAGAAATGGCTTGACAAGTGTTATTTGGAATCTGTTCCATCGAAATAAATGGTAACGAAGTGGTTAACTGATTTCTGAACGCTCCTGGTCGCCCGAATTCGGCAGTTGTTCCAGAAAACATAAAAAAGTCCAGAATATAGTTTTGATCGATCTTGAATTGAAAATACGTGAGATAACTGACACTTTACAGATATCAGAAGACAGTTTACTCACCATTTTGCATCAACATCGAGGAGATAAACAAGTCGAAAATTTTTCGAAATATAAATGTCTTCGCGGACCGGCAATAAACTCTCGCGGACCGGTGCTGGTCCGCAGACCATAGGGTTGAAGAACACTGCCGTAGAGGATATTAAGCCTATGGTTTTGCCGACGTCGCCAAATGTTATCGCCGTGAACAGGGCCAAAAATCTTGTGCAGGATATTGAGGTATTTAATTAAAATTAATGTTAAGCTAAATAAAATAAACGATATTTAAAAATATAGTTTGAGAAAGTACTCACGTGCTCACCAAATGCATCCAAAAACTTTGATGCTACCTACAACTGGACAAAATCGATATAAGAAAGTATAATAATATATAGCAATCCGATATGGCATGTGAAGACTGTTGTCTGTAACTCCCCCTAGTAAATACTTAACTTCAATATACATTTTGTTTAATTGTTAACTTCATGCAAAGGATTTCTTGATATAAAGGTTAATTTATATTAAAGTAAAACAAATGAGTGTCTGTGCTTATAAAGATTGATAGCAACATGCAGTGATGCAATCGTTTAATAAGATTTTATCAAAAAAACAACTTTCAAGTAGTAAAAAAAAACACCTGTTTATTTGTTGGTTGAGAAACACTGCCATAATATGTCAAACTACGTTTTTTTGTTGTTGTGCTTATGATGATCAATAGAAGGGTTTAATGACCCATACGGTTATATTTTTTCCTGAAGATGACAATTTTTTACATAATCGAAAGACATATCGAAGCTTTTAAAAATAATAATTTAACAGTCACTTTTTACACAAAACGGAGCTTAGTGAGAACAATACGCTTACCACTAGTCCTCTTCAAGTCCCAACCTTTTATTCCGATTCGAAAGAAAGTGATTGGGCGACTGAATTAAAAGCAGTTCTCGTAAAAAAAACTTTTTTAAGACAAACTACATTAGTAGTCATCTACGCTTGGAGTAAACATCGTAAAAAATGTACACAGAAATATATCCCTACAAAATTAATGATAAAAGTTAATTAAGAACGAAATAGTTACCTCTGCTTGATGTTTCGCTTGGAAGACAGCAATCCTCTTCGTTATAAAAATGCCACGATGTTTCATAATGTCCAGAAACATGTTTGAAAAAATAAACACAGGACATACTAAAAAACACAAGTAATATTTGACCAATATTTGCTTTGACACCTGGCTTGGTACACTTTACAAAACTACTTAAATATTTAATCAAAGATTTCATTTTATTTGATCGAAGCACTTTGAATGTTTTGAAAAGTTTTTCCATAGACAATACGAAAATATTTTTTGTTTCATTATAATGTTTCGGTAATATGTGCGCACTTTTGAACTTTGATTTATATATTTTCATAGTTTTATTGCTTTAAATTACAATAATAAACATTTTTGAATAGATGTGTTGCTGTAATGAAATAATGTATTTTTTTAGTGTTATCAGACGATCATTAAAAAAGAGTTTTGGAGAGATTAAATACGTTATAAGTTATAAAAAATGACTAGTTTTTTAAACAATATGTTGATTTCTTTATAAAGTAAAGGTATATTAATTGTATTGACATATTAAGTAATTTTGCGTAAGCAAATTTTAACTATAGATAATTTGTTGAATATTTCGTGCCACTTATTTATTCATACAATGCATTGGCATTGAAAAGTTTTAGAATTAAATATTTTCATTTTGCGTTGTCATGAGTACAGCATAGTTTTTGAATGTGGGTTGAGCTGACTCAACTGTTAAATGAGAAACAGTCCAGGAAAAATAAAGTTATTTTGATATAGAAAATTGTGCATTTTTTATCTAGTAGAACTTCCATTTTATAATCTTTTTCTTTCACACCAGGCCACATCTGCCTGTACAGCTGACAAATTAAATTAATACATTTAAAATGTATTTATGTTATTTTGATATTCAAAACACTGTGTAAAAAAATATAAGGGATGTTTAAGAGTCAGCGATGTATAATAATTATAGTTAAAATTTCTTTTTTTTTTGAAAATCTAACTATAGTTTTAAAAAAGTGTTAGAAAACAAAAATTGTGAGCACTGTAATTGTTTTAATAGGAAGTGAAACAAAATATGAGTTAAGCATTTACAAGATTTTTGTGAGTATTTAAGAGAAACAGATTATTTATACGAATGGAGTCAAATATATGTGTCACAATAGAAGCGTGAAATTTTTCAATGTTTACATTATTTAGTTGACTAGTTTTAAATATTAAATGTATAAACTTCTAAAGAGAGTAAGATAAAGTGGAATGACTTTACGGCTTAGGTTAAATTAAGTATGTTCAATAGAAAGAAAGTGAAAATAACAACAAAACACTGACATTTTTAAGGTTATGTGAAGTGACATATGACAGTAAAGCACAAATGCTCACAGCACTGGAGAATGGTTGGCAACACTATAACTACACGCATGATTGTTTTAAAGTTTTTTTTTTAATACTACGGCTGTGTAGTTAATGTACACATTGTTAAGTTAAAGTATTCATTTGTTCACTCGTGAATACCGTAACTGGCTAAAGGTACAATTTTTACATTAGTTCAGTAAATTTTAAATGTAACATATAAACAAAAATATTGTAAATAAGTGACTTTATCTTTATTGACTCCTTTCAATTAAAATGATGTCACTCTCCAAATCGTCACATTTCCAATATCCATAATAAAATCAATCATTATATAGCAGAGCTAATTATATTTCTATAAGCTTTCATTCAGCAGTAAGTAAATATGTGTCGGTTATTGAAAATGTCATTTATCACAATTTATTGACTTTATATACGACCAAAAGATACAACGTCACCACCATGAAGACAGCAGTGATGGATTGAGGTAAGTAGGTGCCCAAAAATATCTTTCAATAAATATGGCAGCGTTAGCATCGTGGTTTATTATTAATATCTTTAGTATTATTCCTTCGAGTCAAATTAAGAAAAAAAAACACAAAAATCAATAGCGCTGAAAGCTTTAATATTCGTAGCATTTTTGAAAAGCCTTTAAAGAGCTTTTTATTATAAGTTTTCTTCAAACTAAAAACTAAAAAAAGCACGTACGCAATTTATTTTTTGTCTTCTTAAAGTTTCAAAAAATCACTAAAATGGCTTTTATTAAAAAAACATATTTTCCTAAATGTGTTTTTTATGTAAAAATTTAATATATTTAAAATAAAATACGCCTATAACTCGACGGATGCCATTTTTCATATCGGCCATAAAATGAAATTGTAAATATGATAGTTAGTAAGCATCGTTATTCTTTGGAAACAGCCGATTTTATGTTTATTCATATTTTACATGCTCCGTTCTCACATATACGGAAAACAAAGGTATGCATGAATCTAGTTGTACATTTGTGTATTTTTGAATATTTAATTTTGCAGTATAAACTTATAAAACTCGTGAAACTTCGCCGTCATTTTTTTATATGAGACATTCGAAGCTGTTTTATTTCCATTTGAAATGGAATGCAAAGAGGGATTTGCGTGCGTTTCACCCTCGCTATTTCGGCTTTATTGTCAAAGCTGTGGATATTCATATTTAAACATAAATATAAGCACATCAACGTTTACCGCTTATTACCCTTTTTGACAATATTTTTCCGGATGAATCGACGAGCTTTAAAATGGCTACGTATTATTCGGTCAGTAAATAAATACATTAACGGTCAGATATTAACTGAATAAAAAGTAATGTTCAGTAAATCATTCACGGTTAGTAAATAGTAATTTTTTTATTTAAATTCTTAGCCTTTTGAGATAATAATTTCAGTTTGAAACTGATTTAAATAAATTATTGATTGTTTAATACATTGTAGTTATCGACCACATGTATAGTGATCAAATAAATACCAATAATTTATAATAATGTGCCACCTTTTGACAATGTATTTACTTAACATGCCAATATATTAAAACTGTATACAGTGTTTTCAAAAACATTGAAGTTTGTGATGCTTAAATTTCATTATATTCATCTAATGAGAGTGGAGAGTGATTTCTCGTCATTCCCTTATCTCCAAGCAAAAGCGATATTGGTCATCTGTATTACAACTCGTTCTCGTAAATCAATTTCTACTTAGATTGCCCACTAGAAGACCATGTGCTCCACATGAACGGACATGGTGAACACAACAACATTTACCGATATGTGAACGATAAATTATTTACTCATTTTTGTTTATGGTAGTAACATTTATAAACACTGTTTATTTATTTTTTAAAAACATATTGTCTTTCAGAATATTTAATTTATTACTATTATTATTATAATTATTCCTCGGTGTAATCAATGAAATATGGGATCTATTAGTCTAGACAGAGACACTTAGTAAAGACGTAACTACTGCTTGGGGACCATCAAGACAAAATGTCCGTTAGATCCTCGCCATAAATATTTTTGAACCTGCCATTTTTCGTTACGTTCATTTTAATAAATTGAACGAAATGGCATTTCCATAAACCAAGGATGAGAAAATCTTACAATAATTTACATGCAAAATCTTTGGCACTTGCCAGAATATCAGAATAAACATATTCATTCATTTTTATTAAAAAAAGTGCTTAAAATTAGTGTTTACGAATTCAGTAGAAATAAAAAACGTTGCAGCTTACATACAAATTTAATTGGCTTTGATAACATCCTGAAAAAATACAAAAAAATACATCATTAGTTAGGCATGTCCATTCCCAAAATATGGACATCTCACGGAAAAGTTCATTAGATAAATGGGTTGTGGAAAGATTATTATTTTACTTGTCTTTCTTCGTCGTGTTAATAGTATATATGTTTTGTAATATGAGATGATTACATTATAATTGGAGCAATGTGTGATCAGCGTTGTTACATTCGGTTTCAGAGGTCACGGGTTCAAATAAAAATACGAAAAGTTTTATACATTGATTTTTCAATTAATATATGGATGTCTGTTAAAGTTAGTACAAAAAACAACTTTAAAAAAAGCCCAATTTCAAATTGAAATATTTCCTAAAACTCAGTTTAACCAAGTTTTTGAAGATTAAAAAAAACATAAATCAAATAAATTAACGAAAAAAGTTTTTTTTTAACTTCATTTATTAGTATACCGAAACACTATTTGTTATTCCCTGCGAGGAAATATATTTATAGAAAACACATAAAAAAATGTTTAGCAAAAATATTTTAAAATAAACCTTAATATAATCTTTACTATTCAACTACATACCTATATTATCTCGTTTTGTTTGTAACTATGGTGGCTTTAAGTAAAAATATTAAGGTGCTTAATTAAAATTAAAAAAATATATGAATATTAATAAATTCTAATATTTGAAACCAGCTAGCCAAATTAAATTTATGTTTTTGAAAACCGACAATATATAATGTTTGTTAAGTCTAAAATAATCCATCTGATCCTAAAAACCAGAGCGTAGTGACTTAAACTTACAGCTATTACTGTTATAGTTCAATAAGCTTTTGTTGAGATAAGCTCATTTAATATTCTTCTAAAAAAATATAAATCGATTGAAAAAAACAATGTAAGACCGTTTCTTCTCTGAGATAAACTCTTTCGTTCTACTTGATTAAGTAATTGAGTGAAACGAATGTCCACTAGTCTACGGCGAATGGGTTGACATATATCATCTTCATTTCCAATGCTTTTATGTAAAAACTGTCTTATTACTTTGAAACTACGATCCTTTGGATTTGAAACGTATGATGAGCGATGTATATGTATTATATTTTGATTGGCGATATGGTGAGCACGTATTTTCAATTTGTGTGCAATGTATTAGTGCTTCTGTCTCTCAAAGTATACGTAATTTCCTTTGCTGTAGGTGTATGTATAGAATGGAGGGTGATTAATCAGCTAAGCTCCAGAAGCTTCCAGAGAAGAGATTATCACTAGCACCTATTTATGTTTTAATGCAATTCTATAGAACTTGGTCTCCGAATTGAATAAAAGTATCAAATCCTTGAAATCTTTGTTTTCTGAAAATTGTTTTTAAAAGAAACAATAATAAACTTATGATTGATTTAAATCAAAATTCGAAATCGAATCATTTAATTATCGAAAAAAACGGTGTGAAAAATCAATTCCTGGTTGGAAAACATATTTAAAAGAACATTTATTTTGTCATATTACCACGACTTTAGCCTATGGACACTTAATCTAATTGAACACATGGAAAGGAACAGAAATCTTTTGTATTCAATTAAATATTGTTTAATTTAATTAAGGTATTAAATTAAAAAATGGTAAAAATATACTTTGTTATAAAAAGAATATTTAGGTTTGTCTAACACCCCACACCCGCTATTAGTTTGTTATATAGAAGTTTAAATGTACTGTGATTGATAAAACTACACGTATTTGACATCATTACGAAAGTGAAAAGTTATCAATTATAAATTATTATAAAATTTAATTTAATATTTATAATCTCTTATTATTTTTAATAATATCAAGTTTCTAAAGAAAATATTTTTTCAAAAGTGTGTCACGTAATCCATAGAAAAAATATACCATTTCATACAGTCCAGTCTTTACTTAATATATTTACATACATAGAACTATGATATAGGAATGTTGGTCGCAAAAAAGCTGCGAAAGCTCAAGAGGATTCGGGTCGATGCTTTAAAACAGAAATATCGCATGCATGAACTTATGGAAAATACACGAAGAAGCTTTTAAGATAAGTTATAGTCTCGTATAGCGTTGAGCCTTGAATTCATACAAGGGTTAGACAAAAACAATGAATGTATTCAACAGATATTTGGAACTAAATCTATGTGCGAAATCATAACCATTTATTCATAGAAGTTGCAAACGTTAAGAAAATTTCAGATAGAATATATATCGGTTATAACTTTTTGTGCACGAAACTTTATATCCTCATAAAAGTCGCTGATAAATTCTATAAAACTTTATTGTGATTTATGGTTTTTGAAAAATAAAGTGCGGAAAAGGTTTATAAATGTGAAAAAATACTTTGGTTGTACATATGATCGTTTTTTTTTCTAGGTAGAAATGAAATCAGTACACAAAGTTATAAAAACAAACTCTTTTGTGTCTTAAACTTCATTATTGTGTTCTGATCCCGTGAAATAATCGGTTAAAAACAATTGGGTGGTAAGTCAATCAATTTTTTATGTTATACTTTGATATTGACCTGAATTGAATCAGTGATATCTCTTACACATATTTTGAACGCTCATAAAGAAAACTTACGTACATGCATTATACATTAAGCAGGAATTGGTTTTCAGTCAATTAATCAACAATCAATTGAGGTGGTAGGAAAGAATGTTTGGTGGAAATACAGGTATCGCGTCGTTTTTGATGAAGTAGGGTAAAAACTTTTAAACGTCACATGAACATAGTTAAGCATAAAATATCTTTTGCCAAAATGAATTTCAGAGTTTGAATCTACAGTTGAAAGTTGGTGTTAAAATTCAGTTGACGGTAGCAAAAAGCGTTAAATCTCGGCCAAGGCAATTGACGTAGATAAATGAAAATATCACAACGCTTTGAATTTCTTTGAAATGCCATCACTGATATAAGCCTTATTAGGGGTAATAATATTTGATCCAAGGTAGTGACGTCACAATCAGGGCCTAGCGATGGACTATGCCTAGCGGCTCTGGCAGGGACGGTGGGACACTTTTCCGGTGGCCGCCAAACCTCATTATTTTCCGAACATAAAATATCGTACGAAGATAACTGAGGTCTTGACTCCAAGCCACGAGACGAACCAATCAGTGACTAGAAACGGTGGTTTCACTGCCAAACTTTTTAATCTTGGCTTTTTAATGGCTAGGACGGCACTAAATGTTAGAGTACTGAATACATCCCATAGGAGTGTCGGCAAATGGCTGTTGAAGCTAATCTAACAATCGATTTAAAAGGATAGGTCCCGTGCAGCTCTGTATTGGGCCAAGAATGTGATGAGTAAATTTGTTTTTTTTTCTTGATCGTTACTCAATAAGTTATGGAAGGGGATTGTGAAACAGCTGCTGTATACACATAACGGATGGTGATAAGATAATAAACAACTAATCGAATTAATTAGCCACCCAAGCTGATCTGCTGATTAATAAACAGATTACCGAGTTTTTAAAAACTTTTTTAACGACATGTGGAGAGCGAGCAAACTTCAACTCATTAAAATTTACCTAGGGATTTTTTTTTATTTTATGGACTCGTAAAGCGAACTCCACTGAAACTTGGCAAGTTGCTTCTTAGACACTCCCAATCAATAAAAGCTATACGCTTAACGTCTGTTACACCACTAGATACTGCCCTATAAAATTAACGGTTGGAAAAGCAGTGGTGGGTGGAGGAGGGCAAATAAGGAACGAAGTAGTAAGAGACGGTCTTAAAGCCTTGGAGAATAGTGTACTGGGGTTAATCTAATAGGCCTCCCTCTTCCATGCCTCTGTCCAGAATAACAAATTTATATTCTCTTCGCATATTTTAAGGTATCATCTTGGGGGCACCTAATTTTTTAACTATGTTAAAAATATCTCTCGAAAGATTTAAGAAAAGATTCAATTAATTAGTTGATATATATTTCATAATAATTGCCTCTCGAAAATCTGACAAACATATAAATAAATTTATAAACTTTATTATAAATACGATTCTAATATTTCACATACAGAGTTGAAACACAGCACAAAATTATTTATTCACTAGTTTCAGCCTCTTTAATATTCTAATATATTTTTATTAAAAAGGTTTTTGGTGTTCGTATATTTTTCTTGTGTTACCATTACATTAATATTATTGTTTTAAAAATATGCTAATAGTAAAAAAGGTCAAAAATCTAGATTATTTTTTTTCCTTTCGAAATCTGTATATTTATTTTTATAAACACAAACGATCATCTTATAAGCCTTCTGATTATCTATGAATAATTTGTGTAATGTGCTCTGTTCAAATATATTTTTTTCTTTAGGTCGAAATGTTCACTCGTATAGAAAAACAGGTTCTTATAAATACAACACAATTGTGGAAAAATTGTAACAAATTATGACTATTTTTTTTTTTGCAAAGAATCAACAATAAATAACAGCGACGAAGAAAATAGTGTACCAAACGAAAGTTTTTGATTCAATAAAAAAAAGTTTTTAATAAAACCATAGATTTAAACTTTAAGATATTCAAAATTTGATTACACCGACGACATACAAATTCAGAAGTCTTTTTTAAATTCCATCACTTTTCAATTGTTTTATTATAGCGGTATTTTATTATTGCGCGTTTATTCACTTTGAAAACATTTCGAAATATCGCGCTTTTGAAAACATTCATTAAATTTCGTTATGTTGTATAAACGTGATTCTCCGTCAGCCGACTGACGTAAACTAATACAAGGGATGTTTCAACCCTTATCATTCCCGTGAGAAGAGGGTTAAGCGTTTCACTGCGCGCGCAGCCGCTTGGAAAATATTTTTACAAAGGCTTTTGGTCCAGTGAATATGTTTTTTAAGCTCTGCTTAAAGTCTTTATAATCTATTGAGCTTAAACTATTTAAATCCTTAAAGATAAAACAGTTACAAATAACACCGTTTCGAAAAGTTTTTGTATTGTTAAATTAAGGTAATTTTTAATTATTGATGGGCTTTAAATACCATCAGAAAGGATTAATTTTAATATTTTATTTTGTTTTATTTAGCCCTTTAATTTAAATTTTTATGAAGAGTGATAAGCTTAAAATTAAACCTTTATAGCTATATATTTGTACAAAAATTAAATGGAAAATTGAATTTATTTATTTGATTTAAGAAGATTATTAACTTAAAAAAATACGTTTTGAAATTATCATAAAGTGTGAAAACCTTTGCATTATGCCACAGAAGCATAATAATTATTATTATTATTCAGTTGGAAACGAGTAATATTAAACACTGCAATAAATAGCATAGTCGAGAAGGCAGATCAAAGTATGGGTAGCTAAACAAAGTAGCGCACTGATAAATGAACTCAGATGAAAAACTCAGTTTTTATGAGTCTGATAAGATTTAATACACATCTGATTTTTTTAATACTCATGAACTTAATCATTAAAAGTAATTCTTGATTCGTATTTTCCCACTATCCTCATTAGACTGATTAAAAAAAGATTTTATTATACGCGCCTTTGGCGTGCGCCCCTTTACCCTGCGCTCTTTTGATATCCTTTGTCGATGAGATTTTTTGTCAGCGCGGTTTTATTCATGGGACTTTCATGGGAGATTGGACTCACGATTAGTAGCACGATCGGTAAAATAAAAAGGTTATTAAATTTATTTTTTATATAAATTATTTTTTTCACAAACTACCGCTAAATCCATCAAAATAGGTCTGTCTATACATGTCAATTAATACAAATATCTCGCGTTTGCTAAATATATGGTTACAAAATATATTTGTCATATTTAATAATTAAGATTGTATTTTCTGAAGATGGTTCTTAGTATTCATATTAAATACGATTTTATAATGATTGACATTTTTATTTAATTTATAAGTATTTTTTAATATTTAAAGCCGTAATTATTTTCGCGTTTATATTGAATTTTAACTTTAAAATATCTCCCAACACACTTCTACTTAATTTCCTAATCCCGTTTGATGTGTAGTTTATTTTGTAACGAGGCTCGTATTTCGGCACGCTTGAAGAAATATGTCACAGGAAATTTATACTATAAGGGATAATATTTTATAGATGTTTGTATTAAACTGCAAAGTGGAATTCCCTAAAAAAACATTGTTTATTACCATATTTCCCAATGTGTATATAAAATCTACGTGAACAATTTCACACTCTTATTTTTGCATATTTTTCACGTGTTTTACAAAATACATTATTATAAAAAAATATATAAATACTTTTTTTGCCATCTAGCTTGTAAGCATTGACTTATTAATCTTTAAGTTAAAAATAAAATAAATTGTACTCATAAAAAGTAAATGAATTATATAATTATAATTTGTCAAGTAAAACCAATATACAATAATTATAGCCCGGTTGCTCTTTTTTTATAAATCCATGTCCGCTTCCAATGTTGAGCTTATTGCCCTCTATTTGAGGTAGTTTATTTACGAGAATTGTTTGTTTATCAGTCGCTAAGCCTATTTTTTTCGAAGAGAGTGGTATGGATAGAAGGAAAGGGAAGGACAGGATTAAAGGCTAAATATTCTCTCTTGCTACGCCCCGCTACACAGACACTTATTGCCTGCTTGCCATGACTTCAAACAGAGAGATTGAAAAAATGCTCTTCATACTGGGACTCGAACCCGTGAAATCTCACACGGAAGCCAACGACGTTGATCGCTGCGCGAGAGACCCAAAGAAATTTTCAATAAATAAGATATTAACAAAAATATACACTTACAACTAAAATATTTTTTATTAAAAAAAAAACATAGTTTTCGTATTTAAAACCGTTTTTATTTAAGTAAGCTATCTTTTGAAATGTGATATTTTGTTATAGTTTTGTATAGTTTAAATGTTTTGTTATAGTTTCGGAAAAAATCATCTCTCTTTAAAATACCTACCCATTGTTGATATTTTCCATTACTAGAATAAAATAAAGAAGTTTCTTAAGTTCTTTAAGTCAGATGTCATAGAAACACTTAATACACCGTCGTATTTTGAAAGAAGTATCGTTCGAGGTTATTGTTTAAAAAATATTATACAAACAAACAATGTTGACTTATTCGCACATTTAAATACAAAATTAGGATTTTGTTACTTTAAACGAGACAGATTCAATCATTTATGTTTTTATAAGAATGTATTTGTTAAACTACTACGTTTACATGAATAACTAATGTTACTTTGAATGTTGAACATTTTAACTATCAATCATGAAGAGGTCTTTCAGCAAAACCATTTTGTTTGAAAAGGGTTTATGCATGCTATGGCAGTTGAGGTAATACTCTTTCAAGCTAAAGCCGTTGGATCAATTCTTGAAATTTCTTTTTAATCAATGTCGTATATTCGTACCACCAGCAAGCGTTGTCCTTTTTTTGTTAAGTACTAGTTTTTTAACTTGCAGTATAAAAAGTAATGATACGGTGTTAATGTGTGATATTTAACTGAAAACATCTTTGAGTATTATCATCTGCACATTTCACTTGCTATTTACAATAATTTAATATAATTATTATTAAAATAATCGTCCGCAGTCAAGAAGTTGGTGTTTACGAACCTTCGGAAATTTCCTTTGTATACTAAAAATGCTAGGCATAATCAGTCATATAAAACTGAGAAATAAGTGCAAAGAATGCTTTTTAATTTATTTTTATAAATAGTTTAAAGCTAATTCGACTTCAGAATTTATTCTTTACTATGCATTTGAAACTATTGTGGTGCAAAGCCCGTGTAATTTTTTTTCTGTACAGCTTCTACTATAATAATTCAATCAATGAATTCATATATTTATTTTTAAAAAATGTATCAAACCTACTTTGAAAAACAAATAACTCTTCATTTTACTTCTACGGCTTCTAACTTGTTGATTTGTATTGAGAATATTTTTTAATCATACCTACCTTTATTTGCAGTCAAAAAACAAGTTTTATTGGCCCGTCTAGCTCTCAGTGGTAAACAAAGATAATTCTAAGTTGAAATGGCTCATAGACTTAACAGTTAGATTGTTTTCTTTAAGCAGAGAAGTAAAGAACTTTCCAACTTTTTGTGGGGGATGTTCTCCTAATTGATTTACATTAACACCTTAATTGCCAACATAATATCGTTATCTACTGGACAATTTAAAATTTTAAAAATATTTAGAGTATGTACTGTAAAATTAACTAATGACGGTAATGTTTGTATATTATAACAAATATTTATCACTTTGATGCATCATTAACCTCATTCACCTCAGTCAACGTCGATCACTTCTTTTGCAGTCTTCAATGGTTTGAATTTCTATAGTGACCGTTTCATAATTGAGGAGCAAACATACAAAAAGTGATTTGACACACAAATACAAAGCTTAGGAAATGATGATTTGAGTGTTGGAAAAATCACGGTTTGGTTGAAAGTGTTAACTTTATGATTTCATTTTTATAAAAAAAAAAACCGTATTTGTAATTGTGTTTACCGTTCATAGATTTTATTATGAACTATCAGGGCTGATATTAAACGGCATTTTTCAAAATTTGTGACAATTCACTTTTTGAATGTTTGCTCCTCAATTTGGTTTATAGATTTGTGGTCGTAAGCATGGGTGTCTGTGATGTATTTAATTCTCTCCATCTCATCCAATCCTAAAGAACGGGACGTAGTGATTGAGAGTAGTTAGCTAACCATTGTCGAGACGCCATTCTACTATCCTTACTCTCTTAAAAAAGGGAGGTTAAGCGACTAAGTAACAATCAGTTTTCGTAGAATAAGTTCTGTTGACATAAACTCCATTATGAGTTCACATTCTCCATATAGATAACGGATACGTTACTCAAATGAAAACAACATTAAATATGAATACCACATCCGATGTTTGAGTCTGGCAACATTATAATTTTATTGTATAATAGTTAATTAAGTAACTAAAAATCAGCCAAATATCACGATTGTTAAATCATTCGACGTTTTAACAAGAAAAAATATTTATATTAAAAAAACCTAAAAAACGTGTTTTTATATTCATTGGATAAAAAAGTAATTAGATATTCAAATTCTAGTGGGAAACCAATTTATCTTATTTTTAAACTTGTTTAATTCCTGCGTTAATCGTAGCTTAGCGATAATATTAAATTAATGCAAATTTTTATTCAAACATTATTAAATCTTAAGTAGAAGTTGAGTTTTTAAAATATAAATTTTCAGATAATTTATTAGGTACTTAATCTTTCGAAATGTCTCTTTTACATGGGAAACCAAATGATAAAAACTGACTTTCTTTGTACCTATAGAAAAACAACAAAATAATAAAATTCCATAGAAATATAAAGGCAGTAAAACAAGTAAAATTAGCCCAGCTTTAGAACTGGTGTAAAAAGAAAATATGTTACTTAACATTTGGACTATTTTTATTTTCTTCTGTGATACTTTTCTTTTAAAATTTGAAAACGGACAACACATGGTATTACTGTTTAAAAAAATGCTTCATTCATTTTACAGCCATACCGCATAAAATACTGACTTATGAAATAAACAAATAAAATAACAATATTCAATGTTGATTATATTTTAATCAGTTGGGCGGTGAGCTCTCGCAATTTATGTTTCATATGACAAATTAAAAAAAGTTTTTTTTTTCATACAAAATAGTTTTAGTATATTGTTAATTCTTAAATTAACACTATCAAAAACTGTGCCAAAAATTTAAATAATAAATATTCAGTACAAAGTTATTATTATATAATGTTTAATATACATGCTATGTTAATTATAGTTAAAAACAAATAAGTGTGTGTCTAGTTGCAACTTCATTAAAATCATGTGAGGTTATTTTATAACAAATTTAAAAAAAGAGTGTGATACATTCAAACTCTTTTTGTATACATTAATAGCAAAATAAATGTACTCTATTAGATGTTTTCATTCCACTTTGTTGTAACATTATACATAAACCAGTTTACCACTTAATTTGATTTCCTTGACTAAACCGATTTAATGTTTTATGTTATATAACTTAATTAGTTTTCGCTATTTTTTGCCACCAACAAAACAACTCATCGTTAACGACTTTATTTATTTTTCTTTGTGTTATTAAATGTTGTATTTAATCATAGACATATATAGATACCAACGGGTTCATTCAGTAACAAATGTAAACTTCACTCATTAATTAAATTAAATTCAATTACACACTTAAAACTGTAATTCACACTATCAATAAAAGTGGAAAATAAAATTGTCAGTTTGTTCTAAATGTGTCCAAAATATTCTGTGTATTATTTTCAAAACGTCCCGAGTGGTCGGTGGCTTAAATTTCACTTGAATAACAAAAGTTTTGATCGTAAATTAAAACAAATTGGGAAAATGTGAAAGAGAAATTTGGGTAATTACCATAAATTCTACCTACCGAATCAAAGGACAATAAATTGTGGAACTTTCACAGCTGGATAAACCTCATCCAAATTCAAAACGGAAATGACAAATTTTAATTTGCAGGCGATTTGAATTGATTGTTGTCAAAAGTAACTCTTGAATTAATGTATACAAAAAATAATGATTTACAAAACAATTTCTTTTAATTCATTTCCAAAACTTATTATATTATATTTCGTTATGATGCAGTATAAGAAAAACTATACGTTACAGAATAAGTTAGTTCCTGTATTAAAATGTCACTTCATTTCGCATAACATATTCGCTCCCAATGCGGGAAATATATTCCCCAATGTGGACATCTAAAGATATGTTGTTTAAAGAGAAAATCCCGTATCTCAATCGTTCAACCCCTTTTTTAAAGTGAGTATGTCTTTACTTACGGTTGAGGCTAGGAAAGAACTAGTAGTTAACTAATCGCTCTTTCAGCGCCCGTTTTTAAGATAGAAGAATAGTAATAAAATGAATATAATGGAGACAATCCTTTTGAACGATATGATAATCACTTTGTAAATATTATTGTTTGTTTTTTATTATATTTATGTACGAGGAGTTGTGCTTTTGTCAGAATGATTTCCAGACATGAGGCTTAAAAAAGTGTAGATTTGGTTCATATAAAAGCTTTTCATATTTTAAGCCAGCATAGTTTTATATAGTTAAATGTACTAAATAATAATAGTTTATAAATTTATGAAATTAGAGTAATATTTTAAGACGAGTGTTTCGGATTTATAATAATTTAATCCACAAAATAAACCATTCAGATTCTATGTGTAAAGTAGTTTATTAGATTCGAAACAACATGAGTGATATATTAAATATTTTGATTTCAGTATTTGAAAGCTTACACCTGAGAAGAACACAAAAAGATTTTAATTTCAACAGCAATTGATATAGAAAATACGAAAATCACTGCTTTGGGGTCAGAGAAAGATTACAGTATAAGCGCAGGGGGCGCGAGCTTGGAGCCTCTGGATAATAGGGGTCCCAAAGAATCATATCATGTTATATTAATTCATTCGTACATACAGTTTCCAATATTTATTATTTTAATACGTAGACTTTTGAAAAACTTTTATGTTATTCGAACACCAGAGCCTCAACATTTTATTGCACCTGGGGCCTCCCAAGTGTGTAATCCGTCACTGATTAGGGTATAGGTATAATTATTTTCAACATCAAAAATATATTAAAGCAAAATAATACATAATTGATATTTAGCCAGTCTGATTTTTTTTTTCAAAAGACACATCCGGTAAGTGTAATAATAACATTTTCATGTAAAGAATATGATATAGTAATTTTGATAAAATAGTCATGCTAAGACATATAACATCAATATTGTAATAAATGTTTTCTTTTATTTAATAATATCTTTAATTATCAGATATGTCAATTTTATACAATTTTCCACTTTTGTGCACGCTACTCCAAATCGAAAGTAAATTATTTTTTAATATTTTCTTGTCTTAACAGTTGATGTATGGGAGTAGATCGTGTAGAAAAATATGTTTTTAACATGCTGTTAAATTATTTTTATTATAACTCTTATTATCGAAGCATGAAATACGTTTCAAGTACCGTTAATATACACAGCTTATTGCATGATAAATCCTTGAATCTTCTTCACAAACTATTGTTTATTTCGATAATTTGAGTGCATTTTATAAAATATAAAAATGTTCTGTCTGAACAAAAATCATTTTTTATTTTACATATCAATAATGATCACACGAATAGTCTTTGAAATAGTAATTGTTTTTATGGGCAAATATTTAAGATACTTGAGAAGACCTTGGTTAATTTTATCGGATTTTAACTATTATTGATGGATAAAACATAATATATTTTTATACTTTTATAAATGAGAGTATCTCTGTATAAAATTTCCATAAATGAATATTGATGCAATAGCGTATAACAATTACTTAATTAATATCTGCTTAGTGTAAGTTTATAATGGTAATTTATTATAATACCTGTGAGGTGCTTTATTTATACGGTGAATAACTTTTTCTCAATTTTATAAACAATAGTAAATGGTCTCTTTTGAAGATTATTTTTTTAGATTTGTCTATCATTGTGTAACACTACATGTTTTATATTATGTATATTATCACAATACGTTTAGGGAGTGAGGATTTTCAACTGATTAATTTGATTTAAAAAATGTTTTAGATTTAGTACGTATTTTAAATTATGTTTCTTATTGACGGAGAGAGAGAGAGTGCGTGTGTATGCTGTGCGTATAAAACGAATGAAAGATAAAATTGCTGTATATTGTATTAATGACAGTAGCATTTGTAGCCAATTGATCGTCCTTAATGTGAGATTTTTATGATCTGCTCGGTGGCTAAATGAAATAAAATTTTAACTGTCGGGTATCGAAGTCAATATTATCGGAAATAAAATGTACTTTTACGATTCGGAAATATAGATAAGTGTACAAAATCTTTGTACGAATGTAGAGGTAAAACCAAAAGTTCGTCATATTTATTTGAATATTTCACATTTTTTTACGACGTAAAGCGCTGCAGACTTTAAGGGTGATACATTTAAAAAGTAATCAAAGGTATTTGTATGCAAAAGCAGAAAAAGCACAGCTTGTGAGAATGTACAGATTTTCTAAAAGTACAGCTTATTATAATAATTTTATGCATGTAATTTGAAAGAATTTTTCAAGGTGTCAAGGATTTTACGACTAGCGATATGATTTTTTTACTTTTAATGATAGAGACGAGTCTCAATAATTTGGGTTGTTTTTCTAGTTTCTCGAGAGTATTATTATTAACTATAAAAAGTGACTCATTAAAATAAAATATAATGAAACAGAATTGATGTACATAATGATGTATTTTTTTTTTTGATATTAACGAATCACTATAGAAGTGTGCTTTTGAAAAAGATTTTTTCGTTCGTTAGAAATTCCCATTTCTTATAATTTATTAGATGTATGTTCTTGTGCGTATAGATTGATTGGCCATATTTTTATATTTCATATGTTTCTTTTCAAAATTTTTCAACAATTACATATTTAAGTCGTTTTTTACATATTGGAAAAATTTCAACATTTCTATATATGTAAATCAAAAAGACACTAATATTGAGTACATTATTTATGGATATTTTTATGTTAAATTTGAAATTTTAACACCTAAAAATATTACAGTGAATTAATTTATTGTTCAGTTTAAGCATCGGTCTATAGAAACAAAGTCAACTATGAGAATGATTGAAATACATGATTGAGGGTCGTTTTGTTTTTTTTTGCACATCCTTCCTCTTCATTGTTAGGTATTTAATGTCCTATATTTACGTCAGGTAAGGCATAAGAATACATTATGGATAACATTATTTCAGGCAGTATAACAATATATGTTTTGGAAATAGAAACATTGACGTTTATAAAAATAATTATACATTTATAATGACAACACTAAAAAGATTTTTTTTCATACTTGGCATTCAAATGAGACCTTTTTAAAACCATGCCCGCTTTCTATGCTAAGTATATAAATTAAGTATGGAGCATATGGTCTCCTAATGTAGGTTACGTGAACTGTTTGTTATTCAGTTACTTAAATCTCTCTTATCGAGAGAGTAGTAGGGATACAAGGATAAACCAGGAAAAGACTAGTGGTTTACTAAACGCTATCGCAACGTCCCGTTATTTGTGGATCGGAAAGGTGGGAGGGAGTTTTTGACATCTTAAACATATACGTCTTCAAATAGAAATCAAATATAAATATATTGAGAAAATGCTGTTCATACTGGTATTCGAGCCGAAGCCAACAACTTTGCGATTATTTTTTTCAAAACAATACAGAAATTCATGGCACAGAAGCCCATGGACCAATTTAAATATCATTTTATAAAAACTATCCTTACTGAGGTCCAAACCCGTCAGCACGGTAACCCAAGCCAATGACGATGACCACTTGACCACCGACCCGGTTTTTAGTACAATTGATTTAAGTAAATATTTCAAATATATTATATACAGGAAGTAGTATTCTCAATTATTATTCAAGTGGAAAAAAATCTCTGCTAACTCCTTTCTTCTAAAAGATAATACAAAAAATTGGAATACAATGTGTCAGTGAGTAAAAATAATAATTTTTCATAAATTTTTTTCAGTATCTTTTAGAACAACTTTCAAAAGCCTTCAACTTTTTCGATAAATGTTGCATATTGTTTTAAATTTTCCGGCAGGTTTCACATTCATAATTCATAAAAGTGAGGTACTGTTTTTGATGAATCAATGGTATTGATTATTAAAAAGTTAAGTGCTTCTGAGAAATTTTTGGTACTCAGTATTAAAACTAAAATTAATAAATTGACTGATTTTTTTTATTGTATCTCACTTTAAGTATAATGTTTGATAAACGGTTTTAATGACGTTAAATATAATATATTATCGCTTATACAGAATCGAATGTCTTCTTTTTTAAATATTTGATCTTTAAAGAAATATTAGCGGCAAGTTTTTTTATCGTTGTACAATCTTTTTCATTTTTCGGTCATTATTTTTAGTAAATAAAAATAAATGAATTGCGTATCTACATGAATCGTTTGACGCACATTTTGCTGTTGTTCATTTGACTAACGTACTTAAAATTCAATCGTCATTTAAGATATATTGTTGAAATATGTTTTTACGAGTCCATGTGCTATAAATTGACAGTCGACGTTTTTTTGTGTTTCTATTTCGATATATGTCACATATCTATGTAGTGAATACATATGCTTAGAATGATATACGTTATGGTAAAAAATATTATTTTATTAAACTATTTCATGATATATTCTACTTTTCCCTAAGTAATGGAACGTCAAGCTTGTTGAGTTTTGAAAATTAAACATTACGTCGCTACGAAAAATTGAGTTAAGTCTAGACACCATTATAAAAACCTAGAGACAGCGTCATGCCATCGCCATTATAAAGATGGCTGAGAAACTCTTGCATCAAATCTCATTTTAGGGAATTACTATGAGGGTGACATTTATGATGTTTCTGGGAACACAGCATGTTCTATAATACCAATCGGAAAATATTTTTGCGTTCTGAATTTAGAGTATTAAAGATGCAGATGTAAATAATGTTATTGAGATGGTAACAATTAAATAAACAACTTCACAAAAGTTTTACATAGTTTTGTATCGAATAAATCATTAAAAAATAAAGCAATCTTCAAACTTATTCTACATTACTTATTATACATGATAAATTATATTGTTTATATCAAATTTCCTGACTTTTAATACAGTATATTAAACAAATGGTAACAAAAATACTAGTGAGAGCGATTACGTGACAACTTGTCCTGTTCTAGTTTTATCTATAACTACACCCTTCGAAAAAAAATGTTGATATACTAAGTAACAGTAACAGTTCTCGCATGAACATGTATGTTGTGAAAAACACGGTTAGGAGTCCATATTGTACACAATGAGAGCGAACTGGGCCTAAAAACAACAACAAGGTTTTAAAAACGAGAAGGTATCTAAAATTTGGAAACCCTTATGAATTTAACAAGGTGAATCTTTTTATAAGGATACACATATCGCTTATGATCTAACAGTCGCTGAAGAATACATGCTTTTATAATATTCAGCAATGTGGCCTCGATATTTTCGCATTTTAAGGCTGTGGAGTCGTGTAAAAAAACGATTCCGACTCCAGCTTTAAAATAAAAAAAGACTTCGACACCGAAGAAATTCCACCAGATCATCTTTAGTCAGCCAAGCATGCAATATAAACACTATGGACTATTGTGGTTTGAATACACATCATTAAATATTTGTTTTTAAATTTTCCGAGCCGCTTGTTTTTCACGACTCCGACTCCACATCTTAATAAGTAAGGCTGAATAATTGACATAAAAAATATAATTTTTTCCAAGCTATATCTATATATATAAAACAAAGTGGGGTTATTTACACCACGTATATCTCGAGAATTAGACCACGGTTTTCAATGATCTTTGCTTTATTAAATTTGTATGGGCCTAGAATAGCAGAATAAGCATTAAAACATCGGAAAAATATCACGAAAAAGAAATTATAAAGAAAATAAATATCTCAGTACAATACGTTTTTTTAAATTTTTCGAATCGAACGCGGAACATGACGTATGCAGTTTACGCTTAATACACTAGGTGGCGTTGGTTGTAAAATTCATTTGTTTCATACTTTGAATTAGAGATGTACCGACGAACTTGGACGAACGTGTCAGAATTTCGAAACTAAATCTTCAATATCCATTTAAAAAAAAAACTTTTAGGAATTTATGTTTCATGTTCATCACCGTCGCTAAAATATATACTGAAATGTGAAAAGACAAATGAAAGTACATAAAATCAGAAAGTATGTAAAAAAAAATCAGTATACTTTTCATGTATATTATATTGTTATTGAATACTATCAAATCATTATTTTATTTTTGATCCCCATCTACAGTCAATCCTGTTTTTATGCAATTTCAAAGTAATGCGGTTTTTTAGAAATGCATTTTTTTAAATGTACCATATTTTACGATATATAAAAATGTTAAATATTACATTGAGAGCATATATCGTTGTATTTTGGATAATAATAAAAGAATAGAGAGAATCATAAACACAACCGACATTTGAAAAAAAATACGATTTCGGACTGTTTAAATCATGTTGCACCTGCCATCGCTGAATTAAGGCCACCTACTTAAGTGTGTTACAGTCGATAAAACCATTGAAACATCGGTAATATCAGCTGAAATGATTACTTTAGCACACGAGCTTGGCGAAGAAAGGCTTGATACCTTTAGCGAAAATTATATCGACGAATTACTTACAGATAAAGCTATAAGTGACAAAGATGTCAATAATTTAAATTTAATTATTGACAAAAAACCAGAAAACAATGACGAACTGAAAGAAATCCTGCGATCCTTCACTGCGAAAATAATTGAAGAAGGTCTCCGACTTTTCAGTAAATTAGAAGATCATTTCTTTCTAAATGATTCAAATTCTGATCGCGCATTCAAATTTCAACGATAACTTCAGAATATATTATATATATGGGTATAACAAACTGCATAACCAATTAATTATCGAAAAAGAAAATCTGAACAAACTCTGATCACTAATTTCATTCTTAGAAAACAACTATAGTTTTATGAAATTGATGCGCATACTATTTCTTCCGAAAAGAGTGATTTAGAACCACGTGCTTTAAAACACACATAGCGTTGTCACACAGTTACTATTTTTTAAATATTTTTACGCCGTGGTTTTCCCCTAATTTTCTTATACTTTGCGATTTAGTGTATATTTTAACTCGCTGTTTCAAAGTTATGCGGATTTTAAAAATTAAGTAACGCACCCCACTTTTTCTATGGAAGTCAAGTTTTTTTTATGCGATTTATTTTGCAATATTTCGTGGAACGCATATACCACATAAAAACAGGATTGACTGTATAACTGTTTGTATGTGTGAAACATTAAACATTCAATAATATATTTTTTTTCTAATGAAAGATAATCTCATAAATATAATATTGAATTTTTGGAAAATGTTTGCGTTCTTTGTAATATAAAAAATATGAAAATTTAGAATGAACTTTCGTAAAATTATAAAAAAGTATTATTTGAATAATTTTAAAAAGATCCCTGTCATTATGTTGGTGACATGCATTGAGAACAAATTTATCCTAAACCAACACATTCCTTAGCAACCGCCTTTGTTTGACAGTTACTGTCAAACAAAAGTAGTCGTTTGTCAACATTGTGAAGATGTAATTTTATTACTTAAAATACAGTGAAATAAAGAGGTATTAGCTATGCCAAGTACTTCTAAACCAATCCGTAAGAGTGCTCGGAATGATTTTCTAAGAGTCTTTCAGTTCTTTGAACATGAAAAATCTTAAAGCAATGACTCAATAGAAATAAACGCTTGCCTTAAAACATCGACTCTGTGGCGCTATGTGAAGAAACTTCAGCTAACGACAAACATGCGAGTTGCATTTCTAAACGAACATCTGCCGCAGATTTCTCCAAGCATTTGCTGACTATCTGTAACGGCCGTGTTCCTGTCGACGAATCGAATGAATTGATTTCGTTTCTGCCGAATTTTCGCAATTTCGTCTCATCAAACGACAATCAACAAAGTTTTCCTGAATATCATTGCTAATCACAAACATCATAATTGGTTGAGTGAACGAGCAATTCTTGCAGCAAATAACAAAGACGTGGATCATTTCAACTTTACAATTCAAAATCAAATCGTTGGTCCACTGCATTCCTTTAAATCTATCGACTGTGCCACGTGAATAACATCATTTCAATGTAACTAAAATAATTTTCATTTTGAATTTCGCACATTTATTGAACTTAATTCATTTTGAATATTCATTTAAACTAAATATAATTCAGCCAACACAACATTTATTGATTCTGAGGCGGTACGAAGTTCGTCGGGCCAGCTAGTTAATGATAAAAAGAACAACTTATTATATTATAAAATATCAAAATGAGAGTAGGAACAGTCAGACAAGATCAAAAATGATGTTCATTTTAAGTAAGTGAACCTAAAACAGTTTGATTATTTACAAGCTGATGATTTAATTTTAATTTAAGACTTTAAATACAATACTTGCCACTTTCTCGTTAAACATTTTTTTTGAGTTTTTGGCGATACATTCTCAAAAACATTGATCTTTCAATCGATTTGTGGAATCGTGTTTTAGTGGCACGAATATCTCTGATGTTTACATATCTTCCAATTTATCAGTCCCACAAAACAGGGAGTTACGATAATTCGGAATATAAAATATCGTCAACAATATTGTATGAACACTTTTTATTTTCAACGCGGAGTGCATTAATTTATTATTACAATACCTAACATGCGTAAGTAATTTATTTTTTATTTTTACAGTAATGTCGTTTTTTGTATCTCCTGTCAAATTTATACAAATTAAAGATAGGTGTTCTTGCAATACTGGCGATGAAATGCTGCTTAGTTGTAGAGGGCATTTTTAAAAAACTTTGTAAATAATATAAAGTTAATGCAACTAAAAACTTATAAAAATAAATCATCCCTTTTTTCCAAATGCTAAAGAAGATTTTTTATTTTAAAATGTGTAAACCAACTATTTTCAGAGCTTTTTTTATGAATATCACAAAGTGCCCCGCCGTTTTATGTTTGCAAAACCTGAACGTCAAGCTTTCTTTTTTTTCAACTGATATCCGTTCTTCACCTCTGAATACTTTTACAAAAACAAAAGCAACTTAAAAAGTGAGGATTGTTATAGAACCAGTACCTTTGCAACGACATGAATGGAAAGGTAGGGTAAAGAGAAAAAAAGGTGTTCTTCCAATCCTACTGTCAGGATTAAATTGATTGAGAATGAACGAAAATATCACAGCCTGCGTTATTCTATTTATTTTTTCTATCCATATCTTTTCCTGATGTAGACTATATGGGCACCTAATGGAGGTATCTCGCTAGGAGTTTTTTTCTACGAAAACTTCTTGTTACTCAGTCCCCCAAGCTCTCTTTTTTGAGTAGGGAATGAAGAATAGAGACAAGGCTACTGGTCTGCATATCGCTCTCGTAAAGCTTCGTTGTTTTTTTTATTGAAAAGAAAAGATTACAAACACCTATGCTTTTGGACGGAAATCGATAAACCGATTGAAAAACATGTTTTTGGTATTGGGACTTGAAGCCGTGAGATATGTCACGGAAGACAACGACGTTGACCACTGCGCAACGGACCAGATTTATTAGTTTGTACAAACATTCATAAATCTATTTTTGGTTCTATATCCGAGAGGTTGATGCTGCAGATCGCTAAATGGAGAGTTTGATAGTGATGCTTAAAAATTTTCCACACTCCCCCTATGTGATCCTGATAATTAAGAGTAAAGAGAGCGACTACTGAATTACTATTTATTTCCGCCATCCTTCTTTATTCACCCTCTCTGAAAAGAGAGGTTAAGAGACTCACACACAATTATTTTTCGTGAAAAAAAATAGTGCTTAGACTGCCTAATTTTGAAAGTTGATATGTTAAAAAACACTCAAACGTAAAAGAATGCAAGTGTTTATATGAGTATTTGATTTTGTTTAATTATCTACTACATCTTTTTTAGGATTTTCGGATTAATTGACTCAAAAAGCAACTTAAATAAATAAAATTAAAGCAACTAAAATATCACAACATCTACTAAATACATACTACCAAATATTTCCGAGAAAGATTTTTAAGCATGTGACGTATTTCTTCTCTCAAAACATGCTAAATAGTCGCCATTAAAAATAAAAAAAAATATCTTTTATCACTGCTGTATTCTTTTTAAGCTATAAAACCAGCATTTGAAAAAAAACCTGATTTTCATATTGTGCTCGGTACCTGTTTGTATTATACTTGAATATATTAAATCATTGACCTTGAAAATGTTCAATGAACCCTGTATTGTCATTTTTGGCAAATCTTATGAAAACTGAAAAGTTATGCCAGTACGTTGAACTTAAATGTCAAGTTTAAGGTTTCTCAAGAAATAAAAACAAACAACATTTAGTCCCAATGGTCGTTTAAATTTATAAGAGAAATTCAACACCCCGCGGTGTTATGATTTAATATTTCATTTCTTCATGTTTTATTTTTAAAAATCACGGAACCTTTTTTTATCCATGTCCGCTCCCAATGTAGAGCATATGTCCTCCTAATGTAGATATCTCAACAGAAGTTTTTCTATTAGAACTGTTCGTTACGTATTCGCTCAACCTCTCTTGTTTTCAAAGAGAGTATAGTAAGGATAAAATGATATGGCTAGGACAGGACTAGTGGTAAACTATCGCCTAGTTGTTAAGGGATCGGAATTGGTGGAAGGGACATCACAAACACTTATGACTTCAAACAGTGCACGTTATCTCTCTACAGCTATCTATCAGATATCGTGACCATAAACGTTAAGTGAATTTTTAACGCACATCACACTCTTTCTCTTCGTCTTCATATCGTTTGTATCGAGCGTACTGAGTGAATGCTGTCAGTTGGCAATGCCACCTGTTAATAATTATGGACTATTTATCATGATATTATATCAATTATTAGGAAAATATGACGATGATGAAAATGTTTGTTACTATATCGATGGCTTGATTTTATAATGCTACTACTGGAAAATGGTAATTTTGAGATATGTTTTACCAAAAATTTGACGCAAACTGAGTTATAAAAAAGTGATAATTATTATTTGTCTCATCTTTTTTGACAACAATTTTGTCATTTATCTCTAAATTTATATATATTTAATTTAAATTTATTGAAACGTTGACCGAACCATAAAACGATATTTCGAGTTTGACTGAGAGATTGTTTATGTCTTTATTTCCACTGTGTAAAAATATCTGAGAGAAAACTAGTATTTTTCTGGTTGTACTTTAATGGAAGTATAGAAGATAGGTATTCAAATATAATGGATAATATAACTCAAAGTATTTTTGTTGACTTATCGTTCCATCGAACTAGGCCATCGAAAGTGATGATAGTTTGAAAATATATTTTGTAACAAGTTTGGTGACATAGTCGAGCTGTAAGCTTTTTTTCTTTTTTTTTCTATATTGTGCGATCAAGTATTGAAACCCCGTAACGGAAAATTTAAGGATTGTTTTTTAAATCGACTAACTAATGTATATCTAAAGTTATGGATGTCTGTACTGCTTAGATTGTTGTGAAAAAACCAGACATGACACGAAACAGGTCGTTGAGAAAGCAGTTAACACACTTTGATATAAGTCTTCTTCTAACAAAATATATTGTTCTTTATTCTATCTGAAGCTGACTAAATCATATTGTTTTAATAATTGCTAGCTAAGAAACTACTACTCACATTGGGATCGGATGTGGCTTAGAAATGAGTATATCCAAATGAATTTAATTATGCTTTCATGTTTTCAACGATGTAAACCTGTGTTTTAATAGATTTAAACAAATCTCCAAACAAACCGATTTATTTCATTATTCAAAATTATATTACCTACACTATTTCATAACTATAGTAATATTAATATAAAAATATGATTTGGAAGGTAAATTAAGATAATTTAATATCAACAGACATGAATTATGGTTTATCATATACTTTTGAATATTTTACTGTCTAAATTGGTTGTAAATTTTGAATTATCTTCCGATTGTCGGGAAAGATTTATTATATTGAATGTATTCAACAAACTCTGTTTTGAGAAACTACACATTATACGTAAAGGTATTGATTACTGATTTTAGATTTTACTATGCCACGAAAACAAATGATATGCAAAGCCGACACTGAAATTACCATAACAGGGATCACGACTTTAATATTGAAGTATTAATTTGAATTTCAAAGCAAACACTTTTACATTATCTAACATGGTTAGTGTAAATAAATAGCCAAATACACATTGTCTAGTTTTTCATTCTGCTGAAGAACAATATCTAAATAAATACATATATTTTTTTAAGTTTACTAAAAAAAATAATTAAATAATTGGTTATTTGAAAGTGAGCTGGAACTGATAATAGATTTTTTTACTAGTATAATGATTATATAAATTTAATTGGTGTATAATGAATACAATTACGGAATGAAGACTAAGAACATTCATTAAGTCAGCTGTGTAGCCATCACATTGCAGTCATGCATGCAGGAGGGTTCAACAAAAAGAGAGATCAACATTTTTACGTACTCAATATAAAAAAGGTCATTATATGTACATAAATTAATATATCGCTACCCTAAAGCAACAGTAAGATAAATTGAAAAACTAGTTTCGTGATAACTGAACTTTAACGTTTGTGTGGTACTTTTTAAATAGTTCATTATGGGCTTATTTATTTTATTTTACGATTTGTGATAAAATATAGTATTAGTTTTTTTTATACTATTATTTGTATCTAGTTATTTTTCTAATCTCACTGATACTTTGAAGTAACAGTAAAATATCAATAATTGTAAAAGTAAGATATTTCTTCTAACTGAGGTTAAATTGCCTGAAATTTATTGAAACAATGTTATAATCAATATTTAAAAAAAACGAAAGGAAAATAACTCAAATATCTATTTCTTTGATAAATATCTTGTTATTAAATTAATGTAGTAATTAAATATGACACAAATTCATATTAGCAGTTATATTATTGAAGCTATGTTTGATATATGTGAAGTCTTTTCGACGTATTCAATCACAGATTTTATAGAGCATTCAAAATTTTCATATACATTCACTTATATTGATTACATATTAGAATTTTAAACAAACTAACGTTCATTTTTTTATGGAAAGCTTTAGTTTTTTTTATTGTCTTTTTTCCTCAATAGGCAGATTTTACCATTGATTTAAATGGTTGTTTATTTTGAATGCACGGCATAGAGTTTCATAATGCGGATTATAACAATCGCTTAAAATTTTGCATTGATACAATTGATTAAGTATAAATAAAGTCATCGTGACGTCAATACGAGTGTCGTATCATTGATATTTATTTATTTGATAAATAGTCTATTAAATAATACTAGCAGATAAAAAATGTGTATATAAAACTTTCAATTATACATACAATATTTCATTAAGAATATTCATCTTGAAATGTCATTGTATATTTAGTGATTTAATTTATTAAGCTTTAATATCTTGTTTGCCTTCAAAATAATAAAAAAACCGAATTAAAAATAGAGAAAACTAACAATATCAATTCCGTATTAAGTAATTTGTATAATCTACGCGTGGGTAATCAAAATAAGACTAATTTAAAAAGTTCCATCATAATTGTTACCCCAGAAACCTAAGATAAGTTATAAGCTCCTCCGTATCCTTTATCCATTCCTGTTCGTGGTCAATGTTCTTCTGTTGGTTGTTCCTACTGCACTAGAACTCATTATGTCAGAGTCTAGCCTCCATGTCCTGTGGACAGTTAATTGACTTATGACGTTATGCTCTGCTATTTCAAATGTGACTCGTGAGTCGAATCCTGTCCATTCAATCATCAGACCTTGATAAATATCGTGAATCTTGATGCATTCGTATTGGAAAAGGCTTTATATAGGTAGCAATTCATGTACGATTTGTCACGTTCTCTTCCGTTCCATTAATTATTTATTTGTTGTATTTAGCGATTAATAAAACATTACTATTATATTTACCATGTACAAGTAATTCTATATAACAATGGATTTAAGCTGGTTAAAAATTATGATACATCAACAGGTTAATTAAAATTAACTGCAAATATCAATATTTCTACAATATTATCAATGCCATATTATTTAATGGTAAAGTTAAATAATTTAAATATCAATAGGATTTACGATAGCAGTTATAATTGGTTACATTGCAAGAAATAATTTTCCTGATGTGTTATCTAATTAACTATACACATGCCAAAGAGGATTATTAATTTTCATGATCAATACTAGTGGCGTAGCCTAGATAGATTAAAAAAAAACCCCTCAACTTATTTAAACTGACTGAACTAATACCTGATGAATTTTAAAATTAAAATATAAATTGTCTGTAAAAATACACGATGCAAAAAAATAATCGTAAATTACTTTTAAAGTGTCCAGTGTCGATTCTCAGTAGAAAGTTATTGTAATATATTAAGCAATAAATCATTTTTGTACTGATTCTAAATTATCTGTATAGATGATGACTAGTTCCGCTCTTCGCGAACATTGTCAGTTGGTAATGATCGCTGGAATTAGTTTAAAAAGTGTTTTATTAATGTGAACGATATCTTTTTTGAAATACCGGAGTTCTCTTAAAATATTTATTTTCTCTTATGACTATAACATTTATACTAGTTTTGAGTAATGATATTTTACAAATAAATTTGAATATTTCAAATAATGTACATTCACACATATTTTGTCACTAACGACCCGGGTTTCGCCTTTCGGCATCTTCAGGCGTTCAAGTGCACGGATGAACTTGAACTAACACTTAGCAATTGAAAGTTTCGTGTTTATATAAGAAATAAATGCATTACTTAAAGCTATTGTTGGCGAAAAAGATAAGCCCATGGGAATGCCCACAGAATTGAGTAGTGATTAGATTTAAGAATTATATTTATTTGACTATATGACATTTTACAATTTTAGAAAAAAAACAGTATATTTATATTGCCTTTTGATGTATGTACTTATTTTATTGTTTATGAATGGAAGAACATTTCAAACATTTTAACAAACAAGTTAAGCATCATAAATTATGAGAATCATTCAAAAAATACACATGTTTTATTTTCATTTTAGTTATTAAGGAAATTATTTGGACACTTACTTAACAGCATTGTTCAGTTTTATTCGGTAATAATTTAACTATAGAATACCAGAAGAAAATTTAGCACTCACATGCTATAAAATAATATTTTCCTTCTAGTAAGTACCTATCTAATTTACCCGGTCTTCGTTAAATGTAAAATATACTCTCGACTGCTAATTAAAATTATATAACATATGCACAAAAGATACAGTGAAGTAACAGAGCATATTTTTTTATTCTTTTAACGAATGGATATTGTAAAATTATAACTTAATTCCAATGTTATTATTCTAAAGTCTAGACCAGGCGTGGGGAACCTGCGGCTTTTAAGGTATTCTGGTGCGGCCTTCTGGCCAATCTGTAATTCTGTAAATTTATGTAAATTCCTGACATATTATGACCGTAAATTCATGTTTCCGGCCAAAGATTCCTTAGTCAAGGTTTACTGGGGCCTTATGTCGAACCAGAAAAACGAATGCGGCCTTTAGATAAGAAATTATTCCCCACCCCTGGTCTGGACAATTATGAGACGTTTTAAATCATGCATGCAATTATAAATCATAAAAATAGTTGATAAAAGTCTTGTAAATCTGATTTAATTTGTTTCACACGTAATGTCCATTATCTATTATTCCAGCCATTAAGGATGGTCAGTTTTTTTAGCTTGATTTTTATCGACACTTTATCCTTGGCTGACCTTTAACTATTTGAGACTGCCAACAGTGGACACATTGAGAACTGAAACAAATGAATAATTAATTATAATTGTTGAAACGATAGTAAGCTATTATTACTCGACTATAGTGCGAGAAGGATCGATATGTCTGCTGGAAGCAAACATACCTATCATGGTGTCTGGAATAAATACAGTGATCAGGAAGATATAGATAAGAGTAGGCAAACTATGGCTCGCTGGCCGAATCAAGCCCAAATCCAACCTGTTGATTGAGTGATGTTTTGAGGTATTAAGTTGACGGTATTTTATATGAAATATGAAAATAGATTTCGATTGATTCGGCTGGTATTGCGATCCCAATTGGATTGATTATTTTGTTAATTGAAACTTTTTTGTAATGCCTTGTGAAATTATTAATATATCTTTATAATATTAATCGACGTATTTTTGACACAACTATATGAAAAAAATATTTACATTTTTTGACCAAAGTACCTAAGCGTCACTCGCGATTGCAAATTATAAATACAGCAACAAACTAAGACCATTTGTTGTAGAGAACGTTTACTTGGCGTATATTTGTTTATCGAGATTGGCTGGCAAAAACTGAGAATGTTTCTATGGGAATAGCAAGATATGAAGCTAGCGTATGACATTCTAGAGCAAAAAATAGATTTTTCAAGAGAACTCAGGTTCCCTCACTAAGGTTTATGGGATAACTTCAAAGAATGCTCTACCAGTTCTGGCTGGCGTGCTACTGTTGGACTTACACATAGGGCTAGTCGGTTTTCAAAAACCGGTTTTTTTGCTAAATTTGTGAATTCGAAAACCGGTTTTTCAACTTCGTAACCGGTTGTGCCGAATTTTTCATAAACGAATCTATAAAGAAAAGGACAGAACATGGATATTTTATTTGTCTTTCTTGGCTGGGATTTTTTTAAGCAAAACATAACCTGTATCATAAACACGTCAGTAAAATATTGATAACAATATGTTGTCTTTTTAAACATTGCAGTTAGCAACGAGTATTATGGAGAACTTAAATTAAAAGTGTTATCGCCAATTTTCCGCTGAAAATTACGTAGAATATTAATTACCGATAAAAAATAAATTGTTGCTGTGTAACGCTACCACTGTGTTCTTGAAATTGATACCGAAGTCAAGAGCAAATAAACCTATTTGTTTACCGTTTTTGTATAAAACAAAAAACAAAGTTTATATAAATATTGAAAATTTTATTTGAAGCTTTAGTCGCACACAAGTGACCGTCGTTTGATTGTTTATCTTTATATTAAAGGTAAGCACATTTTTCCATTTTGTATTTATATGTACATTTTTATTTCATACGTAGACTTTATTATTTAATATATTTTAATTATTTCAGTATTTTATTATTTACTAAACTTTCGCGGGAAATGATATTAATATAAAATATAATAAATATAGTGATTTCATATGACGAAATATTTTTTCTTCATTATGTTATTTTGATTATTTATCAGTTTCAGTGACGGATATTGTTTTATATCGATTAGCATTTAAATTGAAATATAATTAAAAATAATATTATTCTAAAGATTTTTTAGTTTAATGAATTGTAAAAGCTTGAAAGAATGACAAACTCATATTTAAACAGTTCAATAAGTGCAGTTTCAGATATTTTAAGAGCTTTTTTAAAAAAAATAATAGAAAAGCTTTATATAATATTTTATATCTTATTTATAAAGAGTAAAATATATATATTTTTTTTTATTGTAATAAAAGTGAAATTGAAAAGAAATCGTTTTAAGTTTCAGTGAAAGATTTAATACATAGCAGTATAATTATTATATTGCTTTTGCGAAGATGTTTTTTCATTTATTCGTAGACATTAAGGTATGCAATCGTTCAATATTGTATGGATGTGTTTATTTGGAAAAAAATACGTCTTTAAAAGCACTACTAATTTGAATGCTACTGTGTTATGGTAAATAAAAAATTATTTCACGTACACACATTACAAACTAATAAAATACAATTTGTATGCCATTTAAATAATCAATAATTTGCGAAAGAGCTTATGACTGACTTTATTTATTAATAAACAAATCGTCACCAATATGTACTGCAAAAACACTTATCATGAATTTGAATAAATTTGTCAGGATATATAAAAAACGATATTAGTGAAAAAAATAAAAATAAACCATTCTCTTACGCTTGGTATTGCAATAATTAATTAATGCGTTCCGCGATGAAAATAAAGATAATATAAGTGTAAGTAAAAAAAATATCAATGATATAAGAGATCGCAACAAACAAAAAAAGTACTTTAACCAAAAGATGAGTTACCTGTTTTTACAATATTGGCAACTAAATATGACTTTTTTTTAGATATATTGATATTAAATTAGCACTACTATTTTACATAAACCACGTAACGAAACCCCCAACGAAAAAAAATGTTACTCTCTTTTGGTTATTTTGCATAAGGGTAATAATACAAGCTTGATAAATTAAGTACCAATTAAAAAATATATATTGTGATATATTAATAGCATAGCTAAGATTTCTTAAAAAATAATAAAAGCATTATTAAAATTGATCTGTTATTAAAAAGCATAATATATGTAGTTTCGCTTTCCTGAAAATTTAGGAACAGTAAGTTACTGCTTTATTCCTTGCTGTTGGATGATTTTTTAAGCGTTTTAGAATTTATCAAATAAATTAAGAGTACTAAAATTTTAACAATTCACATAAAATATATTTCCTTTTGTGTTAAATAATACAAATATTGTGTCAAATATTTTTTACTTAAAAGTAACCAAATTATCACTTTTAGGGTGTTCACTGTCAATACTTGGTGGAAAGGCATTATATTAGTAAAAACACAATATTGCTCGTAATGAGCGAAACCGGTTCTGACATATTAAATAAAGTGGAATGAAGTACAAAGGAATATTGTGTTTTTACTAATAACCAAATTATGTTTATGTAAAGAAATGAAAATACTCATGCTGAAGCTATCTTATTTTGACATTTGTTCGGTTTTCGTCATGCATTATATTATATAAGACAGATAGAATTAAAGTATCATTTATTATGAAAACTGTTTTCCTTAATCAACAGGTAACGTGAAAATTAACCATCACAAACATGTCGATTCCAGCTGTCCGAACGGCTTTCTTTTTCCTATTCTTGGCAATTAGCTGGGAGACAAGTCACTCGGCTGAATGGCGTTGGCAAGGAAAAGTCGCGGTTGTTACTGGAGCGAGTTCTGGCATTGGAGCTCAGATCGCCCTCGAATTAGCTGACAGGGGGATGATAGTCGTGGGGCTAGCACGCAGAGATGACAAAATTGTGGTATGAATACATTACATGTATTTGAAATATAATACATAAAAAATGTTTAAAACAACAAATAAACTTCCGCGATGTCCCAACACTTATACTAACATATTAACCGAAAGACACAGATACATAATAATGTCAAAGAAAATTATTTTCAACAGCATGTTTAACATTGTAACCTGTCATATATAGTATGTTACGTAATATGTTTCCGTCTAATCTTAGGTCATATTTTCCTTTTGACCTCAGAAAGTGTGCACACACATGAAATACTTTGTTGCCAGCTTAAGTTACAGTTTTTTTTTACATTTATATAATTCTACTGATATACATAAAAATATGTAGAATTATAGTATTTATTGAAAATACAAATTTAAAGATTGGTATAATGTCACAGCTTCGGCGATTATGACATCTAGCGAAAGTTATAAGAAGCTGTTCAAATTGATTTACATAATCGATAAAATAAAACTATCAAGAATCTTGACAATCAATATATTAATATTTTTTTATTATTTTATTTATCTCTGATTATGGTAAAACAATAACAGTGTTCAGTTGTGCAAGAAAAAATAATAATACTCGTTGATTCAGTACCAAACTATCATGATGTGTATATATGGCTATCAAAAATTTCGACCATTCTTGTGGAACTACCACGTTGTTATCGAGTTGTATGAAGTAAATTAAAAATTAAGCAACACACCCAGTTGAATAGAGGAGTGGTACAATAGGACTTGGGCTTATTTTCTTTCTTGAAATTGATTCAACTCGACAAAAAAAATTTACTCTACCGATAAAGTTTTAATAGTACCCCTATATAATTGAAAGTTATATGAATTTATCATTTTTGTTACGATAGGAATTAGCGAAGAAGACACAAGGAACACTCCATGCAATTAAATGTGATTTGACAAATGAAGAGGACGTTGTCAAAGCATTCAGATACATTGAGGCTACTTTTGGAGGAGTGGATGTTCTCATAAATAATGCAGGCGTATACAAAGTATCATCCCTTATAGGTGAGTAATTGTTTAAAAATCATTTAACAAACGTCATTGTTAAACAATAAAACTCGAAGAATTTCTGAATTTAAAACAAAATATGTCTTCAGAAGTATTGCATAAGTATATTATAAGAGGGAAAAGCTTTTACTATTGTGTGAACAAAAGTTTACTAGTAATTCCTCAAATCCACAAATGAATGAAAATATTCAATAAAAACCTTCATTATTTAAGAAACATAACTTGTTAACCAATTTAATCTTTCATTTAAGAATAAAATAATTACTCAATATACTGTGCCACAAAAAGCAATTTAGTAATAGCCTGTAAACTAGAAAATTAATTTAACGAATCGGGGTAACTATGCTATCTTACTTACTCCCCTCCTACCCTTGATGCCTTCATACTATTTAGGGGGAAAATGCCATTAGTTTTGTCATTGCAAATTAACAGCCCATTAGCGACGTATGCCACAATAAACGATACTCCAATATTGGACTCTAAATATCTTACTTAAGAAAATTGGTATATCAATTAGTTCTACTGAGCTCAGGTGGGGTAATTGTATTGCAGACAAATTCGTAAATATATAGCGTGAAATTACTGGTCTTAATATCAAATTTCAGACAATGTTTGCGATGAATAATATTAGTTGATATATTATTTTTATACAGGTCATAATGAGATCATAGATTACTGAAAATTTTAATTTGTGTAACAAAAGTTTGACATCATTGTTTAATTTTAAGATGGAAACTTTGATGATTGGAAGTCAGTAATTGACTTGAACGTCTTGGGAGTTGCTGTCTCCTCAAGGGAAGCACTCAGAACGATGAGGAAGCGAGGAGACGATGGAAACATCATCAATATTAATAGGTAATATAAAACTCTACATTTATTAAGATCCCTAGCGTTTTTAATTATTATCGTATACAATTAAAGCTGATTCTGTAAAGCTCTCCATACCCACCACCACCCAATTTGGTGCTATTCAAGCGTGATATATATTTTTCTTTTTTACATATTTTTAGCGTGTCAGGTCACAACGTCCCAACTACGAAATACCCGTCTGGATTATACGCAGCCAGCAAACATGCTCTGACCGCCTATACCGAATCGCTCAGGGTTGAACTGAACAGCTTGAATAGCAACATCAGAATGACGGTAAAGTTATAAACCATTTGTTTTTATATAATTTTCTTAATATGAAGGTTTTTTCACTGTAGGTATAACATTGGCTACTATTGTAAGTATGGCAATATTCTGTATTTGAATGTTGACTTGGGCAGTTGAGAAAATAGTCACAAATAAACCTTCATTTTTTTATACATTTTTAAAATTATTTACTTACTTTTTACTTAATAACTTAATAAAAATTAGATAATGGTTTACAAAAAAATATTCAACTGAATTTAAGTTATACATATGCTCTGCGCCTCTGTTAAAAAAGAAGAGACAGAATTAACGATACTACAGTTTCAAAAAAAATAGTGACAGATAAATAAATATATTTATCGTGTTTACTTATTTAATTCTACAGCTGGATCTGTATTTTAACCTTAAATATAACATATAATATCACGACCACAATACTACAACTAGATTACTCTTATTTGACCATTTTTAGTTAAATGAAATTCAAATTTTATTTGATTAACAAACTTTTAAACTAAAATCATGGTGTATTGCATAATTGTAAAAAATATATTTTTTAAAATTGAATTTTGTATTAGGAAATGTGAGGTCATACCAAAAACATTTAAAACCAAGATAATTAGTTGTAGTATTGAGGTGGAAATATATAATATTGCTTACCACTCACCAGATGTATCAGATCAGGCCAGATGAATTAAAGTTTAAAGGAACGAGAATTTCATAAATTATATTTTCATTTATTTTTTATTCACAAATTCATTGCGCGTAGAAAAGAAATCTGTTAGCATCTCTTGAAAGTTATGACGTTTTTCTTGACATTCGTAAATTTTGTCACGTAGTATTCAATTTCCGTTTATATTAAATATATGCTTAAATTGTATTTTAGAAAAGTTTTGATATTTTTTCTTAAATTAAAATTGCGTTAGCTTAGAATATTAATTGGGTTTCGTTACACTTTGTTCTGTAATACTTTGCCAAAAAGAATTATTAAATTCTGAAACCTTTTCAAAAACAAAAGTGGTTCAATTTTAAATACATTTAATTTATTTAAATAATGCAATATATGTTTCAATAAATAATAATAAAACGATTGAAAGCTTTATCGCTGAATTCAATTCAGAATATTCCATCGATTTTTGGATATCTAACCAACGGCATTGATTTTTTTTCATAATTACATAAAAAAACAGTTCTTGTACGATTTAAACACCTTCAACTAATTTAAATATTCTTACCCATAGTTAAAAGTGATTTTGACCGACTGGTATACAATTAAGATACAGTTTTTTTTATTTAAAATGTTTTCTTCATGGATCTAACATTTTATTATTTTTTATAAATTAACATGTAAAGCACATAGTGCAATATGAGATTAAAATGAACTCATTAAAAAATACCATGGAATGGGTGAAACACAAATTCACAAAATATTTTTTGATAAAAATCATTTATGTTGAATAGTCAAATAGTGGAAAAAAAGCTCTGAAATGTATAGAAAAATATAATAGAAGATTTTTTTCGCTATTCAACAGTCTACGTTCGTTTCAATTAAATAAAAAAAATGTTACACACATATTTGTTTTTGTTTACTTGAAAAAAATTTAAGAATATTATGGTCTCGATTCTCGGGAATACCCGGGAGTGCAAAATTGCATGTCTCGTGTACCGACACTTAAGGATTTCTATCGGAAGTAAACACAATTAAAAAATGTTATCTCTGACGTTTTCTTGTTCATTTGTAGAGCATCAGTCCAGGGTTAGTGAGGACTGACATAATATCAGAAAATGTATCTTCAAATCCGGAATTCACGGCTGACAGAGTCAAAGATTTTAACGCACTACCCGCCGTATCACCGACGGATATAGCTGAAGGTGTAATCTACGTTCTCAGCACTAGACCTCGTGTACAGGTAAACAAGTTATATATTTTTAAGAAATAAGTATTTTCTAAGAAGCTTACAAACATAGATTTTAAATATCAACGTCATCAACATTTTATGACAATTCAATGAAACTGGTTATGTAACAGTTCTAATAAAACAACTGTTTTCAATTAAAGAGGTGACGCATGTTTAATATATCAAGAGCACTTTGCTTAAAAATATATTTTTAAAGAATAAAATATATATTTTAGCCGATTAAAAAACATATGTCTTAATTATAGTTATACATAATTATGTTTACACACAAAACTAAGCGATACAGGTATTTTATCGATTCAATTCATAAAATTTAGAATTTTTACTGAAGGTGCTTGATGGAAATTTATCTTTAGATTAGAACTATTTTCATAATGTACGTTTCCATTATCCCGGGTCGTGTTCGGCCAAAATTATAATCGAAACGTACATTATGAAAATAGTTCTAATCAAAGTATTCATAAAAACAAAAGAACATTAATTAAACTTATTTCAATTGATTATTATTGGTTGAAACGTCTAGTTGAGTATTGATAGTTACCTAAACATTTGAGGCTGAGAATAATAATCAGTCTACGTAAGACGACAATTGTTTAGAAGTTTATATAATAATACGCTCTATGTCGGGAGCGGAAACAGTTAAAAAATGTGCTAAGCTCGATCGAAAAAAAAATATTCTAAGCTTCATCGATTTCTGCTGGCTTTAATAAATTAATTGTGGCTGTGATATTGGAACCGAAATTATGGAAAACAATTTTACCGACTAAGGTGATAGAATTGATAATATTAAGTGGTTGTATTCATCTGCAATACTTAGAAAATACCGCAGACCAATTTATTCCGAGAGAAGAAGGTAATTCCAAGTAATTTACGTTTCCTTTAACTGTCGTACTTGGTAATGTTTTTCGTTTTGGTATTTTTTGTGGAAAGACTAGATGGCTGCACAGTTTTCAGCAAAGCTTAAGGATACATTTGAATAAATTAGATAATTCTTAACAAACTTTTTATTTGGATGACTTTAAAATAAAATAATCATTTTTTATCAGCACTTTCGTCACGATCTATTATTTTATTCATACTTCTTTCATTCGATGCATAGTTGTTTATTTTTTAATGATTTTAACGCAATCTGCCAGATGTCACTGACGTGTAAGCACGCAAGTAATGTCAACACACAAGTAAGCTGTCGAGAGGATATCTTTGTATCAGTGTATGCGTGTCTTTATTGTATTCAGTAGAGACATAAATACGATACAGAATTCCGTTTTACTTCTTTTACAAATATAAAAAACAAATGAACAATAAATTATTGATATGTCTCACATAACTTTATTGAAATTGTTGCTTGATTGACACAGTTTTTAAAAGGGAAAAAAAATGATGAGTAATAAATAACCAGTAAGAGTACAGTACTTTGAAGAAAAGCTTGTGTAATTCGTGTTTGAAACTTTTTTGTTTAGTACTAGAGTTGTCTTTTATTTTTGAGAGGCATACCTAAAAGCATTCTGTCTAAAATCATCATTTTTGATTTTAAATTTCGATAAAAAACCCACCAAAAAAATGTTGTTCCGTTTAAATGCTGAAAATGTTTCTATTTACAAAAAACTCAAATAAACTGATAAGGTAGTTAAAGGCTTAATTCAATAACCTTTTACATCGCTTTTATAGTATATTGCAAGTAATAAAAATTTCATAAATCTAGTTCATCAAAATCGGCATGTCTATTTCGTAATAGATTAAATTAAAAAAAATATCTTGTAATGTATTAGACTGATTACCAAATATTTTATTTATCTGACAGTATTTATTGAAATTTATGCTAATAACACTTTTTATGACATTTCAAAAATTAAATGATGCTAATTGGATCGCACAAATTTGCTTAGACACAAACTTATTCTGATCAAATGATTGATAATAATTGGCCAATTATTATTTATGGTAGCCCAAGGATAGAATAATTTAGTTATTAATATTTTTTTCTCTCTAATACTTCTCAGAATGAATTAAATAAATATTGTCTAAAAAATGTGTTAACCGTAAAAACATGCACCAATGAGTTTTCAGTTGTTTTAATTCGTTATTAATTAAATATTTCTCGCTATTTTTCCTTTATTTCAGATTCAAGAATTGACCATCCAGGCCATCGGACACAGCTTGTGCTTTGCATAAATAATTTCTTAGACCCTGTTCCTTTCTGAATTAAACGTTAATACACACATGTTTGTTTAATTATTTGTTAGTGTTTACAGTTAATAAAATTTAATACTATTTATTGACACTCCTTCGTGGATAGACATTATTAAATATAATGAAGACATTTTTTGTGCGACGTGTAAAAAAACATGTGCTATTTCATTTAGCTACCGTATTTTTTTGTAAACAAATTCGGGTCTTATTTTAATTTTTATTTTAAATTAAATTGTGGACTATTTTCGGTGATGCCTTTTTTCATATACTCGACGTACAAAAATCTTCATTTAGTCGTTTACAAGAATCTTTATCTATAATATTTAAGCAGAGTCATGTCGTTTTTTGGACCCGGAGTTGGGAGATATGATCGATTCTTCTCTACATACTTTATCTTTCACGTGATTTTTACTAAGCCATCTTTTGTGGTTATGCTTATATTATTTCTTAAACAAGCATTGTAAAAAACATGAAAATATTTTTTTGCAGTAAAGACCTGTTTTTGCTATGCTTTCTATGAAAAAAAATGTATGCAATATACAGTATTTTTCAGTATATAATATAAATATTTATTAACTGAAATAATTGATAGAAAAATCATCAGTTAAGTTTGCGAAGTACAAATACTATAATCATTTACTTTTAATTAAATAAAATGATTACAATTATCACAAAAGAAGATTAATTGCTACAGAAACTTTTGTTATTGAATAAATATACGTATCAGTGACAGATTTTTCAACCCAGTTAGTATCTTTTTTCTTAAGCTTCATAAATTAATATTTTTTTACGAACATTGGTGAATAAATATATTTTAAGTTTGTATATAAAATAACACTTAAAAATTACAATTAATGTAAGTCTTTGTTTAAAAAATGGTATTTCGGTTTTACAAAAAATATATTTATTCTTACTACATAACAAGAATACACCACTGCTTCAAGCCGAAGTTCAACTACCTATCAATATTATAAATAATTACATGATGAAAATATTCTATGCATGGATATATCAATCTTCTCTCGTTGATAGCCACTGGTATTATATAAATAATTAATACTAAATCACGTCTTGTTAACAACGAGCAACAAGTTTTTTACAACCAGTTATTACAAAACAACATAATGGCATTAAAACCAGAGGTATTCATTCACTGGATCGCAAAAAATAATTTAAATTAAAACCAAAATAAATAATGTTGACTGAATATTGTTTGATAAGAGATAATAAAAAAATATAATACTAAAGAAGAAGTATTTTGTTAATGTAATGGTCAACATCGGTATTGTTGTTTATTGTTTAAAAAATCTAAATTACAGTACATGACATTACAGCTGACGCCAATTCGCCATGTAGTTGACAAATATAATCAGACAAAAAATAAAACTACACAATACAACAAAATTAAGACATAAAAAAGAAAAACTTTACAATCAGTTCACGAACACTATCACCAAAAATGTCCAGTTCTCTAGGCAATGAGTTGATGAGTCGAACGGCCCTTGGAACTGGCGACTCATACGTCCTAAGCGAGGAACAAATTGATCAGTAAGGAAGGACATTGATTTTAGAAGTCTGAAAAAAACCGATTTCATATATTTATGGAATACGATTATTTGTAAAAATGTATTATTACATATCGACTGTGGAAAGAAAAAAGGACGTAACCCACAATTTTTTCAAAACAGTTTTTTTTCGACAATCACAATGTATCCAACTTGATACACGTTCTATCAAAATGATGTAAGCTGCAATTGCCGAATCGGTATCTAAATTTAGCTTTTGGGTTTGAAAAAAGATGAGCCTGTGAAAATTGAAACCAATAAAAAAGTCTGAAAGAAAGGTTTTTATTTCAGTAGTGTAGTGTTAATTTTATAATTTGCTTATGACCGAAAATCATCAAAACACGTTTTTTATGCCTCCTGTAAAATTTTCTATGTGTGGGTTACGTCCCTTTTCCTTTCCACAGTCGATATGTATTTTATTTAAATCCAATTCCACTTCTTATGTAGAGCTCTTATATGCTCTGTAATAATTTACTCTAAAGAAATGCTTATAAGCAACTGAGTAACTGAGTATTCAGCTGCTCAACCTTCCTTTTTTGAAGAGAGTAGTAATATAAGCAATAGAACAAAGATAGGACTAGTGGCAATCGTTTGCGCAACTTCCCGTTATTTAAGAATTCGAAGAGTGGAGGTTGGAGTTTTTATACATTACAAAACAATCGATCCTTTTAAAAATGCTGTACGTACTGGGACTTGGACCCGTAAGATCTGTCACGTAAACCAACTATGTTGATCCCTGTATCACGGACTCAACATTTGTATATGTACTAAAAAGAATTAAGCACGCTTTTATACTAATTCTACATATTTAAAATATCGGAACGGTCATTACTCATCAAAAGATACTGCTCATGCTCACAATAAACAAAAATTGGCAGTTAAAAGCTTAAAATTAACATTTTGTACCGTCAGAAATACAATTACATTTTTTTATATACTTAATTGATACATCGATATATTGTGGATTGTAGGCATTTTACCATAAAGTTATTAAGTTAAGTTATTAAGAAATTAATTTATTTTAAAGACATTTTAAGGTTTTAAATAATACCTTTTAGGGTGTTCACTGTCAATACTAGGTGGAAAGGCATTGTATTAATAAAAACACAATATTCCTTTGTACTTCATTCCACTTTATTAATTTGATTCAGTTGACAATGCTCGCAATGAGCGAAACCAGTCGTGACCTAATTAATAAAGTGGAATGAAGTACAAAGGAATATTGTGTTTTTATTAATTTTAAATAATAGCCTGAATGCTATTGCAAATTTAAATTATTTTATTCGAGAAGAACCCATGTTATCAAATACGGCCCTGTTGGTTTTGTGTTGTGTATAGGTATGTGATTACTGGATATACACGCTAAATAATAACGTGAGACAAGAAGTAGTATCAGTTTTAAAAATCATTTTCCATGTGCGGACAGTTCTTCAGAAAATATTGTATTATAGTAATAGTTTTTTTTACCCGAATATTAGATACAAAAATATTTTCTTAACAATCTAATCAACTTAGTATTTGTTTAATTTAATTCTGTATAGGTTGCCTGCTGTGTATATATATATATTTTTAAATTATACTTTTAAATGAATAAAAATGTTTAACAGCACTGCATTTGTAAAGGTGAACAAAATATTTAATGTCCTCCATCAATTTCTCTGTCAGACTCACTTTTTTCTAGTAAAATTTGTATGACATGATTTACCATGTTCTTTTAATTTTTAATTCAAAGGAATCTCTGCTCCATTTATGCAGAAAAAGAAGCAGTGAAGTACATTTAATTAGATAAAATATTAATGATGTTCGTGGTTTTCAAATGAATATCTGTTGTATGTTTACAAGTTGTAACAGATCTATTCAGATAGTTTAATACTTTATGAAAACAGTCACGTCACTTAAAAGTAAAACAACACACAGTACAATTTAATTCATAACAAGTAATTTACACAACTAAAATATGATAAAAAGCCTCAAAAATAAATAAATATTATATTTAAGAATATTAAGGAATTATTGTATAACTTTCTATTTTAGAAGAAATTTACTGCATTACCATAAATATTACTGAACAACCTATAATTTTGTATCCATGTCCGCTTCCAATGTGGAGTATATGGCCTCCTAGTGGGAATATCTCAACAGATTTTTCTACGAGAACTGTTTGTTACTCAGTCGCTTAAACTCTATTTTTCAACGAGAGTAGTAGAGACAATATGATAAAGCTAGGACAGAACGAGTGGTTAGCTAATCGCTCTCACTAAGCTCAGTCATTAAAGGATCGGAAGGGAGGGAGGGAATTTTTAGACATCACATGTAAAAAGAATTAAAAATAGTAGATACAAATGGTAAAATCTGGAGCATTTTTTCTGCACACTTGTATTTAAGATTTTGAAGTCATTTCATATAAGTTGAACCACGTGAATAACGAAAATTCATTTTTTTTAATAAAATAAATTTTCAATAAGAATACAATGCAGAATCTTGAAAAATCAATCCTTACTCCTCCTCGATAGACCGTTTTTGTAATCTACCTAGAGTTTAAGACTTTTTTTTTAAATGTTTATTTATTTTTTAAGGAAACACATAATGATTCACAACACTTATAGGCAACGTTATGTAATTAAATATTATGAATACAATGTAACTGTTTAATTAGTATTAAAATTAAATACACTGCGTTCGTGAAGTGTCTTTTCTATAGTGATTGCGTGACACCACTGGAACTATACAACACAGTCCAATCATTAAAATCTGACATGAACTTACTCAAAGCAGGTCATATAAAAGCAAGTGAAATCATTTTGAGATGCAGTACTTTTTATACCATCATCACTGAACGTTTTTATAATATTATAAAATTAGCAGGTTAGTTTCCAACTCATGACAAAAAACCCTGATAGTATTTTATGTTTATAATAATTCTACTTAAATCGTTTTAAAAATATTAATATTACTAGAATTATTTTTTTCATATATTTAATGATTTTAATTTAATTTTACGTTAAAATCTAAGATATAAAAATAACAAATTGTATTGCTTTTACTACGAGCGCATATTTTTGTAAAATCATAAAAGTCAAACAAAGTGTTACAATAAGTAGAGAAAATTTTTGCTCACAAAATATAACATAACAATTAACATTTAGATACTGAAGAGAAAAACGGTCCATCGAAAAATAAATATGTTTATTTTACTCAAAATTAAATTGCATTGCATTTCTTATTAAATTTACTAATGTTGAGTTACAATTTAAACGTGTAATCTCTTCTAAGATGCTTCGGATGTACATTAGATAAAATGATAAATGAGCCTTCTGCATTCTGTTAAGAAATTACTGTCCTTGTCAGGAATACTTGATACTATGTAATATATATGTTTTAATTTAGTGGCGTTAAATTTGAAAAGCAATGTTTTTCTTAAATTTGAGGAGGTTATAATTAAATAAAAATAAATACTAGTATGTTAAATACTATTTTCAGAATATAAAACATGGCGATAGTCTTTCCACGGGCGATGTTCCTTTTGGCAATTGCGTTTATTGCTGTGCCTTGCCATTCAGCTGAGTGGCGATGGGCTGGAAAAGTGGCTGTGATAACTGGAGCTAGTTCAGGAATTGGAGCTGAGACAGCTGTTGAATTAGCTGACAGAGGAATGATTGTCGTTGGCATGGCCAGACGAGACAACAATATTAAGGTATGCTACAAAATACAATGACAGAAAAATATTTTCATTTTTGTTAAAGTCATTTAACAATTTTTAAAAAGGTCTTAAATATTTGCTATATGTGAGGGTTTATCTGTTTCTATAGTGTTCTTATCTGCATTGCAACGTTCTTATTGTTTAACTACTATGCTATTATTTTGTTATTGTTCACTAGAGATTGTAGACATGTTCAGTGAACATTAGTTATAGCAGCTTTTGATAGACTTTACAATTAAATATCGTCGTTACTACCGCACATTTATTTTCATCATATCAAACATCCCTGTTGTCGTGTATGCGAACACACTTTTAAACGTAGTAAAGAAAAATGATGCTCCAGAGAACAGAGATTAATTCAGACAACTTTTGTACACTGATAACTATAATACATGTCTTAAAGTTAGAGCACTGAGTCACTTACTCCCAAAAAACTCAAATTGTTATAAAATCTCATTTTTAGTATTCCCTTTAAACGTTTTTTTTTTAAATTTTGACGCTACTTGCGTTTCATCTTATACCAAAAACAATATTTAAATCACTATTCATACAATTATTTAATTACGACAAAAAACGAGTACATCATAAACATTTAATTATTCACAGGCTCTTTCAAAAAGGACCAACGGAACAATCCACGCAATAAAATGTGAATTGACCGATGAAGAAGATGTCATTAAAGCTTTCAAATACATCGAGACAACGTTCGGAGGAGTAGATGTACTTATCAACAATGCTGGAAGCTTTTTGTATTCCTCTCTAATCAGTTAGTATTTGAATCATTCACCGCAAATTAACTTAAAATTCATTATATTTTTACGCTAGCTTATTTTATGATCCGAGATGTGGTCTACAGTGGTATCGGAAAATCAGACATATGAATTTAACATTCGAAAATTTATCGCAATAATTGAAGAGTTAAATATTTATATAATATTTTATTCAGTGTAAGTGCTGTCCATTTATCAAAGTGTAACGTATATATATATTTATGTTCTCTCTTAAAATTAAAATGTTCGATAGATATACCTTATTCTACGATAATGTATCAAACATTTTAATTAGATCGTGATGAAATTTCTTTAGATTATTTTCATACCATAAGCAGAATTTAGAAAAACCTTACTATCTATAGCGAGTGATTAATTTTCTTTTGCCTATTTTATTTGCTCGTAATGAAACTATGTTTTTTTTTTATTTCGCTGCTTAAAAAGAACTTTTCATATCAAAAAATTTAAATTCAATGCAAGTTGTAGCTTGAATCCAAATTGTTTTCTAATATATTTTTAGCCGGGAAGACATCTGATTGGAAAGTGAACTTGGATGTCAATGTATTGGCCCTAACTGTTTGCACAAGGGAAGCTCTTAAGACAATGAGAAAGAGAGGAGATGATGGTCATATTATCAATTTGAACAGGTAAAACAGCAAACTACCACATGTTATTATAAATTGTCGATACTCTGCTGAACAATAAGCACACTCGCAGTCTAAAAAAGTGTTCTTCAGCCCATGGTCTGTGGACCAGCACCGGTTCGCAAGAGTTTATTGCCGGTTCGCGATAACTTTTATCTATCGAAAAAATTTCGGAGAAAACTCGAATGTCTCTTTTGTATTATAAAGGCAAAATTTGATTACAAAAAAGCAGCAAGAAATGTTTTTTGAAAAAATTAGTTTTATTAGCTTTCGCGAATAAAATTGTATATAACATTGACTAGACTTTTCAATTGCTGCTTTTTGAATATATTATCCTTAGCAAACATGTACAGTTGTATAGTCAATTCTCGACTTACAACAGGTTCCGTTACGCCACATTGGACGTAAGTCGAAACGGTCATAAGTATAATTTCATACAAATAAAAAAATACTAAAAATCTTAAAAGAATTAAATATATATACAGCCATAAATACGCCCAATTATGTCATTTTTATGATTTACCCGTGGCCAAATATTATTTTATAAAATATTTAATTTTTAAGAATTTATAAGAGTTTTTTTTTACTAATTTATACTCCGTTGTTAGTCCAAATAGTCTTATGACGAGAACTGGTGTATCTGGTTGATGCCGGTCCGCGAAATATTTTTTCCATTTTTTACCGGCAACGCTTCAATAAAACTTATCCCCCAAATTCTTAGTAAGTACAGCGGATTGATAAATTGCATCAATCAACAATGGCTAGTAGAATTTTACAGAAAGCTTTCATCTTGCTAATAGTTATCTCTAATAGGATGAAATCTGTACACAAAGAAACGTACAATATGTACAAAGTGAGTTGCAGAATTGAAATAAATTGTACGTTCATGATTTTTTATTATGTATAATTCAAAGTTTCCCAAACTATGCTCCGCGGAACACTGGTGTTCCGTAGAACCTAAATAAGTGTTCCGCGAAAATTTGAAATGGTGATATACTCTGCAACGCATTTAAACTGAGTGATAGTAAATCTCCACTGATGTTTAAAACGTTAAATATTTAGGTAAAGGCGGAGATTTTAAATCACTTAGAACTTTATTTACTCATATTTTTATGTAACATGTTTTAATATAGTTCATAATCAAATAATATGTGGCTTAATAGCATATATATATATATTTATATATTAAGGGGGTATTCTAGTGTAGAGGCACGAATTTAAGGCTCTGTAAAAAATAAACAAAGAAAATTTTTACCGTCCATTTTTTTACCATTTGTTTATTTATATTTTAAAATATATAAAAAATAAAATAAAAAAAATAACTCAAAACTCGAAAAGTTATAGGCTGGTAAAGGTAGGGGCCCAAAAAAAAGTGGTGTCCTGACGTACACGATTCTAACCTTTCTGGTCATCTGAAAAAAAAAATTAACGGATTCTTAAATAAATAAAAATGTCGCTATAGCTCCTACCTCAAAGAAGTGAAAAACAACTTTTTTCAGAAAATGACAGCCGTTTGAAAAACAATTGAATATTTACGTTTTTTTTAACAGTTTCAAATTTTTTAAAAATAGTAAAAATTAAAATTTTGACTTAAATCTGCTACGGGCTATAGAGATTCGTATATAAAAGGTTCACACAAAATTTCAAATAAATCGGTTTGGTAGAACTTGAGATATTATGTACGTCAGCTTGAAAAAAGTAGTTTCGAGAAAAACGCGTTTAAAGTTTTGAGTTTCGATCTGTTCCAGTCGTACCAGCTTAGTTGCTGCATCACCAAAATCGCTGTAACTCGGTAAATAATTAAAATTTTGAAAAATCCTTCTGAGGACATACTTTCAAATTTCTAAACTTTAGAAAAATATAAAAAAAAGAATCGATTTTGTCACATTTCTACACTAGAATACCCCCTTAATATTTTTACATTTATGAATTACCTGACCTAAAAAAACTGTGTTCCGGTAACATTTCCGAATCTACGAAGTGTTCCATTGTACAATAAGTTTGGGAAACCCTGATGTATATAATGGTTTTTTTCTAGTGCTGCTGGTCATCAAGTTATTGCAGATGGACAGTCTCCAACCGGCCTTTATTCCGCCAGTAAATTTGCTGTCACAGCCATTACTGAATCCGTCAGACTGGAACTAGCTTATCTGAACAGTAAAATCAGAACAACGGTAAGATATTAATTTTATTGACACTTTTATGAAAGATTGTAATATAACATGTTAAATTATAACGGTTAGACAATAAAATAATGCGTAACTAGTAACTACTGCAGAAAACATGAGACGTCGTAAAACAATCAGAAAAAGATAACATTTTAAGCCAATTGTAATAATATATCCATGATATAATCGATAAGTATTATGTTTTTCACACTGATAATATTTTAGAAAATGATAAATGAAAATACTTCGTTTTGTTTAGATAATTGATTAATAATCAATAAGTACCTAATAAAAAATAAATAACCTTTTTTAATAAGTAAGTTTTATTATATTTTCGATTGTACTAAAACTATTTTAAATATAATTAATTATATATTACATTTTACAGAAAAATTACAAAATAGTACGATATTTATTAAATATACAGTATATAACATGATTCTTGATTTTATATTTCTATTTCTAACTTTTTTTTCAGTTTTTAAAAATATGTTATTTAAAGTTACTATGAAAATTAACATGTTCAGACATCAGAGTACATCGGGCCCATTAGAGGTGAAGTGAGCCAAGTGGTATTTTAGAAAAAAAGTTAATACACATTGCAATATTGTTATTTCAGTAAAATAAAAATATTCAATCCACCAAGACACCCAGCAAAGACGTGATTGTACTTAAAAGTTCAAGAAAAAGTTTTACCATTTTAATAGTTGGCTCACTTCACCTCTAGTTATATTATAACATTGAGTTTGTAATATATTTATTTAAATAAACAAATTCCGTATAATATAATAAAGAAATAATGCAAGTTAAGTTTTTCTTCAAGTGTAAAATGATAACTTTCTCTTACTACTGTTTTTAATATTAAATATTGTATACCCTTGCTTTATATATTTTTTAAATTCGTTACTATTTATCATTTTAATTATTTTAATTTTATTTAAGTGATCATTTTTATTATAAGTGAGCCACTTCACCTCTCGAGGGCTCATATAATACGAATATTAGCTTGCATAGAAGTTAAAAATAATTTCTTATGAGTACTGTCACTTTTATAAAAAGTAAAATTACCTATTAGTCGCAAGAAGTTTTTTCCAGAAATCGCTTATTAAAATAATATTTAATGATCCGTAGAGCGTCAGCCCCGGCCTGGTGAATACTCAACCGATGGCTAATTATACAACCCCCAATAATGAAACACCCACATACTATCCTTCAATCCAGCCAGAAGATGTCGCAGACGCAATTATCTATGCTTTAAGTACAAGACCTCTTGTTGAAGTACGTATATTATTTTCAAAAGACAGCAAAGCTATAAAAAATGAATTTCATTTGATTAAGCATCTTGTCTTTGTTAAATAATAATCATTTGCTATATGTATCTAATTTACATTTCAATTTGTAAACTTTACAAAAGTAATTTATCACAATAGTAAATAATCTCACCAGAATATTAAGGTGTAGCCTAAAACTAATATGTTACCTAATTAATCTTTTTGTTTTTTCAGGTTCATGAAATCGGAATCCAGGCTATCGGACATTCTTTCTGCCCAAAATAATTAATTGATGAATAAAACTATTTATGTACTTTTTTCTTCTTGAATAAACAATATATTTTTTTACATTGACCGAATGTGTATATATTTTTTTATTTATTAAAACTTTTTGCTTTTCGTGAACTGTAAATGTAAAAAATCGTATTCTATAATATTATTCTAAAGACAACAAAAAAAAATATTGCAATTTATAATTTAGCCGGAAAAAATCTGGAAAAAACACCACTTTCAATTTTTTTCGATTCTGCGAGTTTTCTGGTTAAAAATGCTATTTTTCTGTTATAATTGATGCAATGGAATATAAGTCGGATTTTGATCTTTTTAAAATTAAAATTCATGGTGTTTTTTTAAGCAAAAAATCTTTTTTTTACAAATATATAAATACATACACAAACAAATTATCTTGAAAACATATATTTTTGTTACGTATACTTTCCTTCTTATTGTAAAAAGCAGAGCCAATCCATGTTGCTCAAGTACAATTAAAGAAGACGGGCATGATATTTAATGGTATGATTTCATTCATCACCAATATTTGTAGCTATTAATATGTCCAAATGTATATTGTCATAGCAGTCTTAAGTTCCAAGCAGTGCTGTAGAAAATCAGCAAATTCTGAGCTGGCCGTTGAATCCCTGCCTTTACTAACAAATTGTATGGCGGTTATACGTAGATCAACTCTAAATTCCAATTTATGAGCTTATTTTTCGTTAAATGTAACATGTATGTTTGAAAGATTTCTCGTATGGATATTCTGTGATTCGTTGGTGTTATTAATTTACAATTTACGATACATCGGAAGGGCCATATATGCAAATTAAGTAATGATTGTAAGAAATATAGCGAATGGCAAGATATGCGACGTGTGGTAAAAACCAATAAAATTTAACTTCCCACTATTAAGTATCACAATTATATAAAATATAAATTATAAATTACATAAACGACGGTAACAAGCGGAATTCATATAATATTATATAAGATTTTGACGCCTATTGTGATATTATGAAATACATGCTGCGTCTTTTATCATATAATAATGGCAATATACCAAGTAAATGATGATTTAATCAATAATAATATAAAAAAAATAATGAAGTGAATTGTGCTATCCTAGTTTCACTTACTGATTTTTGATTACTGATATGACTTGAGAAATCTTATGGAAAGATTGAGTGACGAACCAGTGTGCACAAATAAATTTCGAGATTAATATTAATTGATTAAAATCCCAATAATGACGTTGGTTTTTTTAATGAACTATCCAACCTCATATTCTGTATTGAAATATTGTAAAAAAAATAATTTAAATAAAATGATTTGGCATCTTTGTTTGCTTTTGTTCTCAGAGATTTTTATTAAAAAACCTTAGAAAATGTGATTTTTTCTCATTTAAAAAAAGATTTAATTGAAAAGATATATAATTACAATATATATATGTATTTGCTTCAAAATAATAGTAATCAATGGTTTCATAATGATGTGATATTACTTTGAAAATTATGACGCCGGCCCGCTCATCTGAAAAAAGTACCTGTTAACAACTCAATAGCATGGCTTTCACTATAGGGGGCTTTAATATTGTCTATAAATTACATCACGTTAACATAAAATTGAGTTACGTATGCACTATGCGAAAAAATATTACTAAATTATTACTGAATTAAATAACACAATTTAAACTTCGTTATATCACGAGAATTTAAATTGTATTACTTTATGATTATGACAATTGACAACGATGTTTCCTAGACAAAACAATAAAAATACTGGGTAATTACAATTAAATAATTTAACATAACAGTTTTTTTATTTAATATTTGAAATGGCTTGTATTTAAAATAGAAACAACAATATTCTATTTTGAATAAAGGTATGAAAAAAGAAAATCAAATATATAGCCCATATTCAATGACCGCAAAATGACCAAGTAAAAAAAAGTTTTACAAGAGATGAGTGTTGTTTATGACTATATGTGTATTTATTCAGTTATGTAAATTAAATCAAAGCTTTATTATTACATACGTAATATTATAAATAGAAAGTTTGAGATGAAGATCACATAAAACATTGAATGAATGTGTGTGTATTGGATGACTCGGTGACTATCCAGCAAAATGTTAAATGTTATAAGAGAGTTATATCTTTATGGGTTTTCAAGACAAGACTCGCAATGACATACATAATCATTAGATAATTCTTCTAAAATATTCATATAAAATACTGTTGGTACACAATAATGTAACTATAGCAAACATTGGAATAACAAAAACCCAACAATGAATTATTTTGTCGATTAAGAATTATTTTTCATGCAGATTGATTTCAGTTTATAAATTTCAAAATCGGAACGTTGAAAAAAGAAAAATAAATTCAATTTGTATGACCGATTCGGCCCATTTTTTGGGAGCAATAATAATTATTGTATACCTAAAACCTTAATTATATTTTGATATTTTACGAACCACGACAGAAATTTTGATTTTCAACGATATAGCTCCCTAATTTATATAATATTACAATTGCATATACTTTCCGTTAAACTGAACTGAGGAAAGTAATTTTTATGATGCTATGGGTCGTCTTTTAAGTTTTCTTCAAGAAAAAATAAATCTATGGGTTATCCGAGCATAACTGCTCACAGCCTAAAAATATTCTTAAGTGTTGTCTCGTCATAATTATGACAGCAAGGGGTCGTTGTGTTAAAATGCCTACCTCGCTGTGAAACTGTTGAGAGATGTCACGAACGAACTCGCAAATAACTGTATGTGAATGTGCACGGATCACGGGGCGTGATCTGTGGCAGTGTTTAATTTTATACAATATGTCGAGTCTTGATACGCTTGTGGTAAGCATAAGCCTATACTGGAGTAGCGGTCACCATGATTGGTCAAGTAGTTATCGTATAGTCTTGAATTTGAAAGTAAGCTTGCTTCTTGCTAATATTAAGCATTAAGTACAATTTTGCTTTTATTATCATTAGCAAGGCGTTTTTTAATCAAGAAGTGTTAGTTGCATTTAAATCTACTTGCAAGAAGCAAAATATACTTTTATGGACTGCATAAACAATTCAAATCCTCTCGCTTATCACTAAATACAAAAGATCGCCTCTACAAAACCCTCATAATACCAGTCCTTGCGTATGGATCAGAAACCTTTACATACAATGAAAACAATATTAATTATTATCTATATATGAGTAATGAAAACTATTTTCATCCGCGGCAACATTTCTTTCTACGAACAAAAATTATCCGCTATTAATATAATAATATTTTAAAATATATGCTTTGGCTTTAATTTTAAAAAAAATCATACAAAACTGGCTTTAACAAAAAATTATGTTGTTGCCTAATTGAGAAAAGCATATTAAATAATAATTATGAGATGTTATTGTGTTCAAACATATTACAACAAAAGGCATCATTTTTTTTTTTTTTTAATTGCGTTTCCTCCCAAAATATTATACACAGCGACTACACAAATAATTGATGTTTAATTGGAATCGAAAAAGACATAGACGGACTTCAATACAAATATATATACACATGTCGAAACTTCAAACAATTTTTGATTCAAAATAAACTGATTTTAGTGGGATATTTTTTGTAAATTCTACATGGATGAGCGCCTACATCGTGAGAATAAGAGAAAATCTCACACAAACTCTTAGTATCATTCTCTCTCAGTAAGCGCATCGTGCACATTGAGCAAATGTTGACAGATGGCACTACCACCAGTGGTGTAGCTAGAAATTTGCGGTCCTCATTCAAACGTTACGCAAGGCCTTCTTATGCAATTTATTATATTGATTATGTAGAAATTTGGGCCGCCCTTTTTGCTGGGCACTCATGTATTGCATGAATCTGCTATAAGGTGGCTACGCCGCTGATTGCCACTTAGTATTTATAATACTAATCGATACATATATTATATACAATATGAATGTGTAGTTTGTATCTATTTTTCAAAATTTTCATGTTCAGCCACTGCTTAACACAAGCATTGAGACTTTGTACTTTATGTCATCATCATTATGATGGTATGAAAACGAATAATAGATAAAAAGTATAATAAATGGTCCATCCGAACAGAGTCAACCACTAGTTCACTACAATCTGGAAACAAACTAGCATAATTCCTAACGATCCAGATTAGCATTAGTTTAACTATATTAGAATTCACATAAAAGTGTTTTTTTAATTAGAAGATATTTTTATGTAACAAAAAAAAATATATTTCTTTTTCAAATAATTTTTCACTGCATAAAGAAAACTAATAAATCGTTTTTCATATTATTTAAAGTCTAAAACATAACAATTAATTTTCAGATATAAAGACAAGTTAATATAAGAGAAATGTTTTTTCCCAATACGCAAAAAGTTTTACTGTTATTATCTGCGTGTGTATTGCAAAGTCAATCGGCCGAATGGCTATGGGAAGGAAAAGTGGCAGTGGTGACTGGAGCGAGTTCAGGAATTGGCGCCGAGACAGCAGTTGCTTTGGCTGATAAGGGAATGATTGTTGTCGGATTAGCAAGAAGAGAAGAAAGGATTAAAGTAAGTGAATATTCACAAAAAGTTTAACCTTATTTTTTGTCCACAATCACTAAATTTATTCCACTTCTTTTTCTTGCAACGCTTCTTAAAAGGTAGCAACTTGATTTTATTTTTTAAATAATCTTATCACAAAAACAATATTTGGCTCTGCCCTTCATTTTTATTTATAAAAATACCGAAATAAGGTTGATAATTGATGAAAACAAAAACTTTAATCATAATATAACTTTTTAATTCTTATTCATGTTTTACCTTAAATTAACATGTCTTCATCAAATTCATTGTCAGAAAAATACATGAACTTTACCAGTGGCGTAACCTCAGGTGCTCTCGGGTTCTATAAGAATAAAAAAAACGTACGTGATTCTTGATTTAGCTAAACGTAGCAAGGCAATCCTAAAAAAATCATACAGTTAAACCTCTCATAACAAGCAAAAAACAAATTGTGTCACTGTACCTTAATATTGACAGTCAAGACAAAATTAATATTTTGATTTTTTTTAAATTCTGATAGATACATATTGTTTTATAACGATTTTTGTTATCTTATGGAGTTTAATTCTTCAAAATCAGGCGACTGCTTCAGTGTAGTTTTTATTGTAATACTATAAAAAAGAGATATGAGCTAACGTACAGTAACGAAATAAAAACTATCATTTATATCGTAGTAAATAATGACATTTTGACTATATAGTGCGTACGTACCAAAAAAATAGAAAATGATAGATTAGATGCGGAGTAGGAAGTCATCGTCGGAATGGGTAGATTTTTCAAAAACTCTACTAGCCTAATTGCCATGGTTTTAATCATTAGAGTAAAAGCAGTTACACAAACAATGAAAAGTATTTTTTACTAAGTCATGGTTGATAAAAATGTTTTTTTAAACTCTTTGGGTGAATTTTTCATGTCTCTTCGATTAGTAAGTAATTGAGTGGATTACATGCTGCTTAGCGATTGTTAATATTTTTGTGATACAGTTATCGACTAGATGAGCAACGGTAAATGTATGTTTTTAAAATTTAGGAATGATTTTTGTGTTGGTTAAAACAAATATATATGTACGTTTATAATTTAAGACTTCGACTGAACGTGCTTGGTCAGATTTCAAAATTAAATTTAAATCGTTTAAATTTTATAAAAGTGTGTATGTATTGTTAAATTATGTATATTTTCCGATTTCTTTTGCTTAATATTTGTTTTTAAGGATCTCTTAAGGTTTTTACTCTTTCATGAATACTTTTATGTATAATCCCAAAACCCTAAGATCCATTTAGACGGGGAAATGTAATAACGGCAACTATTCTTTCACAATAACGTATAACTTTAGCCGTTTTCATTCCTCACCTTGGGATAGTTATTTGTTATTACTTTTTTGTTTTGCAAACTATTATTATGACTATGACTACAAAAATTCGTCTTCAGTAAATATCTGTCTAATAAAGGGAAAACGAAATGGTATTTTTTTATGCATAAAATATACCCACTTACTTCCTCACAAACAATGTTTTTCTGAATGTTTATACATAATATATTTGCATTACAGTGAGCATAAGATAACATAAAAATTTCTGTTAACTTCAAATTGCTTACTTTAAAGAAATGATAAATTTAATGTTTGATCAATTCTGGTAATAAAGATATCGAAAAGGTAAATTAATCTTTTATATCTTTAGCCGGTTTCGAATTTTCTAACAAAAGTATCAACTAATAAAAATTGAAACCAAATTTTAATTTTAAATACTATTTACAAATCGATTGAACTCCATTTTAATATGGATAAAATATTTACTTCCACAAAAATTGTTGAGATAAAGTAGATAACTATTTGGGTTTCACATCATTGTCAGAACTGCTGGTAATAATTGTAACTAATACTTTAAATTAATATTTTTTTCATTAATTCAGTTGGAGACTTAATGTGAATATACCATTAAACTACTAAGTGGTCAAAGGCTAGACACGCTATCATTTTTTCCCGGATATATAACTTTACTGCCTTAAATTAACACAGTAATTGTGTGCATAAACTTCTAAATCTAATTGGATAAAAAAGTGTCGGCTTCTCCTACTGACACTTTTCCTATTATATATGTAAATACATACAGTGATTTGTGCTAAACATTGTTTATGAATGTTTTCCGTTTAACATTACAGTTTATTTTTCTATCCTTTCGCATGATTTCAAATTGTATGCTTGCGAGTTTTTGGACTGCTTTTAGGTCGATCATCAGTGGTGTAGTGGGGGCGGAGTGTGTGGGGTTGCGCTCCCATACTTTTTCTAGACGATTTCGAATTTTTGCGATAAATGTTTATTTTTACTTAAATATAATAAAATTATTTTTGTTATATTGTATTGTAAGAAAGTTTTGTTGGAAACGTGTTAGTGCGGAAATTAGACACTGCGGTTAGAGAGCATAACATATTATAAATAATCAGCGCTCCCAGACTTTTTTAGAAACACTTCACCACTGTCGATGATACAAATTTCTGTAAAATAAAATGTATACATACAAAATTAGATAACACAATTCGGTAAATTGCGTTTAAAGCCAATAATTGTTCAATATCGCCTAAGGTGTCAGTGACAAAAGTTTTAGAACGCTATCTCATTTGCCTGATATTTTTTAGTGTCTGTGCATTTTAGTGTTTTGATTTTTTATCGTTAGTTCGACGTGGAACCCCGGTTGAGAAACGTTGATCTAGAGAAATGAAATTTTATCATAATATCGAGATAGGCATTGACCATATTTTATTATTTACTAATCGCACTTAGGAATTCCTTTTCGAACATAATTTAAAAAAAACCTTCGGTAAAATTTATAAATTGTTGGTTACAATTTTCTGCCTATTACGGATCGATATAATCAGGATTAATACATTATACATACCAACAGGCATTATCTACAAGAACTAAGGGGAAAATCTATGCAATAAAATGTGACTTAACCAAAGAAGATGAAGTATTAAAAGCCTTCAGCCACATTGAGAGTACATATGGAGGTGTAGACGTTCTGATCAATAATGCTGGCATCTTCAAAATGACATCCCTTGTCAGTAAGTTATATAATACAACAAACAATACTCATGTGAATTCATTCGTATATGTAGAATTATTGATTTATAAATTTAAGTATCTGTAGTTGCACGATTCGGATGAAATATGTCGGCAATTTTCTAATTGTCATTTTTATATACAGCTGGAGAATCATCCGATTGGAAAGCTACTTTAGATTTGAATGTAATGTCCCTAAGCATTTGTACCAAAGAAGCTATCAAGTCAATGAGAAAACGAGATGATGATGGACACATTGTTAATATCAACAGGTAAATAACTATTTTCATAAAAACACACAATCTATTAAGTTTTATTGTACATTTATTGCTCAGTGGCGGATTACCCTATAAACGAATGAGGCGCATGCTTGGGGCTCAAAATCTTAGGGGCTTCAACAAAAGCTTATATTATATTATAGTACACATACTAATTGTTTTTTTATTATTATTTTACATGGAATTTTTTGAAGTTGTTATGTAATTTAAAATTATTTAATTTTTGTAAAGAATTTAAACAAGTATGTATATTACTTACTCTACAAATGACAGTTTTAACTTTGCCAGTAGACTTTTCGTCTATTGACAATTCTTAATATGTACTAAAAAAAAATATAGCATTTCATAAAATTCAATTGTGCTTTTATGAAATAATCAGACTAATTGACAATATTTGTGAATCAAAAAAATAGAGAGAGAAACACGACGATATTATTTTTTATTCATTTGGCATCAATTTGTAAAATACTCGTGTGCTGGTACTCTTAATTTTTTATTTCATTCCATATAATATATTATTTCAATAAGTAAAATAAAATTTGATAACTTTGTTATTACATATGTCGTGTTGCGAATTTTGACACGTGTTTCACCTGAACCAGACTGAACATCGGAAGGTTTACGAATAAAACAAACCTACAAAATAAGTGTAGGGTCCTATTCTACTGGACGCAAGAAGGGAGTAAGATACAAACTTTTATAGTATTGATTATAAACTAATTACTTACACTAGGTGTGGTAAATCCCAATAGAAATAATTTCTTCAACAGTGATCCACATATGTTAATTAAAATGCTATTTACAAATATTTCCTTTCGACAATTTTAATGGCTTTATTCATTTACAAAAACTTTCTTTCTTATATCTTATATAATCTTATATAATCTTTAAAACTTTTTCTACTTATATAGTATTTCAACATTTTTATTTTTATCAAAATTGTGATTATTTTCATCAAATGATCCGGAAACTTTGAAAATTATTGCTTTTAGACATCTTACGTGTTCTTTAACCCATTAATGAAATTTACAGTCTTGACGGGTTAGGCGATAGATGCCGCTCTGAGAAAATGATTCTTAATCACTTTTAAGGTGTCCACTGTCAATAATTGGCGGAATGGCATTATATTAAAAATAATAAAAGATTTTTAGTACTTTTTCCACTTAAAATTTATTTGATCAGGACCGGTTTCGCTCCTCACGAGCATTATCAACTGATAAGGATTTTTTTTAAAATGATTCTTACTTAATTATCTTATTTAATGAAAGTTTCCTTAAGTTTTTAAATGTATAAAAGTGGATGGTATATGGGTCTGGCAACAACTTAGATATATTTAAAGATATGCTTCCGAAATAAAAGATTTTACGCCAGTTAATAATTTTATCATTTGTTTGTACCTTACCCGAGAAAATAGTATGTACAGTTATTTTTTTAACCTTTCATTAAACTAATAATGAAATCAGTTTTATACCTGTTATAACATGCTATTTGTTTAATTTTTGTGTAACTCCATATCAAAAATATGTTTTAAATTTTAAAAATTAATGATGCTTCTAAAATAGGCAAAGCACGTGTCACATTTTGTAACACACCAAGTGGAATAACAAAGTTACCAGATTTATTTTTATATTAAAAATGGACTTCCATATAGTACCGCTGAATCCATCGAAGATATCAAATTGAATCTTCATAATTTTATTTAAATATCGCAATACGGTGTGCATAGGACTTGTACAATTTTACTATTCATTTTTTGCAGTGTTGTTGGACATCAAGTTCCAGAATTGAACGGAATCCCAACCGGCATGTATCCGGCTAGCAAATACGCAGTTACCGCCATAACCGAGACTGTACGGCTCGAACTTCGAGAGCTTGGAAGTAAAATTAGAATTACGGTAAATTTTATATTATCACCCAATGGGTTTAAGCATAGGCGGCCCGCCGAGCTATTTTGTCCGGCCCTGATTCATCTCGGTGAAGTATAGAACAAAGAAATTAATAGTTCCAGGGAGGGATTAAATAATGGAGATGACACGGGCGCTTGCAGTGGCTCCACTCTACTAGTTCATGATCACCACCATATAAGAAATAGCAACGTGTTTTATTTAATTTAAAATTACTTTATTATGTTTAATAATTGGGAGCGGCCCTTGACTCGAAGACAGAATGCTAATTTGGCTCCATACTTAGGAATGGTTGCCCATGCCTGGGTTAAAGGATAACATTTTACTTCGTTTTACATCAATGCTTTTGCATAGTTCTAATGACATGGATTTTGTTAAATTACAAAATATATACTAACATATAAGTGTCATAAGAATCGAAACATGTGGCAATTGTACCAACAGCCAATTGCAAAAAAGGTTTATTAATTAATTGTTTTATGATTATTTCGACTAATATGTCGCACTTTTCAAATATTCACTGTCAATTCTCGATGGAAAAGCGTTATATTAAAAAATAAAACACCCTTGTATCCCATATTATTTTTTCAAAGATCAGGACCGATTTCGCTCATGACGATTTCTGAAACCGGTCCTGATTTTTAAATAATTAATGTGAAATTAATACAAATATTGTTTAATTTTCTAATAATATGTCGCAATTCATATTAAATTATCATTTTTTTAGTATTTCCTAGTATTTCAAAAAATAACTATGAAGAGCTTGTGACACAGCCACTCAGTTTCTAAGCTATTTGATTTCTAGGATGGGTACAGAATGATGCATACTTTTAGTAATTCTATCCTTTTTTCACATTATATCATTATATCAAAGTATTGCCTTAATAAAGATTCTGTCAGCTTAAATTGAACGAAGTACACAACTATTCAAAATTACCACAGAGTATTTATTTTGCGTGTGTTATAATTTAAGTGTTCGATTCTTAGTAGACATTTTGAGTTATTAAAGTAATATATAAAAGTTTATTTTAATTTGCCCAATGTCCATCTAAATTTCAATGTTGAATCAAAAGCAAACGCCTATACTGGGGATGGGGAACCTTTTCGTCTCTAAGGGTCGCATTCATTTTTATGATTCGACATAAGGCCCCAATAAACATTGATTGAAAAATCTTTGGCAGGAAAAAAAAATTCATGCCAATTTTTGAAGCCCAGAAATTTTCGGCTTTCCCAAAATTATCATCGTGGACCTTTTTTACGGATTTGCCCAAATTAACAGCGTGGTATCTTTTTTTGTTAAGGTCTTCCACGAATGAATTTTTAAAAATTTACAGAATTTCAGAATTGACCAGAAGGCCGCACCAGGGTAGCCAAAAGGCCGCAGGTTCCCCACGCCAGGCCTATACCATCTCTCAGATGGTCATAAAATAATTCTTTAAGCGGAACTCTTATTGATGATGTGGTTGAATGCGATTGTTTTTTCAGAGTATTAGTCCATCAGCCGTGGCAACGGAACTCATCGCCAACCTGACAGGTCCAGCTTTAGCACTGGCCACAGAAAAAAATATTGTCATGCCCGTCCCTAGTTTTATAAATCCTGAAGATGTTGCAGACGCTATTGTGTATGCGTTGGGAACTAGACCTTCCGTGCAGGTGAGAAGTTATAATATACACGTATTTTGTGCATCTTGCCATAAAAGCAAAATAGATGTTAATAGATACTAAATTCGTAAAATATGCGAATAGATACTAAATAAAAACAAATGAAAAAGTAATTAATTTTAAGATAAAGTTGTCAATCTCTAACACATGGGACGTTAGATTAATTATTTAGTATGCGGCACATCTATTCTAGGCCCTTTAGTAAAAAGTGAATAGGCAGATATTATCTTAAAAAGAAAATTAACTGTTTATCTAAAAATTAAATATTATATTTTAGTTCTTTTTATATTCATATTCTTATTTGTAATTTATATTCCTCAGCCCGAAAAAATACAGTTTTTACAAATTGACAATAATATGCGATTCTCTATTCCTTACGTAACGAATAATATTACTGCATGGCTGACTTATGACACGAATATAGTCTGAAATGTTTTTATGGGTCCGTGCAGACCTCTACTAGACAGTAGTTAATTAAAATAGGTATTTCATATAATGTAAATTTATCGTAATAACAGCTGATTTTCTAAAATAATTTAGGGCTTCAATATTGATACAACTCTAAGCAAATTTAACACTACAAACAATTTTATAAAATGCCCGATGGTTTCTATATATTAAATATTCTTTTTTTTTTGCTAAATCATAGTCATTGCTTTTATGCTAGTCATTGATTAGTTATTATTGAATTTTCGGTTTTCCAAAAAAACTAATGCACACATCTTCCTTCCACTCGAGGCTTAATTTTTGTCTACAATCTGAAAAACGTTAGTAATCTTCGCATTATGCATTCGTATCAAAAATGAAGAGGAATTAAATTCGTTAAAAAAAAAACAATGTTTGTTTCCAAAAAGCTTCGAGTTGTGTATGTATGTGTGATTCAAAAAAAATCCCATTTGCACTATGTATTATATTTGTTTTATTTTGCTATGTTTAAATACAGTGTTTCTAAATATATGTCTTCGCTTATTTTAGGTGCAAGAAATATCAATTCAAGCTCTTGGATTTTCAAGTTGTGGAAAATAATTGAGAACATATTAATAATGGAATATCAAAAACTGTATTAACCAAGTTTTAAAAACAGAATAAAATTATTTGATACTATAATACTATTTTGCTTATTTTTTAATAAAGAAAATCAATAATACTATTTTGTCTCAAATATCCTAAGAAATAATTGATCGATTACCTGACAATCATTCGTAGTAAAAATATCAACTGTTCGACTTATCTTGATTTTAAAAGCTTTTATATGTGGGTACAATTCTTCGCTTTTTTAAATTAAAATAAGTATTTTTAAGCATAACATAACTTGAAGTGTATCAAAGTTATGATTTAATTATATATATCAATACATGACACTAAAAAGAAGAAAAATCAATCGATTGATTAATATGGGACCGGAAATGGGCATGTTTTACATTGAATTAAGTTTATAGCGTGGATGAAATCATGAATTTTATTAGCCCTGGGAGACGCCTAGAAGAGCGGACCAAGGATAAGCATCGCTGTCTTTTTTGAGCTTTCTTTTCATTATAACGATCACGAAAATCCAGTTTGGCATTATAATGTCATAAAAATAAAATTATACGGACACCTTCTGACACTCACATATTGATTCTATTAATAAAACAAACTTATCCAATATTTATTATAAAATTAAATCAATATCAGCAATTGAAATATTACCCATATTTCCCTATTTTCCGTTTACGAATTGTCGGATGAAAGTGGTTACTTTCTTGTGATGCCCTGATGACAGCTTCGATTTATCTTGTAATAATAAATTATTTATTTCATTCAAAAATAAAATTGATGAATTGTGATAGATTGCTATATAACCTTCACAGGTTTTCTCAATCAATCTTCATGAAAATATAATTGAAAAATTTGAGTGGTAAAAAAGGTCGACAATAAAAATGAAAAGCATCGTCGGAATGTTGGCTGGAGATTTTCCATTAATGTATCAATTATGTATTGCCTAAACCTCAGTAGCTCAACATAAAAAGGTGAATAGTATATCAATTTGGTGCCTCGATACATTAAATAAAACTCAAAATATAATCGTCATGATTGAAGGGCTTAATATCATAACGCATAATCTTCAAAAATCTAGTTCTGAGAAAATCGTAAAAAAACCAAAGTACAATTTTTTGTAATCATAGAAAAAATATAAATAACCATGACTATTTATTCCAAGTGAAAAGTAGCACATTCTTAGGATGCAAAATATACTATCACACAATAAAAATTACTGGTCGCCGATTGGTTCTTTCTAACCATTTCATATTATTCATTGAAATATGTGAGACTAGACACGGATCTTTGGGCTATGGTTTTAAGTGTTCAAAACATACATTTTAATATCCAACTATTTTTTTAAATATGCAGTGATGCATTTAGATTTTTCGACATGCTAACGAGTTTTGATCAGGGCTGTAAAGTCGTTAAAAACACGACTCCGACTCTGACTAAAAAATATTTAATTTTGTCAAGTTTTTTTCCTACCTTTCCTATTTACATATGTTTATTAAATCAAAGATCAACCAACCAATCTAGCAAATAGCTATTTTTCATATTATATTATACATGTTATAAGCAAAAATAAATATAAAACTAAAACATAAAAAAAAAGATCAAACTTAAATTATTTGAATTAATTCTTAAAAATAGCATTGCTTCTATTATATCTGTATTCGTAGAATGAGAGGAATATTCAAAATTAAAAACATGAGTGCATATTGCAGAGCAAATAAAAATATGCATTTCGAGTAACAAAATACATAATATCGGATCTTCTTTTTCAGAAAGAAAGAGACAAACACTTTAGCGTATTGGATTTTGTCTCTTGACACCGGCAGCTCATTTATTCGCTGGCTATATTGAATCATTTATATTTTGACGAATAAGAATTTCAGAGAACATAAATAATCAATGAGCTACAGCTAGCTTTTTATGTTTTAACTATTTTTGTTGCCAATATATTAATATGTGTAGTTAGAACTGGTTGTAAGTCAGTTGGTCAATCTCGCTTCTAAGAGAACATCATGATTGAAGAATGGAATTAAAAATTATATAAAGATTAGATTCCAAGCTATATCTTCCGAATAGAGAACACACACCATTGGTAAATTTAATGTGAATCCGTATGATAGATATTAAAAGACAATTCAAAATATATTTCAATTATTTTTTTTACTGGACTCGTCAGTAAAGTACTTAGTGGATATTCATTTTTAATATAAATGTAAAATTTATAACTGTGTTATTGCAAGGGATGGCACAATGTTATGTTCCGCTTCTTTGAGAAGCATCTTCAAACAGATTAATAAAACCAACTTTATGTCAGTAGGTACAAACAGGGGAGTTGCTAGTCCCCTCCCAATGGCCTCGAATGAAGGTATCTCAACAGAAGTTTATCTACGAGAATTGTTTGTTACTCAGTCGCCCAACCTCTTTTTTCAAAGAGAGTAGTAGGGATAAGGCTAGGGCAGGACTAGTGGTTCACTAATCTCTCTCGTTATGCCAAGCGATTGAAGGATCAGAAGGGTAGTAGGGAATTTTTAGACAACACAAACACCCATCCTTTTGAACAAAATTCGATAAGTCGATCATAAAAATGCTGTTAGTACTGGGACTCAAGAGTGTGAGATCCGTCACAGAACCCAACAACACTAACCACTGTGGCATTTTTTTTCTGCAGCCATATGTTAAATAAATTGAGCTCTTATGTTCGTAAGTATTTTAGTAAGCTTATCAAGTTCCAAATTGGATGTAGAAAGTAATGAAAATGTACAAGTACTTTGCAAACATTGGATGTTCATCCATAAATCAATCAACGAAATTGAAAATCATTTTAAAATCTAAAAATAAATTTACACTCCCCATTTCAATAGCCATGAGCAAACACTGATATTGAAAAGTGAAATTAAAAACTAGTTGTGACCTCCCATTCCTCTAAAACTAAAAAAATATCAAAGCTGTTAGATTCAAAAGTGAATTGTTTGAGTTGACCTTTAATTGTAAATTGCAGCGGAGAAATTATTTAAAAAATTTTGATACATCTGCAAATTTTATTATCATTTCAAAGAAATATAATGTGCGTGCTACCAGTAAACTTATGAAATACATTGACAGTCTGGGGGAAATGAGACATTATTTTTGTTACTACATTAGGAGCTTAATTCAACAGTACTGTTAGAAGTGTATGTTAACAACATCTCTTGGCGCAGCAGCCAAAGTCGTTGGCTTCAAAATACAAACAGCGTTTATTATTATTTATTGAAGGCATGAGTGTTTGTGATGTTTGAAATTAATTCCCACAATTAGATAATCAATAGTTCTGTCCTAGCGTTATCCTTCTATTCCTACTCTCTTCAAAAAAGAGAGGTTGAGCAACTGAGTAACTTCTGCTCTCGTAGAAAATCTTCTGGTGAGATTAGACTACCATTAGAAGACCATATGCTGCACAGAGAGCGGACATTGATAAAAAAAATATGTATCAGACATAAATAGACATAGCTTTAAAATAAAACCAGAAATGTAATGAAAAATAAATTTATGAAACTATCCATACTGGGATTTGAGCTTGTGAACACCTAAGCCAAAATGAGCAATGTTGACCGCTCAGCCAGTCTCGGAAATATGAAATATATTTTTCACTGTAACTGATACTGTGTCCACAGAAACTTACATATAGACTCGACTCCAGTGTACAAAGATTGCCATTGAAAACAGCCAGTTACTGTGAACATAACCAAATTGGTTGACAACTTTGACAAAGATTCTGCAGCAGATCTACAGGTCATTGAAGTGGGGTCGGAAGAATCTGGTACTATGATCACTATTCATAGCTCTTCATTTTTATTAAAATATGAGGGCTTCGCTGGACCAGCTATGTGGGCAACACAGGTACCAAAGAAGGTCCTCATCAATTGTGCAAGTGGGGAAAAGCCAGAATGATCAAATCTTATCATTATTGATATGGTTGATTACAGTGTAAAGACATACTCACTGTGACAATTTTGCAATCTTTATTACACAGACACTATCTTATTCTCAAAAATATTTTTCTTTATGAATTCCAAGATAATGAATGACCTAGAAAAGGTTGATGTAGGCAAGTCTTTTATTGCATTTTTTCTGTGAATTATGAAAATATTAAATACAATAAAATACAACGTTTTCGGAAATGATTTTTATTAAAAATGAATCACTAATATAATAAACAATTTAGTTTTGTAAAAAGTAAAAAAATGTGAAATAAATGTGATAAAATATGCTGGTGAGGAATGATTTTTACTTAAAAATGTGTGTTCAAAACGACGTAAAAAAATTGAGCAAATAATTGTTTCAACGTATGTAATGTACAGATGGTAGACTGAGAAATGATCATATCACAATCAGACCAGAAGAAACAAATAAATGTACATATGATTTTTTTATTATATTTGTTCTCGGTCTAACGATTATGTTACAGATTAGATATTTCTACCTCTGGTAAGTATCCCTTACAGTGCTTACCAACCTTATTCACACGATAAGTATGTTTAGTTGCTGATATCGGTAACTAAACGTTAAATTATTTTGTATTGTGATGTCTACTTATTACCGGTGTATATAAAGGTTGAAAAGCACTGGAAAAGTAAACAAATCGAAATAACTATCAATTTTTAACTCATAGAGTTTGGCAGTACAAGTCACCCTTGTTAAATATTAACATGTTAATAAAGAAAATTTAAAACTATAATAAAAAATTACTTTAATGGCGATCGTAATTGTTATACACCAAAGCAAACTAAATATATTTGATACAATAAATTAGTACGATTTTTCTACACTAACAAATACATTTTAAAACTAGATTTAATATTGATTCCGGATTGCTAGAAAGAAGCCTAAATACTTTTTAAATATTGATAAGCAACTTGCTACACATAATGAGTACAACACAAAATAAAATTCAATCTAGGTTTTCTTCGATTGATTACAAATTTTTGACTGTTATTCATTTCAATATTCTCATAACTATAAGTCTGTTCTGCAGTAAATATCAAACCCAAATGTCAGTTGTTAGCAGTCAAAGATGGGATCCAACAGTTTGGAAAAATGTAGACTGCATCACTGTATTTCAGATGGACTAGTCAGTAAATAATATTCTTTTAACCACTCGCACGCTAACGAATCGCAGGTGATTCAAACGTTTACTGACTCCATAAACCAACGATGTGCCGGTGTGTCAAGATGTTTTCTCGTAGATTTTTTGTTTTAAATATCTAAAAATTATTGCGCTAACGACGTCAATTAATAAACCCAAAAACGGCTAAAAATTAAAAATTATCATATTACTTTTAAATAAATTTAACAGATGTTACAAAGGTTACCTACCGATCTTTGTATTTTTTTTGGAAAAAATTTTCACAATGCCTTGTAAAAAAAACTGAAACTATAATTTATAAATGAATTTTATAAACAGCTTCAGGGTTATCAAATGGATCAATATATTATTATTTTTAAAATCTAATAATAATAAATATAAACATTGTGATACCCCTGAACAAACAATTGAAAGTTTTCATTTGGTGAACATAATATTGACCGAAAATAAATATTTATTATGTGTTGAGACAATAAATTTTTAAGTCAAATCATTTTTTATACTAAGTTCAAAAACCGCAAGCTTGGAAGACTAGATCGTATATTTCGTGCTGGCAGGTGAGTGGTTAAAAAACAGTAAAACTTTTAACATATAATTACATATTACACTTGTATTTTTTGTTCATCATGTAGAAATGCTCGCTAATGAAGGATTTTATTATCAAAAGAAAAAAAGAGTATCGTGTTTGAAAAAAATAAAATAATTAAATATAGTAAAATTTTCAAATAATATTGATATTCTTCCTGTCATATGTCACTGTTACAGCGATATACGATTCGACATGAAATGGTTTGACGTTAAAAGTCAAATAAGTTAACAAAGTTTAAGTGGAAGTGGAATTTGTCGTAGAAGAGCATTCGATACGAACACAGTGAAACAGCCGACAAATTTTCCTTAATCCGCCAAAGTGTGCACAAGAACATATATGTAATGAAAAGAACAAAATTTTTGTAAAATGCAATACAGATACTCCTCGATTGAACACGAATACGGTTGACATTTATTATTTTATGAGCATTGACATATTTTCATTATGAATTATAAATATTACATGAATAATCTTGGAATAGAGCTTTATTAAAAAATGAGGAACGGTATTTGTTATGTATTTTGAAAGAATCAGGTTTTAGTATATACAATAATATAAATGTTAATGCATGCATTAGAACTCAATATAATTATTCATTATCGCAAATGATAAAACCTCAAATATGCAATTCCATCTCACATTGATTGGTATTTTAAAGTACTATTGATAGAAATGTCTCATAAAACTTTACAATGCAAATCAACGTAGTTAAAATTAGAAACAATTGCTAAATTTTTCCAAGATATAACAGAAATTTATTAGTATGACATATAGAGCTTTGGCTTAAAATTTAAACAATGTTTGAACTAACTGTTTAGTGTTTTTTTATATTACAATATTAATTATAGAACACTAATAAACTAAAGCAGTAAGCACCGTTGATTTACAAATATCAATGTTATTTGTTATTTATAATATGCAATTAAAACTATTTATCCCAACCCTCTATTTGGCAAGGCTGTTAGGATTAATACATTCTTTTTTATGTAAGTGTTGGAAAATTTATAAGAAAAAAAGAATTACGTGATCCCAAAATAAAGTATATTACAATTTAAAAAGGTAATATTTATGTCAAATAGATCATAAGAGTTTGTAAATACATTTTTAAAACTTTCAAACTGATTTTAAAATCATTAACTGATTCCAGAACACATTGCCAAGTAAAGGGTAAGGTTGTTAATGAAACACAAGAACATATTGTGGCGAAAGCTAGAAAAAACTAGAATTTGTTAATTAAAATGAGAAAATTTTTAACAACACCAATCGTGGTAGTAGTGATTAATATCAATATATAAACAATATAAAAAAAAAAATTACATCGAATTTTTATTTTACAATTTAAATAATCAAGTATAAAGAAAAATTCCGCTAACCAATTCAATCAGAAGTGAAATAATTAGTACATTGATTTGTTTTTCAACACTTTCCTTTTTAGAGAGACAGATATCTTTGTTGGCTGATTCTTATGTATGTATAAAATTCAGGTTCCACGTTAATTAAGACAGTACATCTAAAATCTACAAAATCGTTTGCTACGTGTTAAAATTAATAAAGGCACAAGCTTACAAATAGTTGTTTGAAAAAATATATTACAAACAAAAAGAAGTCAAGATGATATTTTTGTGTACGATTATATTACTAAAAGAAATACTATTTTTAACATCTTTGCTGACAAGAGTAAAGATTAAATGATTTATTAAAGAAAAAAATTACATAACTACCCTATTGGGTAGCTTTTTCATCCCATATCTATCAAATAATATAATAAAAAACAGAAGGGATCAGTTTTTTAAAATTTATTGAATTATGAATCATAAATTCCGTGTTTGTTTCAAGAATGAATTAATATAAAGTACATTGCAGTTCACTATTGAATATTATTTCATCCTTTCACAGCTTATTATTAACATTCATCTCTGTTATTGCATAAGTAACCAGCATGTTATTCATAAAAAAAAAACTTTTTTCAGCACCGGTATTTGAATTTTCGATGCTAAGAAAATAAATAAAATGATGATGCTTAATGAATACATAGTATTATTTTTATGGCATTAATTGCACAGCATAGATAGTTAAGCACAAAAATAAATATTTTAGAAAAATCCATTCTCACCGAGATATTTTTGTGATGCAGACATGCATTTGATTATTCATGATGAGTCGAGTAGAAAAAACATACAAAATCGCCACACAGTGATGGGTGAATTAATTTATTTGACTTCATAATAAAGTTATTCAATTATTATTTACTACTATTAGGTACTAGTACTTACAGTAATAGATCTATAGTAAATCAGCAAACTTTTGAACAAAACAATAAATAATATTTTTTCAAAATAATATTAACACAATGTCATTTATTTTTGGAAATTGATTACTCACTACAGATATAACTGATTTTTTGTACTTAAATTTATATCTTGATAAGCAAGGATAGATTGTAGGTTGACATGTACATAAATGCCGATAGCATAAAAATATTAATTAAAAAATTCTGTTATATTCTGTAGCAAAATAATCAGTCGCAAGTATTCTATCTATATATTGACTAATAAATGGTAAAATAGCATGCGAATAATATATTTGAAAGTTTCACTTTAACAAATATTTACTGAACGACTACTGAAAAATGGCAAGATATTTAAATCTTAGAAAATTTAATTAATTTTAAATAATTTAAAGAGTACTTAAGATAATTTACTTTGTTTTGAAATTTTCCATAATATTAAATGTAAAGAATTGCAAAAAAAATAATCTTTCAGCAGTAAATCCCCCAATAACGTGCGAGGCAAATATCGAAGAGAGCAAAACAAAAGATTCTCTCTCAGGCATATTGAGACTCGCATATTAAAAACCTGCGTTGTCTTGAACTTGACCGCATAGACAACTGTAGTGTGTCGTTCATTGAATACTATTTCACATTACTTTAATAACACTGATTTATATATTTTTTTAAATTACAAAAGGTAAACCCAAATTTCGTATGAATTTCGAGTCTTGAAAAGTGCGTGTTGGCATATTGCATTATTTAGCTACTATGCTATCAGGGGTTTACTGTAAATAAAACAACAACAAAAAAATGAAAATAGAATGTACAAATACTATTTATTATAATTTTTTCCCAGTTATGGAAAAAAACTGGTAATGCTTTCTATACATATATTATTCAACAGGCATATTAGGTACTTAATAATACAATGTCTTTCCAATATGTAACTTCCTATATAATTAAAAAAAGAAAAATTTATATTTTGAAAATATATATTTTATAAATCGAGTATCTTAAATTAATTGCAAAAATCGTCCATTACTCGTAGACACAATTGACAATCAAAATTAATGCATACATAGAGGATTATTGTTTTATCACTGTGGGTAAAATGTGCAACTGCTATTCGGTGCACAGAATCCTTCATCATATAATTGATTTCCAATCATACTTTGGATTTTAGATGTGTGTTAGAAATTTATTTATCTCAACTACAAAACATCAACTTCTACCAGGAAACTTCTAATACAAGAATTCATTATAATTTTTTCAAATTCGCTATAGCTAAAGGTATATTGAGTAAGACATAAATAAAAACTGAACACATTTATCATATTTTAGCTTCATATGAAAACTTTATATTTTAATGTGTGAATTTAAATAAATATCAAAACATGTCAGATAAAAATTTTGAAAAAATGTTTTAACAATAGTGAACAGATTTGTAAGTAACAACTAATTAATGAATGAAATACTAAATCTCCATGACAATAACAATGATTTTTAAATGCATGTGAATGGCAATATTGGAAGAAAATTTCATGGTTTTGTCGAAAACTTCCCATAGAATAAGGAAGTTTAATACTTATTCAATGTTTTAAAACTTTATTTTGAAATATAATTTTGATCTCGAATACATATACTAAAAAAACAAATTTAAAATTTAACATATGGATTAAAATATGACTCGAATATTCAAATAAATTCGTTTTTTTAAACATAGAATCTATACAAAAATAAATGCAAAACAATCATTGCATTAGTTTTAATACCCGAACAAGAAATTATAAATTATATCTATGAAAATTTAGAATTTTAATTTGGTCCATTTGTTTATGGAGCCTAATAGTACGTTTAATAAAATAAAAATAGAAGCTTTTTAAAATATGACACAATAATCTTAAAAAGTAATTCACAATAAACACCAATCTGACAAGAAAGCGGGTGATAAAAATTTACTTAAAGAAGATATGTTGTACAAGAATATTGCTTATTTTAATTTGAGTTTTTAAGAGAAATATAAAAATTAAGAATAATGGTATAAAATTAATTAAAATGCAGTAAGCACCTATCGACTCTTATTTACTTAAAAAATACAAATTACTTCACGACCGGTATTTCAAACTATTTCACACAACACCTGTTCTTTTCAGTTTAAGATTTCACAAAACAGTACTATGAAAGTATTTTTATGTAAGAAAATAATGTAAAATAACAAGCCACAATTATTGTATACACTTGAATGAAGTGATGATAATTAATGTATTAAACATGAACAATCAGAATACACCTGTGTACTATAAAGATGTTCATTAAAATCATTTTCAATACAATAAAATATATTATTTTGATACTTTAAATTTACTGCAAATCCAAAATAGCCAAAAATTGTGAAGTATACCGAAAGGTGAAATAAAATTGTGATGTAATATAATTTTGAAGTACATAATCAAAAAATGAGTTATGAATTATTAATTGTAAAATGATGAAAATTCTACTATAATTCCTTTGAAAAGTTGCAGTGGGTAAAGTTACATTTTTTTCCAAATTTATTTAATACAAAAGTGTTAAATTCGTGTTGTGTTTAAATTTGGGGTTAAAATTGGTTAGAAGCTTCACGCTACATGACTAAATTCATTCTGAATAGGTTCAGTCGATTATTTGGTTGATTTGTTCCTCTAGGAATGTCATTGTGCTGACCCTGGCATTTCAGGTGGACTTCCTTCTCCATCGGCAAATTCAAAAACAGCAATAGCCACTTCTGCTGCCAATTTATCAGTATCCTGAAATGAGATACAAAAACAGGGTGAAAATTTTTTAGCAGAAGGAATGCAAGAATTAGCTAAAATTCGAAAGATGTTAAGTTAAACCTCTTTAGTAGTGGTCTCAGCATAGACTCGGACAATATCTTCAGTTCCAGAAGCTCTGACGAAAGCCCTGCCTTTGGTGTACTTGGAAACCAGTTCATCTATTCTTTCCTGGAGTCCCTCCGGTGTCACACACTTTCTTTCTGCGTCAGTTGTTGTTACCACATTTCGGTCCTTAAAAAAAGATATTCAAGACATAATCAGTCAAGAAATCAATTATAAACATTATTAAACCAGAAAGGATGATTTTGTCATATATACCTTGACGGAAACCTTAAGCTGTCTACAAGGCAAATCCTCGTATGCTTGCAGCCATTGGTGAACATCCCATCCATTGCTATGCAGAACAGTCTCCACTAAGAGCATATCCGAGATTGCATCACCGACGGTTTCATTTGTCAAATCGATCACAGCCAACATTCGACCAGCGGCATCTCTTTGCTCCGGATTCAAGCTGAAACACAGAATTAAAAATATATTATAATGAAAAGATATAATTTCGGGGCTGACTAGCATTATTTTTATTAGATTTTAAACATGCTAAAGTGAATATGTTATTGCTGACCACATATTATACATTTTATTTGAATGACAAAAACAACCAGCTTTGATTTTTTAGTAAGTTGCATCAAGCAAGCATTAGCCGGATGGCTGCCACAGACGAGATATTTCATCAAATTTTTCGTGCTCAACATGCCAGAGATGAGTTACCTCGTCAATAAATAATTAAATTAATAATTGAAAATTATAGCCGGCGTGCTAAGTACAAACGTACTTTCTTCTACGGTAGCCAAAAGGTTAGTTAAAAATGATTATTATTTAAGTAAAATTGATCCTGTTGTAATGAATGCTAACAAGAAAATAAGTAACAAGTGATAAACAATTGAGTATAAGATTTCAACAGAAGGTGCTAGGTGAAATTTCAATATTTAATTTGAACCATTCAAATTTTGTACATTCACACAGGTTGTCACTAACAACCCGGGATTCGCCTTTCGGCCAAATGCACGGATGAACAGTTCAAGTTCAAACTCGGGTGATTAGTAACAAAACTTGTGTTTAATGTACAAAATTTGAATGACTCAAATTTGATTTAACTTGTGTGGAGAAACAAACTACAAGTGGATTCATAGGATCGTTTTTCCTACACTATTGCTGATAATGCTTTCCGGCAGTAATAGATTTTGCCAAAAAACCAAAGGGATAAGCTGTGTTTTTGTCAAACCTTCTCCAATAGTCACTTATCTTTTAAACTAATACAATAAAAAATAGAATCATTACCCAGTATCCATAGTTGCATAACGTATCAGATTCTTGGCTTTATCGCTGTAGATGACAGTTCCATGGCCATTTGCCTCAAAATAGACTCCAATGTCATAGTCCAATGCAGCATGATGGAGATGTTTCACACCAGTTTTGACACAAGTCACAGGAACGCACTGTAAGGATAACAGTTATTAAATTAGGTAATAGTCAACCAATGTGATTGAATGAATTGGAAAATCACACATTTTTCCTTTTCGATTCGCCTGTCACAAAATATGTCTAGCAAAGTCAAGGATCAAACGAATAGTACTGACAAATATTTTTGAAAATATAGCATTTTGTAAAAAAAAACTATGCTGTACGAAGGACCGCTATATGGGGGACTGCTGCATATGTTATAGGAAACTTTTCTTTAGGGGGTTTACCGTATTTTATCATCAACATTTTTCCTCACTACTTTAAAATCCATTGAAGTAATAACTGAGGATGTTGACCTCATTCCAGTTTCAAAGCACACTAAGCTTTCATACTATTCTGTACTCTGTTCATTATCTGTTAACTATGAGGGATGGTGTCCGTAATAAGTCTCCATCATCCTTCATTGGAATAATGCATGTACAGAACAATGCTACTTCTAAGACAAGATGTTAGCTACGTGGAAAATTAAAAGGCTGCGCGAGCAATTCAACAAATGTGTGGCATAATTTTTTTTCGTATTTGATATAAAATTGTTTTTTTTTTGTGTTTAAATAAGAAATAACAGAATTCATTATATTTTTTACATAAAATTAAGCAAAAATTTTGAAAATATGCTGAATGAATCAAATAATTGGTCACTAATAAATTTAACAAGATACTTTATCAATTTATTTACAAAAATCAACTCCATAAGATCAATTTCTTGTTCTTATAAAATGTAAGAATTTAATTATATTTAAATTATCTTAACCTTCCCCTTGCCGTGCTAAAAAATCCCTTCGCAGATCATGCAGTAACACTCTGTTACTGTGTAGAATTTGTCATATAAACGCATTTCTAAAGCAAAATGACAATTTCAAAAAATGACATATGGTTCAACATAGTGTATAGTTCTTGTTTTGTGTCATAATTTGTGGCTAGAACTTGAAAAACTTATATAAATCATGCATAATTGTCGAAAGCGGCAAGAATCAAAATTCTGTGCAACAGCTAGTAGACGGGACTTGTCTCGATCACGCTTGAAACGATACAGTCATACCCAAAGCGTCACGCAACTAATAATCCTTGCCGGCCGGCAAGCGGTTGGTAGAAGGGATAAGGAAAGAATCAATCACACGCGTAAATACGTTATCTAAGTAAAACAATTTACTATATTAAAAAATATAATAAACATTTTTGATACATTATATGTGTTTGGAAACTTGCAAAGAAAATAAATCTTTTTGACAAACATATTTAAAATTATTACGAAAAACCTAAAATTCAGCGGTTTATACGTAAATTAATTTACGTTACGGACCGAACGGACCGTAAATGACACCGATTGAAAAAAGAAAAAAAAATATCGGTACTATCAGTGAGTTTGTACACACCTCTATCAAATAAACACAGTCACATAATATTGAGCGAAAAAATCGTTCAACATATTTATGTTTCGAAACATTAAAGCCATAGTTAATAAATTAGGAGTCCATCCATTAGGAGTCCATATGCTCCATATTGGGAGCGGACATGGAAAAAAAAAATGTTATGTAATTAATAATTTTGTCGCTTGTGTGGTCGAGTGGTCAACGTTGTTGGCTTCGATTACGTAGGGCATGGGTTCGAATCCCAGTACGGAAAGTTTTATAAATTTGATTTTTCAATCGATTTATGAATTTCTGTTCGAAGGCATGGATGTATGTGATGTCTTGAATTCCCCCCTCCCACTAATCCTATCTTATGAACGGGGCATACCGAAAGCGATTAGCTTACCACTAGTCCTGTCCTAGCCCTATCCATCTATTCCAACTCTCTTTGCATAAAGAGAGGTTGAGCAACTGAGTAACAAGCAGTTCTCGTAGAAGCACTTCTGTTGAGATAAACTCCATTAGGAGTCCATATGCTCCACATTGGGAGCGGACATGGTAAAAAATATATATATATCAGTTTAATTTATTAACTATGGCTTTAGTGTTTCGAAACACTAGAGTCGTATTTAATAAGTGTCATATTATAATTGTAATTTTAATAAGGATGTTAAAGTGAATAACATGATGCATTGTGTATCTCTTCGGAGCCAGTATATATAGCTGAGAAAAATGTAAGTTTAATCATAGTTCTGACGATGGCGAAAGCCGAAATAGCTATCAACTCATAAATATAAAAAAAAAACTGTAGAACTAAATATGTTGCTGTTTTTACTCTATTATAATGGAGTCCTACCAAGTAAATGCAAAGCCAATAAATTAATATAACAAAGTAAATTTTGCGAAGTTAGTTAACGCAAAACAAGTCATGGAATGCGGTTACGGAAATACTCACGTCTTGACTCTAGAATGTTATGGCGCGCTGGGCTCATAAACATCAAGGTATAATATAACATTGTTCAATCACAATCGCATATTGTTTTTTCTGCGTTCTCTGTCTTACTCGTGGAATTCATCTAATTGTTTCGCTCGGCAAAACGAAAGTGTTGGTTACTCTTACATATTGATATTTATATATGTCTATCTCATGCTCGATAATTTTATATTTTTCAATGAGAAAGTCGACGAGACTTTCAAATTATGTATAATTATACAAAGAAGACGTTGAATGTATACTTTTTAAAAAATGTATTCATATGTAAAACTATTTTATTTACAAATAGAAAAAAAAACATATTTTTTTGAGACCTATAACACGGGTATTTTAAAGGTGTAAAGGCCGATATCCACTGTTGTTACTGCATGGGTACGGAAGAGTTAATGTCCAATTTCTAGATCTCACTCATCGTATGACTCATGTACAGTGAAGTCATGAAGTAAGAGCTGATTGACTGCGAATATCAGTTCCATAGATCTTGTGGTATTTGAGATATTTTGACCTGACAGGTGTCAAACATTGCTATTTGAGTGCACCTGTCTTAGGGTCAACGAATCCAATTCCCAAACGAAGATTCCAATTTAACGAAACTTGTTAATGTAGAAACTAACAATAAAATTGATTTTTATAACTCCAACGACTGTGATATTAAATTATTTGAACATAAGTGCAGAGATTAATTTAATCGATCGATTATAATAACTATTGATTTCAGTAATTTAATGTTATATTCGAAATAATATAAGTAATAACTCTTTTTTAATATTAAGGTGTTTACTTACATAATATTACAACATTATTGAAATGTCTTTTTACAAACTAATAACTGAAATTACTGAAGCATATTTAGATGAACAAAAACTTTGTCAATGTGGATGAGAAATGATTTTATGAAAAATAATTGTTGTGTTTAAAATAATACTTACAATGGACTTTACAAAAAAAAACAGAATCTAGAGATTCCCCCTATATATTCTAGTGTATATATTCTAGTGTATAAATAATTTTTATGATAATTTTTGCATGCTGTTATAGAAAATTGATATCTGGAATAGGTTGTCTTGTTTGTAGCCCAAAAAATGGAATAACAAAGTTATCAAATAATATATTAAAATCTATATCATTAAAGCTAATTGTTTACCAAAGTGTCGGTGATGTATTCAGTTGAAGCTCCGTTAGCGTAGGCAGTCTGCACCAAGCCAAATTTCAAATCTGACAGCTGACATTTCTTGATAAGACTCATTAAGTATCCTGCTAGAAGTGTGGCAATCCTGTCTCCATCCAAAAGATGGAATGTCTCACTGAAATAATATGAGGCAAATTATGTATTAGACTGAGAGCCATTGTCAATACTGATTTTATGTGAAGAAAAATATGAATATCCAACAATAATTGCTATTTTTTAGAAAGATTTATCTCTTTCCACAAAGTATTGACAGTGAACACCCTAAAAGGTTTATCTCTGTTAGACAGTTTATCTTTGATAATGATAAACGACAAAGCTAATTATAATTAATATTATCATTATTAATCAATGACCACTCCATCCTTACCACTTCTTTTCGATTTTAAATATAAATGAAATTAGCCACAGATATATATGCTGCCGAATATGAGTGGTTGTGTATAACCTAACACAGCACTATTATCGTCTCAAAAGGCAGACTGGCCTAGCACTATTACTGTATGCTGCCTCATGTTGCCCTGTATTCCTCAAACAAGCCGGCAGCGTGATTTGACGATATTTTGAATGTCGATCGCCATCCAAAACATGCCGTTATATCTCCTCCTTTCTTGCTCTATTTGATATATGCGTCGCTGTTTACCATCTGTCAAGTTGCAGATGGCAGATATATTTATTACTTTAAATTGTGTCGATATTACAATATTTTAGCTGGACTTCGATTCAATATATTGATTTAAAGGTTTGGTCATGTACGTCAATTAGGCTTGTAAATTAGCTTTATGGGCCCTCACTTCATTCACCCTAAAATGGACATAATTGAATTTTGAATGTTTCAGACAGTAATATTGGGAAATAAGATATGTGAAAGTCGCCATTATACGTACTTAAATGTAATACGACTGTAGAAATTCAACTCTATTGGTCATTCTGTTTTAGCACACTTGATGAATACCCATCAAATCATCGACCATACTAGTCTGCATATGGTCTCAACAATTTGCCATAGTTTCGACAATGTTATCGGTAATAGTGCCAGCCATGTGCAATTTTTAATGTTTACAAGCGGTATTACAAATAATGAAGTTTGGTGTATAATTTAGTATGGAGATGTAAAAATACATTATTTCTGTTATGATACTATGAGTAACACCAGACTTAATAGTGGTAATGATTTTTCTTCAGCATCAATAATGTATTTAACAAGATGGCAATACACAGGAAAAACTAGGATTACTTTCAGAAGAATTAACCTTCAAATGCGGTGAAATCAATCAACCACTAAAAACTCTAGATTTAATTACTCCAGGCTTTTATCTGTAGCAACATAAAAGCCTTTTCTTTGACAACAAGTCAACATAGATTTAACCTTACTTTACATTACCGACATTCTTTAAGACGACAATTGTGTGACTTTTTTCCAATTAATATATGTAATCCATACTTCAACAATGTATATATGCTCACAGACACTACTGTGTTGAGTTAAAAGTAGGTCTGTACTCCTTTACAGAAAAATGGCGATGACGTACATACTCCTCTAAAGTTTAAGAGCTAATATTCAAAAAAATATAGTTAAAATATCTATTATCGGGGAATTATTTAAATTGAAAGATTAAAGAAAGTCCAGCAAGAGCATAAGAAGTATGATGGTTTAACAATACTAACCTATTGTCCAAGTAGTAATAAACGATCCTATCTGCGTCACCATCAACTGAAGCCACTCTTTGGTTCAACTCTTTTGGAACATCGACGGGAGGTTTCTGTTGGACTTTTACAAAATCTGCCCCACACTAGAAAAAAAAAGATCACCTCAATTAAACAAAACAATTATTCCTAATTTCAAGATGATGAATTGCAACATTTTTGATGATGTGAATGAATTTCAATAGAGTAATTTTTTTGCCGAAAAAATAAAATGTGCAGGAAACAGTAATTGATGATGTTTGAAGACTAGTAATAAAAGTCCTGAAATCAAGTGTTTGCTATGAAGGATCTAACAGAAGATAACATTTAAACTTACATTAAGATTCAATTTTCCCCCGGTCCCACCGGCATTAAATATTTCAACGTCGAGTAATCCTTCCAATCGTTTCTTCATGAGTTTCATCTTCTTTCCACCCACACCGTTGGCTCCATCAAAGTACAGATGCGGTTTGTAAGAGGCATTGGAAGATTCGTTGCCTCGGAGTTTTTTGAATGCATTAAAAAGCTTTGTATAGTAGCCTGAAATATAGAAGATAAGAATCTACCAAGATGCCTTTCCAGTAACCTAACAAATTAAATCGATGCAGAATGTGTGTGTGAAATATTATCTATAGTAATAAATTTGCAAGTAGATTGTGCAGAGATTCATATGAGCAAGAAACTCACCTAAGAAACTCAGTATAACAAAAATAAAAAATAAAAGAAATGGATGATTCACTGTAATTTAGTAGAATAGGTACATACCCTCTTCAGTAGGCATTCCATATGCCCCATTACTATTCCTGCACAAGACAAAGTAGTGGAGCATCGGAGTGGTCACTATACCAAAATCTTTAGGTGTCCCTTGGATGGCGAGTACACCGTCAAATGCAGCTTTTGACAATCCAGGACTAGTGTATCTATAAAAAAGGATATTTATTAATAATTTTTAATAGACAGTAAATTTATGATGTTAGTGAATTATAAATAATTAAGATAATATAATTGGGCGGTTTCAACCATGTCAAAAAAAAATGGGAAACATTAAACACATAACTGTTGAAGTAAAATGAAATTGTAGAAAAAAAAAATGTGAAATATCAAACCTTGAATCCATTCCAATGTAAACGTTGGCTTTCAGTCTCATATCAATTTTGTATGTGTCAACTATTTCTTCAAAAGTTGCCTCAAGTTCACTATCACTGTAAACATTTACATACAGAGTTCAATTATAATGTTGAAACAAATAGTTTTAACTTATATCGAGTCCCTATTCAAATTATGATCGAAAGTAAAATTAAAATATTGTTTCGTAGATTAACATTTTTAACATGAGACAGTCCTCTAGCAGGTTGGTTAACGCTCTCGGGTGTTCTATCACGAAATGGACACATTCAAACAATGGTTTGTTGCCAAAGGCCTATAGATGTCTGCGATGGCAACATTCCTTCCCATATACCTATTATCCAATACTAAAAATGGAACGCACATAGAACGATAAGATATCTGTTTTTCCTTTCCGAGGCCTATCCTTCCATCCTTACCCTCTCTGTTGAGTAACTGAATAACAACCTGTTCTCAAAAATGAGCATTTATAATGCTCTATAAAGAGTCTATATGCTTTATATCGAGAGGCGGTATCTTAGGATTTGTTTTAAAGAATTCTATCATTAGAAAATTAAAAGAGTGTAATACTCATTTTTGACAATATCTTTCTAATCGACATATTCCATTTATTTATTTATTTTTATATTCAATCAGAGCACAGTGGGTTAAAATACAATAAAACTGAATGAGTAAAACATTGATAAAATTATTACTGCCCATAAGATGAATGTAGCTCACCTAACATTGGCCAATTTAGTGGCAAGCGATTCCCAGCTCATCTCGAGCATTTCTCCATGCGGATCAATCAACTTCACTCCGTTATCAGGTTCCAGGTTGTGTGACGCTGTGATCATTATGCCAATTGTTGCTCCTAAAGTACACAACACATCATTTTATATTACTTGTACATAGACAAACACCGTTAATTTCATACAGTATATGGGAAAAACTGCATTAAGTAAGTAACTGTAGACAGATTAAAGCAGGATATTACCAAAAACTGAATGGAAAATAGATTGAGTAAAAATCAACACTACAATATTGACTTTTGAATAAGTAATGATGGATTACTCCAGGTACGGGATAAATTGTTGAATACATTACCTGCTCGGTTGCAAAACCAGATGTACCCTCTCATGATCAAAATTTCAAGAATCATTTAGCTGTGGTAATGTCAAAATAAAATTTCAGTGACAACATCAAAATAGAATACAATATAATTCAAATATTTTTCTATATGCCAAATATCGGGTGATAGGAGGTAGATGTATGGGGTCCAACTCTTGATCCCGTAAATATACGGGATGGGTAGTGAACAGATTGATTAACGTGGTAAACTTTGAAAAATATTTTTTCTGGAGCAATGACTTTTTGCCATATATAATTATCAATAAATATTATTAAATGAAATTTGTAAATTGGAGGTGTACCTGTAAAATATTGCATTGACAAATCTTTCGTAAGTGAAGGATGTCAGGAAATAGTCAACTGATTCAACTTTCAAAATTGCCTCAGGCATTGTTGTTCTAAATATCCATGGGATAGCAACATTTAATTGTGGCCTTGATAATGTTTATTGATACAGTTATTTTGTGACTATGTTTATTTTGTGGAAAAAAATATTTCCAGTGTAAAATTGATAGATTTAAAAATAAACAATTTGTATGCAGAGCTACTCTCAGTAAAATAAAAAAAGTCAGATGCAACTTATAAATTATGCAAAGCTCATAGTGTGGCATCAGCGACTAAGCCGCCTTGTATAATGTAAATAGTGATATAGCCTAGAATATTTTTTGAGGGTGAAAATATTCTTTTTAACTGATATTAAAAACATATTAAAAAAAATCTTTGAGCGATCAAAGCCACATCAATATTATGCAAAATAAAATAATCTGGAAATTCAGAGAATTTTGTCAATCAACTATGACATACTTAATATAAGACAAACTTACATATTATTAATATTTAATAATATGTAAGTTGATTGACTAAATTCAATCAATAACAATTTTCCTTATGATGCCACAGCAGAGGTTCAGGTGAATTAAAATTATGTTATCAACACTGCAATTTAAAAAATATTATTAGATTGTATACTTCATAAGACATTAATAAAATTTCATGAGATTGGTTAACAGTAATCATTTTAATCTTGGTAATTATAATTATTCATTGATAAATAATTTTTAGATAATACAGAATAAAAACCTGTAATCAAAATTAATTAAGACCATTCTAGGAAAATCTAAGACTGTGTGTAAATTATTGATATTAATGATAACAATGACAAAAAAATATACCAGGATGACAACATTTACAATAATTATTATTGATAATGAGTAATATGTGTTTCTAACTAATCTACTTAGACAGTTAACATCTACATCAGTACCCGTAATGAAATGCAATGCTCCATGGGATAAGCTGGAGATTTAAATATAGCTACCCAAAATGTTTCAGAAAGACAAAAATAGCCACAATAAATTACTGTAATATGAATCATTGAAATATTTACGGTTTGAAGTAACATTTTACATTTCAATTTGAAAGTTTTATTTTGGGAATGCCAGGATTGTTTATTTGGATTCTGTTATTTTTTTCTTCAGTATATGAATATGATCACTGTGTTTTATTTTTGTAAGTGATCATTATTTTAAAATTGATACTTGAACAATAATGTTAAACTGAAAAAGTTTATTTGCAAAGACTAACTTTTAAAGTTTATTGGTGTTTGGAATTTTTTTCAGTTAGTGACTTCTCGCACTAAAACGATGATATATTATTTTTTAATGCAAACGTAATATCGTGAATATTTTTGATGCCACAACAATTTAGTTATAAAAGAATGAGAAATTGTGCGAAAACTACAGCATTTTAGTGAAATGAAAAGTGACAAATCTGGTTTTTATATTACCAAATTAACATTCAGTGATGGAAAGACATTACCAGTTTTGGCAGTTCAAAAACTGGAATTTCAAATCTGAAAGATTACCATCTTGCCATATATTTATAACATATGAGCTATTATGGTTGAATTGCAGTTAAAAGTGATTAGTGAACACTGAAAATTGGGATTTTAATGACTGAGCTGTATTAATATTCCATTAACAGTAATAAAAAAGCAATGAATTCAATATGGTTAAATTAATATTCCGCCTAGATGAAATTTATTAAATATTTTATTATCTGACCATTTTTCACTCTGGATCTAAGTGCTGCCAGCAGCCCCATTCGGTAGAGGACATGGTCCAAGTAGAGGGCCCTGTAAATAAAGCATTTAATTGAATTTTATTTTCTGTGATCCATCTTAATGATCCCTGTTTAATAACATTTATTCCAACACGTAAAATTCTGATATGTGCAGAAAATTTTGGAGAGCAAATTCTCTTCAAGTGTATATTATCACTGTCCGGGCAGAAGTTGGTGAGTAACAGATTGATAGTTTTGAGTTAACAGTAAAAGAAAAATTTCAGCTTTTACAGTAAAGACTATCATCGATATTTTATGTTACATATAAGATTGTAATATTAAAATATAGATTCATGTTTGCCGATCTAACACAAATAAGAGTTTAAAATTAATAGACAGGGCCTGCCTTTAATTAGCAATAATAATAACTTCCTATACAAATAAATGCTTTTTTTGGCAAACAGGTATAATAAATGCACCAACAGTTATTCCAGACAACGAATTGATATCAAAGAATCTCTTTGCATACTTAACTCATTTTTGTCAGTTTTATTACATACCAACTTCTGCCAAAATAAGGTGACAATATGTAATCGGACATAGATTTTTCAATACGCGCAAAGATAGACATTAGTTGCTCATCGTTGATGTACTACATTCTACATTATTCAACTAATTAATCAACCCTATATTGAACTATTGGTTTGGAGACCCGAATAGCATGTATTCAAATGCACAAAATAATATATTTTTCATGTCAATTTGTAGTATACTTTTCTTGCCATCAAAGGCAGTCGTGAAACATAGGCCGCATATACATAATGGAATGAGTAGCCAACTATATAATCTCAAGTACACACAGGCGAGTGGTGGTGGTCAATGAATGTAAATATAATATTTAATCTAGGAGGAATTTAATATTTTGTAGGGCATATTCTTTGACCCTTGTTTGACCTATATTTAAGCCTTTACATGTTTATATATTGTGGATGTTTTTCATGGGATTCAATCTTGACATGCCATTAATACGTTAAGAGAAATATTTCAGACACCTAAAATATATTTTGAAACAACTGAGAACATTTTTCTTTTCCAAAACATTTTTCAAAAAAAGTTGACAGTGGAACTAGGTCTTTCCGAATGCATGTTATGAATATTTTTAAGCCAACAATGTTGATAGGTGCATTTTATAATATGTAAACACCAAAAATAAAATGCCTTAACCATATTAAGTAGTCGTTGTACATGAGTAAAATGTCACAGAAAAGCATCAAAAGGTCACACTTGAAAGAGATTTAAAAAGGTCTCATAAAAAGCACAAGCTTTTCCTGCATGTAAAGGTCAAAGGTGATGTGGTATTACGAGTTTCGGGTCTTCTAATCATATCAACTTGACAATAAAGACTTATACTGTTAATAAGTAGACAGTTGAAGTGCTAATTGAAATCTTATTTTTTAACAACTATGTTAATGTGAATAATAAAAACAAAATATGATGTATTGTATGTTAAATTATTACACATATTTGCCCCTCTGTAACATGAGTCGTAAGTCGATTTAATTGATGGTAAGGAGTCTCAATTCTTTGAGCGAGTTCGCTTTGCACTGCAAACGTCCACTACAAATCTACAACCTCCAATGACGTCCTTGATTTGAATCCAAAGGGCTTTCGTCCACTCATTCGGGGGTTTGAATCCCGCAATGTTATCTTTCGTATAATGAATTTTCAATCTATATTGTTCAAGGATATAGCTATGTAATTTGTTTATACGTCCTAAGCAACCCCATCCCCTATCTGATCTTAAAATAAAAAATCTAGGGGGAGCAACTAATTACTTACTAGTCTTTCTAACCTCATCCTTACCCTCTCCAAAGAAAGGTAGAGTGGCTGACTAACAACAGGTTCTCGTAAAAAAACAAATTCTATTTGGTGTATATGTACTATACAATGTGAGCGAATGTTATTGAATAAAATTATTACTTAGTATTATAATTCATTGTATAATCATCCCTAGGAGTAGAAAAAAGAAAAAATATGTTTTTAAGCTTATATTATTCAATTTATTACCTGCAGTAAATTCATTATTCTCAACTATTTCTGGGATTGTAAATAGACATCACAATGTCTTGTTAAGAAATAAATGATTTCTGATATTTTTTTTTATTGTAAGAACTATTAGTTGTCTAGGGGTACCTATAAAATGAAGTAGACAAAGAGAAGCCAAATAATATGTTCTTCGTGTCGGAAGTATGAAAATAATATGATTATATTTATGGTTGTGTTTTATTCTAATAGAAACGCGCATCCTCTTTGATACATAGTTTTGAATAATTTGTTGTGACATAATACATAGTAAGAATTGAATGATTAACATTAGCTGACAAAATCTGTTTGTACAATCGGGCATCGCTTGGTGTTCGTGCGTTCAAATATGGTGGGATCGTGTTTTGACACTGAGAAAGATAATAAATTAAGTCTTATTAATATGAGTCACGCTGAACGAACACTGCGGGAGAAGACAAAATCCATTTTATAACCTTATACACATGATATGTGATTTTTGTACTTACTTGGTTCGGAAGCCGGCCGTCCCGTATTGGATGAACAGGTCTGACGTTCTAGGATGCATTTCTCTAGCAAAAGCGTACACGGTTCTGTACTTGCCTGTCATTTTTCCAGTTATTTATTGAAAACGGCGCGTCGTTTTGTAATTCACTGACCACCACTAAACGTCAGACTACGTCATATTATAGTGAAAGTAAACGACTTTTTTCCACGGTTTGACATCCCCCTAGTGACGGGTTTATGTAAACAAAAATAGATAACTATGCTATCGATGATTATAATATAAATAATGTTTATAAAAAATACAGTAATGGTTAACAGATGGCAGTAAACTCTTTCAAACAGTTAATTTTTATTCTATTCACAGATGTCCGCTAGTAAAAAAATAATCTCACTATTTATTCACAGATGCCGACGATAAAGTAATTGATAGTTAATTGATTAAACAAGAGATGACTATATTTCATATAATAATGATTGAAAATAAATTATCAATGCCACCCATTTTGTTAAAATAAGTACATATTATATTATCAGTAAGATTGATGACTGAAACAAGGGATGTCTTCAAAAATGTCTTATTACAGACCATTTTTGTCAAAAAATCTGCAAATATATAGAATTTAAAAAAATACTTGCATCCATCCTAAAAATCTCTTATAAAAATTCATTATTAATGAAAAAGATTTTGTATTTCTAAATAATCATCGGTCACTTAACAATTTGTCTTAATTATAGATGTCGCCGTAGACCGTTGCACTCACCCGAGCTGTAAATTAAAGTTCTCCCATATACTTTCGATGGATTCGGCGGTATCGTTGTGGAAGTTCATTTAAATATAAAATATGAAAAAAACTTGGATTCTTCCATGTATTGTGCTACAAACTGTGACAAACAATCCTCAGAGGATGCCTCTGAAAGAGGCGAAACACGTGACACAGTTTGTAGGACACTACGTGGAATAATCTAAGTTATTTTTTATTAAAAGTCTCCTTTATTTTGAGTTACCAGTACCGGCGCGAGGCTATTTGGCGCCTTAGGCAACGGTTATTGGCGTGCCCCCTTTTAAACAAATTGTCCCATTTTTTAGAAATAATGAAAAAAAACAATCCGGAATCATTAAAAACATTTTTTTATAAATCCATGTCCACTCCCAATGTGAAGCATGTAGCATCCTAGTGGAGGTATCTCAACAGAAGCTTTTATATGTGAACTGTATTACTTAGTCGCTCAAACTTTATAGAATACGATACATAATTACAATGAACAAATACAAACATTAAAATAAAATATAACGTACTATTATTTATTATTATTAGAGTAGATAAAAACAATTTTAGTACTCTGTTTATGCGCCCCCTAATGGTTTGCGCCCTATGGGGTTGCCTATTTCACCTGTATGGTGGCGCTGGCCCTGGGAGTTACAGAAGGTGAACAAACATGTCGCTTCTCTGGCTTGATATTTTTGTTTCTGCCGTGAAAAGTGAAAAAAAATACACAAATTTTATCTGTATTTACTCTCTGGCGAAAGATTTATGAATCTTTCGTATAATGTGGTAAAGGAAAACCTATAAAATAAAACAAAAAAGCTCACATTAAAAAATTAACAAGATTGAATGGTGGAAAGACATTATATAATAAATTGTAAAATAAAACACTCCTTTGTACTAATTCAAGAGTGTTTTAGTTTTAATTTTTACCATATTTAACCCTGAAGGCGTGAATGAAAAGTAAAACCGGTGAAAAAAGAATTTTTATTTTGTTTTTGTATGTTACATCGCAAGGAGTACTATTAAAACTCATTCAAAACCAAAATGTTGTTTGAATATTGAAGGTTTTATGGACAATGGTTTTTCGAAATTAGGGAAAAAGAAACGCTTTAAATTTCTGTTTGAAGAAAGAAATTGTGATAGTTTTTATTGCAAATTATTTATTTCAATAGTGCAAGGTCGAATCATTTGCATATGTTCTTTTCAAGATGTTGTTTTGTATGTTATCATATGGATCAAACGAATTCAAAATGTAGCTTACGATTATCACTTATTTTATAAAGCTTAAGTATTTTTCATTTGTTCTTTTGCGAATATATAAATATGTATCTGAGAAATTCTATGAATGATAATAAATTCAAAAGTTGTTACCTATGTTATTTGAGGTGGAATTTTTTTTTATCCACAAAAACAGATTTGACGCTTGTTAACATAAAAACTCAATTTGTACTGAGGTTATCAAGCAGAAAAAATAAATAATAACTGGCTATTCCGTTATTAATACCCATGTCTGTGAAATAAAAATAAAAAGCTGCCAGTTAATTAAGTCACACCAGAAGAATGACGTTAATTAGAGAAAATTATAATTAAATTTAATTAATCTGTTTCTCCTTCAAATTGGCAACACTGTTGCAGAAATAAAAATAGCGTCAACGAAAGGGTGGTTGGCGGGAAATGTGACATTTTAAAATAGATTTATCAAGATTGAGGAGACGCTAGTGACGAGTGATGAGGTATATGCAAAAAACACTAAGATATAATTAATTTATAATGTCAAGACTCAAGAATAGTTTAGTGTAACAAAATGTCTGAATACTGATAATCCCGTCTTTTCATTAGTGATATTATGGAGAGTCCAGCGGTGGGCTGCCAATATCTTAACAAGGGGCTCGGTAAATGTTATCCATTTTTTTATCCATGTCCGCTCCCTATGTCGAATATATGGCCTCCTAATGAAGGTATCTCAACGAAAGTTATTTTTCTACGAAAATTGCTTGTTACTTATTCGCTCTACCTCTCTTTTCCAAAGAGAGTAGTAAGCATAAAATGATAAGCATAAGACAGGAATAGTGATTAACTAATAGTTGCGCCCAGTTGAATTGAAGAATCGGAAGAGTGGGAGACAATCTTAAGACATCACAAACACCCATTCCTTCGAACAGAAAATAGATACATCGATCGAAAAAACGTTTTTTCGTACTAGGACTCACGGACGCCCACAACACTAAATGAAAAAATGAAACGACAACTAATTTTCAAATTTATTCATCTACAGAAATTGCAGTTATGTGATGATCTGATATAAGACGAATGATTTTCTCATCTTAACAAGGGGTTCGCCGGCCGCGCCAAAATTTAGCAAGGGGCTCGCGCAAGCCCCCCCGAGCCCCCTCCAGCCCATCCCTGGGAGAGTCGTTCTACTTGTATTGACATTTAAATAAGGCTGGCAAGCTCATTGTTACTATTGTGGGTTGAAATGTAGGCGGAGTCGAAATGATTAGTCACTACTTTTAATTTTTAAAGAAGTCATGCATTTTTTAAATATTTATGTGACTAAAATTTAAACTATTGAAACAAAAGATTAACTCGTATTACGTACTTATTTCAATGTACATTGGATTATTGAAAAAAGCGATAATTATGTGTCGAAAGCACTATCTTCGGAAATACTTGAGGTTTGAACTAATCATGGAAGCATGCAACATTTATATTTTAATGTTTTATCTATGTACTTTGCAAGAATGCCTCATTATATTATATCTAAATAACTACGTACAGAGGTTGCGTGTTAGAATTAAAATACCTCGAGTTAGGTTAGGCTAATTAAACAGAGCTCGTTTGTTAGTCTCGCCACTAGTCGCATCTAGTAGCCAACGGTTAGTAAACACCAGTGGAGTCATATTGTATCATTTGAAAAGGGGTCTACACAGTTCAAATAAAAAAATTGGTTGTCTGTAAAGTCGGTTTACGGACGATAGTTTAACGTGACAACGTCATAAGAAAACATTGATGAAATGATTGCATACTTTTATGAATAAAATGGAATCATTTTTATTGAATTATCATTATTTTGTATGGATACGAAGAAGGAGTGAAATGAAATCTACAATTTTGTATTGATATATTTTATTCGCACTCATTAATTCAAATATGTTTATTACTTTGATGAACAGTTTATTTACAAGAAACAATGTGCTAGAGATAGATGCGGCACAATCCGAAAGGTAGGCCGATCGTGCCTCTCTATCGCTTATCCGCGCTCTCGCTCGCACGCTTGCCTTCGGCGCAACGCAACAAACGGGACAATGAGTCATGTTTTTTCGTGCGTGCAGCGGGCGTCATCGATTTATAAGACGTTGTCACGTCAAAAATATCTCCTACTGAAGTCAGTTCAACTATCGAAAAATAGGGAAATAAGAACAGATAACATAATTGCTAAAATAGCATTTAATGCATATGTATATTTAAAAATTATGATTTGGTTTTTCAGAATAGTTTTACGATTTTGCGTTGTTGTCCTCCAATCAGTGGCGGACTACCTTATAAGGATAAGCGAATGAGGCGCGCACTTGAGGCCTTCAAATCTTGGGGCCCTCAAAATAGTTCATATGATAAGTAGCCCATGTATTTTTAATTCATATTAATTTTTACTTTACATGGAATTTCGCAAAGCTTTTAAGTTATTCGAAAAACAGGGCCTCCAAATTTTATTGAGCCTGGGGCCTCCCAAGGTTTTAATCCGCCACTGCTCCCAATGGGAAAGCGCGCTAACATGCAGAAGAGTATTATTGTATATCAAAAAAGAGACTAAGAATTAATGATAACCAAACATAACAAATCCATTATTATTCATTTAATTTTAAATGTTGCACCTTGTAATTATTCATAATTATTTTTTTATAAATAACCCTTTATAGATTTATCTTTCTTTTAGCTGATGATTCTCAAAATGCGCGAAACCGTCTCTGTTCTTAAATAAATAATGTGAAATAAGTGTGCTTTTTTTTATAGTAATCTTTTCCTCCAAGAATTTACACAGGGTACCTTAAAAGTGATTAGGTGGTAAATCAGATGGAAAATAATACGAAGTACACTCCATGTTATTTAATATAGGACGGCACTGGTGTAAAGTAATCTGAATATCTAGTGGCGAATAGCCAAAAGCGACAGCCGTCATTAATTATTCACACGAAAGAAAATAGAGGGAAGATATCTCGGAGGAGGAATCTCAATTCTAAATTCAAAAACGCAGAGGAAGTAATTTGGAGATAGTCTTCTTGGCCAGGGTTATCATATAAGGTTTATTCCATTTAAATTTGTTGTTTCAACTTCTTTATTACAATTCTTACAAACATACAAACATCAGTGACATCTTATCAAAATAAAATATGCTGCATGACTTTTTACAAACATGCGTGTACTTCAGGGGCCGCCAACCTGGTTGGTCCTTACCGTTAAGGTTGAGGCTTCCATGGTGACCGGGGGGTGATTTTAGTTTTATTTTTTTATTTTTATTAAAACATGCGAGAACCAAGCAAAGAAACCGTTTTAAAGTCACCCAATTAGTAGACATTCGTTTGTTTCTAATGGATTTGGATTTTTCCAACAATTTTACGGGATTTTATGATCTTTTTTTAAACTTAATTAAATATCTAAGATTTTCTAAGCCACGTATTGAAATTTATTTGATATTTTGTTGAAATTTCGGTCACTCTTAACACTGTATTGTTGGCGGTAAGGAAATTTTACAATAATAAATATACAAAAGTGGATGATAGACATAAAAAAGTTGACGACTTCTGGTGTAATTGGTAAAATCTATTGATAAATTATTTATAGAATAATAAAACATTCCTAGCTTATTTCAAATAGCAATTTTCAAAAGAATTGCTAAAGCTTAAAAAATATAAATGATTGTTTGAAGGATTCATTATTTTTTAGAAACCACTCATTGAAATATATCATATTTCATTTTCGTATTTTTAAAATGTCCACAATAATTGGTTCACTTAGTATCGTTGTTTAGTAATAGCCAGCGGTGGGCTGCTAATATCTTAACAAGGGGCTCGGTAAATCTCAGTCATAATTTATTGATTAGGCTCTACCAAGTAAATCTCCATTTTAATAGGGTAAAAATATCAAGGTATTTCAGTTCTACAGTTTTTTATATATGTTATACGTTGATAGCTATTTCGGCTTTCGCCATCGTCAGAACTATCTGAACTATGACTCAGTCATAATGCCTTTACACTATAGATAATACATCTTTATATTAAAATTTAACAGAAATTGCAGTTAGGTGCTGATTTTATCTGAGACGAACTATTTTCTTAACTTAACAAGGGGCTCGCCGACCGCACCAAATTTTAACAAGGGGCTCAGGCGAGCCTCTCCGAGCCCCCTCCAGCCCACCCCTGGTAATATCTTATATTATTTTGTAGATTTAAAGTATATCGCTAAGTCTAAGAATCGCCAGTTTCTGGCAAATTTCAGTCAATTTGAATCAAAAATTAACAGTAAGCAATAATGAATGATTATTTTATTTCGAATAATTGTAACTTTGTTATCTATAAAATTCAACGAAAAATAATGGTTGAATGTTGTAGGGTGTATTAAGTGTTAAAATAGTAGGCAGCCCTGCGTGATAAAATATGCTACCGTATTTTTGATGGAAGCACCAGTGTTCCGAAACGCGGGTAAAGGGTAAATTTCAACAATGGCGTCGATTGTTGGCGGGAGAATCATAATTTATGAGAGCCGCCAGGTTCATTTGTAGGTTATGTTATGTCCGCCATTTTATTATGCATGCCTGCTTACTTAACACATTACAATTTGTAAAGATCCTTCCAGATGACTGGCAGCTGTTTCAAACTAAGAAACTTGGCTGATTATTTAACGCAATAAAACAATTAAATCTATCAAAAGATGTAACACATTGCCAACTACCAGACAAATACGAGTATTATAGAGGTTATTATGAAAATATACTTTCTTCAATTTTAAACATTTTATTATTTGTAACTGTAATGTTTATGGGAACAGATTAAATGGTCGGAATTTAAATCAATTTTTGATCAGAATAAAAATATAGACGTTCACAATATTTTATAACAATTTTGGTTGGGTTAGGTTTTTTTTATTTCATTTAAATTATGACTATTTATTCTGACCGATATATTATGACTATTTATTCTGAACGATATTTATGACTATTTAATATAAATTCTGACCAATGTAATGTAAATTCTGACCGAAAAACTACGTTTTAATAATGTTTTAATATATAAATAATTATGTGTAACTTATTACACTATTGTCAAGGAGTAATTGGAATAAAATGATATCAAAACAACAACGTTATCCATCACCATATAATTAAACAAAATAAGCCATGAGAATGAAATTCTAACATGGGTTCCAAGGTTTTAAATTTGTTGTTTAAATGGGACAAAATTACCAAATATGAAATGGGAAATCATTATATAAGAGATACAAACATTAAAAAATTGTCTCTGCGGCGTGAGTCATTTTGATTTGATTCTCTCTTTTGCTTTTAAATAATTGATTTATATGTCGTTATTCATTTGTGACGTCGATAACCAGTTTGGCATGTCTTTTAATCGAACCTTTACAATACTTAAAGATATATATTAAAAATAAATTGATAAATATAACCCATGGTTTTTATTCTTCATGTGAAACATTTTTCATAATTTAATTTAACACTTTTTCAATAATAAATATGAATTCCTCAAATATTTTTAATAAGACTCGCTTCAGCGATTCAGTAATTCAGCATTTTTCACTGCCACTGTTTGCAGCGGTGGGCTGCCAATATCTTAACAAGGGACTGGGTAAATGTTATCCATTTTTTTATCCATGTCTGCTCCTTATGTCGAGTATATGGCCTCCTAATGAAAGTATCTCAACGAAAGTTATTTTTCTACGAGAACTGCTTGTTACTTAGTCGCTCTACCTCTCTATTCCAAAGAGAGCAGTAGGGATAAAATGATAAGCATAAGACAGGACTAGTGATTAATTAATAGTAGCGCCCAGTTGAATTGAAGAATCGGAAGAGTAGGAGGCAATCTTAAGACATCACAAACACCCATTCCTTCCAACAGAAAATAGATAAATCGATCGAGAGAAAAAAAATTCGTACTGGGACTCCCACAACTCTGAATGAAAAAATGAAACGACAACTAATTTTCAAATTTATCCATCTACAAAAATTGCAGTTATGTGATGATTTGATCTAAGAGAAATGATTTTCTTATCTTAACAAGGGGCTCGCCGGCCGCGCCAAAATTTAACAAAGGGCTCGAGCGAGCCCCCCCCCCCCCGAGTCCCCTCCAGCCCATCCCTGACTGTTTGCCCCATTCAAATAAATGTACTACTTTTTCAATGATACCAGAATAAAAACAAAACTAAGCTTTTCTCAACACAGTAATTATCAAAAAACTTCTTAGATTAAAAGATGTTTAGTTAATTTAAGTTAAGTATTTACGTGTGTGGATTTTAATGTGTTATCTTAGAAAGATATGAGAAAAACAAATAAAAATTACAAAATAGATGACAGTTTGAGAGATGATTTCATTTTGTTTTCTTTCAAACGGATTTCCAACTAATTCAGATAATTACCGTGAATTCCAAATTGTATAATTCAAGTTCCAAAATGTGATATAGTACTCACTTATTACCTAAATTTGAGTGCTTAAAGCTCATTCATTTTGCCTCGTAAAAATAAAATAAAATGTTAGTTGTATAAAATGTTAGTAGAAATCTTGTCAAGCGTGATTCATTAAATATTCATTTTTTCACAATTTTAAAATCATTTTTCAGTAAAATAAAAAGCGATTTTGGGTTTCTATACTATATACTTAAAATTTAAAGTTATACTATAATACGTAATTATATTTACTAATTTAATGATATAGATTTTTAGTTTAAACGAAAATGATGCACATATATTGATCACATTTTTTTAAACTTTATTTTTTTTAAGATTTTAATAACAGGACTAATTTCACTCAGCTTGTGAGAATTTTAAGTCATAAACAATAAGAAAAATATGTTCTGTATACTTTTCCGCTATTTTATGTCGGTAAAAATATTAATATATTATTCGTAATAGTTATATTTGTTTGTCCAAGCAAAATTTTAAGTACACTGTTTTTTGATTATTTCATTCAGGGCCAGCTTTACATATTTGGCCGTCCCAGGCAAGATTGTATTTTTCTGCCTCTGTTATAGCAAGCCGGTTGCGTGGTAGAGTGGTCAACGTCGTTGGCTTTGACTATGGAGGCCACGGGTAAGAATCCCAGTACGGATAGTTTTAAATTTTCAAAAACAAATATCTACCATTTCCTCCCACCAAACCTATCTCAAAAATAGGCATTGCGAGAGCGATTAGCTAACTTACTAATTACTACTCTTGTCCTTTTACCTATCCTTTCAACTCTACTCTCTTTGAAAAAAAGAGAGGTTGAGCAACTGAGTAATAAGCAGTTATCGTAGATACACTTATGTTGAGATAAACTCTATAAGGAGTTCATATGCTTTGGGAGCGGATATGGTAGAAAAAAATCCCTATTCCGCTAGATATTTGGCAGACTCTCCAGATTAACGGTGCGGGCGGTCGCCTACTCCGCTGGTACGTTGCGCCGGTACTAATCTTATTCATAATTTTATATACCCAAATCATTATAAAAAATATTCGTTCTCCCTCAACAAATAAATGACAAACAACTTTTTAAAAAGCAAAAACAGACTGCAAACTTTGATTTATTCTTCATGAATATTATACAATACATATATCAATATTTACATTTAACATTTTAAATGTCAATTCTTGGTAGAAATGCTTAGAGGATAAAAGTAAAACACATTTTTTTGTTCTTTAAATTATAGTACTTTTGAAACCAGTTCTGGACTTTATTTAAAAATATGAAATGAAAAACGTATTCAATTTTAAATATTATAATATCAATAGTTTTTTTTGAAAGGTATATTTGATACTTTCGACAAAGCAAATTGAAAGTGACAATGTTGTTACCTACATAATTTAAATCAACATCACCCAACTTTGAAGAATTCTACAAAGTTATATTTTGGTACTACTGAATAAGTTGCGTTGTATTTTAAAGCTCATTAGTATAACTCAAACACATTAACTGTGCTTTATTACTTAGTTAATATTATTAATAGCGCTATTTCACCTAAGAAAGTTAGAATAATTATTTAACCAATGAAATGGTTTTGATAATTAAATAATTTTAAACACTGTACTGAACAGAAGTTTCACTCAAGACAAAAATTCTCAAGTGAAAATATCATTTTTCAAATTCAAAATTTTCGTCAAGAGCGAAACCGGTCTTGATAATAATAAACAAATGTGAAATTAGTACAAAATATTCTTTTTTAGTAGAATGCCTTTTCACTAAGTGAAATCATAAAAATTGATTAACAATAAACAAAATTGTATTGCTTTTTAAAAATAAAAAATAAGAAGATTATATTTTAGTATTATAAACTTTTTCGGAGACGGCAAAATTATTGTATAATTCACACAATGATGTTTAACCCATTTTTGCTCGAATTTTCCCGTAATTTATGCAAATAAAAAAACACTGCTCACTCCGACAGGTTCAAATCTGAAAAAATACTGTACGAAACGATCCCCACACTTGTTAGCTGTAGAATTATTAAGACTGATGCAATTTAAACTTTTATTTCGTCATGCATAAATGGAGTGGAAGTAAAAACACTAAATGTTCCAATATTGGAACACTGGGCAAAAATGGGTTAATATATTTAACAAAAATGTCATACAAATAGTATTTGAGGAACAAACAATGGAAAGCTAAACTATGTAAGCTTTCCCAATTCGTACAAATAATAAATGAAAAACGAGTAATTATATTTATTTTTCATTTCAATTAAAAATTTAACGTGAAATAAATACTTTAAAATACGTTCACGGTCTTAATATACAACTCTTTTGAAACTTAGGGATGGTAAAAATGATTTGACTTTTAGTCGGTCATTGAAAAACCAATGTTGTTTGCATACAACGTTTAAAACAGGGCTTACACGCTATCTCGTTGGAAAGTATTCCGGTCGATAAATTAATTTAATCAAATGAATACAGTACATATGCAAAGCATCAAATAGTTGAATTGATAACTACAGGGCTGAAGAATCTTAGTCGGAATGGCGATACAAATATACAATTGATAAATTATTCAACAAGTTTATTTACTTAACATTTACATATTCATACTATCAATTTCGGTATATAAAGGGTAGAATTAAATCTTAAATATTAACGTATTTTTTGCATAAGTTGGTAGAATGATGAGTGTCAAAAGAATATATTACATTTTTAAAATAAATAATTATTGAGTTTGATTTAGAGTTGATAGATTTTTATTTTAATCCACAGCAATGTGTAACTAAGTGCTAAAAAAATAAGTTGAAATAACTCTGAGACGTAAATATAAAAAATAAAAAGAATATCAAAAGAATCGAAAAACATTTTATTGTTATTTAAATCTTAAATTTTAAATAAAGGTTGGTAAGTTGTCATAATTAAGCATTAATTAGTTTTGACGATCGACAAACTAATTTACGATAAAAATTGTCTCAGAGAAACATTAGTTTTAATATTGACATCATGATATATGATCGATGAGTTCCGTTAAGCTTTTTATCTTCCAACAAAATGAACGCATATGCGTAAGAATGTTGTATCTATAATATGTAGTTAAAAAAACCATTACGACATAGCTAACACAATCAATAGAGGCCTATAATTCATTTAAACGATTGTTTTAGAAAGTTGTCATTAAGTTATTAACAAAACAAAAAAACGTATGCTTGAGCAAATACTAATGGAGAAATTTATTTCGTGAAAGAATACTCCATAATTACAACTTGTGGGTACAGCTGGGATGAAAAATACTTCACTATTCTTTTATAAATGTACATATATTGTATTTAAATGTTAATTTTATGGAGCATTTAGATCAGCGAAAAGGAACCTGCGGCCTTTTAGCTACGCTGATGCGGCCTTTTGACTTGATCAAAATATTCACTTTGATCAAAAAATTATACGCAAGCGTTTGGAAAAAGAGCGTAATCAACCTATTATATGTTCGATAGTCAAAAAAAGGGGGGTGTCAACGTTTTCTTTACTGCGGGCTTATGTTGAATCAGATAAATGAATGTGGCTTTTAGAAATTAAAAGGTACCCCACCCCTGATTTATAAAGATCTTTCAGTATCTTGACAATTATTTTGGAAACCGGAGCGTTGGAGCTGAGCAGTGAACAGGGAACGGAAGCATGGAGCAGTGGAGCAATGGATGTAACTCGGAGCAGGACTAAGGCCGGAGTACTGACAAATTGTAGTGTTTTACTGCTCTGCAGGTTTGTTTATAATTATTATTTTTTATTTATTTATTGAGTATTTGATACTTTGCTACACTAAAATTATTTTTAATACAGCAACATTATCGAGTGATAAATAGCTTAATTTTTAACTCTTTAGATAGTCGAGTTTTTGACAACTTGCCCACTAATTAACACAAGCTAGGTCGAGAAATTATTTTTAGCACTAAAATAATTTCGAGCGAAAAAAGGCTGATACAGAAAGACGATTTGTTTTCGGCAGTTTTAGCAATTAATGAAAATGACCAAAAACTATTGTAAAATTTAACATTTGCAAATATATGTCATTTATTTTCATCGGCGCGTAACTGGAGTAGAGCAACTCAAAAACAAGTACGCTTCAATTCTTTTTTTGTAACTCAAATCTTGTAATTTTGATACATTACTTAAAGACGGCAATTTCAAATATTTTACTAGGTTCTCACTATACCCGAAAATACCCAAAATTTACATGTGAGGACGCTATAATGAAGAGACGCATAAGACTTGGGCACGACATGATAATGCCACCTGAGACTGCCACACAAGATCTACATGTCGTTGTAAAAGACTAGAGGAAATTAAGCCACTCTAAGTATATTTTTTTTCATTTCGATGCTCGCCATATAAATACGGACGGAAGAATTTTTGAGAACAGCAAAAAATCACTCAGAGATTTTATTATGTATGATGAGTATATATTTTTCGTTTTATGCGAAAATGAAATGCATTTACTATTTGATTTGACTGTATGAACAATAACAAAAACTCATACCAACTTAGTGTTAAATATTATCAACTACGATAACTCTAAAATAAAGAGACTTATAAAAAAATATTTAGATAATTATTACCAAAAGGTGAGAATTATAACGCACTTATTTATTTTAGATTACATCATTTGTTTTATTAAACAACAAATAAATTATCAATTTGTGATTTTATAATTTTAAGAGCTACAATTTTTTATTTACATAAATAAAAAAAATATCCAAAATACGCCAAAAACTAGTTTATTGTAAACCTTATAACAAAATATTTGTGTATACATTTATATCATGCACCCTGTACTTGTGTTGCTATATAATTAATGGGCATTACTTTATACACTCAATACAAAGTCACGATTCAATGCATTAAATTAAATAAATACGAAATGGAAACACCTTTTGTCATTATTTTAGCCATAAACTGGCAGGAAATGAAATGATGGTCTCTTTCACTATTTAATTATACAGCGAGATGTGGTTTCCAATGAAGTTTTGTATATAGCTGCATGAGGACAATGCGTTCGACTTGTATGTACAGTAAAGGCTGCAACTATGAAATTTGACAACAATGACAATTTCATATTTGAAAATAAACAAACCAAACATTCTTTTGGTTATTATGTAAAGTCTTTAAATGTCTAATCAAACAAATTCATCGAGATTGTTACTAAATGAACAGGTTTTTTTTTATCGCTAAGCTCTTCGCTTTTCAGACATTTCTACTGGTGTGTGGAGAAGGGTGTTAATAAAAATATCTGATGAAAAAATAAACAAATTTCAATTTGTCTCTTGTCAAATATTAAATATCTTGATTGAATCTTTCTTGAATATTATTTTATTTATCAGAGATTGCCAATGCGTCGCAAAAGTATTATTGATCGATCTAGGACCTATAAAATGGGTTTTAATTGTGCTCTAATGATATAATAAGAAGCGATATCAGTTGATTCCGTAAGTAATTTTATCAACTAGTCCAGGGGTGGGCTGGTGGGGGCTCGGGGGGGGCTCGCACGAGCCCCTTGTTAAATTTCAGCGCGGCCGGCGAGCCCCCTGTTAAGATTAGAAAATCATTCGTCTTAGATCAAATCAGCATCTAACTGCAATTTCTGTAGATGGTTAAATTTAATATTGAAACAAGATTTTGTCGTCCCTTCAGTTTTTCATTCAGCCTTGTGGGCTTCCGTGCCGGACCTCATGGGTTTGAGTTAATCACTAGTCCTGTTTTAGCCTTATCATTCTATCCCTTCTACTCTCTTTGGAAAAGAATGGTTGAGCGACTAAGTAGCAAACAGTTCTCGTAGACAAAAGACTTTTGTTGAGATACTTTCATAAGGAAGCCATATGCTCCACATTGGGAGCGAAAATGGATACAAATAAATGGATATGATTTACCGAGCCCGTTGTTAAGATATTGGCAGCCCACCTCTGAACTAGTCGCTCCTAAAAGTGTGGTCACTCCTGTTCTAGATGATATAATGCATTTATTACAATGAAATAGTTGTTAGACGTAAGATTATGAAAACTATTAATTGAAATTAATATTGTTTGTAAACAAACTTTATTACTGATATATTACAATTCAACTCAGTTGAATACAAGTAATTATTTGAATATTTTTCTCGAAATCGCCGCTTCAACAATGTGGCCAAACTGTAACAAAAAAAAATGAAATTCTTTTTATCAGCAACATTTTTTTTATAACCTCATTTGTAAGAAATTAAATCATAAAATTCTAACAACCAATGAGAATTATTCATTAGGCAAGTATAATATAACCTCAAGTTAAAATGTATAATATTCCTTATTAATCAACGATACGTATCTCAAGCCTATATTAATTTAAGCTATTATTTTGAACTCATGTAGCGTGAGATTTTAATAAAATGTTAAGGTGGTGGTCTTGAATTAGGCTATGGAAACTTTTTTCTATTAAAGATTAATGATAACACTGTAGTAATTATATTAACGTTACAAATTAATATTATTTATAGGAATATGGTATGTTTTAATATATTTTGTAGTTGACAAGCGATTTCACAAAAATATATTTGGAGGATTAATTGTTATTATTTATATGACGTATTCATAGTGTTGTTTATGTAAACTTCTCAGAGAGTATAAGGTAGCTCACTCTCTTTATATATATCGTTTTATCTATATTTTTTACCATAAATTTACAAATGCATATAAATATAGTACTTTACCGAACCATAGATTAAAAAATAATAAACAAAATTTAATGATAAATATTGGAAATAATATAACTACGAGAGGTCAAAATTATTTCAATTCAATCATTAAATCGTTAATAGAAAAAGATTTGTTGAGACTTAACGAAATAATTTCAACAAATCTTAGATATCTTTTTCAAATAATTTGTATCCACCTACGCTTTCTTTAAAGTAATCCCTGTAGCGTACACATCATTGATGCACCAGCATTCAGTGTGTCGTGGATTACAAAGTTGAACGGAGTATCGCACTCTCAGGTGACATTATTAAGACGTGCCCAAGCCTTGGCATGTACAGCAAAGTCTGTAACAATCTACTCCGAGAATATATCGTTTTTTTCAAAATATCTACTTACGATATTAATTTGATTTTAAATTCATAAAGATTATACATAATATAACATTTTTTTATCCATGTGGAGCATATTGGCTTTAGAAGGCCATATGCTCTACATATTGAAATATTTTAATAGAAGTTTTTCTACGAAAACTGTTTGTTTTTCAATCGCCCAACTTTTATTTTCCAGAGAGAGTAGTAGGGATAGAAAGGTAAGACTAGGACAGGACTAGTGGTTCACTAATCGCTCTCGCTACGAATTTTTAGATATCATCAACCATGCTATCGAACACTTATCGATAAATCGAAAAAATACTGTTCGTACTGGGACTCGAGCCCGTGAGGTCCGGCAAGGAAGCTCACAACGCTAACCGATGCGCCATAGGACCCGACAAAAATAATAATTTGACATTATATTATAACATTACACTTTAATGCGCTGCATTCAAATTTGAAGGGGTTGTTACAAAACTTAAACTATAAAACAAAAGTTAGTTGGAGAGATATCCAGTTTTTCAATTTAACTGTGACATGGTTACCTTTGTACATAACAAGAGATGGGTAACACAATAAATAAAATAATAAATACATAAACAGCACATAATTGTGTTCATAAATATTAATGCAATAATTAAATACTTGGTCAGTGTTTAAAATTATCATAAATTACTTTAAACGCAATCAAATTATCATTTTTCTTATGCTTTATACGCTTGCCTACCATTATACCCGCAGTAAACTATGTGAAAATTAATTGCATCCGAAAATTTTGGCTCATTATACGCATATAGATTTTATAAAATTGTTTATATACTATACACGGCATTTTGTTCATTCCATTATAAGCCCTTAAGAAATAAGTGTTTTCAATTTTGAAAAAATGTTTTTTTATAAAAAAAATAAAAATGTCAACAATATGAGTTTGCATTAGATTCTCCTTATACACGATTTTTAACTTACTTTTTTGCTTAGACCCCTTGCACATATTTATACTTAATACTCGGTACTATGTGCAGATAAGTTTATTCTAATAAACCGAAAATTTTGAAAGAAGTTATTATACAGGCTCTGAATATTTCAAGTGATGAAAATGTCTGTAAGCGGGTTCGTCTTTTGTCTGATAGTGATAATAACTTTTTTATATAATATATAAAATAAAATACAATAAACGATAATATTTGATTTTTATTCAAGAAAACTTATCCGCAGTTATTTTTCATTTTAGGATAGGTAATCTTTAACAGATATTTCAACACGGTATGGCGTGGAACGTATCCACTACCCACCATCTATAATGAGATTTGATTGTACATTTTAAAATGATACAAAATAACTAAAAGCATTTTTACTTACAACGTTGTACCTGCTACCACCAGCGACGGGTAGACATGTGTAATTTAAAGTTGAGATCGCTCTTCATTTGGATACAGTTAAACAAAAACAGAAATGCTTGGCCAACCAATGACAATTATTGTTAACAATGGTGAAACCTCCAAATTTCTCATTTAATTTTTTGTTTTCAATTTTATTTAAACTCAGAGAGGTGATGATTGAAATGAAACAAAAAAGTGGAATGTAGCGCTATTTCTACCGACTACGTGTTTTTTAAAAACAATTTATTACCAAATTATTGAACACGTACTTAGTGCAAATTATATTATTGGCATAACTTGAGATTAAATTGGGGAACCTGTGGCTTTAACGTGGTCTTCAAGTGTGGACAATTGAATGATTCCCACAATTTTCACATCACTGTTTTTATATATTTACTGAATAATGAAGATATATTTTAAAGAAGGTTCACCTTCACACATATTATTTAAGAGGGCTATGTTATTAAACAAAATGTGTCCCTTTGGCATAAATTATTGAAAATGTTTGTTTTATATAATTTTAAAATGTGAAAATCAAAATTTTGCTGCTCTAATTTTCAGTTTACATGATAAAATAAATAAAAAGTATATTCTGTAATATTCAATTACTCATTCTGAGCATTTGATACCGTAGTATCTACGGCGTAGATAGTAAGTAGTAAGGTTTACGATTTCAAAGTAGATCACACGAAAAAAACAAATACTATTGATTCAAAGTGTATAATAATTATATTATGACAATATAACTCATGAAAATTTCTTAAAATGGTTATTTGCTAGTATTTTAGAATTATTTAACATATTAAACTTCAACCCTTAAGTGCAAAATCAAAATTTATTATTATTAAATTAATATTCTTTATTATAATAGATTAGGGATTACAATACCGGTATTACCTTGATAAGAATCCCGGTAGACTGAATGTTTATTTCGACATGAATGTATTGAATCCTTCGCATATTTTAATAAAATGGTGCACGATAAATTAAGTACAACTTGTACAAGTAATGAGTGTATTATTCTTTGAATATAATGCCTTTCTACATAGTATTGACAGTGAGAACCTTAAAGTAATAAATTAAATGTTTTAGTTTTACTAAATGTTGTATCAATATTGACAGGTTACATAATTAACGAGCCTTTCAGTTATGTATTATTATTTTAGAAAATCGTAAATTATTTGTGTAAATTTGCAACTATACAGGATTTTTAATTTCATTATGACTACGAAAAACATCGATATGATAGCACTTTAACTGACCATTATTTTGATGAACAACAGCTACTTCAATATAAATATGTAAATATGTTGCAATCTGCTTTTATCACGGTGGTTTCTAATAGTTTGCTGTAGTTCGTTTCCCTATACTAGGCGAGTCACTTATGATTTTTTATGTCTTGGATATTGAACTAATAGTGTCTAGACAAAACAAAAATTTTCTATTTATCAACTCCTATGTTTTCAGCTACTCTCTAGTTTTCCTTAGACTATAAGTTACTTGAAAAGCATCCAATGATTGGTATTGTGAAGAGTAGAAAAGTCATCATTCATTTTTTACGAATATAAAATTTGTTTTAAAGAAAGATATTCACAACTGTTTTTTTTACCAAAGGGTCGTTGTGACTTTCAGTTTTGTATATTGGCTACAAGCCATAAGCCAAGATGTTGCCACATTGACATTATTTGATAATTCGTCAAAGGCTTATAAAGGCTCAGACAAGCAAGATTAAGAAATGAAAATCTATTTCTAAAGAAAAATGATATGATTACATAATGGGCAAACACAGACATCGGTTTCTTTTTTGGAATGATCTGGTCACGGTACTCACGGATTCGAATCATATTATAATCAGTTTCATTTTCCATTCGATCATTGGATTTCTGTTTAAAGACATGGATTTTTGTAATGTCTGAAATTCTTTCCCATCCAATAAATCCCTAAAACAAGTCGTAACGAGAGCGATTAGCTAGCAACTAGTTCTGTCCTAGGTCATTCTTTTATCCCT